>JAKWJA010002489.1:54735589-56061074 GCA_027704765.1 Solanum habrochaites | reverse complement strand
TGACGAAGCAGCTAACTACCATTTCAGATAATAGGATAAGCACCACCACAAAAACATAGTTTAAAACATAAATAAGGTGTCCAGGCACTTGGGCAAAATTGTATTTCGCTAGGAAATGTAAGAAGGAGATCCTCCCATGTAAATAGATAACTTTTAAGAGGATAAAAAAAGTATATTTTTAACTTTGCAAGAGAAGGAAACAAAAGGTTTGCACTAATTCTACCAAATCGATAGATGACAGTGCATTAGCTTCTAATTAGATAATATTTCAAGCAGATAATTAATTATATTCAGAAAAAGGATTAGACGAAATAATAATTAACAATATAATCTAGAATTTCATATCATAAACTTTGAAAGCAAAAAGAGAATTGACAGAAAATTGAGATAAAAACATGCATGAGTTGGATCACCCAATTGAGAAGTTGAAAGAAAGGAAAGTAAATCTTCAAAATTCAAAAGAACAAAAGATCATGGCAAGTGATATAAATATAAAACGCACCTATTGTCACCTATTAAATTAAAAATTTGAAGAGAATCAGATATAGCTTGACCAAAAAATAAGAGATATAATAATAACCCCAAATTGGGTAAAATCAATCATTGGAAAGAAATTGCTAGCTTCATTTGAGAGTAAAAATAAGCAGTGTTGCTGGGCTTCTTGACATAAAGTTTTTTTTTTCTTAATAAATGTTGGGGATGTTGAGTGACACGTTCTTGTATGACAAAAAATAGAAGAGTAATTGTGGGGTTTAGTAGTGTGAATGGGGGAAAAGGAAAGAAGAATATGAAAAGTGAGGGAACTTTTTGGAGGGAAAATGTCAAAAGTCATTGTGCAAGTGCAAATAACAATCATTTGTCAAAGTGGCAAATAAAAGTCATTTCTCCCATATCGGGACAAAAGAAAGAGAAATTGTTGTTCCTTATATAATGGAAACTCTTTCATTACTTTTTAAGAGCTAAGTAAAGAAAATGCCCCCTTCGCCCGTCGTCGTCGGTCGGCCGCGACTTCGGATTTGAATTTGGCAAATGCTTTGATTGCTAAATGTTTTGGACAAAATTTATTTAATCATTTTTGTTAATCAATAAATCGCCTGCTAATTATCTGTCTTATAATTTGCGGTAATGTAACATTTCCGAAAAGTTGTTACTCTTTCCCGAAATTTGTTACTTTTCAATCACAAGTCATATTTTTCCCCCGACAGACAGATGTTTCTGAAAAGTTATTTTTTTCCCCAAAGACACAACTTTACTGATAAACGGTCTGAAACAGATTTCTCGGAACACGACAACGTCCCCTTGCCTGAAAAGGGCCTATACAAGAAGTCAATTTTTGATTTTTTAACCCAACTTAAAATTTTCCTTCTCTCTGCATTTTAGTTTCCTCAAATAAAATCAAAGGTCCTATCGACTGAGTCTGTGTGACTGTTTGTCAATTTGTTAAAGTTAAAGAAATTTGAGGTACCGCTATTTCTTTAACAGTTAAATTATCCGTTTGATCTTGGTAGAAATGAATCCATAACCTTGGGTACAGTGAGGGAATTACATTTCTTAGGCACATAGTAGTTTTCTGTGGGACTCAGATACTTCTTAGTATTTTATGTATTTCGCTTTTTTCATTTTATTTCTGTTTTTATTCATTGGTTTAACCTTATAAATAATGTGTACTATAAATAACATAAATAATTAAATGATGACTTGCCCTTGGTTTGAAAGATATTTTATCATAACTCTTAACCATTTTAACCTTGTATTTAGGAATAATTACAAATCTGATCTGTCCAATCGATCGTCCGCCTCTTCATCTTTCTGATAATACTAGATGAGTGTTGATCGTTGCAAGCCCGGGGCCCCCCCCCACCCCAACGTTTAATGTTTAATTTTTATACCTTTATTAATCATTTTATTTTCGGACCAAAATGCTTTAATTTTATATACGGTTATTAGTCCAGTCTCGTCATTTTATTTTTGTTTGATTTACCTACGTATCAGACAAAACATTTCCTCAAAATTTCTAAGCAAGGGAAAATCCCTTCCATACTAAAACTTCGATTGGGAAATCTTTCATACATCGAATACATGTTACCATAAAACATTGTGGTCACTTCCCTAGTCATTTTGATTTGAACATGAGATCTAAAAAAAACAAAACAAAATGACAATTTTTTGTCTTTTAATTAAGGACTGTGCATACAAAGTGCAGGTACCCATCTATGTTTGGTTGTTTTGTATTGGACTGTAGCATACTTCACAACATAGATACTGTTTTGTAACTTGAACTATAGTTATCATACTTCACAAATTACCGTAGTTAATACATTTTGTTCACAAACATCGGCATTGTTTATTAAGCAAAATTGACAGTAAGAGTAAACTGACCCCGAAGTAGCTGAATGTTGACAAATTAGCAACTAACATTAGGAGTTGCCATACTACTGCTGCTCCGGGCTTGCATACATGCTTTAAACTGATGCTGTAGTTTGGAAGCAAATTATAGGTAGTTAGTAATGGACCTAATTTATTGAGTTTGGCTATTAAACCAACAAAATTATATTTCAATGAAGAATTAATAATTCTGACACAATGATACTGCCACAAAATTTGTTTTTTAAAATGTATATTCATGTAATGTCCTACTACTGAATGTCCCAGTGAATCCTATTTTTATTGAAACATTCCAATATGTGGGAACTGCTAATTACATACATTTGACATCCTGTACAAAATTAAACCAAAAACAGATGCAGCTTTCATGCTGGCTCTTCTGGATCCATCATTGATCAAATCCACATAACTTATACAACACATAATAAACAAATGTGGCAACATCAAGCTTCAACTAAGCCTCATCTTGTAACGTATTTCACGATTGACATAAGAACTTTTATATAATAACCCCATAGGTGAACAAAGTATGTTATTTTTTTGACTCGCTCATAAATAGATCATGTAGCAGATAATGTCAAGCAGAAATAGCTACCACTACATTTTTTTCGTATGATATAATAGAGAATTAGTGGGAAAGTAAAATAAGAAAGGCAATGTTTGGAATGTAAACATTCAATTAAAAAAGTATGAAATGAGATCTTAGTTAAGGATTTAATATTATTTTGACAGTAAAATTTTGCAAAAACAGTCAAGAAAGCGAGTGGACACATGACCACACAAGCTGACAAAGCTCAAGAGGTTTCAAATGACAACCCTCCTCCAAGATTAAGAAAGATCCTTGTAAGCCGATAAGATTACAACTCAAATAGTTATCTTTTAAGACTAAGGATCAATATTTTATAAAGACTTGATCATAATTGTGACAGTAATGTTTAACGTATTAATCACTGGACAAACATTTATGAAATATTTTACATTTACTTTAAACTTGTTTTGGAGAAATTAAGTTTTCAGAGTTCCAATTAGAATCTCGCAGACAGTAAAGGGACATATGATGACGGATTAAAAGCTCAAGTTCCGATAAACCCTGACGAGGTGGAACATACACCCTAACCCAAATTTTAACCTTCTCGAGAAGAAAAAAACACTTATGATGTACAAATAACATGTGATGAAAAAAGTAAAAGACAGTCAGGGTTACTATAGTTTTAAAATGTACCAAACCAGAAGGAGTGTGTGATCAAAGCTAGCCAGAGTTTGGAGTCAATTTTATAGTTTCTGATAACCAAATACAAATTACATCAACGTGCAAGGTAATAATATTATATAGTACTACTACGTGGCATCTGAAATTAGCTAAAGCTTCTCGGCTTTGGCATATTGTATAAAGATTTCTTCTCATCATTTTTCTAGATAATTTACTAAACAGTTTTTGATTTCACAAGTTTTTAGATGACAAATGCATTTCGTATTGGTAATTTTTGATTCTATCAATTAAGGTGCGTATTCTGACAAAATCAATAGATTAACAGTATTCAATTTTTTTAGGAACTAAAAATGAACACAATAGCCTTCAAACTATATGGAATAACTATAAAAACAAAAGAAAGTATTTTCATTATGTGATAATGTAGTCCTGTAAAAAATGACTCATAACCCTCTATCATAGGAAAAATATTTTCAGTTTTCCATCAAAGACAGAACATAATACAATCACATATGAAACTCAGAAGCTGCAAAATTTGGCATTCAGTGGCAGGCAAAAGGCAAAAAAGTGCAAAAACTCTGACTGCTTTCGACAACCACAAAAAAGTGTTTCAATTTCAACTGAAAATTTGAACAATACACAATATCTGTCTATAGACTGAATTGAATTCAAAGAAATAAATAAAAGATAGTAAATCCTATGTCTAGTATCGAGTTTGCAAAGACAAAAATGTTAAAAACAATTACAAATTAATTTATATACCTTTATATTTTTTTCATGGGAGGGATTAAAGTTAATTTGGCGATGCTGGAATATTCTTTTTCCCTTGAATTAACATGCTTAAATTGTGCGCTTTTTTTCTTATGTAACATGGACGTATCGATCATTGGGTTCATGAGACATCTTCCTTTCTCCATTAAGACAAATGGATAATTTTTTGCATTGCAATCCATCTTTTGTGAAATACTTTTGTCATTTGAAATGTGTGAATATATTTCCATTCATTGATCTTCCACAATTTTGCAGGCGATATGTTCCTTTCTTCTTTAAAAATATTTGATTATCATCAACAAATTAAACAATATAAGATAATATGCATGAAGAACATGAATTCTCAAATTCAAATAAAAGTGGATGAAGAAGAAAAGGGAATTACCAAAAAAATTAATGTAAATTTATTTAAAAGGAAATAATATCGTCATGTTTCTGTATTTACATCTGAACTCAAATTCAATACGGAAGTCTTCGACTATTAGAGTGAACTGTAAGTATAGTTCTACAAACGGTCATCCTAGTGTGGTAAGGTATAAGCGTTTTCTAAAGTTCTCAGCCATGGGAAAAAACTTGTAAAGATGGATAAAAGCCGTAAAAATTAATTACAATGAAATATTTTATAAAGAAAGTTGGTTGTAAATTCAACAACAAAAAGTGTATTTGATGCTGCCGAAAAGAAACAAGAACTTAATAATGAAATTTTGTATGAAAAAAAAGTTCGTTATTTCAAATGTCTGTCATGCAAGTTCTAAGCTTATAGAGCTAACAGTTATCTTTCTTTTCAAGTAAAGGGGAACTCATACTTTCATATAATCTATGTACAGTAGTTTGAAACTCGTATAAGTTTAGATAGTAATTATCAAGATATTTTTTTTTTCTTTATAGTTCAGAATTCTATACTTGAACGCTTATGTCAAGCGAAAATAAGAACATAAAAATATAAAGTCACTAAATTCCTTTGTTATATTTGGTTAAAAAATAATATATACCTTGACGAAGCTCCATTTCATAATTTCTTCGAAATTGGAGGTGCAACATTTTTTCTCTGCAATTTCATCTGCAACAATAAGCTTTTGCAAAACCGTTATTGTCCCTTAACATTATTTCACAATTTACCACCTGTTTTGATAATTAATGAAAACTTTAAAATTAATTGTCAGCATTACGACATTTATTATTGTTTAATAAGAATATAAATAATCTTAATTGTTATTAATAATTTTAATTTTGTAGAAGAGCAAATATCTAGGAAGAATAGGTGGGGATCGGTGACACTTGTGCAGTTAGATTTTCCTTCGCACATTATTCTTGTGAATATGCTTACAATTTGAGCATGCTAACCACACGAAAGAGTTGGTTCCTACTTGAGACACAATTCAGCCTCATATTAAATATTGTCCCTTAAAATTCAACATCCCAATATGTATCACTGTTAAATAAAAAAATCCCAAACAATCAAATAATTACTTGTTGTTCTTACCGAAGGTTTGTTGCTTTGGATGTTACCCAAATCTCATGTCCTCCTCAAAGGATTAACACAATATCCCTAGGAGTTTGTACTTTTCATCTATAAAGCATTATCTTTGGCTTCAATGGGTTATGATCCTATAGACAAGTAAAATTATCAAATTCTATAATGTTCCGCTCATTGAAAATACTTTATCATTTTGAAATTCATAAAGATTCCAAACAAGTATACGATACATGAAATTTATCAAAATTAATAATGAATTCTACTATCTTCCTGTTATTATATGGTCTCCTAGAAGATTATGAAAAAAAGAAATAAAGTAAATTTTTAACTTTTTTTATATCGTAAAATAAAGATGGTAAGTTTATATGTCAAAGACGCTGGAATTTCCGATGCATTAAATAAAAAGTCTATTACCATGTCCTTACTCATCAGCCCTTTGGATATGGAGGATGTGATGTCAATTGGTTGGATTGATTTGCTCTCAACAATTGAATCATTCGCTGTTCTACGTGCATTTGAATATTTATTTTAGTTTCATCATGTCATATCTTTTCAAAAAATGAAAAAAAGTTATTTGCAATTTTACCTGGGATAATTTCGCAATTCTCCTAGCAAGAGATGTCGGTAATCATGAATTTTGGTTGAAAAGTTTTCACTCCCTCATGACAATAATCATCCTCTCGCAGTGTCATTTGGTTGTTTTTTTCCTGCAGATTTTTTCAGCAGGACGTTATTAAAAATAAATCATTAAACAATATTATATTATAAATTAGAAAAAATAAAATTAGATTTATTATTAACAAATAAAGCATTTTTTGTGATACAAAATTCAAAATAAGATGCACAAACAAGAAAACAATCCGGTTGAACCATGAAAATTGAAATGAACTTTTTCAATCTTGAACGTACTACCATAGAGTCAAAGTGATTGGCCAATATATCCGATAGTTATGCTATCTGAACTGTTTGTGATAAATTAACAAATTAAGATAATTGTAATTTAGAGAATTTTAAGTTTTTGAAAAATTCGATAACAGATACTTAATCTCATGATTTGGGGAGTTCGGAAGAGAACAGGACCAGGAATCGCAATAACTTGAATGTCATTATCCTTTTGATCAAATTCAATCTTGGTCTTTAAGAATAAGAGTAAAGTCATCCTACGAAGGGAAAATAAAATACCAGAAGCAATATGTAGAGTCCTCTTTAACAGACTATATCCACAATATTGGAGAGTGAATTTATCTAAAATAAAAAAGGCAGAAACATACCAGGAAGAAAATCAATGCTTATAAAAACTGAATCTTTACTTCACAGTGACTCAAAGAAACATGGTATTCAATGACATTCTTCATTAACAAAAGAGGGGGGGATGCACAAATAAATAATAAATAAAAACTAAAAAGAAGAAAAAAGACATCTAAGCTAAAAAAAAAAAGAACACTCTAAAATACAGTAAATCTCAAAATTAGGATTACCCCATTTAAAGAAGAAGATTAACAAAATAAAAACAAAGTTACTTGAAATTTGAAAGATTCTAATACCTTTATAAATACAAATATATCACTACGAAAAAACAAAAGGAAAAAGAAACTCTATTATTACCAAAAGAACATCTCTCTTTTCTTCGAAAACAAGGATAAGATACAAGATAAATGGACAATAGTGATATTCCTATCTATTATATCTTACAGCTGGTTCCATGACATGAACTCGGGAGAGTCCCGCTTTCCAATTTGTTTTCTTTGTTGAAGGACTGCCATTATACAATGCAAGTACATCTTGCATTAAACAAAAATAGAAAAGTCAATATTAGATCATGAAACTATTCTATTATAATAACAATTAGATTAATGTGGAATAATAATAAAAATAATTAAATAATTTAAAATACAAAATTCAATTGTTTGATCTTTCAAATTCAAATTTGCAATGTCATTCCGTTTTGGTGTGGTAATGGTATCCTCTTCGAGGTTTTACCTTCTTGATTGTTCAAACAATTGGTGGTTTGTCGATTGTCCAAATGAATTTGTTAGATGAATTTCGTATCCAAGAGTGGGACTTTCACCTATGCCACAGATACCAAGTAAGTTTTGGCAAGGAGATAATGCTTCTTCAGATATTTATAGCAGTACAAAAATGGTGTTGCCTGAACTTATTCTCCGTGGGGTAAAAGAATTTGTTAAAACGTTTGATTAGTTGTGTAGAATTTACAAGTTTATCTTATATTATTTTATATTATTAAAGTAAAAAAATATGAATAATGGCTTATTTAGTTAACTCGCTTAAAGTCAAGCGGTAAATCCATAATTTTTTTTTTTGTTTTTATTAAAATAAAACCTCTTTAGCTAGCAGAATTAAGACTGCTATTTTTGGTGGTTTTATCTTGTTGTCCCTTGGTCGACTTTTTTTCAACAACTTGGACTTTAAACATGTCCAATTTTAGTTCTGGAGTGATCATATTGATGGTATATCTTTCCCAGCCATGTTGTAAGATATCCTGCAATTCAAATACATTATAAGAGGATGAACTAAGACATGTATAATGAAAGCAATCTTATTATAATATAAATAGATTAAAAATATATCCTATAGTGGTCTGTACGTTGTAATACGAATTTACCATCAAATTATAACACAAAGAGGATATGAAAAAAACTTTTTCAAAGATTTCATTATAGACAACATTATATGTTGAATGCTCATCATTTCGTCAATTATAGTTGGTCCTAATTAATATTTGACATTGTTGGACTTGTAGCTCTTGTAAAGCACATACAATTGTCCATGGAGAATACAAGTTTCGCGTAAATATATTAAACCAACAAAATCTATTTTTGTCCTTGAGCTCATTTATATTCATTGCGGGCAAAACATAATCGTCCCGAAACCTGCTTCTTTAAAGGACGTGGCATTTTTCAATCGTCTGAATCCATATAGTGGTATTCGGGGAATAAAATACATGAGTATTTTTTTACAATCAAATCATCACCGCTAGATATTATGCACTAATAACACTAGTTTAAACGCATTACCATATTAATCGTATCCCATGGCCTAAACCTTCACAGAGATTTAAATTTTCTTAGTACCTAATCGGACAATTCTTCTTTAAAGTTAATTTGTATGGAGGTCAACCATATGATTTAAAGTGTGTAAGAATCTTCGTATTCACTTGATCCTAGGATCAATATTTTGCATCTATAGCATATAATCCTTTTCAATGTTTGAAAATTTGAGAGATCACATGTCATTTATATCATCAACAAAACATTTTAGTTGGTAGATAGCACGAGCAGTACAAACTGTTTTGGGGGTAAACATGTATATAAATCGGGATATCTATTTTTCAATAGAAATATTTAGAGATTCCTTTTTCAAAGTAAAAGGAATAATGAGAGAATGAGGAATTTCACTTTTCCCATGGTCCTTTGGTTTTTATTTTCACTGTCAATTCTCATTCAAAATCACAAAACTCATGAACTTAGTTGCACACCAATCTATTCCTTTGATAATTGTAGTGGTTCAAGTTCAAGTCCATATTCCAAACACAATAACCGTTCTCTAACAAAATCTTCTTTTTTTCACTATGAACAACAGGAAGAGTTGTCGAAATCACGCTAAAAGCAACTATTTTAACAACCAAATACCGTATTGTTTCAAATAGAAGCTATTGAATAGTAAGTCAAATGCCTCACCATTTTCTTTTCTTTCTTACGGCCATTCCTTTTGAAATTTTTCCGCAACACAATTCTCGTGAGCATCTCGTATAAAGTGTAGTGACTTTGTTTACAATAGTGCAAGTAAATTTTTCATCGACATCAATCGGAACTTTACAAATCGAGAATGAAGCAGTTCCGACCTCCAGGAATAATGCAGCTGCAACTCAGAACTGCAATTGCTAAAAGCTTCAATCCCTTATGTCTTAATGTAGCATAATAAAAGCACGATAGAAAAATAATCCTGCTCAAATCCTCTTTTGCACCTACAGGTGTCCCAAATTCACATCACAACAAACTGCCCATTCTTCTCCCTCGTCCGACAAATGACCTCCCCGGCTACCTACTTCTGTCGACTGCAGACACAATTGCATGTTGTTACCGTGAGAGTGTCCTGGGCTAGTGAAAGGTGGAGCGAAGTCAGGAGTGGGGTGGGGACGAGTGGAGACGAAAGTGGCCGGTACAAGGCACCGCTCGAGTGACAACGGAGTCTGCGGCACTAAAGGGAGACTCGAGGGAGGGACCGGCAGATCCATTATACTATGGGTTGCAAACAAAGTAGGGTGGGTCTCTAGAACAAACTGAGCGCCTGAAAGACAATCGTGCCTCGGGGAACCGGAGTGGGAACGAGGGTGCGTGTGCAAAGTGTGGGCAAACCGGACCTGACCCACAGGAAACGGGGGGACAAGTAACCACATAGGCATGAGAACAACTGCAGACGGAGGAAGGGACAATGACACCCGGGAGAAGGCGAACAGGCAGCACGACAGCGTGGGACACACCTGCGAGGGAGAGGCCAGTGAACGGGTGGTGGTGTCCACCCAGGTTGGCTGCCCTCTGAGACCAGAGGCCCCGTTCCCACTCAATGCCTCGCCCGCATGCCCGAGAGCCGAGTTTGGCTGGTAGCCTCGCCGGACGCGCGGAATAAAGCAAAGACAAAAAAAAAGGTCGGAAAAACGGGAGGCAGGGAATACGGGCAGCGGAGACAGGCAGGCGCGCCCAAAGGAGAGCACAAAGGAAGAGGGCGCAGGGGCACAGCAGCAAGCGGCTCGAAAGGAAGGATAGGGTCTCCAGGGAACGGCACAAGCGGCAGAGGAGGGGCCCCCCGGACAGCCAGGAAAAGAGGCCGAAGAGAGTAGCGGGCGGCGCCGGCGGGGTGGAGACAGACGACAACGGGCCGACGGGACCGCGGGGCGCGGGGTCCGCAGGTGATGTGTGGGGGGCCATACAAAAGGGGCAGGGAACCGCACGAAGAAGAAGGGAGGGCCAGACTGACGGGGGGGAGGAGTCCCCCCAGAAAAGGGGAATGGGAACAGGGGTGGGGGGGCGGAGAAGGGGACTTAGGGCGCAATCCTTATACTGTGATCGTCTACTTTGAATGGAAAGAAGGTTGTGGGCCATCAAGATTTTTGTAGGGGATATACAGTTGGATTCATGCACGAAGAGAAAGCAAAGCACAGATCGCCAGACAGCGGCAGGTGGGAGACCCACCTAACAGCTTGAGAGTCGGGTGAGTGGCATCGATCTCAATCGGTTACACAGCATTAGTCTGTAGGAAATCTATGTTTAAGCATGCCCCTTGCAAAGGTAAATTATAAAGGTACTTACAAAATTTATGATCGGACAAATAGCTACAGTTTTAGATACATGGAATGTAACAAAGAAAATATGGATTGGAAGAACAACCCACAAGGTAGCAGAAGGGTCCCCTAATGTTTCTTCACAATACACGCTATATTTCGTCGTCTATAAATTGGTATGATTCTTTCCTTTGGTTGTTTGTGCTACAGAATCTTTGATACTTAGTTACAGCATCCTTTTTCTTCATACAAGAATGTGTGTTCGGTTCAATGACCGACAATGACCATTCATCATGTGTTATGTAACAGTGAAAAAAATAGGGATATATACTTTTCTTTTTGTGGGTTTATTTGCCCTAATTTCTTACCATAAAGGGTTTCCTTTAGGAAAATGTTTTGCATTGCTAATCCTTTTGTCTAGTAGTAAAAGGTTTAGGCTCTATAATAGTGACATGTTCGCTTCTAACTAATCAACTGTCAATGTAATCTTAAATGCTTTTGATAGTTTTTTGGGTAGATGGAGAATTTGGTGGGTCAAAGCTAATAGTTATCACTTGTGAACCTCCCATGTATTCCGAGTGCATTGGTTGATGTGTTGTTCTCTTTGTGTTTTGGTACTCTGATATTAGGTGATTGCTACATCTCCTTTGTGGATTAGTTCAATGCTCACCGAACCACGTAAATCTTTGTGTTTTTTTGGTCATATGTTTTCTCGTTGTCTTTCTACTCGTTACTGTTTAATGTTTTGTTTTGCTAGCTTCCGCATTTACACCGCGTATTTTCGATCCTAAACGTGGTATCAGTCCAATTCAATGATGGCATCAGGTTCAGTGGTTCGTAGTTTGATTATTGGAAACCGGGTTACGAATGAGAATGTTCATCTTGACCTTGTGTATTTTCTAGCCGCAACCTTTTTTGACATAATGAGATTTGTTGAGAAAATTGTTGCAGAGAGGTTCTTTGTGTTGCAACATAATTGTTACACAAGAGATTATGGATAGGAGTCAGCGTTGTTTGATGATTAAGTAAAGAAGGATGGCCAAATTTATTTGGACTAAGTCAGCCAAGGGAGATTGTGTTTTGGATTGTACTTGCCCTGAATTTCTACCATACTAGTTTTCCTTTTGGAAAAGGTTTTGCATTGACTCATCCTTTTTCTAGTGAATCACGGTTTCGGGCTCTAAATAGAGACATGCTCCTTCTAACTTATCAGCATTTACAATGTAGTCCTTAAAGTCTTTGAGAGTTTTGTTTTGTAGGAGGGAGAATTTATGGGTCACATCTTGATAGGTTATCACTTGGTGTGAACCTCCATGTATTCCTAGTGAATTGGTTGAGGTTGTATTCTCTCTGTATTTTGGACTCCATATTTAATAGTGGATGTCTCATCTCCTTTGTGATGTAGGTCTATGACCGAACACGTTAAATCTGTGTTTTTTTTGGTAGTTTCTCGTTTTCTTCTTACTCGGAGTCTTTTCGAGTGTTTGCTTTGCTAGCTTCCGCATGTTCACGCCTATTCGGTCCCTAACATTCATGTAGTATTTCAAGCACATACAAATCGATCATAGCTTCTGGAGTTAGTATTTCTCCATTTAGGTGTGATAAGAAAAATAAGCTTGGGAAGCCCCGTCGTTTTTGAATTCCTGATTGATACAATCATTCTACAACTTTACCAAAAATATGTCCCTTTTAATTATATTCATTTTCAACTTCTTCTATTTTTTTTCTTCTAACAATCTATAACTCGATCTGGGCCTATTTTGTACCTCATCATTTTATAGATCGTTTTTTGCTATTTCAGGCCAAGAGGATTACATTTAGTTAAAAATATTTCAGTTTCCAAAACGTTGCACTAAATGCAATAGCATCCATATACCTTACTACTCATATCTCTTGGGACCCTCTCTCCAATAAAGCTAGGTTGGAAGTATAAACTGTTTCTCCTATATGTGAATGCTTCTTTGTCCCCCTTCTAACACATCCAAATTTCCGTCGTAATCTCGCTCTCGTCGCTAGAATAAGCTGATGTAAAAACCAGCAAAGGTCTAGATCGTTGGCGTTTACATTTGAGTACATTCCATTACAGCGACTACATTTGTTTGACATATCTTCCTGCCTGTTGGACCAATATTCAATTATCTCTATTTGAAGTTCGCTAACCATAATATGCACGACAAGAAAATCGGTTCATCGTTTAGTCGCTCTTGTTATTTATACAATTTAACTTCGTGACTTCCATGTCTAGTAATTTGTCTATTTAACACATGCATTTTAGGCTTGGTAGTTGTTCTTGTTCGCATAGATTGTGTTGTGGGGTATTGAAGAACACTTTATTTTCTTAATTTCCATAAACAGTCGCTCATCCACCTTGACCATAACAAACGGAAACATAGCAATTGATATTGCAGTGGCATCAGAACAAACCGTAATAAAATGAACAAATTGACTTTTATCACTTCTGTATCGCATTCTAACGGGGGGCGAATATTTGTTTAAGAATATAATAGTAATATCTGTTCTACACCATATTCCGCACTAGTCACGTCATCCTGTTGGTGAGTTATATATATACGTATCTAAGCCAGAATCACACTTAAGTGCATATAAAAGTCAGATATTTGTGGAACATCTACTAAAGATTTTAAGACATAGTGTATGGATTAATTTTTAAAATTTCCATCATAGTGTCTCTCGACAAATCTTTAATTTATTTTGAACATCCATTCGTTTCTTAATCTCATTGTCAACTCAGCAAAGAAATTATGCAATTGTGGGATCTTCTCTTTCCTTTTTTTGTCATTGGAATCAGTCGGTAGGACATAGACATTGACCTTGAACTTTGAAAGTATACAAAATACCAGTTTTTGGTTGTTTTTTTTTTTTTTTGATAATTCTTTGTCATAATTACTCCAAGAGAATGTAAAGCAAATATATTATTGTAAGCACTCGGCTAAATGTAAGTTTAAAATGTTTTGAAACTTGATATTTTTCCATATAAGGTTCGTTATTCTATTGAATTTCATGTAAGTTAATCGACAACCAGTTGCTACAATCAAACCAGGTTGGTTCATATTCAAATTTTGATTGCTCTCACAACACTATTGACAATTGATACTTCTTGTTAATTTCTTATAGTTATTTCTGATAACCCTCCCAGTTACTACACTGATTTCTTCATTAGGTAGCAAAATTGGATTGTCGCAACGCATCAGAACTTTCTTCCTGCAACTGAAGCAATGGTGGAATTAGAGGACACGCAGCATCGCCAAATCATTATTCCGTGAAATTCGAGATGTTATATTTCCGGCACTCAGCTCATTCTTTGCCTCGACGAGTGCAAAGAGACTTCTGTTGTTTAATCAGATGGTCAATCTTATGTTTTCACTCTCCTAGCAGTTCTACATCCGCATTTAACTTTTGAAAGAATGCACCGATTTTTTAGGATTTGGACGGAGTAGGACATCTGTGGGATTAAAAAGAATTATCTCCAATACTCATCTGGGTAAAGTAACTTCAGTAATAATTGTAAACTCAAGACAAATTAGTTGAGTACATACTTACCACCATCGACTCGAGAGACAAGTGAAACTACGAGCGAGGGCAAATAACCCTGCAACGAAGGCTCAACATTCTAGACATGTAGAGTTCGATATCATGATCAATCTAACCTAATATATATGTCTAAGAGGAAAATATAATAAATCCGAAAAGGTCAGGCTGATTTAAACACAAACTTAGTAGTATTATTATTTTTATTGTGGTCAATGAGGATTCATGATAGTCGACCCTAATGTTGATAGCACTGGGCGCATATACTTTCAAGTCATGTGCGTATGTATTTCATAATGTTGGAACTTGTTGTCTTTTAGGTGAGGTCTATTGGAGATTTTGATAAACTATGAGCTTTATAGAATTCTTGTACTTTCAGCCTGTTGCATTTGCAACTATCGTGTGATACTAATTTTGTGTAGTCGTGTGGTTCACTATAGACTGAATGATAACGGAAGCGAGGTGTCCGGGGGCGGGTGGGTAGAGCATGGAAAAGCAGACAAATATGCTCTTTGTCCTGTTCCCCATGTTGCCTCCTCCAACCATGAGTTTAGCGGGGGGCAACCACCACCAAAGATGAATACCATCATTTATAATACATGTTTAAGTCAACACCATAAAAGAAAACGCGCACAACAAATAAAATGTAGGCAAGGCTAATTGAATACATTCTCCTAGAGATTGAACAAAAACCTTCGAGCAAAGCACCACTAGCAATAATCACGAGTCAGAGGCATCACCCCGTGAAAAAATCATTGGCCTACTACCGATCACTGCACAAGTGTTTCTGGTGTCTCAAAGTCACGGATGGTCGGGAGAAATAGCGCTATTAGGTGGAGTGTGATAATTAGCCTGGGGTGGGACGAACACTGAGAGTCATTTGAAACACAGGAGTAACACCAAAACCGGCCGCATGACAAAGTCAGGTGACGGCCCTTTGTAAGTTAATAAGCACAAATTCATTAATTACAATGTGATACCAATGCAAGAGTGCTATGTAAACCAACAATCATAATATGGTTATTTTTTAATGTGGTTTTGGGATTCAATAGATGACCTATATGTTTGAGAGTTTTGGCGAATTGTTATGACTGTAATTTCAGGATCGTTGTGTTGACTATTTAGGTCTCTACAAATTTGTAATGTCAAAGAATGTGCTTGCTTAATTGTGCCAAGATTACATTTATAATAGATGGAATGAATCACTGAATTGATGAGGTTTAACTTTTGTACACTAAGGAAAAAATGTATCATTACTAAATCACCCTATTTAAAGTCAACAGCCTCTTTAGAAGAATAACAAAAACACGAAATAGTTCTTAAGATTGGGGACAAACATCCGCTTCGAAGTTGATTTTCATAGTGTTGTTACACCACGGAAAAAGAAGGCATCCCTCGAAATTAAAGCTACAACATAAAGTTTCCAGAAAAAAAATCTCTACACACCCACACAAAAACAAATTAAGCTCTTGAGTCGATCAGTTACTGCCTATGTAAAATTTTCATACAATAAGGGGGACAATCGCGATTGAGTAGATAGATTCACTAAAGTATGTCTATCCTACTCTCAATGAATCATCTCGACACCATCTTTGTAATGTGAATGTGACACGAGATTTAAATAGGACAAAACTAAACTAAACTATTAACGGAAGGAACTGTCAAATTTAAAAGACAAAATAACATGCTAAAAGAATTTCTTGAAAATCATATGCCGAAACATATTACATAGATGTAGGGAGACATAAGAAGAAATTATAATATCCCTTCTTATTTTTATTAATGATTTTGTGGTTAGAAGAGACAAGAGTGCGCTGTGTTAGCAAATCGTAACGAATTAAAAAAGAACAGACTCCCAGAGAAGTGGGCAACACCACCATAAAAGACACGGCGGCAAGGCTTGACTAGAGTGTCTCGTGAGATAGCCAACAAAATGGAGATAACCGTAGAGCAATGAAAAATCTCGAAGATTTCTAACGAGTCAGCCATGGATCACACCTCAATAAATCATTGCCTATATCTAACTGTCACACACTCATGTCGGAGCATCGGGTGTATCAATAATACGGTTCTGTTAAATAAGGGATTAGGTTTGAGTACTTACCTACACAACGAGACAAAAGTGTAAACACAGTAGCCGAACAACTAACCAACCGCCAAACACGAAAGTCGACATTTCTGTAAAGTTAAGGCAGAACCCAGTACATAATTAAATTTGATATAACTGCCCAAAGTGCTGATTTTTGAACACAATTATAATATTATACTTTAATGTTCGCAAATATGATTCATCTAGTGACGACGCCTACAAATTTTGAGATTTGGCGGCTGCATAAATGTTGGTTTATTGTTTATTTATAATGCATCTCAAGATATGTTGACATATTTGTCTAGTTGAGAAACTGCAACAATCTCTTCTACGTGAGAATGTCTTGATTTAAATTTCTGTCAAGGATATATATTTTCTATAGATTGAATGAATAACTGAAAGTGAGGGACTGGTATGTTACGAGTCGTAATAAACACTCACCATATTCATGTTTTCATTCCCCATGGTCTCCTCTCCTCCAGTTATGTGGTTAGCTTGTGCCACACTAACAAAAGAAATGTTACCTATTTTTAATATTTTATTGAAAGTCACATCATGAAGAAAACAAACAGGCAAAAAGTCTTTCAGATTGGGGACAACTCTAGCTCTATTATATTTTCATAATAGGTGTTACCATTAAAAAGAGTATTATCTCAGTTAGGCTGCAACCATAAAAAGGTCACCTATTTTTATATACATTCACTAAAATAGTTTTACTTTCAATGAATCATCCTTGATGATTATGTGTCAATAATTTAGTGAATGTGTATTCGAGAAGGAATTAGATAGCAAAAACCCAACTAAATTGTGTAAATACAAACATTAAACGGAACATGCTGCCTTTCCTTGAAATTACTATTATATTTATTTATATATATATATATATATATTATATATATATATATCTATATATATTTTATCTTATATAGAGAATGTATAATAATATATATAATACTATATAAAAAGAATTAGGAACAAAGTAACTGGATTTTAAACAACATGATACCACACACAACAAATTTGGAAATTGACCTATCTGCTGAGAGGATAAAGTCAAATCGACGAAGAGTTATTTACGGTTGAACTGGAAATTCTACATATAATATATTTCATATGTGTGTAAATATTCAAATCACGTTGTAATCATACTCAGGGTAGGTAAATATTGCATCCCCTTATAAGTAAATCAATAAAATAAATTAAAGTTATATAAGAAAAAAAAAGGGCAGTCTTTGCTAAAGCAGAAAATTACCAACAGTAACCTAAAACCATTGTTCAAAGCCATCAAAATTAGAAAGCACTGTTCTGAAGCCTACACCACTCAATTTGTTATTGTGTAAAGTAAATGTATATTTTCTTTATTATGACACTTCTCCCTTTTATTGATGTCTTCTTATCGCCTATTAATTATTATAATCACTTCCCCAATCCTCCTTTTTTTAATTTTAAATTTGAATATTAATCCCAAAAGAAAAAATATAAACACTTCTTGTAGGTATACTCACTCTTCATGTTTCATATATTAGATTATTTATTTACATATAAAATAATCCCATATTATAAAATTATTCTATTAATAATTTTTTTTCTTTAGAGATTTTTGAGATTCCATGCAAAATGAATAAACATATCAGCAAATTAAATCCATCTGTTTACAAGGAAAACTCTTAATATATATATAGTATTATTATTAATATATTCTGCACTATATATATATAGATTAGTATAATATATATATAATAAAAAAAGAGGAATAGTCTTGCTAAGCCTAAAAAATGAAAACGTAGCCACAAAACCTACCACTGCCAAAGCCTCAAAAGCCTGAGTCTGCACCACTCCATTGTTATGTTGGTAAGCAATGATTATGTTGTTAAGACAACTAGCCCTTTTACGTTGTAGTACATCTCTATAATTATTACAACCCCTTCCCCCTATTCCCCTATCTTTCTTTGTTTATTTTAACTTTAATTAAATATTGAACTCTAGAAAGAAAGAATTATAAACACTTCTTATATATACATCTCTCTGTTCATATTGTTGATTATATATAATAATTTAATTATAAATTATTATTCTATTTTTTTGGTTCGAGATTTTTGAGATGTCAGACAAAATGATGATACATATCAGAATTAAAATCTATTTTCAAGAAGATGAAGTTGAAATCATAGGTGCTTTTTCTTTATTCCTTTCGTTGCCAGGATCTTTGTTTTTTCAAACTTTTGAAGACTTGCTTTCCTTTTCATTCCTTCTTAGTTGGTGTATCCAAACTCATGCATGTTTTTTTATTCTCAATTTTTCTTCCTGTCAATTCCTCTACTTGCTTTCACAGTTATTATATGGAATTTCTAAGATTATACATTGTTACTTATTATTTTCTGTCAATCCTTTCTCTAAACATTTACCAAAAGAAAGAATATACTTGAAGTTTTGATTGCAAATCGATTAATGGTTGTTGAAGAAAGAAGAGGCTGTAGCATTATCGCTTTAGAATCATGTTTGAGTAAAGTCTTTTTGTGCCGAAAGATGAAATTGAAATTTTTTGTTTGAATAAAGACCGATGTTCTACAATGGAAGACATAATGGATCTACAACCATGTTTCTATTGAATTGAAATTTGGGGTCCTTTTTAATGTGGGTAATTCATATTTGCCCTTCTAGCTTTTGGAAATGGAAATTTGGTCCCATTTTGTATTTAAATATTACTGACCATTTACCCTTGCCACCTCTATGGATCTTAATAGTATAATACTAATGACATACAATCTGTCCGCACACATCACCCGCATTCAGCCCAACGTACTTACTAGTGTTTTTCTTCTTTCCATTATGTTGACATATGAATTTGAAACAAGTAACAAAATTTATATGTGGTGTTTACACATAACAAAAATATTCTTAAAATTCTGCATAAGTTTGTTACCTTTTTATATTCTTTTGAATAATATTCATGTCGTACCGTGACCAACTTTTCTTTCTTTCTATGAGTGTCAGTAGTGGTATTTAAGTCAACAAGTAAACAGACCAATTCCGCTTATATGTATCTCCTCACGTATTTTTTAGTCTCATTTTACTATGATTAATAGTACTTTTTTAAATTCTTTACATTATTTTCAAACCATATATGCAACTTTTTTTGTTTTCTGATAAAAATAGGAGTCACAAAATTTTCATTATGTTTTTCTAACTATGTTTTTCCGTTTCTGTCTGAAAATATCCATATAATTGTTTACACAATTGCCGCTATTTTTAAGCTTCTCTCTTTGGTTTACGTGTATTTTCATATATGTAACAACTAGAAATTAAACGAAGAGTAAACGTTGTCAAATTATTATATTTTCTCATATGAAAATGGTCCAAGATCTTTAAACTCCACATTTATGGCACAAATTTGAAATATACGGAAGCATAACGTATTCGTTATTTTAAAAAAAATACTATGATGAAAGTCTCATTTCAATAATAACACGCATCCCCCGCAACATCGCACCACCACGCACACATTTCGTTTTAATATATAAACTTATTTTATTTTATTCTCAAACAAGAAAATCACATTCTGAATTTTTAATTTCGGAAAAGGGCCTAAAATACCCTTAAAGTGTGCTTCTCGAAAATGGTATAAAATTGCCTACTTCATCACACCTATTGGCACTCGCAAAATGCCCCTTTTCATATCCACCATTGGCCTTACCACACAAATAATAACACCGGGCTCCACATCCCCCTCGTGGATTCAAAATTGACCAATTTTTTAATTGTTTTGTCACAAAAAATTAATACACCTCTAAGTCAATATTTTTTAAATTACTTACGTTTTACTATGGGTGTTATAATTAAAGGTATTAATATAATTTAATAAATCAACCCACTCCACCCACTTCCTAACTAAACCGCACCAAATTTAAATAATCCATTATAATATCAAAAACATCATAAACACTACTAAAACCCGATGAAATTATAGATTCCTGAAACAACATTCAAAATTATTCGAGTCCGAATCGAAGCCCCAATTAAATTTAGGTTGAGCCGCTTATTTTGCCGGAGGACACTTTCTTTCAAGAGTGAATGAGAAATTTATGATTAAAGATAAGAATAATACATCCCCAATTAATTCATGCATTTTTAAAAAATATAATTTTACATAAATATTTATGTATTTGTTTTAAAACTCTTTCATAACATTTAATTTTTTTAACAAAAGTTTTTACCCCTATGCTACAGTATCTATCACAGTTAATTAGGGGAGAGGGCAGACATAATTAGCAATAACCCGTCAGTGCTTTTTTCAAGTTATAAGTTAATATCTTATTTGCGCCTCTTCTGAATGGTATGTATCAGTTTACTTCTATATATATTTTCGCCTCAAATTTTTAAAAACAGACTCATTGGTAGTTGTTACTTTGTTGTGCAAGAATACGAATTAAACATAATTGGACGTGCAATTTTTATTAATTTAGAGGGGTACAATTAGTAATGAGTGGGTAGGGATTGATTTAAACATATATTATAAGTTCATTATAACAATAGTTTAGCCCCATCTTTAAAAAAATATTTAAATAGTTTAAATGATAAAACGTTAAATAAGTGGTCACTTTGTGGAACGCAAATAGGTGGATGACAAGGATATTTTGTGGGATCCAACCTAGATGGTGGAAGGCGTGATTTTGAGAGCCAATATTAGATGGCGGGTAATTTCGTCCTTTCCATACTTTAATTGTATTTTTAGCCCTTTTTCCGTTTTAATTTTTTTTATATAGCAGATGTGTTAGATCACAAAATTAAACCTATTCTACATATTACCACAAAAATTTCACAATCCCAATTATGATTGCGTTCCAATACCTCATCTTATACTTGCAATATTAGTAATATATAAAGACGTCAAGGCTGCTATGCATTAGTTTACATTAGTTTTCTTCATATAAATAAAGATACATGCTCACAATCATTCATATAAATGCAGAAAGAACAAAATGAGTCATTTATTGTTACTAATACCGCACTGAGGTCTAGAATTATGCTACGTTTTCGTACTGGAGTCCTCTCTTGGTAGATTTTTGCTTTGTTGAAGTTTATTCTTTTAACCTGTTGCATCAACGCATTACACTGTCAGATAAAAAGATGTTTCTTCTACAAAAATTGCGTACAGATTCTTGATAGATGTTTGTTAGAAGGAAATTACATTTTTTTTCTGGTTCATCTTAAGACAATCGATCAATCTTATTCATATTTTTATTTGTAAAGTTTCACTTTTTAACCATCTTTTTCTTTAATTTGGAATCTATATATATTATTAAAACTTATCACATTAATTTATTTTCAAAAGTATATTAATTCGAGCAAAAATAAAGATTGACATTGGTTAATTCATGATATTTTCTATAAAAGTTGGGGGGGTTTTTTCATAACATAATTAAATCACATACCACATCATCAAAATCCAGACTAAAGCAACAGTGTGAAGTAAATAAAACCAAACATATTGTTAATGGTGATAACAATCACTTAAGATGTTTTCTTCTACAACTATTTGATTTTGTTTTATTCATTCTTGGTAAATTTTTTATTAGTGTGAATTCACAGCTTTTTTGGCCTAGATCATGTTTTTTAGTCACCTCATATGAGAAAATCATTATGTTTTTAGAATAATCTTTTACTTCTTCATAGATTTTTTTAAGCGTGAAATTACATGTTTGCCCTTGGTCGTCTGCCGTCAACATCTTCTATATAGTATTGTGAACGATAGAAAAATGCTGTCACATTCATATATATGAAGAATAATTCTTTAAAATTTATTATTATCTTTCTTCATATATGTTTGTTACTGCGGAAATTATTAGTTTCAAATCCCTTGAAATTTTTTTCTAAAACTAATAATAATGAAAGGCTCATTAAATGTACATATACATATTTCAGTTTGTACAAATTTAATAGAAGGAACCAACAAATTTTTTTAAAAAACTAATAATATATGAAACTCAATTTCAGTAATAACACACATATATTTCATTTTTTTAAATACACACTCCTCCGTTTTTTTATTTTAAGTAATCAGTGAACATTTTTTTTTATTTCATTTCAAAAATAAAATTAACTGCGAAGTTTAAAATTTTTTTATATAGCACAATATTAACGTCATTCAAAACAAATGTCAAAAGTCTTTCCATACACCACGAAAATTTAATTATAACCTACAAAATTTTTAATTTTAATTTTGATTGGTTTTCATCCTAATATATTACTTGGTATATAATTTATTAGAGCTAAGCATAAATCTTATTTATTTAATTAACTTTCATATAATAAATAGATATCACAGTACTCATAAAAAAAAATAAGAATTAACAAAATGATGTCTACTACTAAATAATACCTAAAGACGTTGCTATAACTATTAATTGTTCTTAGTTATTTACATGTCTTAACTAGCTTTTTTGTTTCATGGATTCACCTCTTTTACTCTACTTTGATCACACTATCAATCTCAGACAGATGTTCTAAAATTATTTTATTCATGATAGATTTGTTGTGAATGCAAATGAAATTAACTTTTTATCTTGGTCATCTTAATAGGATTGTAATTCTGCAAAGACATACTTATCTCGTCATTATTATTTGTAAGTTACTTTTACAATCTAACAATTTTCTTTATTCAATCTAATATATATTATTAATTTTATCACACCTAATTTTTTCAATATATTAATCTTTTAGAGACAAAATCAAAGAATTGAAATAATTAATTCATGATATTTTTTATATAAAAGTGGTATTTTTTTTATAAGCATAATGAATAAAAATATTTAAAGAATTAAATTAAAGTAATAGTAAAATAGAGTATAATAAAATAGATATCACAATAACTCATAAAGAAAACAGAAAATGAGTAATATCAAAATCAACTAATGCTAATACCATAACTCAAGATGTTGTTCCAGCGCAATATTTAATTTTTTTTACGTGATCCATTCTTGGTAGATCTTTGCGTTTTCTTTTGACGAATTACACTTTTCTCCTTGAGGTTAGTCACGTCATATATAGAAAGATAAATTCCTAGAAATTAGTTTTATCTTTCTTCGTAGATTTTTGTTAGAGTGAAATTATATTTTTGCCCTTGGTATCTCCCACTTCACTCTTCTATATATAAAGAAATTTTTATCATAGAATTTCCGAGCATTTACCCTTGTATGTTAAGTATAATCATACAACTCTCATCGATCGTCCTCCTCTTCATCTTTCTATATAAATACTAAATAAATGCAAGGCCCCATTCCGGGCTAATAATCATTATATTTACAATTTTAAGTTTTTTTACACCTAAATTCGAACATATTCTTAAATTTTTAAATTTTATAGCATTTACAATACTAAAAGTTACAAAAAATCCCTATCAGAACATCTCTCTCCTCTGTTAGATCATAACTATCTCCGCTCAAATACTCTTCATCCCTCTTCAATACATCTCTATCGTCTCTTGGATACATATCCCTCCTCTCGGGTACATCCATATTCCCTCTCAATTAGCTCTCTCCTCTCGATTCATCCGTGAGCTATGTGTCTGCAAGTTGTTGAATGGCATTGTATCAGACCGAGGTAAATCCGCATTTCTGCTGTACAATCTAATTTTTTATTTCAAAGATTTTTTTTTTGTAATGTGAAAAAAGAGTGAGATATCAGCATTAACTGTAAAAACTATTTTAATAAAAGTCGCAACTCTTCATTAATGTCACAATTTTTCAACAAAGGGAAGGCTATTTTTGAAAATAAATAAATTAAAAGTAAATTCTGATTTGTGATGGCGCTACATAGGCGGACATAAGATTCTCTATTACTTCATTAAAGTCACGACTTTTCACAAAAGTCACATCTTTTCAAGAAATTGGGGATTTTAGTTTTGGAAATAAATAAATTAAAAGTGAAGTTGGTTTGGTGTGGGCACCACATAGATAGGCCTAAGGTTCTCTTTATATATAGCTATATTAATATATATCTCTATATTATATATATCTATATAATCATCTATACTAGTTTTGGACTAAATAAATTACAAGTGAATTCTATTTATGGTGGTGCCACATAACCAGGCCTAAGGTTCTTCCTTAAAAATGTACCTACAACTTTCTATATAATATGTTTAGCAGGAAACGGTTACTATAAAAGTTTATTGCCTTATGTGATTCAAAATACTAAACTTGATTAATATTGTTAGCAATTAAAAATCGAAAAGCTGGTTAAAAAAAGCTTATAGGAAATTACATAACGTTTGTTAAGGAAGCGTATTATATTATGGTGATTGTCCTAAGTGGCAAATTATTTTTTTTTAATTGAAATGGTGAGCTTTCTATTTTAGTGTCCATAATGTTTCTTTATTTCATTCTAGCTGACCAACAAAATTGAAAATATTAACTAAATTGGCATAATTTGTGATATACTTTGTAGCACTTCTAGTTATTTTGTTTATATTCAATAATAAAAATCAAGCACATCATTCATTTAAAGAGACTTAGAGGCAATAAATTTCTAAACTATTTCCTAGAGAGATAGAAAATCAGGACTTCGTTTTTAATTCCTATATCATTTTGAACTCATATGTATATGAGGTTTTGTACTTAAAGTCATATATATATATATATATATTATATATATATATATATATATATATATCGCCAATTTTCTGGGTTTTACAAAACTAAAATGTAGAATTTGATTTAATTAAAATTGACAATGTCAAAATTTCGACTATTTTTCTATCTTAAATATAGAAATAATAAAGTTTATGGCAATCAAGGATAATATTGTCATTTCATATTATTTCATTTTAAATTCCTATAATTCTATTTTTAATTTGTCAAATATTTTTTCAGGTGGCTAATTTCCTCATAGTTACATGATTAGAACTTATATTAAAAGATTTTCTAGAACTATGTTCATGACTCAAGTAATACACAAACACATTCTTCAATTTCATTCACCTTCGAACTCTCATCGTCCTCTCATTTTCATTATCCTAAATTTGTCACCCTTTATTTGTTATTTGTATCCTAAATAATACATGCTTCCGTATAGATTTCTTATTAGGAAGATCAATATTGCAGTTTTTTTTTCAACATTAAGAACTTTATTTTTTGTTAGTTCCCTACATGATAGTCCTACTTTTGTAAAACAATTATAAGACAAAAGTAAAATTCACTATTTGTTAGTGTGAACAATCATTTTGAGATCTTGTTCGTTCTACAACACTTTTGAAACAAAATTCAATGATACACATTTTTCAAACCTTCTTACGAATTGAGAATGGACCGGTTAACATGTTAAATCAATATCAATCACAATTGCAATTCTCAAAAGACCTAATTTATAAGGAATTCATCCAGTGGGCAAACTCTTCAAGAATAAAATTTTAATAAATTTCAGAGCATGTTATGTCATTTCCTTTGGTTCTCTTTAGACTTTTCAATTTCATGGCATTGTTTTTGTTTTTGGATTGTAAAATTAATTTTTTGAAGTATCTAATTTATTTTATTTTTCTTTCTGTGCATAATTCCAAAACATATATGTCATTGTCTAATTAATGGATAAACAAATATTTATTTATTACTAATATTTTATCATCAGTTAAAATCATTTTGATCAAGTTATATAAATTATTATTTTGGAAAAGGGCCTAAAATACCCTCAAAGTATTAGAAATTAAACAAAAATACCCCTCATCACCATATGTGCCTCCAAAATTCCTTCCCTCCACCTATTGGATTCCAAAATTAACAACCCTTGTCAATTCAGCTTTTGGTTAAAATTGACCACTATTAACGTTTTATATTTAAAGTATTTAAATAATATTTTTTAAATACTGGCCCTCACTAATTTGTTATAATTTAACTTATATAATTTTATAAATAATTCACTAAACATCTACCCCCCCCCGTCACTATTAAAAAAAATCCCTCAAATTAATAAACCCTTCACATGCGTAATTCAACAACATCCGAGCTACTGTAAATTGAATGTTTTTAAATTGAGGCAAAAATTCTATAGAAAATAAATTACATACACTAAAAGCTGACTATATATCATCTTAATTATTTTTTACGTCTCAATTAGGTGATGTTTACTTCATATAAATTTTTTTCAAAATAATAATATTAAAAGTTTTAAACAAATCATAATATTTATAAAATTATATTTTACAAAAAGTGCATGATTTATTCGGGATGTATTACTTTTTTACCTTCAAATCATAAATTGTTCTAATTCAATTTATCTTAGAAGATAATCCTATAAAAGTATCCTACTAATAACTGTTCAACCCTACATTTAATTGGTCCTTCGATTTCGAACTCGATATTTTGGATGTCGTTTCAAGATCTATAATTTCATCGTGTTTTAGCAGTGTTTATGAATACGATTTTTGATATTAATAATTGGATATATAATTGGGTGGGTTTTAGTTATTAATGAGTGGTAGTGAGTTGATTTATAAATGATTTTAATAATAAATTATATCAAAAGTGAACACCAAGTATTTAAAAAATTTTAAAACGTTTAATTTTAAAACAATTAAGAAGTGGTCAATTTGAACGCAAAGTGGATGACAATGTTTTGGAGCCATAAAACGGCTTTGGAGCCAATAAGTGGTGACGGGTATTTTGTAGCTTTTCATACTTCAAGGGTAATTTTAACTTTTAAATACCTCATTTAACTTAACTGGCAATATATATGATAGTAAGTTTTTGTTAATATTTTAAACTTTTTGAGATAAAATATGTATCCATCAGGATATAAATTATTTTTAAAAAAAGTTCTTTACTTTACTATAACTCAATTTTCTCCTAATTTTAAGAATATAAAAACCCTATAAATCATAATTTTTTTTATCATTTTATCATTTGTAAGATAAGTGAGACGATTTCATTTTTACTTTTTTTTTTTATCCAATAGGTCCTTTTTTTTTTTTTGTTATACACCCTATAAATAGACATTTATAATTGTATACTCAATTAAACCTAACAGAATGGTCAATATGAACTATTTTATTATGTTTGAGACTATAATTTTAATATATTCTTGAATGCTTTCAATAAATTTACAAAGAATATCAGTAATTAATTATTTAATTTTGAATATATATTTGACATTATGTTTACATATGATATTTTTATCATTATTATTACTTATCATGTTTAGTATTTGAAAAGTGTCCAAAATAAATTTGAATTTCGAAAGCTAATTAATATTACTATAAATATATATAATATTGTAATCTTGAAATTAGCTTTACATTTTTGTTTTTACCTACATTCACATATATCTTATCATATTTCCCTAACAAAAAATTAGCATTTAAAAAATTACTAAAATGCCCTCTATCAGATACACATCTCTCTCTTCTGTCAGATACATCACTATCCTCTCTAGAATACATACATATCCTCTCTTGGATACATCTTCATCCTCTCTTGAATACATCTCATTCATTTCTTGGATACATCTCTCTCTTCTCGGGTACATCCATATTCCCTCTCAAATATAGCTTTCATTTGTGAGCTATTTGTCTGCAAGTTTCCTGAATAGCAATGTATCATGACCAATGTATCCACATGTCTGCTGATAAAGTCTATTTTTTCATATTCTAAGGATTCTTTTTTGTAATTTGAAAAAATTAGAGATATCACGTATTAACTTTAATACTAAACAATAAATTTATGCATTTTAAAAACTTAATTTATGTACATATATTTTTCTCTATAGTCAATTTCAAGAATGATGTTTAATATATTTAATAATATTTTTGGATTTAATGTCATGTTTTCTTATAAAAGATTTTATAGTCATATGCAACACTATGATTTGTTTTAACCACGGTTTAAAAAAGTATTTTTCTAAAAGGAAAACTTCTTGTAAGTCAATTACATTTAAAATCTCAATGGAGTGAGTCCATTTCAGTTAATTTTTTGTTTAACTTTTTGCTTTTAACAAAATTTAGAAATGAAATGCAAAAAAATTTCACAACCTATGTTTTATTTTTTTTTTTTTTCCATCAATAGTAGTGCCGATGAGACAAAAATTTTAATATACCCATAAGGTAATAAAATACCAATTCTGAAATTCATGTATTGATTACTATTGAGAAAATATTTATCTAATAAAATGTAAGCATTCATAATCTAATACTTAATATGCTTCTACTCTCGACGAATGACACTAATTTATCATGATTCAAAGGATTGTAGAAGTAGAAATCAGACTAAACGTACAACACTCTTAAATAGAAGTCAATGTGTACTTATCTATTGTGGAAGTTTCCTAGTATATTAACTCATTCTAATGACAAATTTAATTTTTTGATCCCGATAGTTATACTATTTTAAATTTATCCTATAATTAGTTTGTAATTTCTTAACTACAATTATATAGTTCAAATATTATTTATCCAATTCTTACATTACAACTCGATATTCTTCGTTTTATCTCTTTAGAATTGTGCTATTTTTTTGTTTTCCTTATTTAAGTCACACTTTTTTTAAGATAAAATAAAATATTTTTGGAGATAAATAAGTTAATAAAACTATATGCAATACTTACTAGTTTTATTAGAATAATTATAAAGAAATTATGTTATTTTTTGTTTTCTTATTATAATACAGCAATTTTTTAATGATAACCATAAATATTATTTTAGAGATAAAAATAGTTAAATAAAACTATATGAATACTTATGTTTAAAAAACATATATATCATTATAAAGGAACTTGCATATATGGGAGATTGGTATATTACACTTACTATGTTTGTAGTAGTAAATAAACATAGAGAACGATTTTGAAATTATCACAAGCGTATAAAAGTAAAAAATATTTTTCCTTCGTATTATGAATCAAACAAATACAAATTGATTTTCAAAATAAAAAAAAATGAAATTGTGGGCCACACATGAAACAAAACTTTTTGTCCCTCTTGGAAAGAACACTTGAATTCTTCTAGAAAAATATTTTTGGACAATTAATATACAATTATAACTTAAAACTTTGCCCATAGTAAAATAAAAATGACAAAATTGTAGTGATCGCCTCATCATGACCTTCTATATAATAAAATACTCGAATGGTTTCTCACCCGGCTAAAGCGTGGGTCCAACGTATAGTCGTATTATGGAGCTAAAATTAATTAGTTGCATATGAAATAACTTACATTTCAATAAAAAAAAAAATAGTACTATATTACAACTGCCAAATATGCCTTCTATATATTCATTCATGTGAATGTCATACTACTGCAAGTTGAAGTGGTATAGTTACATTGTTAAACATTTATAAAAGTGAGAGTACTGATTACATACTATTTTGAACCAAGACAAAAAAAGATACATTGTTGATGCTTTGATCTTCTAGAACGTCTTGATTAAAATACCTGTTACATTAAAATTGAGGATGAAATGTCAGTATTTCATTAATTCTAGAGAATCAAGGTTGAAAAGAGAAAAAACTAATGAATGGTAAGAACAATGTTCAATTAAGACAATATCGCAGTTATTTTATATGTCCAAATATACACCTATGATACAATAAACCCCCATGAAAAAACACCAGCATCATACCTTTTTGCAAAAAACTCTCTGAAAAATTTTACTTATCATAAAATTGAGTTATGATTTCAAAATACATTTCAAGAAATAAACTACTAAAAGGAGGATTCTAAAAATCAAAAATTCGTTTTATGTTCCTTAATTAATGACCCTTATTTTATATTGTAATTTTTAATTATATCAACATAAGGTGATTACTCCAAGAAGATAAACAGAGAAAAGTAACATTATTTTTTAGGAACTGAAAATAAACATTCTAGCCTTCATCACTGGAATTACCTTAAACTTATTATCTCTTAACTATATCAATCCAAGAAATTCATAAGCCTTGAGTAACAATTTCAGATAAACTGCAGTAAGAACAGATATGAAGATAGTTAACATTTCACCGACCTGCTATCATAAGAGAAACTAATTTCAATCCCCACAAAAGGAACATAAGGCATCCAATAGCGCATCAAAAGCTTGCAAAACACGATACCCAATGGCAGCAACAAAGGAGCACAAAAAATGACATCTATTAGCAATGACAAAAGTGATCTCAACTGTTTCCAAAATATCAAAAAAAGTGTTCCAACTGCACTTCAAAAAAGGAATAATGTTTCTAGATGAATTAAATTCAAAGAAAATACATACATAGATAAGTAAATCGTATTTTTTTTGTCAATTGCAAAGGTGAAGTTTTAAACAATTTATAAAATAATTCAAGTACCTTTTAATTCTTTTTCATGGGAGGATTTTTCATTTTCATGCCATGTTTTTGGGAGGAAGGGTTACATTAGCTTGCCATGCTTGAATTTTCTTATACCTCTGAACTTAGATGTTAAACTGTGTATTTTATCACATCTGTAACAAGAATTGTCGTAAATGCATTGAATATATGACTCAACAATCTTGTTTCCCGGTACGACAAGAATGGGGATAATTTGGTGGTGTTTTCATCCTAATTTTTTTTGAATAGCTTTTTCATTGAATGTTGAGATATCTTGCCAGGTCCAATTGAGTTTTCACACAGTTTGAAGGGATAAGGTTTTCGGTATGAAATTGTAAGTTTGATTAAATAAATAACAACATAATTAAAATAATATAAAAAAAATTTTTTTTTTTTTTTTTAAAGATAAATCTACAAAGATTAGTTATTTTTACAACAAAAGAAGAGAAAGAACTATAGCATATGCAAGGATCATGAATTTCCAGAACGAAAGAAAAGTGGATCAGGAAAGAAAAAGAGGATCACGATCAAGATTTTTATTTTTTTAATTTTAGAAAATCAAATTTTCTATATTTATGTATTTACTGTAGATCTCTATTTTTTTTCCATCTAAACTGAAACCCCAATGTTAAATGTTCATCAACAAACAAAAGATAGATATAAATAAGTAAATCATTTTACATGCAATTTGCAATCAGTCACAACTAGTATAGAAAGTGAAACGATAGAACCAATTAATAATAAGATTTCACAGAAATCCTCCAAACACACTCTTTAAATTCATCGTAAACAACAACCTAGAATTATAAGTGTGACAAAGATGAAATCAAATGAGATATGATTGTTTTCTGATAACACTTTTTAAAACTTTGTCATTGCAAAATGTCCTATAATATTGAAGAGGTGGGGGTGAATTTCAATTTAAAGCTTTAGTCGACTCCTTGTATCAGTTATTCGACTCACCTGCAGTTTAGTTAATTAATATATAAGATATAATTTGCAGAAAATAAATAACACAGAGAATTTATACTGGTTCGAATCACCAATGTGGTGCCTAGTCCAGTCCCCTTGGGTTTCAAGGGTTCCCTTTAGAGCATTAGAATTTGAGTCTTTAAGTAGTACAATCTTTCAGTAACTTGTTCCTGTCTGATATGCAAATCAGAGACTATCCTTGACGCTTCCTCTACTTGTAAGCCTACATTTAGAATCTCTCTCTCTTTTCTTTTCAGTTGTTTTCACTCTAATGATTACAAAGCTTTATGAAAGATAAAAGAAGATTTCACTTATAAGCTTGATAAAAGATTTGTGTCTTTCATCAAGGATGGAGAGAGGTATATATAGTTTGGGAGAGGATGCTTTATTGAAAATCCAAGGGATTTGTAAATCAAGGATCTTTTGGATGAATCCTTGATTCAGTTGAATTGATTTGCTGAATTATGTCCAAATTAGATATATATGCATGATTAAATCAATTGCTTCCTTTGCTGTAAGATTTCCTGTGATCTTGCTGAGTTGATTGATCTTTTCCATAAGTGTTGACTTCCTTTGCTGGATGGTTCCTTGATATTTTTGTCTGATCTTTAATTTTATTCTCTTCCATAATTTGTGGCGTGAATGTCCTGCGCATATATCCATTCCTTCCTCAGTCGTTGATTCTGCTTGATTTAAGATCTCTTGTCTTTTCTGGATGCTTGATAAACCCAGCCTGGATTCTCTTGATTTTTGTCTTGTGTTTGTTTTCCGGAAGAAGTTGTTCTTTGAGTGTGTCCGGTTTATCTTCTTATGCTCCCTGCGATTTGTCATTACTCAAAACATAGCAAGTTATCATCTCTCCCTTTTTTGATAATGACACTATAATTACAAAGGCGTAAAGAACGACTTCCCTTTTTCAAGTGTCTGGATTGATGGATTTGGTGGCCCCCTGTCTACTGTCCTCTCCTCCTTTCAAATGTGCCCCTGAAACATTCTCTTCCTCCAATTCTCCCCTTTGACAGAATCAAACGGAAAACAAAACCGCGAGCAGATAGATAGACAAACTTAAGCCGCTAACATTATAAGAGTGTGGGGTCAGAATCCCCAGATGTACAGTCAAAAAGAGAGGAGAGAGGTTCTCTCGACAAGATAGAGTCTTAAAGAAAATAGGGGGTGGCCAAAGACTTAATATTTTCTTTAAAAAAAATACGTAAAGAGTGGTTGACGATGTTCCTTCCGTGCAAACGTGGTAAGGTATTTCTCAACGTCTTAGAGAAGGATCATACGAGTGTGTCAGAGGTAACCCACCAACTAATTGTGAGCATAGTCAGAGCTCCTTCCTTTTAATGAAAAGGCGGTATGAATCTGCAAAGAGGAAAAGTAATTAGGAATAAGTCATACAAATTAATGATTGTCTATAATGCCAAGGCTTTATCGAAGGAAACATAATAGTCCTCAAGTAAAGGATTGGTAAATTTATCGCATTGGAATTCTCAAATCAAAAAATTCAAGTACAAAATCCCCAATTTTCCAACATTATCACGAATAAAGATGTCCATATCAATATGATTGACCTGAATGATGAACAGTAATATTTAGATAAACTGATCGCACTTGTGTTCTCACAACAAATAGGTGCACCCTCCAAATGTTAGACTGTACCAGAATTTGATGCATCATCCAAAGTAATTGAGTGCCACAACTTCCGATTGCTAAATAGTCAGCGTTTTAGTTGAGAGACAATTAGATTTCTGCTTTTTTACTTATGCCAAGAGATGAGAGATGTCGTCCAAAAGTTGACATGTTCTGCTTGTGTTTCTTTATCGTTTTGTCACCTGCAAAGTCTGGCATCTGAAAAAACCGATTACGTCAAAATTCAGAAGAGGGTGCCATAAGCCCATGTCGGAGGTACAATAGGATAGAGATAATTCGTTCACGCGTGAGATGAGATTCCTTTGGTGCATATTGAAAACGGGCACACTTGCAGACCTAAAACATTATATCTGGTCGGCTGTCAGTAAGGTCACAACAGTGATTTGATCATTCCACGTCCGAATTTTTCGTCAACTGCCTTTCCTGTTGAAAGTCCTATTCCAAACATGTGGTTGGACTCATTTGGGTTCAAAAGCTTTGCCCTTGTCCGTTCAATTCCAATATTTTTTATCAATTCTTTTGTATATTTTCTTCCCTTTGAGACTTTGAAGATTCCTTCATATGATTGCTTAATTTGAATCCAAGAAGAGAATGAAAGCCTCGCCCATGAACTCATTTCAACTCACTTTTCATAAGTGCACAAAATTTCAACAAGAGATAGTTTGGCCTCCAAATATGATTCATCGACATAAATTGAACAATAAGAATGCCAGAGTCAGATTTCTTTGTAAAAAGAGTAGTATCGATTTTACCTCTTTTGACATTCATTCTTAATCATAAACGAGCTTAGGGTTCTTTTCATACTATCTTTGGGTTCCTATTTGAGAGCATACAAGATCTTTGATAGTTTTAAGAAATAGCAGGAAAAGAAGAATTTTCAAAATCGGCTGCTGTTTACAAATCTTCTTCTTTAATTGAATCCACTTCAAAAAGGTGCTTTTAAACAATCCATTTGAAAAAGTTTGAAAGATTAAGTATGCAAAGGCCGAGAAAGATTCAATGGGTTCTAACCTTGCACAGGGGCAAGGTTTCATTCATCATAGTCACTCTTCTGCTGCTTGTCAGTCAGCCTTGAGAGACTAACCGAGCTTTATCTCTGATCACCTTACCATTTTTCATAAAGTTTGTTTTGGAACATACCCAAATTTTCCTATCACATAGCCCATTTTTCGGTCTTTCAGTGACAAGGTCCACACCTGATTTTTTTAATGATCGAGATCTTCTTTCATTGCAAGTATCCATGACGCAGCTGTCACCGCTTCATTTAATTCTTTTGTTTCTATTCGAGATATGCGGCCTAAAAATCTTGTTTCCTGGTGATGAACCTTGGTCTGGATTTTATCATCCTGTTTACCAAGGAATACCAGATTTTCGGGATGCTGTATTGTGTCTCCATTCCCAGTAATGTTGATTTTTTTTCAGTTGAGTAGTCGCCTCGGGTATGTCCGTAGCTGATCTCTTCAATGTGCTTCTTACTTATGATTTTGACCTCTTCTACTGGTGGTATATAATTTATTTCATCTTCACTTGCTTCACATTCCTGCATTCTTGGATTAGTGTCATCAAATACCACGTGGACAGATTCTTCAACACTTAAAGTTCTTTTATTAAATAATAGAAAAGTTATGCTAATTGGTGCATAACCTAAGAAAATATCTTCATCGCTTTTTGGATCAAACTTTCCAAGATTGTTCTTACCGTTATTGTGGATGAAACATTTGCATCTGAAAGGATGAGAATAGCTGATGTTAGGTTTCTTTCCTCTCAAAAGTTCATAATGGGTCTTTTTCAAAATAGGTCTAATGAGACACCTATTAAGAATGTGACAGGTTGTGCTTACTGCTTTTGCCTAAAAATGGTCAGGAAGATTTTGATCAAGCACATTGTCGTGTTGGTATCCTTGTAAATGATCATTTTTTTTCTTTCACTCTTCCTCTTTCTGGGAGATATGGGTGAAGAGAAATTTTGAGTGAATCCATTTGCAGCACAGAATTCTTCAAAAGCATTATTTTCGAAATTCACCACCATGAATGTTGTGAATTGTTGTGATGTAATACCCTGCTTCTCTTTGAACTTTTCTACAGAACACTTCAAAGTTAGTAAATGCTTTGTTTTTATGAGATAGAAAGATTACCCATGTGAACCTTGAATAGTCATAAACAATTATGTAACACCCCGTACCCAAAGTAGACCAAAAATTATTTTTTCAGAAAAATCTCAAGGTGCTACCAATGGTGGCATCGACAGACTGTAGCCTGAACCACGGCTCCTCCTGCACAGCCGTCGATGGATCAGAAACTCCCAAAAATTTCAGCCCGGAAAAATGATCAAGTCTTGGACGACCGACGGACTTACGGTTCGTAGGTCAGACGAAGTTCCATAGTCCCCGGACCATCGATCAAGACTTCCCTTCACCCACTCTCTGACAAAAGTTAGGTTTTGACCAACATAGTCGTACATGGACCGCGGTTCGTGGTGAAAATTTATCAGTAGTTAAGGGTAAATGCAATTGGTCAACTTCAATATCATCAATCTTAGCACAATTATTGGTGTCCCAGGACTAAGCCACATATAGAGAATTGAATATTCTTTCATAGACATCGACCTGCTAAATTAGATTCTCCGAGTTAAAGGTTTATGCCCATTTTAGTAATGTTTGTCGACCATGTCCTACAACGGACCCAACGACAGGGCCTCAGGCAGATTACGGACCGTCATTCCTGGCTTGTCCTTTGGTTCCGACATCAACCTTCCCAGGGGTCGTGACAGAAGTTCCACCCCGACACTTAAGTATTTTTTGTGGTTTCAATCACCAGGATGAGGAATTTCAATAGTGGTTCTTGTTTCACCATTGGCCCTAGGTTTCAGCAGATTCTTGATTCTCTTGTCATGATTAAAACCCAGGGTTTCTAGAACTTTGATAGAAACTTTATGAATTTATTAGTTGATGTTCCAAAATTAGACAGTATCATGTGATTATTCAGTTTATTGCATGAATTTCAGAACCTAGCTGGGGTATTCTTTAGTTCTGAATTCATATGCTAGATCAGTTATTCAGACAATTCAGGTATACTGCCTCAGTTATAAATGATAAGACAAGATTAATTATTGTATTCTCAGTTTGCATGTCAGTTTCGAGCTATACAGGCTTTAAAAAACTAGCATAATCAGTAAATGTTAGATTCATGGAAGTAGCATAATAACGAGTTGGAATAGATTTACTACCAATAGTCCTAGTACTTACTAGCCAGTCGGTTGTAGTCCACTCTGTGGAAATCAGTTTAGTGATCACGCCAGGCATTGGCTTTATACCTTTGGCAGGGTGGTATATTGGGTCATCTTGATGGGGCGTTAAACATCGAACTCCATATTAGCTCATGTGGTTTTATCGGTTATTAGTAGCTCCACGGACCAGTCAGACTCTATGCATGACCATTTATCAGAATATTCAATATTCAGTTTTCGTTTTAGATTATAAAGTGGTTATGCATGCGTTAGCTCAAAATTTAGTTGATCATATCATAATTTACTTGCTATTTTGCTTGGTTCAGTTATGTTTTATTTTCAGCTTTACTCTATCTACAGCTCAGTAACATTTCAAGTATGGACCGCATACGTCGTCTACATTCTTCTCGTGAGTAGTTTTTTAGGTTTATCCTCTAGGTTCAGCATCGATCGATTTCCCGATCTCCAGTCAGTAGGATTCAGTGGTGAGTCCTCATTCGCCGAGGACACGTCATGAGTTTAATTTCAGTTCTTCAGTTTAGTTATTTCGTTTTTGCTAGATTTGATGGGGATTTGTCCTAGCATTTCAGTCCATTTTTAGAGGCTATTTCAAAATAGTTAGATTCCAGCTTAGTAGTGAGTAATGTTTCATTGTATTAAACTCATTGTTTTCCAAAGATATCGTTATAGAATATGGGTTGGGTTTTTCCCCATCTTTTCAGATTAATTATGTATTTAGGCTTCACATAAGTTATATCTTTAGTAGCTCATGATCAGCACAGGGTAGTTGGGATCATTGTGGTCCCTAGGTTCCGTGCCTAGAGTCTTGGGGTTATCGGGCATGACAAACTACAAAGAGTATTTGTTTACATCCAATGTGGAGTCTAGATGAACCGAATAAATCCATATGGAGACGTGGAGGCGGGTTAGAGAGACAAGTACTTACAATGTCTTTTGCCTTAAAAGATGACGCGTTTGTCTACCCACTTGACCAGCATTCACATATGTGATATTTTCAAATTTTAGTTTTGGCAGACCGATGCCAAATCAAGTCTTGATATTTCTCGACTGCTGCATGCTTGCATGGTCAGCTTTCTATGTCATAGCCATGGATCATTGTTACTCAGCTAAGACAGGGCTGGTGTGAGGGATGGAAAATCAACATTATTTAAAATATGATATTATTACTCGATGTCCAATCCGTGAGAGCTTTTTCTAAAGGATGTTTGATGATGCAGGCTAAACTGTTATTGATGGAATTGAACCCGGCATCACATAGTGGCTAATGCCTGAGAAGAGTATGTTGGAGTTCCTCAAACCGATATATTTACAGATAGCATGTGAATTGACTAGGATAGTTCTGACTCCAGGGAATTCTCTTTACATATCACCGAATATGACACATCCTCCATTTATATTTTTATAGTTTTGAAATTTTCTTTCTTTCTGCACATAATCTGGAGTGCGTATCCACTGTCAACGTACCCACATCCTGTATGTAGTTTTTCGTAGACTGCTCGCAAGACAATAAAATTAATTTCTTTTAGCTACCCAGGTTGATTTTGGGTCCTTGGTGCGTTAGTAACTTTGGTTACTCCACATCCATTCAGAAGCAAGAAGATTTCGACAATTAAAGGATTATGACCAGGAAAGTTCACAAGTATAGCAGATGATATTTGTAGATAAATTAGGAGAATAGGAATTTGAAGTAGATCTGTTTGATATGTTAGTTTTATGACTAAGAGTTTTCCTTCTGCAATGTGTAGTCTCATTTGATCTAACAAAATTGTGGCTTGGAGATTTTCTCAGGCTATTGAGCTGCATTTTTACTTCCTCCAACTCTTCTTGTTGTTTCTTAGTGATGTCAAATAATTCAGGATCAAATGGCTTTTCAGTGCCATATATTTCAATCAGTCTTGGAATAGGCTTTGGACCCTTTTTTATCACTATCCACGCTTGATGAGCATTTGATGAAACAAAGATTTGAATCTATCTTTCTAGTGAGATTAATGTTTTCAATTGAAGTATGGTAGTCGATGCGAAAAATTTCCATCTTGAAGTAAAGCACCAGGAATTTGATAGTGTATCATTACGATCTTTGCTAATCTGTGTGTTAAACACATCTGACTATGGAGACATTGATTGGTTACACAATTAATATTCAAGAGGGGGGGGGGGTGGGGGGAATTTCAATTAAAGCTTTAGTCGCACCCTGATTCCTTTAATCGGACTAACGTGCAGATTAGTCAATTCATATTAAGAGTAATTTGCCAGAAAATAAATAACACAGAGAATTAGGTAACTGGTTCAGTCACAATGTGGTGGCTCGTCCGTCCCTGGGTTTTCAGGGTTGTCTTAGGGCGTTAGGATTTGAGTCTTTGAGTAGTACAATATTTCAATAACTTATTCCTGTCTGATATGCAAATCAAAGACTTTCCTTGACGCTTCCTCTACTTGTAAGTCTATACTTAGAATCTTTCTCTCTCTTTTCTTTTCAATTGTTTTCAATCTAGTGATTACAAAGCTTTATGAAAGATAAAAGAAGATTTCACTTATAAGCTTGATAGAAGTTTCGTGTCATTCATCAGGGATGGAGAGAGGTATATATAGTTTGGGAGAGGATGCTCTATTGAAAACCCAAGGGATTTGTAAATCAAGGATCTTTTGGATGACTCCTTGATTTAGTTGAATTGATTTTTTGAATCATGTCCATATAAGATATGTGTATGATTAAATCAATTGCTTTCTTTGCTGTAAGATTTCCTGTGATCTTGCTGAGTTGATTGATCTTTTCCATAAGTGGTAACTTCCTTCCTTTGCTGAATGGTTCCTTGATATTTTTGTCTGATCTTGAATTTTATTCTCTTCCATAATTTGTGGCGTGAATATCCTGCGCATATGTCTGTTCCTTCCTCAGTCGTTGATTCTGCTTGATTTAAGATCTCTTGCCTTTTCTGAATGCTTGATAAACCCAGCCTGGATTCTCTTGATTTTTGGCATGTGTTTGTTTTCCGTAAGAGAGTTGTGCCTTTGAGTTTTTCGTTTTATGCTTCGTTAATTCCTGCGATTTGTCATTAATCAGAACATAGTAAGTTATCAACCTAATGCATCTATGAGGCAAAATGTTCAAATGAATTGGTTTTCAAGAATTTACTACCCTTTAAAACTCAACTATAACAAGAACTTCAAAGTTGTATATATCACGTTTTTCATTTAAGTAACCACACCCTCCATATTCTAGTGCAACATAGCACAATGTATCTCTCATGCTCATCGTGTTGCTAAACTCTTTGTGTCACATGTGTACGTTAGTTTTAGTGTGTGTGGTGTGTGGGGGGGGGGGGTTGGGGGTTGGGGTTGGTTAATGACACAAAAGAAAGTCAATTTACCTTTGTGAAAACAAAATGAGACATCCTATAAGCTCTGGGATTTAATTCTAACACTCTTGAATAAAAACTATTCATTCAATTTGTTATAAATTACTTATCTTTCGCTAATGTGGTTGGCCACATCACAATTCTCCTTTATCACCAAAACATTAGAATGAGACAAAAACGAACGAAACATATTGATTTTTCATATACAAAATCAATATATGTACAATTTTATAGCCATTTTTTTTATGGAAATAATACTTTGTTTATGTTCAAATTAGTATCCTTAAAGCTTATCTACTTTTAAGATGATATCTATAAATATGGTATCTTGCCCTGTATGTTGTACTTGATATGGTGTTCAGTCTTACTTTACGAAAGTTTCATGACTTTGGGTTAGAGAAATCCATAAATTTAGCACATATAGCTACAGTTTGTTTTAACTTTTTGTAGCTTCAACCATTTTATTTCGGCCGACACAAACTGGTGTTGCAAACTTTTTCTGCCTAAATCAAAGTTTTCCACCTTTGAACATGTAAGTAGCTAGAGGGCAGAGATTTAAAGAAGAAATAACTGTATATAGGTCTCCGCCGATCATGTACCCAGCGAATGGCTCCAGTTATGTTGTCAAACAAAATATTGGGCTTCGTATGGCATGCAGGCATCGACGCGGAGGGTTCAGTCATTGGTTAGTTTTTTTGTAGATAAACAACGTGAAGGAAGCAGCAAGGTATTTTGCTTGCCATAGAGTGTGCATTTTTTCTGATTTCCTTGCTTGACATTCTTGTGTTCAAATATTTTATGAAGCTTGGTAGAAAATAACAATAAACAAGATACAAATTCATAGTGGTTAGTAAAGTCTCGTACAATGCATATAACTAAAACTTCATAGCCATAAATAGAAGAATTAGAAGAGCACACACACTAAAGTGTTACAGAAACACACGATCAGACAACTATCTAAATTAAGATAAGAAACTGCAAAGATAATGGTTTAAAGCATATACAAAAATGAATGAATATTAAACAACTATATAAAACAAAGATATTATGAACCTAAGATCCATAATAATTCAGAAAATCAAGAAATTAACGTAGATTAGAGGCAAAACAGGAAAAGAAGTGAGACGAAAACAGAAAAAGAAAAAGTGCAGTTTCGTTTGTAATACTAAGTTTTTGTTTGATCCATAATTTCAAAGATGATGAAATTTTGTTTTTTCCTTATTTTCGTAGCTCTTCTTCTTTGAAATGTTTAAGTTTTCTCGGGTAGAGACAAACAGGAACTTGTATTGGTGTGAGGTAATAAGTACTTGGAGAATAGTTCGAGGTGGCAGTATAAGTTGTTCTGACATGGACAGGGGGACATAGAGACGTAAATTTAAGGAGAGTGACCATGGTTTACAAAGTGAAAGAAACATCGAGAATCAGTCAAATGACTTCACCGAAAAAAGAGAGTACTGGGATAAAACAAATGAATCAGTTGCCATTCTTAAAACTAAGATTGCCCAGACAGACTAATACAATGGATAACCAACAGTTGAATGGCTATAAGATCACATGAAACAGCAACATATGTATTCAAACGGTGTCAATTGGATGGAACTTGCATTCTCACTACCCGATCTAAGTTAGCAATCAAAAATTTCTACTCAATGTACCTAACATTCTTCAATTGCCTAGAGTGCTTATAAAAATTTGCAAGTTATACTGACTTTAAATTTCGCCAATATGTTCAATGGCAGTACATTTTTCTACTCTTTTCTATATCCATACTTTTTCAACGATACTCTATCTTTTGAGCATCATCTGTTTAAGTCAGATAGCAAGAGAAGTACTAACTTTTTCATCAAGCTGTTTATATACTATTATTAAATTTTTAATAATCCCACTATTTTTTCTAATATAAATAATAACCCTCATGCAAAGCAGACAACTTGTTTTTCTACCATGACTGCACTGTCCATTTTTTATGCAGTCGTGTCCATTATATATAGAAATTATATTGTAGCCCTGTAAGTAGACAAATTCTAGAAAAAAAACTTTAACTTACTCTGTTGTATTGACCATTACTATGAGTGGATGGTGCAATCTATATATTTAATGTAAAACTTGTACAATATATGGTATCAAAGTGCACATCATTTTGGCCTTGCACTAGTGAGATTACAAATCTCATTTATTTGTACAACTATTTAACAAGTGTATTTAAGTAAAAAAATAAATAGATAAAATGTCTAAATTCAATGTTACAAGAACATAATCTCGAACAATCAAACAACCATTAAAGCATCGAGCTAAAATAACTCAAGTTGTACAAACTAATACAAAAAAATCACCTGAACAAAAAATATTATGAACAACAACATTACATAAACAAACAATAAAAAAGACAAATCTTTTAATCCATTATGTAGGTTAGCAAGTATTTAGTTAAAATGATAAAGAAGAAATTAGAAGAATTTACTGAAAACTTACCTGAACAAACTCGAGTTTCAACGGAAGATGAAGTGTTTGTGAGAGAGAAGATGAAACCTAAAAGTTTATTTAAAGTATGAGTAGAAATTTCTAGTGAGATAAATTAATTGTGAATAAGTACAAAAAATATCTATAATTATTATTATTCGATAAATAAGTCCACATATTGAATTTTTTTTATGCCGATGGTGTTCTAGAGCAGCTTTTCAAGCATTCCTGATATAGCAATATGTTATCCTCTCTCATTAAAATCTTCATCATAAAAATATTAGTATGCTTGAATGCAAAAAATAGAGGGACTAGTGCCACTTTAATTTGATAGTCAAAAAGAATTTGAAATCTTCACCTTTAAAAATTGCCCTTAGATATCCTATCAACATTCAAACAAAGCCAATGGAACAAGCTTCCATATTTGATTCTTTCCAAAAGATTGAATCTCTTCACTTTAATATATTTCAGAAATGCATGCAACACTCTCGGACGGAGATATTGTTGTTGGAACAATCATATGACATGATATCAAAAGCGTGAAGAAAGATAAAAAATATAAAAAAAAATTAACAATAAAGGAAGAATGATTACGGACCAATTAGCGGAAACATTACATCTAAAAATTAGAAGAATCGGAGACTCACCAGTTGTGAGAAAAGGAAGAGAGAGTTGCTTCCGTTGAAAAGAAGATGAAGAGTTGCATGTAGAAATGGCGTTGCATCTTTTTTGTAAGGGATGAGAGTGTTAATAGATGCTTCTAGAGTTCTGGAAAGACAATTACTCATACTCTTTGCGTGTAACTTCGCACTTATTTTAGGCTATATTTATAATTTTGCCCTTGGTCGTCCTATCTTCACACTTCTATATATTATTACTAGATAACTGAAGGCTTGTTCATGGGCCCAATATAATTAATTATCTTTATAGTTTGAATTTTTTTACATCTAAATTCACATAATATTTTAAAATAATTTCTAAAATTTTCTAGCATTTAAAAAAAATTACAAAAATCCCCTATAAGGGACATCTCTTCCTCTGTCAGATATATACCATCCCTCTCGAATACTACATACTCTCTCGAATAATCGGCATCTCCTCTGCAATACATTCTCTAGATACATCTCTCTACTATCGGGTACTCCATTATTCCCTCTCAAATATCGGTCTCCCCTATCGGATATCTGTGGCTATGTGTCTGCAAGTTTACTGAAGACAATGTATCATGAACCGGATCGTATCCGCATGTCTGCTGATAATCTAACTTTTAATTCTAGTATTTTTGTTATTTGAAAAAGAATAGAGATAAATGTCTTTTTTTTACACTATTAAACTATGAAAATTTATGTAATTTAAACTTTAATTCTATGTGACATATGTTTCTCAGATGCACTTTCAAAAGAAGATATATAGTTATTGAAATAACATTTTGACTTTAAATGCATTTTATTCTTAGTAGAAGATTTTATAATCATAAAAATATGACATTTCTTTGTTGGTTTGTTTAGACCACAATGTTTAAAAGTATTTTTTAAAAATAACGAAGACTTCATGTTAAGTCAAATAAATTATTAAATCAAATGGAGTAGGTGAGTAACAAACGTTCATGAAAGTTTTTCTTTTAAAACTATTTTGGTGTTTAACAAAATTTTAAACGAAAATGATATACATTTTTCACAATTATGTTGGATAGTTTTTAACTCAATCTAAGCTTAAAACCAAAATTTTAATATAAATAAGGTGTCACGTTAACTCATTGTAAATTCAAGTATTGTATTAATTGAGAGACAATATTTATTTATAAATGTAGAGCCTCATATTAATATTAATATTGCTTCTTACTCTAAACGAATGAACTAATTTATCATAATTCAAGATTGTAAGAAAGTAGAAATCAAGACTAAAAAAAAGTGCAATTCACTATATATGAAGGTCAATCCGTTAGTGTATCTATTGTGAAGTTTTCTAAGTACTATGAGATATAATTATGTGACAAAAATAATTTTACTACTAAAAAATTCAATAGATTTATTTAATATCTTTGTGAAAATGTTTATTACGGACATACATGCGTTCGTTTACAATCCAAATTGAGAAAGTAAATTCTACAAAAATTAGGCAGTAAGGAATAGACAATGGCATTATTAGATTATGAGGGTTGTTTGATATCTGTGAAAATGTTCATCGATCTTCATAATTTGCAAAGTGGTATCTATTTTTTCACAATATAGCAATCTTCTTTTTGTAATACTTGGAGACCATAGCTTCCCATCGATAAAATACTAATTCATTGATCAATCAATTAATTGAAGATCGGTTCAAAGTATTTAATCTTTACTGCTTCAACTTATTTATAAGGATTTTGTTTTTTAGTTTGTTTGTCAGTGAATTTTGTGATACATTTCATTATTGTCTCATATAATAGAAATTACTTCTATTTATTTGTAGTAATATGAAAGTATTTATTCAAAACTTGATTTCTAACTTCTACAAATAAAAACAATCATGAAATCAAATTATTCTATATACAATAACAATTATCATAAGTGATATTATAATATTGAGAATATTATTAATATATTTATTTTCTCACTTCCACAAAAATAAAAACATCATGAACGCATTTTATTCTATAAAATAAACAAGTGACATAATGTAATTCTAAATTACATAATAATTTTTTTTGATACTAGACCTCTTGAATAATATCATAAAAGAAATTTGAATCTTACCCCCCACAAAACAACCAATATAGTTGGCATTTTTGGTTAAGTTATTATCCTTTTTTTTTTCTTCCCTATAGTTATCAAGCCCTTTTCAATTGGACATTTTTAAACTACTTTATTCTCTTTAGTTTGTATTTGAATTTTCTAAGAATTGAATAGTAGTTTTTTCATTGTCCAATTCTGTCAAATAGTTTATCATATTTGATATAAGAAAAAAAACTATCTCTCTAACGTGTCCCTGTTGTAAATAGTTTGAAACATTGTTCTTTATTCTAGTCATGTAAATATCATTTTATTATTTTCAAATGAATTAAAATATGATTCTTCATTTAAAAGATCTTTTCTTATCAAGTGAATGTAGTAATATACTGTTGTAACAAATATTAAAATTATGTTGACGCAATAATTCTTTAAGCTTTTTAGGAACAAAAATATAACTATTCAACACATTTTATTTAAATTTGTCAATTTTCTTTCCAAAAACATGTCAAACCAGCTAACATTAATTTTTATTTGATAAGAGTTAATATAGACACTCTTCCCATTTTGACAATTCTATTAAAAATATTATTATGGCTAAATTTTAAAAGGAAGAAATGTTGATTCTTCTAGATTTTCATTTGAGTCATTAATGATACCATTATTATTTCACCCTTAACTAATATACAAAAAAATTACTAATGTCATTGTTTTATAGATTTTGGGTAATGAGAATTTCACAAAAAAAAATAAAATCTATAGAATATGTGGGTCCAAATTAAATATCAAATCATGAGGATACACATGTCATTTAAATTTTTTTGGTTTATTGTATTATAAGCCTAAGTCATCTCCAACCACCAAAGTTGTTCGCATAATCATTTAGACACACAATAAGCCTTGTGCCAATTGAACACTTTATTTGTTACAAAGGTCATTCCTATTAGATCACCAAAATTTGACATGCAAAAAAGTGTATCACTTCTTGAGCGCGTTACTTATTAAAAAATAATATTTTTTTTTCTGTAATTTTATCCCTAAGTTAATTTTAAAAAACAATTAACAAAAAAGAGAGAAATGCTTGTCTTCGTCTTCTTCTTCCTATTCTATCAATCACCCCAACCACAACCCCCTACCCAAACAAGTGGTTATCTTCTTCCCCATCATTCTAATGATTTCAAATTCGTAGTATCAAGTGGTATTTTCCCCCACATTCTAAGGGTTTCAAATTTGAGCATTTTTGTTTCATTATAATTTTTCGAAAGAGATTCTGTTCCCATTGATCTACTAAAAAAACGAGCTGAAGTAAAAGTTATAATAATAAAAAGCTTGATGAAAAAAAAATTGTAGGGATTTTTAACGATGACAACTATACAGGGAGGGAGGGGTAGCCATTAAGGGAGGTAGGGGAAAATGTAGTTTTGTTCCAGTTGAAGGCAGGGAAGTTTAGTTTTACTTTTTTTCATTTTTTTTACTTTAAATAATTTTATTTTTTTACTTTATCATATAATTTTAAATAATTCTTTGGATTAAAAAATAAAACATGTCATATTTGATGGTCAAATTTGACATGTCAGGCGGAGTAGGATATTTCACACAATCCTCTATTTTGTTTATTCTCGAAAAAAATGTTCAAATGTTCAAATAGAATGGTCTGAAGTTGTTCCAGGTAGATCGTCTAGTTGACGGTGTGATCTACATGAATACCGGGACAAGTTTGCGGTGGCGCATATGACATTTGGCCTATTAAACTCTATTACCCACCTTTTTTTGATGCCATAACATAAAAACAAACATTCTAGACAATTTTGAATGACAAATTGCCTGATCGTCCTCAACTTTACTCTTGATTACTAGAAATAAAAATTATCTTATATTATTATTATTCTTAGTATGATGATGATGATGATGATGGGAGCGTTCACATAGACTCTAAACAATCATAAAATGGTAAGAACAATCATAAGCTCACAAGCACTGACATAATTACTTTTCTAATACTTTCTTTAATATACTTGCAAAATCAAACCCAAGTATATACCTCATTAGCTCATTAGTTCCTATAAACCATCCTATGATACATGATCAACAATATATATTTCTGCCTATGTTCGTACTTTGCACCATGGACACATAAATCACATAAAGGTAATGTAAATATGGTTCATTGCCAGAAATATTCGCTGCTTTGCATTTTTCAATAACTGGTTGCTATTCCAAAAAGTGAATAAGAGGTTAATATTTTGAAAAAGAAAGCATTAAACCAATAAAAATTAAAACACATTTTAAAAAAGGATAATTATATAGAATGACAAATTAATAATTTAAAATAAATACAGTAGCTATCGTTTGCTTTATTTATGTTCCATAGCAAACTGTTTGGTGATCACCTCTCTCACTCATATTCTCGCTCGCCACTCTCCCTCTCTCGCTCGCTGTTGCTCGCTTCTCTCGCTTTACAGAATAGAAATGTATAGATTGCGTTTTTGTTTGTATAAATCGAGAGAAAATTGTATATACACATGCAAATACATATATCACCGTCCTATACACTTATAATTATAGAATACAAAACCATGCCCAAGTGTCTTTTGCTTTTCTCTCTCGATAGTTTTATACAAAATTCAAAATGTATATAATTTCTCTCTTTCTCGTTTTATACAAATTCAATTCATTGTATATAACTGGTCAAGCCCTCGTTTGTCGTTCCTCTCTTTTTCATTTATACAAATTCATATGTATATATTTCAACTCTTCTCGTTGTATACAATTCGATTCCATTGATTACAAATTCAATGTTTTACGAATATACAAAAATACATTTGAATGAGAGATAACAACGGATTTATACAATGAGAGGCTTAACAACCAATTATACAAAGACCTTCAGCGAAATTACTACAAAGCTAAAAGGGAACCAACCATATACAATTGTTTCTCGCTATAGTAGAGCGAAATAGGATATTCGTTGTATATGTATAGCGAATTATACCAATATATATGTTGGTTATGGAGAGCAAATTATGTAACTTTGTTATACTAGAAATTGATTTGTGTTTGTTTATTGTGCACGTTGTCTTTAAAAATTAATTATGGTAGAAAGACAAAGACATTTTGTGTGTGAGAGAGAGACAGGAAGCGAGACAACTTATTAACTCAAGTCAAGAAGCAGTGAAAAAAATTACTTATATACCCAATAATCAAGTTATATTTCTTTAGAGGGACTCGAGGAGGGCACGAAGTCAAAAAAGGCCAACAATCATCACTACAACTTAAGTATGCATCGAAAATTTAATTCTTTCTCAAATCAATATAGGATCCTTTCATCATTCAAGGATAAACCAATTATCATTTCCTTATTTATTTTTCTTTGATAAGCTAATGATAACAAGCAACAACTATATGGAGATGTCGGAAATCAATGCAAACAATGCATAAAAATAATTTATCACACATTGAGTTCCTTATAGTATCATATGTTGCAACCAAATTGTCACAAAATAGTAGGTGAAAACAAGCATGTGCAGGAATAAATTAAAGAAGAGACTGTCATACCATTCCCTCAGGGGCTAAAGTGACGATTTGATACCGGTCCATCTAGAATGTCTAAAATAAATTAAAACAAGCTATGTAAGCACTCCATGCAATATTGAATTGTTTGGTGTTAAAGAATGACACAGAAAAAAAAGAACAGACCATGATTTTCTAGAGCAGTAGATGAGTATGATATCAATTCCTCACCCGTGCTTTTATCAACATTAAAAGTCGTATCAAGTGATTCATCCTGTACATATTTCACTGCTAAAATGACAATGTTATGATTTAAGTCAGTCTATCATAATCATAAAGGTACCAAGAAAACCATGAATTGTCATTATACATTTGAAAAAAATCCAAATTAATTTCTTGAAAAGTTATTCCACTATATGAACTACCTTCCAAGAGACATCTCTCACTTTTTTATTTTTTTTTCTAGGAAAAACTAACCAGTAAGATATCACGAATTTGATACACCAAGGAATCTACTTAATTAGACAAAAATTAGGAATGTAGACCAACAGTAATCCACTTCGCACGAAGAGAAAAAATTATATTTTCTACTTCTTTGTTCGCTTAGATATAAGGAGCACACCGGTCAGTGACTTTAGTCATCAATTTCATTTTCCCAAGTTCGAAAAAATCTCCTGTAGTTAATACTTATTAGACTTACATCAGACCTTTCTTAAATTAGAAGTGTGCAATAACACTACAAACATAAAGAAGCTCAACTTAGAACACATGTTGTGTCTACTTTTTTTCTTTTTTCTATTTTTGGAAAAAGTAATAAATCCAACAGCAAAAGAAGCGAAATAACACACACATACACAAAAAGTATATCAAATGTAGACAAACTTACAAAAGATATATTTTATGAATACATCCGATCTTCTATACATATATAAGAACCTTGTGAGTGCAAAAAACATAGATAAGGGATAAGGAACTATTCTTCAAGTGTGCAAAATTCATCTTGCCTTCATTAAAAGGTTTATCAACATATGATTAAAGGGCACAACGCAAAATCTCATGGTTTTGCATTGTAGTCCACCCGTCTCCAAAAGTCCAGCCTAAAAATTGTTTCTTTCACCACTACTGGAATAACCAAATCTTCACCATAGATGATGTCAATCTTTCCCTTTCTAAAAACAAATTAAGTATAGAGGTGAAAAGTATAAAGACGATACATACTGGAATAATTGCATTGCATTGTTCTTGAGTTGTGATCCTCAATTTCTCAGTTGCTTATTCAATCATAATTTTCATATGATAAACCATTTTTTTTCACAAACTGGAACAACTATTTCTCATTACCTTGAAAATTGCTTGTGAAACTTCCATAATATTGCACACAGGCTTCAGGACTGGTCAAAGAAGCATAGACATTAAAATATAGAAAGATCAAGATCTCTAAGGGAACAATGCAAGAAGTGTTGAAACAACAACAAAATCCATGCCTCAACATATGTACAATGTGTCCACATTTTAAAGCTAACACAACATGTTTTTTGTTTATAAAGTAAGTTAGAGTTCATATATTTCTTATATCTCTATAGGCACTAAAAATATATTTAAACTTGAACTTATTCTTCATACTGTCACATGCCTGATAAGTAGCAAAATAAATTTATGGAAGAAGAACAAATGAAGCAAACTTCCCTAGCAACATAAAATGCTAAGTTTTCCAACATTAACCACTTGTTTGCATATCCAATGGCAAGTGTGTTGCCTAAACCACCTTTATTAGTTACAATTGTTATGATTGGAACTCTCAGCCCAAACATTGGCCTTATATTGGAGCTATTTACTCACTCTACATGAAAATAATGGAAGTGATTATAGATTCTACATGACCAAATGTAATCTAATAACGCAATATTTGAAAGTCAAGCTAAAGAATCACACCTGATCCAGCTCTTCAGGTTTTAAATCAGCAAAAACCCTGGAGTGTCAACAAATGTAACAATAGGAAAGACACGATGATCAACATATTTCATCATTCTCAAAGCCTTTATTTACCTGCAAGGCTAAGATCTAGTAGTTATCAATTCATTTTTTTACAAAACTAACCTTGAGGTATCAAATTAATCAATATTTCTTTTAAACAACTGACCGCTATATAGACTCTCCAAAAATCTGATAACCTGAGCAAAAGTCAAACTGGGAACATGTTGAGAAGTTATGAGCAACAACTTCAGCCTAACAGCTTGTTGCTTAATTAATGTAAAAATCAGTTCAAAGTGACCTGTTATTAACCACAGAACAGATTACTTGGAATGTTTAATGATAAAAATTTGTAATAATGCTATGAAAGAGAATTTTTAAACCATAACCATAAGGGATTTTCATTGCAAAGTTGATGACCAATGAAGAGATAACTTCTACCTTCAATGCTCCCAATATCACTCACCATGGCTGGATCATCATAGCCATCACGATCTCCATGAACTCTACCCACTTTATTCATAATATAGGGTAAGATTCCTCGAGTTGCACTGTCAAAAAAACTGCTAATAACTATAATGAGCGGAAAAAAAATCAACAGGCATATCTTCTCCATCATATTTAGTATATGAACTTGAACATTTGGTCTATTAGGGTGTTGACCAATTTGAACTCGTTGGATGGGTATCAAATGAGTGTACAAATCCCTTAGGCTCTGACAATATGCCATATGTGTCGAATGGAACAAAAAGGTGTTGGCCAAATAATAATATTTCATAGGTATCACCACAATATACATATTTCCTTCACATAATAAAGGATACTATATGTAAGTAGGAAAATTCTCATAAGTTGGTAACATACAAGAAAACAAATTTTAATTTACCTCTTTAAAATTAGAGTAGTTCAAACCAACATAACGTATGATAAACATACATACATATATAACCAATTACTTGTTGCAAGAGCCAGGTGAAATTTTCTATTCAAAATATGAATTTGTACTAAAATATTAGTTATTTCAATATTTTTCATCTTAAACAAGATCTTAAATATTGAATCATTAATACAAGAAATAAAATTAAGAACATGAGCAAATGAATTAAAAAAAAAAACAGAGAATTAACAAAGGGATCAACGCATGTAGTGTTAACATGAGAAGTGGTATAATACCAAGTTATGGTATAACTCAAAATATTCAAGGGATTTAAAGGAGTGCACGAAATCAAAAGTTTACTTAAAGTGTAAGCGAAGTATGATTTTTTCTATTTTAGACATTTTCTCAAACACCTGGTGCACGTCAAAAATCTTTCAACAGAAAAATCACATATGCATACTCCATTAAATCTTGCTACAAGTAAAAAATATTTTTTTTTTGATGAAGAAACAAGTGAAAAATAAAATTAGAAGAATGATCATACCAATTAAGTGTCTAGCAATTTATATGTTGGAACAAGTGGTTGTGCCCTTAGTCTCGTCTTAGTGCGGAACAAACACATAAAGCAGGTTCAATTTCAATATATTGCTGGTTGAACATCCGCTGAAGAAATAGAAATATCTGTAAACTACAAATTAAATAGAAGAATTAACAAAATAAAGTAGATATTAACCCAAAAAATGTATCTTATGCTCTTCAATTTTTAAGCTTTGCCTATTTTTGTGGGCATTGTTTTCATCAGAGTTGAAATGAATTTAAAAATAAAAATACCAGTTAGCAACCATATCCAAACTCACCAAGCAACTACTTTCGAACAAATTGTAAACTCCACCACACGCTTTATTTTAGCTCTAGATCCATATACCAAATACCCCCATACAACAACAAATTAGCAAATCGATGAACTCTAATTTTGATTCATGAAAAATAATAATAAAGAATTGGACAAAAAAATAAAAATTGAACAGACCTAACTGTTAAGTTCAGTAACTGAACAAGCAAAAACTTAGACAACAATGAAGAAGAAGAAGAATCATTTGACATGGGAAAACTGTTAGCTACAACTGAATGAAAATATATGATATGATATTTACTGAACCACCATATTATATATATACAAAAAATCAATATAACTGTTAACAAATTGCCTAACTCAGTTAATTATTAGTCAACATTATTGACAGTTGTCCGCTTTATTAACGCTCAACATCCTAGCTAGGGGTTGAAACACATTCTTCATTCATTGCCTGGTAAGGTAGATTAAATGGTTTTTGTTGAAATCCATTCATTTTTTTTGTCAAATTTAGTTATCATTGGTACAAATAATTGTTATAAAAAGGATATTTATTGTAGTTTGAAAATAAAAGATTTGGTGTTGGCACATTGGTAAGATTTGCAACCATTCTTGACTTTGCTATATTTACATATTCATAGTGACATAGGTTGTTTTTATGCTTGTATAAATAGAGAATTCTTGCTCATTGGAGAATACACTAATTAGAGGAGAAAAAACCATTTGAGAGCCAAAGTGAGTAATCCATAGATATACAAGCCTCAAAAAAAAAAAAAATAGTCTGTGAAGAAAAATGAGTTGGTGGCCAAATATTTTTAGTAAGATGGAAACCAAAAGAGTGTGTGTGTCCGTTTTGAGTTGTGGCAGAGTAGTCACTTTGCGTTGTATTCTGACACACAATGTAACATTCCTTACTATAGTATACAATTGCGTTCTTGGCCCATGTTTTTTTTCCCTTATGTAAGAAGGTTTCCACATCAAATTCATGGTGTCATTATTTTTCATTTAATTTCCATTATTTTACATTAAATATTTTGTGCCGTTCCCTTTTTCCCAATAAGATGATATCAGAGCCAAGGTTTATTGAGCTATGCTTGTTGTTCCGCCAGCACGCTGAACTTCCACATCAGAGAAAAGATTTTACTTTGATTTGCGATTAACGATATTTTTGGGGAAAACACTGGAAGTCAACATCCGTTGAATCGTTATCTTTGAATAGTGTTCCTTATGCATTTTAATGGAAAAATGTAAGATCTGCTTTATGTTTAAAAACAATTTACAAACCAGTATTTACCACTTTAACGCATGATAAAAATAGATGAAGAAAAGAGTGAAATATGTTCATAGACAGGTTGGTAGATTCATTAGGCAGGGGTCGACGATCAATGTGTTGAACCATATTTCTGAGGAAACAATGCTCGAACCCTATGGAGCATCTTGAAAGTGTATGCTCGAAGACTGAGCAACAAAAAAATGTTCTTAATAAAAGCAGATGTTGAGTTTGAAAGTATCATGAGATTATCCAATGACCGACCATTGAAAATTTCAGGGGATTATGAACCAAACTTATCTGCTATGGCATCAAATTTGATGAACAAATTCAAACGCTTGCTTCTACTTGGTTCCCTCCAGATTCTTGGGAAACATTTTAGACCGTCATTGTCAAATTCTGCTCCGGATGGTGTGTGTGATCTCTATGGATTTAAGCCCCAAGGTAGTGTCTGAACAAAGAGATGAGAGGAAAAAAATCAAGGTTTCCTACTTCATCGGAGGTCCTGATACCTTGCCCCAGGGGGAGAAATAAAAACTCGTGGGTTCTAGCATAGAGAAAAAAACAGGAGCAAATCCAACGGAGACTTAAGGAATTGAGTGTATCATTTGGCATGAAAGGAACACAAGAAGTGGCAGAAGTTGAAGAGGCAGAACAAAAAAAAAGAGGAAACTAAGAGAAGATGCAAGAAAGAAAAAATTGCCTAGCCACCACCACCACGAAGATCTGGTTTTTTTTTTTGGTTAAAAAAACCGTTCTTGATGCAAACATGAAAATATGGCTTTGTGAAGAGTGAGTAGGTTGCGGACACTGGTTCAGCATCTCATGTGACATCAAGGAATAATTTTTCTTTCGACCACTCCGGTGATTTTGGAACCTTGGGAGTATGGTTAAGAGAGTGTTTTAGCGGTGGTTGGTATTAGGTACAATTTTGTTGAAAGCTCGTGTGGAACTAAAAATAGTTTTGAACAAGGTGCAAACTGATCCTGATGGTCGTCTGCACCTAATTTTGGTTGTTGTTTTTTTAGATGATGAAGGATAGGTTAGTACCAACGGTAAGGAAAACTGGAAAGTCATTAGGGTTCTTGGTGGTGGCTCGGGTAAACAAACGATGTGGTCTACTGGGACTAGGCCTCTTAACTTGTGTGATCATGGTGAATAGCGAGGTGAGAGAGATAAACTTCAACACATTTATGGCACAAGAGGCTCTTAGCCACATTAGCGAGAGGAGAAAGGACGTATATCTAGCCAAGAAGAAGAAAAGCTTATCAAATTCAAAAGTGCTCTAAATTAGAAAAATGTAGTGGCACTGCTTGGCTGGATGTAAACAAATAGAGTTCATTCAAATTCTACCCTCTTCGAAGAAAGAGAGAGGTGGTGAGTTAGTGCACTCTGATTTATGTGGTCCAATGAGGACAAAGACATTGGGGGTGGTGACTGTACTTTGTACTTTCATGATGATTGCTCGATAAAACTTGGGTTATGTCTTGAAGACTCTAAAAAACCAAGTCGTTATGTGTCGTTAAGCAGTTCAGGATCAGTGAAAGAAGAGCGAAACTGGAACACAGAAAGTGAAAAATGAATTCGTACCCGATCATGGTGGTGAATATTAGGACATTGGGGAATACTGCAAGCATCAAGGTATAGGACACCAAGAAGGATCCTCCCAAGACTCTCAGCTATATGGTTTAGGAGAGGATGAATAGGGACCTTGATGGAAAGAGTTAGATGTTTGCTTACGGACGCAAAGTTGTCAAACTCATTTGGGGTTCCTTGGTTGTAAGACTTTATTCACCGTTGCACATGTTATTAATCTATCTCCTTGTTGTTGGCTGTGCAAGTGTCGTACAAATAGTTGGTTGGTATGCGAAAGACTGTTTCCTATGACCATTGGAGAGATTGGTTTGCAAAGCTTTTGTACATGTGTCGAGATAAGAGGTCAAGGTAGACCCAAGGCAAGGCCAATGCATTTTATTGTAGCCTAGATGAATTTGGTTACAGGCTATATGATCCACTTGTGAAAGAAACTGCAGTGAGGAACCGGAGAATTTATTTCACGGAAGATGAGACTCAAAACAATTGAAGATCATTGACAAAGAGGAGAAGGTAGAATCTTCAAGTTGCTTGTATAGTTCATCATGATGAGTTCCTTCACACAAGTGGCATGATGTGTGGGGTTTGAAATTCATGGTGTGACGCCCAAAAATCATCTATCGAAAAACAAACATGGGGGATGTTGACAAAACATGATATTGTATTTATGATCATGTTTACATGAGGTTGTGGAACGAATCAATATTTCCGCTCGGGAAGTCCACCAAGGGGCAGCGATTTCCTCTCCGTTATCACCCAATGAGTATGTTGTTACCACTGACGAGGGAGAACTGAAAATGTTAGGAGGGGCCATTGGAAGATGAGCACAAGAATCAATGGATGAAAGCCAGCAAGACGAGATGAAAAGTCTTTGCATGAGAACACACTTATGAATTGGTAACATTGCTCAGGGTGAGAGCCTTTGAAGAACCAGTGGGGTGTTCAAAGTTTAAAGTGAAGCACACAACTTGAAGCCCCAGGTACAAAGCAGATTGGTTGTTAAGGATCGGTCAAAGTCAAGGTATTGACTTTGCGAAAATTATTTTCTCCTGTTGTGAAAATTGTCCTCGATCGCACAGTTTAGGTTTTTGGCTGCTAGTAGTAATTTAGAGATGAGCAGATGGAGTGACGACGCCTTTTATTCACGTTACTAGAGAAGACAGAGATTTATATGGAACAACCTGTGGGCTTTAAAGAGGATGGTAATAAAGAAAATTTTGTATGCAACTCAAAACAAGAGTTCTCTATGGCCTTAAAAACAGCTCCCAGACAGTGGTACAAAAAGTTTGAATCTATTATGGGGGAGCAAGGCGCTAAGAAAGACTTCTGCCATCATGCGTATTTGTAGAAAGATAGAAATATTTTTCTGCCGTGATTTTATCATCCTTCTGTTGTATGTGGATGATATGTTGATTGTAGGCAAGAATACTTCCAAGATTGACAAGATTGAAGAAAGAGTTGTTGTAAGTCTTTCTATGAAAGACTTGGGTCATGCAACGTAAAATTTTGGGGCAATGAGGAAAGACTCATCTTAGAGTTAAAAAGAAAGATTTATTTGTCCCAGAAGAAGTATTGTTGACATTGACATGCGTCGTGGAGGCTTCAATATGAAGAATGCGAAACTGTAGTAGCCCTCTTGCTGGTCATATAAAGTTGAGTAAGAAGATGTGTCCTCAACTAGGTAGTAAAAAGAGAACTGGTCCAAAGTCCATATTCCTCCGTCGTCGGAAGTCTAATCTAGGGAATGGTGTGCACGAGAACTTATATGCTCAGCAGTTTGTGTTGTCAGTCGATTTCTCGAAATCGGGGAAAAGAGCATTAGGAGCTGTGAAAAGGATACTCAGGTATCTTAGAGGAAGCTTAGTAGCTTGTGTTTTGGAGCAGAGCATCAAATCAATCTTGAAGGAAAAGTCTATACAGATTGATGTAGCAGGTGACATTGCTAACGAAAATCCACTACTGGATCTGTTTACTTTTACAAGGTGGCGTTATATCATGACAGTCAAAGTTGCAGAGGTGTTGCACTATCACCATTGAAGCTGAGTATATGCGGCTACATGGTCGGATGAGATGATATGGCTTAAAGCGGAATTATCAAGAGCTGTTTGAATCGTGGAGTATATTGTATCATTTTGACAGCCAGGAGTGCAATAGACTGAGCAAGAACTCATGTAAGATGGAAAGAACAAAACACATCAGAAATTCAGATATAATTGGATTCGTGAGAAAGTGGAGAATGAATCATTTCCGTCAAAAAAGATTCACAAATGTGAAAACCTGCATATATGCCGACCAAGATGAGATCGAAAAAAGACAGTTGTTGGGGTTGCGGGGGGCGTTATGCAAATTAACTTGTGGTATGAGCTCTCTCTAAAAGAAGTTGAAGATACCTTCTTCCAGTAAATGGGACTGGAAGGTGGAGATTGTTGAGTCCATCCATTTTTTTAGTAAAACTTTAGTATATTTGAAGTGGTCCAAGCAATTGTGAAAAAAGAAAGTAATTGGAGTTTGAAAATATAAAAGATTTGGTGGTGGCAACATGGTAGATTTGCAACCATTCTTGACTCTTGCTCATTTAATTATGTCATTAGTGACATAGCATGGTTATCTTAATAGATAGAGCATTCGATTCTCTTTGTCAGAATACACCAAGTTAGAAGGAAAGAGAAAAAAACCATATTGAGAGCAAAGTGATATTCCATAGAGTATACAAGGAAAAATAGTGTGTGGAAGAAAAATAGAGTGTGAGTAATATTTTAGTAAGACGAAACCCAAAAAAGTGTTTTTCCTTTTGAGGGTGTAGTAGTCACTTTGAATATTGTATTCGTGACTACCCAGTGTAAAATTCCTTGCTATAGTAATATCAATTGCTTTCTTGGCCCGTGGTTTTTTCCCTTATTCAGAAGGGTTTCCACATAAAATTCTTTGTGTCGTTATTTTCCCATTTTATTTCATTACTTTTACCATATATATTTTTGTGCTCGTCCGCGTTTTTCCAACAGTATTGTGTACAAGTAAGTCCCTTTGTAAGTAGGTCTGCAGGTTGCTTTGTTGTATTCAAATATGTTGGCTGAACCAATCCTTGTTGAACCTTCTCCCTGATAAAGTGACAATCAATGTCAATGTGCTTAGTCCGTTCATGAAATACTGGATTAGCAGCAATCTGTATTGCTGACTTACTGTCACTATGTATAAGAACGGGTAAATCAAATTGTATTCCCAACTCCTTGAAAATCCCTACCAGCCATACTATTTCTGCTACTGTTGAGGCCAAGCTCCTGTATTCAGATTCAGCTGAACTTCTTGAGATAGTATCTTGTTTCTTAGATTTCCAAGCGATTAATGCACTCCCATATGTAACCGTGTGACCTGTTATAGACTTCCTATTGTTTGGGCATGATGCCCAATCTACATCACAATCTGCGATCAACTGATTTCAACATTAGTTTCCATGAATATCCCCAGACCCTAGTGACTATTTTACATACCTAACCACTTTGATTGCTGCCTCCATGTGAGATGTCTTAGGACTGTGCATAAATTGGCTCAGAAGTTGTACTGCATACGCAATGTCTGGTCTTGTTATAGTTAGATAAAGCAATCTTATTATCAATTTTTTATATACACCAGGATCCTTCAATAATTTGTCATTATCATCAATAGGTGGAAAGTGTAGATCAAACTTTGCAGTTGTAAGCTTCTTGTTCAACTCAATAAGAGCTCTAACAGGTTTTGAACTTGACAATCCCATGTCTGAAATTAGTTCAAGGCAGTATTTCCTTTGATGCATAAGGATCCCAGTATTGTTTCTTGTTAGGATAAAAAATAATCAGATGCAAACACAGAAGCTAGCAATGCAAACCTCGAAAGATCACGAGTAAGAAGACAACGAGAAATATACCGAAAGACACAAAGATTTAACATGGTTCAGGTAATGACTGTCGTCCACAAAAGAGATGCGCAATCCACTATTAAATATGAGAGTAAAAACGGAGGTGAAACACCTCAACCATTCATCGGAATAAATGGGAAGTTTTCACCATGCAAGTGATAACGTTTCAAGCTTGGACCCATCAATTCTCCCACTACAAAACCACTCAAAGCCTTAAACTCATTGTGAATGCTGATTAGTTAGAAGGAACATCCTCTCTAGTATAGAGTCCGTAATCTTTTCCTACAAGAAAAAAAGATTGTCCATCCCACAACCTTTTCCTAAAAGGAAAAGGCCTATTAATAGTAAGACATTTAGGCAAAATTAAAAACTAACAAATCTCCCCCTTGGCAGAATGTTGACAAAATACGAATTTGTCCAATTCTTTATTTAATATTCAACTTGCTTCTATCCATACTCTCCCTTCCCCTCCGCCATTTTTGATTCTCTCTCCTTTTTTTTGATCCGCTCCTGTCTTTTCTATTTATCATTGAAGTTATGTATTGTTCTGTCTGACCCGACACCTTTTTAACAATTTCTCCAACACCACCCCTTTTAAATCTTCCAATTAATGTCAAAACCCACCCGCCCACCCCCATTGCTCGTGCAGTTCAAGAAACTATCATACAAGTCAGAGGACACACCTCTTCTAACTCTGGTCAATAACGATATTGGGAACCACTGAACCTGACTCCTTATTGAATAGAATCGGATACCAATTGTTAGGACTGGAAAATAAGCAGGGTAAATGCGGAATATAGAAAAGTAAACCTCGAAAATACGATTGTAATGAAGGGACAATGAGAAATATACCAAAAAGACACAAAGATTAAGTGGTTCGGTCAATTGACCTTACGTCACAAAGGAGATGAGTAATCCATAAAAGATGGAGTACAAAATACCGATGGTAAACAACCCTCAAACCAAGTCACTCCAAAATACATGAGAGGTTCCGCAAGTTGATAACGTATCAAGACTTGTGACCATAAATTCGCCCCCGAACCAAACTCTCAAAGCCTTAAAGATACTGTGAATGCTGATTAAAGTTAGAAGAAACATTCCTCTTTTAATAGAGTCCTAAAAACTTTTCCTACCGAGAAAGGGATTGTCAATCCAAACCTTTCTTAAAAGGAAAACCTATTTATGGTAAGAAATTTAGGGCAAATAAAACCCAACATTTCTTGCAAACTCAATGCCCTAAAAATACCTCAATTTACCTAGATTTTTATCTGGAAATAATATTTGAGTATTATTTTTGTCTCCGTAAGCAGCTTATGATCATTTCTGTAATCAACAAATCATCAACATGAACTAGTATCATCACCAGACCTGTTCCTTGATGCTTTGTGAATAAAGAATAATCATAATGACTTTGTTTGAATCCTGCATTGATTAATGTTTTTGTTAACATGATATCCCATTGTCTACTGGCTTGTTTAAGTCCATAAAGTGATTTGGTGAACTTGCATACCATCCCCTTCTAACTTTGATGGACAAAACCCAAAGGCAAGTCCATATAAACTTCTTCATTCAGATCACCTTGAAGGAAAGCATTAAAAACATGCATCTGGTAAATTTGCCACTGATGTGAAGCAGCCACAACTATGACAACTCTCACAGTAACAATTTTAACAACTGGGAAAAAGTGTCCTGATAGTCCAAACCTTCTTTTTGGTTATACCCCTTGGCTACAAACCTAGCTTTGAATCTGTCCACCTTTCCATCATCCTTGTACTTAATCTTGTATACCCATTTACAACCTATTTCCCTCTTATCCTTAGGCAGCTGAGTAATCACCCATGTATGGTTGTCTTCCAAGGCTTGAATTTCATGTTTCATAGCATCAATCCATCTAGGATCATGTACAACTTCATGATAGGATGTAGGTTTCCTTTCTTGTGAAAACTTAATGACAGAACTTCTGTATGATGGTGTAATACTGCAATAATCTACAACATCTGCAATAGGATAAAGACATTTTCCTGCAACTCTATTTTTTGGCAAAACATAGTTTGTATGCCAAAGAGGAGGCTTAACTGGTCTATTTGATCTTCTAACTGTAACTACATCAGGTGTAGGTAATGTTGATGGTGCTTGTTCTTGAGAAATTGTAACTGTGATGACAGATGTAGAATCTGAATCTAAATTTGCAGCAAGATCTGGAATTACAGAAACAAGATTTGATGATGTACAGACTCAAAATCATTTGTTCCATTTCTGATAACAACACAAGGCGTAAGTTCATAGTTCCCCATAGTTGAATAGGACAAGGCAATCTCTGGATCATTGTCTTGACCAATTTCTGATGTTTGAAAAGGAAACTCTTCCTCATAAAAAATCACATCCCTGCTGACAAATAATATTCTGGATTCAATGTTTAACATTTTATACCCCTTCTGACTAGCAGCATACCCTAGCAAAATAACTTTCTTTGCCTTAGGCTCAAAGTTGTAACCTTTCTGTACGTTTGTAGCAAATCCAAGACAGCCCTTTGCATTTAGTTTGTTGACGTCTCATGGGGGAGACACCCTTGCGACATTGTTTAGACCTAACTCTTAAATGTGATAATGAAGGTTGTTTGTGATATAACACTTCAAATGGTGATTTATTATTCAGAATGGGCCAAAGCGAATCCTCATTAATATATATATAGAGCTCTATTGCATTCTCCATAGAAACTGGTTGCAAGTGACCCCTTTTAAAACGTGATGCTCGTGATGTTCTAATAAAAGGTCTAAGTTTCCTTTCTGCAACTCCATTTTGTTGTGGAGTTTGTGGACAAGATCTCTGATGGATAATACCATGTGACATAAACAAATCACAACAAGCATTATTTAAAAACTCTCCACCATTATCAGACCTAAAAACCTTAACACATATACCAAACTAATTCTTTATCATTACTAATAATTGTTTCAGAACAACAACTACATCAGACTTCAAACCTATCAAGAAAGTTCATGTCCATCTAGACTTATCATCAACTAGGGTAAGAAAGTCCTGCATGCCATTGTGAGTGTCTACCTTATAAGGACCCCATACATTCATGTGTACCAAATTAAAAATAGCATTTACAATTGTAATACTATGTGGAAATCAAAATCTTGTTTGTCGAGCCTGAGGACATACTACACAATGATCAATGGTAAAGATACTACTAGTATTTAATCCTTTGATCTTTATAAGTACTTGCATAGGAACATGTCCCAAACTTTTGTGCCAAAGTGCAGGATCTGCAACTTCTTTTCTAATTGCAGACATTATATAAACCTGATCCTTTTGTGGTTTTGTACTCCAATCCATGACATACAAGCCATCTTCCACTTTACCAATCCCCTTGACCTTCCCAGATGAGACATCCTGGATAATGCAATGTGTTTGAAAGAAAGAAACACAATAGTTTAATTCTTTTGTTAGTCTGTTCATAGACAAAAGGTTAAATCTGAAGTTTGGTATACACAATACATCACTAATCATTATAGTATCATTTAATTTCAAGCTTCCAATATGAGAGACTATTGTTGAATCTCCTGTAGGAAGTCGTACTATCCCTTTACTTCCTATTATGTGCTTAGTATGGAAATATATCATGATTTTATATCATGTAATCTAAGGCTCCAGTGTCTACAATCCATTTCAAGTTGGGAATATAATTACCTGCCAGATTTGCACTGCTATGAAAAGATGAAGGTTCTTTGTGACCTTGCAATATGCCACGCATTTGCTGAATCTGTTCTGTTGATGCCTTGTGTAACATCTCTAGCCATTGTTCAGGTGCATCTGCTTGTACTAACCATCTCATGTCTTCTTGAACCTGCACATTCTGTAGTCTTGAATGCATTTCACTTCCTCCTAAAATTGCATAGTCTTGATCGTTTGCGACTGTGCTCCTCCTTTACTAACAATATTAGCTTTCTTCTTTCCTTTGAAATTTTCTGGATATCCAATAAGCAGATAACATTTTTCCTTCACATGACCTGTGGAATGACAATTGTCACACTACTTCAATTTGTTGCAATCAACTATAACATGACCTCTCATGTTGAAGAAATCACTAGTAAAATGATTGATAATTTCTCTTTGGATTCTGGGAATTCTTAGATTGTCTAGATCTGGTAGTATACATTGCCAATGATTCCATACTTTCATTGACATTGCCTGCAATTTCTTTTTGACTTTCGTCCTGAATTATTAATGCATATGCTTGGTTGACATTTGGTAAAGTGTTCATCATTAGAATCTGACCTCGAGCTTGAGAATAACTGTCATTTAATCCCATGAGAAATTGAAGCAAATGTTGGTACTGCAACTGCTCAACATATTCCTTAGCCTTATAGCGGTCACAATTAGGTGGAGGCAAGATAGAATCATATTCATCCCATAAGTTCTTCAATTTTGTATAATAGACAGAAACACTGAATACTCCCTGGGTAAGAGTAAATATATTCCTGTGTAGTTGATAAAGTCGTGATCCATTGATCTTATCAAATCATTCTTTGAGATCAAGCCATACCTGATTAGCACTGGATGAATACATAATTCCACTAAGTAGTTCTTTACTGACATTGCACATAATGCATGATATGAGAATAGCATTGCAACGATCCCAAATCTTCCTCAAATTTCCTTCAAAATCAGTGCGTAGAACAGATCCATCAATAAATTCTTCTTTATTTTGTCCAAGCAAAGCAATCTCCATGGCTCAACTCCACAGGGTATAGTTATCCATTCCTGTCAATTGAATTCCTACAGATAAAGCTCTTGGTAAATCCGAAGAGCTTAAGTATAAAGGATGATTGTGATCGATCGTCACCGAGCTTCCATGGGAAATCTCTCCCTGTGATCTGGCATTCGATCCTCCTGATGTATCATCCTCGATTGCCATTGATTAGATCCAAAAAATCCTCCTGAAGAAGAATAGCAATAGCAAAAAAAAAAGGAAATCGAATCAATAACACTGAAATCGAATCAATAACACGATCCCTAGATGAGTCCTCGTTACTCTGATACTATGTTAAGTTCAGTAATTGAACAAGCAAAAACTTAGACAACAATGAAGAAGAAGAAGAATTCATTGACATGAAAACTGTAACTACAACTGAATGAAAAATATCTGATATGATATTCAATGAACTAACACCTATATATACAAAATAATCAACTCACTAACTGTCTAACAAATTGCTAACTAAGTTAATTATTAGCCAATCATTAATTGACAGTTGTACACTTTATTAACTGCTCAACACTAACATGTATGATGTAACCCGCTGTAAAGATGACGAGAATCAAATTGTTCTTTGATGTGAAGAGCAAGAAACCATTTTTTAAAAGCGTCGACTAAGGTTGAGAGAAAAATAGTGATAACACATCGACTTAGGTATAATTCTAGATATATCTCGTCGTCCGGGCAGCGAAAGAGATTTTTTGTTGTATGTTTCAAATTGGATTTTCAACAGAATAGTTGATTTAGCTCATAACCCATAAGTTCGTCCGGGCAGTGAAAGAGATTTTTTGTTATATGTTTCAAATTGGATTTTCAACAAAATAGTTGATTTAGCTCATAACCCATAAGTTGCACCGCTAGGAGAAGACGGAATTTGAGGGAGATGATCCAACATTTTAACTTGAAGGCCATAGAAATTGTTAATAATATTCCAAAAAGCAGAAGAAATAGGATCTCGAATGATCTGGAATGGAAAGAAAATGTAGCGTGGTTTGCTAAAATATCAATCATACTAATTAGTATTTTACCCCTGCATGGTAATATATTACGAAACTTCCCTTGATCGTCCTACTCTTCATGCTTCTTTTTAATTTTCAATCATGCTAATTAAAAAAATTATAACTAATTATATTTACAATTTTTATTTTCTTTATTTTAATCTAAATTCACATTGTATTATAATTTTTAAATTTTTCTCGAATTATAAAATTCTCTATCAGATACATCTCTCTCCTCTGGCTGATACATCACTATCTCCCTCGAATACATAAATAGTCCTTCTCTCCAATACATCTTCATCCTCTTGATACAACATCTCTACTCGTTTGGATACATCTCTCTCCTAGCGAGTCATTCATATTCCATTCTCAATATAGCTCTCGATTTCTCGAATTCATCTGAGTTCCCTAAATAGCATGTAAATCATATCGATGTATCACATTCTGCTATTAATCTGAAAGTTTTTTTAATATGAAGAATTTTTTGTAATTTGGAAAAGAGTAGAATATATTGTAATTTACTCTTAAAACTATTAAATTTATGTGCATTTTACTTTAATTTATCATCTATATTTCTTTGTAGTCAATTTCTAAAGATGATGTATTAATATATTTAATAACATTTTGATTTTAAATATACATTTTATTCTTAGTAAGAAGATTTATACTCATATAATATTTGTTTTAGACCATGAATTTTAAAAATATTTTTTTAAAAAAAATATCCATTTTAGGTTAAATAAACATTACATAATCGAAAGAGTGATTACAAATTTAGTTAGTTTTTTTTTAAAAAATCTATTTTGTTGTTTTAACCTAATTTTAAAAGAACAATGCTAAACCTTTTCACAATTAGTTTCATAATTATGTATGTAGATATATATATATAGTATATATATATAATTATTATCTATCTAATATATATATTCTATACTTATATATAGACCTGTAATAAAGTATTTAATTTTGAAATTCCTTATTGATATTCAGTGAGAAATATTTATTTATAAATTGCAGAACATTCATAATCTAATATTTAATATGCTTCTTACTCTAGACGAATGCCACTAATTTATCATAATTCAATATTTTAAAATAGAAATCAAGACTAAAAAGTTCAACTCATTATTATATGAAGGTCAATTCGTAGTTTATCTGCTGTGGAAGTTTCCTAAGTATATGATATACAATTCTATGACAAGTTAATTTTGATTTCATATATTTAAACTATTTCAAGATTTATCCCATTAATTGATTATGTCTTTTCTTAAACTACAATTATGCGATCATTATTTATCAATTCTAACATTATCAACTCTATTTTTTTTATCTCTTTAGAATTGTGCTATTTTTGTTTTATTATTTAATTCATAATTTGTAAATATAAATAATATTTTTTGTTGGAGACAAAACAGGTTAAATAAAATTATATAATACTTATATTTGATAAACCATTATCTATATTAAAAGGATCTACCTGGAACAGATAAAATGTTAATTTATTTTGAGATCAAATAGGTTAAATAAAACTAATAATGCTTATTTAAAAAATATTATACATAAGTAAAAAGGAAATTATATGGAGATTGGAGGATTATAGTGAATACGATTTGAACTGTCAAGAGTATAAAAGTAAATATATTTTTTACATTTTTATTATAATCAAACAAATACAAATTAATTTTTAAAAATAAAGTAAAATGAATTTGTGAGCCACACATGCAATAAAACTTTTTGTGACTCTTGAAAAGGAAAATTAAATTCTTCTAGAACCCTATTTTGACAATTAATTATATAATTATTAATTTAAAACTTTGTCCATAATAATGTTTAAAATTATTAACTTTCCATTGATCATCCTCATCATGGCTCTTCTATATATACTAGATGAGCGTAGCCTCTGCTAAGCACAGCCCAACATATTACATTTTCCAGATATTTCATAAAGTTATTTGGGAAGGAATAGTAGTAAAAAAAAGAAATATGTAGATGAACATAATGCTATATCTATTTCATAAATGTGCAAATACTGTCAATACCAAATAACAATCATATATTGTTATCAGCCCTCAATCAAGGAGAGTACCTTCAAAATTAACATCATTTATTGACAACATAAATTCAAATATTTACAGATATAATTTTGCAATATAAATGAGATAATCCTCAGTAAAAAATAATGTTAATTTGAACAAAACTTTTCCATAGGACTGGAAGGGGAATATTTCTACTCATCTTCTTTTCTTCAACATCTCTTATGCCTCACAATGGACACTACTTTGATCAACTGGTTATAAAACGTGGGAGGTTTCCTTAAATAAACACCTTTTTAGAACTTCGTATTTTAAGAGGCTACAATATATGACTAGACATATTAGAATCGAATAAGCTTGACTGTTTTTCAAATGAATTCTCTCTACATTTTGGCAGTGTCACCAAGAGATGAGGAAATTAATCATTGCCTAGACTCTTAAGACATGACCAACATGGAAGAGGTTTAAATGCAATACGAACTTAGAATCACACAACTTACCTCATAAGAGAATCAGTGATACATTTTTTCTTTTCTTATGTTGATAGATAAGAACTACAAATATTCTAAAAATCTAGATGTTTACCTTTTTGCGAATAAAGTTTTCCCTCACATGATTTCCGCTGTATAAGAAATAGAGAAGAGAGTTGTTGTAGATGCATCTCTTAAATCCACGAAGCTATATGTGCTCTGTGCTCAAAACCATGGAAAAATTAAAAATCTACTCAAAAGATTATAACTTAGTCCAAAGCGTACAAGTGAAATCAGATTAGTAAATCAATAAGAAAAGAATAGTTTTCGAAAAACTCGCTGATAAAATTAAGCTCCAACACGAAAGCTTACTGCACTAACAGAGGATACCAGTAAAATATTAACTAATAAGTATATAAAATCGATTCAAAAGAAATGTGGAAGTAGAGAAATGAACTGACAACTATTTGAAATTTCAGCATTACCCAATATTTTTAAATCACATGTACATTAGAACGCTTTATTATATGTCACAAATTCACATACAAGAATCTAACCTGTAGAATATCAGCATCCTATATCTGATCAACATTTCAAAAGAGCACGCACATTTCGTAATGGGAAAAAAAAAATATAGTATTCGTCCATAATATTTGCTGCAACCCACAAAATGATACCTCAAAAAAAAATCAAAAAGAACATGAAGTCTAATTTAGTTCTTGTTGAAAACTAGGCACCCATTAAAATATCATGTTAGAGAAAATGATAGATATAAAGACACTGATAATCTTAATTTGGTGTAGAAACAGAAAGTTATTACGTGCCGGGGAACTTATGCCTTACACCATATTTGTAGAAGCAATTCGCAATTAAATTACAAATAAATTAACTTACAGTAATTTATGAAGCATTAATAGGAGGGAGTTACACAAATTGTTATGTCAGACCAACCATTTATAAAGTTTATCTTGAGTCTATTGAGTAAGTATTAACTAATGACATCAAATTTAAAAGAAGAGCTAGTTATCAAGAAAACATCAAATTTAAGGATGCCTTGTGTAAGCTCGAAAATGTTGAACTACTGACATGCTAAGTGTGTTCACTAAGCATTTGTCTAAAATTCAAAGTTATGCAATGAGGGCCGTGCAAATTTCTCTCTGATAGTATTGGGCATCTTCAGTAGAATCAATATAAGAATCAGATACCCATACTCACCTATATTCTAAGATAAAAGATTGTTTTCCATAATAGAAAGGTGGCTCTTCAACTCACATATATGTGAACCTCACACAAAAGATAACTTGTAAGAATTTCTTATCATTAATTTAGTAATGGATCATATAGTGATACATACAGATTAATATTGGATAGTGATTTTAAAATTATCGAGGTTACTGGTATCCTAGATGTTAGATGTACTAACTTATCATTATAAGAAGCTTTTTATGGTAGATGCTAATTATAGGTGAAACAGAACTTTGCAACATTAGAAAGCTATGTCTAATTAGCTTATTTGGAAGCATTAACTTATAATTTAATGGATTTTTTATTATAATAAGTTTATCCGGTTATAGGTTAAACTGCTAAGGGTCGTTTGGTTGGAAACAAGTTATCCCAGAATTATTTATCTCGAGTCAAGTCTTATCTCATCACTAAGGTATAAAGTGTTGGATAAGTAGTCCAGAACATCCAACCAAATGCAAGATAAAATAGTCATGCATGCATTTTATCCTAAAATTCCTTATACCTCACACCAAACAACTCCTAGGAGAAATAGGACAAATCGAGTCCTAAATCGATAACCCTAAAGTCCAATAACGCTAAATCGTTCTGCACTATTAGTCTATTACATCAAAAACACAATATCGATAAATCAATAACATCTTTTGATTCGATTTATTGATTTTACCTGAAATATGTACAATCATATTGTCATCCATATTATCAATTTATCATAACAGAAGTGATAAAAAAAAACAAGAAACTGTTATTCATTATTCATTCAGCTTTCAGAAATTCACAATCATATAGTTTGTGGGAAAAAAATCAAACTAATAGACTAATGCAAAAATATGATGGAAGTTTTCAATGAACACCCCCTTACTTATTTTTGTTCAAGAAAACATTAGTTGTGCATAGGTCAAACTTACATGTAATTATAAATACCTTGTTCTCGACAGACTCTCTGAATGCATGCAATCAAAGTTCTCAGCTGAGACTAAGAAGAGATCCATCAACAACTTTGTGTGCCTGGGAGTAAAAAGGCTGGGGTTGGTTCATCTTGTCAAGGCAAAAAACATTGTAAATTCAAATTTCTTTCTTATCGAATCAAAACAGTGGACAAACCATTGAACCATCTCTTTACTAAGATGATTACTATTAAGTCAAACAATACGGATAACACAAATCAAATTGTTCTACATTTAGAAAGAATAAATGCAATAACTTTGAGAAGAGTATTTCAAAAACATGATCATCTATAACTATGAAATTATCATTTATCTATCAGCTATGATGTGTTTTATAAATTATTTACAAAGAGAGTGGAATGAAAAAAATGACAGAAGATGAAAAAGAGAGTTTATTTTTATTCTCCAACAAAATATTCATTGGGTGTTAACATTAGTTTGAAGGGATTTTTAAAAATATCCAAAATAAGTCAAATGTACAAATGAATCCGTATCCTTGTATCTAATCCTATAGACATATTTACACACATATATCTTTCAAAGAAAATTAAAAACAAAAAAACAACATAGCAACCAAAGTTTAAAGGAAATTAAGTTGAAAGAAAACTATAGTTCACTACATTTTGCTAGATTTTCTCTATTTTTCTAAGATCTTTTGCCTGAAACAAAAGGGTGAGAAGAGAACTTTCAATAAAAGATTTTGCTGAAAATAGCCAAAAAAAAAAAATCACATTACGTAACTAGAGGGCTACTTTTTTTCAATGAAAATGGTTTCAAATCCTCTATCCTTGTTCTTTCCTTCAAGGCCCAAGAATAGCACAAGAACAAGAACAACAAGGAATAGTTGTTTCTAATTCATTAAAGGTAGAAAAAATATCTAAACTGTCATTATGTTAGCTGTGAAATTACGATGAAGTTAGAAGCTGTGTGACAAACAATTTACATAACGAAGAACACAGGAGGCAAAGACAATAATAAGACGACTTCCCAGAGGGCCAGGGTTGGGTCCCGTGACTTCATATGTCAGGATTGATAATATTAAACCATCAAGGGTCCATGTTCGGGTCCAATGGAAGTGAGTTGTGAGGCATGAACCTTGCATAACCATGATTCCTAACGGTCACGTACCAATTAAATAACTCACTTTTGTTGTCGCCAACAGTGATGGCTGCAAGGGAGATTACATTCTTAGTATCTTGAAAGTTGAGGAGAACGAGGTTGTTTTTGTTTGGATAACTCATCGCTTAGCGGGAAGGAGGGGAGCACAACCTAAGAATAAAATGGATTAGCGGGGCATACTCGGGGGGGTAATAAATGTCACCGAGATTATAGTATTACAATATATTTAAACGACCCACTTTTTGTAGAAGGTAAATTTTAGATAAGGTCACGAACTGTCCAAACTGATGTATAATCACGTCGAAAGGACTCTAAGATACTGGTCATAAATTACCTCCCTTGTCCTGGGGTCGAGGATCAAAACTTTTTTATCCTAAATCAAGTAGATTACTTTGGTTGTACGATTGAAAAAGGCTGGAAAGAAGTAATTCCAGCTGACATAAGTCAAGTAGGCCACTAATGGTGGTCTCGGTTATTTACTCTTGTTGTGAATGGGTCTTTGTGCGTGGTGGGGGGTGTGTGCTCCGTCGTGTGGGTGTTAGGGGTAGGCAGGGTGGGGGAGAAGTTTGAGGCGAGAGGTCGGCGTTGGTGGGAGAGGGAGCTCAGTATGTTCCACATTGATAGTTGGCTTGATATGTTCCTCGGCAGCAATCATTGTACCATAGTTCTAAGCAGATGTTTTGTCAATAATTTTTTTTTTCTAGACAAAATAATTTTTTTCAAATAATTCGCTAAATTCGGTCCCTCCAACTCTTATCTAATCAATAAGGAAAGATATAACATCTTTCAGTAATACAAACATTAAAGTTGTTATTATTGGTGCTTGTAATTACTCTTTACCTAATTCAATAATATATATTACCCTTTTTATCGCATCAAATTTGTAGAACAGATAAGCAAAGGGTCTCTAAAGCAAATTGACTTTACAACCACGAATTTAATAAAAGTTGTTGCTTGTTTACATCAAATGCAATTTGTATAGAAAAACATACTTGAAAAGAAATAAACATTTATCGTCATCAACATCACCAAATAGAATAACTTGATATCATAATGTTTAGGTTTATTTGTAAGAACTCTTGAGGATAATTATTATATGTTAATAATACACTTTGGGTTCTTCAATTGAGCGACTGTAAAGGATAGCGTGAAAAAATAAATGAATAAGCTCACACAAGTTTTTGAGCTAGATTTCAGTGTGCAATATTTGCACGAAGTGAGAAGAAGATGAGCCATTAGTTACCGATCGCAGTAATTAAATTTCAATATCTGTCAAAAGGGCATAATCACTATGAATTTGACAATTGCCTATCGCTTCTATAAGGAATCACGATATGGTAGACATTCTAATACAAAGTAGGAATGAGAAAAAGAACTTAGAGCTAAGAGTACAAAGCAATTGAATTCAGATTACAATGTCTGGGAGTGAAAAACCTAAGCCATAAAATTGAGGGAGACAAGTCTGAAGAAAACTGCTGCAAAATTTGAAGATGTGTAGCAAACCTGACATTCGATTAAGACCCGGTGGGGGGGGCGAATGGTAGTTCAGATTGTTGGAGGGGACAATAGGGAGGGAAGGACTGACGCTTTGGTGGTAGAATTGGAGTTGGGGGTTTTGGGCTGTCTAGAGGTGCTCGTTTTCATGTTGGCAATTTGTTGGGGTGGAAAAATTAAGACTTTATTTCTATAACTCTGAACACAGTGAATTGTCACCGTAGAATTACCTATTTTCCCCTGAAAAATTGATTATATCCACTAAATTATAATTTGCCACTATTTTATACATTAATTACCATTTTGCTATTGGTAGAGAGAGATTAATAGATTTGCATTAATGAAAATATTTATGTCATAAATATTAGCTATAAAATAATAATAAGAATTAAAGTCATACAAACTTCATTTGCATTATTATAAATTATATGAATTTTTCTTCGTCTTAAAATCTGAAATATCTATAAATTAAATACAAACACGTAAAACCAAGAGGGAAACGGTCCGATATGGTAATAACTATTTTGAATGCAGAAAATTCTTACAATAATATAATCACATAGTAAGCATTGATATAGGAGAGTCATCTTTGATTGAGCAATCACAAAAAACAGAAGATTGTGACAATTTCTAACTCTGAGAGTTTAATAATACGGGAAAACATATTCAAAGCATATATCTAGGTATTTCCACATTTTTTATTGTTTTCTCAGGTTTATCTTTTTGTTGTATTCCTTCTTTTATTTCCCCCCCATCGTTGTGTTAGTGTTGTTTTTTTGTGGTCTTTTTTTTTTATCCTTTTTTATTTTTCATTACTTCGTTTTCTTTTTTTTGTATGTTTTTAAGCAAAAAAAATGAGGATATATCCTCAAGAAGGGGGCCAAGTACGGGAGGGGGGGAAGGGACCCGCGACACGAGAGCACAATTGACTGCCAGAAAGGACAGAAGAGTTGTACCTCATATGCCGCTAAATACGGGTGGTTTCGTTAATCAGGAAAAGGACATTAAGCACACAACCCGAAATTTTAAAATGCAAGAAGAAGTAGAGTAGAATATTAAAAATAAATGCGGTTAAAAAATGAGAGGAATCCTCTCTATTTATAATCAACAAAGGGCCGATAGTATGAACAAGTGTTTTTTGTGTCTTATTTGTAAAATCATAACTTTTCGAGAAGTCACAACCCTTTGAAAAAATCATAACTTATTGAAGAGAAGTCACAACTCTTTGAACAAGTCACAAGTTATAAAAAATCACAATCCTTTGAAAAAAGCAACAATTCATCAAAAAAGTTACAAGCTATGTTTGAGGGAAATTATAGTAATTTAACACTCAAGTTATGAGTTCATACTTTTAAGGTAATATAGATAGATATAGATATAGATATAGATATAGATAGTGAACACAAATATATTTGGGATACTATCGATTAATAGCGATAAAATGTTAAGTTCAATATACCAATCAATATTTTCTTTATGAATGGTTAGTTAAAATTTTTGACAAATCACAAGAGCGGAGGACTAATCTTTTTAAACAAAGAGCGCAAGGGGTTGGCCTAAGAAAATCATATAGTTAAATAAGAATGATTTTGTCCAAATCATAAAAGAAAAAATGATAGTATTTAAAAATAATTATCGAAATTTGAGTAATCAGTTAATAAATTAACTCTTCTTTATATTGAGCCTTTTATTCTTTTCCTTGTATGTACTTCTATTCTTTTTTATGGATAAATTGTTACTAAGTCATATTACTGAACATAGATTAATTAAATAAAAATAATTTAAAATATTTATGTAAAATGACAGAATGACATATTTTTTTAAAATAAAATTAACAAAAAAAACTTTATTGCCATATTTAGTATATATTCCATTAAGACTTTTATTAATTTTTATTTATAAACAGAAGTATTATTGGGGTCAAAATAACACACTAATAACTGTTTTAAACTGAAAAACATTAAACAATACACTTTACTTTTTTTCCTTACCATTCACCTTTCTTTCACCACATTTCAATGTTCGTTTCTTCATTTCTTCACACCAGATCTCACCTTTCAGTTTAGATTCCTTCAGTGCTAAATTGTTGCGCACCCCCAAGAATGGGTTGCGGCCTGGGGTTCGAGTGGTAAATTAAATTGATTTATTAATTTAATAAGCAGAATTGTCGTTGACAAGTAATTTTCATCATCATCACAATTTTTTTTTGTTGACTGATGGTGTCAGCACCGATTGATCCACCTTACGAATGTTCAGAGTCGTTTTTTCAATTTTCATGGGGGGGGGGGGGGGGGGGGGGGGGGTAGGGGGTAGGGGGGGGGGGGGGGGGAGAGGGGGGGGGGGGGGGGGGGGAAAGCGGGAGGGGGGAGAGGGGAGGGGAGGGGGGGGGCGGGGGGGGGTCGTTTGATTTCGGGGTGTTTGTGTTGTGGAGCGGTTGGGAGCGGGGGGGTCGGGGTGGGGTTGGGTGGGGAGTGTGGCGGGGGGCGGTAGGGTGGGGGGTGTAGGTTAGGTAGGTGCGTTGTGCGCTGGTTGTGGGGGGGGGGGGGGGAGGAGCGGGGGGAGGTTTTGTGGTGGGGGGGGAGGGAAAAAGGTTGTGAGGGGGGGGGGGGGGGGGATGGGGGGTGAGGGGGGGGGGGGGGGGTGGGTGGTGGGGGTGGGGGGGGGGGGTGGGGGGGAAGGTGGGGGGGGTGGGGGGAGTGGGGTGGGTGGGTGGGGGGGGGTGGGGGGGGGGGGGGGGGGGGGTGGGGGATGGGGAGGGGGGGGGAGGGGGTGGGGGGGGGGGGTGGGGGAGGGGGGGAGTGGGGGGGGGGGTGGGGTGGTGGGGGGTGGGGGGTGTAGGGGTAGGGAGTGGTGGGGGGGGGGGGGGGTGGGGTGCGTGGGGTTGGGGTTGGGAGGGTGGGTGGGGGTGGATGGTAGGGGGGGGGTGGTGGCTGGGGGGGGGGGGGGGGGAGGGGGGGTGGGTGAGGGGGGGGGTGGGTGTGTTGAGGGGTGGGAGGGGGGGGGGGTGGGGGGGGGGGGGGGGGGGGGGGGAGAGGAGGGGTGGGGGGGGGGGGGGTGTGTGGGGGGGGGGGGGGGGGGGTCGGTGGGGGGGGGGGTAGAGAGGGGGGGGGGGGGGGGTAGGGGGGAAGGGGAGGGGGGGGGGGCGGGTGGCGGTGGGGATGGGGATGGAGGGGGGGGGGGGGGATGGTGGGGGGGGGGGAGGGGCCGGGTGGAGGTGGGGGAAAGGGGAGGGGGGGTTTGGTTGGGAGGTTGGGGGGTCATTGAATTTTTTTTAAAAATATTCATCATATATTTATAAATTTCAATTTTTTGTGATACCGGGCGGTTTATTTTTCATATGTTTAGATTCAGAAATTCATAATATATTTTTTGGTTTGATGTTGAATACATTTAATATTTACATTTTAAATATGATGTTCATACATTTATATCATCTACAAAACCATAAAAACTAGATGAATATAAATAAAAATAATCATATCTATTAAATGAGTAACTTAGGAAAGGAATATAATTTTGAAGAGACAAATAAAACACCATAAAAAATAAAATGATACAATTATTCTAATGAACTCCAAATGCCGTGGTTGAGGCATACCTATTGGAATGAATACGAACTGTGTATAAAGAATACAAGTTTAATTATACAAAAATCCAACATAAACTAGGAATTAATACAAATAAATACAAATGCATACATATTGTAATGATACAGTTTTAAACATGAACCAAGTTTTGGGTTGAAATAAAGTAGAAGATACATTGTAGAAAAGTATGTCAAATCTACACAAATAAATACACAGAGACTGATAATGGGAGGGTGACAATCCAATTCATACAATTGGTGGGGACGAATGGGCCTATTTAGGCAATGATAAAAAATTTGATCAATAAAATAAATAACCCGGGGTTAAAAAGTTAACCTATAGTGTTGCAAATTTTTAATTTTAAAAAATCATTTTTTTTAAGTAGAGTACAAGTGAACAAGGTATTATTATAAATTTCATAAAAAACTAGTTTTGAAAGACCAGGACAAATATTACCGTTTAGAAGAAGAAAGAGAATCATTTTATGTTAGGTCCATAATCTGTTGGGTAAGCAACAACAAAGATTTTCAACAATTTATTTAATTTGAAATATTTCCTCCTCTCTTTGAGTGTGTTCCTCGTTGTTTAGTTTTATGTAGTTGAAGTGTTGTAATTAAATAAAAAAATAACATACATGACTCAGTGGTCATATAACTGTAAAGGGAGATTATTATTATGAGGGGTGTGGTATTAAACGGGTGGGGTGTGTATTTGTGCTAAACAGGGTGATGGCCTAGGGAAGGTGCTAGGGCAAGAAGATGCAGGTTATTATGTTTGAATAATTACCTGTTTTGGGTTTTGTCAACCAAGCGTGATGGAAGGGTGATTTTTTGCCTGTTGTTGTGGCTTGTTTTGTGCATGATTCACTGAGAAAGTGTCCTCTGTGATAGATTGTTGTTTTCCGTTGTAGAAGAAACCTGTTGGAGATGTTTTTTTTAAGGTCTTTGGGTTCTCGTAATGCTGCGGGCAAAGTGTTAATTTCTGCTTTTGGGAGAAAACAGATGTTCATATATTTTTTTTCAATTCACATTAGTTTAATGAAGTTGGTAATTATTGAATATTGGCATGATCATTTAGTATATTTAGTCTGTGCTTTAATTATAGCCGTCTCATATCTTGTAGGAGTCCACGCGGGTCTTTGTTTAAAAATAATTAAATCATAAATGATAATTATGAGAACCTTCAATCTATATATATAGCTCTCTTATAATAAAGCATATTCATTTTAATGGACATTCTTAAAAGTGCTGTTTATAGAGCTTTTAATATAATATAAATACTCACAAAAAATATTTTAAATATCCTCATGTAGAGTGTCCAACCATTTCCTTGTTAACAAGTGCTATTTTATTCTAAAACAATAAAAAATGCTGACATGTTTATGACTACTAAAATGAAGTGTTACATATAATTGTCACCTAACGTGCAAGGGAAGTACCTATAATTGATCTAAAAAACTCACATGATATTCTCTAGCAAAATAGAGGCAAAAGTTTCTCGAGACCATCATATAGAAGAGAGAGATAAGTAGAGAAGTGTTCACAAAAAGTGGGTCAAAATATAAAATACCACAAAATATCGCAACGGAATTCAACGGTCGGATTGGTTGGAAAAATTGAATCCTCTTCACCCTTGATCGAGTGGTGAGGAGGTTCATAGTACTACCCGCCAAGCACCCCTGCAAGTTAGGATAACCCTTGATTCGAGAAAAAGGCGTACTTGACCTTTTGGGATCTTGTGGCACGGAGCCCTTTAAGATCCGTTATTATTAAGACATGAAAAGTATTTGCGGGAATTACAACGTTGCACAAATTTAATAAAGAAATAGGCTTGTGTATTTTGGTTTCATAAAATACTAAGAAGTCTCATCCTCAAGTCAATCTTAAAGACACGACATAAAAATCATAGGAACACGACCCTTTACATTGAAAGAAAATACATACTAAGTCTTAATAACAAAATTAAGAGACATAAACTATGTCCTCGAATATATGAGGACATACCAAATCTTGAGAGAGTAGATTTCCCAAACTTCGCCTTCTAGATTACAACCTTGCTTCCAAACCTATACTTTCAGAGTATAGAAAGTATGGGGTTAGTACAAATAATGTACTAAGTATAGTTTATGCAAAAACATGCGAAAAGAGACATCTTAGTAAAAACACATTTTCATGCCAATTAAGTAAAACATTCATGAATATAGAGTAAAACAACTAAGAAATTCATTAACACTTAGATACTACTTTCCATATTTTTACATACAAAGAGACCACAAATACAGTAAAGCTTTTCCAACATTACAACACAGAGACCGTGAAATCTTTTTACCATTTACAGTGACCTATCCCATTCAAAAATAGTGTAAAAAAAATTTTTTTTCGAGGCCCAGCAAATATGAATGAACTCATTCCTGTAAGGAGTTTCCCTAACTAAGGTTATTCTAAGACTCATCAAGGTAAGAAATGAAGGAAATGCACATACACCTCCTTCAATACACACCGAAGTGATCATCCTCAAGAATACCCCTTTTTGGCTTACTCACCTCGGGAAAACAAGCCCCCGCTCAATGACAAGACATTAGAAGAACACTCAAGCAACACACCAAGACTTCCCTTTCGGAATGCATACGTAGTGCAATGAGTAGATGGCATCCCGTTCCACCACCTACCCTAAGTAGTACACTCTTTTAGAAGATTTAGCTACAAGACTCTCCTTTCGGAAGGTCTATTTAGTGCAACGGATAGATAACGTCCCATTCCACCACCTACCCTAAGTAGTACGTTCTTTTAGGAGACTTAGTTCTTTCAATTCATATAAGGCACACCAAGACTCCCCTCTCAGAATGCCTACCTAGTGCAATGGATAAATACCATTCAATTCCACTACCTCCCCTAAGTAGTACACTCTTTTAGAAGACTTAGCACATTCATTAATTTTGTGGGGGTTAACTTAACCGACATAGACCATGAAAGCTAGACATGGAATCCGATATTAACCCCTATCGGATGAGGGATCCTCACTTGCCTAGAGTAAGGTCATTCTCTATTCTTCTTTAGCTTTTACCATGGCTTTTCCATAGCTCTCTCTGCGGAGACATAGTTAAGGGATCAGTGAGAATTTCCTACTAAGTAACTCATTTTTACTAACGAGATAATCATCTTTAAGATTACATTAAATACAAAAGTCTCAACTCACGAAGTGTAACCACCTCTTCTTCATCTCCTCATCGTGCTAGGCATAAATCCCCACAAATTCTCAACATTTATTAACTAAAGGTCAAGGTAAACTTTTGGACCCACCACATCTCAATCACGAAGGTATCCATTCCGCCAACCCACCATTAGAAAGCTCATTGGGAATATTGAGTTGTTACTAACCAATTCTTCTTCTCCAACTAACGATAATGTTCACCCCAAAATTCCCCCCTTTTACTTATTTACTTCTTCATTCATTCAAGTGTGATTGTATTACATGTGAAACCACACCTTTCACATAAGCCTCAATTCATTACATTCATTCACACATGCTTAGACCTTCTTTCATCACATCACACACTTAACATTCGTCACATATCAGTAAGTCCTGTTAGACGTAAATCTTACCTACTCTTTTCATACATCTTCATAAAAACCATTAAACAGAATACTTCATTCATCATCTTTGTTTACATAATAAATGCCTTCATTGGCCTCATTCCACACTATAACAGTAACTACACATTCATACAATTCAAGTAAACACCGCCACCAAGAAGGTGGACCATACCACTTAAGAACATTTCATAATTAAAACTAAAAAACATAACCAACTTACCCTTTAATCCAAGATTCCATTACTAATAACATTTTACTCAATAATTCATCATAAATTAGCCCTTAGGGCAGTATCTAAACATCAATTACAACACAATTAAGCAAAGCTCAAAGACAACAAAACCTAGCTCATTTAACCCATTTCTTAAGCCATAATTTAATAAAAAGCTTTATTCGTTGAATTTTTAGCATTAAAATCATCAACTAACATTAGAAATATCATTTTTGAATCATTAGAAATGTTTTCATGCAAGACCCATATTTAGAGTTAAAGATAGAATAAGTTAGGGTTGAAAACCTTTTTTGAAAATTCATTAGAAGGGACTCCTTGAATGGAAGAGAGTTCAAGGATGACTACCATACCTCACATAGAAGAAACTCCAATGATTTTCGAAGAAATAACTTCCACCAATAGTCCTCCTAGTTCCTTCTTGACTTCTAACTTCCATGGTGACTTGAGAGAGTCTTTTAAGAGAGAGGGGTTCTGAATTTAGGAAATGAAGTCTAAAATTAGGTCTTAGGGTTTGAAACACTTTAATGTACCTAATAAACCATAAAATAAACGTTTAAGGTCCTTAAATACTTGGGGTGAATTTACCAAACACCCCAAGCCAAGGCAGCTTTCCTACAAGCTTTTTGGCAGTGTTACTGACGGGACCAACCGACGGACTGTCTGTCTATCGATGGTCTGTTGATGGTGGTTTGTTAGTTGAGCTTGCAACTTCCAAATGTACAGGCCTTTAGGTCCAATCGATCGACCAAGTCGGCGGGCCGTTGGTTAGACCACTGGCATCAATTGATCTCGTTGGTGGACACTGCCTAGGCAGTTCTGGGTCAAGTCTTGGGCTCTTCTCTAGGGCCCCTTGTGGGTCCTAGCTGGGGTCGTACCCGGACGTTAAACCCCTAAACATAGTCTTCTAGGTATTAGGAACATCCCACACCAATTTCAAACAAAACGAACTCGTAAAACTCATTCAAACACATGAGAACATACAAGCACTATCTAAGGCATATATTCCGAACGTTCTCGGACGTTTGAACTCCAAACTTAACCAAACTTCACACACTGCCTAATGACACTAATATAAATATTTATTACAAAATTTACTCAAGAAACAATCACGAAACTCTAGTTCACCTTAGTTCATTTTTTTTAATGTGTTATAATTCAATTTTTCCAACCAATCCTAGTTGAATTCCCTTTGCCAACACACACACACACAGCGACACACACCTATTTATATATATATATAATATACATATATATATATGTATATACACATATCCATATATATACTATATATTATAGTATATTATACATATAACATATATATATAGAATACAATTCCTTTTTCCATTGAAATCCGTAGTCTGTAAGTCCGAAGACTCTAATAAAAAAACCGCTTATCAAGACAGAAGAGTAAGGCCAAAAAAAGGCGAAACATGAATTTTACAAGATTAATATTTTATAAAAACACACAGCATTTAACACACATAATTTTTAAGCATATATGAATGTATATCACATTACATATCATAAATATGTATATATATTTTATATATATGTATATATATACATCTATATAGATATATAGATAGATACATTATATACATATACTATATATATAATATATATAATAGAGATAATAACATTATATTATAATGTGTGTGTTGTGTAATAGATATATATATATACAGAACATCTATATATCCTCATATATATATATACTTATACACACACATATATATATATATATAGGCTACATATTATATATACATCATATATATATACATACATAATATAACGTATACACACATATATATCTTAACACATATACATATACATCTATCCTGATATGTGTATATATAGATGGTATCTAGTTGTATATAGTTTATACGTATATATATTATGTTATATATAACATAATATGTATACATTATGTGGTATAATACTCCCTATATACGTATATACATGTATTATATATATACATATAGATGTATCTCTATGTATATGTAATCTATCTTTATGGATATCTTAGATACATATACCCTGAATATAATATATATATTTAATAATATGTATATATATTATATGTATGTCACATATAGAGATATATATGTTATGGTATAAATCTATTATGTATACACCTATCTATATATGTATGTTATATATATATATATACATATATATATTGTATGTATATATATATATATGTATATATATATATATAATGACTTACACTCCAAAACCTCAAACTATGATTTCACAAATCGTAATATGAATTTAACGATGTTCCTGCTATTTCTATCTCTCTATGAAACAGTTTAGACTTTATTGCTCCTAATGTCTCTTTAAAATGAATGATGTGCCTTGAGTTTTATTATTGATATAACAAAATAACTTAGAAATGCTAACAAAGTATATCACCAAATCTTATAGCAATTTAAGTTCAATTCTTTTTCACTTTTGTTGGTCAGCTAGAATGAAATAAAGAACATTATTGGACAATAAAAATAGAAGCTCAACCATTTCGTACAAAATAATTGCAATTAACATCACTACAAGAATACGTCTTCTTTTAACAAACATATGTAATTTCCCTATAAGCTTTTTTAACTAGGCATCTTCGATTCTTTAATGGGAAAATTGTGGAGAATGGCAAACTAAGGAAGGTAATTATACTAATTAAATCCCCTTTCATTTGTTTCCTTTAAATGGCAAACTTAAAGTTAATTTGCTATAACTAGTCCAAGCGTTTTTGTATAAAAATTTTCCCAAAACAAATCCTCCTTTTTCCTCTCTCCGTCCGTCCATTTATACAATTTCGTCTTCTTCCTTCATTTCCTCACCTTTTCCTGCCACATTGCAAGTTGAAACTTTCAACTTCTCTAGCACGCACATTAGGGCGGTTTTTCAAATAATTCAAAAATATCAAGGTACCGCTTAAAAACCTACTTACCTTGTCCGTTTTTTTTTTTTTTTTGAATTTTTTAAGAACTAATTTTCAACTCACCGTTAATCGCCTCAGAATTTTTTGGTTTGATATGAATGCCCAATCTCCTCGAAGAGATTACAGAGGTAACCATTGCATGTTCAAATTGGATGTTTGAAAATGGCCATTGTTTTTCATTGGTCTAACTCAAGATTTGGGGAGATTCAGGTCATTGTCAAATCTACTAACATGCAAGATATAGATCATTCCATCATACCCAATTAGTTTTGTTGATGAATCTGAAGAATACTGTTGATGTTGTTACGGGAGTTTTCTAAAAACGAAAAGAAACATAAAACTGATGTTCATACCTCTCACATGATAAAACTGAATGCGTTGGTTCTGGTCATTAAGCATAAGGTATTTTGTATAATAAATGTTCATATGTTTTAGTTTTTTATGTTGCTTCATCGTCTTTTACAAATGCATCAAATGTCTAATATATAATATTCGTACAATGTTTGTGTGTTTCTGTTGACTTTGTCGCCTTATACAATTTTTTTTTTTTTATAAATGTATATACTTAATACGTGATTTCTATTCATGTTTTATAATGCCTCAATTAACTACGCCTGGCTCATATATACAACTGTTGTCTATAAGTGTGTAATTTAGTCGGTCTCATTTACGGCCATCATTATAAACAGTTTTTTTAAAAGTGTATATTTTATTCTGACTAATTTACACTTGCTCATTCTATAACTGTGTGTGAAGTGTAATAATTTTATTCTGACTAATTTAATGCCTCATTATACGTTGTTTAAAAAGTGTATACTTTTGTCTGTCTGATTTACTTGGCCTTATTATACAACTGTGTGTATAAGTGTATAAATTATTATACTAACTTTACTTCTTCATTATACAACTGTGATGTATAAGTGTATATTTATATATATTTGTGTCTAATACCACTATTTTTTTTTAGTAAATGTATATGCTTTTTTTCAGGGATTTTAGTATTTAGGTCAAAGACGAACCAACAAGAATTCCACACATGCATTGTTTCCACAAATATTGACATTGGAAAACAAAATTTGAATTTTAAACCATTCGTCCGACAACAACAAAAACACAATAGAATTCCCTCTTGTGTCCTATCTCTAAAACAAAATTATTTGCTTATTGCTTAAAACCTTCAATACTTGATCACTTTTTTTGAATTGGTCCCATAATGTGCTGCCTCGATCGAAGGAGAAGAAAGGAGACTGAAACTGACATTGTGTATTTCGCAGAATGTGGATTTTTCTTATTTATCTGCCAGCGTTTTTTTTTTTAAAATTTAAACTGTATATGCTCAGTTATACCAAAAGAAGACGCGTAGCAAACTTTTAGTTTGCTACGGAATGCAATTTTATATTGTTTGCTAAAATATAAAATTAACAATTTTTTCTTTGCTATATATAAAATTTTCCCTTCTTTAATTGCTAACCATATTAATCAAGTTTATTTATTTTGAATCACCATAAGGCAATAAACTTTTATGGTACCTGTTTCATTCTAAACATATTATATAGGAAAGTTGTAGGTAATTTTTTCAAAAAAATTATCATCATTTGATAACCCTCAAAATCTGCCATCTTTGATTTTATAGGAAATTGAATAACATAAAAGTTAAAATACATTTATCAAAAAAAAAAAATGCAAATAGTTTTGGCAAGAAAAAAAGCAAATAGAATAATATAACAATTAAAATTCAAAACCGACCTTCTTGATCGTATTGATCCACTAGTTGAAGAGTTTTTTCTTGACAACAAGGGTTCAAGGCTAGTAGACGAAAAAAAAAATCAACTATGTAGATATTTTAAAATACCTTTTAAAACACAATTAAAATTCAAAAATCAATACATCCATACATAATTATCACAAAAATTATTTAAAAAGCAATAAGAATTAAAAAATATATCGAAATAATCAAAGAGAAAACTAATGAAATAATAGTAAAATAACTCAAACAATGAACATATACGACGAAGATGCAAGAAACAGTAACAAAAGTTCATTTTAGTTTTCAATAGTTTAAAATAGAAATAGAAAAAAATTATGAATTTATGCATAGAGGAAATGTAACGACTCAATCAACTAGTGAGATTATCCGCTTTGTATCTAGGTCTTCACGACTTTAAAATAAAGTGTCACTAGTTTTAGTTTTAACTATTTATTTTATATATAACCCACATTTCTCCTTGTTTGTCGTGCGAGGTCTTCTAAAACCAATCATATATATTATATATATATATATATAGGAACGTAGAAGACGAAGATTGCAATAACATAACATAAGTTCATTTCAGTTTTCAATAGTTTAAAATAGTATAGAAAAAAAATAAGAACTTATGCATAGAGGAAAGTAACGACTCAATCAACTAGTGATATTATTCGTTTTGGATCTAGGTCTTCACGACATTAAAAAGTATCATTAGTTTGGTTAACAACCTATTTACTCTTATATATATAACCAACATTCTCCGGTATTTTGTCAGTGGGATTCTTAATCTTAAGCTAGGGGATCCCAGAAAACCAATCATATATATATAGTATATTATATATAATATATAATATAATATATAATAATATATATATATCGATATACCACAAATTATAATTCTTTTTTAATTAATTTTGTTTTAAAAACTCCGTCCTCCTCTTTCATGAGAAGTCGTGCCTTTTATGAAAATTTGCGACTTTTATTAAAAGTTGTGTCTTCTATGAAAAATTATGACTTCTGTGAAGAGTTTCAACTTTTACGAGAAAACGTTGTGACTTTTATCAAAGGTTGTGACATTTCCGAAGAGTTGTAATTTTTTCAAAGAGTTGTGACCTTTTTTATAAGGCACAATAAACATTTCTTCACACTATCCTTTGTTATCTATAAATAGAGAAAATTCCTCTCATTTTAAAACAATGAAAATTATGAACTTCTTCTTCTTCTTCTTCTTCTTCTGGACAATTAAATATTTCTGTACGTTGCTCCTGTTGAATTACACACTCACACCATTAATTTTGTATCAATACACTAGTGAATATAATCGTTCTATCATGAGAGGATTTATTCTTGTAAACATCGAGTACTAGTGGGGAATAATATCCTTAATGGGATACTGTGCATTCGATGAACTCGATTTTTTCTATTTTTTCTTTTCCATTGTTACTGATCCTGGTATGTTTTTACGGTCATTAATTTATGGTTATATTATTAATTATTGTTTTCGAGTACATGCTTTAAACCTTGTTGTTTATGTTTTTGCAAAGTATTGTTATGAGTATTTGTTAGTATAAATTAAATAACAAACGTTTATTGAGTATTCAAGCAAGTTTTATCTACTAGAATTGTTTAAGGTACAATAAAAAACTCCCTTACAGATCTCTAATTTCTTCATTAACAATATCATTCCTTCACATATAAGGATGAAAAATATTGTTCTTAGAAAATTCAGTGAGAATTAATAACTCTGCATGCCCATATTTTTTTATATTATATTGTTGTTATCTATTTTTACTAAATTTTATCAGTAGATATTATGAGTACTTTAAAGATTGAAAGTTGATTGAAGTGTTAGTCGATTTTTTGAGGTACGTTATTTCAAAACAATGGATTTTTGTGGTTAGAATGATTTCTATCAGGATATCTCATAGTTTACTCCCTCTAATGTATATTTTTTTCTTGTTGTTTTGTTGTCTCCTTAAATTTGTATTGATTATTCTTTCGTTGGTATGTATATGATCTCACTTAGGCAAAAATTTTGCCCTTTAATGTTATTCCTTTTATCTTTCGCATTCGATTCTTCTAAATACTTCTTATGTGAATTATGACTATTTTCTTAAAGTTTAATTTGAAAAACATGAACAAAATTTTATTTGTAATAAATACATCATATAAGTTTTATATTTTTTTTGAGCAATTCCAAATGAAGTAGTAGTATCATTTTATTTTCTTTTCATATACAATCAAACTTTAATTGTCAAAAAAGAATGAAAACATCACATTATTTTAATTATTAGAAAAACTTACATATTCAACAAAATATCTTAAAATATACATATTCCACATAAGATCTAAATAACATACATGTTCAAAATAATATTATAAAATATAAATGTTTGAAATCTTGAAAATTGAGAAAAAGAAATTGTAGCATAGGCACAAATAATATAATGTCCCTTCACCAATAATTAAATAATAAATATATAATTTTTTTAAGTTGTCTTTACAATTCTTCAACATCGGGTTTATTAATGTTCAAATTCTACATGTGTTAAAAGAACAATTTCAGGTTAATTAGTAACAGAATGTCGGATTACTAATAACTTAATTTTAAAAGAGAACTCAATAATTTCATCACCAAAATAGTAAAAGATGATTAGCTTCACTTGGACGATATTGTATGAACAATATGTTTGACTAGAGATGCTCTCCACATCAGAAAATAGTATATACACCCTATAACGCTACAAGAAAACTGTGACTTATATGGGGATTTTCCTAGAGATTAGTACGAAAATCTGCAGAAAACTTATTTTACTGCAAATTTCCACAGTAATTACGAAGAAAATTCCCATGTAGTCCACCCTTTTCTGTGTAATGAATTAAACACATCTATAGTTCTATTGGAGGACTATGCTTGATAAATTTAAAGGTGTGGAACAAAGAAGCAATACTAATGATGTGGTTGTACACTTTGTGTGTTCAACCCCCAATCGGTTCTTCCTATACTAGAATCCAAAGCCAAAGGAAAAGAAATGATTATGTACATGTAGGGGTTGATCAGTTCCATTTACTATTGTGTTTCTTGTTACTTGTATGATGAAATTGAAAATCATACAAAAGATTCAGTGAAATTTAAATTTCCTTTAGCTCATTCAAGTTTTGCAGGTTCATCAGTTTGTAAAAAATATCGGTGTATTTATCATAGTAAAATACCACCTATTTTAGAGTATGCTAGCTCACTACTACTCAACTAGACAGTAACAAACAATGGATCATCAAGAAGAGCAAGGGAAAAATCCACATCTCTCAACTATTAAAATTGATGTACATCACTCACACCATTTGGAAGGAGGGGAATAATATAGTTGTTGATAAGAAAGAGTCCACAATGGAGAATATAGCAGGTAGAGTTGCTGGTGTTTGTTGTGTTAAAGCTATTGCATCAATCAGACTTTTATTAGACAGATATAGATTTAAATTAATGAGTGTTGCCAATCTGCGTTTAAAACAGATTTACTGATTTGAACAAACTTTACAGAAACACAAAGTTGCCAAAGTAATGAATCAGTAAGAGAAAAAGAATATAAATTAATTTACAATAACTAAGATCTGTAGAACATACTAGAATCTTGAAATGGCAGAACGGAAAAGATCAAGCCTACTAAATGCATAGTGTCCCCTTTTAAGGAAATTGTTATCCGAGGTTTGATTTGAAATATGTCCTCCCAAAACAGAATGATCTCAATCACCAACATATTGATACCCAAAACTCTAGTGTCAGCAAATCACTCAACAATAGTAAATTACATGAAGAAACTTTTGTGCAAGAAGAAACGATGCCAACCAATAAAAAATTTGTAAAGCAACAAATAAGAATCAAACGTATTATAGGCGAGAGGAACTGGTTCTGAAATTTGCAACCCTTTCAAAGTCCACACGACCATTCATGAAAGTTGCAACCTTTCAAACGGTCATGGTTGTTCCTGAAAGTTGCAACCTTTCAAAACAGTCAATTCCAACGGCGAGAACTTCAAATAAAATGGAACCTTTTTAAAAATAAAACAGGTTGCACGTGGAACCAAGTCGGTCGATTAATTAATTGAATAATTGCAACGTTTCGGTTAATTAACTAATTAATTGAAACATTTTGGCCATTCAATTTAATTTAATTAATTAAATAAATAATTAACTAAATAACTAAAACAAACTTTGTCCAAAAATAATCTCTCAACAAAGCTGAAGCCGAGCGAGCGGCGACGACGCAAGGGGGGTCCTTATTTCCAACCTTTTTAACAATGAATATGAGTGTTTCGATATTTAAACTCTTATTTTTTTTCCACCATCGATGAGAGACAAATGCCTTTTCACTAAAGCATAAGAGAAGTTTTCAAGTTTCCAACTCTCCAAGTTCCTCTTCTTTTCATCTTCCCTCCATTTTCCATTAACTCTTGCCACATACCCAACAATACCCCACATGAATGGAGAATGATTATAACATAAAGAATGCACATACAAGTTTATACTTTAGATCAAGGACCAATTGCATCTTGATAAGTAGGCCTCCCCTTGGACTTTCTGTAGTGCACATATGTCAGATATACGCTTTCCTCAGTAGAATGCGATAATCTTTAACTTGCGAGCTTTGTGTATACCTAGACAACTCTAGTCCCCAACTCACCCTTTACCTTTTATGATGTCTTACGGTTGTTGTTTTCGTTTCACAGTCATGAACAACCACCTCCTGGGTTTCATGAGTGTAGAGAGAATAGACTTTTGAAATAAATTCTCTTTGAAGCGACTTAACCTCTCACACTCTATAGGTGATTTTTGCTTCGTCGTCTCGTAAATACCTATTTTGGTAAATATGTGCCAACTTATCAAATTATTAAAAAATCTAAGCGTTATTAACTCATTACCAAGCATTAAGTCTTTAACCGTGTTCCTAAACATTGTTTTGCATCATTAAACTGTTGAGTTTGATTGACATTTAAACCGTCGTCAGATTTTTTTTTTTTTTCCTTCAATCTAGATCTTGGGATCTCCAGTATTCTAGATAGAGTTACCACTATGCTGACTTGTCATAAGTCGTAAACCCATTCCCCTTAGATGATCTTTCAACTGCCTCTCTCACAAGGCCTTTCTTTAGTGGATCTGACACATTATCGCTTGACTTCATATAGTAAATTATGATAATTTCACTAGAGAGAAGTTGTCTTACAGTGTCATATCCCACTCGTACATGATGAGACTTCTCATTGTACATGACGCTCCTTGCCCTACCTATTGTTGCTTGACTATCGGAATGTATGCAAATAGGTCCCATAGGTTTTGGCCAAAATGGAATAACAAGGAAATTCCGTAGCCATTCAACTTCTTCACCAGCCTTATTAAAAGCAATAAATTCATATTCCATTGTGGAGAGAACGATACATATCTTTTTGGACAATTTCCAAGAGTATGCTTCTCCACCAAGTGTAAACACATAACCACTTGTGGATTTACTTTATTTGACTTGGTGATTCAATTTGCATCACTATATCCTTTAATAACGATAGGATATTCATATAATGCAAAGCATAGTGTTGTATCTGTTTTAGATACACCAACACACATTTCATTGCCATCCAGTGAGTTTGATTCGGATTACTAGTGAACCCACTCGATTTGCTAATAGCACACTCTATATCACGTCGTGTACAATTCATAATATACATCAAACTTCTTAATTTTTGACATATTCAAATTGAGAGTCATTTTCACCTACATTCTTTTGAAATGTCAAGCTTAAATCAATTGGAGTTTTGACAACATTGAAATTCAAGTACTTGAACTTATCCAATACCCTTTGATCAATATAATGATATTGACATAATGCTAGTCCCCGAGGAGTTTTTACAATCCTGATCCCTAAAGATCAAATCAACAACTCCTAAGTCCATCACGTCAAACATGCTGTACAATATGCGTTTAGTAGCATTTATATCGTCAATATCTTTACTTATCAATATGTCATCAGCATACAGATAAATAATGAATTTGTGATTTGGAACGTTAAATTAAACACACTTATCATATTCATTTATCTTGAATCCTTTAACCAACATTGTTTGGTCAAATTTAGCATGCCTTTGCTAGGGTGCTTGCTTGAGCCCATAAAAGCGACTTCACAAGTCTGCACATATTCTCTTTTCTGACAGGAACTATAGACCCTTAAAATTATTCCATGTAAATTTCTTCCTCCAACTCTCAATTTAATAAGGATGTATATACATCCATTTGGTGGATTTAAAGACAATGCACTACCGCTAGTGCTATTAACATCCTAATTATCATTGTTATTGGAGAGCATATGTCAATGTAATCCAGACCTTCCTTTGTCTATATCCTTTGACTACAATTCTAGCCTTATATTTGTTAATAGTCCCATCAACTTTCATTTTCCTTTTTTAAAAATTCTCTTCGTTCCTAAAGATATATTTCTTGGAGAAAGATCAATCAATTCGCAAGGATGACTACTTAAAATTAACTAGATCTCACTATTGACTTCTTGTTTCCAATAAGTTAACTTAGACGAAGACATCATTGCTTTAAATGTTTGAGACTTATTTCCAAGAAAAATTCCACAAAATATGGTTCAAAAGAGGTGGGTTACCCTTGGCGAGTGCTACGCCTAGGATCCTCACTATATAATGTATTTTCTGTTGATTCTTCTCGTGGTCATTTAGGTCTTTCACTTGTCGACTGACATTCATTTTATATGGATAAATCTGTTCAAATAACTCTGTATTATCTGACTCAATTATCGTATTATCATGAATCTCAGGATTATCAAATTTGTGAACCAAAAACCGGCAGGCCTTACAGTTCACACCATATCCAATAAACACACTATTCGCTATTTTGGGTCCAATTTTCACCCTCTTGGGTAAACAAACCTCTACCTTGTTTAGACACTCCCACAATTTGAAATATTTCAAGTCTGGTTTACTTCTTTTACACAACTCACATGGAATTTATTGCCTTTTGCTACGGGGTACCCTATTGAGTATCTTATTAGCCGTAAGGATGACTTCCCCCCAAAGGTTCGCGGTAAACCATAACTCATTATCAAGGCATTCATCATTTCCTTTAAAAATTTTTTCTTTCATTCCACCAAACCTATTCACTGTGGTGTATAAGGTGCAGTAGTTTTATAAATAATACCATATTTCAAATATATCTATACAAAAAGAGATTCGTATTCTCCACCCCTATCAATCCAATTCATTTATATCTTTATATTCAATTGATTCTCCACTTCATTTTTATTCCTTAAGTGCATCAATTGCTTTATCCTAACTATGAATTAAATATACATAACAAAATTGAGTATAATCGTCAATAAAATTTATAAAATACTTTTTCCCACTACGAGATGGTACCGAAGATCCAAGACTTCATATCACCATTCTATCAAATTAAGTCTAAGGTTTTAAATTCTTTCAACAAACTTCTACGATTGTAAACAACTTACTGTTCCACATGACAGCCGCGTTCCCATATCTTTATTTTTCATATTGAAATCAGGCACATACCCTTCTACAGTAAACCATCTTCCGCAAGATTTGTATTTACATGTCCTAGAAAACGGCATTCTATAAATGATTTTGAATCCAATAAGTAAACAAAAGCTGAATTCTTATTAATACTGTCAACAACCATTAAATTTAGTTTGAAGAGGCCTTCATTAAGTAGACCTTTCCTAAAAACATATCATACTTACTTATTACAACTTTATCACTAACTATAATAGTAGGGACATAAAGAATATTGTTCAAAGTCAACACCTTGTCGAATGTCATTTTCAACATTACTTTCCCAGTTCCTGCAATCCTTGTTATTTCTATCTTTCCTATAAACAAATCTTCATCGAATTCACCAGGAGTTTACATTGCAAAGGATTATTTCGCAGAGCTAATATGTCGAGTGACACCTATGTCGAGAAACCAACAGGTAACCTTTTCTGTTCATAACTAATCTTCCGACCCACAAGAGAAACCGGCTGTACTTAGCGTACGCGTGGTGGGTTCTCCCCGGTGCTGCTTCCCGTGCTCCCTGCTATCCTAGGCCTTCCAGGTCTTAACACCCCTGACTTTGTCTAGGCATTCGTGGCGTGGGGGGGTGAGTAGGATTTGCTTTTCTCTCTTGAGTCCTTGTTATTGTTTGTAGCTGGGTCGACGGTTGGGTTTCCCAGGGATCAGTAGGCGAGGCAGCGGAGCGTGTGTTTTTGGCAAGGGTAGGCTGTTGTCTAAGCGCATTGTTGGTCGCTGGTGTGGTGGTTTCATGTTGTAGGTGTCTTTCCTTCGTGGGTAATGGGTGGTTTGGAGATAGCGTTGGGTTTCTTCCTTGTTTCGTTTTGCCTAGTATGCGGTCCTGCATTGCCCGTTCCTCCTGGGGAATCCGTTTCGGATGCCCTTAGTGATGTAGTGTGGAACTAGGTAGGGAGTGGGGAGTACAAACGGTGATTCGGGTAAGGTGGGCGAGAGTACGGGGGGGAGGAGAGAAAGTGTCGCTCCTCTACTTCCGTGTCACCTCTCCCAATCCGCCTCTCTTCACCTCTCCCTACGATCCCTCTCTTACCTCCACTCCTTCACGCCCGTTTTTGCCTTACCTGATCACTTCACCAACATTATTTGTCACGCGTCGCGTGCATAAGTCATCCATCCTAGCAAAATGGAGGCGAATTAAATGTAATTATCCTGACCTACTGTTACTACCTTTTCAAGTACGGCCTGAGCGTATTTTTGCTTGTTAGTGTTGTAGTCGTATGTGTATGCCTTGCTAGTAGAAGGCTGATTTGTGTGCTAGAGTGGGCTATAAACATTCCCGTAGAAGAAGGTAGCGTCGGTGGGGTGATGGAGAGGACAATTCAGCGCTATACACATTGGTTTTTTGAGTGCGGTATTACCTATTCGTTCGTCTGCAGTGGGTTCGCGGGGGTCCACTTTATTTGTTTTGTTGTCATTTATTCTTGGCCATGTTTTGAACTTCTAAATCCGTTGAACTGCTTTCCTCTCTGTTTTCTTTGGTATGAAATTTTTCAACAATATTAACTCCAATTATTGTCGAACTCTTACGAGACTTCCTTTTAGTGATTTTGTTATCTTCATCAATCTTGAGTTGAATCACAAGATCTTCATGCTTTATTTCCTTATACTTGTGCTTTAGATAATTCCTGATGTTAGTGGGTAACATTCTCGAATCATTTTAGACGCCCGTTGTTCACAATGCTTATTCCTTTACTACTCCTAGTTGCGGTTCATCAACAATCAATACAAAAAATAAGATGAAAGTTCCTACGTCACTTTCTGATCAAATAGTTTAACTACTACCATATTCTGTCTAAAAAATTTTGCGACCAACAACTTTTTCATTCCTTCCACCGTACTATTTTTCATTCTACGTTCTTAGACTCAATACATATTGTAATCCCACATTCTTTCAAAGTTGTCATTGCACTATAGACATTATATAAGTCATTCTCTAAAACACTCAGAATGTAGCCCTTACATAGGATGTCTATCTGTTTCCATGTTTCAATAATCATGATTTTTTCTCTATTTGACATTTCAGCAGCAGGCATGGAGTTTCTTTATTGGTAAATTTCTGTACACCAAGAGTGGTAAGCAACAAAAATACTCCTTGTTATCATCCTTTGAAATTCATACCCGAGAATTTTTCCGGTTTCTCTGTTGGTGATGCAACAGTTCTGGTTGGTGCAGCAACAACCACTATAATATTGTTGTTTTTGCCATTTCTGATAAACAATAATCGAACAGACTTAGTAAGCAAATAACTGAAAATTGCTTAAACGAGTATGACACAACGAAGGTTTTTGTCTCCACCAGGAACCCAAATTACAAATAAAATTATAATTTCCTTGAGATTGTTGTCAATCTGTGTTTAAAATGTAATTACTAGTTTGAACAAACTTGACAGAAACACGAAGAAACCAAAGCTTAATTAATTAGTAAGAGAAGAAGAATATAAATTAACTCACAACAACTAAAATTTGTAAAACATACCTTAATCTTGAAAAAGACAAAATGGAAAAATCAAGTCCACTTAATGCAGTGTCCCCTTATGAAAATTATTATTCATATAATATCCGAGGTTCGAATATCTCCTCCCAAAATAGAATGATTTCAATCACCACGTATATCCAAAACTTAGGTGCCATCGAATGACTCAACAATAGTAAATTACACGAAGACATGTTTGTGCAGTAGAAGAAGAAGAAGAAATCAGAAAAATTCATAAAGAAAAAATATAAAGAATCAATGTATTAATAGGAAAGAGAACTGGTTTTGAAAGATTACAACCCTCTTAAAATACATCAACCATTCATGAAAATTTCAACCTTTAAAACAGTCATAGTGTTCCTGAAAGTTGCAACCTTTTAGAACAGTCACTTCCAATGGCGGGAAATTAAAATGAAATCGGAAAGAATTTAAGTAAAATGGGTCATGTGCGGATCTGAGTCAGGTCAGTCAATTAACTGAATAATTGAAACATTTTGATTAATTAGTTAATTAAAATACTTTGGCCATTTAATTTAATTTAGTTTATTAAATAAGTATTTAACTAAATAATTAAAATAAACTTTGTCAAAAAACAATCTGTCGATCAATCATTTTCCAAAGCCAACACCAAAACCGAAGCCGAGCCGAGCAAGCGACAACTACAAGGGCGGGATGAGGGTCCCTCTTTCCAACAATTTTAATAATTAATAGTAGTGTTTCTATATTAAGAACTCTTATATTTTTCTTTCAACCACCAATGAGCGACAAATGTCTTTTCAGTAAAGCATAAGAGGACTTTTCAAGTTCCCAACTTTTTATGTTTTTTTTTTCATCTTCCCTCAATTTCCTATTCATCCTTTCTACATATCCAACAATACCCCACATGTATGGGGAATGGTTATAACATAAAGATTGCATAGGTTTCCTCTTAGACTTCGTGTAGTGAACATATGTCGGACATACTCGATCAATCGGTAGATATGATATCTTTGAACCGTCGAGCTTTGGTGTATACCTAGAAAACCATAAAAATCACGACATAACCCTTACGTTTATGGTTCATAGTTTGTCTTTCATTTCAGCCAGACATCTCTAAGGGGGCATGATGTATATAGAATGGGCTTTGAAACAAAATCTCTTTGAACGGCTTTCCTTCACACTCACTAGGTGAATTTCTAATGTTCATCTCGTAGATATACTATTTGGTAAATCTGCCAAACTTAGAAAATCATTTAAAACCACAAGCTATATAAACTCATTAACAATCCTTAAAGTCTTAAACTTGTTCATGGACATTGTCTTCATCATGAGAATAAATTTATTTGATTGATAATGCCAAACCCTCAGTCACAACTTTGTTTTGCTCCTTGAATCTAGCTCTTGGGATCTCCAGTCGGCTATATAGAGTTACTGTCATGCTGACTTGTCCTAAGCCGTAAACCCATTCCCTTAGATAATCTTTCAACTGTCTCTCTCACTAGGCCATTTATTAGTGGATCTCACACATTATCTCTTGACTTCACATAGTTAATTATGAGAGTTCCACTAGAGAGCAACTGTCTTACGGTGTTATGACTCGAACATATATGATGAGACTTTTCGTTGTACATGATGTTTCCTTCCCTACCTATTTCTTATTGACTATCGTAATGTATGCCCATAGGTCCCACAAGTTTTGGACAAATTGGAATATCCTCTAGGAAATTCAGGAGTCATTCAGTTTCTTCACCAATCTTATCTAAAGTAATAAATTCAGATTCCGTTGTGGAGCGAGCGATACATATCTTATTGGATAATTTCAAAAAGACTTCTCCTTCACCAAGTGTAAACACATAACCACTTGGGGACTTTACTTCATTTCATCAGGTGATCTATTTTCCATCACTATATCCTTCAATCACGACTGGATATTTCTTATAATGCAAAGCATAGCGTTGCGTATGTTCAGATACACTAACTCATGTTTCATTGCCATCGGTGAGTTTGATTCGCATTACTAGTGAAGCGACTCAATTTTTCTAATAGCACATTCTATACCTGGTCGTGTACAATTCATAATAGACATCAAACTTCCCAACACTCTAGCATATTCCAATTGAGAGTCACTTTTACCTAAATTCTTTTAAAATGTAAAGCTTAAATCAATTGGAGTTTTAACAACATTGAAATTGAAGTACTTGAACTTAACCAATAATCTTTCAATATAATGAGAATGCAATAATGCTAGCCCATGAGGAGTTTTGAGTATCCTGATCCGTAAGATCAAATCAGTAACTCCTAAGTCCTTCGCATTAAACTTGTTGGACATCATGCGTTTGGTAGCATTTATATAATCAATATCTTTGCTTTTTATTTACATATCATCAGCACACATACAAACAATGACTTCATGATTTGGAAGATTTTTAATGTAAACACACTTAAAACAATCGTTAATCTTGAATCCATTTGCCAACATTATTTATTCAAATTTAGTATGTCATTGTTTAGGTGTACTTAAGCCCATAAAGAGACTTCACAAGTCAGAAAACTTTCTCTTCTTTACCACAAGCTACAAACCCTTCAGGTTGTTTCATGTAAATTTATTCCTCCAACTCTCCATTTATGAAGACTTTACATTCATTTGGTAGATTTGAAGACCATGCACTGCCGCTAGTGCTATTAACATCATAATTTATCTTATCCTTGTTAATGGAGAGTATGTTGTGTCAAAATTTTCAACGTTCTTTATCTTGTAGTCGCTTTGACTTCAAATGTAGCCTATATTTGGTCATAGTCCCATCACTTTCACGTGCCGATAGAGCATTCTGATCCTAAAGGCTTATTTCCTGGAAAAAGATTATCCAACTCCCAAGTATGATTACTTAAAATTGATTTGATTTCAATTTTGACAACCTCTTTACAATAAGTTGACTCAAACAAAGACATAGTTGCTTTAATATTTTGAAGCTTATTTTCAAGGAACATTACCACAAAATCTGGTCCAAAAGATGTGGGTTTCTGTTGGTGAGTGCTACGCCTAGGATCCTCACTAGATTGTGTATTTTCTGTTGATTCTTCTCGTGGCCATTTAGGTATTTCACTTGTCGACTCACATTTAGTTTTATTTGGATAAATATGTTCAAAGAACTTCGTGTTGTCTCACTTAAAATTCTATTTACATTAATCTCAAGATTATCAGTTTGTAAGCAAAAAATCTGTAGACCGTAATGTTCACAACATATCCAATAAATACACAATCCACTGTTTTGGGTCAAATTATTACCCTTTTGCTTAAATGTACCTCTACCTTGGCTAGACACCCCCAAAATTTGAAATATTTCAAGCTAGGTTTCCTTTCTTTCCACAACTCATATAAAATTTATTGAGTTTTGCTATGAGTACCCTATTGAGTATCTTATTATCCGTAAGGATGACTTCCCCCCAAATGTTTCGCGGAGAACCAGAACTAATTTTCAAGGCATTCATTAGTTCCTGTAATGATCTGTTCTTTCATTCAGCCAAACCGTTTGAATGTGGTGTATAAGGTGCTAAAGTTTGATAAATAATACCATATTCTAAACATATCTGTGCAAAAGAAAATTCGTATTCTCCATCCCTTTCACTCCAAATCATTTTTATCTTTAGATTGAATTTATTCTCCACTTCATCTTTGTATTGCTTAAAAATACATCAATTTCTTCATCCTTATATTAATAAATATATATCATTAAAATCAAAAAAATCGAGTAACCATCATTAATACAGTATAAAATAATTTTTTTCCACCATGATATAGTTTTGGCTCATATAGATAGATCTTAGTTAATCCAAAGTCTAGAGTTTGTGAATTTTTCTTCCAATAACTCATCAGGATGTTTACAAACTTACTTTCCATACAAATTTCTCATTCCGATATATCACATTGAAAATCAGGAATACTTCTAAAGTACCAATTTTTTGCAAGATTTTGTAATTTACATGGTCCCACTGGGCATTCCATAATCATTTTGACTCATAAGTAAACTGAGCAAATTCTTATTAATGCTGCAACAACATTACATTCTGTTGAAGAGCCCTCATTTAGGTAACCCTTTCTAATAACTATCATTTCTTACTTATTATACCTTTATTCACAAACCAGGACACATGGGTGAATTTTCTCTCTTCCACTAGACTCATAGCTGTTTTAACGAAACTTACTTTCCATACAAATTTTCTCAGTGTGCCGAATATCACATTTAAAATCAGAGAATACTTCTAAAGTAACCAATTTTTTTGCACGATTTGTAATTTACATATCCGCATGGGCATTCCATAAATTCATTTGACTCCCTAAGTAAACGTGAAGCAAAATTCTTGATTAATGCTGTCAACAGCCATTACCATCTCTGTTTGACTACAAGTAAGGGGGGGTGCACACATGGGGACACCGTGTCACACACACACATGGGGGACCGGGGGGGCTGGGTGGTCAAACGGTGGTCTGACACTCAGGATACCATCATCTTACTTAATTATAACTTAGATCACAACAGGACACACTAAAACCGTTTTTAATAGCATTGCAACATAAACAAATTCTTCCTAATACTAGGACATGCGAACATTTTCAAAAGTCTACAACCTCCTGGATGTCATTTTAAAAAATTATTACCTAGTTCCATGCAATCCTGCATGTTCGTTGTCCTTATCCTATGAAAATCTATTGTTGAATTCAGCAGGGTGTACTTTGTAAGAACTCCCTCTTTGACTCGAGCCTTGCTGATCTAGCTTTTCGTATAGGCAAATATGTCGAGTGTTCACCTGATTCGAGAAACCACTGCCTTGGACTTTCCACAAGTTACACTCTGAGGTCCTTCTTGCGCGCAAGTCATGCTGCACTCCTCTCTTCCACCGTTTGTTGTGGCGTTGAATTTTTCTGAGCTTTGCCTTTCCTATGTCCGTTTTTTGAAGTGCAACGATTATACGCTTCCAGAGACTTAAATGGATTATGGCCTTACACAAGTCGACAACAGTTTTGTGTCCCTTAGTAATGATTTCTAGTGTCGTTTGCCTATTCTGACACCAGTCTGAGTGCACGCCGTTATTGTCGTTTGGACTTCATTCTCTGTTTTTGTCGTTACTAAGACGCTTCTTTCAAACAATCTTAACACCCTCCAATTATTTGTTCCAACTCTTATGAAACTCTTTCTCTTTTGGGCGAACCTCTCATCTTGGTTGTGTTATGTTATATGTTCTTCTCATACTTTAGCCCAAAATCATACAAGCCAGCTCTTCAAGCTGTCATTTCATTGCGCCTTGAGCTTTAAAATAATTCTTATAGTCATTCCAAGAAGAAGTAATCTTCCTCAATCCGTTTAGGAGCGTGCCTGCTCTTACTATCTGACACAGAAAGCTTCAAGTATAGCCAGATGTACTGACTCCCATATCTTCAATATTATATCATCGAAAAATAAGTTGAATTCCTGCCCTTGTGATCCAATAGTTATCATTTTATATATAAAAATATTGCAAAAAACCAACAATCTTTTTCAAGGATGCATCTTCTGTTTAATATTTCTTCTCAAGTGCATCCCAAAATTCTAATCAAAGTTGTCCCATTGCGCACTATATCGAGATTTCTAGTATTAAGTCAGTTCCCCAGTTGTTATCCTCTAACAAATCACGATCAAAATGTAGTCCTGACAGTAGGAACGTCGCTCTCACTCTTGTTTTTCCTCATGCCTCAATAATCATGAAGCTCATTTCTGCTATATGATTGTTATCCTCAGCATCTAGCACTTGGAGTTTTCTTTTCTGTTTCATCGCAATGTAAATTTTTTTTGCAACCAAGACAGTTGGGACAACGCTAGACAAATTACTTACCAAACAGTTGCATCCGTCCTTTGAAAATTCCAATTGTCACACTACAGCATCACATTCACACCAGAGAATTTGCTTTCGGTTCTCCATACTAGTGGTCCACATTCCAGAAACCGTTCGGGTTGGTGCACGTAGACATCATCCTGTGTAACATCTGTTGGTATATCTCCAGTTCCTAGGCTAGATACCAGGAAAATAGGATGTGATTAGTATAAATGGGAAATTTTGTCACAAAGAAAATTGCAGAACTAAAGGAGGTATAAAACTATGAGGCGGTATGTTCTGCTCTCCACGAGCAAAAACCATCAGCATGATGTTATGAAAATCACTTCTACAATTATATTTCCTTTCTCCACAAATTTCCTCTACCAATCTTCTCGCTGTTTTAGTAAAAAAGAATCTACGTGACATATCTATCAGGAACAAACCTTTTGCAGACCCATAAGACGAGATCAACAGTTTTAAGATGAATCATATGAAACAGAAGAACAACAACGTAATTCACGAACGCCTACTAAAATTAATGTTAAGCATACCAAATATATTGAAAATGTCAGCAATGGAAAATGACGCTCAAAGCCCCTACGTCTAATTGATCGCCTAATGTCTACTTAGCGAAATCCATTCTCCTCTAGTTGATCTGATGGTGTTTGCATTTGGACTATTTCCTTTGTCATGCGCACAAATGGATTGCTCTAGCCATCGATCGTATACTTATCACGCAAAATCACGTCCGTGTTCAACGCAACCAGCTAAATAGTTAGTCATAAGGCATGAGCAGGAAAAATTGTTTTCATGTGTTGGGCGTCAGTCAGAAGAACCATAAGACCAATAGTGTAGAATACACTCATTTGTAATAACATAATACTGAATCATCAATGTCGTTATTTGATAGGCAAGATAAGCTGGTTATGAAAAGTGCGCATCGCACCTTTGCTATATTCCAACGACCATGGTCCATTAATAGTGTCAGTCAGATAACTCACAACCTTCAAACATTCATGGTTGTTCCTAAACAGTCTCAAACTTTCAAACGATCATGGCTGTTTCTAAAACTTTCAAACTTGCAGGATCTTCGCACGCATCACTTCAACATAGCGATACGCACACTTCAAATAAAACAAAAAGAATTTAAAAAAATAACAAGATCATGCGCGGATCTGATTGGGATCGGTCCAATTACTGAATAATTGAAGTCAATTTTTTGGTGTACATTTAATTAATTAATTGAAACATCTTGGGCCAATTTAATTTAATAATAGGATGAATATTTTAATTAACTCAGCACAATTACAATGAAAATTTGATCCCAAAAATAGTCTCCTCGGCGCTCGCCCGCTATATCATTTTGCAAAGTCGAAGCCGAGCCGCTTCTAGCTTTCGTGACGATACGCGCAGGGGTTCCCGCTTGTCCAATCTTCACAAACAATTAATAGGGGTGTTTATATATTTTAACTATTCTATTTTTATTTCCACGACCGATGAGGAACAAATACCTTTTCACTAAAACATAAGAAGACTTTTTAAGTTCCCAACTTTCCAAGTTCCTCTTCTTTTCATCTTCCCAACATTTCCCAGTAACTCTTTCTACATAACCAACAATGACCTACATGAATGAGGAATGGTTATAACATAAGGAATCAATGAACAAGTGTGAAATTTATAATCAAGAATCAATTGCATATGGATAAGTAGGTTTTTCTTAAGACTTTCCATAGTGAACATATGTCGACTACTTGGGCCAATTGGATACGATCATCTTTGAACCATGTCCGAGTCTTTCCGTAACTAGCCTAGAAAATCATAAGTCAAAAAATTAACCCTTTACCATTTATGATTCTTATATTTATCTTCATTTTTTCCATGAACCCCTCATGATTTCAGAGTGTATAGGGATTAGACTTTTGATATGAAATTCTTTTTGAAGTGGCTTACATTTCACACTCACATAGGTAATTTCTAACCGTGTCATCTCATAGATACACTATTTGGTCAATCAGCCAAACTTATCAAATCATTAAAAACCTTTAGCTTTATTAATTCATTAACAAGCCTTAAAGCCTTAAAGCAACAATCATTGTAACATTGTTATTTCCCATTTCTGGTAAATATAAATCGATACAAACTTAGTAAGAAATAACTTAAAATTGCATACTTAAAGGAGCATAAAACCACGAAGGTTTTTGTCTCCACCAGAAACACATATTAAAAATATAATTATAATTTTCTTAAGATTGTTGCCAATCTGTATTTAAAACAGAATCACTGATTTAAACAAATTTTGCATAAATACGAAGAAATCAAAGTTTAATGAATCTCTAAGAGTAGAAGAACATAAATCATTTTCAACAACAATCTACAGTTCTGAGAAACACATATCAAAATCTTCAAGACAAAATGGAAAAGATCAAGATCAATGAATCTCAATGCACAGTGTCTCCCTTACACAATCTGACCATTGATTAATTATTCCTCTAGGGTAATCAACATTACCGGGAAGTTTGAGATTTGAATAACGTCCTACCAGGATAGAATGATCTCCAATCACGTTGTTGGCGTATTTGCATACCAAAAACTTTGGTATCCGCAAACTCCTCACCAACATAAAGTACACGATCGAAAAAATTTTGTGTAAGAAAAGAATAAAGTTATATTTACGCTTACAGCGGAACTTGTTCTGAGAGGTTTCAACCTTTCATAATCCACACGACCATTCTGAAGTTGCAACCCTTTCAAATTCGTCCATGAACGCTGTGTTCTTAATTTGCACAACCTTTGAACAGACCACAGTCTAACCACTTCCAACGCCAGAAAATTCAGATAAAATAGGAAAGAATTTAATAAAATGGGTACACCGTGTGAACTGAGTTGGTCGGTTTTCGCGGCTCCTAACACAGCAGAACTAAATGAACTGGTTTTCAGTTAAGCAAAATCGAAGTCGAAGTACACGAACGACGGTCACGGTGCGAGGGGGTAATGTTCCTCTTTTCAACCCTGTTTATTAATACAATTAATATGAGGAGTGCTCTGTATTAAACTCGTACTTATTTTTCTTTCAATGCCGGTAGATCCACGACAGACAATGTTTTCTTTTATTTCACCTATGTATCTTAAGGGACTTTTTTGTTCTGAATCGTCACACGGCACGACAACTTGCGTCTCAACTCCTCGATTAGCTCTATCGTTCTTCTTCCCTCCATTTTCCATTTCCTCTAGCCTGCTACACATAACCCAACAAGTAATGAGATTCTTCTGTGTTAGCCGAAGGTAATTTAATTCCGGTCTTGTGAGATACGCCTTGATTAGGTAGCTAGCTACTCGAGCTTAAGTTTTGGTAATAATCCTAGTGTGACTGATTTATAAAATGTTTAATATCCCAAAAGAAACACCAGTTGCAGACCTAAAGAAATCTGTTGAGTTCGTGAAAATAAGTAATCACCATTCTACCCTTCACTGCCACCATCTGTAGCGTATAATACCAGTGTGTTTCTATAATAGTGATTGTGATTCTTACTATGGATATTCAACTAAAATGAGAACACATCTTATGACCCATTTGAAACCAGAATTTCAAAAAGTTCATCAAGTCTAGATATCATTATTCAAGAATTATAACACAATAAATAATTTACTGTCCTAGATCCATTATAATACATTTAACTGGCCATCTTCTGTGTTCTTGCCATAGACTATTGCTTGATCTCTTCCATGTTGAATTTTACACAATACTGACAAAGTTTCATTCACCTTCATTATTACCCAAGAACTATAATCACTGTATCTTGCCCACTGATTTGCACACACTGTCCTCCTACCGAGCGAGTAATATTTTTTGTTAACTCTGGTGATCTCATGCCCTGTATCGCATCCGCTTTTTTTTACTGACTGCCCATTCCCCCTATTCTACTTTTTATATGAGATCCTCTCTTTTCATCTTACTCCTAGTTTACACTACTTCGTGTGAATTCCGAATCGTTGCATGAAATGGCGTATGATATTATTTTTTTCCAAAAGACTATTAAACACTTTAAAAATTTACCATCCTAGAACACATATTTTTTAATTGCTTCTATTCCCCCTAGTAATTATCAAAGCTGTAAATTGGAGAAGTCCTCCCAATTATGTCCGCACATTGGAGGCCAATGCTACTCTACATTTATTTCTCACAGCCATGTTTCTACTGGCTAAACCAAATAAAAAACAAGTCTTTCCACATACAAGTATGTTTATACTATGGTCTGCACTGGTCAAAATTGTAAGCCTATATGTGGCTATGTCTACAAAAGGAAGGCGAAACGCGAGACCACCTATTTTTAGAGTGTGCCTTTTCCAGCTTACTGTGGGAGACTCCTTCCAACCTCTTAAACACGATGATAACCAACCACAAGTAATACTGGGTTTTTCAACAACCCACCGTAAACCCTAGAGACGTGGAACCTCAATCGCAATGTTCAGACTTTAAGCCCAGCGATGAGACACAAAGCTAACAAATTATATCAGGAAATTTTGTTGATAGATGGTTTTTAAGAGACCGGTGACAATTACTCACACCAGACAGAAAAGTTACATAGCTAAATCCAACCGTTCAGGTCGGATCGCTCAAGCACCACCTATCTTCATCCTTTAAGTGTTTAACAATTTGGTTATTCATTAAAATTAAAACCACTTAATTATATATCTTGAATACACTACCCGTTAGCGTTCGTATTCCGGCTCCTTTTCATGGTAGTTCATGATGTATATTTCCTTGGTTACATATGTCCCAGTTAGTTACGATGGTTGTACCTTGCATTTCATTTGACTTGTCCCTCTTAGTTCTACAAGCTTCTTTTCATCACATTATCTATACATATAGTCACCTAGTGTCCCAATAAACATTGACAGTGTTTTTTTATCTTCACCAGCCATTTGCTGTTCCCCACAATAATAAACCGTTCTCTTTCCACTCGATTTTCCACCTCTCCTTCACTGCGTCGGTTCTCCCTCCTTCTGCCCAGTGTCTATCTAGTTGCAGTTTAGTGGGGATTTATGGTATCATTCAGACGTACCATCTGGACACTTTCCTCTCGGAGTCTTGACGCTCTTCTCTAGCCAGTCTCTAGTTTTTATTTTGTCTACATTCCGTAATCGCAATTTTCCTCTTTTGCTTTTTTTTTTTCTCGTTTACTTCCGTTCCTCCTCATGACCGAGTAGGTAACGACTCAAGCAACTACTGTTGGGATTGACACAAAAAGTGTTTTCTATGTTCACCCTTCAGAATCCAAGGATGTCACTGGCATCTCAATTTGATGGAGTTGGATATAGATCCTAGAGAAGAGGTGTTTAACAAGCTTTGTTTGTGAAGGACAAATCTTTTTTCATCTATGAGAGTTGTGTGAAGCCAGCTGAAAACTCTAAACAATCTCGCCAACGAAAGACATGTGATGATATGGTAACATCGTGGATATTGAATTCCCTTACCATAGAGATCGCAGATAGTGTTGAATAAGTGAACAACTCGATCAAACTCTGGAAGGAACTAGAAGACAGACATGCCCAGATCAATGATGCAAAATTGTACCAAATTTAGAAGGAATTTGATGATCTAATCTGGGTGGGTGTTTCTCCAGATATACTCTCACTATTGTCTATTTACAACAATACCCAAGGTTTTTTGAAAAGAAGTTGTAGTGGTCGAATCGAATTTGTGTTACCTTGAAAATGTCGATAGCATGTCTATGCACTTGGACAAGCACTTGTTGTGCCAAGGATAGTATGCACAAATCTGAATAGGATAGACGATGTATACAATTTTCTCTCTTTAGACTGAATGAATGTGTCGATACAAACGATCAGAGGTAATTCTCATATGAATCCTCCTTCTCCTGGTCCAACTGGCACATGATTTTTCCTTGCTATTCAAGAGGATACAGAAGAGATTTAGGCCTGCCAGTCGTTAGTCAGCATTATGGGTCGAGCTGTCATTGACATCGTTAATGCTAGTAGAGGATCAATAGTGTATACGGGTACATAATATTATTTCCTCGAGTAACCAAGACTAAGGCCATTGACATAATAGAAATGTCAGATCTGTGACTTTTTTTTGAGGAAACAAGGTCATCGACGGGAAATGTTTATAAGCTACATAGGTATCCCCCATGGAATAACACTCTTAACTACAAAACAAACAATCACAACAATGGACAGCAACTCAGGTAGAACAATAATCAAAACTTCAGAGGAAGGAGGATTGTGGCTAATGCACAAGGCACAATACCTAATGTTGCCAATCTGTGTTAGAAAAAACCAAAATTACTAATTCTGATAAATTTTGGAGAAACACAAAGTAACCAAAATTTACTGAATCAGTGAGAAAGAACATAAATTTAATTTACAAAAAGTAAAATCTATAAAACACATACCAAAATCTGAAAATATTTTAAAGGAAAAAGATCAAGTCCACTGACCCTCAGTGTCCCCTTGTTCAGAATTAGTTCCCCTCTTAGTAATCCGAGGGTTGCTTTGAAATTGGGAATATGACATCCAGGGTAAAATGATCTCAAATCAACCAGAGTCATAGATACCCCCAAACTCCTAGTTTTAGCGACACCAGTCACATATAAAATACCAACGAAGTTAATTTGTTGTGCAGAAGAAGACGAGAGATTAGAAAAATCCGTTGGAAAATTCTGAAGGTGATGAGTATTATTGCAAGGATTAGGTTCCGAAAGGTTGCAATGCTTTCAGAAACCACACGACTATTAATGAAAGTTTGCAACCTTTCAAATGGTATTGACTGTTCCTGAAAGTTGCAACCTTTCAGAACAGTCATTTCCAAAAATGGAGGGAAATTTAAATAAAACGGAAAAGTTTTTTAAATCAAAGGGGTCGCATGCAAATCTGAGTTGGGTCGTTTTAGTCAACTAAAAAGTTGAAACATTTCAGTTAATTTCGACTAAATAACTGAAAACATTTATGTTATCAAATAATTAATTGAAAACATTTTGGCCATTTAATTAATTAATTAATTAAATAATTAATTAAAATAAACTTTTTCCAATAAATAATCTCTCGATCAACCATTTGCCAAACCAAAGACAAAGCCGTAGCCGTAGCCGAATTCGAGACGAGTGAGAGACGACAACGACGGCGCGAGGGGGTCCCTCTTTCCAACCCTTTTAACAATTAATAGGAGTGTTTAGATATTTAAACTCTCCTATTTTCTTTCCACGACAGATGAGGAACAAATGCCTTTTCATTAAAGCATAAGAGGACTTTTCAAGTTCTCAACTTTTCAACTTTCTCTCTTTCTCTCTATTCCCCATCACTTACTACATACCCAACAATCCTCCATATTGATGGGGAATGGTTATAACATAGGAATGCACATACAAGTGTGTACTTAACAGGCAAGGATTAGTTGCATGTAGATAAGTAGGTTTCCCATTGGACTTTCCGTAGTGAACATATGTCAGATATACTCAGTCAATCGGTAAAGGTGATATCGTTGAACCGTCGAGATTTGGTGTATACCTAGAAAACCATATGTCACACAATTAAGCCTTTACTATTTATGGTCCTTACAGTTCTGTTAGTTTCAAACATGAACACCTCTTGGTTTTATGAGTGTATAGAGAATATGCTTTTGACATAAAATTTTCTTTGAAGCAGCTTTGACTTCACACTCACATAGGTGATTTCTAACCGTGTTCACATCTTGTAGATAAACTATTGGGTCAAATCCTCACAAATTTTAGATTATAGAAACTTTACAGCTTTATTACCTCATTACAAGACTTAAATCGTCTAAACCTTTGTTGCCTGAACATAGTCTTCTTCATGAGAATTCATTCATTTAATTGATAATGTTGAATGAACCTAAACCACAATTTTGTTTTACTCCTTGAATCTAGTGTGTCCTGGGCGGATCCCGTCTTCTATAGAGTCATAGGCATGTCGACTTGGTCCTAGTCGTAAACCCATTTCATGTCACACCCCGGAGCTTACCTCCCGAGACTTTGAACACCTCTAGAACTCGAACCAGGCAAGGTGATCCCACAGCTAACCCGTCGTCTCGGCATCATCATGAGCATACTGGAAGATAATAAACTCGATACTATAGGTAATATCATAACCTTATAATGAAAAGATGGTGGGAATAACCCTATGTGCTAACAACTACATATATATTCAAAACTGGAGATTACTAAAATGAATATACTCAATTAGTAGTGCTGAACTCTAAATATGTCTGCAATAACTCCTCTTACGACTAGACTAGAAATATTGGACAATCCCTAGATAATTCTAGCACAAACTGAAACTACATGACAACGACCGAAATGAAAACTCAAGACTTCACGTTGGTCCTCTATGAGAATGATGCACTCACCATAAATCTTCTGACTGGAGATCGGAAATTCGATCATGCCATGATCTGGATGCTGAGAACCTTAACCTACATTACGAGAAGATGTAGCCCGCCACGTATGCGCGTCATACGCATTGAAAGGTGACTCTGAGCAATGTACGATATAGTAAAGCTGAAATAAACTAACTGAACAAGCAATAAAGTATTATAAATAATCTGACATGATAAACTGAATTCTGAGCTGACTGGATGCAATGACCAATGGTAGAATCTGCTGACAACACTGAATATGAGTATCACTCGATGAATGGTCAATGTAGAGAGTCGGAATGATTTTGTCGTGGGATGTCTACTAATAATCTGGACATTATCAAAACGCAACCACATGAGCTAAATGTTGATGTCCGTGTAGACGCGCCTATCGACAGGGACCCAACTCCCCCTTCCAACGGTAATCAGAAACCATGTTGGCTTGATCAATAAAACTGATTGTCCCACCAGACGGGGATCTTAACCCTACTTGGCAGTAGTAATTTCTGGGACCAATTGGTAGCCCTGAACCCAGTCCGAACAAGGTATCGTAGTGAACTCTAAATGAATTTTGTTAATGTAACTGATTATGTCTGAGTTTTTGTTAAAATGCTGGATATCTCATACCCTTAAAATGCAAACTGAGAATGCAACAATTAATAAGTCTGTCAATTAATGACATTTATAACTGAGCATGTATAATTCTGAAGTGTGAAATATCTTACCTACCCGGCGTGTGATAATTCAGATATACACAAATACATGGGCTAGGGTTCTGAAATTTACTGCCGATAATCTAAGTAATAACATGATAATCTGATATGGAATATAGTTACAACTACATATCGAAGTTCATCAAAGTTCTAGAAAACTCTAGTTTTAAATCATAATAAGAGAATCCAGAATCTGACCTGAAACGAAGGACCAATGGGTGTGACAACCCCCCTAGTGACTTCCCACATACTTGGTATTGAATTCACGGAAAATACTTAGGTTTTCGGGGCTGGACTTTTTGTCAGATCTTTCCTAAGGTTCCGCTGACATCTTTTTTTCTCTCTTTCTTTCTTCTTATTTTTTAAATAAAACTTTTATCTTAATGCATTTGACGTTGATATGTTTTACGTTATTTTTTTCTAAAAAGGTGATTTAACGACTAAAATATGATGTTCTATCGGTTACAAAAACGACGTAATTTAGGGTTATAAGTGAGTGGGAAAGGCCCAAACCCATGCTGAACATGTGCTATCTTCCATCGGACCAAACGACGGCTACGGACTGACTGGTCGCCCACCTCTCTTTAGTCTTTATTCCTGAGGTCCGTCTACCGACGCTCTCCGTCGTTGGGTTCCGTCAATTGGGTTGTGTACATACCTTACTAAATTGGGTGCCCATACCCACTTTTTTTACACGAAGGTCTGATTTTAGCAAGGGCTCCATGATATTGGAAGATATTCAATTTATTTATTCTGTGAGTATGTAATGGGACACCTAAAATCATTTTTTGCTAAGAGTATAACCATTTTTTAAGTGTGAACCCAAACGTATTTTGCCTTTACTTGTCTGCAAATTTTCCAGCTCATGACGGTCAGACCCTAACGGATCTATACTAGGTCCAGCCTAGACGTTGCTGGTCATCCGTAGCCTCTTGTCAGGAGTAGTGGATAATGTGGTGTCTTGATCGAGCCGGGTTCATAAACTATAGAACCGTCTCTTCTGAACCTAGTTCACCTGGCGTCGTCCATCGATCAAGGACTTATGCCATTTTTTTGCCGGCTTTGCTTGGGATTTTCCGATCCATCACCAGTTGTGCAGGACGGACCGTCGTCTGTCCTATGGACCGTCGATGCCACCATTGGTTGCACCTGCAGAGTTTTATGAAAAAACTAATTTTGGGTCTATTTTGGCTATGGGGTGTTACATTATCTCCCCCTTGGGAGCATTCGTCCTCGAATGAAGACTAAACTAGCTGAAATAGAGGGAGAGAGCTGTAAACCCCACTACTAAGCACTGAAAACTGAGTTTTTGACTGACCTGAGTTTTGAGTTCAAGCAAATACACTGAAAATGCAAGTACAAACCGATGGAACACGATTCTAATACTGAATTCATGCATGAATGACTGGAAAACTGAAGAGGAACTATTACCTCAAGCTGGAGTGGAATCGGAAAGAAAAGAGGTGAGGATTTGGCTTTCATGCTGGCCTTCTGCTTCCAAGTAGCTGCTCCCTCTACTTACTGACTCTTCATAAACCCTTGACGCGCCGACTTCTTATTTCGCAATCTTCTACCTAACGGTCAGAATCTCAACTGGTACCAACATCCTCATAAGAAAGACTCTCTTTGTCACAATCTTTCCAACCGCCGACCACCTCTCTAATGAAATATACAGGCTGGTTCACCCACACACTTCCTTCTTTCAAGAGTGAGATGTGGAAGACCGTATGCAAACTGCTGGCTACTTCCTGCTGGCAACTCTAAACTCATATGCCACCTTGATAACCCTTTTCAGATCCTGTTAGGTCCTACATATCTAGGACTGACTTTCCCTTTCGTTTCCAATCTCATCACCCTTTTCATAGGGAGACCCTTCGACAAAACCCAATCATAAATAAACTTGGAACTTCTAGTTTCCCTTCCTCCTTATAATATTGTAAAGATTTCTACTGACTTTGGGCTGTCTTTAGTATATCTCTAATGAGTCCCTTTCCTCGTATATCAAAGGACTGAATCTGGCCCCTAGAAAAGCTGCTTCAACCCTACTTCAAACCAACCAATGATATTTCCATCTATGTCCCATATGTAAAGACGCATACGGGCCTTCTTAATGCTGGAATGGTAGCTATTGTTGTATGCAAACAATATGAAGGAAGGTGATCATCCCAACTAACTACCTAAGACATTGATACACAAAGCTCTCTCAACATATCCTCTAAGGTCTGATTGGTAACTCTGCCCTGCCCATCCGTGTTCCCGTCGTGGTTGAAATTATGTACTAACAAGGTTAACTTGAGTAACAAGACCGTCTAAAATGCCTTCCACAAATGAGATGTAAACTGAGACCCTCTTCATGCATTCCACCAATAGACTCTCACAATCGTGATACATCTTAGTGCACTTAGATGAATAGAATACGAGAGTTATGGGACTTCTACAAGAAATATATTGTCTCACCTCCACATAGGAAGAAACCAATCTCCCCTGGTAGTGAAGGTACACATCTCCCCCTTGGGAGAAACCCCACTCTCTGATTGTGATTGCATTCATAAGTGCAAGAAAAATTTGGGTCACTTCGTTTGCTTTTCCTAACCTCCACTACCAAAGAAGATTCGCAGCAACCTTCTGAAATTGATATGCTCATAAGGTGAACGCCCAAGCAAAGATTCTGTGAACATACTTAATTATCAACCCTCTTCACATTCTTCATCAACAGGCTAACACTACCCAAAATAATTCTACTAAAATCATTTGCTACAACATTTCAACCTACCCTAATGATATATGCCACTCATATCATATCCTTTAAGGAATTCAAGCCATCTCCATCTAGCGAAGAGTGAACTATTTCTGGGGTGAACACTACTGAAGGCTCTTATGATCAATGAACACATCTACATGGATCCATACAAGTAGTGTCCCTCAATATCTCGAGTGCCAACCACTAATGCTAAAGTCGAGGTCTGATTGGATAGTTCAACACCTCATGCACCTAAGTTGTTCTAGAGGCCATAATCTTACCACCGTACCTGCTCGCATCAACACACACCTAGACAACTATGCTGCAGCACAAGAGATCACATTAACTACTGAACCTCCTGTTGAGTCAAGACAGGAGCTGTAGTCATTCTAGTTTTTAATTTTGCGAAGCTTTTTTCACAATCATCTGAATATTGGAACTTGACCATCTTCTAAGTCAACTTAGTCAATGGTGAGGCTATAGATGAAAATCCTTCCACAAACCTTCTGTAATAACTTGCTAGACCTAAGTAACTTTTGATATCTGTAGCAGAGGCAGGTCTGGGCCACTGTTTCACTGCTTCTATCTTCTGCGAATCCATTCGGATCCCTTCTCTAGATACAATATGACCAAGAAAATCAACGGATTGCAACCAGAACTCACATTTACTAAACATAGCAAATAACTGGCGATCCTTGAGAGTCAGCAGAAGAACTCTCAAATGACTTGCATGTTCTTCCTCACTCCTAGAGTAAATGAGGATATCATCAATAAAGACGATAACAAACAAGTCCAAGTAATGTTTGAAAACTCTGTTCATCAAATACATGAAAGTTGCAGAAACATTAGTTAGTCCAAATGACATAAATACAAATTCATATAACCATACACCGAGTTTCTGACAGGCTGTTTTTGAATGTCACTATCTCTGACTCGAGCCTGACATAACCCTAATCTAGGATCTATCTTTTAGAAATGGCTAGCACCCTGAAGTTGGTAAAAAAATTCATCATTCTTGGGGAATTAGATACTATTCTTGATTGTTTACCGCTTTTTCAACTGTCTATGTTCCATGACATTCTGAGAGAACATCTTCTTCTTTATAAAAAACACTGGTGCACACAATGGTGAAATACTAGGTCTGATGAAACCCTTATCTTGAGGTCTTTCGCTGCTCTTCTTTTCAATTCCTAAGCTGCTGGGGCATTCTTTAGGAGGAATAAAAAATAGGCTAGGTATCTGGAAGGAGATCAATTCCAAAGTCATCTCACCTTGGAGGGACTCCGGGAAGATCTATTGGAAACACTTATGGAATTCAATCACAGACTACTGAACTGACCCAGAATTGGGTTCAAGGCTAGAATCCTTCACTCGAACTAATGATAAGATAACTCTTATAGATCATCTTTCTGGCCTTAAAGGTAATAATGAATCGACCATGGCCGCTAAGGGGTGGTGGTGGGTTGAGGGTGATGTTTATATTGTCGTTAGATATTTTATGGGGTGATGTGGTGGATTGGGGGGCTAGCTCCTCCCGCTTCCATTCTAGGATTGGTCATTTGAAAACACTTGACGAACAAACCCTAGTTCTACATTGACTGACGTATAACATGAGCTTAAACCAATCATGCTAGAATGGAACATTGAAATCTAAGTAATCTATACAATTTCTAACTTACTAGCGGCTTGAGTGACTTTCGGAGAGACTACTGTGATAGGGGAAATTTCTGTATCTTATCTACCTATAATGGCTCACATCACCAACTAGATAGTGATGTGAGAAAGATTTTGAGAGTACTTTCTGGACTGACAGTGAAATTGGAACTTCGATCTGAGTTCCAAAAGACAGCATGTCTGTTGTCTTTCACGTGAGTGACCATATGTGAGTAACATCCTTGAGTTGGTAGGATGGAACAATCTCACAGTCACTACTAACCAGTTACTTACATCACACAAATATTTTATTGACTCATCAATGAACTTTCTATGGTCCTTACCACCTTGAACCTAAAAACTTTAGCAGAATTATCTCCACAAAATCACACACAAACACTGGTGGTGGGGGGTCTGCCACTAATCGGTCATTTCTATTAGTCAGGGAACTAGAACCTTTGATTGTTCAGTTGTCGTACTATGAGCCAAAAGCTGATGGCGTTGAGAAACTCTGCTTTAACTTCCTTATCTGGAGCTAAGGCACTGCTTTAGCATTGCTTGCATTAACATTCCCTACCTAAGTATCTACCGAAGGCCATGTTCTTAAGCACAACATCAAGTTAAATTGAATTTGATCATACTACGGCACGATAAGAGTAAAGAAAAATGAAGTTTTTCCTAAAACCTCATAGCCCTCCTTCTCATTAAGATGTGGTGCCCTTCACACTCATGAATAGGACTTCTACTTAGTGTGACTTTTTAGACATCCTAAGGACTCTTGACCTAGTGCTCTAATACCAAGTTTTGTCACGCTCAGACTACCCCTGAGGCTGTCGGGCACTGAACTTGAACCACACTTGATCCCAGCTAACCTAGCTGGCATGTCATGAGCATACTAAATATAATAAACTGGATGTGGAGCTAATCATAACTTATAGTGCAAAATATGGGAATACCATAATATAACTGGAGTGGAGATAACTCATAACTTATGTGAAAGATAGGGAATAACCCCTATGCTAAAACTGATCTATTGAAAACTGATGAGTTTAATACAATAAAAGTTAACTCAACACTAGATTAATCTAACTTATTGAAATAAGCCTATAAATTATACTGAAATACTGGGACAAAAGCCCAGCTAAATCTAAGCAAAAACTAAAACTAAATGACTAAAGACTGAAATGAAACGCAGGAATGTTTGTCCTCGGAGAATGATGACTACCACTGCATCTCTTTAACTAGAGATCATACATCCATCTATGCGTAACCTGGCTGCTGAAACCTGAACTGACCTACATCACGAGAAGATTTCTCGCACTTATGCAATCAGTACTTGAGAGGTCTAAGCATGTCGGATGAGTAAAGCTGAAATAAACATACTGAACAACCATAAAAGCAATTATATAATCTACATGAAAACTATTCTGAGCTGACTGGATGCCATGACCAATTTATAATATGTTGAATATGAATATTGAGTATCCTGTAATTGTCAATGCAGAGAGTCTAGTGATCTGTGGGAGCTACTAATAATCATATCTTATCTATACTCCTCATCGAGAGACCCATATAACCGGGCAAAGGTTAAAGACATGTTGGCGTGATCACTAACTGATTGCCTACGAGTGGACTACAAAAACCCTTTCTGCTAATAGTTTCTTGGACTACAATTGGGTACGCTGAACCCCTAGTCAACCTCGTATTATGCTACTACTCATGAATTTTTTAAATAATCTTATTATGTCTTAGTTTTCTATAGAATACTTGATGCTCGACACTGAACAATGCCAACTGAGAATGGAACAATTAATCTGGTAATTATGCATTTATAACTAAGGCATGTATATCTGAAGTGTCTAAAATATCTGACCTAGCATGTGTAATTAAAGAACTTAAGAAATACATAGCTAGGATTCTGAAATTTATGCGATAATCTGAGTAAAAATATGATAATCTGTTTTGGAATATATTTAACTAAATCATGAAGTTCTATCAAAGTTTTAGAAACCCTAGGTTTAATCATGATAAGAGAATCAAGGATTTGAATGAAAACTAGGGACCCAACAGGTTAGAGGAACCCACTAGTGAAATCTCATATACTTGGTGATGAAATCCACGAAAATACTTAGTTTTCGGGCTGGAACTGCTGGAACTTGTTGCGTTCTTGAACTAAGGTTCGTGGGATTTTCTTATTTCTTTCTTCTAATTTTCTAACTTTTGATTTAATGATTTGACTTAATATGTTTTAAGGTTATTTTTATATGCTTTAAACACTAAAATATGAGATTTAGGGTTAAAAAAACACGTAACTTAGGGTTTAAACAAGTGGGAAAGTTTCCACAAGACCCCATGGGAAAGTTTCTGTCTGACCAAACGACGGCCAAGGACTGCTGACTGTCCGTTGTCTGACCGGATGCCCGTCGTTGGGTCCTTTTGACTGTGTGCCCGTTTTGATAGGCCTTTACTAAAATGGGCATAACTATTTTCTTAGAGGTCTTATTTTAGCAACCTTGGTGGCTATGAAAAGATAATTAAATTATCTATCTGTGGGTAGGTCATGGGATACCTAATTCATTTTGTGAAAAGCGTTATAACCATTTGCAGTTGGCCCAACTGCATTTTCCCTTAACTGTCAGCAAATTTTCCACCTACGGTCAGACCTACGGACTGTAGGTCCACATATGGACCGTGCTGGTCATCCATAGCTCTTGTAAGAGAGTGGGTGAATGGGGGTATCGATCGATGATCATGGACTATGGACCTTCATCTGACCTACTCACCTGTCGTCCGGGATGTTAGTGGGGAAGGTGGTGGGGGGAGGTTGAAAATGGGGTGGAGTGTTCCGTTAATCAAGACTTAGTCAATTATTTCTTGGCTGAGTTTTTAGGAGTTTGTGATCCCATCGACGGTTGTGCAGGATGGACCGTCGTCTGTTCTATGAACCGTCGATGCCACCTTTGGTTGGACATGCAGTTTTTTAAGAAAAAACTTATTTTTGGTCTATTTTGGCTACGGGGTGTTACATTCCCTTAGATGATCTTTCAACTGCCTCTCTCACTAGGACTTTTATTTGTGATAATTCCACAAGAGAGTAGTTTTCTTACGGTGTTATATCTTCATTATATATGACGAGACTTCCCATTTTACATGACGCTCCTTGCCCTACCTATTGATGCTTGACTATCACAATATATGCATATAGGTCAAACAGGTTTGGGCCAGAATGGAATATTCTCTAAGAAACTCTTTAGCCATTTAGCTTCTTCACCAGCCTTATCCAAAGCAATGAATTCAAATTTCATTGTGGAGCGAGCAATACATGTCTATTTGGAAGATTACAAGAGATTGCTCCTCCATCAAGTGTGAAAACATAACCACTTATGGATTTTACTTCATTTGACCCGATGATCCAATTTGCATCACTAATCCTTCAATCACAGTAGAATATTTATTATAATGCAAAGCATAGTGTTGTGTATATTTAAGATATTCCAACACACGTTTCATTGCTATACAATGAGTTTGATTCAGATTACTAGTAAACTGACTTAGTTTGCTAATACTACATGCTATATCTGGTCATGTACAATTCATAATATATATATATCAAACATCCCAATACTGTGTCATATTTCAATTGAGAGTCACTTTGACCTTCATTCTTTTGAAATGTACAACTTCGTCAATGGAGTTTTGACAATATTGAAATGTTAAATACTTGAACTATACTCTTCAGATATACTGAGATGTATAATGGCTTGTGCTCTGAGGAGTTTTTTAATATCCGAACCCGAAGATCAAATCACACTCTAAGTCCTTCATATTAACTTGCTGACCTTGCGCTTAGTAGATTATATCATCAATGTCTTTACTCATTAAATTAACATGGTCATCAACAACAAACAAACAATCACTATTCATGCTTCATAATACTTTTTAATGTATACACATTTATCACACTGTTGATCTTGAATCCTTTGCCAACATAGTTTGGTCAAATTTAGCTTGCCCATTGTTTGGGTGCCTTGGTTGAGTCCTCATAACTTGACTTCAGCAATTACACACTTTATTTTCTTCTTTACCAGGAATTAATAAACCCTCAGTTGTTTCATGTTAATTAATTCCTCCAACTCTCCATTTAAGAAGCCGTTTTTTACATCCATTTGGTGATTTTAGATCAGCCGCCGCTGCTACAGTGTTATCACCGCCTATTGATGGTTTCTCCTTGTTACTGAGAGTATGTGTCAAGTAGTCCAGACTTTCCTTTTTTTTTTTCTATTAATACCCTTTGACTACCATCTAGCCTATATTGGATATAGTTCCCATCAAGTTTCATTTTCCCTTTTAGATCAACTTTGATCCTATAGGTTTATTTCCTGAGGCAGATCACCAATTCCAATGCGATTACTTAGTATTGATTCGATCTCACTATTGATGCTTCTTTCACTACGTTGACTCATTGAAGACATAGCTCTTAAATGTTAAGGCTCGATTTTCAAGCATAGTGGCCGAATATCAGTCCTAAGGAAGGAGGTTTCCATTGGTGAGTACGACACCTAAGTTCCTCATTAGTTAGTGTATTTTTCGTTGAATCTTCTCGTGTTCGTTTATGATTTTCACTTGTCGAGTCACATTCAGTTTTATACGACTAATTATTTTCAACAAACTCTGCATTATCTGTCTCAATTATTGTATTAACATGAATCTCATGATTATCATATTTGTGAATCAAAAGTTGACAGGCCTTACCGTTCACAACATATCCAATAAATACACAGTCTATTGTTTTGGGTCCAATTTTAATCCTCTTCGGTAAAGGAACCGCTACCTTTGCTAAACACCCCCAACACTTTGGAATATTTCAAGTTGGGTGTCCTTCCTTTCCACATCTCATATAGAATTGATTGTGATATCAACGGGTTACCCTATTTAGTATCTTATTAGCCGTAAGGATGGCTTCACCCCAAAGGTTTCGTGGTGAACCAGAATTGATCATCAAGGCATTTATCATTTTCTTTATTGTTCTGTTCTTTCGTTTCGCCAAACCATCTGACTGAGTGTATAAGGTGCAGTAGTTTGATGAATAATACCATATTCCAAACATATCTCTGCAAAAGAAGATTCATATTCTCAACCCCTATCATTCGGAATATTTTTATATCTTTAGATTCATTGGGTTTTCCACTTTAATTTTTGTTGGATTAAATGCATCAATTGCTTCAATCCTTATTATTAGGCAAAAAAAATTTTATACATAACAAAATCGAGTACACAATCTTCAATAAAATTATAAATACTTTTTTTCGCTTTTTTCCACCACTATATGGTTTCGACTTCATATCGCAATAGCTGTGTGAATAAGTCTAAAGTGTTGGGAACTTCTTTCAACAGACTTATAGGATGTTTACCAAACGTACTTTCACACAATAACCGCATTTTGTTTTATCGCATTTAAAATCAGGCCAATACTTCTAGAGTAATCAATTTTCGTAAGGCTTTGTAATTTATATGTTCCCAAACGAGCATGCCAAAAATCATTTTACTTCAATAATAAACAACAGCAGAATTTTTTTATTAATAAGGTCAACAACCCTTACATTGAGTTTGAAAGACCCTCATTGAGGTAGCCCCTTTCCTATGAACATTCATTCTGACATAACAGCTTTGTCATTACTTTACTATGGACAACACTTAAATCCGTTCTTACGATGTAGTGCAGCAGAAAACTAAATTCTTCCTATAGTAGGGACAAATGCAGAACACTGTTGAAAGTCAACACCTACCGGTATCATTTTCAACATTAACTTTCCAGTTCCCTCATAATCCTTGTTATTGTTGTGTTTCCCCTGACTAAATCTTTTTCGTACTCAGCCGGATCGTAACGTTGCAAAGGCTTCTTTTGCTCGAGGCGAATATGTCGAGTGACACCTAAGTCGAGATCCACTCCTTGGAATTTCTTTCCTACGCAGTACACTCCTAATCATTGCACACAATCATCGCATCTTCCATCTTTTCTATACATGTTTTGCTTGACTTTTTGCCTTTGCCTTTGTCTTTGTCGCTTTCTTGAGCCCAACATCAAAGACCTATGACACCTTGCCACATTTTGTAACAGTTGCCTTTGATATTTCTTCTTGACCTGTTCTGAACTTCTGCCCCTTAAGAAGTCTTTCTCTTTTTGTCTTTGTAGGAGCTTCTTCAAAACAATATTACTCCAATGTTGTCGAGCTCTAGGAAACTTTTTTTTTTTCGGTGTTTTTGTTACCTTCCTCAATATTGATCCAATTACAAGATCTTCAGCTTCATTCTTTAGCTTGTATTTAGACAATTCCTTGAAATCATTTCCATGAAGGTGGCAACTTCTCGAGTCTTGCAACCGACTTGAAAAGCTTTATTTACTATTATATCTTCAGGATTCAGATCCATGGAGAAATGTTGAACTTCCTGCTCTTTGTGAGGCAACAGTTTTCTATCATACTATCTATCTTTAATCTACCATTTTATAGTGTAAAACCTTTGCGACCACAAACTTTTTCAAGCATGCATCCTCTGTCTTATATTTCTTCTCAAGTTCATCCCACCACTCGTTTGAAGTTGTTATTGCACTATAGACATTTTATCAGTCATTCTCTAAAGCACTCAAAATGTAGCCTTTACGTAGGAAGTCTGCCTGTTGTATTGCTTCAATAATCATGAATTTTTCTATCTCTGGCATATCAGTAGCATGCCCTAGAGTTTCTTCATTAGTAAATTTTTGCATACCAAGAGCGGTAAGCCAGAAAATACCCGTTGCTTCCATCTTTTGAAATTTGTAGAAGTGAATTTACCCAATTTCTATGTTTGTGGTACAACATTTTGGGTTTGTGCACCAACAACCATTGTAACACCGTTGTTTTCCATTTCATATAAACAAAAGTCGATACTGTTTTTGTAAGCAATAAATAATAATTTCATACTTAAAGGAGTATAAAATCACGAAGATTTTTGTCTCCACCAGAAACACAGATTAATAATAATGAATAATTTTCTTCGATTGTTGCCAATCTGTGTTAGGAAAAAATAGAATTACTGATTCTGATAAATTTTAGAGACACACTAAGTAACAAAAATTTACTGAATCAGTAATAAAGAAGAACATAAATTTAATTTAAAAAAAGTAAAATTTGTAAAACATGTACCAGAATCTAAGAAATTTTAACAGGGAAAAAGATCAAGTCCATTGAACTCACAATGTCCCCTTAAGGAAATTATTCCCCTCTAGTATTCGAGGTTTGATATGGAATATAACCTCAAAAAGGTAAAATGATCTCAATCACCAGAATATAGATACCAAAAACTCTGGTGTCAGCGAACCAGTCAACAACAGTAAAATACTCAAAGTAGTTTTTTGTGCAGAATAAGAAGAAGAAGAGATTAGAAAAATTCATTTGAAAAATTCTGAAGAGTGAATGGTATTTATAGGCAAGAGGAACAGGTTTCAAAAGGTTCAATCCTTTCAGAACCACACGACCATTAATAAAAGTTTGCAACCTTTCACATGGTACTGACTGTTCCAGCAAGTTGCAACCTTTCAGAACAGTCATTTCCAAAAATGGCGGGAAATTTAAATAAAATGAAAAAGTATTTAAATCAAATGCTTTGCACGTGGATCCAAGTCTGGTTGGGTTAGTCAACTAAAAAGTTGAGACATTTCAGTTAATTTCAACTATAAAACTGAAAATAATTCTGAAATCAACTAATTATTGAAAACATTTTATCGAAAAAATAATCTCTCGATTGATCATTTGCCAAAGACAAAGTCAAAATCAAAGTCGTAGCCGCAACCAAAGCCTAGAGAGCGAGCAACGATGATGACGGCGCAAGGAGGCTCCCCATTTCCAACCCTTTTAACAATTAATAGGAGTGTTTGAATATTTAAATCTCCTATTTTCCTTTCCACCATTGATGAGGGACAAATGCGTTTTCATTAAACCATAAGAGGACCTTTTTAAGTTTCCAACTCTTCAAGTTCTCAACTTATCAAGTTCTCTCTTTCACTCTATTTCCCATCAATTCTTGATACATAACAAACACCTGATACACTTGCATAACACGAGGAAGAATTCTCACAAGTAGTAACTCAAATGTTGTCATCACACAGGAACAATATAGTCAGATTATGAATTTTTTTCATCACTTCCGAATTGATGGTTCAGGAGAAGATTCTAAGGGTAATGTTGAGCCTAACAGCTTTGCAGGTATAATAGTGTGAACATCTTCTATTGATCTCGATATTGTTCATGCAAATGTTTTAGATCAAGTATTGATTTATGGAGCTTCAAACCATATGACCTTCAATAAATTCTCACTAACAAATATTCGAACAATACCTTACCCTATACTTGTCTCACTCCTTAATGGATACAAGTTCAAAGTGACAGAATATGGTGATGCACATATTACATCTAAAATTGGTTTCTTCAATGAAGTGCATAGTCTTTATCACTAATACAACTTGTCTATTACAGGCCACATCAGTGAAGAAGCCTCTGGCAATTGTTAGTAGCAAGGATGACATTTACTACGTGTGTGTGAGGTGCTTGAAAGATACTGGTTATGCCAAAAATCTTGTCTGCTGTTGTCTGTCTCATGGGTGTATGTTACTTCTTTTCCAGTTTCAGTCTCTAATGAATAATGTGTTAGAAAATGTGTTGAACACGCTAGAAAACTTCCTAATGTCTCAAATTGTTCTTCTACTTTCAATAATACAAATGTGTTGAATAATTGTGAATTTTGTGAATCTCTTAAAAAATGTGGATTTAGTGTGGCATAATAGACTTGGTCATGTTCCCTTTGTGAAAATGAGAAATATACCTACTATCCCAGTCAAGTTTTCTCCCAAACGACCCTTTTTGTGCACCATATGTTGTAACACTCCGAAAATTCCATGACTTAGACTAGAGCTTAATCTATTTAATAATGCTTAAAATGATGTTCCCAGAAAATAGATTTGTCAAGTGAAGAGCCTATTAGGTTTTAAAAATATGTATTAAGGTATATAGACATCCCATTGTCTAATATTTAGTAATATTGGGCATGCTAGAGAACATTGGCTTAAGGGTGTTGACCATTTCTAAGGTATTACAAAATGTTTAGATACACCCTGATGTTTCAATGTCCCCAATCCCACGCTCTGTCTAGGAATTTGTACCTGCAGTGAAGACCCCTAAGCTCAATATAACTTCTTTCTTCGTTGTGTCATTAAAGGTATGAGGCAAAGGAATCCAAGTGTCAAGCTTTGTCCATAAACTAACCATTTAAAAAAAATATCATTTAGATTAACATGCCCAAGGACTTTAGGACCGTTCGGCAATAAGAAGGGTGAAGCACACTGTTCAACCAGCACATGTGCTTCCAGCCAAGAGCAAGAAACCAAGCCCAACCGAATTCAGTTAAGGCGGTTAGGGGGCAGGCGAACGGCGGTCCAAGCCATATGGGGCCAAGATTCCTAACCAGTACTAGTACCTAAATAAACTTCCCTAATTATCTAAATAACCAAGGACCAAAATATCACCTAACACGTGTACCCGACAACCCAAGAACCTCTACCGGTGGCACTAGTCGAGAACTAACTAAAGAAACAACATCCTAGTAGCTAAAACCAGGATGGGGTCCACAGGGTTTTATTATGTCCTAACTACTTAGGGTAACTTTGTAAACTATCGCAGGTATCCGGATATTATTAAATTAGCACTTACATTAATTAATTAAAATCCTAGTCTAAAACCAGACCCTACGCAATGTTCTCCTAGTTGTAGTCAAAATTTAGGAGGGCCGTTTAGGTAATTTAAGTGGAGGGTCCTTTAAGGTAATTCTAGGGACGTCTATATACTTGATTTATGTTCCACTTTCGACCACTTTTTACCACGCCCAATAAGAAACAAACGAAATCTCTTAATCCTCGGAGAACACTCTTTTTCTAAACGCCCATTGAAGAACCCGAGAATGCTTACGGAAGAAGCGAAGGTTTCGAAGGGTTCCAATCATATTTCGTGGGTTTCTTCATCTGTACGGTATGGGTTTTTCACCCTTGGGATTCCCTTTTCCAGGAGGTCCTTTCAAGATAGTTTTCAAGAACTTCACTACTATTTTTTTACTCATAAAATGGATTCTTCCTTACCCCTATTTTAACGATTCTAACAAAAGTACACGTTTTATATTGTTAAATTTCACACAGAATTGTTTTGATATTTGATTGATAATGTTTTGAATTGGTGTGATACATGATATTTCTCTAAGTTTATAGGTTTCGCATGGGTTGTTTCTAGTTTTGAAACGTGAAAATGTTAGGTTAGAATTTAAGGTTTGAATGAACCCTTTTTTGAGCCGTTACCTTTCTCACTACGTCTTTGAAATGTACCATGGTTTCATGGTTTTTTAATGTTTTTTTTCCTTAAGATTAGTGTGGTGTCCGAAGCCTTTTGTCATTGTTTTTTATGTAGTTTCTCCTTATTTGCAGGACTCTGTCCTAAGAATGAACGCGGAAGTTTTTGAGTGAGAAAATGCAAGAGACCACTACGGAGCTTAGGAAGGTTTTGTCCGAGTCTGTGACGGTCCGTAGGTGGCATCCGTGGAGAGAGAAGCTGTGAAGAGGAAGATAGGGAAGTCTGACCTCGTGTGGGATTCGAAGTCCATGACGGACCGTCCTAGCCCCTGACACGGTCCGTCTTGCTGGTTCATCTGAATGATCAGAGAGTGTATAGTACCAGCAAATTCCAGAGTTAAAGTAATTATTGAACGACACCTCGGCCACCTTTCGTGGCTTGGGAAACGGTCCGTCCTATACTGTTTCATTGAGGGGTATTAAGCAAGCAGCAGAAGAATTTGGGTGAAGTAAGGACGACGAGGGCCATGACGGGTGACGGCCCTTCCGTGACCACTAACGGTCGCACGAGTCCGTCCGCTTCAGCCGCATTTGGACAGATTTTTCAGTAATTAAATCCTTCTTTATTAGGGTTTTTATTTTTGTTAAAAATAGTTCAAAAACCTCATTTGGGGGTTATTCTTGTCGCATAATTTTTTAGTTCTTCTTGTTTCAAGTATTCACGAATTAATTTCAATAATTGAGGACGCATTTTTCGGGATGATTGTGGTGTTTTTTGTTGAGTAATCATGAAATTGCTGGATTTTATTCTTCTCTCATTAAAAACTAAAAACAATAAACACAAAAAAGAAAAGTAAAAAGTGCATGATTCTTATATTAAATATACGAATATGTGGTGTATTACCATGGGTAACTAAATCCCATAACTAGGGTTGTGGAAACATGGGTGAATACCTAGGAGGTAAGATCTACTAAAGATAGAAATTCTAGAATATTGTCTTGCATGTATTGATAATTCTTTCTTTAGAATATTTTCACACTGATGGCCTACGTTAGAAACTCAGCCTAATGCCTCTTTGCCTGATCCAAGGATGTAAGATCAATAGGAAAGACTTATCAACATATATTAGTATAGCACTATCTATAGGCTCATTGTCGGTTGGTAACGAGGTAATAACTTAGTCAATATCGAATAACAATGCTTAATTATGAGGTAAAAGATAAGGTTAGTAGTCAACCCAACGTAGCCCGACCAATGTGCGGAAGAAATTTCTATATGCCAGACCAAGGAATTTAGAGATCCATAACTTATCACTTTACATCAAGATACTAGGAAATAAATTTGTTATAAGTTAGAATTATGAGTTAGGAACCTGGTGGGAACACTAAGCCCTAGTTACTTGTATTAATTGATTAAGTTCCGAGATTTTGAATCGTTTAGAGTTGTTTACTTTACTTTAGTTAATTATTTTATTATTTAGAACTTAAAACCCCTTTTTTTTTGTCTTTGTTTTCTAGGGACATCGTTGACTAATAAAATTCGTCATAAATAAAATATAAATTTTAAGTCTGAACTATTTTCCCTCGTAGGGATCGATGCCAACCCATTAGTTTGGTTCTTACTTTTACGACCGCTTTACTTATTTATTTGAGAAAGAAGTTTGAGCTTATCAAATTTTTGGCGCCGCTGTCGGGGAAAATCGCTTTTAGATTAAATTAAACTTATTACTAAAGTTAGTCAATATTTTCTTACTTTTACTTTCTCTTTGGTCCTCAATTGGTAGCGTATAGACTCCCAATAGTATGGTCCCCATCCCAACTTGTATGTGGGAAAGCTTGTCATCTTCCGGCTGAATACGGCTAAAGCCATGTGGGCTATTAGAAGTTGAAAATGGATCTGGAAAGAAACTGCAGACAACGGTTAATTCTGGGTTGATGAACTCATGATTTTCGCATGAAAGCTTATGAAAGCCCAGTCCTCTACAAAGAAAAGATAACAGTACCATGAACTAATTGAAAAAAGAGAGTTATGGTTGGGATTTGTGCTTTTATACAATCTAGGTTGCGCTTGTTTCCGGGCAAGCTCAAGTTCCTAAATGGAATGGTCTTTTAAACATTTTAAAAAAAAATTTAAAAAAAAAAAAAAAAATTTATAAAAAATAAAACCACACCACCTTTTCTTCACCTCTCTTATCTTCTTTTTTATTCTATTTAGCTCCACTTCTCTTCCCTCATATCATCGATTACCAACTTATTCCCTGAATGGCGCATTTTGAGTTGGAAAACCAAGGCGGGGTTCAAGATTAAGGTGAATTAACAAAGACTAAAAATCTAATTCGGGCATGCTGATCGACGAAATGAAGTGATCGGACATACCAATTTTGTGAAGTCACTATAATCAAGTGTCTCAGCGTGCCCGACATTAAATCAAGCGCTAGTTTTGTGGAGGGAACGCCAATCATATCCTCTAACCAACTATATTTTTTCTTCTAGCAAATGGGTAAGCATTTTCATACTAAATCGGTTTTGAACTTTGTAGGTAGCCCATCACAAGGAATTCTGCAGACAAATCACATCCACAACATTTACTTTACTTACGTATACATCGACGGACCGCACGCGTTGCGGCGGATCGGGCGCAATGATCTGTTTTGTTCCAGGTATGTTTTTAATTTATTTTCAAAATTAGGGCATCCACAACGGAATCAATGACGGACCATTGCATCTGCGCTGGACCGTCGTCGGGGACTCGTTGCGTCATTAATTAGCAACCCGACCCGATCCGGCTGGGAAATTTTAAAAGTTTTCAACCTTTTAAACTCCCCACCCCTTCATTTAAACCGTTTCTTTCCCTCTTTCTCCCATTTCCTCTCTTTCCAACTTCCTGCCTTTCTTATCCTCTTCTCTATCAACTGATCCACATCACTTCACCAAATCCCCAAATCATAAAATCTCCTTTCTACTGGTCGGAGTCTGCCGCTGTGTTTCTGCTCTTGATAGTTGAGTGCCTCACTTGCTTGCTTTTCTACTCTTCTCAAGCATGTGTTTCTGATCTCTACCTTGTACATTGCTTTTATATTTACAATTACTATTGGCCTATTTCTTTTTGGTTCTCTTTTTGGTCTTTTTGATACCATATTTTGTCTACCTCGGTTGAGAGTCCCTCGAATTGCCTTGTAAAAACTCGAGAAATTGGTGTTTTAGCATTGCTTTTTACTAGTTATTTGGGTTGAAGATCATGTAGGTTAATATCAAGTTCCGTTGAGTCACCAGGGGATGATTGTGGCTATCTTCAGTTCCTTGACTGAATGCCATAATGATACCGCTGAGACGGACGTCGTACACGACGACCTCATCGGGTTGTCCAACACCCCCTATTCTTTCTCTATGGCCACTAACGGACATAATGCGCAACCGTCGTTCCCATGACGGTCATCCTTGACAATAACGTTATGGTGTCAGAGACCCTATTCCTAAGGATCTCCAACTTTTTCTAAGATGTCCTATGATGGACATCTAAACGACGGACCATCACACCCACGACGGTCCGTCCTTCACAAACGTCATGAGTTGTACAGACCCTTGTCCTAGGGTCTACCATTTTTTGTCTAAGTGTCCACTAACGGACATCTACGCGGACCATCGTACCCTTCGACTTTCGCGTCCTGCACAAGACCGTCATGACGGTCAAGACCCCAACTCTCAGGGTCTCCATACTTTTTCTAAGTGCCCCACGACGACATCGGCGATGGACCGATCATTTCACGACGTACCGTCCTGCTTTACCGTCAATCAACCTGTCAGAGACTTCCTCTGAGGATCTCCAAATATAAATTGTTGAAGTTACCACATGAAGGACCCCATGACGGTCCCCCCTTCATACTCCGAGGACCTTCACCTGGTAAATATTATTGGAGATGAATTTCGCAATCATTTGTTTGTTGATTTGAACGTTGTGGTCGTAATTCTAGGGCATATTAATGCTAGATACAAATAAATGTGATGTATAATCCTCACATTTTGATGAATCATTTTAGAAAATAATGAATTTCCATATTACTCGAGTGTTTCTTTTTCTGCTTTTTATAATATTTTGAAAATTTTTTTTGGGCGATGTCGAATTTCTCTGTCTTTGTTTCTATTGCATTCTATCTCGTGCAATGCTATGCGGTTCATTGAATAGACAGAAAATCGAAGGTATTCCACTTCTGGTATTATCAAAAGCGTTCGTCATTTCTGGTGGAGATCACTCAACGCCACTATTCTTGAACAACTTGGAGCCGGGCTTTCTTTTCGCACTATTACGGATATGAAAATAATGGTCAAAATCAGATTCAATTGTCAACGGTTAGAACGGGGGCTGCTCTCTCGCACTTCCCAATCTACGTTCAAGCACACCAATTCCAGCGGAATTTGAATTCTAAAGGGGTCGCAGGCAAGAATGTTAGATCATAAAGAAGCTATCATATCTCGTGTTTCTCTGCTACTATAGATATGTCATTACAACTTTGCTCTTATGTGTATTTTGTCTCGTTTATGCTTGTCTTGTTTGCTCTTCTAGACAAATAATGATTCTTTACGGTACTATCTCTATTGCAACCGCACAGATGAGGTTTACGCACGTGGGTGTTCAAATCCTGTCTCCCCTTCTGCTCGACTGGTTATAGGCTCTGATGATGAAATGATCCCAATTTACGTGCCCCCAGACACTTCCGCCAATCTAGCACGGATTTTGACGTGCAACCAAGCTCCGACCAAAAGGTGGCATCCACGTAGTCACTCACCCTGCCCTCCAGTCGTGATGACGGAGCGCACACTGCTGGCACACCTTCTGGGGTCAGCTACACAAAAAAAAGAGCGTTTGTTTCGTTAGGAGTTTCGTGGTCGGGGAAGCCTCCGAGATTCAGCATAAGTCTCTACAACCCCCGCACGACTGCACAATTGCCTTGTGTGTGAGGCTGACTGTCCTGATTCCACTCTAAACGATCACCGAAGCTGGAGTTCTCCTGCCCGGTAGCCTCACCATCTCCCAAACCGGTGGTGCGTCGACGGAAATACCAAGTGTAATTCAGGACGCCAACTCTAATCTAAATGATAAAGGCGCCATGACACCGAACCTTACACTGGAGAGCGGGGTCCTTACTGGGCAGTCTTCCACCATGCGAGTACCCACTCTCTTCACCAGACACTAGCGAACCGGCTAGCGTTACGGCTTTTTCTTTGGGTCTGTACGTGAGGAGTTGGTCCAGAGTTTTAATGCTCTTATGTGGCTACTCTCCGATCACAGATCGATAAGTTGGCTTCCCCCTGCCAAACAGCGCCATATACTTGACACGTTTGAGTCGCGGAATACAGTCGCCATGCTCTCGTTAACTATCACCGTATTTGTAACGTCGAGGAGTTGATACCCACCCAGGACCCCTCTGACCCGCCGAGTTTGACTAAACTCGTGGACAAATTGTTAACGGAAGGTCGCTTCTTGGTGTGGACAAATGGATGAAGAGAGACCACTCAGATGTGGATGTCCCCACTTATCTCTTGATGGAGAGGTTGCGACTGGGTAAAGGAACCGAGGGAACCATGAGGAATGGTGACTTTACCTTTACGGCTAAGTGTTCTATGGTTGGAATATGTCCGCCCACTGACTCTCCTCTGACTCTTTCCCCATGGGCTATCAGATCATGTATTTACATTGTATCGAAAGTTTTAATGGCAGCGATGATGGGGCCGGTTTTGAGGTTGACTTTCGCTTTGGCTTCTTTAGCGGCTCATAGCCGATATGGCTTTCAAGGTCACCACTACTTACCCATTTATGTGCATGGTATTTTCATTATGCAGGTCCGCATGTGTGCCCATGCTGGCACATTGAATCACTCAAGACTCAGCCAGGGCAATGTTGATATCGGCCTCATCAGGGATGATGCCACTGAGTTGGGGCTCCCATCAGAGGGCCCCTGACCAAAGGTGCCACTCCCTTTGGTGAGAAATTGTTGTACTGTAGCACATGACCTGAACGGATCGCGATGGCTACGTTTCCAGCACCCACTGACACTACCCCCACGGTCGAGTCTGTCCCTGGGTATTAGCCGATCCCAAGACTCCTTCGGTCACCCCTTCCCGCCGCTTAGTCCCCGCTCGCTCAGGGTCCAAACTAGAGGTCTCAGATGGGTCCGACTTTCTGCATCACATCCAGCCTTGAATGCGAGGTCTAATTGTTAGCGCGGAGGAGCGCTTGGAGAGTAAGATGAACACCACACAGTAGTAGACATCGTGGAGGGTCATCAGTGGCTATACGCTTTGAGGTTCGGATTGTCTAGCCCAGAAAGAACCGCTGTGGGTGGACGTGTCGAGCCCTTCAGGATGCGGTTGAGTGGTTTGTGAGCAAATCTTGATATGATCCTAGGGCTAGGGTGGCCTGAGTCTGAGGCCCCTTATGCAGATCCTAACTGAGGTACATAAGTGTTGGCTGCTTATTCGCCACATTTCTGAGATATCCACCCATCCTGCTCGCGAGATGCCAGAAGGCCATGAGTCGGAGGGATAAGGCTAGGCCGGAAGAAGGAGCTCACTGAGATGGAGGCTGCGAGGAGATCCTCGTTGCTTCTTAGGAGGCACGGTAAGATTAGTAAGGGCTGTAGAGCATCCGTCGGGGCATCTAAGCTCCAGAGATTGTTAAGACAATGGTCGGAACGATTGATAAGTGATTTTTCTGATGAGGACACTATTGAGGGTGTCCATACTACCAGCAGGTAGTGGTTTTAGGGGCACCATACCCCAAGCTTGCTGATCTCCGGCACTTCGCGCCTCAAGTTGCTTCACGCTACACCTCCACTCTCGTATTTTTTTTGCATTGGGACATTGCATATCTTTTTTGTTTGGGGGTGGGGGTAAATGTAAAGTGATTTCTAGGGGAAGTATGAGTACCCGAATTTCACATCCTCTTTTGAGGGTTTTCTTGCATGTGTTTCTTTTTCTCCCAAAAGCTGATCTACTTTTATGTGAACCCCGACATGTTTATATCTTGTGTACATAAGTATAACACTCTGAACATGATGGCAAAACAAATTATCATATCCCGATAGGAGAATAATGTTTGACTAAGGCATAGTAATTGATAATTGTGTGGCTCGAAAACATGACATCGAGATACACTACTGCATGACCTTGATCTAAGACTCGACTGGTGTCTATTAAATCTGGAAATGTAAAGAATGTCATTGAGTGTGAGAAACTTCGAATGAATCCACCATTGAGACGAGCTAGAACTTTCCTTGGTTGTCCTAGCAACAGTAAGCCAAATGAATATTGGAAGATAATAGCCTTTGTTTCGAAATAGTCAATCTTGAGCACCCCAAAAATAACGAACCAACCGAAGTTTATCCGTATTGACCAAATGATTTACCTAAAAACAAATCTTTCTTTTTTACCCTACTGCGCATTCTCTAGACAATGTGTTGGCCCTGGTCCCCTCTTTAGACAATGTGCATCTGAAGTTTTGTCCAAAAGCATAAGTTTGATGGTGGCAATACAGAAAAACAACATGGTCCTGGCCCTAACCCACCGTGGGTATTGTGACTTGACTCATGGCAAAGTCCCATGAGTTTGAAGGGTGGGCTTTTATAAGGACTACTCCGGAAAGTGGTGGTTGAAAAGAATGAACAAGAAAGTAAAGAACAAAATAGAGTGACTAAAATATAACAAATTCCTTACATATAAGGATAAGAAAGTGAAACAACAATATAAAAATAACATTGAGAATTTGTGAAATAAATGATAAAAAGGTGGTTTCCGACGTATGTAAATATTTTTTCCTTAAGTTAGTGTGTGTCCAAAAGCCCTTTTTGTATTGATTTTTATGTAAGTTTCTCCTTATTTGCAGGAAATCTGTCCAATGATGAAGGCGGAAGTTTTTGAGTGAGAAATGCAGAAGGACCACCTACGTAGCTTATGACGTTTGTCGAGTCTGTGATGGTTCGTATGTGGCATCGTAGTACATAAAAGCTCAGCTTGCTGAAGGAAGATAGGAAGTCCTGACCTTTGTGGGATTACGGAGACCCACGACGGACTGTCATGCCTCGACGGTCCATCTTGTCGGGTTCGGTCGTTATGACAAGAGTAGTCCAGTACCCAATTCCCCAGAAGATTAAAGTATTATGGAACCGAGACACCCTCGACAACCTTCGTGCTTGGAACGGTCCCGTTATACCTGTTCTTTGAGGGGTAATGAAGAAAGCAGCCGAAGTAATTTGTGAAGTAAGCGGACGACGAAGGGCCATGACGCCGTCGTGACCAACTGGCGGGACACTAACGTTCCCGTCAGCCTCATACGACTTGGATAGAATTTATTCAGTAATTAGAATCCTTTTATATTAGTTTTTTTTTTTGTTAAAAATAGTTCAAAAAACCTCGTTTTGGGGTTAGACGTTTCGATAATTGTTTAGTTCTCTTGTTCAAGTACTTGAAGATAATTTAGTAATTAGATACGTTTGTTTCTGGAATAGATTGTTGGTGTTTTTTGGTTGATTAATCACCGAGAATTTCTGATTTTATTCTTTTCATTACGTAGAGTCATGAATCTATATTCAATATACGAATAGTGTGATTATTACCAATGGTACTAACCTCTATACTACTAGTTGTGGGAACCATGGTGAATAATGGGTAACTCTAACTCAATAGCAATACTAGAATAATGTCTTGCATGTATTGATAATTCTTTCGTTCTTAGAAGTATTTTTACGGATGAACACGTTAGAACTGCGCTAAATGCTGCTTGCCCGGTACCAAGGAGGTAAGCTATAGGAAGAATTATCAACATAGATTTAGTGTACACTATCTACTAGCTAGGTGTTCGGTTGGTACGAGGTAATTAACTTAGTCAATATCGAAGTACAATGGTTAATATAGGTAAATAAGGGTTTTCGTATAAAGCAACACCCGTCGGCGGGCGTCAGCACCAAGGTGGCGGAGGTGAAATTTTCTAGATGTCAGTTCGGTCCAGGATATTGAGAGACTAATTATCAACTTTAAATGCAAGATAACATGAAAGAATTGTTATCAGTTAGAATTATCAAGTTAGGAACCTGTGGGAAATACTTCAGCCCTAGTACTTTATTGATTTATCTAAGCTCCGAGATTTGAATCTGTTAGTTGTTTACTTATAAATCTTAAGTATGAAGTCTAAGTATATTAAAAGTTTTTAATTTTCCGCAAAATTTAACTGTATAATTGTGATGAAACCTAAGAAGAGACTTGTCTGTGACCTCTGAGAGGTTAACGACGCCGGTCTAATCTGGGTCTAGGATCCGGGTGTGACATATGCCCTATGACAAGGCAAGTCAGGTTGCCATTCACTAACAACACGACTCATTCTAAGAATATTTCGACCTTCTACACATTGATCTATGAGGACTTTATCAGGTTCCTACATATGATGATTACAAATACTTCATTGCTCTTGTGGACGATTACAGTAGGGCTACCTAGACATATATATTGAGTACCAAAAGCAATGTCATACACGTTCTTCAAACCTTTGTAAACATGATAGAAAATCAGTTCCCGACAACCATAAAATGCATCAGGTCTTGACAAAGTACTAGAGTTCAACAACATTCAAACACACAAATTACTTCAAGCGAAAGGCATAACACATCAGAAAATTTGCCCTTATACACCTTAACAAAACAACATAGTGGAATGAAAGCACAAATACTTGCTGAAAAGAACCAGAGCTGTCTTTTTTTAATCCAAATTACCTGTATTGGGGTGATAGTATTCTTACAGTCACATACCTTATAAATAGGCTTCCTTTCACATTCCTCCAAAAGAAATGTCCTTATGAAATTCTTTACAAAGAAAAACCATAATATAACAAATTAAGATCCTGTGGATGCCTTTGTTACCCTACGGTGCCTAAAGTCCATAGAGACAAACTAGAACCAAGAACCACACCCTATATGTTTATAGCATACCCCCTTGGTAACCAAAGGATACAAGGTGATGAGTCTTTCCACAAAGAAAATACAAATTTCTAGAGATGTGGTCTTTCCTGAGAATATTTGTACATTTGCTCTCTCTTCAAAATATGCACTTTCCTTCTATTCTTAAATCTTGTTCTCGTGATTATACTGAACCTTGATATACATTTTTAAACAATAATTTGGATTTAATTAATTATATTAACTTGTCACTTAGTCCTCAGTCGACATTCATGACCACCTCAGTCCACACATTCATCACTACATACTGAAATACCAGCTCCACCACTACCACTGATAAGATCTAATAGGGAAATAAAGACACCTTCTCATTTAAAGGATCATGTCTTGTCTCTCCCTACTCTAAAAACCTCTACTAGTCCTATTTCCACTACCACTCCCAAAAATAACCAAAATAACCTGTCACTTAATGCACTGTTTAATAAACACCATTATATAACTCATGATGTCATTGCTTCTAAAATCAAGCCTTGGTTGAAATAATTTGTTGTGATAGTAAGCCATCTGGCAGAAGTCTATGGAACAAGAATTTGATGCATTGCATGCTAATAGAACTTGGGATCTGGTCAAATTACCTATAGATAAAAAAGCTATTAGATGTAAACGGAGTTATATAGTGAAGCACAAAGATGATGGTAGCACAGAGAGGTTTCCAGGGGAAAATAGAATTTTTGGTTAGGGCTACAACCAACCATGCTAGAATGATTTACCAGAGACATATTCCACCTGTTGTTAAAATTAACGCATGTGAGAACCTTGGTGGCATGTGTTTTGAAAAAAGGGTTGGAAAATGTTCCAACTTGATCTCAATAATGCATTTATAGATGGTGATATTTGTAAAGAAGTGTATATGGCAGTGCCTGAAGTTCTTGATGTGAGTGAATTAGACTTACCGTGTAAGCTTAATAAGTCTCTCTATGGACTTAAACAAGCCAGCAAACAATGGTATGCTAAGATTACTAAAGTTTTGTCCATTAGAGGCTATACACATTCACACCATGATTACTCTTTTTTCTACAAGAAATCTGATTCATTGGTGGTGTTTGTGGAAGTTTATGTTGATGACATAGTATTGAAAGGCACATACACAACTAAATTAAACATTTAAAGACCCACCTAGACAAGACATTCAAAATTAAAGACCCTGGCAAACTACATTATTTATTGGGTATGGAAATTCTTGATACTGTAGGACTGGTACTTATTTCACAAAGAAAATTTTTTGTATTGGACTTATTAAAGAAGTATGCTTGTTTCAATTACACTTCCTTATTATCTCCCCTTGATCCTTATATCAAGCTCAGGGTACAGGAGGAGAAGCTGCCACACTTTCTGATCCCAGCCTTATGCAGGAAACTTGTGGGAACTAAACTTCCTACACTACCCCAGATTGTACTACGCTTTTAATGTTCACTTGTGAGTCATTTTATGACCACCCCACTCCCCACTTACAACATTTTTTCACTGTGGCTTAGATACTTAAAACAAGATCCTACAATGGGAATTGACTTGTCAAATGACCCTGATTTTACTATGAAGGCATATTGTGATTCAGACTGGGCCACATGCCCAGATTCCAGGAAATTTGTAAGTGGATAGTTGGAAGTCTAAGAAGCAAAAAAAATATCATTGTCATCTGCAGAGGTAGAGTATATATCACTTGGGAATGTGGTAGGTGAATTGCTTTGGCTGCATAGGTGAATCACTGAGTTAACCATATCTCATTCTTCTCCAATTATTGTGTACCGTGACAGTCAAGCTGCTATACACATAGATCACAATCATGTTTTTTATGAGAGAACTAAGCACATTGAAGTTAATTGTCATTTTGTGCGTAATAAATTGCAGGAGGGGCTCATTTCCATTCACCATGTGACAACCAATGAACAACTGACGGATATTCTCACTAAGTCCCTCACCGGTATCAAACATGCTGCAATTTGCACAAGTTGGCTGTGAGATCATCCCTACCAACTTGAGGAGGGGTTTGAGAATTAAAACTAAACTTAATATCTAGCTTAATTACAATAGTTAGTTAGTTAGTCATGATGTTATAGTTGTAAATATGTCAGTTAGTTAGTTAGAAGTTACTTGCATAGTTGGTTCATCTCAAAAGTTCTTAGTCACATGTATATAATGTAACAGTGATCAATCAAACAATTATAATTTTACATTCACCCAAAATACGCTTCCTCACAGTTCTCTCCTTCTCCCTTTTAATTGCCATTCATGGCTTGCTTGTTACTGTTTGATTGAATACTCACCATTACTGTGAGGTTTGATAGTTATGTACTAGAGTTATCAGAAGCATTAACTTCCTTTAAAAATACAGATGGTCGTGTGTGCAGCTAGGCCATAACTATGCCTAGCCTAAAAGTAGGAAACTTATTGAATCTAATAACTTTTATGTAACAGGTAGGGTATATTCTTTTCATACAATGTTTGCAAAATAGTCTGTTAAATTACTACACTATTATTAGTTTTTTTTTTTTGGTGTGAATAATAATAATAAACAGTCCTCGGATTAAATTATAGTATCTCTTAATTAATTGTTTGTTTGGCAAGTCTGGGATAACTTATATCGAAATTAATAATTAGTATCGGGATAAGTTATTCCTCCCTTTGAATGGTAGAGTAATCTTGGGATAACTTTTCTGGAATAAAATAAGTAAATGACAAAAATGTTTCTTTTTCAATCCTTTTGCTACATAACTTTTTACATTCATGCATATTTTTGTAAACAAAAAAATTGTTCTTAAAATTTATTATTTTGAATACAACAATTCAAACACTCAATAAAAAAAAATGTCCCATAATAACTACTCCCATTACAATTTATTCCATCATTATTAATCCTATCATAACTCGAATTTATTAGACAAACAGAGAAACTTTAGAATAGACACCCAAGATCACACCTGTAATACAGATCTTAAACTTCTACTTTTGGCAAGTAATTACGGGATTCTAAAATTCTTTTAAAAACTGTTTACCTATTTAGTAGCATATAGTAGCATACTTCTTCTACTTTTTTTTTTTTACAAAATCAAGAAAGACGAGTTGAACAAAACATAGAATACGACATAAACAGTACATGTGACACATCTTAACTATGTCTCTCAAGTTAAAACCTACTATATTTTTTTTCTTATAACAGTCGATTATTGAAAATATTGTTTAACAGCTTAGAAAATTATTTATGTCCACTCGAAGCGTGGATATATTACCTAGTATAGAGACCAACTGAAAATCTATGTATGATTTGTATTACTTTGTCGATTATTACAATAAAGTATTAAGTTATGATTTCACGTCTAAACAAAACAAAGAAAAAACAAAAAGCAAAAAATTGAAACAAAGAACAAAAATGTATAGTTAAAAACTTATGTTATCATGTTTGTATGTACGTGTTACTTTATTACATTACAAGTGTTCTTAATGAATAACAGAAATTAACTAATAAGGCATAAAATAATTGATAATTATAATATTACCTTTCGGCATATTTTATATCTACTTTCATTAAATAGTTGAATGCATCTTTTTCTTTTAGGAAAAGGGTTGATATACCCTCAACTTGTCCATTTGGAGCTGATATAAACCAAAAGCCCCTCGTTATTAATGGCTCATATATGCCCTTACCGTTATACAACGGTTCACATTATACACCCCCTCCACCCCACCCTACCCCCCCCCCCGCCGTTACAAAATGGCTCACATATGACCCTTCATTCAGGAAATTAAACGATTAAGTTTTTAAATTTATATTTATTCTTCTAATTTTTATAAAAAAATTTATTAGGGGTAATATAGGATTCTTCTATCAAAGTTCACAAGGTATATTTTAATTTTTTTCATCAGAAATTATTTTTTGTGACTTCTTTTATATTATTATTATTTTGAGTTTCTTTCTTATGTCTTATTTAGTTTTTTGTCTTTCATTTCTTAGTTTAAAAGAAAAAGAAATTAAACTATTTTTGGGTGTGTAATTGTAAGTTACAAATTTCGTATTCGAAGAAAAAAATTGGTCATCTTATAAAAAAAGTTTTACACGATATTGTGAAACCAATAAAAATTTGATTATCAAATATTAATTAATAAATTCATCATTGAAACAAAAAAGTCAAAAAATATGTTTGGACGAGGAATTAAATTTACTCATATGGGATGATATTTTTTAGAAAAAAAATAATAAAAATTTAGATAAATTTTTTTTTTTTTCATTTCCGTTGGAGAAGAAATGGATATGTGACCATTTTTTGTTTACAAGTAGGGTATATATGAGCCCAACCTTTCATAACAACACGGGATTAGCAGCTCTAAATACCAAGTTGAGGGGTATATCAGACCCTTTTCCCTTCTTTTTTTTTTTAAAAAGAACAAAGTCATTTCAAGTTGATGTAAAATATTATTTTTATTATTATCTGTATCTATATATAAATATGGAAAATCATTAACCTAAAAAAATTGAAAGTAATAATATTAATCTAAATTTTCGTTCTTTTTTTTCATTTTTAAACAATTAATTAAATAAGAAAAGAAGATTTGATCATTTGGTTTCGAGTAAAATTTTATCTTGTGTGACTATTATAACAAAATTGAAACGCCAATGTTTCTCTCTGCTAAATAACTATTAGCAATTGTTATTGCGTGAAATTTATTCGATTGTGACATATGGTTGAAGATTTGCCTTGAATTTAAATTTCATTCATTACTTATGTATATTGATTCTGTTATTACAAAAAATTACTTATATGATAGTCACTTAATTTAGTACATTTAATTCATGAATGCAGAATGTTTTCTCTAGCTATCAATGAGCAACCCCCTAAACTAAGCATAATTTTATGAAAAAAAATCAAGTGGTTAATCTGCCAGTAGGAATTGACAACAACGTACACCATTAAAATATTTTTCTTAGAGACAATTAATATTAAAATTGGAATTGCAAGATTCTTTGCAAAAATCATTCTGACACTGTTTTCTATATATATATAGCTATAATAGATATATATAATATATATATATAATATATATATATATATTATTTGTTTCGATTGTTTCCTATGTCTTGTTTCTATTTCAAAAATTTCTAATTGGCCCCCACCAAAATATAAGGCGCTTGTTTCGATTGTTTTCATATTCAATAATTTCTAATGTAGGGAGTGATGATATTTGTGCTTTTGTTTTCCTTTTAGTTGTTGCCCCACCAAAAATATAATGCGTTTTTTCGATTGTTTCTAATTTCAATAATTTTTCTAATGGTATGAGTGATATATTTGCTTTGTTTCTTTAAGTGTAAATCCTACTCATTACTTCTTCACTCTTCTAGTTCGATTTTGTAATCATAATCCCTCTAGTTTTCTATTTTAAATTTTCCCCTTAAAATTTATACTTTTTTTTTTTTTTTTTTATCTTATGAACATATTCATACCCTTTCACATCTCTTTTTCTTCTTCCCTTAACTTTTGTTCCTTACGAATGACCTCTCTTCTTTAACCCCATCCCGAAATTTGGTTATTATTCATCGTTCTTCTTAGAAACATTTACCTTCCATAGTCCTAGAAATTTACAGGTTAATCCATCGTATTCCCATAAGAGGCTAAGAGACTAACCCATTACTAGAATAAATAGATTCACTAATAATATTTTATGAACTGCAACAAATACTTAACACGATATTTTTTATAAAAAACATAATTTAAACACACATAATGTTACATAGAAGTAAGTTTACAGAAACGTAGCATATGAAAACTTACATACGAGAAACGAGTGAAGTTTCCCTTTCTGGAACCCTAAAAACTTCCAAAGCGTTACTTCAAACAAACTTTTAAAACGCCTTAAGAACAAAAACTGAAAATCTTTTTACAATGGTCAAAAGAGAATTTTTATAATGAAAAAGGTTTTCTGGGAATTTTTTGAGAGCTTTTGTAGTGAGTTTTTTCTTTCTGCCTTCTCTCTGTCTTCTTTGTCTTCATAAAAGTTGTGCTTTATCATGCCATTCGGACTTTTCAAACTCCGGATTTCAATGGAAAAGGCATCTTATCACTTAGCCGGGTACCCATCTGGCCCCATCGTCACGGAAGTTTATTGTCCCTTCTTCTTTCTTGCATTATTGTTCCTGGAATCCTGATCTGACAATCGTTAGCTTAATCCTCTTGACGCTTCCCAACAGTTTTTCCACATGCGTGTAGTGAGTAAGTGAGACTCACATCTTTGACTAAAGAGGCTCCTCCTTTTAGTGTACAATATATGGTAAAATGATATTTTATTTTATTATTATTATATATATAATTTTTAATTTTTTTTCTGTGTCTAAATTATTGGCAATGCAATTGAGTCAAAACTGCTCCTGAATCAAATCATCATTTGGGTCTTTGGGCAAATTTGCAGGAGTCTTCAAAATTACTGATTATTTGGGCTAGATAGAAAATTCGTCTTGGGCTTTGTATTGGGCTTGGTTTTATTGTGTGGTCCTTTTTCTTGTTTTTTGTTTGAGTAGTTTTTCCTATAGTCTGGGTTATTAGGAATTCCTAACTCTTTAGTTTTTTTTTTGGGGTTGGTTTACTTTTCGTCTGATTGTTCTGGTTAATTGAAAGTGGTAGTTTCTTCTTGAAGATGAACGTTTCTCTCTTCCCGTTTTGTCAAAGTGACACCTCACGGATTTGAGAAGTCTTTATACCGGGCCACCGTTTGAACCGAACTAAGTTTGTATCTCATCCGCTACAGTGATTTTCTTACATTAATGGGGAATGCCCCACCCATCTCATCCATTTTTGTTTGGGATTGGATAAAACCCTGTGGTATGTCTTAGTTTTTTATTCTACCTTTGCTTTCCAATTTGCTGCGTCTTTCCATGAGCCTTGGCATTTTCTTCTATTAAGGTCCTTCATTTTTCAAGTTCAGCAAGCCCTCTTGAATGCTTCAGTCATGGATGAGCAAATGGTCCCAAATATGATTTTGTCTGTGTCTTTTGGATTTGTTTGTATTTTGGAATTGGTGCTGGATTTTTTATGAGAGCTGGAGAACTATACTCATTTGGTCCTAACTATTCCTCTATCATAGTCTAAAGCTCTGTAAAATCGTTAAAACCTTTGAAAGTAGTTTCTGAAAATCTTTGATTGAATCTAATCTAAAACTTCTATCCCTGTTTTAAAAACACAACAAACCGTTCTTTCTTCCATGAATTACTACATAATATTTAAATTAGTTTCCTTTCTTTATTTATTTTTGCTATAAAATAGTATCCTAAAGGCTTTAGAAAACAACAATTATTATTTAGTGTCTTTTTTTATTATTAATGTGCTCTCCATTGTTGATCTATAAGACATGTCTGTTGTTTTGGTCTAGTTGAACAGTTATGTAATGTCTAAATGTTTAAGTTTGACGGTCCTATGCAATTAGGTTTTTGTACTCCAAATTGTCATTCTTTCTATCAATCTCGTCACTTTTATCTAATGTATTTAAAATGTAAATTAGCTAACTTGTCTGCTTTATAAAGAGTCTGCCAAACCTAGGTTGAAAGGTTTGAACCTTTTTTACCTTTGTCTGAAGTTAGAGGTAGAAAATAGTTGTCCTCATTCTGTAAAATTTAAACTTTAAAAAATTAGTAATCTACTTAATTGTCTGCAATCTTATTATCAGTTCCCTTTTAATATGCTCAAAAATTATAGAATGGTAAATAGAAAATATGGTATCTAAAAATTTTAACCATCTTCTTCTGACTGTATTTATCATTAATTTTTTGGTGACACTTGCTATTGCGTCACAATCTTGTTTTCCTAATATTCTGGTTTATTTAAAATTAATTCTAAAACGATTTAACCATAATATTACCGTAAAATTTCAACAGCTAATCTAGCCTTATTACCTTTTTCTTTAAACTTTCCACTTTGATAGGCGCATATATTTTCTTCTTGTTTTAGTACTATATTATGTGGTTTGTGATTTTACTATACTGCACCCCATCCCTCAAAGCTTCCATCTTTTCTATTATTAATTAATCTGTTTCTAGTGGCATATTTAGATCAGGATGTTTTTATATTCTTTCTTTTTATTTTTGTCTAATTTAATGTCTTCAGATATTGAAGTTTCATTTGTCCTTTAGTTCCTTTTTAGAGTGATAACTGTCCTGCTATTTTTCCCTATCTTTAATAAAAGGTCTAGCATAAATTTATTATTCCTAAGAATTTTTGTTAAATCTTTTAAATAATTATTTAATTTTTGTCTGGCATTCTGAGCTTTTTTTGGCTATATAGGTTGTAGCTTGTATTCTTCCTTCTCACTAAATAATTCCTAAAAAAATTATATAAGTTTTTACATAAATCCATTTTCTTTTAACTAATTATTATTCCATTATCAACAAAAATCTAAAAACTTTTGTAATGTCCTAACTGTTCTTTTATATTCTCACTAACTACTAAAATAATCACTACATAGACTAAAACAAACAAAACCTTTTAATCTCCCAAATATTTTATCCTTTTTCTTTGGGAAATCCTTGGGAGGTGTTGTTTTTAAAACCCAAATGGCATTACTAACCATTTCAACATGTCCTTCAGACGTAAAAAGCAGTCCATTCTATACTGTCCCTGGATGCATTTTTTTTTGCCAATATCATATTTACATCAATTTCAAAATAAATTGTTTTTCCTCCTTGTATTCTATTTAGAATTTCTGTTTTTTGTCTGGTAGTTTATAAATCCGGCGGTTCTAAGTGTTGTCCCATTTAATCTTTTATAATTTAGAACCAGGCTAGCTTTTCCCTAATATTTCCCCTAGAGTTCTTACCATCATGTGTTGAATCGTATGTTTTGAAGTAGATCTTCTTATTACTTTACTCCTATTCTAAATAGTTTTCTATTAATTTTTATTTTAAATCTTCTATATCTTGATTTGGTAGCTCGAATTGAGGGTGTTTTTATTATATTTCTTGAATTTATTATGTCTATTGTACAATACTTCATTATTATGTTCCCAATATTTTTAAGGCTTTTACTCTATTATTTCTATTTGAATCTAGGATTTCTATTATCTACTCTCTCGATTTTTTATTTTCTCCTATCTTTGTTATTCCCGTCTTAAAATTAATTAGCTCTGTTTTCCATTTTCCTATTAAAAAACATAATTTTTTATTAATTATTTCGTCTTCTCTTCTATTTCTAGTATATTTCATATACTATATTACACTTCATTTTATGACATTCTATATCATTTTCAAATTTTCCACAACATTTTTCTTTTGGTCTTATTTTAGTATCAATTTGGTTAGTTAAAACTGAGGTATAAGTTGTATTTTTCATAAAAATTATTCCATCTTGTTTTAAGGTCCTCCTTTATTATATAGTATAAAAAATCTAGTCTCTAACACAAACTCTACTCGTATATCTAGGTCTCGTACCCATATTTTATATTATCCATTTTATAAGTGGGTTTAAAAATTTTGAAGGCAAGTATTTAAGAAACTTATTTGTGCTTTATCTATGTAATGTATATAATATTATGTGTTTCCATCCATTTGGCATAGCTCAAGTGGGTTTTTTCTAAGTCGTTATTATTCTGGAGGTACACCTTTTTTATTTAAAATACTTTTTGGTACATCCTGCATCTATTAATGCTAGGGGGGGGGAAGGTCGCTATTTCATCTTTTTCCAATTTGGATTTTTGCTAAGATCTTAACAGTATTTAGATTTTGTGTCTTCTTACATATTAGGGTTTAGATGCTTCATTCCATTAATTCCTTGATTACTGGTGATTGTTCTTGTGTAGATTTTCCTTTTCCAAACCTTACTATTCTTTCTTTTCTTCTATTCTTTTACGGTTGCTTCTAACAAACCACTAGTACTTTTAAGTTCTACTGAGGTTCATTTGGTTATGTCTTTTCTTTTCTGAGTTATTAATTCCTAATTGTGTTTCTATACAATTTTACACCCTTCTATAAAACTTTATTACCTTTAGCTCTTTTAATGTTTGTGCTTGTGTACCATTTACAACACCAATTACATGGATTCTACTATCTAATCCTGTAATCCTTTTTCAATCAATGTTCACATTCTACTATATTCATAAAATTTTTATTTTAGATTATCTATTTTAAGTCTTCTCTCCTATTTCATATTTACTTCTTCTGCCGTTTTGAAATTAGAAGAATCTTCTTCTTTGTTTTATTTTCGTCTATATCAATACTTACTATATGAGTAAATACTCTTTCATTGTCTACTATATTCATCTACATTTAATAATGCCTTTCCATTAAATTCTTCACTAGTTTGCGCATTTCGGGTTTTAAATCATTATATCTTTTAGGCAAGTATTTGCTAAATTGTGGTCTACTACTTTCCATACTTCCACATGTAAAACATTCCTCATTTATTTTATAATTTCTATCTGTTTCTATACTTTCTAACATGTCTATCCCTATTCAGATATGGGTCCTTGCTGAGATTTTTTTTTTTCCCCACTTTGTTTAAGAAAATATCCTTTTTTATTATATCTCTTATTATTTTGTGGAGGGTATTTTTTTGTACATTTTTTTCTCTTTTTTATATTGTTTCTTTACATCATAACTTTGAGTTTGTATATATTACACAATCTTACAGAAGTTCATTCATTCTGTTTTAGTTGTTTTTGTATCTGTAGATTGGTAACATTTTTCTTGTCATATGTCCATTATATGTTGTATTCTATTCTATTGACCATTTTTGCTTGAGAGATTTTGAGCTAACTCCAGCTCTTTAGTCATCTTTCTTCTATTTTCTCTTCTTCTATTTCTTACTAAGCTACGCTCCTGGTAATTTATTCAATAATTTTTTAACCTAGTCTGTTGTCCAAAAGCAATTGTCCACTAATTGTACAATAGTATAAATAGTCATTTAAATTTCTTTATAATACCAAGTTACGTTCTGTCTTATTGTTCTAATTGTCATTACTTTACTCTGCATTTCTTTGTAAAGCTATTAATCCACTATTGGTTCGTCTCCTGTTATAAGGTATGTATTTTATTTGTAAAGTTTATATGGTTTCGGTCCTATGATACTAAGTACTGGAATTCTGATGGGAATTCTGTCTATTTTATAAATCTTCCCATAAAGCTTTAGTTGAGTCTCCTAAAAAAGTTTCTAATCATTTTATACATGGTTTTTATTCTGCATATTTCTGTATAATTTTTTATGAAATCGGCCCCTACAATTTAGTCCTTTCCAAAAGTCTATTACTGAGTTCCCATCTTGTGAATCATGTGCTGCTATATTTAAAATTTTTCCTTTACTTGCCCCCTTCTTGGAGTACTATGGTTCTTCTATAGGCATCCTTTTTGTTTTCCCATATGTTTTTAACTTCTTTTTTGGAGTCTCCTCCTTGCTATATCTCTTCTACTGGCATATTCCTGTGCTATTGTCTGCAGTATGTCCTTGTTCATTTGTTCTTGAAATGGACTACTAGAACTAGCTGTTTCCATTCATTCTTTCTGACTAAGTAATAGATTCTACTCATATTTTCACTAATCATTGTCTTTGTATTTGTGTATATATTTATTCATTATTGCTTTTATCTAGAACTTATCTTGTAATTCCTTTTTCTAATCTATATCCTTTATTATCAATTCTTTGTTCACATATGTTTAAAATGAGATATTGTTTGTTTCTAAATTTAGGTCTTTATTTACAAATCCTTTACAAGTAAACAGTCTATTTTTATTTTTTCTTTGATTTTCTTTTTGTGTCTTTTCTATAGCTATCATCTACTGCAATAAGCTTCTTCTAATTTATTTTCCATATTCAGTCCGTCTAAATGCATTTCTTCTATAGTACTTTCTACTACTTTCTTCTTCAAAAGACTTTTTGACGCATCATAATTATACCATCTGTATCTCATTGAAGGTTCTCCGTTAAATTTTATATATTAATGAGGCATCTGGATGGTAATGCTTCTCTTTTCTTTCAAGTCTTCCTAAACACTTTCCATTCTAATCCTTCCGCATTATTCTTCAGGTTTATTTTTAATTGGTTGTATATTAGTTTTATCCCTCTATTTCCCATTACTCTACTAACTCATTTATTTGTATTTTAAATTAGTCTTACTATTATCTGTCATTTTTTTAGGAATCCTACACACATTATGGACTGAAATTACATTCTAGTCGCGGTATTATGTACCTAAAGGTCGATCCTCGCCCTCCCGTAACAATGAATGCAAGTGTCACTACATTCTTAAAAAAAAGAATCTATTCTCACGTTTTTGCACGCCACAAGGGCAATTAATTAATGATAGGGGCTCCCACTCGTTTAACAGATTGTTTCAAAGGTTTTATTGGACTAAAATATGGCGTCGCCATAAATGTGTCCACTCTATCACCCTCAAAACTAGTTAGAACAAGTTTGAAGCGTCGAATCGGGCGATCACACATATATTGTCAAAAATAATGACGCTAGTAGAAAAAAGGAAATTGTCAACGAGGCTTGACTATGCTCTTGGGCCTACCAGAACGCGTATAAACGACTCCCATAGGTCTGTCCCCGTACCAACTTGTATATGTGACAAGCTTGTCAATTCTCAGTTGAGTTTCGAGCATAAAGTAATGTAGGCTATGAAAAAGTTGAAATGGATGGAGTAGACTGCATAACAACGGCTAACAGCTTGAATGAACTTATGAATTTCACAAAAGCTTAGGACAAATCTCAGCCCTCTACAAAGAAAAATTGAAAAGTACCATGCCAAAAAATGAAAACTAGAGTTTCTGTTGGGATTTGGTTGCTTGTTATTCAATTCTAGACTGCGCTTGTGTCCGGGCAAGCTCAAGTCCAAACGGACTGGTTCTTACTTGGTTACCCAACTATTTCCGCATAGAGCAGTTGAGTTGGAAACAAGGAGGGTGTGCGTTCAATATGACATTGACAACGCATAAAATCTATTTGGGCATGCTAATCGGCGAGTGAAATGATCGAGGCCTACCAGTCTTGGATGGAGTCTTAGTAATCAAGTGTCCGGAGTTGTGGCCTGCGACGTTAAAATCAAGGCGCTTGTTGGGAGGAAACCCAATACTTAGCGTTTTTTCTTTCTAGTAATGGATAGCCATTTCTCTATGGGTTTTCAAAATTTGCAGGCACATCACCAGGAAATTCCACAAACATTTTACTTTGCAGCATCACTGACGGATAAAGTGACGGACCGTTGTTCCTGTACGGACCTTCGCAGTAATCTGTCCGTAACAAACGTACGTCTTCACAGTTATTTGCCACAAACGAGGTCAGGGCCCAAACAAACCGCGACGGACACCAACGCCTTACCGTAACAACCGAGATGGACCATCGTTGGGTAATCCTTCGCGGTCATAATGAAGCGTACCCGACCCTACCCGGCTGGGGTTTTTTTAAAAAAAATTCAACATTTTAAAACCCACCCCTTCAATTCACGTCCATTCCTTCACTCTTTCTTCGATTTCCCTTCCCTCCGTTTTTCAACTTCCAAAGATAATAAACCCTCTCTCTTACATACTATCATTTTCCTCAAATTCTCCAAATTTCTTCTAAAATTTCATTATCTACTAGTCGGAGCTGCCCTCTTAGATCTCTACTTGATCAACCAGTACCTTTCTCTCTTGTTTTTTCCCAAATTCTTATATAGTTCTCTAATTCTATCATTTTTATTGGCTGTTTTGTTTATCATTTAGTATTAGCCTAGGTCTTCTTGATAGGTTTCCTTCTTTAGTGAAATTATGTTTGGTAGGTTGAAAAATTCTTGATATTTCCGTGTTAAAACTATAGAATAGGTGCTTTAGAATTGCTGTTTCTGGTATTTGGTTTAGAACAATGAGGTTAAATCACCCCACCCATTCTATTTTGTTCATCGGGGATGAATGGGCATCCTCAGTTTTTGTCACTGAGTTACATAACGGACCCCGATTACCGGACCTTCATACCCACTACGGACCGTCATTGGGTCAGTTCCAACAGCCCTACACCCCCTTTTCCAATTTCTTCTCCAGTGTCCCCCACGGCCACTGTGATGGCCCGTGGTTCCCACGACGGTTGTCATGCATCAACCGTGCTAGTGTCAGAGACCCTGTTCCTATGTCTCTCACTTTTTCTAAGTGTCTCCAACTTGACACATGGAACAGACCGTCTTTCCACCACGACGGACCGTCCCTTCACAACCGTTCTGGTTGTCAGAGACCCTGTTCCTAAGGGTCTCTCACTTTTTCTAAGTGTCCTCCAACGGACACATGCGACGGACCTTCATTCCCACGACGGTTCGTCCTGCACAACCGTTCTGGTTGTTAGAGACCCTGTTTCTAAGGGTATCTCTATTTTTCTATGTGTCCTCCAACGGACAACTCCGACGGACCGTCATACCCGTGACGGTCCGTCCTGCATAACCGTTGTGAAGGTGAGAGAGACCTCTCTTAAGGGTCTTCATACTTTTTCCAAGTGTCCTCTTACGGACAACTACGACGGACCGTCATACCGTCGACGATCTGTCCTAAATGACCGTTGTGATGGTCAGAATCCCCTCTCCTAAGGATCTCTATAATTTTTAAGTGTCCTCTGACGAAACCTCGAATTCTTTGGAAAAAGACCGAGGATGGTAAATATCGGCGTTTATCAACAATGTAGAAGAAGCAACTTTCTATCAATGTCAACTTTTGGTAGAAGCTTTAGAACAATTCCCGGTCCATTTATGAAAGATCTGGTTACAAAGAGATATTGTTCATTTTTGAGAAATGATGATAGATGCAGCACGGTAAGTACTATTGCTACAGAAATCTCCTGTACAAAAATAAATAAGATCGGGTGCGTTCCACTAGTCCTTGTACAAATCTGGCTATAAACATTTTGTGCAGCATTATGTGAACTGGGGCAAGCATAAAGCTCATGCTCTCTCCATTTACAAGAAATTTGGGTTTGGGAGTCAATGCCCATGCGATGGCGGTACTAATAGATGATCGAGACAGTACAAGGCCTATAGGGACATACTCCCGATTGCTATAAAAGTGGACTCGTTCATATTTTCGTCAGATTTTTTGTTATTCTTGATTGTGATACGATTATGAGTGCCCATTATTCTTGGTAGGGCCATTCCTTGCTACGGGAACGACTAGTAGACATGGAAAGATGCATATGAATTTAGTTGAACATGAGAAGTGACCTTTAACCTTATAACATGTCCATGATGCAGAGTGGTGAGCTCCCAATCGTTATCCTGTTGTACCCTACCACATTGTTTGAGACAGCTGATACACAATAGAAGAACGTCTGGGTGTAGAAGCATTAGCGGCAGTGATAATAAATTTTGATAGCGATTGTCATTGAAGAGTATGAGACATTATCGAGCTCTTGATCGGGGATGTTCAAGGTTTAACCAAAGAAATTTGAGTAAATATAAGAATCGCGAGTCCCCACCCGCGAAACCATATTGCTGAGGCTCTAAAGTTGGAACTAAAATCTCTCAACATACTAAGTAATGAATCTCTAGGAAATAGGACACTTTGCCGGTAATCATTACATCAGACCTGATGAACAACAAGTTGGAGTTTGGTGAAAGTGCAAAATGTTCAAAAGTGGCTATTGGTGGACTATTGCGGACTTATTAGGATCCCTCCTGGTATTCTTCCTCTACTATAATCCAACTCGATCCTTATCATAAGCCAAGTAGTTTAGCACTCACTAGACGCTTAAAATCCCTATCAAGAGGTCGGAAGTAAGGAAATCATTAAGTGGTTTGATGCCAGAGTAATCTATCTAAATCTGATGCCGTTGAATAGTATTTTTGTATGCCTGTTCAGCGTGTACCTAAAAAGGGGGGAATGACTGTTGTCCCCGATGAAATAAAATGAACTTGTTCCAATGAGACCGGTAACTGGATGGAGGGTGTGTATGGATTACCGCAAATTAAATGAATGGACTGAAAAACACCACTTTCTTATTCCCTTCATGGATCAGATGTTGGATAGACTTGCCAGAAAAAGGTGAAACTGTTTTCTTTATGGATATTTGGGGTATAATCAGATTTCTATCGCACCAAAAGATCAAGATAAAACCACTTTTACTTGTCCATATGGGACCTTTGCGTTCAAAAGAATGTCATTTGGGTTGTGCAACGCGCCCGCCACATTTCAGAGATGTATGAAGTCGATATTTTCCAACATGGTGGAGGATACTATAGAAGTTTTATGGATGATTTTTCTGTGGTTGGTGATTCATTCGAGCGGTGTTTGAACAATTTATCTGAGGTCCTTAAGAGTTGTGAAGACTACAATTTAGTAATAAACTGGGAAAAATATCATTTCTTGGTGAAAGAAGGTATTGTTTTGGCTCATCCCATTTCAAAGAAATGGCATACAGGTTGATCAAGCTAAAGTTTAGGTAATAGAGACACTTCCCCCACCGATCTCTGCGATAGGTGTGAGAATAATGTGTTGGCCCTGGTCCCTCCTTGGACATGTTCACCTCAGCCTATGCCAAAAGCATAAGTTGAGGGTGTCTAATGCAGTAAACAACCCTTTTTATGGCCCTGATCCAACTTTGGGTATTGTGTACTTTGACTCATGGCAAAGCCATTAGTTTAGGGTGGCTATTATGAGGGATGCTCTCGAAAGTAGGGTTGAAAGAACAAAGAGAGAGAAAGAACAAAAGTAAAGTGACTCAAGAATCAGTTGAAAGAAAAATAAATAATAATAATAATAAAAACAAGAAATACAAGCAAGAGAAGAAGAGAGTCACTTACACAAATGAAGAAACAAGGGAAAATAGAAAGTTGAAAGAATATGAGAAACTAGGAGACATAAAATGATAAAAAGTGGTATGTTTAGCCGATATATCAAAGAGGACAAAAAGTCACTAAATTATACCTAAAGATACCGGACCTGACCCTGAGCCTATGTTACAAGCTAAGAAAGTCCTGTCGTGATCCTAAGAGTTGTATAGCGAACTTAAAGAAGTGAAAAATAAGGTCAATCTTATGGCAATATGTATGAATGAGTGTGAATTTGCTCTGACAGTGGGTGTTGAAAAGTAATCCTTATACTCAAACAAAAAAATTGTGTGAAAAATAAGGATTTTGTTTTGAAGCGAGGACACTAGTTGAAGTACCGGAAATATTAGCAACTCGGTGAGAAATTGAAGAGGATAGGTGTTAGTGCATGGTGGGTCTGTGTCATGGTCTGATTCCACATAATACAAGCCTAATAGTGATAGCATGCATAAATATGATGAGATTGATAGGGATTTGTATCCAAATGAATGCGACGGATAAAACATGGATACTATTGTACAAAGATTTTGTATTGAGTCATAATGCATCGCTTGGGGACAAACAACGAATTTAAGTTGAGGGTGTTTTATTAATACTTTTTACTTAAGTTTAGTGTGTCCAAAAGTCTTTTTGTGCTAATTTTTATATAGAAGTTTCCTCCTTATTTACAGGAAATCTTCTAAAAGATGAAATGTGGAGGTTTTTTTGAGCAAGCAATACAGAAAAGTATACCACCACAAATCTTGTGAACTGTCTTTCATGCTCGTTGAAGGGTCCGTAGGTGGCATCGTAGGTACAACTGCGTAAGGCAGACGGGGAAGTCTGACCAAGTGTGTGTGTGTTTCCGGAAAGCAATGACGAATAGTCGTAGCCATACGGTCCGTCTGCTCGTTCGTCATAAAGATCAGAGAAGTAGTCCGTAACAACCCAATTCCAAGAGTTAAAAGTGTTTGGAACGGAGACCCTCGACAGACCATTGTTCCTGTGACAGTTTGTCATACCTTCCATCGAGGGTATGAAGACAAGCAGCATAAGAAATTGCACACGTATGGACCAACCTAAGTCTATATGAAGGGTCCGTCGTGACCAACGACGTCCTTCGCGAGTCCGTCGATCCACCTCTTTTATAGATTTTTTCCCCAATTCCAGCAAATAGAGTACCCTTATTTATTAGATTTTATTTTTTTTTTTAATATAGTTGGAAAACAAAACCCTCATTTTTGATGTTAGATCTCGAATAGTGTCCAGATCCTTCCTTGATTAGATTAGACGCTTATTATTTTTAGACTCTTTTTAAATTCTTGGTTAATGTGAGACTTTTGTAATTTATGGTGTGGGTGACTTTTCAGATTAATCAAGTTAACTTTTTCGTATTTTACTCTGTCCATTGAAGTAGTGCATGAACTCTTATCTACTTAATAATTGGAATAGGGTGATTTGACTATGCGTAACTAAACTCCATAACGTATGGTTTGTGGGAACCATAGGCGAATAATGAGGTAAATCTAACTAAAACAACAATTCTAGAATAGTGGTCCTTGGGCATTATTGATAATTCTTTCACTTTTAACAAGTCTTTTTAAATATTAACGGATGAAAACGTTAGAACTCTCGCCTTAATGCTACTGTGTCGGACCAAGAGGTAAGATAATAGGTAAAAGAATTAATCAACATATATTTATAATTATACTATCTAATAGGCTATAAATAATTTGTACGAGGTAATACAACTGTAGTCAAATAATCGAATATTAGATGCTAAGATGAGTAAATATAGGATTAGTATAGCCACACACGTAGCCTACTAGTTGCGGGAGGAAATTTTCTAGATACCGTACCAAGGATTAAGAAATACAAAACTTATCACTTTGCTGCAATATACTAGGAAAGAAATGGTTATAGTTGAATTAAACTGTTTGACACCTATGGGGTAACCCGTACACCTCGTTACTTTTATTATTGAATAACTCCAGCATTTGAACTGTAGTTGTCTCTTTAATTTCTCTAGTTATTTTCATTCATTTAGAATGAAAGACCACCCCCTTTTATTATAAATATCATTATTTGTATTTCCCAAGAAGTAACTGACTAACAATAGTAATAATAGATGAAGGTAAGTCTAACTATTTTCCTTCCCTTTGTTCCTCGTGGGAAGATCCCAACCTCACTATTTGGGTTATTTAATTGACATGATCGCTTTACTTTCTTATTGAGAAGTAAGTTTTGCGTTATTTGATCCAATCCCACTTCCGATGTGGCTATTGATGGTCGATCGACACAATAAAATCCACGGAATCTTCAAACGATGTTGCTAGTAAAGTAAGTAGTTCATATTTCCAGCAGATTTTGTTATTCTTGATTTGTGATTTGGTCGATTTGTTAAGTGCCTATTACTCTTTGGAGGCATTCTTTGCTACGGGTAGACCTTTAGTGGAGGAAAATAGGCAGATGAAATTTCGGTAAGACAAGATAAGTGACCTTTAACATTGGGTGTTGGTCCAAAGGCAGAGTGGTGAGCTCCAATCGGTATCTACTATATCCGAAAACGGTCTAAACTACCCATCAAAGTATTGGAAATGGTACATAAAAATTACCCTCCATTCACCATTTGTCCAAAATACCCTTCCCGCACTCCTCCTATTGATTTTCAAATACCCGTGTCATCTACCTTTTTGTACAAAATCGTCACTTATTTAAACGGTTTTATAGTTAAAACTCTTTAAATATTATTTTTAAATATGTGGTTGACTTACTATTTGTTATAAATTTGAACGTATTATATAACTTCATAATCACCAATACTCCTCATACTAATTAAACCCCTGCAAATTAAATAAAACCCGTTTACATTTTAATGCAACAACCAAAACACTGCCAATTGAGTGTTTTTTCCCTTTCAAAAAATTGAGAGCAAAAAATATTAGAGAACTAAATTATCATACAGTCAAGTGTCTAAAAAAAATGATTGACAAACATAAAAGTCCTGACTATGTTCACGTCTTAATTATTCTTAACGTCTCAGTTATGGATGTTACTTTTTCATAGTACCTTCTTTGGTAAAATAATATATTATAGGTTTAACATATCATAAAATATTTAAAAAATTAATATTTTAAAAAGTACATGAATACATTTCATATGATGTACTATTTCTTTACATTTAATCATAAATTTTATGTCAATCTGAAAGGTGAGAAATCCTAATTGAAAGTGACCTCCCTCCAAATAAGCGGCTCAACCTACATTTAATTGGGGCTTCGATCAACTCAACAATTTGAATGTCCATATTCATGAATCTAATAATTTCATCAACTTTAGTAGTGTTTATGTGATTTTGATATTATAAATTTGATTATTACTTGGGTGGGCTTTAGTATAATGACGGATAGTGGTTACTTTGTATAACGTTATATTACTAATTTAAATTATAACCAATATGACGCCAAGTAATTTTTAAAAATATTTAAAGAGTTTACTTTTAAAACAATTAAGAAATTGTCAATTTTTGAACCCACAGAGTTGATGACAGGTATTTTGGAGCTAATAGGTGGATGGAAAGGGCATTTTTTGAGCCATAGGTGGCCCATGAAGGATCATCTTGTGCCATTTTCATACTTCAAGGTAATTTTAGAAAGGCCTTTTTCGTCTACTATATCCCTACAAAAAAAAAGATGAAAGGCTACACCATGACCTAAAAAATTGAAAATGAGAGTTTAATTGGCTATGGATTTTGGTGATTTTAAAAAACGATTCTAGGCTACGTTTGTTTTGGCAAGCTTTAAGCTCCAAATTATGTGCCCCCGTCTGTCCTCTTCGCCTTTTCCCTTTCTCCTTGGGTCTGGTACACACCACGTCCAAGGCGGATGGGCCCTTCCGTCGCCCTCATGGGAGCATCGCTCTCTGAGCAGGGAAACTGACGCAGTGTCTAGGGCGAGGCGTGACGCTGCTCTTCTCCTGAGCGGTTTAGGTGGTGAATTCGAAAAGGAGTAAAACTCTATTTTTGGGCATGCTGAATCGGCGAATTGCGAAGTGAATCGAGTGCATACCCATCTTGAATGAAGGCTGAGTTTGTTTGCTATTGTCCCTCCATCATGACGCGACGTTAAAATCAAGCGTTTGGTTGGGAGTCAACCCAATCTTATAATTTTTCTTCTATAAGTAACAATGTTCTACTACTTGGTTTTTAAATTTGCAGCACATCACAGGAAATTTGCAAAAAATCACACTGAACAAGTCACTAACGACAACATCGATGGAAGACCGTCAAGGCGTGCTACTGACCGTCTCATAATTTTCGTGCCAGGTACGTCTTTCAGTTATTTTCAAACTAGGCAATGCTGGGCACGTGACAGAAACCAGATGACGTGGACCATTCGCATTCTGGGAGTTGGACCTTCGTCGAGGATTCGTCTGTGTCTTAATTAGCATATCCACCCGACCCACCGGTTGGGGTGTAGATTTTAAAAAAAAATTGGCAACCTTTTAAGGAACCACCAACCTTCATCTCTTCGTTCACCCATTGCATTTGCTTCCCTCTTTCTCCCCCCATTTTCCCCTCCCCTTTTCCAATTCCTTCTCAACTTCCAGCTTCCGACTTTCATCTTTTCAATCAACTGATAACTTCCCCCCAATTCATAAGCCTATAAATTAATCTAGCTAAACCCTCTACTTCGGAGTCTGTTGTTTGTGGTTCTGTTCTTTCGTGCTAACCAAGTGCCTCAGTTGCCTGTCTTTCTCTTGTTCTCAAGTATGTGTCTCTGATTTCTACACATTTACATTGCATTTTTTTAATCAATTAGTTTTAGACTATTTCATATTAATGAATCTTCATTCTTTGATCCAATTTTGTCTGACCTAGGTTGAGAATCCTCAAATTACCTTGTTAAACTCTAGAAATAGGTTCTTTAGCATTGCTAGTTTACTAAGTATTTGGGTTAGAAACATATATGTTATCACTATGTAATCTATGTGAGTTACAGAGGATGAATGTGGCATCCTCATTGCTGTCACTTAATGTCAGAACAAGACCTGATGACGGACCGTCGTACCCACAATGGACCGTCATTGGGTCCGTTGCAACACCCCCAACACCTCGCTGTCCAATTTTCTCCAAGTGTCCACCAACGGGCACATACGACGGACCTAATGGTTTCCCACGATGGTCCGTCCTGCACAACCATTCTGGTTGTTAGAGACCATATTCCTAAGGGTTTCCCACCTTTTTCTAAGTGTCCTTTTACGGACATATACGACGGACCATCATACCCGCGATGGTTCGTGCTGCACAACCGTTCTGGTTGTTAGAGACCCTATTTCTAAGGGTCTCCAACTTTTTCTATGTGTCCTCTTACGGACATCTACGAAAAACCGTCATACCTTCGACGGTCCTTCCTGCACAACCGTCATGACGGTCAGAGACCCATCTCCTGAAAGTCTTGATACTTTTTCTAAGTGTCCTCTGACGGACCATCTACGAAGGAACTGTATAAACCTCGACGGTCCGTCGGCACCCATCGTGACGGTCAGAGAACCCCCATCCTCCTAAGTCCTCCATACTTTTTTCTAATAACCACCCCTGCCACCCCCACAACGGACATCGATGATGTACCCGTCATTTGTCATGATCGGTACGTCCTTCCTTAGGCCGTGACACTTGTCATAGACTTTCCTTTGGGGTCTCCACATAACATAGTTGACGTAAGACATGACGGAACCCCATGACGGTTTCGTAGTAAACTCACGACAGCCGTCACCCCCCTGTCCCGTCGTGTGTTCAACTGTTACTGGCAGGAAAGTACATTATAGATTAGCCTTATATTATTTTGTGTCCATTTTTTTTCTCGACTGTTGTTTCCTTTCTTCCCGGGTGCTAATATTGATTCTTTAACAGGTACTATCTCTATGGCACCAAAACATTCTCGAGTTTTACACCGTGGGCGTTCAAGAAAGTCTGTCCCCCCACGGTCTGCCCCCTTATCATAGGATCTGTTGATGAATCATGATTTCCTGAGTAACGTGCCCCAGGCACGCTCAACTCTATCACTGCCTGCACGGGCTACTAGTGCCACGGCCCAAAAAGGTGGCTTCCCGGCGTAGTCCATACCTCGCTAGTTGAGAGGAGCGCACATTGAGCTCACAACACCTTCTGGATCAGCTACACATGATGAAGGAGCCGTCTGGCCTCCTTAGGAATTTCGTGTCCAATGAATGCTCCGGGTCCCTGCCGGAAGTACCTACCCTGCCACATCTGTACTATTTCCTCGTCTTAATAAGGCTGACGCTATTACTGGTGTTCTTTTTTCCATCCGTGGCTTCTCACCGATCTCGTTCTCTTACCCCCGGGGGTTCCGACCACCTATCGGTGGTGTTTCAACGGGCATATCAAGGAGTCAGATGCCAATGTCTGATGATTCAATATGTCATGACATGGACTCTTCCACTGGAGAGAACGGGGTCCTTAAGTGAAGTCTCCTCACAAATGCTAAGAGATCCCCACAACTTCTTCAACCAGACACTGCTGGAAGGGACAAGCTGTCAATCTTTGTAGGCCGTTATATTGTGAGGATTTGTCCGAGAGTTCTACGCCTTTACATAGTTACTCTTCAATCACTGATGATAGGCAGGATGGTCCTCTCTAAACAGCCCCCCTCCTAGCATGTCCGAGTCGTGGTACTTCAGGTCAATATCTCTCCCTTGGCCCGCCATCCCCGTTATGATCTATTGGAGATTATCGAGGTGGGGTGTGAAGGGGAGGAAGGAACGAAGCAAGTACTGAAATCAGATGAGGATCAAAGCTTGGTTTTGATGGAATAGTTTCGCTAAGTACGGTATGCAGGAGAGACAAAAGGGCAAGTTAAGCACATAGAGAAAGATTAACTAAGGGGAGGTCAGAAGCTTGTGGGAAGAGGGGGAAGGAAGGCGAACGGAAGGATGGGGCGGTGGTCCCGAAGAATACAAGGATGTGGAGGAAGAGTAGAAATGACAGGGTGGAGGAAGTGAGATAAAGTAGGCAAAAGCGACGTATAAATTTAATATGGTGGGTAGAGAAGAGCCATGGGAAAGACGGATAGAGTCTTCATGTATCCTACGGCGAATCAGCGAAAGGGGTGGTTAAGGCATGTGGGTCACAGTGGAGGGGTGCTGGGTGAAGGGTGACGAACACGATAGAAAGAAAGGAGGGGTCTCTAGGACAGACTTACCGAGTGTGAAACTAGGAGAGGGGGATGAAGAAAGGTGCGGAGCAGGAACTTGCACGTAATGTACCGAGGGGGTTTAGATGTAGGATGTAGGAAGATGCTAGTGTTGGAGGCGGGGGGGAGGTGAGGTGAAATAGAGAGAAGTCTAGAGATTATGCGCGTCGTAGCCTAGACATAGGAAATGAATGCGGGGACATTCTAATAAGGTTATGTCAGGGAGGCAACAGGACGCTGGGGAGGTATTGGGAAAAGAGTATGGTAAGGCGGTAGAGGTGGAAGAGGAGGAAGACAGTAATAGAGGCATCGGTGCGGAAAGCAAGTAGGGGAGTGATTGCGGTGGGTAGGGATGAGAGTTAGAAGTGAGAAGCGTTGGTGGTATTGTGGGGAGGCAACTCTAGAAGTTGATAAGATGAAAGGGAGGAAGATTGGGTCAAAAGGATGAAGTGTAAGTTCGGAAAAATAACTGCAGGGAGGGGGAAGGGATAGGAACGGGTCTGGAGGAGGAAAGAGGAAGCAGGGGCAAGTTTTTGTTCCAGAGAGGAGTAGGTTCAAATAAGGGAAGTAATCTAAAGGTTGTCCTGATGGATGGGAACGTAGAGATCAAAAGGATGAGGAAAGAAAATACGGGAAAAAGATGGGCAGTTCGCAAGAAGAAAGGACGGGAATGAGGGTGAGAGGAAATAGGTAAAAACGGGTGGAAAAGGTACCTTATTAAGGAGGATAGGGGAATTGAAGAGGCGTAAGTAGGAGGGGATAGGGGAAAAAGGGTGGGGAAGGGCTAGAGGGGAATATGACGAATAAAGTCAAGTTAGGTAGGGAAGTAGGGGTCGATTAGGTGATAAAGTTTGGGGTATAGGGGTAGAGGGTAGGAAGTGATGACTGGCGAAGGCTATGTTGAGAGAAAGCGCGCTTATGAGGGGTGACTATTAGAAGCAGTAAAAAGGGGGGATAAAGAAAGCAAGAAGATGGGGCAGGATTTCGTAAGGGGAGTCAACGGAGGAGTACACTGCAAGTGGAAGGGCGGGCGGCGGCGGGGGCAGCTGCGGAAGGGGTGTCATTGGGGGGAGAAGGGATAGAGAGAAGCGTGCAAGAGGGTAAAAGGATGGAATCAGGGGAAGGGGTGAGATTATGTTAACTTGAAATGTTAGAGTTATGGGGGGAATGAGGGGGGTAAAAGGCTGCAGCATTCACCAGCGAAAACGGGGGGGTGGTGGCGGTATATGAAGTGGTCGATAAGGTGGTGAGGGGGATAGAGAAAAGGGGGTAAGGGGTTAATGGTAGGGATAAAACAGAGGAATCACATAGTAATGAGTGGTGCTTGTAAAGCTTTATTGCTCTACAGGGGAGTTACGAGGGTCGAATAAGAGGTCAAGACGAAAGAAATGGAAGAGATATAAGAATGGTAGCTTGAGTACAAAAAGAAGAAAGGGAAAGATAAGCGGGGGGGTGTCGATGAGAGCTGAATAATTCTTGAGGATACAGTAGAAAGCTAGAGTGAAGAATGGCTGATGAGGGATGAGGAGGAGTGGGCCGTAGGGGAGTGGGAAGAAGGAGATCAGAGTAGATGAGCTAAAAAAACCTGAGGAGAATGGGTAACGTAGGGCAATAGGGCGGGGCAGCTGTTAGGGTAAAAAAGGGGTAGCTACAAAGCGGTAGTGAGGTAAAAGGTGATAAGTAGGTACACTCTGTTTCGCCGGTACTAGTTATAAATAAGACATTCTTTATGTTAATGGGCGTATGGGGGGTCGCGTAGTGGGGAAGTGACAAGAGACAGTCGTGTCTAGAAACGTGGGGAGGAAGGGGAAAAGGGGGACTAGTAGAAGGGGGGGCGAAAAGGGTAGAGAGATAATTGGGGAATGAAAGAGGGAGGGGGGGAAGTGGGACATAGGTAAAAAGATGAGGTTAAGATGGTTGAAGGAGAAGGGGACAATGGATCTTACTGGGAAATAAGCGAAAAAGAAAAAAAAAAAAAAATAGGAATGCAGGAAGGTAAAGGGATGAAGGAGGGTAGAAAAGGGTCGAAAGGTGACGTGAAGGAGAATGTGTGAAGTAAGGTTCGGAAAAAAAGTAACGGCAAGGGGGGCGGACGAGTATCTTACAGGGAGTTTGGGGGACAAAAGGTCCGTTGGGAAGAGAGTGGGGGAGTGTGGCAGAACAGGGATAGATAAAAGCGTAGGTGAGTGGAGGGGGTTGTAAATGTAAAGATAAATGTTAGGGAAGACGGTTTTGGTGGGGCTAAGACAGGGGGCAAGAGGTGAGGGAAGAGGGGCGAAGTGTACTCTCCCATGGTATGTCACAGAGAAGTGAGACGAAGAAATACACTGTTGGCGAAAGGGGGCCAACAGTACCCCTCTCACTACCGAGTCTCGAGCTACCCGGTTGCAACATTGTAAAAAGATGTCATGCTTTGTGTGAGTCCATCGTTGGAGAGACAAGCCAAGAGGTTGAGGCCCATCACTTTTCTTTTTGATGGGAAGGCCGACTGGTTAAACGTAGCCTAAGGTGAGCCAATCAAAAATGCTTAACTTGACATTCACGCTAATTTCTTATGGTTGATTGTCCGCCACTTACTATTCACATGCCTTTCCCCCATAGAACCGCTGATAATAGTAGAGATCACATGGGATTGTGCAGTTCTGATGACATGGGATGAATAGCCGGGTTTGAGGTGGACTCCCTTTGGCTTCTACAGGCGGTCATGCACGAGAGAGTTTTCACAAGGTCATAACGACTTACCATTTTCCATGCATGTTGTATTTTTTCTTATGCAGGTCCGCAGTGTGCCCATCTGGCACATTGGATCAATCAAACTCCACTGGGTAATGTTGATAATCGGTTCTCATCAGGGATGAGGCCAATGAGTTTGGCTCCCCCAGAAGCCCCGCTAGAATTTTCCTCCATCTTTGGTGAAAATCTGGCTGATAACGTAGCACATGCTCACAGGCTACGCAGGCTCTTCTGAAACCCTGACACTAATCACTTCGAATCTCTCCCATGTAAAAGCACTGGCCCAAGCTCTCTCCGCTGAGCCCTTTATACACCCCGATCCTAGTTTTTTTGCTTGCTAGGGCACAGAAAAACTAGAGGGCGGGATTGCTTTCACTTCTAAGCATCACAATCCTACCTTGTATTCAGATGTCCTATTGCTGAGGCGAAGAGCGCTTGAGTGTAAAATGGTCCGCACACAGAGCGGAAGATCACTGAGCTTCATCAGTTGGTGGATGCTTTTGATTACATGTGCGAGACAGGCCATCCCCTCAAGTGGACTTGTCAACCCTTTAGTCTTGCGGTCGAGAGTTTGTGAGCGGGCATTTGATAGTGAATCCAAGAGTCTAGGGTGCTTGTAGTCTGAGGCGCCTTCTTTAGAGCCTGTCTAAGACACAGTGATAGAGTCTTTCTCCTTTTGATATTTCCCCGACACCTTCCCCTCGAGAGCATGCGCAAGAGGCGCAATGGTCGAGAGGAAGCATGAGGCTAGAGCACGGAAAAGGAGCGTCCGTGAATGGAGGCTCACAGATAGCCTTGCTTGCTGTATGAGGGAGGCGCGTCTGGTACAGGGGCTGTAAAGTCATCTGCAGGGCATGTCGATCAAGAGATGTTGCGATAGCGGGAGGCACTGCTGACTATGCTGTGGTTTTGTGATGACACTAGTGAGGTGTCCCCCTACTGACGAGGTAGTGGTTCCGGAACTAGACCCATCAGCTTGCTGATCCGTTTGGCGCGTTGCGCCCATTTTTTCTTCACGTACACACTCTCGTATTTCATTTTTTATGCATTGGGGAAATTGCATGTCTTTTTGTTGTGGGTGTGGGGATAATGGCAAGTGTTGTCTAAGGGTGAAGTCTTGAGTATCCCATTCATTATAATCCTTTTTTGGGGGTAATTTCTTTTCTTTGCCCTGTTTTCTTTTTCATTTCACGCAAGAGACTGATTATTTGTTAGTTGAAGGGCCAGTCGAGTTCGTAGTAGATTATGTACATATTTTTAAATTTTGAAGCAGGATGGCTAAAATGAGAACCTGAGTAAGTGGAGGAAAGTTGATGAGTGAGGAGGCAGGGGGGCAGAGTTAGGGGGGGGTGTAAGTGTGAGAATGTGCGGCTTGCGAGAGCATGACATTGAGGTACCACACTGCAGGACCCTAAGTCTAAAATTTTCGAACCTATGTTCTTGATAATCTGGTAGAGTAATGAGATTTTCCAGTGGATGTGAGGAAAGATTTGGATAGTCCATCACCATTTTGTACTGAAGCTAGAACTTTGCCTGGTTAGTCCTACTTAAAGTAAGTTGTAATAGACAATTAGGAAGGATCATGGCACTGTTTCAATATTAGCCCATTCTTAGCCTAAATAGAAAAAACGAAATGGAATTAGTCCTGCGTTGATCCAAATATTTTAGCTTAAACGACGACCTTTCGTTTACAACCCCAATTGATCTTTTGGAGCAATTATTTGTTTGGCTCTGTCCCAGCTCTTCCTTGGACATGTGCACCTCAGCTTATGCCAAAGTCATAAGTGAGGTGGCTAACGCAGTAGACAACCCTTTTTATGGCCCTGACCCAACTTTGGGATTGTGTACTTTGAGTTTTGTTCTTTATCCGCTCTTACAACAAATGAGAAAGAAGGAAAAGTAGCAAGGTGAAAGAACATTTAGAAATTAAGAAGGCAAAATAAAATATAAAAAGGTTGGTATTCTTATCCGATATGTCAAGAAGGAAAAAAGTCACTAAAGTATACCTAAATATACCTTACGGGGTTATCATCCCTGCTGTCGAGGCTATGTTACAAGATACGAAAGTCTTATCGTGATCCTAGAGTTTGTATAAGCGAAGTTAAAGCCAGTGAAAATAAGGGAAGCTTAATGGCATATGTAATGAAATGATTGTAATATTTGTTTCTGAGTAGAGAATGTTGAAAGTCAATCCTTATACTCAAACTGAAATCATTGTGTGAAAAATGAGATGTTTGTTTGAAAAATGAGGATCTAGTTGCAATAATACCGAAAATATTAGACCTCAATGAGAAATTGAAGAGGATACAGTTTCATGTCAGTGCGTGGTGAGTCTGTATCCTTGGTGTGATTTCACATAATTAAGCCTATAGTGTAACATGCCTAAACATGATGAGGCTGTCGGGATGAATAGCCAAATTATTGGCGATAGCTTAAACGTGGACCTTGGTACTAAGATTTGTAGTGAGTCTAGTGCGTTCGCTTGAGGAAACAACAAATTTAAGTGAGAGAGGTGTTTTGCTATAAAATACGTGGTTTCCATGGTATTTTTTAGTGCGTTTTTCCTTAGTTTAGTTGTCCAAAAGCCTTTTTATTTTGATTTTTTTATTATTTTCCTCTTATTTGTAGGAATCTTGTCCTAAAAATGACGGAGTTTTTGAAAAGAAATGCCGGAAAAGTTACCACCCTAACGGAGGCTTGTGACTGGTCATCGAGCTTGTGACAATTAACGTAGGTGCAATCGTAGTGAAGCTCTGAAGGAATAGTAGGGAAAGTCTGACCTAAGTTGGGATTTGAAGTGCATGACGGACCGTCATAGCCACACGTTTCCATCCTGCTGGTTTTTCGCCGTTTAGATCCAAAGTAGTCCCAAGTACCCCAAATACAAGAAATTTAGTGTTATGGAATGGAGACCCTCGAGCTTGATCGTCTGGCCTGTGACGGTCCGTCATACCAGGGACCCTGTTCGTCGAGGGTGTATGAAGAACGCAGCATAAGTATTTTTTGTACTGTCTTTGGATGACGGAGGCCATGACTCCCTTATGTGGAACCACGACGGCCCCTTCCACTAGTCCGTCGACTGGGCGCATTTTGCCTGGGGGTAGATTTTCACAATGTATAGGTTCTCTCTTTTATTAATTTTTTTGTTGTTTTTATAATAGTTGGCAAAACCTCATTTTGGGGGTTAGATACCTATGTTAGACTAATTTTGTTTATAACTCTGTGATTGTTTTAGACTTTTAGAATCGTTTCAGTTTTGACTTAATTTAGTAATTGAATCCACTTTTTGTTTCTGGAATTGATGTTGGGTGGGTTGTTATGTTTATTAATCAAGTAACTCTTCTGGGTTTTTATTTTCTTTCTCATTAAATGCGGTAAGTGGCAGAGGTTGAAGTCTTAATTACATAGAGAATATGTGATGAGGATATGGGTAACACACTAAACTCCATAACTAGGGTTGTGAGAACCATGGGAACTAATGAGTTAAAATCGAACTACAATAACAATTTATAATAGGGTCTTGCATGTATTGATAATTTCGTTTATAGTCTTTTTGCGATGGCAACGTTAGAACTGGGGAGAACGTCGCTTTAATGGCTACTCGCTTGCGGAGCAAAGAGATAGACTAATAGGAAGAATTATCACCATAGATTTTTAGTGGTAAACTATCTATAGCTAGTAATTTGATTGGTATGAAATAATGAGGTGTTTTAGGAGGGTGTTGTGGTTTCCAAATATCGAAATGCAAGGGGGTGTGCTGTATAAGGTGGGAAGGTAAGGGTTAGTATAGCAACACACGTAGCCGGACCAGTGTGCAAGTGAAATTTTATATAATGTCGACCAAGAATTTCGCAATACATAACTATCACTTTGCTGCAAGATACTAGTAAAGAATTGTTAATAGTTTAGATTATCAAGTTTAGGAACCAGGTGGGGAACCTTAACCCTAGTACTTTTTAATTGATTAAAACTCTACGATTTGATTCTCTTAGTTGGTTACTTTTAATTTAGAGTTAGTCCTTTTTCATTAATTAGAACTAAAAAACCCCCCCTTGTTATTGTCTGTTTCTGTTTTTTCTAAGGAAATTAATTGACGTAAATAATATTACTAATAGATTAAAAGTTAAGTAGTGCTGAACTATTTTCCTCGTGGGACGATCCCAACCTCATTATGTTGGGGTTCTTTACTTGATACGACCGCTTTAAACTTCTTATTTGGTCTGGAAGTAAGTTTGAGCGTAGCGAAGAGTGTGATTTGGTGACTCAAATCAAACAATAAAGCCACGAGAAAGCGTGGGTGGATGAAACGAATCCAGTACTAAACGTCTTTGTATCTTTTTGGTGCTCTCGAGATTAGTGGTTCTCTTCTAAGATTGTCTCTAGGTTGAAACATGCAATTTATGATTAGTAGTGATCTGGTATCTCCAACTGAGTCATTCTTTTGTTTTCTCATCCTTCATACTACTAATACATCTCATACTGATTCATAGGGTCGCTACATCTAAGCATGGTTTTGTCATGTGAGCCCTGTGAACGCAGGGGGGTTACTATTTCGTCTGTCTCCTAATTATGTTCACTATATATCTCTTTCTATCTCAATCTTGTCATGGATTGTCCTGTATCTAAATAAATTACAAGGCACTAGAAACAGCACTCACACTACAACGTTTGTGTCACACACCCCCAATTCGGGAAGCTTGGAGCACCAGAGGGAGGGGGCTGTCAAGATCTAGTAAAATGAAGAATTCATACTCTCAAAAAAAACATACCCAGAAAACCAAAAAAGAGGAAATGGTATATAGAACACAAGCCGCGAGAGTGGGTCCGAAAGTCATGGTGTGTGTGGGAGTCTGGCTTAAAAAAGTACAGTGAGCAAGAGAAGGGAGAGTGATAGTGGAAGGAGGTGGTTGGTGGGTAAGGAGGAAGTGGGGAGGCTGGTTGTGAGGTGTAGAAGAAATGTTGAAGCGAAAGATCTGGAGGGTGGGGTGTGCGGAAATGCAACAGAATGGATAAGAAAGAAAATAGTTGTGGGGTGCGTTGTGGAGAGGGGCGGGAGCCTAGGAGAGTATAGGGTAGTGAGAAGAAGAAATGTCATAGAAAAAGTCTTTCTTTCAAATAAAGACTTTTTTGAAGAATAGTATTCCTCCTATAAGGGAGATGTATATAAAAATCTATTTTTTTAATCAGTTGAAAATTGAGAAAGAAGTAATTAATTGCTTCAAGTGGTACGAAGCAATTATTTGAAATCTCGAAGAAAAATCAGTCTATTGGGGGAAGATGAAAGAGGAATAAAAGCGGCAGCGATAAAGAGATGGCGAGAGAAGAGCAAAGTTCAGGAAGAGGAGATCGAGTCATGAAGTGAGCAATAGTATGACGCGGCTGCGCGAGCGAGATGGTCACAGGGGAGGGGAGTGGGGGGGGCAAACCAAAAGTCTATTTTGGTAATGTTTTTTTAAAAAAAGCGCGCAGAAATGGGGCGTAAGTGTATAGGAATGTAGTGCGGTGTAACAACTACTTGTGCCTTGACCAGGCTTAAGGAAATCTGTGTGGCGGTCGGGGGAAATTTGTATTGGGCATGAGCCTGGGTATAACCGTCGTAACATAAATATGGGGGGGGGTGATGCATGAGTGGATGGATAAATCAAGGAGTTTTGGTACGTCTTATGGATGGGAATGTGACAGGTGATGGGTGGGACACAAAGATAGTCTAAAATCATGCGTGCAGTTCAGCAGCCATTCTATGGGAGGGTCGGTGATGTCAAAGCGGGGGGGCTGGAGACACAGTAATGCAATCCAGAGAGCGAGCGGGGTATGAATACGAGGTAGAAGTGTAGTTGTGCAAGAAAGCGGGTCGCAGGGGGGTGTGGGTGGGGTGTGGTCAAGACCGGCGGGCGGGAGATCGAGAGGTCCATGATGTGGATTCCTAGAAAGTTGAGATAGGAAAATCAACAAATCACAGGTGGATAAATAACAGGATAAACATAAAAGGAATGAGGGGGGACACGATCGAAAAAAGAACGGCTTAGGTGGTAGGTGGGGGTCAAGGGGTGGGTCAGGTCTCAATGGGGGCTCACAGGGGAGGGAGAATTCGTCCCAGAAAGAAGGCCCGGAAGGCGGACACAACTCTACGTACGAAAGCGAGTTCGGGGGGACCCCCGAGGGCGGAGGGGTGGGCAGAGGTGTATGTGTTATGATAAAAAAAATGCATGAAGGTATATATGAAGAGTGGGCCCAAACGCAAAAGAACGATTTGGGTTGACACATTGGTAACAGAGGGGGGGAAGGGTGCGGGAGGAGCTGTGGTGTAAAGGGCACATATGCGGAGGAAAAAAAGGAGGGAGTGAGGAGTGTTAGTAATAATGGTGAAGTTAAGGAATAGGAGAGGGACGGACTCGCTGCGTGTGGGATTCGGGGAGGGAATGGAAGGTGTTGAGGAAGGAAAGGGGAAAAAGAAAGGGGGGGGGGGGGGTTACATTGATTGAAAAATAGCTCCAGGAAATAAGGGGGGGTTCGGTGAGCAAAGGGACAAAAACCAGGAGCGATTGGAGTGGGTGGAAAGGTGTTGGTTGTGTGTGGGTGGGCTGGACTGTCAGAGGGAGAGAGCGAGAAATGTAGCTTAACAAGTGGAAGAGTAGGAAAATTGTAAAGAAAGCATGGGAGTGGGAATGCTCCGCCCGATGCAGTAACGAAGGAGTGAATTGCTGTGTGACTGAGTCGTCCCTTGCTGGAAGGTCGGCAGAAAAAGTAGTGAGTGAAGTGGCGTATGCCTTTGTTTTCCGTGGTTGTTGGGTGGGTGAGGTAAGTGATGATCGAGCAAGAAGGACAATCAATAAGGTAAGCATCGCAACCAGGACAAAGGGAGTGTGGAGGGGCCGGGTAGTGGTTGAATGAAGTCTTTGGGTCGGGTGGACAATAATGAGAAGACTCAGTATCATTCTCCAGAAAGTGAATGCAACTAAGGCCCCACAAAAAAGGCCTTAAGTTGTATTATTTTGTTGGTACATTTTGCTAATTTGGAATGCGGGGTTAGTCAAGACGTAGTCTAGGACAGAAAATTAGAATATTAATATATTAAAGTTTGATCAAATATAAAAAATACCAATCATTAATTCCTGTCACCAGCAGCCATGTATTTCGTGATCGTACCTTAACTCAGCATAATTTAGTCCATCTAATGGGCTTAAGAACCACTGTGTATGTGAATTTGTTTTCTTTTCAGGTGATGATGGTATTCTAAAAATAAGGTCTATAAGTGGTCGAAAAGATCTGCAAGATATTTGAAGAAATGGGTGGGGGGGGGGTGGAATGGGGTTTAAAAAGGAACAGTGGACAGGGGCGTAAACGGGCATGGGACGAAAAGGGGAGAAAAATCGCAATTGGCGGGCGATTGCCAGGGGGGATGGGGTAGATTGGGTCAAAAGAGGGAGGGGGAGGGGAGGGAGTGGGGAATATTGCGGTGCAAGGGGGGGAAGGGGGGAAAGAGGGGGGATATGGGGTGAGAAGAAGAACCTGAAGGAAATATTTAACTGATTGTCTCAGTTGGTGGGGTAAGGGGGTTTAGCGTGGCAGTGATTAAAAAGGTTGTGGGTTGAAGGGGTCCGTAAAATGTTAAAGACAGTGAAAAGCCATTTACCTGTGCGAACGCAACAACGGCAACAACAAATGCCGGGATGAGTCCATGGTTCCGCATATAAGCCTCCCAGCTCCAATAATTATAGGAGAAGATCACTGTAATGGAAAAGCCATACTAAGTTTAAATTGCACACAGTCGTAGTTATTATGTGTGTTTGTTGGGGGGAGGACGATATTCGCGATTTATGATTTTGAAATTCTGGCTTGTGAGCGTTTTAAATTTTTTTGTTTTTGTTTGTTGAAAATGTGTTTGAGAAAAAGGGGGGGACCAGAAACATAGGGTGCGTGGAACTGAAAACAATAAATTAGAAGGAGAACAATCAAAACAACAAGAAGCGTAGTAAGTGAGTAAAAAACAATGTAAATGTTGCTGGGGTAAGACGTTGTGGCACTGAAAATTCCGGGGGTGTATAAATCATTTGTTAAAGAAAATATGGCAGTAAACCAAGTTGTCTTATATATTTAACAGCAACCAGGCATAACCTTGTGGTAAAAAAGTGAAGTGAAACAGCGGATTTTAAAATTGGAATATCTGGGCAAGGGGTGGGGTTCGTATATGGGGGGCGTGTTTTCACGGGGATTATTGTGTCATATTCACGGTTGTCAATATTTATATGGCTTTTTGATTTTCTTAATCAGTGGGTCCTGAGACTTTGTTTTGATTTTTGTTTTAAATTTGGATCCTTAAGTTGTGCAGGTAGGGCATTTTTACAAGGGGGTTACATGGGGGGGTTTTACAAGCGAAATCAATGTGGGTGGGAAAAAGATGAATTGACGTGTAGAAACAAGGAAATAAAGAATTTAATGAGTAAGGAATGATGAAAAAATTAGTCTGACAAATTCTTATTCAAGATATATTTTCAATATGCAAATCCATTCCCAATTCAACGGGGCTCGTACTGAGATACTTTGGCATCACCTTTGAAGTAGGGTGTGGGGTCGAAACCTAGAGGAGGGTTGTTTTTAGAAGATGATCATGGGGTTATGTTGTTGTTTACGGGAATGATGGAGTTAGAATGTGGTTTGTTAGTAACTATGGGTGCAATGATATTTGAAATAATTGTCGCAGGGGAGTGGGGAGGCTTGAATCGTACTTAAGGGTTAAATATAACTGGTTAAAAGTGAAAGCATTGGTCATAATGTGGGTCAAGAAGAGGGGAGTTGTCTTTGTGTTGTGTGGTTACCCTTAACAGTGTACTTAATCACCCAAAGCCTATAATTTTTGCCACGTTGGTCCGATTGATTGAGTGAAGCAAGAAATTGAAATGAACTTAGGAAAAAGTTTTGAAGAGTGAACCGACTTGACAATATACCTCTTTGTGGTTAACCTTGTAATTTGTGTAAACGTTACTTGGCACCTTTTGAGCCTATCCTTTTCTTGGAAGAAAGATGAAAAACTTTGACCTCTTAATCACATGGCCCATAACCTTCAGGAAGTATTGGTTCGTTTGAATAACCAACTTAGGCCAAAAACCTAAGTTGGCATGTGGTTAAAAAGAAGGAGAGTCGAGAAATATGAGAAATTTCCCCTTGAATGGAATGGAATTCAATGAAAATGAATAGATACACTCCATTAAAAAAAAAAAAGAATAGAAAAAAGAATAAGAAAAGAACTAAAAAAGACAAAAAATTATGAAAAAAAAAGTTTCAAATATTAAAAGAAATGGGGTGTCCGGTGATTCATGTTTGGTTGAATAATGAGGTGGATTATGATCATATTTGGCTGTGAAATAGAAGAACAAAAGCGATTTTCAGGCAATACTTCAAGAAGTAGAACACATTACAAGCCTTAAAAACATCTTTGTGATCTTAAGTGAGCTCAAAAGAACGTTGATTGGAAAATAAACGGCAAAACTATGGTAAGGTCATGTAAATATGTTTTCATATTTTTGTGAGTGAGAGAGTTGCATGTGATTTCGCGACTTTAATTTCTTAAGGATTTTTCTGTGAATATGGAATCATTTTTGTTGTGAGGGCATTTGAATAACTTTGTTGAGCTTGAACGTGCATTTGAAGCAAGAATTGTTAGCTTGAGTACACTTGATAATGGTGAGTCACAATTTTACACATTAAGTGAACAATTATTATTGTATGCGTAGTTTGACTCTTTTGTGTGCATTTATGTTGAGTCTTAAGAAAAACTATTTGGAGGCATCCTAGTTGAACTATTGCTCTTGAGTCTTATTTGAGGACAATCAAAAATTTAAGTTGGGGATGTTGACGAGTTTGAGATGTCGAATCATTTAACTCTCTGTTTTGATAATATGAGTTACATGAAATAACTATTTTATTCTCTAAACTGATGTTAAGATGTTGATTTGCAACAATGAAGGGTAAGGAGCAAGAAAAAGACATTACAGGAAGAAAAGGAACTAACAAGCTGAAGAAATAAGGAAAAGTGATCTTAGTGATCACCATGACCACTTCTCAAACCGCCGAGTTGTTCTTCAGCTTACCAAAGTTCCAACTTCTCATCCCTATGGAAGAACCAACTTGGCGACAAGAGAAGTCGGTGAATCATTGAATGACTCCGCGATGAAAACCTTGATAACACAAAGTTACAGGACTTGGAGAACTAATGGCCAAAAATGGGTGATGGAAGGGAGAAAAGAGCAGATTACCGACATGTTCGGCGAGGTGCGGCTTATCTCTCCCTATGGCCTTTAAGGAAAAAAACTGGACAACTATAAATTTAATTTGTAAATGCAGTTACTAGGAGTTCTGACACCCATGTTCGAAAGTTAGAGTTATTTCTTAGTTTTGAATTTCCATTGTAGACTTTGAGGATTTTTATGATTAACTTTGAGGATTAGCAAGTGGGTTTTTGAGCTTAATCAATTTGGTGTAGTGTAAAGGCTTGGAGAGTTTTACCCAGAATTATGGATAATCTAGTTGGTAATCATTCTCTATTTTTATAATGTACATCTAAACGCCTATTCTTGGGGGTGTTACATTTTTTATTTGTCTACTTATTTAATGGTATCCGTTTGTTAATGATATAAATTTGTGTTTTACTATGGGATTTAATCATAATATGTGTTTGAATTATGGAATCAGTTCCGAAATGCAATTCTGTACTAGCTTAGAGTTTTGCTTGCTTGAGAGAGAGGTAATTTGAACCAAAGCTTTTGATTATTAATTGTAGGTATTGGGTTGACATAAGTCCAGCTCGAGAGAGTAAATCATAAACACAATTCTACCTATCTAGATCGAGAGAGAGTCGATACACGCCTGAACCATAATAGTTGTTTGAGAGAAAAATATTGCACTTATACCCTAGCCTACCACATTGATTCATAAAATTACCGTTAAAGTTCAATTACCCCTATAGCTTAATTAGATTATAATCGATCACATTCTGAGAATTCCTCTTAATTTTGTTGAAACTCCTAATTTTGTATTTTTTTCAACCTGTCATCTTACCTTTGTTGTCACTCCTTTCAATTTAAGTCAACGTTTTCGACAATTTCTATTCCTACCAACAATAAGATTGCCTTTATAACATTGTAACTAGATTTGAACTAGTACAACTCCTTGTGGGTCCAACCCCAACTCATCGTTGGGTTTTATACTAGATAACAATCAATCATACCTAGTATTGGATGTGGTGAGGTTCAGCGTTCATTATTTATTCTTGATTCTAACCTTTTTCAATTGGGTTGATAGTTTTAATATGTATCTTAGAATCAAACCATCTTTCGCCTTTCTCAATAATACGTTGAACAACCCCTATAGAGAGAGACTCATTTTGGAGAAGTGCGCGTCTGTGATGGCTCAAGACTCAGATCTTTCAATTTATCCTTTAATTCCTCAAGTCAAGCCAAAGACGTTTGGTAAAAGGACATTGGATAAGGTTGTCTTAATCTGGGAGAAGTTCAGTGTCGAAGTCTATTTCCCTTTCGGGAGGAATACCGAGTAAACACTTCCAAAAACTCTTTCACAATGGGCGCCGACTCAAAATTACGGGTTTCAGAATATATATCCCTCACCTAACTAGATGGTAAATTAAACTCTTAGAAATCATCTTTGTAGCTTTAAGGCAAATGACAAACTATCCCTTAGGCATAAAATTTCTCCCTTTCCACTCTAGGATGGGTTCATATGGAAACCGAATCGCTACTACACATATTTCATAATAAAAATCCATAATATGCATGAAACCAATCAATACAAAGAATAACATCAAAATATAACATATTGAAATCTACAAAATCAACATGAGTGACTTTGTGGGACAAGGAGACAAGAAACTTCCTATAGACCCTTTTATCGCCACTAATTTGATATCACACAGTAGATAAAGAAAACTATCTAACAACACACTATAAGAATCTCAAACTTTTTTTAGCCACATATGATTCACCAAAAACAAGGTAACACGAGCACCCGGATAAATAAAGAATAAATATCAAGTTGGAAGACTTTCAACATACCGTTAACCACATCGGGCAAATCCTCTTGCCCATGATGAGTTGAAAGTTCATAGAGTCCGTTTTAATTATGAATCCAATTAGGATGGAATCAAGGATTCAATTCCCATTAACGATTATCTCCCTCATTGTTAACAATTGCGGGACAATCCCTTATCTTGTGATCCATCTTACCACAACCAAAGAAAGCATTGGAATCGGCTTGACATCTGCCCTTATGCTTCCTTCCACCCTGAGAACAATTAGGAAATAAAGATCCACTACCATTTCCTTCTTAAGGCCTAGGGTTAGACAACCTATCTTTGGTGAATTTAGGAAGAGTATTGGAGAAACCTTGACCGGAAAACCTTTTCTGGAACTTGGAACGACCATGTCTATCCAACCTTGAGTGTGATAAGTTACCATCATCATTCTTGCCTTCTTAACCTCCCTAGACCTTTCCTTAAGTTACTCTCTTCAATTTGTGTGAGAATTAACCCATAAAGACGACATCTTTAATCCACATGAAGCTGTACAATAGATAATTATTTATTCTAAATTCACCATAATTTTGCAAATGAAACTTTTAAATATCATATAAGAATCTAAAAGCAAGACCTTCGTCCCCTATGAGTAAACATTCAATACTATCCCAACCAATTCAATGTTTTGCTCGTCCACCATCCTTGGAATTCCAAAGAAATTAAAAAAAACACCTATGTATATCTTTAATCACACACTTAGGTGATAATATAATTAATAATAAATAGCTGGGGATACTATGTAATACATTATTTAAAGGCAAAACATTACCACTAAAAGAAAGTAATTTACCTTTCCACATCTACAACGTGTTCTATATTATCCTAATCACCTGATTAAAATGAGTTTTTATCTTCTTTGCATGATAACTTGGGCCCCCTAGGTATGTTAAAGGAAAACATTCTATTCTTAGACCTTGTGAAGTTCTCTACCAGTTGCATGTGAGCATGAGAAGCCTTATCCGACATATAAATAAACTTTTGTTCTTGTTAACCATTTGTCCCGACTGCTCTTCATATTACTTCAACACCTCAACAATATGTAGAAATGACTTTCTTTCAACTGTTGCAAAGATAGTTCATTTTAATAAGCCAGATGATTTAACTTATCACTTAACTCGAGAATCCCATATCCAACATAATCATATTTCAAATATAGTTTCAATGCCCTAGTAAGTACTTGAGCAACAATGATGAATAGTGCAAGTAAAAAAGCATCTCCCTATTTCACCCCTCTTGTAGAATGGAAGAAAACTTGATTCTGACCATTTATGAGAATAAATTACCAAATAAATTCAAACAACCTCCTAATCATGTTCACAACAATAGTATTAAAACCCATCTTTGTGACCACCTCCAATTCACCCTTTCATATACCTTATGTATGTTCAATTTACTTACCACATTGGATAGCTTCCCTCTTTTTCAGTATTAGTAATGTTCTCTTAATCAAGTAGCACATTTTCAGGGAAAGTTTTACCCTTTACAAACCTAGATTGATATTGATGAGTCACCCTAGGAGGTATTCCTTCAAACTTTCATGCAAAGTTCAAGATATCACCTTATTAATAAATTTATTTAGACTAATTGGTCTTAAATTAAAAAAAGACTGAATGTAATCCCTTGAGGTAGTAAAAAAAAATTAGCGTGAGTAATTGATGTTGGCAAGGAGTGACCTGAAAGAAAACCTCAACAATGTCCACAATGTCTTCCCCGACAATATACAAATAAAATGATAAAATGCCAGTTGGATCTTATCAGTCCAAATCACTATCCCCACTAAGTTAAAACACCACTCTTGATTCCATATTCTCCAGGAATAACATTTAAGTTTAAACCATCATAATATTTTTAGAGTTAATCACTTTCTCCTTTCCTTCCCTTTACAAAAAAATAATAATTAGTGTTGTTATCCCTCTTTTTAAGCTGCTGAATTATAGCTTTTTGACTCCTAGATTCCTCTTCATAATAAAGGTATAAGCTACATTCAGCATGTGCTTAATAAAGAATAGCCCTATTCACATAAGTTTGATGTTATTCAAAAAGCTCCTCCTTTAGTATCTGAGTCTCCTCTTTAATCATCAATTTCTTGAAGATATCACAAAATGATTTCTCTTAACATTCAACTTGCATTGAATGAAAACATCCCATAGTGTTCCCCCTTAAGGTTCTCCTTCCCACTTTATTTAAAATCAGCCTTTTTGTCTAGAATTTTAATAACCTTCCTTAAAGGAATGTACAAATCCTCCACAAGAATGTAATAAAGGAGAATGGTGATGGAATGTAAGCTTCTACTTAATTAGATGGGACCCGGTCCTCACAACACTAACACACAAAAATAAAGAACAACTTGCAGAAAGTAAAGATGACAATCACTTTATGTGGAAACCTCCTTGCTCCAGCGAGGAAAACCACGACTTATTTTCAACAGGACTTTTCAAAAAATCACTTTCACTAATCTTTCCCAACCAAAAGTAAAAGTCGGTTACAAAACAATAGATTAACCTGCAAGTCTCTAAACAAAGTAATACACCTTATCACTTCGCTGAGCTAGAGTAGATACAACAGTACTCTCTATACTAATCCTACTTGATTAATATAGACTTGAAGTAAAATCCTAAGTTACCCATAATTCGAACTCTTACAATGATTCACCCAAGGGTGAAACGTTTCTATCACAGCTCACACAAATCCTACTATTTAAGAACAATTACACGCAAACAAAATACAGTGAATACAACAAGCAATGAATACACTTTGGCTGGTTCCTTGTTGTTCTTGAAGCTTGAAGAATTTTCCGTTTTTTTATTGAATGAGTAATTTTGTTGTTTATGTTTGATGTATATGCCATGAAGATTATTATCCATCAAACAAACAACCTAGTCGACTCTGATTGGTGTCGTGCATTGTGATTCACCAACCTTCCTGACTCAGACATCCATTACAGTTGTGCAGTACTTTTGACCGTTGGGACTAGTTTCATACTTTGCAGAGCACTTGTGAGGAGATCATCAAAACATGTTGAAGCTCTAAGCTCCTACCAATTTCCCCCTTTTTGATGATGACAAACGACCTACATAACTTCCTCACACACTCATTCAACAAGATCAACAAAAAGCAATGTTCCCCCTTAATCCATGTCCCCCCTTAAGATATGTTCCTCCTTACAGACAGTACTACACAATATCCCTCCTTTCGACATCATTGAAAAGGAGAAACTGTAAATATACACAAGTTATAATACAAGGCAAGAGGAGAATTCAAGGCTATGGCCACATAGAACATTCTTATGAAAGCATAAAGATATAATAAAACCACGCATATACAGAGCCATATAAAAAAATAGATCATATAAATATTGTCCACTAAAATTTATCAAAACATCAAGCCATAGGAGTGGAGTACAGACGGGGAGAGTAAGACAACAAGACACATTTAGTACGGAGGGGGAGCAAGGGTAACGGTACACATAAGCACATCGAATCTCTCATTGGCATGCTTATGAAATTTGATGAGTTTCTTATTGAGAGTCTTAATTTCCTCACAGAGGGAGTCATTTTTAGCTTTCAACAAATCATTTTAATCCCTCAACATGCTTAACACTTCCTCGTTACCCTGACGAGTACCAGGTCCGCTAGAGATCACCTTCTTCAGTTCAGACTTGAGAGTGGCTACTTCAACCTCTTTAGCACTCAGTAAAGCTGAAAGACCATCCACTTCTTGTTTTAGAGTGGCTTGTTGTTCAAGAACCACTGCAACTTGAGACCGACCTGGAACATCCCCTTGAATTCACTCACACTCTCGTTGTCTTGATTTGGTGAACATTTATTTAGTGGTAACAGGTACATTTAATCCTAAAGGTACTTCAATGTGATTGAACACAGTGTTCAGAAGATACCCCTAAGGAATCACATGCTTAAACTTTTTCCAAGTCATGACCATGTGCATATGTTCCAACATGATGAACTGAAGATTTATCTCTTGAAGTTCTACAAATTTTTCCATGATCAAAAGGTCTGCTTCAAATGCTACAGTACGCTTCTCCATTCTAGGGACCAATACCTTGTTGACAAACTCAAAGAACAACTGGAACTCATCCTTGACATACTTTTTGGGATCTCCATCCCGTTTAACCTCAACCCTTTTCGTAGCAAACTGCGTGAATTCTGCTGAGGGATTGCATCCTATAGATCTAATTCTAACCACAGGAAATACAAAAATGATCCCCCAATATTTTTGTGCGCATGCTTATTTCCATTCCCTCAGTAGCAGTCGGATTCCCCCATCCTCGAGCAATTGTATTTTATAATAGAACTCACACACCTCTGGTTCATGAAAGTACTGACTATTGGTTCAAATAGATGACCACATTCTTTTATGGTGACAACGTAAATGAGTGCTGCCACACTAGACTTTGTTAGTATGTCCTTGGCAAACGCTCCTCCATTTAGCACCTTTTGAACCTCAATTTTTTCAATCCTTTCTTCTCTGGTCATTCTGGTTCTTCACGGACATTCTCAACCCTGGGAATATGTCTCTTTACGGATTGAACATCCTCATTCCTTTTCACATGAGATTTTTTATTTGGAGCCTTTTCCCATTTTGCTAGAGATTTCTTTGTTTTCTTCTGATTTACTTTGCATTTTACACTCTCATCCTCTAATTCCCGTCGAAGTTTTTCCACATACTGGGAAATATCCTCAGATTATGTTTCACTATCATTAATAAGGATAGGATTCAAAACATGTTCCTTTTGTAGAACCCCTTGTTCCCTTAGACGGCTTATCCTTCCAGTCTGTGCTACATTTTCCACCATGACACTACCTAACCTTTTTTGAGTAACACTTATTGTGCCATATTTTCTCTTACTTTCCTTCACATCGGACTTCGCAAAATTTCCCTTCCCTTAACATTTCCTTTCCTCCTCAACGTCAGCACGTATATGCTCAGTATCACGAGTGACTGTCACAACATCTCGTTCAAGATCATTGACAAGCGGAATATTGCTACCCCTTGTACCTTGCATTTTCCATATCAAGTGGGATTTTTCCTCTTCCTCCACTTCAGAATCAATATCAAAGGACTTGGGAGTTTTGCCAAAAATTTCTCGACCTTTGGAAGAGACCTGCTCAGAGGACCTGAAAACCTCATTTAGTAATGATGGATAAGAATCACCCCTAAGCGAGGCAAAAAACTTGATAGCCACCAACTTTTTCCCCACTGTAAAAATACACGATTATGGGACCTATCATTCAAGTAAATCCCCCTAAAAGAGCCTTTCAGACATGGTATATCAAACAACCATCGACGAATTTTCGATATGTTCAGAAACATGCTTAGAACTAGTCTTTGACATAAATTGTGCTTCAGATGTTTAAAAGATTCCCTCAAATAGAACTAAAGTTGGAGAACATGGCAATCCATCCTTCCTTGGAAAGGAAGACCTATCCTAAACTTCAGCCACCGGTATGTTAGACACATTCTTGGATCCATCTCCACGCAGTTCAGTTGATGGTGACTCTTTTGGAACAGGAGTTGAGAAATCGTATGAACCAGGTTTTTTCTATTTCTGGGGAGATTGTTACTTTGGAAGAAGAATTAGACTTAGACATTGTGAGAAGAGAAAGAAGAATCAATAAGATCTCTGAGAATGATTTGATGAGTTGTTATAGAAGAAAGAGAGGTATTTAAAGTGAGAGGAGTATCGGGTCCCCAATAGTTACAACGATATATTTAAAAATGAAAAGACCTCAGAAACTAACGCGAAGAATGAAATGAAGACATGTGGCAGTGATGTTGACAATTGTCAGTGTAGTATAATGATTCTAACCTTTTGAGGACCAAGTCCATCCTTTTGTTTTGTTAGCCCAGTTTTGTGTGATTGAATTATCTTTTGACCTAAGAACACCATGAGTGTATACCTACATTAAGGTACAAAGAGTGAATTCTCAAGAAATTAGTAATTAAACAAGCATTGATACATGTCCTCCAAGACATTGTCAAGCAGGAGCCTCTTGAGTAGCCTTGTTCATATATAATTTGATCTTGTGCATTCCCAATCTCAGTCTATTCTACATGAATCTTTCTTTAATAAGAGGTTTGTAAAAATATCTGCTAGCTGCTCTTCAGTGTTACAAAACTTCATCACAACATTCATCTTCTCAACATTGTCCCTTAAAAGTGATGCCTCACATCTATGTGCTTTGACCTCTTGTATTGTACAAGATTCTTTGCCGTATTAATTACAGTAGTGTTGTCGCACATAAGAGGAATGACATATGTGAGAATACCAATATCCTTTAATTATTTTTTAATCCCCACAGCCACATACCCCGCCTCAGCTGTATATAGTGCTACAGAGTTTTGTTTCTTGGTTCCCATGAGATTAGTGATGATCCCAAGAACTATGCCATCCCTAATGTGATTTTTCGATCCACCAAGAAACCTTCATAATAAGCATTGGCATAGAAAATTATATCAAAAGTGTCACCTTTTGGTTATAAGAGTACACGGTCCTGTGTTCACTTCAAGTATCTTACAATCTTTTTTGCTTTTTTCAAGTGCGACTCTTTTGGTGGTGCTTGAAATCTTGCGCATATTCCCACACTGAAAACTTTGTTTGTCTACTAGTTGTAAGATACAGAAGTGATTCGATAACACCTCTATACATGGTTTCATTGACTTCGTTACCCGTTTCATCTCTATCAAGTCTGACAATTGTATTCATGGGAGTGTTCAGAACCCTTTCATCCAACATTTTGAACTTATGAGTATCTCTTTGATGTACTTATCTTGGCAAATAGAAGTTCCTTGAGATGATTTTCTAATTTATAGTCCTAACAAGAAAGTAAGTTCACCCATCATGCTCATCTCGAACTCACTACTTATCAACTCAGCAAACTCCTTGCGTAGACCATCTGAGGTTGCATAAAAAATTATATCATCAACATTGACCTGCATAATCAACAATTCTTTCCCTCTGTATTTTAGAAATAAGGTGTTATCCATTTTGCCTCTCTTAAACCCATTAGTCAACAAGAACTTCGATAGCCTCTCATACCAAGCTCTAGGATCTTGTTTTAAACCATAGAAGGCGTTGTCCAATTTCAACACATTGTCAGGAAGATAAGTGTCTTTAAATCCTGGAGGCTGCTTGACATAAACTTTTTCCTTCTGATTTCCATTTAGGAAAGCAAATTTGATGTCCATTTGAAATAGTTTGAATTCTTTATCTGCAGCAAACATAGTCAAAATTCTTATGGCTTCCATTCGAGCTACAAGACTGAAGGTCTCATCATAATCAATCCCTTCGTCTTGGTTGTATCCTTGCACCACCATTCTTGACTTATTCTTCGTAATAGTGTCATGCTAATCAAATTTGTTTCTGAATACCCATTGTGTTCCTATAATAGTTTTATCAATTGGCCTGGGGACCAGGTGCCACACTTTGCTTTATTCAAAATAATGAAGATCTAATTGCATAGACACTACCCAGTCAAGATTTTTCAAGGCTTCCTTGATATTCTTTTGTTCAACTAGGGGTATGAACGTTGAATATGCAACTAGGTTTCGTGACATTGACCTAGTCTGAATTCCCGAGTCAAGTGGAGAAATTAGATTGTCTAGTGGATGTGAAGATTGATATTTCCATCGAGACTTTCTAGTAATCTCCTCCTCTCTATCAGCATCGGGATGACCTTCAATTTTAGCCGAAAATTGAGATGTATTCTCTTTGGATTTGACTTGAGGACCAAGACCTTGTGTAAGTTCAACATTCTTTTTTACATCACGTTGAGTCTCCTCTTTATCAGTTGTCAGCTCCTCAACTTCATGATCATCAATTTTACACCCAATATACCTTGTTTGTGGAAAAGTATCCCACAAAGGCACCTTCGTCACTTCTTTCATCAAACTTTCCTAGATCATCCTTTCCGTTGTTCAGAATAAATTATTTACAACCAAATAGTTATAGATGGTCTATTGAAGGTTTTTTATCATTCAACAACTCGTAAAAGGTCTTCTTCATAAAGATCTGATGAGACACCTGTTTGTCACATAGAAACTGTGTTGACTGCCTCAGCCCAGAAATTCATGGCAAGTTGTGAGTCAATCAGCGTGGTCCTTGCAATATCCACCAAGGTTCTATTCTTTCTTTCTACCATTCAATTTTGTTTATTCCATGCTCAACACAAAAACCTTCAATATGAGAGTTGTCAAACTCTGTACCATGATCAGATTTGATGCTTCCAATTTTGCAGTTTAGATTTGATTGGATAGTCTTGAACAAGACAAACAGTTGTCCAGCTATCTTATTGTCCGTTCTCAAGAACATGGTCCATGTATACCTAGAGAAATAATTAACAACAACAAGACTGAATGTCTTACCACCTCTGCTCAAAACTCTGATTGAACCACACAAATCCATGCGAAGCAATTCAAGTGGTCTAGATGTGCTAACTCCTTTCTTGTCCTTGAATAAAGATTTTGTTTTTTTTCCCTTTGCACATGCATTGCATATTCAATCATTTGTGAACTTCATCTTGGGTAGTCCGCGGACCAAGTCCCATGCAACAAGTTTATTCTGTAGAGTAGAACTTACATGACAGAGATGTTTGTGCCAAACGTCAGCATCATCAGTTAGAGCACTTAGACACGATAGGTCATCTCCTTCAATGGACTGTAGATCAGCTACATACATATTTTTTATTCTTGTATCATACATCACCACTTTCCTTGTTTTATAGTTAATAACTAAGCACTTGTCATCCATGAATTTAACATTGTTTCCTTTATCATAAATATGGGATACCCTCAGTAGATTGTACTTGAGTCCCTTCTATAATGTACATTTTTTATTGAGTTTTTGTCAAACTTTTCTATTCTTCCAACTCCAAGTATAAAATATTTTTTTCAACCACTAAAGGACACACCACCACCTTGGTGTGCTTGTAAAGAGAGGAAGTTAGACGTGTCACCTTTCATGTGCTTGGAGCATCCACTACTGAATCCTTCCTATCTTCTGCACGAGAGTTACTTGTTAGTCTTAGGAACCCACTTAATATGGAGTTCCCAGTAACTTTCAAAAGGTTTAACAAGAAACATTCTTGTCCAAGGAGGGTTTCTTACTGAAGTAATAGCGAGGCCAAGGTCCCTTATGCATTTTTCACATTCCTGTCATGCCTAACAGATTCAGTACAGGGACTAGGTCCCCGTTCCTTCTTTGTTTTATAGTTATCAAATTTCACAAATTTCACATGCCTTTCTTTGGTCTCCATCAGTTTGTCACACTTCACTATCAAGTATCCATTACGTCCACAATGTGTACACAAAAAGTTATCAACCACAGACACATATTTTCTATGAGGATTATATGGTGGTTCCATTTGTCTGCAACCTATCCCCTTTTTCTTGTTAAATCTTTTCTGAGACATTTTAGAGAGAATCGTGGAAGAGTCAGTCCATTTAAGAGAGTTACTTAACTCTTATTTCATTCTCCTAAGATCTTTTCTCAATTGAAAATTTGTTTCAAGAGAAGCAACTAGCTTAGATTCAGAAATTTTAACCTTATCCTCCTGTTCTTCCGAAAAAATACTAAGTTTTCTTTAGTCATTTCTGAGGTGCTAGGATATTCTTCAACAATTTCATTTTTAGATTCCAATATCCATATTCTAGCACTCATTTCAGAAATCTGAGCTAGAAGTACTACATTTTAATTCTAACTCTAACTTAATTTTTCATTCAACATTAAGATTTCAATAGAGCGATCATCCACATAATCAATCATTAATGTAGCAAGTTTCCTTAACTTTTCAGCAGGGAGATTATATAGGTCATCTTTCAATTCAGAAAAAGTTACCTCATTTTATCTTCTTCATCGTCTTATTTTTCCATCAAGAAGAATATTGAGTTAAAAATGCTTTCATAGTCTTCAAAATCCATCATTGAGACATCCTCATGATCTTCATCATCTTTCACTGATTCACTTGAATAATATTCAAGACAGTGAAATCCTTTTTGACTTACCGATCAGCATGATCCTTCCTTCAAAATTTCTTCTAGACTAGGTCCTTCTTGCAATATTTAACTACGTGAGACTCCTATTTTTTGCTGGGTGAGTATCTCATTAAGTGAACAAGATTACCACACTTATGACATATATCATTTGTTGTTGTTGTTCTACTAGTTGATTCTTTCTTTTTAAAACCTCCATATTTTTAATGATCTTTTGAAACCTCCTAGTTATGTATGCCATCTCAGCCTCCTCCTATGTCATCTCAACTCGAGATGATTTTAGTGCAATGGTCTTCTCTTTATTTCCTTTCTTCCCTGATATCCCTTGCTTCCTGTTACCTCATATATCTGGAATTTTCCTATTAGCTCATCCATAGGCAGTGTCATTAGATCTTTTGCCTTAGTAATTGCATCTACCTTGCTCTCACAAGATTTTGGAAGAACTTTGAGAATTTTCTGTACTTTGTTACACATTGGAATAGGTTATCCCAGGCCTTCTGAGCTCATTAGTAATGGCAGTGAAGCGAGATTTCACCTCAAAGATAGTCTCTCCTTCCTTCATCACCAAATTTTCACACTAAGTAGTGAGCATATTCACCTTTGACTCATTCACTTGTTTAGTTCATTTGTGTTCAATTTTAAGACAATCCCATATTTGTTTGCAGATTTACAAGCAGAGATTATGTTGTACTCATCAGTGCCAATGCCACATACTAGAATCTTTTGTCCTTGAAGTTCTTTTCAATTTTTTTTCTGTCACCATCACTGTACGCTTTTCTAGTTTTGACCGCATAAGTAGTAACTTCTCAATCTTTCACTTCTTTCAATGGAGTATGTTCCATCAACAACGACATCTCACAACTCAGAGTCTTCTACATTGATATAGTCATGCATTCGATTATTTGACCAACCATAGTATTGTCCATTGAATCGAGGTGTTTTTGTATATGATTGTCCTTCCTCCAGATTCGATGGAGCAACTATTCCTCCATGATATTCCTTTTCTTGGTGTTAACCAACTTTAAAAGTGAAGCTCTGATACCACTTGATGTATGCGTCCACTTACTTAGATGGGAATAGGTCCTCACAACACTAACAAACAAAAATAAAGAACAATTTGCAGAAACTAAAGATGACAAGCACTTAACATGGAAACCTCCTTGCTTAAGAAATGAAAACCACGACCTGTTCTCAATAGGACTTTTCAAAAAAAACTTTCACTAATCTTCCACAAGAAAAAGTGAAACTTGGTTACAAAAGATTAACCTGTTAATTTCTTTACTAATTAATAAATCCTATCACTTAGCCGAGCCAGAGCAGACATAACACTACACTCTATACTAATCCTACTTGATTGATATAGACTTGAAGTAAAAGCCTAAGTCACCTGTAACCCAAGCCTTTACAATGATTCACCCAATGTTGAAACGTTTTCATCACAGATGAAACGAATTGTACTATTTAAGAACAATTACAACCAAACAAAATACAACGAATACATGAAGCAACAAATACACTTTAGCTGGTTCCTTGCTGTTCTTGAAGCTTGAACAATTTTCCCTTTTTTGAATGAATGAGTAATGTTGTTGTTTATGTTTGATATATATGCCATGAAGATTATTATCCATCAAACAAACAACCTAGTCGACTCTAGTTGGTGTAGTACATTGTACTTCACAAACTTTCCCGATGCAGAGAACCTTTACAGTTGTGCAGTACTTTTGATCGATGGGACTAGTTTCATACTTCGCAGAGCACCAGGTCCATGCACTTGTCAGGGGATCATCAAAATATCTTGAAGCCCTAATCTCCTATCTTATGGTCATAACTCATCAGCAGTCCTTGGTAGAAGTTGTGTCTCCATGTTTCCAATCAAATCTTAAGAAGCTTTGTTAGTGATCACGCTGTCTAATCTCTTGAAGATACAATTTTAATTTGATCTTCCATTCAACAAAGTGAATGGACTTCCAGAAAATTGTATATTATCCAGCTTACATGAATTAATATAAGGCAAAATCTATATATACTCATGGGTATACAAGACCTAATATTTTCTCTTCATCTCCCAAAATTACATTCATGCCTCCCCCACTATCAAAGGGAATGGATAGTTACTGCTAGTGCTATAAAAATCACCCCATAGCTCTAGTCTCTCTTCAAAAGAGCATTTGGCATATACAAAAATAGTCATCAATTTCATTCCATCTTCTAATGTAAGATGCAAATTAATTTGTTGTTCAGTGTAAAAAATTACCCTACCTGCACCTGAACATTCACAGTGACCCAAATCATACCATTTGTGTTGTAGTTCACATAATTTATCCTCAACCTCTTTGAAAAATTAAGATAAAATACAAAAAATATCTTAGATATTTAGTAGTACTTTCTAGAATTTTGTAGAGTAAATATCTTTGATATTTATACTAAATAAAATCTAGATTTTCTAGATACATTTATATATTTTCAATCACAAAAGTAAGAAATATCTTAGATTTATGTTACATAACTAAGAAAGATAAGGATATCGTGATATGTCTGTAATGTACTAGAATAATTTTAGAACAAGTATCCCATGCCAGTTAAATAGGTGACATTAACATTTGTAACCAACCTAAGAATATCTAAGAACAACTCAAACAAAAGAGTCTTCTCAAATTGCTCATTTTAACTTCCCTGTTTTTACTTGAATGAATCTTTTGATCTTAGTTAATGATCTTGGGTTAGCAGAAGGATTCTAGGGTAATACTTTTCTTTTTCTATTCTCTACATGGTATCAAAGCAATAATTGTAGATTGTCTTATTGGTGTTATTTCAGTATCGAGTTAAAGGTAGATTCAACTGGTTCTTCTATATGGATATTTGCATCCATGTTAATGGACTGCGGATGGACTTTTTGAATAAGTCCAATTACAAGGTATGGAAAACGTGTATTGATCATACCTTATAGGTGAGGATTTGTGGATATGTGAATGGGAGTAACACAAGTCCTCCTGCTAATGGATCATAAAAGAGCAGTGCGTACAAGAAGTGGAAGCGGATTAATGTGAAGACAAAGTTCATTCATTCGATGACAATCTCCCCCAAATTATTTGATGATATTATAAGGTATAAATCAAGTCAAGGCAATCTTTCCATCAGTGAGTATTTTTATAAAGTTTAAGAACTTATGTTCTGAGATATGCCTATTGAATCAAATGGAGGCTATTTCTAAGCACAAGTCGACGATACCCATTTGTTTTTGAAACCTCAATGTATTTCATTTGTGAAGTCAATTCAAGGATGGGCTCAACAACCATCCTTGGAGGAATTTGAGAATTTTTTATCATCATAGGAGCTATTATCCAAACAATTGGTTGTTGTATTTGTCGAAGGAGAAGGCAATGCTCTTGTGCCGACGAGTAACTTCAAAAGGAACAACTGTAAGAAATATCTTGTACTTTGGATCATCCGGTTGTGTGAACTCACCTGGAAGATGAAGAACCTTCCTAACTTTATGATAAGACCGTCTAGTAGATGTTTATTGTGTTTAAATTGGAGTACACATAAAGATAGTTGCAATGCCAGTAGAATCCATTATACCTCGAATAGTTCCTGAAGAAGAAGAAAAGCGGGATCAATGTTTAGTCGCTAGGACTCGAGCAATAGATCCCATGGTTTCGATCAATATTGAAAGATACTTGATTGAGGATATAGAATATAATGTAGTTGATAACGCAAAGAATCATGAAACAGATGTTAACGTCACGAAACAAGAAATTTTTGAGGATGTTCCTGGAGGTGATATGATAGCTTCTATGGAATAATAAATGAAGAAGATCCTGAACAAGGAATATCTTAAACTACATGTGCTAGTTGCGACCTTTATAGTGAAGGAACTGAGTGGGGATTTATTGGAAGCGGAAGTATTTGGTCAATCTTCTGCAATATCAAAGCCAATTTATGACTCGACGAAAATTTAAAAGCATACAGGGAAATGACAGATGAAATAGAGAATAAGTTTATATTGGAAGTTCAAAGACAATGATCTAGTTTTGAAGATCTAAAGTTACCAACAAATTCTATCGATGCGATGATACAAAAATATGGCGTGGATCCTTGTTGGTGTTAAGACTTACAGGAAAGTCAATAGTATTCTATGGATCATATAATTGCTGATATGTTAAGAGAAGGGAATTTCAGAAACTCACCAAGGAGATAATTTACATGGACCATCGATAACGGAAAATCATTATCATTTGATGAAGCAATAGGAGTCTCGAAGAAAATATTGAAATTTTAACCAAGACATAAACTGAAAGCTTTCGTAGAGTTCTTCCGCAACAACGGTGGGTTAGTTTCCAAAAAATCACTTTAAGGGGAAATGTGAAAAATAAAGATAAAATTTTGTAGGTACTAAAAATATCTTTGATATTTAATAGAACTTTGTAGAATTTTGTAGTACAATATATTTGATATTTACACTTAGGATAAATTAGATGTTCTAGATTATTAGATATTTGTATTTAAGTAGAGAAATATCTAGATTTTTGTTACATAACAAGAATATAACGATATCTAGATATTTCATGTAGATTTATCTATAATAATTTATAGAAGCATCCATACACAAGTATAAGTAGGGGTGACTCTAAACATTTGTAACCAACCAAGAAAACCTAAGAATAACTCTAATAAAAGATTCTTCTTCCTTATAACTTCTAATTTCTAACTTCTCCTTTTAAGGTGAATTAATCTTTCGATCATAGTTAATGATCTTAGGCTAGAAAAAGGGTTCGCGGCTTATACTTTTCTTTTGTTATTCTCTACAACATCCTCTTAAAATTTTGTATATGTCTAGTATATTCAAAAGGTTCCATTAAAGCAATTAGGAAAAACTTATGATGCCTATTCAATATTTGCACTCTATGGAATGCAAATTTAGTTCTCACAGATCTTATATTCCAAAGTTAGGCTGTCATAATCATCTATCATTTGACTTTTACCTCCTTTTCGCTTGTTTGCTTGTTGGTTGGAAATCCATATCCCTCTTAGTTTTACCTTTTTTTCTTTGTATAAAACTAGAGGTGATAATCCAGCGTCTTTTCAGACTTTCTTGCAATTTTAGAACTTTACTCCTACTCTCTATCTTCTGTCACCCCAGCCTCAATATTTATATTAAGACTATCTACCTCTGTAATACAAGTGCTTGATGAGATACTAAAGCATGTAATTACTCCATTGGTTTTGTATTCACACCATCATTATCATTAGTTAATAGTTAATGTTGAGTTCCCAGACTTCTCCATATGTACTAATTCCTAAGTTTATGTTTCAGGTGGAAACATCCCCTCAAATCGTGTGCCAGTGCCTAATCACCCATAGCCATCACCAAGGCTACGGACTGTACTTGTACTGTTTTTTGATTTTGTGTTTCTTCTCTAACCTTGTGATCTTTATTAGCATTATCTCCATCATCACCCTTTATCACCTCCTCCAGCTGCTTCATCACCGACTGGGCATTAACTACCATAGCTTCTGATGATTGATATTCATCTCCATTTTATGATTCTGTTGTGATCTCAGAAATATCCTCATTTGAGACAACCATCTTTGTGTTAATATTATTTTAAGACATGGTAATATCTACTTCCTCATCCTCACTATCCTTATCAAGGGCATCAAATGGATTATTGGTGTGTATTTCCTTATCAGGAATTGGTCCCTGCCTTAGGCATTTCGGTTGTGTTACCTCCTGTTCCCTTTCTGTCAATAGGTTGCAAATATCTTTGTATCACTCTTACCCTCTTTGTTTCTAGTTCTGTACTCATCTCATCGGTAACATCACTTCATTTTTCATTTTGCATCTTGTTAAGTTCCCTGCAAGGAACTTTCTCTAAGAAGAAAGGAGAATATCAATGGCGGTTTGATAATGTAAGAAGACAAGGAAGTAACTGTTTTATTGTATTAAAGATTGAATGAAAAAATATCTAATACAAGCTATTTATAGATATCCTAACTATAGTAGAGTGTAAAGGAATCTAACTATGGTAGAGTTTAAAACTAATCAGTAGCTAGTGTAGCTAGTTAACTAAAAAACTATTACAACTGGAATAATAGTGAACTAATTAATCGAGATTAGCAATTAACTAATTGTTCTCAACTAATTGCTTGTATTGACCGTTGGATACTCAATACCCCCTTCAAGCTAGGCACAGAGAAGATATTGAGCATGCCTAGCTTGGACAAAAGGTGAGAATGCTGCAAACAACTAAGACCATTAGTCAACAAATCTGCCAATTGATTAGATGAGGCAAGATAGAAAGTGTGAGCAGGCCTTGCTGGAGCTTTTCCCTAATAAAGTGACAATCAATGTCAATATGCTTCGTGTGTTCATGGATTACTGGGTTGGTAGCAATCTGCATGGCAGCCTTGCTATCACAATAAACGGGAACAGGAAACTGGAGAGGTCAACCAAATTCTGAAAATACTCCAACTAGCCGAACAATTTCAGTCACCGCTGAGGCTAAACTTCTATACTCGACTTCAGCAGAGCTCCGAGATATAGTAACTTTCTTTTTTGGTTTGCAAGAAAAGAGGGAATCACCAAGCTTAACTATATAACCTGTAATAGACATTCTAGTATTGGGGAAAGCTGCCCAATCTGCATCACAATAAACAGTCTACTGCGAAGAAGGAACAGAAGACAGGAGAATGCCCAATCAAGGACAAAACTTGAGGTATCTAACAATCCTCAAAGCAGCCTGCATATGAGATGACTTGGGATTCTATATGAATTGACTCAGACATTGTAGAGGGAAACAAATGTCAGTCCTAGTGACTGTCAAGAAAATGAGTCGACCAATGAGTCTTTGATAGCTGCAGGCTCCGACAAAGCCGTATCTAAAATGGTGCCAATGTGTTTATCAAAGCGATGGTGGTGAACTTGACATTTAATTCCATAGGAGAGTGAACTGGTTTAATACTGGACAATCCAAGATCAGAAATGAGTTCTAACACATACTTCCTTTGATGCATGACTGTGCCTGTCGAGTTCCTGGCAAGCTCAATGCCAAGGAAAAAACGCAGATCCCCAAGATCTTTAATTTTAAAATTGGTCTTTAATGCCAATTTTGTATCTGCAATCAATTGGAAATAATTTCCTGTAATTAACAGGTCATCGACATAGACCAGGAAAACAATGATCTTCCCTGCTGCTTTCTTAATGAGAAGAGAATAGTCATGTTGACTATGAGTGACGTCAGCACTTATTAAAGTTGATGTGAACTTGATGTTCCACTGAAGTCGAACCTTGTTTGAGCCCATAGAGAGATTTATGCAATCTACATGCCTTTTGCTTTTCCCTGTGTCCGTGAAACCCTGTGGTATTATCATGTACACTTCGTCATGCAGATCACCTAGTAAAAAAGCATTGTTCACATCCATTTGGTGTATTTCCCATCCTTTAGCTGCAGCCATAGAAATCATTGTTTGTACAATGACCATTTTCACCACTAGTGAAAAGGTTTCCTAAAAATCCAATCCTCCCGTTGGATTGTATCCCTTAGCAACTAATCGTACTTTAAATTTGTCAGTGGATCCATCTGCCTTGTACTTAATTTTGTAAGCCAGTCGACAACCAATGGCTTTCTTTCCTTATGGTAAGTCAACAATTTCCCAAGTATGATTATTATTCAAGGCTGCGATTTCCTTCGGCATCGCAGTCACCCACCTAGAATCTGTAGCAGCCTCAACATAGGATTTGTGATTCAGTTTCAACAGAGAATTTAGAGATAAAACTCTTATAAGAAGATGACAATGAACCATAATCAATAGCATCTGAGATGAGATATTGGCAGTGATGAGCTTTGCTTTTTACACTTGGAATATAATCCTTGAACCAATAAAAAGGTGGTTCTACTAAAATGTTACGTGACCTTTGCTGTGTTGGTAAAAAAGTTGTATCTTGAGAGTCATATGATCCAACAATATCCTCTGACTAGTCAGGAGTTATAACAGATGGATCAACAATTGTAGTAGTCGGAGAAGTACATGTATTCTGATCCGTAGAAGCATCTGCATCAGCATATTGGTCCATTGGTGTAAAACAACGAGGGTGAAACTCTTGTGACCTGTTCAATAACTTAAAAGGAAAAATGTGTTCATTGAACATGACATCTCGACTCACAAATATTTTGTAAGTATTCAAATTAATAAGCTTATAGCCTTTCTGGCGGGAGCAAAATCCAACCAATATAGATATGATAGATCTAGCACTAAGTTTATCTTGTTTGATAAAATTAGTAGAATATTATTCACAATCAACAACTTGAAGATGAGATATGTTTGGTTCTCGTTGTTGCGGAAGCCAAATATATAGAGAGTGATGGAATCAAAACTACTATATCTAAAGGTAGCTAATAAATAATAAAATGAGACAACAAAAAAACCGAGTAATTATGAGGTTCGGAAATAGTTTATTTTCTTTGTCTACTTCCTCGGAAAACAGAACCAACCGATATGTTTTTACTCCAAAAGAGTACAAATGAAGATATACAAAGAAAGGCCGAGAGGGAAGGCTGAGTTAAGAGTCAGCGGAGGAAGAAAACAAGAGGGAAGGGGCCAGAAAGCGGAGAGAGAAAGGGAAAAGGGATGGGGTCGATAATGGACATCGGATCCCACCAACGAAGACAAACAACAATAGAGAGAGGGAGGATCGGGATTAATGCTGAAAGAATCGAGAGAAGGAAGACGGGGGGTGAGAGATGTTACTGGCTGGGATGAAACACGGAGAAGGACGGGAGACTAAACAATAATTGGGATAAATGGAGAAGAGGTACGCATGAAAGGGAAAATGAGAGAGGAGACATTGGATTGAGCATGAGGCAATGGGGGAAAGTGGGGGTAGATGAAAAAGTAAGCGACTAGGCCGCCACAAGAGGAGATAAGGTGGAAGAAAGGAGGTGGTGGCGGTTAGGAGAGAGAGGTAGTGATAGGAGTAATAATGCCTTAGGAGATGAGAAACAAGTTAGCGGGGTCCTTATTAACAAATGCATTGGAGCTACCTATTTATAGGAGTGAACTCTTCCCTATTGATTTATCCATGCATGACAAAATGTCAAAATGTAAAGATTTACCTTATGAAATCAATTTTATGGTTCACCTAATTTCCCATAAAAGGTGCTATCTTGACATTCTACAATGAAGAATTATCCTCCTAACTACCATATCTTCTCATTCATTACCATTTTTGAATCTTGTCAAATTTAACCGATTTCCCCCTTGGGGGCAAGATTCTCCATTTTAACTTTCTCTCAAAAACAATTTTGATTATGTAGTCAACCTTAATCTTATATGTTTTCAACAATGATTGATCAAGTTCAAAAACAAATGTGAAACTTGAGTCGCATTCACCACTTTTGGTCAACTTCGCAGATTATCTGTAGTTATGAATTCTTTCCTTCATTATGAATCCCCATCTCCATGTTTTCTGGTATGAAATGAATCTCGGATGTCAAATGTCTTCGTTCTTTTGCATGTTCACTTGGTTCTTTTGCTAATTTGAATAGCACCGTGACTATCACTAAATTGGTTTATTTCTTCTTTTCCATACGCATCTCTCTAAGCAATCGCTTTAGCCAATTGCTATCCTCGCATCCTCTGGTAAGGGCCATGTCTATGCCTCAGTGGTAGACAAGCAACTTTTTAACTGCAAATAGACTTCCAACTACTGATGCATTTGCAATAGTGGCACACATAACCAATAGTTATTTCGTTTTTGTCCAAATCACCTGCATAATCTGATCCAATTCCAACAAGATATTGACTATCTTTCTGTCCGCAAACCAAACGCAACATCTACGTATTAGGAATTACACCGTATAATCCATGTTACACACAAACAGCCTGCCAATGATCCTTTCCAACATTGTGCATGTACCTGTTACAACTCCAACAACGTGTGAAATAGCTTTCCTTGTGCAGCCTTGCTTCTACATCAAATCTACCATAACATTAGCGTATGGGACTCTCATGAACATATATTTCGTTCACGCTTCATTATTAGGTGACATAGCATCAGAGACTCTAACCGACTTCATTTTTTATTCATACCGCATCGCTTTAGTAACTCTCTTCATAATATTTCTTTTGAGATAATAGAGTTTCTTTGAATGTCTATCTCTTTTTTATCACCAAGCCAAGAACTTCTTTGTCCTCACCCAATCCTTCATCTCAAACTCCTTTCTTTAGTTTAAATCTTTAGCTTCTCAATTCCTCCTCTTGACTCTTAGAAGCTATCACCACTATCAATATATAGGAGAAGGTTGTAAAGTAATGGGTATCTTCAAGCTTGCGCAAATACACAAATGATCGTATTTCTTCTTATGTAAATTTGTTGAAACTAACTGTCTTTTGTCAAATCGTTTGTACCATCGTCTACAAATATTATTAAAATAACTCCGTAAAATGATTTTTCCAAGTTTGCACACCATATTTTCTTTTCCATCAACTTTGGAATCCTTCTGGATGAGCCATGTAGATTTTCCTTTCCAAAAGTCGTCTCAATTCAAAAATGTAGTTTTTACAAAACACATCCAACTTACTAGTTTCCAAATTTAACTGTGGCTAAACCAATCCAACAAAACTTCTAATGGAGAAAGTGTTTTCACAAATGGAACACCTCATTATAAAATCAATTCCACTCGGTTGAGCATATCCTTTGGCCCACCATCTTCTTTGTAGCGAAACATCTTCTTTGTTAGGAAATCCTTTCTTCTTTGCAATAACCACTTGCACCCAATTTCTTTTGCCCTCCGTAGATTGACCAATATCTATGTATGATGTTCTGATGAAGGGACTGCATTTCTTCATCCTGAATACTCCACTTATTATCTTTCTGAACTATTAGACTGTGGCGTCTTTATAAGTTGTAGGAGTTGTCATCGTCTGCAATTGAGTGGGAGTCCGCACAAGCCACTATAATCTATAGTCAACGAAAAAAAATAGGGCTTGAAGAAAAATGCAAGAAAGGCGTGGATGAGAGTAAAAGCTGGAAGGGGAAGGAAGAAAGGTGTGGAGCAGGTTTTTCTTAAGTGTCCTTTGGGCTTTCCGGTTGCGATTGATTCAGTTGGTGGTTGAGGTTCTTGACTGGACCTCCTCTTCGACTGCTCTCCCTTCAAGAGAAGACATCTGTTGTTTCCTCCTCGTTTGATCCCGTTGTGTTTTAGGAAAATTCTTTTCCCTCAAACTCCACCTGCGTTTACACCGTCAATTGTTTTGGCTTCTTCAATGTTACCATACTTGTCAAGGCAGATTCCCAGCTGACAATCACTCTTGTTTGTCTCTGGACAAAACCATAAACGTCGGGATCCTTTTACTCCCCGAAGTAATTCCCCATAAATAAAGCTTTCTTTCTCGTTGGGTCCATTTTACTCTCCCAGGATAATATGCAATTGATTCCCAAATACATATAAAGAACCATAATCTTCAGTAGGTTTTTCCATACCATTTGTCAATGGTGGTATTCCCACCAATAGCAAGCAGGATGTATAACGTTACTTAGGTGGCACCATTTTTTTTGCCTCAGCCCAATTCATTGCCCATTGCCCAACATTGCACAACATACATCGAACTTCTCTAGCAAAGTCAGATATGCGTTCTGCCACTCCAATTCTGGTTTGTGGTGTAGTTTTGACAGTGAAATGCCTAACGATGCCATTTTCTTTCCTCACAAATTTTTGAAAATAATCATTTTTTATTTGCCACCATTGTCTGTACGAAGAAACCTTGATCTTTCACCACTTTGATTTTCAATTCGCCTTCCATTTGCGAAAAAGTCTTAATACTACGTTCATCTTTGTTTTCATCGTATCCAACCCACAATCTTTGGAAAAGTCATCAACAAAGGTTCAAAATAGTGTTCCCACCTAATGAAAGTGTTTTTGGAAGCACCCCCCAACACATCCCCAGAAAATAATCTAAAATAACCTTTAGTATTTGGATGCTGTTCAAAATTTAACCCTTGTTGCTTTCCCCTGATACAATGCTCACAAAACTCCAACTTTGAAGTTATTACTACTCCTTTTAGCACTCCTTGATCAATAAAGTTTTCAAGAGATTTCCCTCAAGTCATGTCTCAAGCGCATATGCCACAATCTTGGTCATTATTTCTGCCGCCTTCTCGTCATTGGCTGTTGTTGGCCAGCGTCCCAAAACTGTACTACCTTGATAGTGGTAATGTTATTATTTTCTTCGAATTGCCTTCGTTCCACCAGCACCAGACATATTCTCAATCACTCCATTATTGCAATGACTTTTGAACCCCTCTGATTCTAAAGGGATCCTATAGAATGAGATTTTTCTTTTTCTTCAAATCTAGTACATTCAAGCAAACTGTTATGTTCTACTTAACCATCATGGTTTCGTCCTTAATCGGATTGAACAACAACTATATGCCGATACGAAATTATTGTTGCAGTGTGATAACTCCCCATTCCCTTCTTGTAAATCACTAAACCAAATCCCAATTGGACACAAGTGATAACTAAAGCTGAATCCATCACATACATCAGATGATTTGGATGGATCCTATTGTAACTCGGAGTCATCGAAATTATCACATCACCCACATTAGAATCCATGACAAGTCTTCCCATTATTAGTTTGACTTTTCTATGAAACTTTGGGCAGTCTTGGTGCCTTTTGTTTTTTTTTTCTTCCAATGCCCGTTTTTTCCTCGGCAAAAGGCACTTCATATTTGGCCTGAGTCTCGATATTGAATTGGAGATCTCTCTCCCTTTCATTCATCCACATTCATTCCAACATCGTTCTCATATGATTTTGAATATCGGCCTCTCGCAACTAGTGTTCTTCTTTTCTGCTTCTGTACCTTTTTTGTTTTCTTCTCTTTCTTGGTTCATACTATATAAGGCAGAACAAACTTCTTCAGAGATGACTACTTTCCTCATCCCCATGCAGTAGAGTCGTTTCAAGAGATAAACTCATTGGGAAGTGAACTTTACAACATTAAGGCCATATCTTCCATCCGTAAAAGTAGCGTCCATATTTCGCAAATCTATCGCCACCTTATTAAAGCCTGCTGCATATGATCATTATTGTGCTACCGGAGAACATACGTAAGCGTAAAAGTCTTCTTTTCATTTAAAGTTTATTTTGACTATTTGTTCTTCAAGAATTTTCTCCTCACAAATGAATTCCATATTTATTTGTAGATGATTCCCTTTTTGTATGGATTACTTTTGTTTCTCTTGCAAGGTAAGATCAAAATGGTAACGCACAACATAGTGAATATCTTCCCATCTTCTTCTCCTACACCCCTGGTTCTTTCTCTTCAATGCATATCTAAACCTTGTTTAAAAAAGAACATCAAGGACCTCGCCTTGCCACATTTCAAAATGTCCAGACCCGAAAAATATCAACTACAAATTTCGCATTGGGACCAATTCTGTCATAAGCGCAGATTCCAATGAATGACGTATTATTGACACTTGACTGGACTCATCTTTTTCGTGTGTCCCCATTTTATACAAATATTATTTACCTAGCTAACAATGGCAACGACCAAAGTAAATCTTATTCTGAAGTGGAAGTCACACTATGTCGCAACCACTAGCATGCTCAGATAATACCCTTTGGCTCTGATACCATTGTTGTGGAAGCCGAATGTATACAGAGTGATTGAATCACAACTACTACATCTAAGATAGCTACTAAATAGTAATGATAGCACAAACAAAAAAAAACAGGAATTAACGAGGTTTCGACCAAACATTGTGTTTCTTTTGCCTACTCCTCGGACACAACCAACGATATTTATTGCACTCCAAAGAGTACGAATGAGAATCCTACAAGAAGAGAAAGAAGACAAATGGCTTAAGAGATGAGAAATGAACTTAAGGTGTCTTACAAATGAATTGGAGCCTACCTATTTCTGGATGCATTCTTCTTCCTATTGATGTCTCCATGACATCACAATATGTCAATGAATGTAAAGATTTACTCATTGTGAAAAAATTATGGTTCACCTTAAATTGCACCTACAAAAGGTGCTATCTTGACTTTCTACCAATGAAGATTACCTCCTAACTACCATATGTCCTTCATTAATTTCAATTTTTGAATCTTGTCAAATTTAAAACTTGTTTGTAGAGTAACTCAAACGGAGACTTGTTAGCAAGCAAAATAGAAGGAAAAATGTAGATCACATATACAGTTGCCTCAACACAAGTGCCCCAAAATGTAGCTGGGAGTTGACTTTGAAATTTAATACCCCTTGCAACTTCCATAATATGCCTATGTCTTCTCTCCACAACACCATTTTTTTGTGGAGTGTAAGGGCATGAACACTGATGAAGGATTCCAAAAGATTTGAACAAATCACTACAAGTCTTGTTGACAAATTCTGATCCATTATCACATCAAATGACCTTAATTTTGCAATCAAATTGAGTATATACCACAATAATGAAATTTTTAAGAAGAAAATCACATAGACTTCAACGCACGATAGGTAATAATCACCAAGGGTACGAAAGAATCTCATGCTCGATATATATATATATATATATATATATAATATATAATTATTTTATTATTATTATTATTATTTATTATTATTATGAATAATGCATTAATGTGGATGTAATTCATAACTCACTTCAAAGCTCACCGTACTCTCTTTGCAGATTCATGTATGCAAATAAGTGAACACTTTTGAGAGACATTTTGGTACTATAAATATGAGAATATTAATTATTATTAAAGGATCAATCGAAAGTACGATAACAGAAATAAGAAGCATTCTCCCTATGTCTTTCTAATACATTTATTATCTTAGGTAATTTCATATTTCTGAATAATTCTTACACACGGTTTATCAGACGAGGTCTCTAACTAATTAAGGCCTACTTATTAAGCGAATTAAAACCTTTTGCACTAAGCGCTAATTATTTTCTTTGATTCAGGTATCACTTTATATGTTTTACATATCTAACAGGAGTTTGCCATAATCTTTGATCCGTATTTTGAACTGCATATATAACTTGGTTTTAGGTATTAATTATAATCTTTACTAGCATAATAATCAATATGTTTTATGTTTATATTGTTATGTTTATTTATTCTACTAATTTTTTGACTCTAAATTCATACTAACAATTGATCGCCAGATAGTTAGAATACCTAAATAATATTTTTGTTATACACTTTATGTGTCATAAAGAATATAATATTTGTATTAATACAACTTTAAATTATTACAAACTTTGATATTAATTAAACTACTAATAAATACAATAAAAACAAGTAGGAAAATACATTTAACTCTTAACCACTCTAATGCCTTCATGATTATAGTTTTAATCTATTATTAGTCATGGCATATAATGTATTTTATACTCACCATTTACTTTATTTTAAAGTATTAATTTATCATTTATAATAAACAAAACAAACATATAATATTAACTCAAAATTATTTTGTAATAGTTTCAACAAATAAAATTTGTCAAACTTGAATTTGTGCCTCTTGACATATTCTGGAAGAATATTTTGTCGGATTTTGATGCTGAAATTTCCCACCTTTCTGCTACACTGGTCTTGGTGATATTATAATTGAAGGAAATAATACAACATCACGTCAGGCTAAATAAATCGAAAGTTAATTTTTCTTTTTCGACATCATCTTAATGAAAGGCCTGAAGGTAGAATACCCTAACTTAAAATATCCACTTAAATTGTGATTAGGTATGAAAAAGCCAGGTATGACCACCTCAAGGCCAACAATTTGGCATGGGCGTCGTTAATGAAGTGTGCACGTTACGTTTTCATTCAATAATATTATAAAACCGTTATTGAGTGTATTCTGGTTGTTTGATATAACTTCCAATTGAAATTAATGTGTGGAAAAATAAAGATGAGGACAGTTTGTGAAACGACTTTACCTACTTTTCCATGCTTCTAATATATATTACACAAACAACAGCAGCAATAGTGAAACGGTTTTCAAAAATACTATGAACGGATCTCAGTTCTTTTTGGTGGTGACAACATATTGACCTTCTAATGAAAAATCATGAGTCCATCCCGCTGAAAGTGCTCCATTACCGCATACAACACACCCGGTTGAAGCACAATGGACAGTTCTTACATAAGACCAATAATCGATGCATGACTGTGCGGGGCATACAAAGGCAAAAGATAATATAATATTGTGGTTGTCAGAACAAAGGGAGAATATCTAGGTTCTCAAAATATCCTTCTAAAGGAAAGGGAGATCACATTGTCATCGTTTGTGGCTTAAAAGTCAAGAAAAATGAATGGTCGGGCACCAGAGCATTTTGTCAGGTTGTTATCAAAATTTCCTTTAAAAGGAAGGGAAATAAAGTGTGGTGCCGTCCTTTTCTAAAGCCTGCGGTAGAGTCCCATTTGACTTCAAAGATGATGTACAAGCAGGATATTCTAAATATATGTCAAGTCAGGCTCTTTTCAAAAATATATTGAGAATATTCAAGACGGCAAACATAGCATTGAATATAATGCTTTTGATGACTCGCTAGTATGAACTCATCTGGAAGCTAGACTTCTTTGGGGCTCACAACTGAGATAGATAATAGATCTACGAGAATAATGTTTTTAATATATTTTAATGTCTTAATTAAATTTATGTACTTAAGATTTATTTTGTTAAATTTCATACTTCTTATTATGTATTTTTTATTCTTATGAATATAAATAAAAATTTTCAGTCTTCAGTTGGATCCAGTATGAATAGTGGAGATATGTGTCTTCTGGACAGTGCCGCAACTCATACGATACTAAGAGAAAAGAAATATTTCTCTTCTTTGGTAATGAAAAAGGCATATGTTAATACAATATCCGGTAGTACAAAATTGATTGAAGGCACTGGAGCAACCTTATTACTACCTGGAGGAACATTGGTTGTAATTGACAATGAATTCTATTGTAGTAAGTTTTAGAGAAACTTGTTAAGTTTCAAGGTTATTCGCCAAAATAGCTATCATGTTGAGACTGCGAATAAAGGAAAGGTGGAATACCTTTATATAACAACAATAAATACTGATAAGAAAACTGTGCATGAAAAATTTCCTGCATTTTCAACTAGGTTGTACCATACAATATTGGTTTAGTTGAATCATATGTCGTAGTAAACAAACAGTTTACTGATTCTAATGATTTTATCATTTGGCATGATCGGCTGGGCCATTCAGGTTATAATGTGATGTGCAAAGTAATTGAGAATTCACATGGGCATACTTTGAAGAACCAAAATGTTTTTCAATCAAAGGAATTCTGTTGTGGGGCTTGTTCACAAAGAAAGTTGGTTTTCAAACCATTAGTGGCTAAGGTTGGGGTGGAATCCCCTACATTTCTATAACCGATACAAGGTGATATATCAGGACCTATTCACCCTGCATGTGGACCATTTAAATATCATATGGTCTTGACAAATGCATCAACAAGATGGTCTCATGTATTCTTATTATCAACTCGCAATATGGATTTTGCGATGTTGTTGGCTCAAATAATAAGGTTAAAAGCACAATTTCCAGATCATGCGATAAAAACAATTCGTCTTGATAATGCTAGTGAGTTTACATCTAAGGCATTTAATGATTTTGTTTGTCCACTGGAACAACAGTTGAACATCTTGTTGCACATGTTCATAATCAAATTGGTTTAGCAGATTCATTGATTAAACGTCTTCAATTGATATCTAGACTTTTGATTGATGAGAACAAAATTGTCTGTTTCGATTTGGGGGTATGCTGTATTGCATGTAGCAGCACTTGTGCGCATAAGGCCAACCAGTTATCATGACTTCTTCCCATTACAATTGGTTTTTGGTCAGGAACCAAATATTTCCCATCTTAGAATGTTTGGTTGTGTAGTAGATGTTCCAATTGCTCCACCACAACGCACAAAGATGGGTCCCCAAAGAAGATTGGGGATATATGTTGGTATGAATCTGTTCTATATAAAATATTTGGGAACCTAGAACTGGAGATTATTTATGGCAACTTTGCTGATTGTCATTTTTGATGAATATATACCAACATTAGGGGAAACAAAATATTGAAAAACGAGATAGATTGGAATTAACTTTTCACTGTCTCATTTAGTGATCCTCGAACAAATCATGTGAGCGAGATGTACAAAAGATAATTTATTTGCAGAATATTGCAAATCATACCGGATGCATTTTTTAACGTTCAATCAACTGGTGTACTAAATATTTATCCCAGCTACTAATGGTAACTTCGAGTTGATGTCCCCTTAGGATAAAAATGGTTGAGGCAAATGTGTCTGGACCACACCTTAAAAACTTGGTTACCCAAATTTTTGGTCCAAGATAAAAATTTTCTAAAAGGAAAGGAATAAAAATTCAAGATGGATATCATAATATAGAGACAACTTCTCATAAAGAGCTCCGAGACATAATAAATGATGACAACACAAAAGGTCCATGTACCTGAAAATAATGAGAATGAGAAAAATCTCTATAAATTATGTCTCGACGAGAAAAATAATGGAATCAAAATAATATTGTGGTATATTATATTTTTCCTATAATGTTGAAGTTGAAATAATACAACAAGATGAGGATTCAGAACCAAGATCTGTCAACTAGTGTAGACAGAGAAATGATTGGCCAAAATGGAAGGAAGAAATTCAAACAGAATTGGATTCACTTGAAAAACGTGAAGCTTTTGGACCAATAGTCCGAACACTTGAAGGTGTCAAGCCAGTGAGGCACAAATGAGTTTTTGTGCGAAAACACAATGAAAATGGTAAAGTCATAAGATATAAAGCATGACTTGTTGCACAAGGATTTTTGCAAAGGCCTTGTGTTGATTATGAGTAGACTTATTCTCCTCTAGTAGATGAAATTACTTTTGAGCATCTAAAAATTATGACAGTTCATGAAAAGCTTGAAATACATCTAATGGACGTTGTCACAATCTATTTATATGGCTCACTAGACCACAATATTTCTATGAAAATCTCTGAAGACTCAAAGTGCGTGAAACATATAAAAATTTAAAATAGAGTTGTTAAATAAAGCTTCAAAAGTCCTTATATGGATTGAAACAATCATGGCAAACGTGATATAATCGTCTTAGCGAATATTATTACAAAATCAGATTTTGACATTTGTATAAACACAAGGACATATATTTGTTTTTAGGTTGATTACTTGAATACCTTGGAAGTCCTACAGACTTTCACAAAACGCTTAGTGTTTTGAAGATGATTTGAAATGAAAGATCGTGGTAAGAAAAATTTGTCTTGCCTTCATAATTGATAATTTGACAACTTAGTATTTATTCAACAATCAACATATCCTGAAAAGGTTTTTAAAGATAATTTTACATGATAATAGCACCCCTTAGTACCCCCCAATGGTTGTGAGATCTCTTATCATAAGAAAGATCCATCCGACCTCAAAAAAAGATAAGAGGTTCTTTGGTGATAAAACCACCATATCTTAAGTGCTGTTGGGGCACCATGTACCTTGCCAACAATACACGGCTAGAGTATTTATTTTGCAGGTAATATTGGCGAGATCAACTCAATTCCAATAAAGACATTTGGAAAGTGTTAAACAGAGATCAGAATGTGTCAATAAACAATGGATATTTATTGTTGTATTCGAATGCATCCAAGTCAAGAATTGAGCTTTGATGTAGTGCAGGTATTTGTTCTGATCCGCATAAACCCGATCTCAAGACATGCTTTTTATATTCACACCTATAGGTACACTATATCATGCATTCGCTGAAGCAACAATAGTTGATAGTTCTTCAAACAATGCGAGATAATATCCCATTTCATAAGTCGTCGTAGTTTTATGTTTGAGATCATGAACTTAAGCAATCTAACAAATTATGGCGGTCTTTTCTGTTCACACACAAAGACTCCAACAATTTTTATTTTGTATGAAGATATATCAACAAAAGCTATTTCACCTTAGTTCTTTTTCACACATGATCTTCAAACAAAAATGTGAGATACAAGTTCACAAAATTCTTGTGAGGATAATCAATGCAGATTTATTCACTAAAGGCATTGCCCAACGTCAACATTTGAGAAGTTTAAGATATCGAGGATTGGGGTGCGTCGATCTCCAAGATATCAAATAAGTTTTCATTGGGGGAGCAAATACGTTGTCTCTTTTTCCCCTTAGCCATGCTTTTGTCGCATTGGGTTTTCCTGGTAAGGGTTCAATGAGGCAAGCACTGAAAGCGTAGTACAAGATGTGGGTACTCTTTTGCCTTCAAAGTTGTTTCCCTCTTAGTTTTTCTAGCGTAGATTTAACGAGAAATTATCTATAGACATCCCGGATGGAGTTTTATCAATCATTAATGTGGATTTCATTTGTAACTCACTTCAAATGCGCATCTGTAACTCTCTTTGAAGTTTATGGTATGCAATAAATGAACACTTTAATTTCATGTACACTTTTAAAAGAGACATTTTGTACGTCTATAAATAGGCGATGATATTTTATTTGTAAATATAATCGAAAAGTACAAACGGAAATAAGAAAAGCATTTCCTCCCATATATCTTTCTCTCTCCCTCTCTCTCTCTCTCTTTCTTTTATATGATATATATATATATATATATATATATATTATATATTATATATATATATATATATATATATATATTACATAAATAAATAGAGAGAGAGAGAGAGAGAGATATGTGATATATATATATATATATATCAAGAGAGAGAGAGGTGGTCCTATATTACATATTCCCAATTAAGAAGAACATTTATTTCGTTAGTAAAAGATTAAATATACTGAGTCATGTATCACAGGTACTAAAAAAATTTAGATCCTTTTTAATTAATTTTGAATTATGACATTTTGATCACAATAGAGTTTTGAAAAAAATAATTGAAGAGACTATGTTTATTGTTTATTCAATTTAAAATATTGGTGATCATAATAACACAGTTCTCCACAATAAGAAGAAGCAGTTCGCCGTTAAACAAACACTTCTTTTTTTAGTTCCAATTTTAAAATATGAGGAAACTCTGGTCCCAGATAAAGAGAAAGAGTAACGGAATTGACATATCTTTTTATTGAAATGGAAAGCTTGTTTCTTGGAATCCACATTTTGCTTACTGAATTAATCACTTTTTTGTTGGTACAGAGTGGACAACTAATTTGATGGAGACCAGCATATTGATCTAGCGGTATAAAGTGGACTCAAATCTGCTTATTTGTCACTTGTTCCTTGGCGAGAAGATTTTTTTTTCCCCTTTTTATACAGTACAACACATAACAAACGAGTTTTTTGGTCTTAGCAGCCCTAACTAAACAGATATTTCCAAAATTGTATACTTACAAATTTAGGGAAGATTTACTTGACCTCAAAAATCACATGTGAATAACTATAAGACGAGTCCAATTTTTTCATCTAGATGAAGCTGATGGTTCCCCATAAGATAAACACTTACTTTTTCATGTATGCCGAAGGGTCATTGTGGTAAATCGAACTTAATACTTCTTATACAATACCATGTCCCCTATATCAATAAAAATATTTTCAATTTCCAATTCCCATTCTTCTTTGTCCAGAGGTAAAGGTTCCTCGTCTTCAAACATGAATACTAAACTAAGTGTTTCTTTGATAGGAACCAACAAAATCCTGGACGAATCTTCTTTCTCTTATCACCTACAAAAGCCTCAACTATCCTTCTTTTCCTTCATCTATGAACATCTTCTAACTTATGAACATTATAGTAAAAATCTTCAAGAATGTTCTTCCCATCACTTAAACAATCCTCTTAGACTCCTTTTAATCACATAGTTGCGCTTTTCACCATCAACAACAAGTGAAGGACTCCCTAATCGGAAATGCACAAAGAAAGGCCATTCTGTGTGAGTCCCATTGTTCACCCAAGTTACACAATCACCTTCAGAAGTTTGGAATTCCCCTTTACTAGATTCAAGACAATTACAATGTGGAGACAAAGCTTCCTGACTAGAGGCACATCCTTCCCAATCTTCCCGCTGATCTAATGAATATTTAATTCCTGTACATCAATTGCACCAACCAAAACTAAACTTTAGTTCTTTTAGAGGACAAATATATTTAGTACGGGTGACATGTCTTTTAAGAAAGAGGAAGTAGTACTAAAAGAAAAGTGTGAAACATTGTTGTGACAAAAATATCGTAATCAAAAATTTAATTACGAAGGATCATAACACGTATAGTATTGAATTTATTGATAAATTTGTGTTTTGGTACTTGTGAAATATGTAACAAAAAAATGTAACAATACTACAATCTTAATAATATATATACACATTAATGTTTATTCAAGCAGTCTACTTTTTTTAAATAATTAATTTTATTTTACAACAAAAAATATCTGAGTGTGTCATTACATTAGTCAAACTAAAAGGTGACCCATGAATTACAACGCAAGGTTTATTTCATAGGAACGTAAATGTATTGAGTTAAATCCGTAGGTGTAAAAAATGGGTGAGGTAAAATTTAGTAATGACACATAACATTTTAGAAATTTCAAAAAAAAATAATTTTGGATTCCCCCATTTTTATTAAAATACGTTTTTTGTAAAATGAACATACCAATAGATCATAATTAGTTAGCTGATGGGGTATTATGTACAATACTTTTAAACGAGGGTTGTATCCTCTCTACCTCAGAATGTTTGGGGCAAATTCTTAGGTAAGGACAACCATAACTGAATTATAAATACTTCAATTATCACAAATAACATACCTCAATTAGTGGGGCTAATTATTGCCTTTTTAAACCAAATCTCATTTAAAGTTGAAAATCTAATGCGCCAACTCCCAATCTTCGTATCTTTATTACATAAAAAAGAAAAGATTTTATACGTGCCAACTCCCAATCTAACTGATTTATTTTCTTTTTATGTCCTCTATGGTAGATTAATTGGGAGACAATAGAGGTGATAGCTTATGCAACGACTAATGTAAGTGATTCAAGTAGGATACGCCTGTGATTACTTCTTGATACGAACCTTAATTTTGCCATGTAATGTGGATCTTCTTATGTGGGCTTCTCATTGTGAGGAACATCTATCGTGAAAAACATATCAAGACAGGTCAACGAGCCTCATGATGGAAAGCCTGCCAAAGGAAGATCAAATTCACAAAACAACATTTAGGCTCGTGTCGAGAGGTAATTATAAGTGTTTCCTAACGATAAATACGAGAGCCTACTTGAATCAATTAAATCTTCCATGACATAAACTAGAGCCTCTCAAGTCTCCCAATTAGTCCATCATAGAGGAAAACTATAGAAAAAATATGCCTCCTATAAAACTCCGAAAATCCAAGGTCTAATCTAGAGCTTAACACAAGTGTTTAAGGTGTTTTAGAATCCTTGTTTTCAAAGCCTAATATGTAATAACTAAGTTAGAATTTTTTGGAGTGAAGACAGGATCAGAAAACTCGATGATGTCCGAATATAGTCCTAATTTAACTAGTGAAACGTTTTTAGGTTTTGCGAAGGTTTAGAGATGTCGTATGATGTCCAAAACTTGCAAAATGATTTAAATAGGTCCGAGCCCCCCAATGAATCGCCTTGGCAATCTCCTAGGGAGCAGCCAAAATGCACATAGATAAAACAAGTTTGCGTCGCGGACTTGGTTAAATTTTGGTCAAATCTCAAGTTCGCGTCGCTGGAATGTATCAGACTTCAGTGTCTAAAAAATTAATTTAGAATATCATGTGGGAGCAGCTCCTTGTCGCGGACTTGTTCCCCGATGATAATCTGAAATTTGGATTTGAAGTTTGACTTCATTAAAGGGTCAGTTTAAGTGAGGGTTCTTTTGCGTATTTCATGGGGTGTCTATTCCAATATTTTTTTCCTCACATTACTCACTCAAATCAGATCCCCAAATGAAAACCCAAAAGCTCTCACCTCTCTCTACTTTCTCTTTCTATTCATCCTCCATTGAAGGAAAAAGAAAGCTTGAAGAAGAAGACAAATTTCTCTAGGATTTCAACTTAATTTCGTGCATTTAATCTTCCATTAAGTTATGGGTTGCTCACTGTTAGGGAAAAAAGGCCATTCAAAAGTTGTATATAAAATTACCACCCAACTCCAAGGGTTTTTTCTATTCTACCTAAACGGTTTTCTCTAAACTTCAAATTGATGATGAGTCTTGATTAATTGTGATTACTTATGAATATTTAGGTATAGATTGTTGGTTAATTGATATTAAATGATTGAATTTCATTAATCATGTTCATTTACCCATACCCCCAAACTTGGGTCTTGATTGTAAATTGATGGATTGCGAAGTGATTGATCATAGACTTGATTTAAATCTATTCTAATTCATTCATTTGACTTCCTAGGGTAAGGGTGTATTGTTGCAATGGATCTATTTGCTTGAGAATTCACGATGAACCCACCCTATTTCCCCTTAATCGTAACGAGGCAATTGACTAGTTCTTGTTTTTAGTTACCTGTTTGATTGATGTTTACTTTACTATAACCTATTGTTGGATTAATTGTTGGTGATGGTAGACCATATGATTGCTATTAAGATATTTAGCAAGTAATTGTATGATCTTAACCATTACATTAATTATGATGACTTTGTGATTATGATGTCTTCAATTGAAGCTGATTTGATTTTACCTAAGTACGTGTTGGTACGATGAATAAAAATGTCTTGACTATGTCATTGTGAGATCTTATTTAAGATAAAATGATAAAAGGTTTGTTATGAAGGACCTATGTTCCTTATTATGAGATGATGAGGATGTTATAATAATCTCACATGTGTGAATTGTAATGAAAGGATATTCTCGTGTAATTCCTAATGAGCTAATGACAATGACTAAACAAGGGATTAGACGTTATGATCTAAACTAAGCTATGATCATTAATAAAGGCATTGAAGACATTTCAAAAATTACTCTAGCTTAGCACCAAGTGAACTTCTAAGTGAGTGGTAACACTTTCCAAACGAGGGAAGGTAGGGTTCACCATAGTTCTCACGGGGTGGATAGAATCATATACCAAAAGGGCATAGAGTGATATTATCATGACATCTCCCAAGCTCCATAAACTATTTTTCCAACATAAGATTACTAGCTAGTGTATCCATCTAGATTCTATGTTCATGTTTGGTACTACTTTGGATAGTAGACCGCTTTCCATCGGTGTAAGGTTTTACAACACTAGATTTCACACTTATCTCTTGTGTTCTATGTCATTTAAGCCAAGTGTTACCAAAAGTAAAATTAAGTAATGTACTATACACTAACTAAGGTTACTTGAGAGGTATGACTTAGCCTATGTATAGGTATGAGACTCTTCCTATGACTTGCACTAGTTTGACTCGAAGGAATCCTTAAGAGGTTGTTCTTGTGTTCTTATAATGTATATGCTCTGAATATGATGACTTTACATGTTAGTGATACTATATGTTGTTAGTTTCATTTATGAACATGATATTGGTCTATATTGCGAAATGTTATTTGAAGTTAGGTTTAACTTATGATCCTTTGTTTGGTTTACTTGAATGAGTAAGGTTATGGGGCTTTATTTGGTCATTGCACTTGTAGGCTAAATGATGGGTTGTGGGTAAGGGTCTTGGTTATGTTATGATATTATTAACTCTTATATGTATTGACTTGTCTATACTTGATGATGTTGGTCTTGTGTCGTACATGGACTTTACATTAGAATTATGTGTTAATTGGTTTATATAAGTTATTGGATGTGCATACGGCTTTTTAAAGTTAATTAGCATGTTTTGAACAAATGTCCTCTTTAGCATGATTTTACTTGTTTATATGCATATACTCATACTTAGTACAAGTGTGTACTAAACCATGTTTGTGTTTACTGCAAATTGTAGTATCCCGCCATTGAGCATAGTTAAAGGCCATTGAAGACTACTTGGACATTTCCCAACTGATTCGGTAGGTCCTCACTTACCGAGGACAATGACATTATTAAGCCACTGATATTTTTTTAGTTTTAATACTTCTATGTTCTTTCCTTTTCATTGGAGACGTTTTTGTAATAGCCTATATGTTGCTTCTATCGTTGATGTATGAGTTATGCCAAATTGTTATACTCTTGTGTAGATGGTTATGATATGAGACATCCGTTTTAAAGATAATATTGTATCAAATATATATATAAATATATGTGTGTGTGTGTGTGTGTGTGCGCGCGCGTGTGTGTGTGTGTGTGTGTGTGTGTTTGTGAGCGAGCGCAATAAAAGTAGAAGACTATGTAATCTTTCTATATGAATGGTCTATGCATACTCGATATAAATATTATGTGTATGTAGAGGTAGGTCTATGTAAACATCAATGTAGAAGTTAACAAAAAAAATTAAATTTTCTGCATTTTTAACCTATGAAATGTAATGATGTAAGCTAAGAGGCTAGTCTTAGTCCTCAAAGAGAACGACGACATCGGTTAGGTCTAGGGGGGTGTTCCCCGAGTGTAACAAACTTGGTATCAGAGCATGAGGTTAAATATCTTTAGGATTGATATCTCATTAAACCACGTATATGCATATTCTTATTCATAATTATGAAGCGTTCCACACTTATAAGTGAGAAGCTATATGATTCCTAGGAATCCTCCTTTACTTGGAAATGCAAAATCGTTCCTGTACAGTCTACTTTATGTGTGCTTTCACCTAAACCTTGTATTGTTGTTATAGGTATTAATACTCGAATAAATGCCGCACAAAGACTTGACAAAGAGATTGCTAATGTGGGAGTTCCTCCCCGCGGTAATTAAGTTCGTTCTCTTGAGGAAGTTTCTAATGACGATCAAGCTCCAGCCAATCCTCCGGCCATGACGGATGGTGATATAAGGGCTGCTTTACTCCAAATGGCTCAATAATAACTACACAAGTGCAATCCATCACTACTCAAGCTCAAGCCATGACGGCCCAAGCTAACCGGGAGGTGGTACCCCAAGGAAACCAACATGTTAGCACCATGGACTCCCGTTTGAGGTATTTTACTAGGATGAATATCCCTACTTTCTATGGGTCCAACGTTGAGGAAGACCCCCAAGGGTTCATTGATTAAATCTATAAGATCCTCTATGCGATAGGGTTGACTTCTAGTGAGAAGGCCGAGTTTTCTACATACAAACTCAAGGATGTGTCCCAAACATGGTACGTCCAATGAAGAGACAATAAGACTTTAAGGGATGGTCCGGTGACACAGAAGATTTTCAAGAAGACTTTTCTAGATAGATTTTTTCCAAGGGAAAACAGGGAAGCTAATGTGGAAGAATTCATCAACCTTCATCAAGGAGGTATGAGTGTGTTTTAATACTCTTTGAAATTTTAAGTTGTCAAAGTATTCTCTTTCTTTAGTTTGCGATCCAAGGGATGAGATGAGCCATTTTGTGATGGGAGTGTATGATGACTTGAAAGAAAAATTCCATTCGGTTGTGCTACATGATAATATGAACATTTCTCATCTAATGGTTCATGCTCAAAAAGTGGAAGAGACTAGGGTGAAGAGGAAGAGTAGGAAATAAATAGGGCCAAGTCATTTGATGTTGGTTAAAGGGTAGGCTTGATGTTCAAGACAAGCCCGGGTTAAAGAAGAGGTTTTCTAATTAAGTTCCTTTCAAGTTCCATAAGGCTCGTGATGATAGGGTGTCTAACCCTAAGACTAAAAAGGGAAGGGGTACTATTCACCAACCAAGAAGCTAACTTGTGAAAATTCTGGTAAGAAGTATTACGGTGATTGCCTAATTGGGATGGAAAATTGCTTTAGTTGTCGTAAGAGTGCGCACAAGGTGAAGAATTTACAAAACTTGATGGGTCAAGACAAGGGTAGTGGGAAGGATCAAACAAGTGGTTCAAATGTGGATGGGACAAAGAAGAATAACTGCAAGAGATTTCGCCCGATGCGGTGACTGGTATGTTGAAAGTCTTTTTTATTGATGTACATGCTTTACTTGATCGCGGTTCTACCTTGTGATTCGTTACTCCCTTAGTAGCTAAAAAGTTTGATATTTTTGCCCGATATCTTGAATAAACCTTTTATGGTGTCTACCCTTGTGGGTGAATCGGTAATTGCTAAAAGAGTATATAGAAATTGTCCCATAATGTTTTCCAATAGAATTACTTATGTTGAACTAGTTGAACTTGATATGGTCAATTTCAATGTTATATTAGGTATGGATTGGTTTCATTCTTTCTTTGCTACTATAGATTGTAGAACAAGGGTGGTAAAGTTCAACTCTCCTAATGATACCGACTTAGAGTGGAAGGGGGGAAATTCTATCCCTAGATATTTTATCATTTCTTTTCTAAAGGCTTGTAAGATGATCTCTAAAGGGTGTTTATACCATATAGTAAAAGTCAAAGATTTAGACTCCGAAATTCCTCCGATTGAGTCGGTTGCCGTAGTAAGAAAAAATCATGATCTTTCCGATATTCCTCTCGAATGGTAAATTAGATTTGGTATCGACTTAATATCGAATACAAATCCATTTCAATTACTCATTATCAGATGGCTCCGCTTGAATTGAAAGATTTGAAGGCTCATTTCAAAGATTTACTGGAGAAGGGTTTCATTCGGTCAAGTATTTCTCCATGGGGTTCTCCGATATTGTTTATGAATAAGAAGGATGGGTTACTTTGGATGTGTATCGATTACCGTCAACATAACAAATTCACAATCAAGTAGAAGTATCCTCTTCCTCAAATTGATGATTTATTTGATCAACTCCAAGGTGCGAGCTACTTTTCAAAGATCGACCTTGAGATTGGGATATCACCAACTTAGGGTTAAAGGTGAAGATATTCCAAAATGTCTTTCGAACTAGACAAGATCATTATGAGTTCCTAGTCATGTTGTTTTATTGACTAATGTCCCCATGGAATTTATGGATATCATGAATAGGGTGTTCCAAAACTATCTTGAAGCATTTTTGATTGTCTTTATTGATGATATATTGGTGTATTCGAAGAGTGAGGGTGATCATATTAGGCATTTGGGAGTTGTTTTGCAAGTACTTAAGGATCATCAACTATTTTCAAAGTATAGCGATGTAAGTTTTGGTTGAGGACGGTAACATTTCTTTGTCAGATTATCTCTACAGAGGGGGTAAAGATTGATCCAAGGAAGACTTAAAGCGGTGGTGAAAAAATTGGCCTAGACCTTTGCTCATGCGGATTATTGGAGTTTAGCCTAGCCGGATTTTAGAGGTTGTTCTATGGTTCTGCTCATTGCTTCCCTTTGCAACTTTGACTCAAAAGAATGTAAAATTTGATGTGGTTCGGAAAGCATGTGAGAGAAGATCAAAAATGGTTGAGGATAGGCTTACCCAGCTAAAGTTGTTTACATTATCGGAGGGTGGTACTAAGGATTATGGTATATTGTGATGCATCCCGAGTGGGTGTAGAGTTTGTTCTTATGCAACATGAAAAATTTAAGCCTATGTTTGGTAGGGCAACTCAAGATTACAAAAAGAGTACCCGATCATGGCCTTTAGTAGAGGTCGTGGTATTTTGCCTTGAAAATAGGCAGCATTATATGAAGTTCAGGTTGATGGTATACGACCATAAGAGTCATCAATATATGTTTACCGAAAGGAGTGGGATCTCTTTACAACGAAGGTTGGTTAGAGTTGTTGAAAGATTATGACATGATTGTGCTCTATCACCTCGATAAATCTAATGTGGTTGCGGACACACTAAGTCGTTTGTGCATGGGAAGTGTGTCTCATGTGGAAGAAACCAAGAGAAACCTAGTGAAAGATGTTCACAGGTTGGCTCGTTTGGGTGTTAGATTGAAAGATTCTCATAATGTTGGTGTTGTGATACATCATAACTCCGAGTAGTCTTTGGTGGTTTAGGTGAAGTCTAAGCAACAGCTTGATCTATTAATGATGGAGTTGAAGTAATCGTTCCTTGGTAAGGTTAATGAGTCATTCTCCCAAGGGGGGATGGTGTTCTTAGGTACAAAGGGAGATTGTGTGTGCCAAATATTGATAATTTGAGAAATTGGATTCTTAAGGAAGCTCATGGATTCCGTTACCCTATTCATCCAGGTTCTACAAATATGTACCATGATCTTAGGAAAGTGTTTTGGTGGGATGGATTGAAAAATGTCATAGCGGAATTTGTTGCGAAGTGGCCGAATTGCCAACAAGTTAAAGCTGGGCTCTAAAATTTGGGTGGTTTACTTCAAGAAATCCAAGTTCCAGCTTGGAAGTGGGAAAGTATTAATATGGACTTCTTAGTGTGTTTGCCTCGAACTCGAAGGAAAAATGAATTTATATGGTGGTGGGATAGATTGGACAAGGTCCGCCTATTATCCCGTTAAGGTCCATAACTATGTGGAAGATTAGCAAGATCTATATAGATATGATTGTGAGTCTTCATGTTATTCCGTTATCCATCATATCGGATAGGGGCGCACAATTCACATCTTGGTTTTGGAGATCGTTTCACAAAGGTTTGGTACTCAAGTAAAGTTAGCACTATTTTTCATCCTCAAACAGATGGTCAAGCGGAGCGTACCATTCAAACTCTTGAAGATATGATCATATCTTGTATCATTGACTTCAAGGGTAGTTGGGATGAGAACTTGCCTTTGGTGGAGTTCTTTTATAACAATAGTTATCATTACTCAATATCCATTGCTCCTTTTGAGGCTTTGTATGGTAAGAGATGTAGATATCCTATTGGATGGTTTGAGGTTAGAGAGTCTTCGCTTCTTGGTCCCGACTTGATCTATAATACCTTGGATAAAATTCATTTAATAAGAAACCCTTTGCAGATAGCCTATAATCGGCAAAAGTCTTATGCCGACAATAGGAGAAGAGAATTAACATTCGAAGAAGGTAATAAGGTGTATTTGAAAATTTCGCCCATGAAAGGAGTGGTTGGATTTGGCAAGAAGGGGAAGTTAAGTCCTCGTTATATGGGTCCTTATGAAATTTCGCAAAGGGTTGGCATGGTTGCATACGAGTTGAGATTACCTAGTGAACTATCTTCGGTTCATCCGGTTTTTCATGTATCCATGCTTATGAAATGCATTGGTGACCCTGCTTCAATTTTATTTATTGAAGATCCTGGAGTGAAAAAGAACCTCTATGAGGAGGCTCCGATTCAAATGCTTGATCGTCAAGTGAAGAGGTTTAGGAACAAGGAGGCGGCCTACGTAAAAGTGTTATGGAGAAACCACCTAGTTAAGGGAGAAACATGGGAGGCCGAGGCCTACATGAAGTCCCGTTGTCCTCATTTCTTTGCTAACCAAGGTTAGTTGTTCCTATTAATAATGAAAATAATGAATAAATTGAATTTGGCTTGTTTTGCAAATATGTGTAATGCATGATAAATATTTTGCAGAAAAAAAAAAGAAGTTTCATATAAAAATGCTCTCTTGCTTGATTTGCAGTTATGTGAAATATATGTTTTGTCTTCTTGAGATTTTTGGCCTTTTGATGTTGTATTGAGAATAATCGAATGGTAATATTAATCATTTTGAGGCTCATGTTTATGTAAGAAGGTAGTTCCTCATAATGTATTATGAAATTTGAGCTTTTCTGTGTGTGAACTGTCGTTGATCTGAGTAATTTGTAATATGTGTGAATGGGAGTTTGGAAAGATACTCCTATAGGCTGGGATAATAATGGATGCATATTGTTGGTGGTGATGCTAGCCTCGAGTCTATTCGGGAATAAATGTTCCTAAGGGGTGGGGGGATAATGTAAAACTCTGAAAGTCTAAGGTCTAATCTAGAGCTTAACACAAGTTTCTAGGGGTCTATACTATTTTAAAGCCTAAAAAAAAATTTAATAAACCATTTAAAAAGTTGTGGAGTCAAGACATCAAGAAACGTCATGACGTCCAAAAGCTAGTCTAAATTAACTAGTGAAACGTCCGTAGGTTTCGAGAAGGTTTATAGGTGTCGTATCAGGTCCAAAACATGTAAAATGATTTTGAATTGGTAAAATCTAGTATAGAGTGAAAATTCCAGGTCCAACCCCTCAAAGGTTCGCCTTAGGAGTCCACGAAAGCACCCAAAACTTGGCTTGGCTAGTTTCCTAGGCAGCAACCAAAATTCACATAGATGAAACAAGTCCGCGTCGCGGGGACTTGGTGGCTTTGGTTAAACTTCGCAAGTTCGCGTCGCGGGGAAGGATAGAGGATTCACGCTCTGGAAACTTAATTTAGAAGATCATGCGAGAAAAAGATCCGCTCACGGACTTGTTACCTTGACAATAATTGTGAAAATTTGGAGTAAAGTTTGATCATTAAGGGTCAATGTCTTCGGGAAAGTTATGGGGGTCTTATACTGATTAGGTTACCCTCCAATTTACGCACTGAACTCAACTCCCGAAATTCAATAAAACCAAAAAATCCTCACTCTCTTCTACTTCCTCTCTATCGTTCTCTCTCTCTATCTCTCTCTCTCTCTCTCTCTTCTCTCTCTCTCTCTCTCTCTTCCTGCCTCCATTGAAGGAAAAAGACAAGCTTGAAGAAAATGCAATTTCTCTAGGATTTCACTCAATTTCGTGGAAAATCTTCATAAGGTTAGGTTCTTCACTATTGGGATTATTCCCAAGAAGAGGTCCTTGGAAAGTTTATTTCTAAATTACCCAATTCCAATGGTTGTTTTTTTTTCTATTATGCTAATGAATTTCTTACTACCCTTCAAATGCATGTTTGGAACTACATTAGCAAGTAACCCAACTTCCATCGGGTAAGGTTGATGTCATCGGATTCACACATATCTCTGTAGTCTATGTCGGTTAAGAGAAGTGTTCCCAAAAATGTTAAATACTGCCGTATGGACTGTATTGTTGTTAGATTTTTTCTGACTAGGGTTGAATGTGTGCGATGGGTTTACTTTAGCTCTAGTGTAGGGTATGGGAATTGTACTATGCCTTGCCAGTTTACCTCGAGGGAATCCTTAGAAGGTGTTCTAGGTTTGTAATGTATAGGCTAGGAATTGAAATACTACATGTTGATTATCCGATATTTATTGTTTCTTTATGAAATGCTATGGTCTATATGTAAAGGTGATTGAGGATTACGCTTGAATATGTATGTGAAGTCAGGTTTTTCTTATGATCCTGTTGGTGTTCTTGGTGGAGTAGTTATGGGCCTTCAAGTGCGTCATGCACTTCTATGCTAAATGATAGGTTGGGGGTAAGGGTCCTTAGTTATGTTAGATATATATGAAATCTTATATGTCTTGACTTGTCTATACTTGATTAATGTTGGTCTTGTGTTGTATATGGACTTTATGTAAGAGTTATGTGTTAATTGGTTTATATAGGTTCCTGTATGTGAATAAGGCTTTTCAAAGTAAATAAGCATCTTTTGAACAAATGTTCTCTTTAGCATGATTTTACTTGTTTATATGCATATACTCATACTTAGTACAAAGGTGTGCTAACCCCATGTTTATGTTTACTACAAATTTTAGGGTCCGGAAATTGAGCTTAGTTAAAGTCCATTGAAGACTACTTGGACATTTCCCAAGTATTTTGGTAGGTCCTTACTTTCCGAGGACAATGCCATTATGAAGCCACTAGTGTTGCTTAAACTTTAGGACTTTTATGTTCTTTCCTTTTCATTGGAGACGTGTCTTGTAATAGCCTATATGTGGCTCTATCATAATGTATGGGCATGCCCAATCTTTAACTCTGGCTTAGATGGTTATGATATGAGATATCCATTTTGAGCATAAGATCGTATCTTCTAGATATCTTATATATATATATATATCTATATTATATATATATACTAAGATGTGTGTGTGTGGTGTGTGTGTGTGTGGTGTTGTGTGTGTGTGTGTGGGTGTGTGTGTGTATGTGTATAGATATAGTGTCGGTGTGCTTGTGGTGTGTGTGTGTGTGTCTGTGTCTGTGTGTGTTTGTGTGTGTGCGAGCCACACACACAATAATAGTACAAGACTATGTAATCTTCCTATACTAAGGGTCTACGCATACTCGATATAAATATTATGTGTATGCAGAGGTCTATGTAAATCTCAATGTAGAAGTTAACGAAATGTTTTAAAATATTCTGCATTTTTAACCTATGAAATGTAATGATGTAAGATAAGAGGCTAACTTAGTCCTCAAAGAGGACGACGATGCCGGTTACGTCTAGGGGGTGTTCCCCATCTATGAAACCTCCATCAGAATATCTTGTCTTTCGTTGATGTAACATATATAGGAGTATTTGTAGTTTTCCCATTTGATTCTCAAATATATAAGATATTTTGATCAAGAAAGAGATAATTAAATCTACTAATTGACGTATGCTATTTATGATAATTGAAATATTTATAAGTCATTTACTTGGGAAGTAGAAGTAGCACGATGGGCACGTATCCTAACCTCCTTCTCTCCGATACCATTTAAACTTTAGGTAATAGTTCCTCTCTACTCTCAGTTAATCTCGTGTAATTAAAAATCAATATCTTATTCTGTCAGTTATCCTTGCATTTCAACATATTCGCTTGATCGATGAAATTCAGATTAGTTAGATATTTGTTTCTAGTACTTAATTGGTAGGGATTTCAGTTGTTTCCTCCAAACTCAATTTGTTTAGAATTCATTTGAGGACGAATGTTTCCAAGGAATTAAATTTTAATACCTCATAATCTTAAGAAAAAATAACATGTAAAGGTGAAAATATAGGGGTTCATGGGCCATGAAAAGGACTAGGACCTGTCACAACTCATTTTGGTTTACCCCTAACCAAGCTTAGAGGACAGACTCAGGTGAAGGACAACAGACAACGTGACGGTCCGTGGAACTTCACATGGATTGTGGACTGGTCTGTCGACCTAACCCACTAAGACCCAAGACAATGATGGAATTCATGATTCGTGGTCCTTCACACGGTTGGTGAGGTTGATTGTGGATGGGTATACCAAGAACAAGTAACATTGTGTAAGAACCACAACCCATTCTATAGACGCATTCCCATTGACAGTGTGTCAGTTCCCTCGTGGATGAATCTTCATCAACTTTATGTTCAGGGTTGTTTTGACTTTTTCCCTCTGCATTGAGAGATTAAAATACATGCTTAAAATCGAAACCACGTCATTTTTTTTTTTTTTTTTTAGTTGTTTTTTTTTTTTTAGTCTTTTTTTTGTTTTTTTTGTTGTTTTTTTTTTGTTTTTGTTATTTTTTTGTTTTTTTTTTTAATTTTTTTTTTTTTTTTTGTTTTGTTTTTTTTTGAAATGTTTTTTTTTTTTTTTTACTCCATATTAGCCTAATAATCTTGTCAAAACTAGCCAAAATCCTCATTAACCATAAAATTTAGAACAAAAAGTGGAGAAGAAGAAAGAGGAATAGTTCTCGAGAAGTAGTAAAGGTTCTCTTAAAGCCCAGCCTGTAATTTCTCTTTAGATTTTGTTACATAGTATGGGGATTTCACTAGTGGGTTCATTTCACCCATTAGGTCCCTATAATTAAGTTCGGACTACAGATCTCAAAATCTCTATGATTTTCAAGATATAGTCTTTGGTTCGGTTTCTCTTGATCCAGATAAACTCGTATCTTGATAATTTATTATAATTTCATTCATAAAACTCAGAACCCTAGCTTGTGAGAATTTATCATAGTTCATGAATTTAACTTTCTAGGAAAGTTAGACAGAAATTCATACCTCAGATTTTGAATGCCATATTCTCAGTATATAAATCTTACATTCCCAGTTAGCATGTTGATGAGTCCACAATTTGGACTTATTTTGGGCTCTATTTTGATAAAATTAGTGTTCTCAAATGCTTATTTTGTCTCAATAACTGATTAATAACCTTGAGTGTCATGTATTATGAGTATGAGCCAAAGCATGAACATTACTTGTCAAAATGGAACACAAAGGCTGAAAAGAACGAAGATATGAAGGCTCGACGATCACCGAGTTCATTTGGTGAGTCGCCGATAGGTCTAAAGATCACCTTTTGTTCTAGTGTGCTGAGGCGTGAAGAGAATGATCAAATCGGCGATGAAAAATAGCAGTCGCCGTGTCGCCCAATTTTAGGAAGTCCGTACTGTGTCACCCAATTATAAAAAATACGAAGATATTGTAGGCTGACACAAGATGATGATGAAGCTACCAAAGGGAGGATCACCAATCCCGACTAACTGCGCCGACTGGTCCTTCTTATTAGAACATTTTAAAAACTATAAATACTTGTAATTATTTTTTTCAAAAGGATGGAACAATAATTTTTAGCTTTTATTTTTGAGCTCCAAGTTTGAAGAGGATTTTGAAGATTCAAAAGGTTTCATCTCCAAGAATTGGGCTTGGGTCCCGTTGATTTTCATTTTTTATCTTGTATTAGACTGGAATCTTTACGCCTTTGAATGCAAACTTATTTGGTTTATTAAATGGCATTAGTGTATATTCTACTAAAATTCTCATTCGTGGGGTGTGAAGATGATGTGAGATTATTTTTTGGTCTTACTTTTTGATTGTTTATTTGTTATTTAAATGTGAGTTGCTTTCGTTAATTGTGGTGTAATTGTAATTTCATGAAAGTATAATGAAATAAAATGTCCCATAATTGTTGTGTTTTGGCTTGCTAGAGATAGAGGTCGTAAAACGAAGACTAATTTATGGCCGTTGGAAGTGGATCAACATGAGGTTTAAATCGAGAGTGTAAGGCCTAATCCTTCTCTCACACACTCAGCTCGAGGTAGTGAGTGGGTTAAGGTGGAGGTTGTTCTTTATGAGACAAGTGAGTGTCCGAGAAGAACACATTTGATTCAGGGTAAGCTCCTCGAGAAAGAGCTTATCCCCATTATAGTCTATCATAGTCATAAATGTTTAACAAATTCATTGTTAAAAGGATGTACCCAATAGTTAAGCGATGCGTTATTCCTGTAAATAAACATCTGTCCCCTTTAGTAGTAAACCTTTGTATGTTCGTTGTTTTTACTAAGTTCTTTACAAACCACAACACCCACTTGCACTATTTTGAAGCTTGCGTCCCTCCCTTTAGATTTAATCTATGTTTCTATAGACCTACTGTCTTGTTAACTATAAACTAATTATACACATAATTTTTACTCTCAATATTCATGGCACACCATCCCTGTGCACGCCCCTCAACTCTTGGTGAGTACTATTACTATGTGGCGATCGTTAGAATCTGCCTGGACATGATGTCTCTTATTATGCTAACATCACATGTTAGTATTGATGATATAATTTTTTAGTGCTTTTATCTTGTGAATACGCAGACGATTGCGATTTAAAACTTAGACACCACCAAGTTGGACTAGAAATCAAATTCGTACCCTCCTCAAGTCATCAGCATATTCAGTGTATAGGCTTTTGGAGATAGGGTCCAAACTACACATTGTCCTGTATGTCAGTTGGTTTCCCCTTGTAAGCTGTACAAACATTAGTTTATTTGGAGTTCTAATTTGACCTCAGATATTAGTAATTCTTCTGCTTATTTGTTATATGTTAAGTAAGCTTGTGATATACCATACTTAGGCTTAGCATGGGGTCACTCGTGATCCTAGGTGTCTTGTTACATCTAAGGGGTAGCCTCTGGGTGTGTTACAAATTATTGGGAACACATGGGAAGGGAATCTTGTGTGATTGTAGTAGGTGATGATATGAATTGTATTCCCAGGTGACTGTATTCTTAATCATAATATTCTTATAAGCATAAGATCAAAACACTTAAAAGGTTGAATTTTTTTTTACTATTTTGCCCTCTATAAATTAAAATTTTATAATTTCATATATAAATATTCTTATTTCTATTCCATAATCTTGACCTTTCAAATTTCTAACACAAATATAAATAAAATAAAAATGAGTGTAATTATTCATTATAGACAATAATTAAAGTAGATTCATGTATCTTTAAAATTAAATTCATTCTCTATTTTTTTGATATTTATTTTAACAAAGTAGATTCATGTAAAACTTAAATTCAATCTCTATTCTTTTAATTTGATTTTAACAATAATTCATGTGCGTTTCATGGTTCCAAAATTTTGTTCTAATAAATTTAACTTTTTTAAGAGAAAAAATTTTAGATTTACCACTCCTAAATTCTTGTGTTGTAAGAAGTCTAAACATGGTGAAATAATGTCACAATTTGAGGTGAAATTGTGGAGATTCACTTCTGCAGTCACCGAGAATAGACAAAAAATTCAATTATGGAAAAACATCGGAGCTTGCATGTTTAGTTATATACTTATTTGTAGTAAGAATGATAATAAGAACTTTTTGTCTCTCTTCTATAGTTGAATTCTTTTTTATTAAGAAAGTTTCTCTAAATCATATTTGTATTTTGTATGCTCAAATGTTCAGTTTCAATATAGAGACAAAAATTACAATGAAATATGCCTATTATCTGCTCATCTGTATCTTTTTTTTTTGCTCTACTTATAAGTTACATATACATTAATTTTCATCTTTAAGGAATTGAAGTAAAAAAATAGGAGGTTACTCTTTTCTTTTTTTTTATGGAAAAAAAAGGTTGAACATTATAATATTAGAGTAATGGTGATAAGTTATGTATGAAGAGAAAATTAAATTTTGTATAAAAAAATAGTAGTTATTCATAAATATTCTGATTTTAAAAATAGAAATAATAAGACTTTTTAAGTCATAGTTTTAAATAGTGATAGTTTACTAATTAGTGTAAAGGTTTTGTGGATAAAAATTTAAACAAATTTAAACACATTCAGTATTAATTAGCAGGGAGATTCAAAAAGGCAAAGTAAAAAGTTGAAAGGTTTTGTTTTCCTTTCACTCAAGTTAATTCTTACACTTCTTCTTAACATATTCTACAAGTAAAACGGAACTATCGAAAAATTAATTAGATAATTTTTATTTTCCGTTTTGACTTGGTAAACTTATTTTTGAATTATAAACGACGTTTATTTATAATTTTTCATATTATTATTTCGATTTTGCATCACTAGGAGGTCAGAAAATTGGAGTGTCACAATTAGTAGTAAAACAAGTAAGAAATCTCAATTAGGAACATATTTTATTATTTAGTAAATTACTTTTAAGAAATAGATATTATGGGTACACGCGCAAAGTGAGTGCTCAGAAAACTAGTCTATAATACGTCTAAGGTGAATATTTGGTGTATTAGGTAAGATCTCTAATTCGAAAATTAGTGTATAGCGTTTGAAAGATGTGACACTGTGCTGGGAAACGGCTTGGGGATGCTTTAATATTGATAAAGTTGTTAAAGAATTGGTATAGATACGGGAGTGGGAACATGTTGCTGAACTTAGTAATATAAAGAAAAAAACTCATTGGGTGATAATATCAGATCCATGTCACTACATTGTTGCAGCTATATTGAAAGGTTTCTTGCCATTCCAGAATTTGACATAGCGATTCTTAGTGAACTACCACGATAGTAGGGGAGAATTAAAAAACTCAAACCCTATTATAACCACGATGTGTGTTCCCTTCCTTAAAAAAAATCGATGTTTCACCTGTTTAGTTCATATCAATGGTTGTAAAGCAAAAGAATTCCATTACACCACGCATCATAGAATAGAAACCAATTTATTTGTTTACACCAATAACAGAACAAAAGTATAAATATTTCTTATTCCCAATGGAGAAACCAAAAAAACAGTATCAAGATCCTCAGTAGCTTCTTCGAGTATATTCTGTTTTTTTTTAGCGAACAGGGGCTGGGACTAGGCGAGGTAGGTTCCCATCCGCATGGTAGGTTACTTTTGAGATTATTCCGCTACTGCTTGGCTGATTCATTCATCGTCCATCTTCTCACTTTTACGCAATCGACAAGTATTCTTCCTTATCAGTATGGGGTTGAAACCCCTACCATTCTACACCTCAAAATCTGTATCATCTAAGGACACCCCTGCTTTGTTGCATAGCACAAACACTAGGCCAGGAAGAAAGGAGGACTTTGTTCTGCAGTAGTAAAAATCCGTCCACACTAACACGATCTGCTCCCCTCCCCCCGAATTCTCTTGGATCCCAGCGATGATGCATGTTTCCACAATGGCCCATAGGTAGGTTGCATTGATTAGGTTTCCTGATGGACATATCCTTTGGCCAACCAATGTCAACCACCTCCGAGCTTCGATTGAATAGCAGTAGCTGGTAAGAACCTTTGTAGTGATCCAGGTGACTTCCTCCTAGTTTTTCTCCTCCTCCAATGTATTACGTAGCCATGTCGTATCCATCTCCCTCATCTTGTCCATTTAGGGCTCATGAGGAATCTTCGGAAATCCTAACGTTAGATTCATAGATCGCGCATCCACAGGATGTCAACTCCTTGGATGTGGATTGTGGGGTAAAGGCAATCCTATAAGACCGTAGACAAATGAGCATAGAACTCTAGCACCCACTCGTGTTGTGAGAAATAAGGGGACACAACCAAAGGACCCCAAACCGAACTCTTGAAACCGGTGGTAGAAGGTGGGATCCTTTTCAGTCACTCCGGTCATCTTAAAATTCCTCTCTAGACAAAAACCGATATGTCGAATCTCATTGTACCTATTATGACACAAAGCATCAAGAAATCTCTAATAGGGATAGTAGGGGCCGTCAATTCCTTCTATTGTTGACCTGCATTTCAGAAATCTATGTCAGCAAATCATAGAACTATCTTAGGAGAGCATGCATTAAAATAAATCATGTGTTGAGGCAGCCTAGGTGGCGCTATCGAGAGAAAGGGATGTTATGGTGCCCATGCATAGTTCATAGGGATGACGCCATTGTAGGTTGTACCTCTCTATAGTGGCACCCATTATAGCGAGATGCAAGGTCGCCATATGGCTTTCAATTTCCAAAACTCCAAAGAGTGCATAAAATGGACTTCGATTTGACAAAAATTCAATTCGACACACACTTCGTCGTTTTCCAATTTTTTTTCTACCATCCGTGACCGCCACCCAATCTCTTAGGCGTCTACTTACTCGTTTTCTTCTCTTCCCATCTACTCCCCTTCCACCCTATCTTCCCTTGTTATCTTTCTGCTCTTGCTCGAAATTCACTTTTCGCCCCTATTTCCCCCTCCCCGTCCCTTCTTTCCCTCCCCACATTTTTTGTGTACATATAACATTCCTAAAGAGCCGCACTACATAAATATGTCAAAATTTAGTCATTTCAAGTCCTAAATCATTCCCGAATCTATTTTTTTAATAAAGAACAATCCTTCAACTTCGCCTACTATTACAGAACCATTTTCATCCCTATTGCTCATGTACTTTTGTCTAGAACGTTACATTAACATTGTAAACATAGGGGGGAACCCCATGCTTCGGGGGAATACAATCAAAGAAAATATTTGAAAATAGAAATGTCAACTCAAACCCTATTCTTATCTATCAATTCTTAACATGAAAGTGTTTTATTAAAAAAATGAAGGAGAATAGAGGACCCAAAGGTTACCTTAGTTTGTCGATTCTGATTGAAGTCATAAGAGAGTTGAGAGGGTTTGTTACATAATTTAAGTGGTTAACAAATATATGTAAATTGGACTTTAAAATAGAGCAAAAGGTGTCCTATATTCTAAAATAAAAGTGTCTAATAGAACACTTTATTATATGTCCATGTGTTCAACATAATTGGAACAAATTATAGTTTGAGGTTGTAAAAGAATTTAAATTTAACGTTTGGATGCTTATGTATGTTTGAATGTTATTAATGAAAGGAGGGGTGAAGGATACTCTCATCTATTTTAAACAAATTCTTAGTTTGAAATAAAAACATAAAGAAAATAAATAGACGGAAATTAAAGCATCAATTCTTCATATGAAGAACAAAATGGTCGCTTGAATGGTGTTGTATTATAGACATCCTCTCTGAATGTCTCTATGCTGAAAAATAAGACAAACCCAACAACAAATTTTACTATAATAATAATTAAAAAAAAAAGGAAAAAAATCTCACCTTTTGACAACTTGTTCCGTATAAGTGGTTTTATATCAAGGCCTAATATCATCATTAACGATTTTTTCATAGCAATTAGGCACGAGGGAGGGATTAAATCAAAGGATCAAAAACTAGGATACTCTTAAAATAATTCAGTGAATTAGTTTGGACACCACCACATCATTCTATGAAAAAACGTTTAAAAAAAAACTCAGTCCTACATAAAGAAATATGCAATATAAAAATCAGTAAAGTGCGTGAAGCTATGAGAGATTAGAGCTCAAATTCTAGTAAACATAATGATAATAAAAAAATAAGAAAAGACAAAAAAAAGGTGCCTGAAAAAAAAACAGGCTAAAAAAAAAAAAAAAAAAAAAAAAAAATAAAAAAAAAAAAAAATAAAAAAAGTGGGTGGTGGGGGGGGGGAAAAAACAAAAAAAACAAAAAAATAAAAAAAAACAAAAAAAAAAAAAAAACCCAAAAAAAAAAAAAAAAAAAAAAAAAAAAAACAAAAAAAAAAAAAAAAAAAAAAAAAAAAAATTAAAAAAAAAAAAAATAAAAAATGTTTAAAAAAAAAAAAAAAAAAAAAAAAAAAAAAAAAACAAAAAACAAAACAATAAAAAAAAAAACAAAAAAAAAAAAAAAAAAAAAAAAAAAAAAAAAAAATCGTCACATTGCCAAATCTCTGCACGTTAAAGCTACTAACTATATAGTATGGACAAACAGTGCAATTTTTGATTGTCACAAACACGTAAAGATTAATATTAAATTTGTGAGTAAATTTCATCTGAAATCTCAATATACCATCTTTACGATTGAACATCTAAGTAAATAATAATATGTTAAACATCTAAATACATGTTAATCACTCCATGTTGCAGAAATAGGACAAAACGAACAATAAGTTTTAACATAAAAAACATAAAAATAAATTAAAAATAAATGACATTCTCCATACTAAAAATCAGCTCACCTTCTGAGTGCTTGTTCCTTATAAGTTCTTTTATTAGGAGGTGTGTGTTCTTCATTGTTGCAGATTTTTTCATAACCATTAGGCCTGAGAGAATTAAATACAAAGATCAAACTAGGATGATCTTTAAACAATTCATTAATTTTTTCTATGACACCAACAGAATCAATTATACGAATAATATTCAAAAACTTAGTCCTATAAATATCACCAAATTAGGAAAGAAAGTAATAACAATAGGAAATTTTTGTTGCAAACCTTTGAGTCTTTAAGTTATTCTTAATATTAATGAACATTTCATACTTCTCCATTTCGTTCTAAAATGTGTCCCTAACCTCCCTCACATGAGATAACACATTGGCTAAATCCATATGGACTGTTACCAAATTTATCAAAGAGATCAGAAAAAAAACAAATGGTCTAACAATGGACATAGTAGCCACTCAATATTATTGACTACAAAGATCACTGTGTGCAATATAGAAACTTCAAATGTGAGTAAAAATAGGAGAGATATGAGCTCAAATTCTAGTAAGGACAAGTGATAACTTCAATAATTAGACTTACCACAAATGTAATTATTTGATACAGCAAGTACAATATTTTAGACCGTCAGAAACACATAAGGCCCAATATTAATTTTTTATGTAAATTTAATATATGGACACACGATATACCATCTATTACAATTGAGTACCTAAACACATGATAAAATGTTAACATCTGAAAAGGATTTGTGTTCACATTTGAAGCATCATTAGGCAGAGAAGTTCACAACATAAGATAAATTATCTTATTATTTATACACATCAATCTCAATTACATCATGCTTGAGTTTTGAATGCTTACTCAGGAAAATGTGCATAATTATAGTTGGGGTATCTAAATATAATTTAATGTAAGAGGGTTATTGATGTATTAAGTCAACTTTTGATGTTCTTTGATGGAAGTATGAGTAAAGTTACATTCTCATCTGTTAGGCCAACTCTTAATTTGGGAAAAGGCGAAAAACATAGGATAATAATGTACATATAAATCACAAGACACATAAAAAATCAATAAACTACGTAGAGTTTACAATTCTCTATTGAAAGAGAAAAATGACAGCTTAAACACTTGTGAATCACATACATCTCTCAATCGCTTCATACAATCAAAAAAGAACAAAAAGAACAAGATTAATTAATTAATGTAATGAAAAAGAAATATTTTACATTCTGAATTCGCAGGAACTAAACAAACTAAATTTTCGAGATACCTCTTAGCTAAATCGTTTTAATGAATAAGATAACTCCTCAAACCACCAAATTTTCGTTCCTATATCCACCAAAGAAGAAACTAGACTTTAGGCACCTATGAAGCTAGCAATCATAGAGAAACTTTTAGCAAAAAAGTTGGACATAATTTCTTTCAAAACAATCTAAGTTTGCTCCAGGAACAATGTGAGAACCTCCAGTTAATCAAGTTGAGTGAAGATTTATATCCTATAAAGCTTAGTACGAAAACTATGAAAAAGATCTCTAACAAGGACCTTGGTTTATTGAATAAAATTTTGTTTTTTTTCGCAAATGGCAAACCAATTTCAACCCTTGGAATGCTAACATTACTTACTCTACTATTTGGATACGTCAGCCCGAACTATCTTCAAAACACTATGATCTTAGAAATTCTCCATCAAATAGGCTTTAAAATAGGAAAAATCTAAAAAATAGAAAATAGAAACCACTAAAACCATATTGGGGGGAAGGATATGGAAGGTTGTGTATTTTGTAACCTTTAGCATAATCTCTCCCTAGAGACATCCTCTTAGGTAAACATCTCCAAACAATATATTATGAGGCCTACAATAACCTATCCACACTATGTGGATGTCTAGTCCACCTTATGTATGTTTGACAAAAATAACCAAACGATATTCCATACTCATCAAACACAATAAGAAAAATTAGCATCAGCACTTCGAATTCCTTAACAAGTGATGACGGTACCTAGAAAACAGTTTCCTATTGAATTCCTCAAGAAGTGATGACGGTACCTGGAAAACAGTTTTCTATCCAAAGAACAAAAAAAAGCCAACAACAAACTTCTTGTATCAAAAACCAAACATCCGCTCACACATCAATATCCTCCCCACAAATTGTCCAAAAGCGAGTGTTCTTCAGCATACCACTATTCGAAAATTTGATTTCAGCTAGAAACTGCTGGAATATTTGAAGCCATACATACAAAGAAAATGATTGTTCTTTAGAACAACACGTCGCATGATACCACATCACAGGAAAAAGGACGGCAAAGTACAGTTCAAAAATCAATGTTTCCCGCTTCACATGCAAGTTTGAACACATGGAAAAACCAATCTCACGTCCCAATCTTCAAAAATCACATAAAAAATAATAATAATAAATCAACATGCCCCACATTCCCCTACATTGAAATATACACTTAATCAAGGAAATGTTTTACTGATACCCTTATAATCCAAAAAAAATCTTATTCAAATTTCCTCAACTCCCAATTAGTTGTAAAAGAAATACATAACAGTACCACACAAAATCTAAATAGGAATGTCCATACAACTACCTACAATACAAACTTTAAATTTGACTCTCGACACTTGGCTTTAGACAAAACATGTAAAATACATAGTAAAAGAGGACAAAAAAAATCATATGGTACATAGTACATATCCTACTTACTCACACTTTACTCACAAAAGATCCCATACGCTTACCCAATTTTACATTACCGAGTACATTACTCTCATTACCCACCCCATACTTTTGCAAAAAAACATTAACCATGCATTGATTTAGCAACCAAATGTCCAACCGACGATGTTTCAGGGGCCCAAATATCACAATCACGTCACAGCCATAACTCCCGCCAAAACCTAATCATTAATTTCCAACCCCAATAACACATTCTTCAAAAAATTCTCCCATTCGATATCAATCCAATACTACAATTGCAGACACAATTCCCTTAAGACAACTACAACTACAATCCATATCAGTGTCAAAAGATATTGGATCTCCCCCCATATGTCTCTCAGAACCCTGCTTTTCAACACCTACTGCTACCTTTAGAACCCCAACCTTCTCTCTACCTTCCCATATATAGTCAAAAACTACCAAAATTGGAACATTATTAATCAAATAACCCAACCTCTGAACCAAAACATTGTTCCAACCCTAGCGGAGAAAGAGCTCATAAGCGCTTGATTTTAATTTTACCAGGGAGCTGGCAACCTTCAGGTATTATCACCTACTCTACTAGTCTTCTTTACTCAACACTTAGAATATGCTACATGTTATTCTTATAGACAAACTTACCAACTAAAACAAGTTTATAACTTTAACAAATGCAAGCAATGAGGAATATTAATCAAGATCAGGAAGCACGAGGAAAAATAAAAGGAAAAACTATGGACAACCAACTGGTCCCTCAAAAAGTCTCTCTAGAGCCATTTCCCCCTATACATAAGAGTAGTCCATTAGATATGGATCTACCAAACATGAGGGAGGAGGTTCTAAGCATTCTTGACAAACCATTCTAGACCTTATGTATAAGGAATTCACTAACGAAGCATATGCCCAAAAATGTAGAGAAGAGGTTCTTAATCAATCTACCATGAACGACTCACTGGCCCTAAAGAAATATGTGGTGATGGTTGTTCCTACAATAACAAAAAATCAACTAGCCAAAAATAGAGGATAGATTTTACACTCCTTTGAGTCAAAACCCAGAGATATAATTAGGCTCAAGAGGAAGCTTGACTTGAATGATAAAATAGCAATCAAAATCTTACTATGGAACTTTATGGGTGGGCATGACCCCAACCTATGGCGAACGTACGTATGCTGGTGGAAAGGAATAAAAAAATTGTTAGACTAACTGAAACTAGAATGACTGGTAGTGATGATATACTGAATATCTTGGACTACAACGATGTATTTAAAGTCCCGGTGCTTAATACCCTTGAGGGATTCCCTATTTTGGAGGATCTCGGAGATAACATTTGATCTGATGGGATAGTCTAAAAAGTAGGCCAGGAGATTCTCTTTTCCATGGCTTATCAACGGTGACTTTAACAAAATAGCTAGCTCTTCCAAAAAATTGGGCGTAAGCCAATAAATAATAAAAAATGCACTGACTTCATATACTGCGCAGATACAAAGGAAATGATAAACGTGGGATTAACAAGCCACAAATTACTAGGCCAATAAATATATCAAGATTATAATGTCACACACCTGCCACTCACACATTTTGATCACTTTCCTATCTTGCTAAATTTTATTAAAAGAACAGTAAGATACCTAAAGAACTCTTAGATTTCGAGACATGTGAATAGAACACTGCCAACGGTCACCTTACATTGTTAAATCTTCTTTGCTTTATAATAGTTAGTACATACATTCTATTCAACTCTTTTCTGTTATTGTTAGATGTAAAAATGTTCATACAACCTTTCGTATCTTTTTCTATTCTAACGTAAAGATAATATTCCTAACGCAGAACGCATTAATGGATATTCAAAAAATGGATGAAGATTCTATAATTAACTTCAACATCAACCTTGAAACCATGGTAAAATCAATATTTTAATGATTATTCTTATGGAAGAAGAGAGTGTGGAGATAAAAGCTCTAAATCCAAAGGCCTTAATATGGCGATGCAAATACAAAATTCTCCACTATTAAAAGGAAATGTACTACAGCGTTGGTAATTGGTTCTTCTATACTAACACTATATCCAATACTATCTTATCCCACTTCCAAAAAATCTACACTACCGTGTTGAATCATAGTAAATAAAGTTACGAAATTTCCTTCTTGCGGGACTGCTCTTTCTAGAGAAGATAGTAATAACATAGCTGCCCCTCTCTCTATCTCCGTTATCACTAGAACAATAATTTCCTTCCAACCACTAAATCGTCGGGACCAAAAACCTTACAACAATTTTTTTTTTCAAAATTTTTCGGATAAATAAAAAATGCAATGATTACGACTTGTATGCTCGGTTTTAATACTCGAACTATTCTTAAGATCTCAATAGAACTCTATTAAGTGTCATACAAAAAATAAAAAATCCAAAACTTATCCCTCAGTATAGGTCAATAAGCCTTTGCTATACTTTTTATAAGACCATTACCCAAATACTTTTAAATAGAATTCACCCTTTCTTTAATAAATTCATTATCCCCCAACAGTGTAGCTTCATTCCTAGATGAACGGTCGTTGATAATGCCATCATTGTCAAGAAGCTTCACATTTTTGAAAAATACTAAGGGAATATTTGGGGAAATGGTCTTCAAAATCGAATTAGAAGCATTTTATGATCTGCTAGAAAGTTCCTTCATACCCCAATCACATATTCTTCAAAAAAAATCCCTTATAGCATAATTTCTCTTGGCTTGCAGTAATACCTCGTCTATATCTTTCCCTAATACGAACTACTAGCTATTTTCTCTGACTCTAGAGGCCATTAGGCAAGGTGATCATATCTCCATATATGTTCATATTATGCATGGAGGTTGCTCTCTAGACTTATAAATCATGCTATCGAAGATATCTATGGAACCTATTAAATTCATACAGGGCCTTCGCCCGATGATATTATTCTAAAAATTGCAAAGAACTGATTCCTGTTATTCTTATTTTATTATTCAAATCATCCATACACTATCTATTTAATTGGGTTGGGGGGGGGGGGATAATTGTTGCGAAAAAAAGTATTTTTTTAAAACAATGTTCTTGACAATGACTAAAACAACCTTTCTACTGTTCTCAACATATGTCTATATACTAAAGTAGAAAAATATTTAGGACTTCCAATTACTAAAGAGCATCAAAAATCTATAACAATCAATACATTATCCTTCGCATTAAAAACAAACTAAATGTTGGAAAACTGGACTATTATCTTTGGCAGGTCATGCTATTTGTAATTTGATGATTTGACAAACCCACGGACCTAGTAAAAAGACCTGGTCCATAGTGCGATATATTCTCTCTACTGGCAGGCTAGAAAGCTCAAATGGTTGGTGCACAGTCTGCTACTGATGACTTGACAAACCTCGGGACCTGGTCCTTGGTGCGACATACTCCTCAATTCTAGGCTGGAAAAAAGTATAGTTGGTTGGTGCACAGTTTCAAACTATGGAAGATGGTGTGGTCTGGAAGATTGTGACTACTCTTCATTAACCTAATATACAATATTTACAACCTTAGTTTTTGCAACTTGAAAAAACACTCAATCTCTTGAAAAGGCTGATCGAAAAATAAAGATTCATCCTCAAGATCAAACTCAAACAAGATAGAGCTTCAAGCTTAGTGGTCTTAGTATTTATTTTTCTGAATATATATTGTAAATTTGATCCTACGTCTATAAAGGACTCAGATAGTTGTTTGGTACTAAAACTCTAAATTAGTTAGAGGTAACTGATTTAGTGGAGATGTTGTATCTGCTTTGGGAAATTCTAAGTCATCTAGAGTTAGGTGTTTTAGTGGTCGGTGTTGTACCTTCTTACAAAAAGTCTAATTTATCTAGAGGTGATATCTTAGTGGGCTTTATTGTATCTTCTCAGGCTCTTCAAGTTATAGGTCGATTACTTGGTCGTGAGATTAATAATTTTTTCTCACATTAGTTGTAACTAGGTTCACTTTTCCTAAAGGGAGATTAGTGAAGTTCAAAATCCTGTGCAATAGTTGGTGGTTTTACTCCTTGAGAAAGGAGGTTTCCACATAAAATACTTGTGTTGTGCTATTATTGTTATTTACTTTGAAGGATCTTCCTGGTTCAGTCAAGCAACCTAGTTCATTGACTGGTAGTGGATGCACACATTCTATGAATTGGTATCAAAGTAGGTTCTCTCTAGATGGTTAACACCGAGAGATACTCCTATCAAAGAATGGCTGCTCCATTGAACCTAAAAGAAATGAAAAATCCTCCACAACGCATCACCCACCGTTTTAATGGATAGTTCTATATCTTTTTGAAAAAAAAGGATGTAGGATTATTTATAGCAGCACCGACACAAAACGAACATATAGACATAGCATTTGAGTGGACCCCTCCGTCATTAAGACTATATCTGAAGTAAAGGACTGTGTGAATGAATAAAAAGTTCTTCAAAATACTCACGATAGTACAACCAAGTTGAAAAAATGAAAATTGAGAAAACCTAAAAAGTGAAGAAGTTGCTGGAGTGGGATTGATGATGAAGAATATGATCGAATTTCTGCATGTAAATTAACGAAAGAAATATGGGAATTGCTTCTACACGTAACCATGGAGGTTCGGAAAGGGAAATTTTCTCTTCTACTCCATCTACTAGAGATATCTGTGACAGGTGTGGAAAGGTTCGTCACTCTATGAGAGAATGCTCAATGGATAAATTAGAAAACAAAGAGTATAATAGACTTAGAGGCGAAAAAGACAAAGAAGGTACTTGGTCCTTAATAAAATTTCAAGGAAAGTTGCAGCTAACCACGTTGTGAAAAAAGCTCTTGTTGCATGGGGACACTCTTCAAGTGAATCACAAGAACCAAAAGGCCCTGATGATGCCTCTATGGTGGTTGTTCAAGATTAGGCAAATGTGTTTGATGGGCTTGTTGATTTCATGGAGGAATAAGATGATGAAGAAGACTAAGAAAAGTTAAACCTCTTTGAAATTAAGCAAAACTTAAATACAGAGTCTGTTCAAAGGCTGAGGAATCTAGTAAATGTTTTTATCGACTTTGTCATAGAGTCAAACCACTAAAAAAGACTCTATGTAAAGCAGTCTAGACGAAGAAAAGGGGATGATGGTTGTTCAAATGTCTGTTCTTTGAGGACAAGTGAGTGTTCTAGACTAAACACTATACTACAGAGGAGCCATTTTATCTAATGATTTAGAAATTTTGAAAAAGAAAGGGGAAGCCACTAATCTGGAAGGAGAGTTAGAAAGCAATCTAAACACCGCTCAGACCAGATTTTCCCTTGCCCTGGAAAGAAATGATCAGACGGAGAGGGACCTTGTCCTTCTTAAGGAAGAACTTCAAGTTTCTCTAAAATGGACCAGCTCCACCAAACTGTTCTCAAATATCACTAGTCCAAGCAACTATAAAGGAAATTGGTTGGGTAGTCTGAACATTACTCCCCTTACAACCTCCATAGCAAATATGTATCAGTATCACAAAATTTACTATTTCTTCACCACCTGGTCTAATTTCCATCTAAAAGGGGAACGGTGTTGCATGCAAGAAGGCACAAGAGTTATCGCTGTCCCTATTCTAGACAGACAAAGTCTATCAACAATCACCCTGTTAAATTTCTAGATAGGAGCTACTAAAAGATGGGGGGGACCTGCTCTGTTGTAAACCCCTCCAACTACAAGACTAATCTTCTACATTGCAAAAAAAAAAAAAAAACACTCTCATTAACTTTACTACTACTCTCATTACTCCTTATCAATATAATGAGAACTCTCCCAAGTATACCACTAATGTTTTGTGGCAGGTTGCGTGACAGTGTTTGGCTTATATCAGTGGATGCTTGAGATCTTACAGAAAACAACACCCACAAAATATTCTTTTACTGACGAAACTTCAATGTGAGGTGTCTCTTTTTGGAAGAGATTGGGGAAAAAATGGTATATTCCTCGGAGTGGAAATTTGGAAAATCATCGAAGATTCCATTGAAAATGTGTCCCATGTAAGTGGATTTAAAATACATCTCGTCAATTTTCCGAGTATGTGATATGGGAAATAACGTCAATTTTTTTCAGACAAATGCCTTGTCACCATATTTACCTTTTGTGTCTACAAAAGGGGTTATTCTGATGGCCCAAAGGAGGAAGAGCATATATGTGGCGAACTAGAAAAACAACTCAGGGAGACATGGGGCAGGCCTACGTGCTCACAAGAGTGAAAAAGCTAAACTTGTGGCATAGGAATGCTCAATACTGTGAGCTCTTCTCTACTGACACACTTGTTCTAAGGACCTGCTGGTCCATGGTATGACAAAGGTTGAGTTAGTGTGGTACAGTGTGTGATGCATGTGTTAAAAGGAAATAAATGAGATCCCTCATTCAATCCAAAGATAGGCCAGTTCCTTCAAGTGTCCCTGCGTCATACATCTGGATTTGTGTGACCTGTAAATCCAGTGTTGAGGGAAAAAAATGCAAATCATCCTGGTAACTTACGTAGACTGACTACTACCGATTCACGTGGCGATGTTTCTCTAGTCAAAGATTGAGACCCCTTCTTATGTGCTAGTGATATTTTTTAAATGACTCAAACCCAGCTCATTTGCTTTATTGCTGACGGAAATCAGGTCTACCAATGGAACTTCCGTTGAAATTGTAAGCTTTGCTGTCTTCCTAAGAGAAAATGGTAGCTAGGAAACTTCTCACGGCCAATGAACACCTCAACAAATGGCGTGGTGGAAAAAAAGAATAAACTTTAGTAGACATTTCTAGAACCATTCTTTGAGTAAGATATCCCTCAAAACTTCTAGGTTTGTGGAGGCAGTCAATCTTCTAGTATGTGACCAACACTGTTTGATTAGTCTCTCTAACAAAATAACCCTGGATGATATACCTCACGCAATGAAACCAAACCAAGCTACCTTTATTCCTTTTGGGTGCAAGTGATTTGTGCTAACCATGGCAAAGATTATTTGGGAAAATCTTTTAATCCCAAAAGTGATGAAGGGGTGTTTTTAGGGTACTCATCATCAAGAAAAACGTATAGAATTTTCAACAAAAGATCACTATATATTGAAGAAAGTGTTCATACGGTCATTGATGAAAGTGGTGATCTAAAGAACATAGAGATGAAGGATGGTGATGATCTATTTGAGTTATTCAAGCTACAGAACAATAAATTCGATGATACTGAAGTTGACGTGAATCTGGAATCTGATGTTGCTTATGCTAGTCAATATGAAAAAGGGAAAGAGGATGACCAACCTACTATGGGACCTGGTCCTTCCAATGGTACAAGTATAGAGGAAACTCACCCTCCCAAGAATGATGATTTTGAAGAGTGAAGAAGAACAAATTGATCAACCATAACACCGAGGATCTAAATAAGGATGGAAGCACAGTTCATCTTACCCTCCCCCCCTAAAAATCTCATTTCTCCACTTAATTATGGAATGTAAAAAACAAAGAATTTTGTTGCATTCTCAGCCTTCATATCTATTATTAAGCTTAAAAATGTAAAAGAAGCCTTGAACGATGCTTACTAGGTTACTTCTAAGCAAGATGAACTGCATTTGTTTGAGCAGAGTAATGTGTGGTACCTAGTCCAAAAACATGATGACAGAACCATCAAAGGGACAAGGTGGATGTTTAGAAATAATCTATGAAAGTGGGGTCTTACTAGAAACAAGTCCATACTGGTTGTCCAATATAATTAGTAAAAAGGCATCGACTATATGAGACAATTGCCATGTTTGCTCGAATGAAGGCTTCAGAATCCCTCCATATAGCCTTTGTAGTGCATTATGAGTGTTTAACTCTAGTACATGGATGTAAAAGTGATTTTTGAATGTATCTGAATGATGAGAGCACTTCTGGAAATACCCACTTTTGTTTGTCCGTACTCATCTCTTGGGGAAACAAGAAGCCAACTCAGTAGCTCTCTCAACGACTGAGGTTGAAGATGTAGTTGCTCGTCTGTGCTGGGGCACGAAATTCTATGTATCAGAATCAACTAGAGACTTTGAGTCCTTATCCACACTGTTCCTCTCATGTGTGACAACACAAGTGCAAGTTATACAGGAAAATCTAGTCAAACACAAATACACAAGAACAGAGTAGACATCATTTCTTGATGGCAACCTGTTCAAGGGGAACATCATTATTATAAATTGCTAAACAAAAGAATCAGATTGGGATATTTTCATCACAAAAGCTCTCAGCACGGATCACTTTGATGAAAACAGTTGAAGTGGGAAACGATGAAACTTACATTACCAAACGCTTCCAATTCTTGTTTTGGCTATTATCTGGAGGCAGTATCGCTCACTACTTGTAATGTTGTTATTCAAGTGAGATCATATATGTACCCGTGCTAACCCGTATACAACCCATTGAAGAACAAAAGGAGAGAATAGGCAGTACCGACCCATCAGAATAATATTTTCACTTGTGGCACCTGAGGACCTGGTCCCTCCCAAGCTTAGCATTTTTTTACATTTATTTTAAAGTGTGTAATAAAATATGTCGAGATCTCCACATTTCAGTCATTGTCCCTTCTGATTGTTGTCCCATCCCTTTAAAACCAAGCGATGTGTCTACTCAGAGACCTGACAAATCGTTTCAAGTTCTCTTTATGGACTTTTATTTACTTGTTCTCCTCACTTTTCAAATACTCTTCTCTAAGTAATCCACTAAAACCCTATCCTTCTCACTCTATATCTATTTTTCCTTTGATATCTCTCATCTCTCTCTCTACAACAACCATGTCTTATCTCCATTTTCTTTAAGAAGATTGCAGATTATCTAGTGAATAGACGGATAATTTTATAGCAAATGTCTGATCCGTGTCTCTGTCCAACTTTGAGCTCTATGCGGTCAATGTGACAAAACGTCATACTTCCTATGCCTTCCCCAGTTACCTTTTTATTTAATAACCCTACCAACCGACCCCTTCTAATCAACCTTGGTTCCTACTATGAAAAGTTTCTTACCATTTATCTGAGGGGAGATCGTACCCCGAAAATATCCCGCTATCCAACATTTCTTGGATACTTGTAAATCATAATTGTTGGAAGTCACAAGAATGAGAGAATCTGTTTGCCACTCAGAAGATGAACAATTCTTGAATACATGATTGGATGGTCTTAATCATATGCAATCAACCCCGACATTGGTTGATATTCCGTCATCCAACTCTAGTGACATGGATGAGGCAATCGCCTCTTGGATTGTTGACTTAGAAAAGGATGATGCCCGTATCATTAAAAATAAAAGAAAAGGCGACCAAAGAAACCCTAAGAGAGACATTTCATAGATCAACTCGAAGAAACCTCATGGGGCTCTATGAAATCTAATGCAATTGTTAATTGCTCCCACAAGAAGAAAAGGGAAGTCTGGGGATGCTGGTTTGAAATATCAACTACTAGAGTGGTAATATCTCCTTGAAGAATCCTCCGAACCTGAATGTTGAGAGAAAGTCTCGAGGGAAGAGGGAAACAATTGAAAGGGGCTAGTAAAGGTAAGAATTAAAATTATCAAAGGAATCTATAGTACCGAAGGGATAATGTGTAAGAGAAAAAATAATTAACCAAAAGTAAAAGGGATCGTCCAAAAGGCAAAGGGAAATCTCCCCAATTAGATCATAACACACCGTGCCTGGGTCAAGTCCTCCATCAACCAGGATGGACAACAAGTTGGATAAGTAGACTATCATTGGGCAATCAGTGTCTGCATAAGGTTTTAGGTGGAAGGGTTTTGAACATGGATTCATTCACCAAGAAAGGATGAACTCCCTTCATAACCATTATGAAATTCATCTAGAACACTTTCTTAGATAAATCTCCTATCTATATGAGTAAGAGGTGTGTGAGTTCGACTATAGTCGTATTCTATATAGGTAAGAGGTCGTGAGTTCTAGTATAAGATTTACTTTTTTTAGTAATGGAAACATATGCACTAGAGTGGTCAACAAAATTCCACAGTTTTGACGAGGACTTTCCTTTGAGATATATTAGGAGTTCCCCAGGGTGGTATATGGTCCTCGCTATTCGGGAACCTAAAACATAGATTTGTTAAGAGATGCTCAAATCCTAACCCTCGTCGTGCTAGAGTTCTAAGAAACTATGAAAGATGAGTAATCGCTGTCTTTTGATTGTAAAGTCTTGTTCCCTATTTGAGAAGGAGAAATGTGTCCCTCTGCAACTGATTTGTTCATCATCAATTTTATTGTACAAGTTTGAACCTTAATCTTCCAGAACACATGAAGGAACACCATTCCAAAATAGTTATAGAACACAAGGGAAACATGGCATGAGGTATGGATACTTTCTGATGAAGGTGTTTCACCATTTCAACATCCATGTGGGAGCAGGTAAAAGTGGTACTGCTAAGCAATTATTTACCTTAAGTACATTGGTGAAATGTGAGTGTGTTGAAGGCAAGGGAAATCAACTGAGTAATTTATCTAAGTTGATCAAGGAACAGGACCAGTTGAAGCATGAATTGGACAAATGACTATCTGTGTGAGCAAAAAAGATGCTAAAATTGGTCTACTCATGTTGAATTCTGAGGCACAATTGACGTACCTGTATCTAAAAAAAAACTGAAGTTTGTTAGGAACTGGCAAAAGCAGAATGATGATTTCCTTGCACTGGTTGTTGCTCTTTAGGATAAATGATTAGTACAATTATGTCCCCAAACTCCAATATTACGGCTCCAAGAAGTTTTTATAACACCCTTTTTATGTCAGCCCCCTCTTCATAGTCCTCTCCTATGTATTTATTTTTGTGTGGACAGTGTCCGAGGTTCTCATATCTTAGTTTAACAGGATTGTATTGACTGCTGATTTTTGTTGTGCTTACGAAATGAAATCTTGTTTTGTAGTGGTTATTTTCCATTGCCCTTTGTCTTAATAATTGTGTGGGTGTAGTCCTTCACTATGATAGTACTTATAAATCTTACTTCTTTTGTTGGTTTTCTGCACTTGTTTTTATGATTCCAAAAGGGGGAATCAATTGGGGGGTGTTCAAGCATGCAAATGGTGCTTAAGATGATGGGAAACAAGGGGAAAGAAGGAAACAACATAGGAATAGGGCATAAACAAAAAAGTAATAGCGAGTGTGTGTAATCAACAGGGGAAAGAAATTACAGGCACTAGTGTATGGTTTGTCATCATCAAAAAGGGGAGAATTTTATTTGTAGTTTTGATCATTTTACAATGTCACGACCTGGGAGCACCCCAAAGTCGTCAAGGGGCGTACTCGACCTCTCGGAGGTCTTGTACCATCCCTTATCCATCTTTCATAGCATATATATGAAAAGTAGTACAAAATAAAAAAAATTCATCATAATAGTCAAACTCTTTATAGAATATAAGAAACCTAAGTCTAATCATACGCCATCTTAGAAACCAAGATAAGATTTAGGTTCCAGGGCCCTTACATCAATTTATAAATAAACTAGATTCCGCATTACAAAGTCTTTGAACAAGAAACTAACCTAACCATTCCTCGAACATATGAGACATACCAACTTGAGCGAATGCTATTCCCAATCTCAACTTCTAAGATATCCCTCACTTTCCACCTACACTTGTATATATATAAAACATATGGAATTAACACATTAAATGCACTAGGCGACATGCAATAAAACCAAGCAAAAAAAACTGGACATTTACTTTGAAGTATGTTTTTCATGCTCTTTTAATAGACACCTCATAACAAGTATATGAAACATCCTTCAAGTGAATATTCACATATAATACATAACCAAGTAATCTACAATATAAAATTATTATCACTTAGAAACCATATGAGCATATAGACCTCCTACCAAAGGTTATCCTAGGACCGACCTGAGTAGGATATAAAGCGGTCGCCCATACAATCCCTTCACACAGTTAGGTGATCCTCTAGACTTTCCAAAGTTAGATTATTCACTTCTCATCATTTAGATTGACCTAATTAAGACATAAATAGACCGCTAAACACCCTCTTCAATCCTACATAAGCAATCCTTAAAGCTACCTTAGATAAAAAGCTTTCTATCACCATGCATATCTTCATTCATCATTATTACATTAAGCTTTAGATACAATAAGTATTTAGTGGCGTGAAATAATGGTCTTGAGACCTAGGTACTCCCTATACCTTCCAAGCCTAGTCGTCGCAATTTGTAATAGTGTCTCATTCCATTACCTACATCTGTAAACTTTCCAATGACTAGAGGGTACCTTCCATATGCATAATACCATTGCATTAACAAACCTAGACCCACACTAGATAGTATGCAATCCGGAGTTATAATAACCCCCCACACACTTTAAGGTAATTCCACTGCCAACCGGCAAGACCAGTAATCATCCTATGTTGCCACTGGTTAAGGATACAAGGTTCATTTTGTACTCTATTTATAATCTAAAGTAGTAGCTACTACCACATCATCTCCACTTATATAGTTCATGCACGTACTATCATTTCAAAAGGTACCATCACTAATTCCTACCAACTCATATACTCTTTGTTCCAGGGGTCGGTCCATTAGGGCTACCAACCAAGGTCTATTAGGATAACTCTTATGACTTTCTTAGAGATGATTTAATGTCGTTCCAGCCAACCTAGCCTTAAGTCTATCATTCCACTCAATAAAGACACCATTACAATCTTTCACTTCATGGATTCTATTAACCTTCTTTCCATTATTCAAAATTCCACATTCACTTAAGGTTCTAGACTTATCAAGAAGCGCACCATGACTAGGCCTACCGGTTCAAGACATACTCTAGAATACCTCATTTAGTCATTCAAGGAAGGATACAAACTTAGGTATACCGATCCAATACTTTCATTATACACTTATTCAATAACTTTAAGCACCAGGCACGGACAACTAGTCTACCACACAGGATACCACATTATTCTATAAAAGCTCTCCCTAATTATTCGCATCATATATCATCAAATATAAAGGCAACATATCAAATCATAACATTATACACTCATAGAACATTAACATATCAAATCATAACATTATACACTCATAGAACATTATCTAGAAATCACATGAAAACTTCACTTTATACCTTTTTAAATACATTATATTGATCATACCATACTTCACAATATAATGCTGACATGGTCATTTTCATAATGATTATATCAACTAAACACCACCACCATAAGTGGACCATACCAAAAAATAATAATTAAATATAAATTCAATGCTGAAAGAAGGAATTAATTCAACTCACCACCTTCCCATATCCATAATATCATCATTTAGCCTTTCCAATACAAATTTACATAATAGAGATATTACACATAACAATATACATAAGACTAAGACAATAATTCAACTAAGTTAATGATCCATCAATATTCAATATAGATATCAACATTATAAGGCATCTATTTAAATTCTAACACTAATCAATACATAATTCAATAACCCAATACAATTTACACATGAATTCAATAAGATTAAGTCATGATCAACTCACCCACATTAGATACAAAAATAGGAATTCATGTATACACGGTTTCATAGAGTTTTTGATCTGAAAACATTCAATTAACATCAATTACTTCATAAAACATTGATTTAAATCCTTTCATGCAAGAACCATGCTTAGAATTCAAAGTAAAACTTTATGGTTTTAGAAAGACTTCAAAGCCTTTGGAATTGGACTCAATTGAATGGAAGAAGAATCAAGTATGAAACATGTACCTTTTATTGAATAAAATCCACAAATTGTATGGAGTAATCAATGAATAAATCCAATTCTAGCTTCAACGTGAGTTCTAGCTTCAATGGAGTCTTGAGAGTTTTTTTCTTGGGTAGGAGGTTTTGATTTTTTTAAAGTGAATTCTAAATTAGGTTTTAGGCATATAAACTAACTTAAATTACCAAAAAAATGCCAAAAATAACTTCTCATGAATTAATTAGGTCGCTAGGTGAATTTTCTAAAACACCCCCAATTTGGTCGAGACCTGCAGAAAAATTGCAGGGCTCAATCGACGGATGCCACCTATGGGGCATCCACCAACCAACGGATCATCCTTATGGTGAGTGGTTTGGTCATAGAGTGTAAAAATGGGGGATAATCTCCCACAACTAAGTATGGAGCCATGCCCCCTAATCGACGGTGCATCGATTGAAGGTCGTTGATTGGACTGCTTTTGGCAATTTCTTGACAAGGTTTGGGTCCTCCTCAAGGACCCCTAGGGATGTCCTTGCTGAATAGTGTCTAGATGTTGCGACCCTAAATGGGTTATATTAGATGTAAGGATCCTCTCCTATGAATTTAGACACCAAAACACACGTAAAACATGCAAAGTCACACTAGCACACTCAACGACTAGTTTCCAAACGTCTTGGATGTTCTTTGACGTTTCACTTTCAAACTTTTTCAAACTTTTGAAACTAAATTCTAATGATATAATTCACCATTTTATACCTTATTAACTCATGGCACACATGATAGTCTCTAGTTCAATTTAATTCATTTTGTGGGTCATTACATTCTCCCCTGCTTAGAAAAACACTCGTCCTCAGATTACACCAAAACACTTTCTACACTTTCAAGAGATAAGGACTCAAGTCTATAATATCATAACCATACCACATAATACACAATAAGCACATATCTAGGAGGAAATCAAATCAACATAATCAAGAGACTCAAAACACAGCAAGAAAGTAGAAATAACATCAACAACTTATTATGCAATAAGACTCTACCTTCTCATTTCACATAGGAGGGACTTCCTTATGTACATATCATCATGTTCATAATATTATTTCTAAGCACATTATGCCAAGATCTCATAAAACACAACTATGCAATATTCTTAAAGAGCTCACTGTAAATCATATTTATTAGCCACTCATGCAATATTTAAGCAATTCAGTATAGATCCATGACAACATAAAAGAAAAATTTTTTGAACTCAATTTACCATATAAACATAACCTCATGAAAATATACACAATGCAAGAAGAACAATGAAACACATTTTCACTTAAACTCCTAAAAACATGCAACATACTACTAAAAAGTTGTAACTTTCAAGATTTAATAGAATAGAAGAGAAGACATGAAATTCATCAACCCAACTATTCTCTATACTCCCCCACTTAGGAGAAACCCATCACAACATAGAAGGGAAAATTATAACTTACCGAAACCTTCATCCTTATTTGCTTCCTTGTTAGCTTGGAGAGCATAGAAATGACCACGACTTGGAGGAATGGAAATAGTACCTTCACTAGGATCTTTCTTGTCTTATCTTCCTTTAGCCGCACTAGTAGGACAATCTCTCACCTTATGATCATCCTTTCCACAACCAAAGCACCCATTAGCATTGGCTAGACACTTCCAAAATTGCTTCTTTCACAAGTAGCACAAGTAGGCTTAACACCTTGAGAACCTCCAGCCCTCTCATATTGGCGTTTAGGGTACGAGGAGCATCTTGGTTTGGAGTACTCTTTTTAAACCAAGCTTGGTTTTGTTCATCGGATCTACCCCTCTTCAAATTTGTTTTAATCCTACGAAGCAAAGATTCTTCAATGGATTGTGCATACACCATATGTATAGATAAGTTCATGTCATTATGGAGCATGGACTTACAACACACTTGTTTCACAAGGTTGGCAACATCGGTCAAAAACCTACTCACCTCATCTCTACGGCTAGACACAAAAAATGGAGCATATTTAGACAATATGGTAAATTTCAAGGATTACACCTCCACACTCATGTTACCTTGCATAAAGTTTATAAAATCCTCAATATTCACTTCTCTTTTCTCAAGTGGAAAGTACTTTCCTAAGAAGGAATCCTTAAAATCTTTCCATTCTATAGGAACCGATTCAATAAGCCTATTATCTTTCCACTGTGTGTACCACGCTTAAGAAACTTCCCTCAATTGGTATGAAGCCAACTTTGCTTTCTCCCTAGAAGTCACCTTCACAACAATCTACACCTTATAAACACCATCTAGAAACTCTTGGGGTTCTCTCCCACCTTAGAGCCAAGAAAAGTAGAAGGATTCATCCTCACAAAGTTTCTCAACCTCTAGGTCATGGACCTCTAAAGAGAATTCATCATAGGCCCTATATCTCAATTTGCTTGAGCCATCGTGGCTCGGGCTAGGGTAAGAAAAACTCCTCTAATTTCCTCATTAGTAATGTCCGGGGGGGAACCACCGGAACCTCGTTCCCTTGATTATCTATAGGGACATATTCAACTTGAGGAACTTGATTACCTTGGGGAACTTTTTCACCTCGTGGAGGAACTTCCTCATTTACCACTTCCTCATTAACTCTCCTTGCGGGAGTCATTATTGTATGCATGCCCAATAAACAAAGAGAAGAGATTAGAAAAAGATACTTTTAACCTCAACTCTATGACACGACACATGAGTATTGAAGAAATGAAAACTTCTATCCTCGTATAGCCTCTCGCTCATAGATGTGTCGCGACTTACCATCGTTGAACAAGACTCTACTAGACATGAATTTTATGAGAATTTGAATCCTAAAGACTACTTCATAACCTTATGATTTGATACCAAGTTTTTCACAACCGGGAACACCCCCAAGTCATCACACGGTGTACTCGACCTCTCAGAGGCCTTGTACAAGCCCTTACACATATTTCATCGCATATAAATGAAAAGTAGTGCAGAATTAAAACTTTTTATCATAAGAGTCAAACTCTTTATTTAATATACGAAAACTAAGTCTTTTCATAAGACATATTAGACACATATAATATCATATGATACACGACCTTACACACAATTTAAAAAGAAGCTATACTCTATTACAAATCTTAAAAGTAAACTAACATAGCATCACACCCCAACCCTAGTTTGAGGTGACCAAGTATCGATATGACACATTCTTTACCAGAGACTATGATGGGAGGGAGAAAAGGAAACTACTATGAGATAGAGAATCGTCATATACTACAGATGTCACTAGCTGAACCGCTACAATGTACAGGTGAAACTATGGATACAAATGATAACTTTACAAAATCTACAAAGCCTCTACTAGAATCCATGACTGTACGACTATAAAAATATGCATAGTAAAGACTCGTAAAGCCCCGAATTATCGTGGATCTCAACAACAATCGCTGAGTATCATGTTCTTCTTTTGGGGAGATCTACTAGTTGAGTACATTTACCTGCAACATGAAATGTAGCATCCCTAATAAGGGACGTCAGTATGAAAGAATGTACTTAATATGTAAGGTGTAATACAACCATATGTAAAATGAGAGGTTCAAGTGAAACCAATTCACATAGATAAGGATTTGAGGCCACCTTTGCTTGTACTTGTGGAATCGTGTATGTTTACATTATTTTTTCATACTTTATAAATCTTTTAAGAAATTATACAAATGAACCATTTCGAATAGCGCTAGATGAGGTGGACCCATGCTTTGGCATTTTAACCAAAACCCTGGGGATTGCATCCTCAATAATTCCACAAATTTGGGATCAGCCCATGCTAGCTTTTGCCCCTGAGTTGCCACCCTTCCATACCAATACGAATCGGCCAATGCTAGGCTTTTTCCCTGAGCTGCCACCCTTCTATACTAATTGGGATGGACCCATGCTAGGAATTTTACCATGGGCTACCACCCATAATTATACAAATTGCTTCACTTCGATTCTTTAATCTTTGTGATTATTGTTTTGATATTCATATCTCTCGTGAGATTGTTCTTTTGATGTTTATTATTCGCTTGTGATTGTTGTTTTGGTGGTCATAATCATTGTTTATATTTGGAAGTATGGACTAGTAGTAGAAGACATATGAATATGGATTTACGATAATAACAATGACATGGGAAGCAAATGTGACACAAACGTAATACTTAGGAGCTTATATGACTCGGTAAACATTTTAACATCTCAAATTGAAGCACATCCACTGAAGACATTTAACATTCATCCAAGATATTTGAACTTTATATGATACAAATACAAGGTGTTCATGAATGTGGAACCAAGGGGGAATGTGGGCACATTCAACTTAAGGACGGATACATATTCCAAGAAATTAAATATAAAATGTACAATAGAGCAAGAAGGGATCTTGTGAGGTAACATTGTAGTCTACTAATAGAGTAATAATCAATAAAAGGAGACACCACGAAAGTGAAAAGATACATATGTGATGGAAAGACTATTTAACCAAGTTTGAAAGATATGCTAAGACGATTATCAACGATAAACATATGTACCATGTTTTAATCTAGGTGATCACTTTGACTTATATAAGGTAAATACGTGCCGAGTCTTTGACAATGAAACAACTTGAAACCTTGATGCTAACACTTCGTAGAGTAAACATGCACATTTAGTAACAAACTCATATTAGAGTGCTGACTTTAATGCTCTAGGGAGTAGGAACTCTAGCTATGGTTTAGTCACTACCAAGGGCACTTAAAAAGCTTATTTTTTGTAATGCAAGTTTTGATTCTTGCCAAAGAAATAGGAAATCGAATAGTCTTACATACCTTGCTACACAGCAATGGATATAACAATGAGTTAATCATTTTCCTTTCAGAGTATTTATCTGTAATGGAAAAAACAATTAAGACTAGCATTAGTAGTTAATCAACAAACTTGGGCTACTTGATCAAGAACAAAACAGTACTTGGCAGTAAATATATAATTGATACCATCAAGGGTGTTCTTCCCACCCATTCTCCTCCAATTTTTTTCTTATATTATACAACCTTCTTATAAGGTCCTCCGAAACTCCTGGGCTTCACACATTTGGAAAATAGTATACAAAGGGATGGAAGGAAGTAAGCTTATGGAACACTCAAATAAGTGTCATATATCATATATCTACACTTTTAAATGTTCAATCCTCTAACCAATTCACCTGACTTCTATGCACATATCCATCCACCCCCCATATTTTATGATACAAAAAATAGTCCCTAAGCCAACAATGTGGTAATAGCAATATGAACACGTGACTTCTAGTCAACACCCAGTGAGTTCCAACTAACATTTAGATTCTTAAAACAAGATCAAAATCAAAATTTAAGGGGACTCACTCCATGTTTGTCGCAACAAGAACCTCCTTCATGCACATTCACCAATCCTCAACAACACCATATGATGCACAATCTTCAGTTCATTTAACACATACAAGCCTTTTAACAATAATCCCAGCACCGATAGGATAAAATATCCACACTTACCTTGCTACAACAGAAACCTCACTTGGCCAAGACTTGATTCTCAAGGTTAGGTTGCCCTCTTCTCACAAAACCTTGACGTTAAATCAGTTATTCACTTAATCCTTATATATGAGAGGTTCTACCAGCTTGTGCTTTTGAAACCTGAGTGCTTCTATTTTAATGGTGAAGCTAATAGATCAGAACTCCTGGAGCTCCATGGCTTTCCTGTTTGGAGTAATTTCTGGAGAACAGTGATATGAAGGAGATATGATAGCTTGAATGCCGTAGCGTCTCCATTTTGACTTTTTCCCTTTAATCTATTGAGAAATAATAGGTCCTTATACTTTAAGCAAGCAGGTGGGCATCACACCCACCTCCTTAATTTTTGTTACAAGTTGTTATGTAGTTGCATCAGCTACTTGTTTTTTTTGTTCAAAACATTCGAGCCTTAATGTTTTTCATAATCTTAATGAACATATCATACTTCTCCATTTCCGTTGGAAATGTGTCCCTAACTTCCCTCACATAATACAATACATCAGCTAGACTGTAATACCTTATTAATCCAATCGATAGAAAAAAAATATATATACATCACAATCATAACCATAAGTAGCCACTAGATAAGATTGACAAAATAAAGTATTCAATATTAAAATTAGTATAGTGCGTGAAAGTACGAGAGATCAAAGCTCAAATTCTAGTATACATAAGTGATAACGTCACATATGCCTAAATATCTGCAAGTAAAGCTACTACATATGTAATTATTGGAAAAAGCAAGTGAAATTCTTTAGATTGTCACAAAAACGTAAAGATTAATATTACATTTGTAAGTAAATTTCATGTGGAATATCAATATACCATCTTTACAATTTAGCATCTAAGTACATCATAATATGTTAAACATCTAAATACATGTTAATCGCTCCATGTTGCAAAAATAGGACAAAACCAACAACAAGTTTTAACAGAAAAAATAATAATAGTAATAAATGACATTCTCCATACTAAAAATCAGCACACCTTTTGAGTGCTTGTTCTTTATAAGTTGTTTTATTTGGAGGTGTGTGTTCTTCATCGTTGCTGATTTTTTCATAATCATTATGCCTGAGATAATTAAATCCAAGATCAAACTATATGCTCTTAAAAATTCGTTACTTTTTTTCCTATAATCAATTTTGCGAATAATATTCAAAAACTTAGTCCTATATATCATCTAATTAGAAAAGAAAGTAATAACAATAGGAAATTTCGTTGCAAACCTTTGAGTCTTTAAGTTATTCTTAATATTAATGAACATTTTATACTTCTCCATTTCGTTCGAAAATGTGTCCCTAACCTTCCTCACATGAGATAACACATTGGCTAAATCCATATGACTGTCATACCAAATTTATCAAAGAGATAGAAAAAAAACAAATGTGTCATAACAATGGACATAAGTAGCCACTCAAATATATTGCTAAAAGATCATGTGTGCAATCTAGAAACTTCAAATGGTGTAAAAATAAGAGAGATAAGAGCTCAAATTCTAGTAAGGACAAGTGATAACTTCAATAAGTAGAGTTACCACAAATGTAGTTATTTGGTACAGCAAGTACAATATTTTAGACCGTCGAAAACATGTAAGGTCCAATATTAAATTTTTCTGTATATTTTATGTGTGAAAACACGATATACCATCTATTATAATTGAGTACCTAAACACATGATAAAATGTTAACATCTGAGAACGATTTTTCTTCACATTCGCAAGCATCATTAGGCAGAGAAGTTCACAACATAAGATAAGTTATCTCATTATTTATACACATCAATCTCAATTACAACATGTTTGAGTTTTGAATGCTTACTCAGGCAAATGGATATAATTATAGTTGGGGTATCTAAATATAATTTAATGTAAGAGGGATTGATGTATTAGGTCAACTGTTAATGTTCTTTGATGCAAGTATTACTTAAGTTACATTTTCATCCGTTAGACCAACTCTTTGTTTGGGAAAAGGGATAAACATAGGATAATCATGTACATATAAATCACAAGACACATAAAAAATCAATAAAGGACATAGAGTTTACAATTCTCTATTGAAAGAGCAAAATGACAGCTTAAGTAGTTGTGAATCACATACATCTCTCAATCGCTTCATGTAATCAAAAAAGAAGAACAAATTAATTAATGAAATGAAAAAGAAATATTCTACATTCTGAATTCCCAGGAACTAAACAAACTAAATTTTCGAGATACCTCTTAGCTAAATCTTTTTGATGAATAAGATAATTCCTCAAACCACTAAAGTTTCGTTCCCATATCCACCAAAGAAGAAACTAAACTTAATGCACTTATGAAGCTAGCGTGAAACTTTTAGCAAAAAATGTTGGATATAATTTCTTTCAAAATAATCCAAGTTCGCTCTAGGAACAATGTGAGAACCTCCAGTTAATCGAGTTGAGTGAAGATTTCTATCTTATAAAGCTTAGTACGAAAATATGAAAAAGCTCTCTAACAAGATTTTATCTTATAAAGCTAGTCAAATTGGTTGAATATTAATGTTCCAATACTTTGGTCTACGGTTGACCTATACATTCCGTAGAAGGTTCTACAGCCCGTAGGTCAATATATGATCTTTACATTTTCATGAAATTGCAAGCCAATTGAAAATTGTTATGGTTTATCACTATCTTATATTTCAATATATACGGGAAGGCTTTGACTTCATATTATAGGTCAAATTCTTAACTTCATTTAACTCATTTTATGTTTGTTATTATAGTGTGATAGATTTATTACTTTTTTATATTGTATGATGTTATTTAAGTTTTCTTTGTTACTTTATTAATTATTTTGATGCAATACTGATAGTAAGCATATACTTTCTTTACATAAATTAATCTTTCAAAATTTCATAATCACTTCGTGAAAAAAATGGAATCAAAAGAAAAATGCAACATATTTTGACAAGAGATGCAAAGAAAAAGACTTTTTAATTATATGCAAAAATGGATAAGACACGAAATTAATAACAGTAACATAAATGTATTTGCAATGAAGATATATAACTGATCAATTTGTTTCATGTGTGTATATATGGGTGACATCACTAATTACATTTTGTTCACTTTTTTAAAAAAACAAAATAATTGGTTTCTTATTTGGTTTACTTAATTTGTTCCTCCTTTAGTTAGTTTAATTATTGGACTTTAGAGTACTGGTTAACTTTTTCCAAACAAATGTTCAAAGGGATGTAAGTTCCCTTTTTGTAATTAATTTAATTCACTATTATAACATATTTTATTGATGAATTATATCTATACCGAGTCACAACATTGACTTTTAACAAAAACATAATTTAGAGCCTTTAGAGTTTTAAATAAGGATTTCAGATTGAACCTGATTTTGATAATTAAATGTCCTAATTAATGTATACCAAAATAATATTTATGACTAGGTTAGAACACTTCTACAATACCCATACTAACAATGTGACATTTATCTTCAGTGATCACGATCAAAGATTGCCGGACTAACACCTTTTTATTCAGCTCATAAATAAGGTTTGTTTTATATATATATATATATATATATATATATATATATATATATATATATATATATATATATATCTATTTATATATATATTATAGATATATATATTATATATATATATATATATATATATGGCGAAAAGACAGTAACTGTTCTAGAACCATGTGACTCAAGGGGTTCCTAACCTCCTCCTCGTCAAACAACTTTCTTAAGCGTTTTTCTAGCTCGCGTACGCAATAAACAAGAGTGTCATTTAATTTTAATTAGAGATCAAAATTAAGTGAATTGAAACACCAAAACCAATTACAAGTGGTGTCAGTGAAATAAAATAACCTCTTTAAAATGTGACGTAAAATTTGAAAAAAAATTCAAAACTTTTTTTGGGAAAATTATCGAGGCAGATGGCAGGGATAGCTAGAATTCGAGCTTGTAAATATTCTTGTCCTCATGACCTTATTTTTACTAGTTTATCAAGATGTGCATTGCACGTGATTACAAATTTAAAAAAACATGTTATGGTAAATAATATGACTTATTTAAGCGATGATTTGAATAATAAGCTTTGCACAAAATTATATTACAACTTCTTTTGTGAATGTTCAATTGTATTGTCATTTATATCTTTTATTGACGTGAACCTATTAAGATTGTCAATGAAAAGTTTTACTAGTTAAACGCAATACTGTATATAGTTACTTTAATTTGATGAGAGTCATGTAATTACTCGTATCTCACTAATATTATGTATTTTTCTTGTCATCTAGCCAGATGTACTTTGCACGTGTATTCCATATTAAATGGTTTAATTGTTGTATAAACATTGAAAGAGAACAACTACAATTTATTTTTTAGAAGCATTGTTTGTATATTAATTTTTATTTTACAAGTTATAACATAATAGATTATGTTTTTGTTGCAAGCTCTCATATTTGACTTGTCGATTGACTGTGTACATGAATCAAAAATAGTTATCTGATTGCCCATAGTTAAATGAGAAAGGTTTCCTCTGTTTTACTAAGAAAACTAAAAATTAAAATTAAAAAATATATTTTATCGGTGAAATTAGATATATATTCACTTGTTTTTCTTATACCCAATAAAGATAAAGTTCATATACTTGTAAGCAATTTTCAATTTATTCAACTAGACATGACTCCCCAAAAAAATGACAACATGTTATTACATATATAGGGGCAATATAATAATATAAAAATTTATCTGTCAAAAATTAATAGAAGGAAAGATGAAAATAGAAATAAATAATGTAAGAAATATGATTATTCGTAATATTATAACTAAATAATGTAAAATTGTATGAGTAACGTTTGCAATAATTCCTAATAACGACGAGAGTTATAATGTTATGACTAAAGAATTAATATGTAATGACTAAATATCTACTAAAATTAATATTTGCATAAATAAATAGACTTTTAATTATGTATTTTTATAGTTATATATTTTTAATTGACTGGTAGACAAAATGAAAAATCTTTATTCCATATCTATTCTCCTAATTTTTCTTTTTCACCATTGATGAGGGACATAATGTCTTTTCATTAAAAGCATAATAGGAACTTGTCAAGTTCCCAACTCTCAATTCTCAACTTTTTCAATTTCCTCTCTTTTCCTCTATTTCCCATCAATTTATTGCTACATCACAAACCACAATCTCCCACATTGAGGAATAATTATAACATAGGAATGCACATACAAGTGGTCTTTACAAGTAAATGATTAATTACATCTGGATAAGTCGGTTTTTCTCTTGGACTTTCTTTCTTAGTGAACTATTCAGATAGCTTGATCAATTAGTAATGTGATATCTTTGAACCATCGAGCTTTTGGTGTATACCTAAACAACCATATTTCACACAATAATCCTTTAACGGTTTTATGGTTCTTACGTTTGTGTGTTTCACATCATCAGCCATGCACAGCCGCCTAGTTTTCATGAGTGGTAAGAGAATAGGCTTTTCACATAAAACTTTCTTTGAATGACTTCCCTTCACCTAAAATATGGACTTCTAAATCAGTGTCATCTCGTAGATACAACTATTTGGTCAAATCTACCAACTTAGGCAAATCATTAAAACGCCTAGATTTATTACCTCATTAACAAACCTTAAAGTCCTTAACTGTGTTTCCTTAACGTTCTCTTTTCTCTTCATTATGAAAGGATTGAGTTAATTGACAATGTCGAAAACCGTCATCCACACCAACTTTGATTTTGCTTCTTGAATTCTAGCTCTTCGATCCCAGTCTTCTAGATAGTGTTACCGTCATGTTGACTTGTTTAAAGCCATAAACACGTTTCCCTTAATGGTCTTCAACTCTGCCTCTCTCAACTAGGCCTTTGATTAGTGGATCTGACACATATCACTTGACTTTACATAGTAAATTGTGATATTCCATTAGAGAGAAGTTTTCTTATGGTGTTATGTCTTTGTTGTATATGGCGAGACTTCTCGTTGTACATAACGCTCCCTGCCCTACTTATTGCTGCTTGACTATCTCAATGTATGCAAATAAGTCCAACAAGTTTGGGCCATAATGGAATATCCTCTAATAAATTCCGGAGCCATTCATCTTCTTCACCAGCCTTACCTAAAGCAATGAATTCAGATTCCATTGTAGAACTAGCAATACATGTGTTTTTGGACGACCTCCAAGAGATTGCTCCTCCACCAAGTATGAACACATAACCACTTGTGGATTTTATTTCATTTACCCGTGATCAATTTGCAATCACTCTATCTTCAAATAGCGATATATTTATTATAAGGCAAATCATAGTGTTGTCGTATATTTTAGATATCCTAACACAAACCAACTTTCATTGCCATCCAACAGGTTATTCCTGATTACAAGTGAAACGACTCGTTTGCTAGTTTAATCACATGCACATGCTATTCTGCTCTCGCTACAATTAATAATATACATCAACTCTTCAATACTTTGGCATATTCGAATTGAGAGTCACTTTACCTTCATTCTTTGAAATGTAAACTTAAGTCATTGTAGTTGTGACAATATCTGAAATTCAAGTACTCTTGAACTTATCCAATACCTTTAAATATAAGAGAATGGAGATAAAACATCCCTATTGAGTTTTTGATAATCCTATCCCAGATCAAATCAAAATTCCTAGTCTTTCATATAGAACTGCTGGACACCATGCGCTTAGTAACCTTTTATATCATCAATGCTTACTTTACCTCATTATAAGCATGTCATCAACATAAATACAAACAATAACTTCATGATTCGTAATGTTTTTAATGTCAACACGTTTATCACATTTGTTAATCTTGAACTCCATTGCTAACATGGTTTGTCAAATTTAGCATGTCATTGTTTGGACGCTTGCCAACCATAAAAGTGACTTCCACAAGTCTTCACACCCTTTCTTTGTTTACCAGGACCTATAAACCCTTCAGGTTGTTCAATGTAAATTTCTCCTCCACTCGCCATTTAAAGTTTGTCTTTACTCCATTTGGTGGATTTTAAGATCATCACTGTTGCTGGTGCTACTTAACATCCATGTATTGATGTTATCCTTGTTACTAGAGAGTATTGTCAAAGTATTCCAAACCTTCCTTTTCTTGTACCCCTTTTGACTACCAGTATATACTTATTGTCAATAGTCCCATCAGGTTTATTTTCTTTAAATATCCACTTTGGATCCCCCTAAAGGTTTATTTCCCTAAGAAAGTCAGTCACTTCCAAGTGTGATTTACGTAAATTGATTCTATCTACTATTGACTGCTTTTCTTTCCAATAATTGACTCAACGAAGACTAGCTGCTTTAAATGTTTGAGGTTCATATTCAGCAAATATTAACAAAAACAACTGGCTGGTCTGAAAGAGCCAGGTTTCCATGGCGAGTAATACGCCTAAGATCCTCACTAGTTTGTGTATTATCCATGAAATCTTCTCGTGTTCATTTAGTCTTTAACTTTTAATAGTCATTGAGTGTTTATAACTAATAAATGTTTTCAAAATACTCTTTTGGGTTTATCTGACTCAATTATCATATTAACATGAGTCTCAGGATTTAATCAGATTTGTTTAACCACAAACCAACAGGTCTTAGTGTCAAGCATATCAATAATACAACATCTAATCTTTTGGGTCAAATTTTAACCTAGTCGTAAGAACCTCTACTTTGCTACAACGACCCCACACTTTGAAATAATTTCAAGTTGGGTTTTCCTTCCCTTTCTACAACTCACATAGAATTGAATTGTGGTTTTTTGAGGGGTACTCTCTTGAGTATCTTTATTAGCCTTAAGGATGGCTTCCCCAAGTTATTATGGTGAACCAGAATTAATTATCAAGTCATTCATCATTTACTTTATATGTTATGTGCTTCATTTCCGCCAACCATTTGATTGTCGTGTTAAGGTGTGCAATAGTTTGATGATAATACAATATCAAACGTATATCTAACAACAGTATTTCATATTCTCCATCTCTATCATCCGAATCATTTTTATCTTTAGATCAATTGGTTCTCCACTTCATTTTTGTATGCTTAAATGCATCAATTGCTTCATCCTTACTATTTATGAAAATATACATAATAAAATCGAGTGGTCAGTCATCAATAAAGTTTAAAATATTTTCTCACCACGAATGGTGTCGACTTCATATATCATATCTTTGTGTGAATTAATCTAAAGTTTTGAAATTTTTTTTAAACAGACTTATAAGGATTTTAAGAACGTACTTTCCACACAATTCGCATTTCGATTTATCGCATTAAATTAGGTAATATCTCTTTAGTAACGCAATTTTCGCAAGGTTTTGTAATTTACCATATCCCCGGGCATGCCATAAATCCTTTGCACTCAATAAGTAACACAAAAGCCAGAATTCTTATTATTACTGTCCACAACCATCTGCATTTCACTTGAAAAGATCCCATTACGTAGCCCTTTCCTATAAACATTTCATTCTACTTTTTATAACTTTATCAATACAGGACACAATTAAACCCGTTCGTAACGTGTAGTGCAGCACAAACTAAATTTTTTCTAATAGTAAGGGACATAGAAAATATTGTTCAAAGTCACCACCTGTTTCCGATGTCATTTTTCAACATTAGTTTTCTCCTTCCTGCATCTCCCTTATTGTTGCTGGTGTTTCCATTAACAACTCTCATCGTACTCACATGAAGTGTACGTTGCAAATCTTTTCTTTCGCAGAGCAAATTTCTAGTGGCACCTTAGTCGAGAAACCACTCTTAAATTTCCAACTAAGTTACACTCTGAGATCATTGGGCACACAATCATCTGCATCTTCCATCTTTTCCACCAATGTTTCTTTATTTTTGCCTTGCCTTGTCCTGTCCTTTCATGGAGTCACGACAATCAGAAGATCTATGGACCCAGCTTGCCACAATATTAATCGTTGCCTTTGAAATTTCTTCTTTGCCCTATTCTGACTTCTGCTTTTGGACGTTTTTTTCTTTTTTTGTCTTTGGTAAGAGCTTCTTCCAATAATATTAACCCGATGATTGTTTGGCTTTATAAGACTTCTTTTCACTTTCAGCGTTCTTCTTCATCTTTCTCATTCTGAGCTGAATTACAATTCTTTCAGGCATCATGTTTGTTATGCTTGTGGCTTAGATAATTATTGAAATCATTCTATGAAGACGCAACTTCTCGATCATTGCAACCACTTAAATTTTAATTTATTACCATATCTTCAGGTCAATCAAATCAGGAAATAATTTGCAGTTGTTGCACTTTTTATTCAATAGTTTTGACTATCTACCATTTTATAACTAAAAACTTGCGACCACAACCTATTCAGCATGCCTTCTTCTGTCTTAGATTTCTTCTCACTTGCATTCCATAACTCTTTTTAAGTTGTTATTGCCTATAGACTTATATAAGTCATCCTCGAAAGCACTTCAAAATGTAGCCTTCTTCATAATCTTGATTTTGCTCTTGTCGTGGCATATCATCAGGCAGGCCACTGGAGTTTCCTCACACTGGTAAATTCTGCAGACCAAGAGTGGAAACCATAAATAACCCGTTGCTACCCTTCTTTTAAAATTCACACCAGTGAATTTACCACCACTCCGATTTCTCTACTTGTGGTACAAACTGTTCGGGTTGGTGGTAGAAACAATCCACTAGTAACACCGTTGTTGCCATTTATGATAAATAAAAATCTATACAGTCTTAGTAGGCAATACTTATAATGCGACTTCAAGGATTAAATCACGACATTGTTGTCTCCACCAGAAACACAGATTAATATATAATAAAATAATTCCTAAGTTGTTGCCAAGTGCTGTGTTTGACAATTAAAATTGGCTGATTCTGATAAAACTTTGCCGAACACGGAGTACCAAAGTTTTAACGAACTAGTACACGAGATGAACTAAATTAATAAGAAAAAAAATTAAAATCTTTAACGTACAAATCTAAAAAAATAACAAAAAAGATCAAGTCCCTGAACTCACAGTGTTCCCTTAATAAAATCATTCCCTTAGATCCCGAGGTTTGATTTGGAAGATTCCCTTCAGGTTAAAATGATCTCAATCAACCAGAGTATAGAAACCAAAACCACTGGTGTCATCAAACCAGTCAACAATAGTAAAATACACGAAGTAATTTATTGTGCAGAAGAAGAAAAAGAGATCAGAAAAATTCATAGCGAAAATTCTGAAGAGTGAATGGTACTAAAAAGTTGAAACGTTTCGAATAATTTCAACTAAATAACTGAAAACGTTTCTGTTATCAACTAATTAATTGAAAATATTTTGTCCATTTAATTAATTAATTAATTAATTAGAACAAACTTTGTCCATAAAATAATCTCTCGATTGATCATTTGCCAAAACCGAAGCCGAGCCGAGACGAGCGACGACGACGATGGCGCGAGAGCGTATCTCTTTTAAAAATTAATAGGAGTATTTCCATATTTAAACTCTCCTATTTTTGTTTCCACTGACAAATGTCTTTTCATTAAAGCATAAGAGGACTTTTCAAGTTTCCAACTCTTCAAATTCTCAACTTATCAAGTTCCTCTCTTTCCTTCTATTTTCCATCAATTCTTGCTACATACCCAACAAATGAATCACACGAAATTTCTTTAAAATGCAATGAGAAGAAGGGTAAAGGATTTAAAAGAGTTGTGGTTAAAAAATGAGAGGAAACCCTTCTATTTATAATCCACAAAGGGTAGTATAAACAAGTATTTTTTGTGTCTTTTTTGTATAGTCATGACCTTTTCGGGAAATCATAACTCTTTGGAAAAGTCACAACTCATTGAAAAAGTCACAACTCTCTGAGAAGTAACAAGTCATCAAAAAATCACAACCTTATGAAAAAAATCACAACTTATCGCAAAAGTCACAACTCCTTGAAAATGTTACAACGCAAGTTAGGGATCATTTAAAGTAGTTTAACATTCAAGTTAGGAGTTCATACTTTTGAGGTAATATAGATTTTTTTTTATATTTATTCATTGACCCAATATGTTACTTACTCGCTTATTTACTTCTTTGATACTATATGAAATTTCAAATAAGTTCTCTTCACTCGTGCACCAATCTGAGTCTTCTGAGACACTTTATTTGAATATGTGATTGTCCTCTAGATTCATGATATACAATAGATGTGGCGTCATAATACGAGCCCATGCATTTGATATGATCGTCACTTGACAATGTTTTTTATCCCTTAAGCGAACCCTCATAATGGCTGACTAGAAGCAGAAGACAATGTTAAACATACACAAGCATCAAACTAGAGGAAAATCTTAAAAATAGTTTGCTAAATATCAAAACTTCACTCGATATACCGAGTATGAAACATTAGTTTTCAATAAAACATTTGAAACTGAAATACTCTCCAAAATTTATCTATCTATGAAGCCTATATTTTATAAAGATGAGTGTAGGTACAAGATTCATGACTCCTCAAAAGAACTTAGTACTAACAACTCATAAGAATGGATTTCTCCATAAGTAAGAGGTCTCACTCAAAAAGCAGACGAAAAGATGAAGAGATCCAAACAGACTCCTGCTGAGGTTCCTAACAACCTTCATCTACATCCTTAAAATACTAAGTTTAAATGATATAATTACATTGAATGTACGAGGATGCAATATAGTTTAATACCAAAATAACTGAAAGAAAAAACTGGAATAGATAACATTGCACTCAACCTGAATGTAATAGAATAAAGAAGGTAAAACATTTAACGATTTACAAAATACTTTTTCATCTCTAAACTCAACATAATTAGTTATATATAAACATACACTTTAACTATATTTAGAGATTTTCTAACCTATAACTATCACTATGAGTCACGTGCTGATATAGCATCTCACCTATGCTGCCGAAGCTGTCCTATACCATGTCGAGATATAGGACACCTCAACTAAGAGGATCCTCTAAGTCATCTTAAAAATAAATAAAGAATAATCTTAAAAGTACGACACTTTACCCATGTTGACATACATGGTGCATGAGAACTTTGAGTTTTCTGAACTCATCCTCATATTTATGTTCAATAATATTACTAATATTATATATTCATGCTCATATGTTAAAAATAAGAGTCTTCCTCTTTTTTTATATAACTGCACAAACTCCCATCTTAAAAGAGGTAATTGTTTTTGAAATATCTTTTAAACTGATAACTTGTTTAGAAATCTTAGTTTCTCTTTTACCAATGTAAAAGTTAATACCTTTGTGAATACATAGTCCCCTTATACTCTTAGTAAATTCATACTTGGAAACTCTTTCTCAAACTATAAAAGAATCATATTTTAATATGATCATTGATGATAGCAAAGTAATACTGCATAAACATTGATTGTATATTTCTCATACATTTATGACATACTCCACTGTCATATTAATCTTGTTTTAGAAACTTCTTTCTGAAAACTCAATTTTACTTTCTTAAAAATCAATTTAAAAACTCAAGTGTTGGCTTTGATGATCTTTTCAAAATTTATAACTCAACCCATAGAGTTCATGTGGAATTATGGACATGACTGACTCCACTCAAGGATCTTAATAGAAATATGGGAATTCGGTACTCAGAATTCAACGATTTTACTCATCTTAAAAATACACAAATCATAGGATTCATGCTTAAATATGGACACGAGCGAATCAACTGAATAATCTTAATATATAATTTATAGATATTAAATAATTGGGAATGGAATTTTAAAGAGAAACATGAACTCGAGAACTCAAAATCAACTCATCGCAAGAATACTCAAATCTAAGGGTAGAATCCTTGATTTCTCTTTTACTGATTTGAAAGTAGTTGTAGGGATTGAAGGTGATCTATTCAAACACAATGATAGCCTAATATACCTGAAAGAACAAGGTTCTTGAATAAGAACTTAATTAGAAGCCTCAAAACCCTAGTTTGAAGGTAAAGAAAACCTTCCTTGAGATTCTTGAATTAGTTTTGTTGAAATCTTTACGGCAAAAAATTATGATTTTCATTAGTATTTATAATTATATGAAGGGTTTGAGTTGGAAATATTTGAATTCTTTTGAAAGACTTACCTTGAAACAAAATCTTGAATAAATTCTTGTACTTTGGTTTTTGAGAGAGAAGAGAATGATTGATAAACGAATTAAAATCAGATTATTTTGGGTCTTTAATTATTCATTTAAGTTTTTTGGGGTAAAAAGACAAAAACCACCCTTTTCATTGTTTTCCCGTCGGATAATTCATAACAACAATGTATAATATAACTAAAATGATCATAGTTTTTTACTTAAACCTTGAATTGTTGTGAAATTTCTTGTGTAGGAAGGAAGACTAAAATACCTTTAATTTGATAGGTAATGGACCACGTAACTTCTATATCCTGAGAGATATGATCGTTTGAAGTTGACTGTCACGACCCGCACCTACACCCTACAAGATAGGGAATTCTTAGGTCATGGAACGACATACTTGACCTCTCTGAGGTCTTTTACGAGCCCTTTTGTACCATTCATCGCATTGTGAAAAGTAGTGCGGAACTAAAAATTTTCCTAACATGCGAATAGTCTTTCAAAATCTCAATCATATAAAAACCATAGGAAATTCTAAGTCTCATACAATAAAATCTTAGACTCAAAATATACTTGGGACACGGCCCATACAATCGCAATACAGTACTACTAAGTCTATTACAATTCTTTAATAAAAGAAATCTAAGATAGTGATGCCTCTAGTTAAATGAGGACATAATTCAACCTTGATTGAAAGATCCTATAATCCAAGCTTCACTCCCAAAAACACCTTCACCTATGAATCACTTTATAGATTGATACAAGTATGGAATAAGTACAAACACAAGTACTAAGTATGACATAATGCATAAAATCGTGATAACGAACATTTAATGTAATTATGCTCTTTTTGATTAAAACCTCATAGTATAAGCATAAGAACAACACTTAACACCTTAGAAACACATAAGATATCACATAAATATTTTATCACTTTTTAAGGAACATTATAATAAACTATATCACTGTTAGAGTGATCTACTTCGACTTTACAGTGAACTACTTCAATGTTACGGTGAAACCTTTTTATCATGCAATCTCTCACTAAAAGTTATCCTAAGACTTACATTAGCAAGACAAAGAGAGAGCAACCATACACACTCTCTAAGAACACCTAAATGATCCTTGGGACTACATATAATGATATAAAAACACTTATAATACACCAAAGCACATAACATGAGATTCTCCTATCAAAGGTGATTCTAAGGCTCACTTGAGTGAGTCGTAAAGCGACCGCTCATACAATCCCTTCACACACACCTAAAAGATCCATTAGACTACCTAAGATAAGATCATTCTCATTCATTTATAAACCTTCCTATCTAGAGTTATTTTTAAGACTTCCCTAGGTTAGACATAAAGAGAGAATCCTTTATGCCTTCTTCAAACTTTAACAAGGCAATCCTTCAAGTTACTCTAGACTAGGTACTTATTCGTTTACATGCTTTCTAAGTTAAATAATTATCTTCATTAGTTCATTCAAGAGACTTTCATCACATAAGGACATTCAAGTAATGGTCTTGGAGAAGACTTAGGGACTCACTCAACAACATATTCATAGCCTATTTTGCAATGTCTAGATAATGTCCCATACTACCACCTAAATTTCATAGAAACTTCCCCGAGACTAGTGGGTATTCCATATGATGAGAATAGGAAATAAACGACATAGAGCATGTAAGCAAGTCATGGAATCTGGAAATGTAACCTACTCCGAGGAAGGGTGTTCTATTTGCCAATGGTAGAACTTGGACACATCCCATGTAGGCACATGGTTAAGGAAAATGATGGGTTTCTTTATGCTAAGCCTCATCCTTAACTACATCTACTTCCCAAACCATACTCAATCAGTGATAGCTTTTGTTTTCATAGATTAATTAACATAAAGGATCACATGAACAGGTTCCATATCTAGTTCATAACCCAATCACATTCACCTTGCCAAAGAGGTCCCCTAGGGTTTCCTTCCAATGGTTCAGAGGATAGGTTTTAATGATTTTCCTAAGGATGATCTATCCCGAGGAAGGTGTTCTATTTGCCATGGTAGAACTGGACACATCCATGTAGGCACATGTTAATGAAAATGATGGTTTTTCTTTTCTAAGCCTCATCCTTAACTACATACTACTTCCCAAACCATAATCAATCGTGATAGCTTTTTGTTTTTCATAGATTAATTACATAAAGGTCGCATAACGGTGTCCATCTCAGTTCATAACCCAATCCACATTTCACCTGCCAAGAGGTCCCCTAGGGTTTCCCTTCCAATGGTTCAGAGATAGTTTTATAATGATTTTCCTAATGATGATCTCATTCTTGATTCAAGCCAACACCTTAAGTCCACCATTACCCAAGAAGGATACATTACGACCTTTCGACTTCAAGGGTATCATAAACTCTCAACTAGGTAGAGGGCTCCACATAATTTGACCTTCTTAAAAACGTTAAAGGTCACATGTCATTTTTACATACAAGACTAAGAGTCTTTAGCATCCTAAATAAATACATTATATTCTCATTATATATGTATCAAGTAAGGGACACAAGTCCACCAAACAAGACACCAATACTTCACATATAGTATATCATTTTAGAAGCATATTGGCATAAGGTCACCCTATACACTACTATGACATCATCAATATAACCATTACAAGACTCCTATATCATGTAGGAAGAATCATGCATCAACTTTAAGACCTCACACATAAGTACATCGTCATAATCTACACATGATAATCCTTCCAACATCACTGTTGACACATACATTCAGACACACATTTATATGAACTTTATCATTTTATTAAATCAGACTACCCAACCATCATACTCTACCAATTAGTTTCGACACGGCCCATGACTCATCATAATACATAAGAGTAACGGCTGACTAAACACACTCATTCACATTAGAACAGACATGAACACCACACCATAAGTTGTGACCATAATTTTCACAAAATAATTCAGACCTAATTTTAGATAATATAAGAAATAGAGGTCAGCGTACCACAGATTCGTTCTCACCTCTCTTCAATCCATAACTATATCATCCATACCAAACTAAAAAGGGCCTTACCCTGACCGTGATCATCAATCTACTTCATAATGCTCATGACTAATCAATTCAATATATATTTAATTAATCTAATACCGTCATATCCACATACACTACAATCTTACCATTCAATATCCCAAAGAAACTCCCCTAGAATTCCTAGCATTGAGAATGATCACTTAATCCACATTAATAGCCAATTGAAGATTCATGTTTTGCATGGGTTCTGAGATTTAGGATAAACCATAAAACTAACATCAATCTTATGCATATTCAATTATTCACACAATTTAATGGCAAAGAACCCATGATAGATCACAACTGGACAAGTTTCATATTTAGAAGATTTAGAAATCACTTTTTATTTGGCTCCTTGATGTAGAAGATTCAATGGATGAAAACATACCTAAATGCAAAGTAACCATGAACATTAAGGAATAATCACGAATCCGAACTTGCAATCCAGCTCTTCCTTGAGTTTTGACTTCAATGGGCGTTTTGAGGCTTCTCAGATAATTTGGTTTTGCATTTTAGAATAATGAATTCATCTAGGTAGTTAGGACGTTACAACCGAATTCAATACCTTTACTACCCTAAGACTGCCCAAACAATTATTGTGACGTGGGGTGTAATACCATTCACCTATTCACTTAACAGTGAAGCCTGCAAAATTGCAGCTCACTTACGTCTGCCTCACCTACGGACCGTCAACCCTACCAAGTACCGTCTGTTGGCCCTTGGTTTGGGTTAGAGACTTGGTCCTTGGAAGCTCAGTCTCCCATGCCTAATTCATTGACCACTCCCTCTACCTTGGGCTCGACATCCTACTGTCAGTCGATTTTTCCATCTGTATGTGGGACGCTTGGGTAGTTTTGCCCCAATTTGGTCCCTTTCTCAAGGACTCTTGTTTTGGGTCCTTAAGGGATGTTTGCGCTGTATTTCCAACCTGAATATAATCGTATACAATTTAGGACTCTCACATCAATTTCCTCAAAAAACATTATAAAACTCGCCAAACATTTAGAGACCAAAAGTTCTTTTCAGGCAACCTTTTGAAACGTCATGACGTTTTAGACGTTTGACCTCTAAACTTCATGAAACAGACACCTTGCCTATAGCACAATATTATTACTCATATAGCCCCTCATAAGATATGAAACACACATAAGCACTTAAAACCACATGAGGCATTAGGTTACTAGTCGCCGAATTCTTGTCGTTCCGACGTTTCCCTTCCACTACCTAACTTTTTAGACACTGCCTCATTATCAACAGTACAAACACATTTTAGGACCTTATACTCTCATGCAACTTTACGCTCTAGTTTCACTAAGTCAGTTTATAGTTGTTCATAAATTCTCCCCCCACATTAGACAACATTTTGTCACGCAATGACACTTGCCCTCTAAAACACTTCCATACTAAGATTTCAACTAACATTTGCTAACCATACCACTAACACAACATAAAATACACATTCTAGGAAAAACTCAATTTCACATAATCAAGAGATCTACAAACACAACAGAGATACAAACTCATCCTACAACTCTCATGCCATAAGTTCACTTCTTCATTTCAAATTAATCATGACTCCCTTTACACTTATTCTTCATTCTCATATACCTAAATGTTTTACACTTACCCATTTTCAACCAAGCACAAGTTATGCACTTATTGCAAATTCTACGGTGAGGCTAAATTCCCTGGAAGGAACATGCTTTAAATTCCAAAATGCCCACATCTAGGCAATTGATAATGGAAACATGATCTATGCAATATCAAACCATATAAACTCATTTTTACACATCATAAACTTCATGAAACAGCACACAATGCAAGGAATCAATTAAATCAATTTCCTACAAGACTGTCTAAACACAATCAACAATGCAACTTTTTTACTAGACCATCAAGCCTCTACTAACCATACTCCCCCCTTAGATGGAACTCATAACACTTAAGCAAATTACAAATACTTACCATCATTATCATCCTCATCCGCTGATCTCTAAGTCCGGAGTGCACCTAGAAATGATTCTTCTTCGGATCATCATCTCCCGGAACACTTGGAGGAACTTGCTTACCCTCTCTTCCTCTAGAAGCAATAGCAGGACAATACCTCACATTGTGTCCATATTTACCACATCCAAATCAACTCCCGATTTCAATTAAACATTGCCCATAGTGCCAAGTAGCACATATAGTCTTGGCACCTTTAGAACCACTACCTTCTCAAGTTTCACCTTATCACCCCTAGGTTCTACTTTACTTGAAACTTTATTCTTGAACCTAGATTGGCTTTGATCACTTGAACCACTCCTTTTCATGTTACTAGCAATCCTACCATGTTTAGACTCCTCAATGGATTAAGCATAAACCATGAGTCTTGACAAATTCATATCATCATAGAGCATGGTCGTACGTCATTCTTCTTTCGATAGATCAGCGACCCCGGTCACAAACCTGCTCATCTCATCCCTAGGGTTAGACACTAAGGATGGGGCATATCTAGATAATATAGTAAACTTCAACGATTACTCCTCAACACTCATATTGCCTTTTTTGAGAATGATAAACTTATCTACCTTCACCTCCCTCCTCTTACTGGGGAAGTACTTTCCTAAGAAAGCCTTCTTAATTTCCTCCCACTAAATAGGAACCGACTCAACCGACCTATTATTTTTCCATTGGGTGTACCACACTTGATCAACCTCTCTCAATTTGTACGAAGCTAACTCCACCTTCTTCCCAGAAGTCACCCCTATGGAACTCAACACCTTGTACACACCATCTAGGAACTCTTGAGGATCTTCTCCCCCTTAGAGACAGAAAGTTGGAAAATTCCCCTCCACCAATCTCTCAATCTAGATGTCTAGTGTCCTTTTTCCACAATATTCCCCTATAGGCTCAAAACCCTATTCCATAGGTAGTCCAAGCTTCGGGCTAAGTAAGTAAGCCTCTCTATTCCCCATTAGTTATTTCCGAGGAACCATCGAAAACATCATTCCTTCTCCCATTAATAGGGACGTGAAATCTCTCAGAACCTTGAGTCCCCCGAGCACTTGAAAAACCATGGCCCACTTGTGTTGAGGATGAACTCCTCCATTTCACATCATTGTCCTCAACTCTCCAGACCGTCGTCCTCCTCGTATTCATCTCCTATAACACAAGGAAAACCATAAGGAAAGAACACTCATAAATTCTAAATCTCTACGGCATGACATAGGAGTAGAAAAGAAGGGCAACTCTATCGTCCTATAGCTTCTCTCTCATAGATGTGTCGCGACTCAACCGATGATCGAGAATATACTAAACTTACTTGATGAGACTTTTGGATTCTTAAGACCACTTTCATAACCTATGCTCTGATACCACGCTTTTCACGACCCACACCTACACCCTATATGTTAGAGAAATTTATAGGTCATGGCACGGCGTACTTGACCTCTTGGAGGTCTTGTACAAGCCCTTTCGTATCATTCATCGCATATACATAAATGAAAAGTAGTGCGGAATTAAAACTTTTGACAACATGCAAATAGTCTTTCAAAAACTCTTTCATATAAAAACCATAGGAAATAATAAATCTCATATCATGTCAAATAATTTGGACCGGCCCATACAATCGCAATATAGTACGATTAGATCTATTACACTGGCTTTAATAAATAACTCTCCAGATAGTAATGCCTCGAGTCAAATGACGACTTACTTCAACGTGTTTGAAAGTCCTTAATCCAGCTTCACTCCCAGCACTATCACCTATGAATCACTTTAGAGATAGATAAAAGTATGGAATTAGTACAAACACATGTACTAAGTATGACATGATGCATAAAATCATGACAACGGACATTTAATAAAAATATGCTCGTTCTGATTAGAGCCTTATATAAACACATGAACAACATTTAACACCTTCGAAACACATAGGATATCAAAGAAGCATTTTATCTCTTTTTAAGGAACAATATAGTGATACTGTTACAGTGAACTACTACAACTTCACAGTGGACTACTTCAATGTTACAGTGAACCCTTTTATCATGCAACCCTTTTACTAAAGTTATCCTAAGACTCACTTAAGTAAGACAAGGAGAGACCACCATTAGAGGATCTCTCGAACGACTTAAATGAGCCATGATACCTAACTATAATGAGATAAGATCACTTACAGCCACCAAAACAGCAATACAATCAGATTCCTCCTACAAGTGTTCTAAGTGCTCACTTGAAGTGAGTTTGAAGACATGCCTGCCCATACATCCCTTACACACATACGCTAAGAGACATTATACTACTAGGATAAGATAATTCTCATCATAATTAATTAATTCCTATGTAGTGTCATTCTTAAACTTCCCTAGTAAGAAAAATGAAGAAACCATCATTTAGCCCCCTTCACCATTAACTAGGCAATCCTTAAGTTACCTAGACTCTGTACTTATTCAATTTACATGCTTCTAACTTAAGTCAATTTTTTCAAGTTAGTTCATTGCAAAGAACGTTCATCACATAAGGACATTCAGTATGGTTTTGGGAGAATACATGGACCTACTCACTAACCTCTTATAGCCTATTTGTGCAATGGCTAGATAGCCGTCTCATACCACCACCTCAACTGCATAGAACAATCTCCAACACTAGTGGGTGTATACATATGATGAGAAAATAGTCAATAACCGACATCGAACCATGGTAATCCAAGGTGTGGAATCCGGAGTTGTGACCTACTCCGAGGAAGGGTATTTTTCTTGCCGATGATAGAACTTGGACATATCACATGTAGGCACATGGCTAAGGAATCTGATGGGTTTCTTTTTACTATGGCCTCATTATTAACTAGATCTACTTCACAAACCATACTCACTCGGTGCTATCATTTGTTCTCATAGAGTAATTCACATAAAGGATTACCTGAAGAGGTTCTATATCTAGTTCTAACCCAATTACTTCACTTACCACAGAGCGTCCCTTAGGGTTGCGTATTTATGAGTTAGAGTAGCTTAGTGACTATTACTAAGGAGGATTCCATGTTGTTCAATCCTACGAACCTTAGCCCCATTCACACAAAAAGGATAACCATTCCTGCTGTCAACTTCAAGGATAGCATAACCTCACAACTAGGTTGATGGCTCCACATAATATTGACCTTGTAGCAATTTTCAAGAGGCACATCGTCATTCAGACATACAGACTAGAGGACATTTAGCATACGAAGTCACGACATCAATTCGCACTAGAACATGATCTCAGTAATGGCAAACGCTACCAAACAGACAACCCCCTAATACTTTCACTATAAATAGCATTCTAGAAGACATAGCCTAACCTCATCATCTATATGTTACCCTATACACTACTATAAAATCATACATACAACCATCATAATACTCATATATCAAGTAGAAGAATACGTGCATTAACTCTAAACCACACAGGTAAATACCTATCATAGTTTTTAACATGATAAACCAACAACATCATATAGAAGAAACATCATTCACCTTAATCACATGTCTATGAATATAGTCTCGACTACACACTCATAACTTATATAAATTATTTTTTCTGACAACTTTATGATCATCAATTCATTAAATTAACGCCGAGAGGCCACATCATTCACAATTGATAACCATGCCAACCGCCACCATTCGTGACCATACAAATAAAACTAATTCAATACTAATTTTCCAATATATTGAGAATTAGAAGCGTCACCACCAATCCATATCTCACCCATTTCAATCCCTGCGAAATCCTTCAATACGTACAAAGGCTCTTACCCTGGCCCATGATACATCAAGTTCAATATAAACATAATACTTACTGAATCTAATCAATTCATATAGATTTATCAATCTAATAATCCTATACACACGACACTACAATTCCTTACCTCATTAAATCAACCAAGAAAACTACACTAGAATTTATAAGCATTCGAAACATGTCATTTGATCCAAACTATACCAATTGAACATTTAAGTTTTCAATGGGTTCATGAAGATTTTAATGTTAAAACCATCAAATAACATCTTCAATCAATATTCAATGAATCAAAATGTTTTATGCAAGAACCCATAGATTGATCACAATATTGGACAAGTTTATCTTTAAAAGACTTTAGAAATTACTTTGACGTTTGTCTCCTTGATGATAAAATATTCAAGGATAAAAACCATACCTCAATGAATCTAAACCATGAAATTTATGAAGAATCACCAATCAAACTTCAATCCAAGCTCTTCCTTTAGTTTTGACTTCAAAGGAGTTCTAGAGAGCTTCTTAGAGGAAAATTTGGGTTTTGATTTTAGAATAATGAATTCATCTAGGTAGTTAAAACTTATAAACCCACTTAAAATACCTATAATACCCTTAGTAAACCTCCCAAACAACTATTTGGACGTGGGGTGAATTTACCAATTCAGCCCTTCACTTAATAGTGAAGCTGCAAAATTGCAGACTCACCTACGGACCATCACCCAACCAACAGACCGTCATGATGGTCCATGTTTGGGGTGAGAGTCTGGTACTTAGAAACTCAGGCTCCCACGCCTAATTCATGACCAATGTCCTCCATCTACGGGGCATCGACCAGCGTAATGGCCTTCGTTTCAGTCCATAGTTTGGGACTACTTTTGCAGTTTTTGCCACCAAGATGATCCTTCCTCAAGGAACCTTGGTTGATCCTTGGGGATGTTTTTTTTTTCCCGGCCGTTTCCAACCCTAATTGACATTAAATACTAGTCTTAGGACCCTCACATAATTTCATCCAAAACGAACACATACACATTCGACGTAACATGCTAAGACCCCAAGGTCTTTCAGGCAAACCTTTCTAACCGCCTGGGCGTTCTTGGCCGTTTGACCTCCAAACTTCATAGACTTACACGACGCCTTAAAAACTAAAAGTACTCATATAGTCCGTCATAAAATCATTACACACACATATAAACACATAAAATCACATGAGGCCTATAGGTGACTAGTCATCGAACGTCTTGGTCGTCCCTTGACGTTTCACTTCTAATTCACCAAAATCATTAGACACTGACTAATTATCACAATATAAACAATTTTAGGACATTATACTCTCATGAAAAAGATGTTAGACTCTAGTTTCACCCATGTCATTTTAGAGGTGTCACATTGACTGATGCTTCCTATCGTGTGATATCGTGATCAATAACACTAGCCTAAAGTCTGAGTGTCTACGAATAGAAGAGAGTCCCAAGGGAGTGGTAGTGAAACTAGTAGTTAAAATAGAATTTCATTCTAGTTAGTAATTTTTTAAGAAATTATCAAATAAAATCAAATCAAATTCAATTTCTGACACCAATGTGTCAAATATCAAAACGGTTTTTCTCACAAGTTGTCAAAACAATTAAAATAAAAGGAAAATCGAGTAAGCGAGAATGTAATTGGGGTGTGACCGCAATATAGGTTGACGTAAATCAACGGGTACATACTTTTTATAGGGAAATTTCTATAATAATGGCAATTGGGTTATGCTTTAGGTTAAAGTAAATTCCCTCTCTAACAACTTACACCGTATAAAATTAATTCCTCTCATACACTCACTCTCTAACTGAAGCCGCGCCTGACACCTTATCCAGACTCTCTCTTTTAATGAGAGTGCTTGTATTGGAGGCGTGATGTCTCGACCTCTTCGGGCTAATACCTAATGGCGGGCCCACTCTATTGACATCATCTATGGTCTTAGTTTAACGACTCTCTCTCGAGCAAGAGTCAAAAAACAATGGGTGTTTTTTTTATTTGAAACTACAAACCTATTAAATTACATCACACCACTAGGTGAAATATACCATTAAAATGTTATCTTATCGTATCATCAAGCAAAGACCAATTAATAATATCAATACATTTTGCTAAATCACACTCAACCCCAAGAATGGCGTTTTTTAGCACACATCAAATTAATACAAAATACACGCAAAATTAGAACCAATACATGGTTATAATAAATAAACCTTATATGAGCCAAGGAAGAGTAATGGAGAATACAAACTTTCGATTTGAGGAAGAGAAATTTGTTTCTTCAGGACTCCCAAAAAAGTCTCTAAACTTTAGAGAAAAATACAAACTACTAAATTTCTAAAAGTGAAATTTTGATAATGTTTGGACTTCTTAAAATAATAATTAAGGCTAGTATTCATAGACTTTAGATTTAGCGTTGGAGAATCCGTTCATCAAATTTAGTCGTGATTCACCGAGTGATTCGACAATTCAACCTTTTTCTAGTCTTCCATCGTTTATTTCTTTGTCCTTCACCTTCAACGTCCTATGCCCTTCTATATCATACGGAAAATCATTCTACTACTGACATTCTATTTCTCGCGAACTATCGACAAATTGCCGCTGCTTCTTTTCATTATCCGTTTTGACAGCCCGTGCCGTTCAAGCTTTGCCTTGCTTGAACAAAGGGTAAAATGGTAATCCTTCGTCGATCCCAGTAACCTGGCATAGCTCAGCTTCAACTTCAGCCTTTTCATCCTTTTTGTTTCCCAGGTTGGTGCGCTTTATGTGTCCATCGCTACGCTAAACTTCAATACTGCAACTGATTAAAGTTTTTATCACCTATGAGATAAAATGAGTACTTGATTACACTATTTACTTATAAATCACAGCCCTAATAAGTGCAAATTTCCGGACCCATTACATTCCCCAACTTAAACTTTTTTGAGTCCTCAGTAAAAGTCAAGTTCCAGTCAATTCATATAGGCACGTCTCAAATATTTTTACAACAAGAACACATAGACATACACAACAAGACTCAAATAAATAGCATAGCCAATTGTAACTCTAATGTTTTCAAGTTGTGACACACCATTCTAATTCTCTTAGGCTCACAATACTTGTCTAATTTGCAAGTTCAAGTTTAACAAAGTTCTATCTGCGGTTCTCACAAAAGGAATGAATTCCATATTCACACACCAGACTAACTTTAATACCAGTATGCAGATGCAACGCTCACGCTTACCAAGAGGAACACAATGAAGGTTTTCACCCATAGGATTGCCCGTAGTTTCCAGTCGATCTTTGGTTTAGTTTACTCAAGATCACAAAGGTCTTTCTAAGGCTTTTAAATGGGTTTGATTGGCAAACCGTATGGTGATTTAGGCACGTGACGCCTTTCCTCAATAACTATTGTATTCCTCCATATATCCCCTAGCTTTCCTTCTTCTAATCCGTAGTCAAGTGATACTCACCATCTTTGTAGTCTTCTTCAAGGATTCTTGGGAAACGGTCGATTTTATTTTTGGTACTTTTATTCCACAACTTTCTCTTTTTGTTCTTTTTTTTCCTTTTCTTTTCTTTCGTCTTTTTTTTTTTTAAATATGGAGGGTTTTTCATTTTTCACAATACATGGGTTTGCACAAGACTTTCTGCTCTTAATCGACTAACTTCTTTTCCTTTCCATTCTTACCACACACCCCCGTTAGGATTTTGCCTAAATTACACTCAACTTACATGCACAATAACAAGAGTATCTAGGTTGTGGATGACGTAATATTTAGGTTTTATCAAGGTTCTTCCAAAGAAAAGGTAAGTCTCAAGGGTGTTCAAAAGATTTTGACACACTCACGGGTAGGACACAAAAAAGGTGTTTGTCAAAGTTGGCTTACACTCTATGAAATGTCCTAAGATCACACCTTTCTAAATTAATCAGACTAACCAGGAAAGTTTAAGGTTTACTCATGCAAGGATCGAAGTAAGTTTATCACACAATACATTAACACTTAAGACAAACTAGACTACACACTTTCGCTAGTGTACAATGGCCATTACAAAAGAATCAATACAATAAATGACTAATCACAACGAGATGCAAAGAGTTTACACATTGTCTGTAACTTAATTTATCCTTGTTGTAGTCATACATTCATGTTCATTCGATTGAGAGCACTATTCAAGTCATCAGTATTGATCAAAACAAAGACTTAAATTTGTTCGAGACAACAACTTTCAACATAAAGGTGGCAAAAATTTTAAGGGAAAAGTTCTGATTACCCCTCAATTTTGTCATTAGAGCTTATCTACCATCGTTATAGAAGTGGCTCTATATACCCCTACTTGTAACAAATGTCTCAACATATACTCTTTTCCTCTAACGGAAAATGAAAAAAATAATTATTATAATCTAAAATTTTTATTCTTTTTTTCTAAAAATATAATTCCATATGAGTAATTTATTCCTCGTCAAACATATTTTTTTTAAACGTTTTTTTTTTGTTTCAATGACTAAATATTTATAATTATTATTATTGATAATCAAATTTATTTTATGTTCAACTAATATTCTTGACAGACATATTGTAGATGACCAAATTTTTCTTCGAATACGAAATAATTACCAATACACACAAAATTAGTTTTTAATTTTTTTTCTTTAAACTAAGCGAATGAAGGAAAAAAAATAGAATAAGAAACTCAATAATATAATAAAGACGGTTCAAAAATATTTATGTTATGACAAAAATTCAAATATCCCTTACTTTGATGACGAATCATTCTACCCCTAAATAATTAAAAAAAAATTAGAATTAAAATATAAATTTAAAAAAACTATTTTTTAACTTCCGAAATGAAGGTTATATTTGGATCCATTTTGTAACGCAGGGTACCTGTGGAGCCCTTTTGTAAAAAAACATCAGGGCATATATGACTACTTTTATGAACGCTGGGTAAATCAGCTCTAAATGACAAAGTTGAGGGGTATATCAGACCCTTTCCATTTTTAAAATGAATTTTTTTGGAAGGGTCAAAATTAATTTGCAATTAATCGTGTAAGAAGTTTTCAAAGCACAATTAAAACAGACGACCCAACTAGATATCAAACACAAATATTCATAACAAGCAAACAAAATGTGGGCTTCAACCCACCACAATCGAACTACATTTGTCCTCAAATGCAAATAATAGAATCCAAAAGTAGATATTAGAGAAAAACAGCGAAAAGGTAGAGAGGGAGCATGTCTACTCTGTAATTTTATCTATTTGGGGGTTATTGCCCGATGTGTAGGCCTGGTATATTTTGATGGCTCCCGGAGGTACTTTAGCAGATTCAGATGTAGTTGCCTTGCTGGAATAGTCCCTGCTATGAACTGCCAAGAAGGATCTATTTCTTTTACAAACAGCCACGTCTCCAGGTAATAAAGGGGGCCTATGTTGTGCCTTTACTGAACAAGCTTTTGGCCCTCATTATCTGTTTTGGGAGGATTTTTTGCTTTTTGACTTCTCTTGATTTTCTTTGATCTAATTTGTTGGGATGTCATAATTCTTCTAGCTACTTTGGGTCTGGCCATATATGCAATGACCTTAAAAATTGTGAGAACAAAAGTATCGAGGTTCAGATGCAGAAAATGATTTGCCGAAAAAGTTGTTGAATCGCACAACTAGTTAGGCAATGCACCAAATGCAGTGCCAAGAAGGTATAAAGGTGCAGACAAAGGGCGAACATGAGCAATTTCGGCGAAATGCCAAATGCACTTGGTGACTTCAGGTTTTTTGTTGAAAAAGATATAAAAGTGAACATGAGAATATAAAAGATGGAAAGATTGCACATAAAGTTTGGCACATTAGTGATGAAGTAGAATAACTTTAGCCCTGGACAACTAACTTTAACCCTGGACAACTGATACCAACCAAACTTTGAAATAAGATGCCATCAATCATCAAAATTTTGAAATAATGTTGAGCTTATCAGACTAAAGACACCCACATTCAATAGCAAAGAATTTTGATCACACTTATCTGCTCCATTAGATAAGAGAAATAATATTGAATCATGGGGTTCCCAATTATTAGAAGCTCATATACTGACATACTTTACTCTTCAGTTTAGAGGTATAGGACAAAGAAGCTACCTCTGATATAACTCAAGGTACTAATTATCGTGGTCCATTTCCATCTTTCTTAACCTATCTTTACAAAAGAAATAATTCTTCTGATCCAGCTTTTCAATTCAAAAATTCAAAAAATACACCAATTTTTCCATATACAACTTCAATTTGATGTTGAAAAGAGAATGTTGGACAAAATTCATGGATCACAGATCAACACTTCAAAATTTGAAAATAAAATTTCTTCGGTATTCTCCATTAGCATAATAATATAATACATGTCAACCAAGGCAAGGATAAGCAAGGTATGAAATACAAATGTCACCTTAGAAATCCATTTGGTGTAAAATAGGTAAGACTAATATATATCTACATTTACTAGCAAAATCCTGCAGAAAACTCGTGATGCCTTCTTATGGATGGATGTGCATTACGACTGAGTCAAGTACGGCATACAAACTGGGGAGCTAGGTGATGCAGAATGCCGCCAAGAAGAAATCAACCTGCAGGTTAAAGATCCATGAGATTAATCGTAAGATATTCCTGGGGAGACGATTAGATGATATATCAGGACAAAGGAGCGCTAAAGCAAAATTACCACATAAATAAATGGTGAGAACTGGGGATGGAACTGTCTGACACACCTCTTACACACCCTCCTCTTGCTAAATGTGTTATCATCCATCTCATTAGTTTAGGAATTTGATGTTGAAAAATCCCACTTATCTAAGCAAATCCAGTTTTTCCTGCTTTTTCTTTGTCTTCTCTACATATTTCTTCTTCACTGCGCACTTTGGTCCATATATTGCCAAATGCGTTCGACCAAAACGCCGATCAGATATCTGTATTTTTAATAACAATAGAATGAGAATAAGTTGTTGTGTAGATGTATGTACCATACATTGAGCTAGCTCTTCAAAACATTTTAGTTTCTGTTGAAGAGAAAACACCACCCAAACACATCTACTAAAGATAGAATGGAGAAAGCAATCAACAATATTTTTTGATAACATCCAAAAATAAAACTGAGAGAATGAACTGTTCAATACCTTAACAAGGCAACCACATGAATCCAGCATGTCAGTTCTGAAAGGGTACTCCACCAGCTGAATACACAAAAACATGCTGACAATTACAACGAAAGAAATCTATGGGAAGAAAGGAACACAATGGACTTATAAAGCACAATATACTGAAGCACTTACTATAAATGTATTCTCTCCCACTATTGATGATTTTGAAATTTGATCCAATAATATATTGTAAACAACCACAGCATATGGTGGTTTAACACTAATATAATCAAAGCTCCAATCGTTACCTGAAAAAGTAAATATAAATCCTAGATTGTTATATTTAATTAAAAGAGCAACATACAATTTTCATGGTTAGAGCTTTGTTTTTGGAACACATTATCCCTCAAAGTTGTAACCAACTGTTTAGTTCTTGAAGACTGCGAAACGAAATAACAAAAGAAATCAAGCAAGTAAACGAAGAGAGGAGGAACTATACGGCTTGCAAGTTTTCCAGAAGTACTGGATTGGTGATGTTAGATATAAAGGATTGACTAGCCACAATCAGTAACAATAACGAGGGAACCTCCAGAAGTAGGTTGAGTCGGTCTGGCGCCAAGCATGTCATAATAGCACCAACCATATCTGTAATAACCAATCCCCAAATCCGAACCTCTCATATCACTGTTTTACGTGGAAATTACCAATACCAACTGCAGGTAATTTATGTTAGATGTCTGGTTAGATTTCATTCAGAGACCTCCATGCGCAATGTTACTGACAAACGACTATTCTGGTATGTAAATCACAACTACCTTTGCCGATTGTCTGAATTAAAAGACCTAAATCTATAAAGCAGTCCTTATTTGCTAAACAGCATGCCTTCGAAATATGTTTCATCAATGGGATAAGGAATCTCATTATTAATGGTAACAGTTAGATGCAGTCTACTGTTAGCACCATATTAGGCATCTAGAAAGAAAGGCTTACCTCCAAGCTGCACCTTGATTGACTTATTCATGAAAGTCAAGAGGGGGGGGGGGGGTAAATTAAGATTCCCTTCAGTATACATCCTACTCTGGTCAGTCGACTCACCTGCACGTTAGTAAAATAAATAAACAGTAATAATAAAATTCCCTTCAGTCGACTTTTTACTCTGGTCAGTCGACGCACCTGCACGTTAGTAAAAGAGATGAACAGTAAAACTATCTTGTAGTAAGTAGATAACACAATGTTTTTATACTACTTCGAATCACCAAGGTGGTGCCTAGTCCAGTCCGCTTGGGTTAGAAGGCATTTCTTAAGAGGCTATGTTGAGGAATGGGTCTTACAGAATGTTACAATCAAGAGCCCGGCTGATATACAACAGACATCTTCTTTGACACCACTCTACTGTTTTAACCTACACTACGATATTAGGGTAGTAGTTTCCTTCGACAAGCTCCTCCCACTTGTGTGTCTCAAGGTGTATAGAATTTTATGAAAGATAAAAGAAGATTATAATAGAAGTTCAAGGAATGAAGTGGTGTTACTACAACTATGGCTAGAGAGGTTTAATATCTTTGGAGGATTTTGCTACTTATGGAACCAAAGGAGTTTTGAACCAAGGTCTTTGATTAAGTCCTTGATTTTCTCATGAGTTGTGATCATGTTTCATTAAGATATGTGCATGAACAAATCAAATTGGCTCCTTTGATGATGATCTTTTTGAGGTCTTGAATCTTTCGCTAATTCTCATTGATTAACTTCGGATGATATCTTGATTTTGATTCTTCCTCGTAGAGTTTGGATGTAAATGATCTTGTTGTCTTGAAATTATTCTCTGATTGATGCACATTGTCACCTTTATGCCTTGTTGATACAATCTGGAATACATTTTGCATCATGAATATATTAGTGATTCTGACTCTTAATTATCGAGGATCATGCTGATTGATTCTAGAATCTGATTATTTAGAGATCAGACATATTTTTTTGGCAATAGTAACTACCATCTTGTTAATTATTTTCTGCAATCTTGACTATATTGGAGTGATTTCTGAAATCTCTTATTGATCAAGATTGCTTATTTATTGATGGAATGCTGATTGGAATCTAGAAGATCACGAATATCTTTCTGCAATAGTAAATGCAATATTGGTTTTTGTTTTGTGTCATCGTACATCACATCATGTCTTTCCCTCTGATGTAGGGTGATTTGATTTCCTTTCCTTTTTATTGCTTTGTTTGATTGATTGATGAACATATTGTCTCCTTCTTGTAGATGTTAATTCTTGGGCTTAATCTTTCTCCTTCTTTTAACGTAACAAGTCACAAGGCAATTAAGTGTTTTTAATTATTAAAATAATCTGATTCTAGGTGTAAACAATCTCCCCCTTTTTAGATAATGACAACTAAGTCAACAAATTGTATAAACTTACGAGATAGGAAAACTTCCCTGATATTATTTGGTTCCCACTATCTTTAAGCAATAGCTCCCCCTATCTTTAAGCTATATTAGTCCCCCGACTGATTGCTTCCTGTTTGAAGAGACTTGGGACTTACCTCTCCCCTTTGTGCAGAATCAATAAAGCAAGAGCAAGATGAGAATATAACATAATCCAAAAAATCCAACAAGATTCTTTGGATAAAATGATGTTGATATCACACATTTGATCATATCCATAATAATTGGTACACAACTTCCAACAGCTAGATACTCGGACTTTTAGTAGATTAGAAACAATCAAAGTTTGCTCTTATTGTCCTACGGAGAACAATCATTGTTCCAAAATTTGAAATGATCCCTAGTACTTTTCAAAACATTTTTATCACCTGCCCAAAGTCACCTCTGAATAAAATCCAATTACTACCACAACTCCAACAATGAGATTGAGTGAGGTATACCATGATGCCAGATCTGTATTTTTGATAAGATGACATATATTCCGTTTGTCTGGACTGTCTTGCTACCGGGCAAAGTTTCATTGTAATCCATACCTTTCTTGAACAGCCAAGATTACTTTGTTCTGAATGAATTTTTCATCTTGATTGAGATTATTCTGAAGGATCCACTTGACGTTTCACTTTTCGGACAATTTTCAGGTATTTTTGAGTTTAGGGGGTCCATACTCGAATTTGTAACAACTGGGATCTAGAAACCCAGACGAGACCGGCGTCGTTGAACTCTAAGGGTCGCAAACAAGCCTACTACGTCATTCTTACTTACATAGGTTAATTTAGAGAAAAATTGAAAATTTTATTCTGTTGTAATCATACTTGTGAAAACATTCTTTATATTTCGTTAATCGTTCATCATCAAACAATCTAGCATTTAGAGATAAGCAATTGGAAAGAAAATAATTTATTACAGTATATTGTATACGACATCAAACATAACACACAATACAAAAGTTGTTAACCAAAGTAGAGGAAAATGCAGTGGAACATGACTCCACTAGCTAAACTTTTTAAAACTAGCTAGAGATGTAAAATAGTAGCATGTACGAAAGCCATGAGGACCTACCAAAATTACGGATGAATGCGGACGTCGGATAGATTCAACACGAACCTGTAGCTCTACCGTCCACTTGGGCCTCCACCAAAGTAGATGTTTGTATGGAATTTAGTATACACTTGACTAAGTATGGGTCTATGAAAGCACCACACCAGGACTGAATGATGAAAGAAGAGCTATTCCTAAAACATGATGTTTGGAAGTCATTCAGTGGACTTGCGAAAATTGAGATTGGGAAAGTTATGCATTGAGAGTGACATGCATTCATTATAATTATAGTATGGAACACAACACATATATATCTTCATATTGCACATAAATATACACAGAGTTCTTTCAGATTATTCATTCATATACCAGGACCTTTTATCACGACGTACCTTAAGGACTTTCCAAATGAGGTTCACACATTGGGACCTCAAACTAGGGTGCCTTATTTAGCAAAACACATAGTCCCCTGCTTCATTCATCAATACGGAATTTCATTTCCAATTCATTCATAGGCCAGTGCGCACACCAGCTATACCGAGTAGTAGTTTAAACTGTAATTGGGTTTGTTGTGCAATGATCAGGAATACACCTAATGTCAAGAGTACCTGAATCTAGCTGCACCTCTTGATTAGTTCCTATCTTAACACCTTCGTATCATCATTTTCTTTATATGCTCATTGAGGTGGACTCATCATTCATTGGAACCAAAAACAAAAAAAACTTTAAATGTAAAACAACTAATTATTCAACACGACATAAATCATGTGAGCATCATGAAATCCAGTGTCTCCCCACACCGAAAAGAGGTGGAATCCACCGGCCAAAGTGATTTTCAATAACAGCTAACGTATATGGAATTTTAACACACGCTAATCCCTATACGTGGCAATATAGGTTCAAAACGACTAGGAGATGTTCACGGATACTCAACCTGGCAAGCCAGCAGATCAATTTCATGGGAGTACCAGAACCTACGCCCTCCCGAAAGAAGGCATCACCGTCGCTCAGAGCTGCCTTATCGGTGCTCAGTAGAAAGTTCCATTACTTTCAAACCATACATCATGGATGTGGCTTTAGATGAGGGACCATCATAGCTAAATAGATGGTTTCTCATCTCATCATTAGTATTAGGGTTTTAACTCAATATTTTCATTGAGTGTTCATAGAGACTAGTCTTTCATTATCTTACACTCTCATTGGTGGAGTAACCGTATTGTCACATTACTTAGCTCATTTGAGATTGCCTACTCACAATATACAGTAGCCTTCACGTTCATGAGCGTCACCATATTCTTCATTATTAGCACCTTTATTTTTATAGTTACTCACTCTTATTATTGTATGAATGTTCATTTCTTCATTTATTACGTTCTATATTAGGTTCATTTATTTTTGAACGTATTAAAACTTATGTGTATACATACAAGTCAGAGGGCTTCATTTATGGTTCGTTAAGTGATTCCTTATTTTCTAAGATTATGTTGTACAAGACATGTAATGGAGATATACCAAGATCTTGAGTTTTGATCTAAGTTAGATGGCCCCTTATTCTTGAATATTTTACTCAAGTGATTAGGTATCAATTACGGAGGTTTGGGCCCGGGAACCCAAATCTTGGATTATTGATTCATTGATATTTGTCATGAAGTGTGAGGGCGAAGATGCATGCATGTTAGACTCTAAATTAAAATCTCAACACTTTAATAACATAATAAATTTCTATTTTTTTATTTTAATTAGGAATCTACAATTAAATTTCACATCAAGTTTAATGAAAGATAATTTTCTATTTAATTTAAATTCCATAATTAAATGAAAGAATAATTTTCCTTTTTAATTAGAATTTTAATTTAAGGTTTTTTATTATATTCGCATTTGAATCGGGGGTTGTGGGTCGAACCCCACAGCCTCCCGTATTTTTCAGTGTTTATTTTCGCTTGGGAGGATGACTAGAGGTGGAGGTAGTGGGTTCGAACCCCAACAGGCCTCACCCTTTATTTCCTTATTATTTTACCCCCAGTTTAGCTCTGAGGTCGTGGGTTCGATACACCACGCATACGCATCCCTTTTTTTCTGGCTTACGGGGAGTCAGTGGGGGGTTAATCCCGCCCCAGCTACCCTTTGATTCTTTTTTTCTTGTGAAGGGGGTCGTGGGTCGTCCCCCGCCCCCAGCATCCTTATTCCCTTTTTTTCACGAACGGGTTGGGGGTCGATCCCGCCCCCAAAATCCTCTTTATTCCCTTGATTCGGCCCCGCAGACGAGGGGGTCGCTGTGCTGTCCCCCCCTCCTCGCCCCCCCCCCCCCCCAGCATCCCTATTTTTTGCTAAGGAAATGATGGACAGAGGTCCTGGGTTCAATCCCTGCAGGCATCAAAAAGCCTTTTTTTTTTATTGCTCTGTTTTGCACCCCACCCCCCCCCCCACTCCAAAAATTCCAAGATTCTTTTTTTAAAGCCTATTTCTAAGTTATGAAATTTATCCATGATTTTTACTGCACTTTTTCCATCAAATTTCACAGTAGTTCTAGGTGAGATTTTCATGGTTCATTCAATTCACTATACCTCGCAAAAATGAAACATCACATATGTACACCCATTACACACAAAAAATACAGGAGAAAGACAAGCAACTTATCACCCCAAAATAGTGTCTAAAACTGCCCATACACACCATAATAAAACTTTTCCGGTCATATTTTGATGATATATCGTGATTCACGAACATAAAACACATTCATATTTAATTTTTAAACACATATTCATTGCCAAAAATCAGTAGCAAAACATCCCACCTTGAAATCGTTAGGGAGATAAGGACAAGACCATAGAAGGGGGAAACAAACTTAGTTTCAAGAGTTTTATGAAACGTTCGAAAGAAAGTACTATTGGAGAAAGAATCAATGAGAGGAAACCAACTTTATTGATGTTCAAACGAAGAGAAGTCGCTACCAAAAACTTCTCCAAAATCAGCCACGTTACTCAAACGTTCCACACCACTCAACGAACAAATTCTCTCGCCTTATGCTTTTTTTTATTGCTTTGTTTTTCGTAAAATTTCAGTGTGAGTTCTTCAAAGCGGAAGAATTGTTGATATTGGCAGAATAAACTGAGAAAGATGGCGAACGTGAGAGGAGAATTAGAAGAGGTGTGAGAGAGAACTTATTAGGATAGGAGACGTAATTTAAGAATTATTCAAATAGAATTTAAAAGAAATAAATACAAAATTGATTTTTTTAATTAAAACGCGGAAAAGACATTATGCCCTTAAAATTTTCAGAGAGGATTTTTAAATATAATTCAATCACCTTAGGTATCGTTATTTTAGTTATTTATTTTTATTTCTAGATCTTAACATTATCCCCCCCTTAGGAACATTCGTCCCCGAATGATAACTACATGACACATCGTTTAATTCCCAATTGATCATAACTTAAAGCTGAGGAACACTTAGCCTAATAGCAACAAACAAATACAAAAGAGATAAGAAGATAGCTACGAGTAGGGAAAAAGGAACCTCATAGTAGTGCAAACACCACAACACACAGTCAAAATACATGAAGGGACCGAATTAAGGAGACTCACCCGTGACTTCACCAGAAGTGTCTTCCTCTGCACCTCTGATTGAGTGCAAAGACATCAGGTTGTGCTCCTTGTAGCCTCACTTCACTGACCATTAGATTGCACTATCTCTTCACCCTTGGTCTTGACTTCTCCTAATCGGACAATCTTCACCATGGGACCCGGTTTGCCAAAAAACGATAACAAGCATTAGTGGCCCTCATACACTCTTCTCCATGTAGTTTGCACACCTTCCTTCAAGGTGATTTCTCCTGATGAGGTGTATCTACTTAATGTTTCTTCAACTCCTGGACTCAGAATTTACATGGCGACCTTTGGTGAACTTGACTCACCCTTGGGGGGAGGATCACTTCTTAAACCGGGACTTATCCCCTGGGCAGATAATTATTCCTTGAAAAAATTGCATCATCTTGCCGCGTTGAATTGTTCCCTTACCATAGTTGTTTCCTCTTTTCTGCTTTCCTCACTTGCTGAGACATGGACCATAAGTCTGGAAGGTTACTGATTGTCATGCAAACATAGGTCCCTACACTCCTCTTCGAAATCTCAGCAATTCTTGTCAAGAATCTACTCATCTCTCATAGTGTTAGAAACCAAGGACAGTGGAGACCTTGATAGTTTCACCAAACTTCAGGGAATACTCCCTGACGCATTATCCTTGTTTAAGGTTGATGAAACTCCTCAACCTTGGCTCCCTATTCTTGGGGAAGATCTTTTGAAGAATCTTCAAGAAATGTTGTCTGAACAGCTCCCAGTGATGGCATTACACATAGGACACGGGCTATCTTGCCACATCTTTACCAAGTATGTTGCGGGCAACATACTTGAGTGGTAGGAAGCCAGCTAAGCTATTCTCAATATTAGTGGCCCCCAGGGCCACCAGGTTTATGCACCTCGTCTAAAAAATCCTGAGGATCTAGGAAGTTCTTAGACCCTGTGAATATAGGAGGATTCATCCTCATGAAATCTCGCAGTCTGTCAGCCATGCTGCGAACCGGTGGGTTCTCCCTCTTAACATTCTGTCGGTTGACTTGGGTAGTCATAGCCTGACCCTGTATCGTGATGGCCTATGCCATCTGGGCTAGAGATTCCCTCACCTCAGCATCAGTTAATCTAGCTGGGTTAACTGGCATGGCCACTCCTTCAGCTAGAGCCTGGGGTGGATTTTGATCACCCCTAGCTGCTGCTGCTCCTGTCCTCCGACCCTTAGTTCTTCAAGTGTTCATTCTCTGAAAACATCAAGGATTGATGTTAGACACGTTCATAACACCAAGAATTCAAACATTAGGAAAAGCAAGATAACATCAGAAGAAGAGAAATTTTTCCTACGCATCATGCAGTCTCTAATCAAGGATAGTGGTGTACTTCACTACCATGACTTAGAAACTAATCAATGTGGTTGATGTGAACTCATTATTCTAGGAATCTAACCTAGCGCTCTGATACCAACTTTGTCACGACTGGGATCTAGACCCCAGACGAGACCGGCGGGGTGGTTCGTTGACCTCTCAGAGGTCGCGAAAGCCTACTTAAGTCAATTTTTATTATCTTTACATAGGTTAATTTAGCGGAAAGGATTTGAAAATTTTTATTTTAATCATAATTGGTTAAACATTTTATATTCGTAATCGTTCATCATCAACATTTTAGGCATTTAAAGAGTAAGTAACGGAAAGAAATATTACCATAAAGAGTATTAATTTGTATATCGGTCAAAATAACACCAATACAAAGTCTGAACCAAAAGTAGGAAACGAAAACGGCCAGTGGAACATGATCCACTAGCTCAAACTCTAAACCTACGCTAGAATAGAATGTTAAAACAGTAGCATCCTGCGAAAGAATGAGACCTACCTTACTCCGGATGAATGATGACATCCGGATAGCGGCAACATACGAACCTATTAGCTCTACCGTCCACCTGTCCTTGCACCTAAAAGTAGATGTTGTTATGGAATTAGTACACACTTTTGTACTAAGTATGGGTATATGAAAGCACACCAGGGACATGCAGAGGAAGGAAGAGCTCTTCCTACAAACATGATGTTTGGAAGTCAAGTCAGTGGATTGCTAAATGATGATTGGGGAAAGTGATGCCATGAGAGTACATGAATAATTATAATTTATTCGTATGCCACACAAAACATAACATACTTCATCTAAGCACATAACATATAACACATAGTTGCTTTCTATTAGTCATTCATATAAGGAGACCTATATCACAGGACTTAACATTTTAATTAAAATTTACAAAATGAGCTCTCTAACATAGGGACTCAACTAGGGATCCTTCTTAGCAAAACAGAGTCTGTTCAATTCATTCATAAGGATTTCATTCCAATTCTCATAGGCGAGTGCGAAAACACCAGCGATACTAGTAGTAGTTTAAGACTTTCATTGGGTTTGCTGATGTGCGATGATAAGGAATTAACATGATGTTCATTACCTGAATCTAGTAACCTCTTTTGATTATCCTATCCTAACACCTGCGGTATCATCATTTCTTTATATGATTCATTTGAGGGCTGGCCTCATTCATTCATTGGAAACTTTAATTTAACGACATAGATCATGTGAGATCATTGAAATCCGTGTCTCCCCACACCGAAAATGAGGTGGAATCACGGCCAACAAAGCGATCAATTAAACATGCTAGCGTATTGGAATTTAACACCGCCAGTACCGACAGTGGCAATATAGGTTCAAATAGAGGAGAGTATGGAGACTCGCACCCAGGCAATCCCGGATGATAGTCTCATTCATGAGAGTTAAGTGAAACCTCCGCCCTTCCCAAAAGAGGCATCACCAATCATACTAGCCTATCCGATGCTCGGTATTAAATTTTCATTACAGTCAAATCATAAATCATGAAGTTGGCTTCTAGTATGAGGACATCATAGTCAATAGATGATTCTCATCTCATAATAAGTATAAGGGTTTTGAACTCAATATTTTCATTTTTTAGGGGGGGGGGGGGTTTTTAAAAGGGGAGTGTTCATAGAGACTAGTCTCTCATTATTCTTACACTTCATTGGTGTGAGTACGTATTGGTACATTTACTTTGGATCATGGAGATTGCTCTCTATATACACGTGAGCTCCGTCATGAGTGTCAACACATTCTGTCAGTATGAGCATCTTTATTTTTCATAGTTACTACCTCTTATTATGTGAAATGTTCATTTCTTACATTTCAGACGTATACTGGTTAGGTTCTCTTATTTTTTGCACCCGTGTGTAAATTATGGGTATATCCATTACAAGCCATGGGGCTTCATTTATCGTTCATTAAGTAATTTTATTTCCCTAGGATTATGTATTCAAGACGTTATGTTATTTTGTTATATATACCAAGATCTTGATTTTTGAGATAAGTAGATGACATTATTTCTTGAATTTACTACGAGACTTGTGTATCAATACGGAGTGGTTGGGCACAAAGAACCAACCTTGGACTATTGGATATCATTTATATTTTTCATTGTTTATTTCTAATATCATAATTTGAACTCTAAAATTAAATCTGAAACACCTTTCATGACATAATTAAAAATTTCGATGTTAATTAGAAATCTAAATTAAATTTCAATCATTGTACATGAAAAGAAATACTTTTCTATTGTAATTTAATCTACATATTGTCGACCCTTGAAAGAATAATTGTCCACTGTCTTTAATTAGAAATTTTTAATTTTTTTTTTAATATATCCGCTTGAATAGGGAGGTTGTGGGTTCGAACCCCCCACAGCCCCACCTGATTCTTAGAGTTTATTTTCGCTGCGGGAAGAGGCGGTGAGGTGGATGGGTTGCGAATCCCCCACCAGAACATCACCTTTAATTCCTTATTATTTTTAACCCCCCCTTCAGACTCTGAGGTGTCCGTGGGTTCGCCCCACGCCTCTGATCTTGCCCTATCTTTTTTTTTCTCGCGCTTCCTACTGGCGTCGTGGTTCAATTTCCGCCAAAACATCCCCGTTTATCCTTCTTTTTTCGCTTGAACTGGGGTATCGGGTTCGATCCACGACCACAGCATACTTTGCGTTTCCCTTTATTTACGAATGGGGGATCAGTGGTTCGTCCCCGCCCCCAGCATCCTTTTGATTCCTTTTTTTGCGACCGCACAATGGGGGTCGTGGGTCGATCCCGTCCCCAGCATCCCTTTTTTTTTTTAAGGATGACTCAGGGGAGGTTCCTGTGTTCTGATCCCTGCGGCCTCAAAACTTTTTTTTCTGTGACGTCCAAAATTTTAAGATTCTTTTAAAGCCTATTTCTAGGTTTGAAAATGATTCCACGATTCTTTCGCACTTTTTCCATCAAATTCCAATAGTTCTGAGGGAGATTTTGGTTCATTCAATTCACTATACTTTCGTCAAATGAACATCACAATTTGTACACCCAATTACACACATAAAATACACTGATAACTACACAACTTATACACGCAACAACAGTGCCTAAAAACACTGCCTAGTTCACACCCAGACATCAACTTTTCGGTCATATTTTGTTGATCAGTATCATGAATATTCGCGCACTAAACACATTCATATGTAATTTAAACAATCATTCCGGCAAAAAAAATCTAGCAGCAACACATACCCATTCACAAATTTGTTAGGGAGTAAGGAAAGAGACATAGAAAGGGGGAACAACCTGTAGTTTCAAGAGTTGAAGAAAACGTTCGAAAGTAAAGTACTCTGGATAAGAAGTTTCCATGAGAGAAACCCATACCGATTGAGGTTCAAACGAAGCATTCGCTACCCCAAAACTCCTTCAAAAAATTAGTCCAAGTGAACTTTAACGGTCACACCATCAACACAACTCTTTCGCCAATGCTTTTTTATTCGTGGTTTTTCTTAAAATTTCAGTGTGAGTTCTTTCAAGCGTGAAGAATGTTGATAGTTGGCAGAAAATAAGTGAAAAGATGGAAACTGAGAGAGAGAGTTAAAGAAGCATGAGAGAGAGAGAACTATTAGGATTAGGAGACTAATTCAAGAATTAGTAAAGAAAATTTTAAAATAAAAATAAATACAAATCTGTTTTATTTTAATTAAAACGTGAAAAGACATTATGCCCTTAAAATTTCTAGATTTATTAATTTATAATAAATAACTTAGGTACCTATTATTTTATTTTATTATATAGTTTTCTGATCCTTTACAGAATTTCTTTCAACTAACAGAGTTCTCTTTCATAGTTGTTTCTAGAATCATCTTACATTGCTACATTTTATACCATTGTTCAATCTGAGAGCGTTGAGCGACGACGAAGGCCTCTTTTATCAATGAGCTCCATTTTTCCAGCTGGAACCAGTGATCTCTAGTTCTGCAGAGTTGACTGCTCTCTATAATATGTCGAAGTATTGAGAGGTTCTTAAGAGTTCATTGTAAGAGTAGTTTCATCATCTATAGACTTTACTTCCTGCACATGGGGTTAGTATAAAAACCAAGAAACAAGTTCTTCACACTTAAAGTCTTATTATGAAAGCTCGAAAGTACGACTTAATAGGAGATGAGAATATTTCTTCATCTCATTGGATTCAAAACTAACTCAGATTGTTTCTTACCATTTGTGAAGAGACATTGTCCGCAAGGGTCAAAGTAACTTATCGTGGGGGTTGGTTTGCAGACCAATTTTCTATTCTAGCATTGTTATGTGAGGTTGATATGGAGAATTTTGGTTTGAATCATTGTTATCACAAAATTCTCCAAATGCTTTATTTCTCAAATTCTCCTCATGATCAACAACGAACGTGGAATAAAAAATATCGTGTTCTTTTGTACTATTCTACAACAACACTTCAAAGTTAGAGAAAGCTTCATTTTATGAGATGGGAAAATTTTCACAGTTACATCTGAAAGAGGATGTCAACAATACGAACATAATTTTCTTCATCCAATGCCAGAGAGATCCATAGTTAAAGTTGGAAAGGTTTAGTGGTACTTACATTATCTTTGACCTTGAATGAAGAACGAGTTTGCTTACCATGCTGACAAGCGTCACATCTATGGTCCGTTTCGAATTTGTAAACTTTTGCAGTCCACAGACTAGTTAAAATATTGCATAGCTGACTAATGATAATCAGGTATGTTTAAGTCCTGTCACCAGATATAACCATCCTTGTTTTTGTATGAGTTGTGACATTTTCTTTTCTTCTGCACCTATGTGTGGAGATTCACCCTCATTTCCTTTTTTGATAGGTTTTGTTGTTTGCTCCTAAAATTCAAGTAGATAATTCTGTTGGTCCCCACGGATTTTTGGGTCATTGAGGGTTACAGATAACAACTGTTGGTCTCCATGTGGTGCCTAGTCCAGTGGACTTCCTACTATGGTCGTCGACCATTTTGCAATTAGTATGTATAATAGACTAAACAGTAATGCTAAGATTCCCTTCAGTCGATTCTTACCTTTTCGTCGACTCACCTGCACGTTAGTAAAACGATAAACACCAAAACTTCCTTGCAGTAAGTGGTGGTAAATAACACATGTTTTTATTAACTGGTTGAAGATCATCATGTGGTGCCTAGTTAAGTCCCCTGGGGTTTAAGTTTAAAAGGTTTTCCTAAGAGTTGTTGAGAGTTGGGTCTTACAGAATGTTAAAATTAAGAAGTCCGTCTGATTTGAAAATCAAACCTTTTCTTTGACACAACCCTTATCTGTATTAACCTACACTCAGATCTTTCTTTCTCTTTTCTTGACAAATTGGTAAGTAAAAGAGGTCAAAGTTTTATGAAAGATAATAAAAGAAGATTAAATTAAGTTCAAGGAAAAGTAAAGTGGGTACTTCACAACTATGGCTAAGAGAGGTTTAGATAGATTGGAGGATTTTGCTCTTTTATGGAAACCCAAGGGAGTTTTGAACCAAGGACTTCTTGATCAAGTCATTGATTTTGGTCTCAGTGATGCTGTGATTCATGTCATATCAGATATGGCATGAGCAAAATATTGGTTTTTGTATGTGATATTTTTGATCTTGAATCTTTGGTAAGTCTCATTTAACTTGGAGTGCATCTCTTGATTTGATTTCTTGTTGGTAGGCTTAGATGTTTTACTGATCTTGTTGTCTTGAAGCATTCTCTAATTGATTTCACATTGTCTCTTTCCTCCGTATTTGATCCATTTGAATATATCTCCAATCCTAAGATATGTGATGATTTTTGAATTCTTCTAATTTTATCATGATATTTACTTGATTGATTCTAAGAGATCAAGTAAGCTTTTGTTGCAAAGTAAATACAAGTTGAAATATTATACATCTTGAAATATTTGATTGATTTCTGGAATCTCGGATGATCATGATCTGATGATCTATTGTGGATCTGATGAATCGAGCAGACAAGCAAAGCTTCTTGCTATAAGTAAATGTAAAGATTTTTTTATTTGTGTCTCGTACAATCACATCATATCTTTACGTTGATGATTAAGTGTGATTGATTTTTTTTTTCCAAATTTGATTTCTTGTTTGATTGATTGAACATATTTTTCTCCTTTAGATGTTATATTCTTGGCTCATCTTTTTCCTTCGTTTTCTGTAACAAGTCACAAGTTGATTAAGTGTTTCATTATTAAAATAATCTTATTCTATGAGGCTAACAATGCAATGATAGTGAAAAAGGTATCAGTTTGAGAAAAGAGCTACCGAGTGGTATGAAGCATCAGGATAGCCCATGGTTTTTAGAATTTTACTTCAGTAAAAATGTTCAACGCGTTACATTTTCTGTTTCCTTAGCAAACAACCTTGTTTTTCTATTATATTTCCAGGGCAAGTAATGAACCTTGTTTTTAATACATTTCGGAGTGAGTAATAACCTTTTATTTTTGTATAGAATTGTACAAGAAAACATCAAATAAAATATTTAATGAACCTTTTAAAAGAGAAATATATCTCATATTGGGCGTAAAATCAGAATTACTGATTTATGATACTACTAACTCTAACTTACACCGCTTGTGGGGCAACATCAGGAAGAGAAACTCTTAACAAGAAAATGTTCTGCACGCTCCAAGAAGCTTTCAACATGGACATTATGTATGACAGACGCATCTCAACAAAATGCACCTAGGAGTTTGCAAACAGAAATATGAAAAGCAAATGCTATGAGAGCAAAATGACATGGAAAAACTGAATAAAATATAAAGGTCCAGAAATCAACAGCTAACTTAAGAATTAAGATCAAACAGAGACAATAGAAGCATCTCTAAGTAATAAGTAAATAAAATTTAGCATATGTTCCAGAAAGGGCTGTTACAAATTAAATGCTAACCTCAGAACACCCTCGGCTGATGGCTTCTATTCCAACTGATCCTGTCCCACTATATGGGTCCAAACAACGGCCGGTTGCCTAGACAGCAGAGAACAATTTTTATTTAACAACATTAAAACAGTATATCTTGCATTACATGAAAGAAGAACAGCTCTTAGAGGCTAATAAGAATCTCACTTGCAAAATACCAAATGCAGCAGCTTTTACAACTTCCATCATGGGACGCACATCCATGCTCTTTGGAGAGAACAATTTCTTCCTTCGAGCCGTCCCCCAACAACCTGAACAAAAAAGTCCTTGTAATAGCAAAGATATCACAACTACTTGCTTGGTCATGAAACATTGCAGCATAATGACATGTGTACTTGGAACAAACTTTTGCTTAGTAATCTTAGTGACACCACACATAATCTGAATACATAAATATGTGCGCGCGCATGCATGCCGTGTGTTTATATGTAATTGCATTTTTACATATTGGGGCTTTATGTGATTCCTTTTTTTCATAATAGCTTCTAGCTGGTGTGCGTTTTTCTGGTCAATATTTGATTTGGGCAACTGGTCAATCTGCATTGGATTTGACCTTTGCTTGGATGTTGCATCGGGAGGGAACCCTAACATTCAATGAAACACTTGAAAGTGATTTTTCAGTTCTCGCAAGGTTTGTTTTGAAGGATGTAAGCTTCCTGTTAGGAGATTCACCTGTTTCATATTTACATATTCTGTGAAGCACTTTTTTTGTAACTGGTAACTTTATCTGTAAGCAACTTTTTCTTTGGGATATATATTTTTGTCGCAGTTCCTAATTGTTACTAACTCACTTGCCAAAGACATACTGATAATTTTCAACCAACCACAGAATCCTTTTTACAAATATTTGTTACCATCTCTTGTGGAGGAATTTATACTAGCCTAAATCCAGTTTGTTAGTGTTTCACTGAGAGTAGTGCGTGTTGCCATATCTCGGATCCGTAATAAATTCTCCTAGAGATCAAATTTACTCCACACGATAAATACATTACCTACTCTAGGACATTGAAATTTACAGGTTTTTTTCTAAAGAGTGTGTACATATGTTAAATAATTGTATTCCTATTTTGTCAAGTGGCCAAATGTCAAATCCTTACTTTGTAATTATCAATTTCTCCCTTAAGGCCCTTACCAAAATTACTATTTCTACCCCTAGGGGCTGCCAGTTCAATTATCCTCCTTTTTTCGTATGGACTCATACTCTCTTCCTTCTATGGTGCGTTTCCTGAGTTTATTACTCCTCAAATGGCCCACTTCTGTCAGAAATATAAAAGTTTCATGTTGTGATGGTATACATGTATATCATTTGTTTCCCTTGTTGTACTTGTTTCATATTATAATCTGTATGCTTATAATGTTCAGGTAAATCAATGGAAGCTCACGGTTGGCTTTATCTCTCGAGTTTCACTCTGCTGCCGTGCGGGAGCAAAAACTCAGTATTACTTGCTATCTTCGGGTGATTCTTTGCTAACTATGATCGTTTTGTTAGAACATTTTGAACAATGTTATAATGCCTGATCGTGTATACTAAATTGAGAGTGAATCTCATGGGGTTCATACCAGGTAGTAGTATATCGATGGAAGGATACCCTAACAAATCCATGCTGTATGCTATAAATTAGACCTGAAAGTTCACAAATCAGAAAGTCAAGGTGAACCAATGGCGCTTTATCTCCATCAGAATAACATGCAATGCTTGGTGATCTTGCAATAAATAGTTTGGGGGGACGCTGCGTATTTCCGACTTCCACCATCAACTTCATTGGCTTGTATGAAGGCAACTTCACTAAAATTGTGTGTCTTCCGTTTATTGTTCAGTAGTGGCTCAGGGAAACCTCAATGTCAAGATTGAGTGGGAATTGAAAGCTGGAAGACTCACCCTTTCCCGAAGTATATATCTACGTCCAGAAACACCCGATCTCTTATTGCATGAATCACAAATGGATCCTTTCAGCTGTCCAACGCGTACCTGGGAGTTGCGGTACTTGAAGCCATATTATGTTTATCAGATCTTGTGTTCCCTCTGGCACTTCAAGCCTTACATTCATCATTCAAATTTTGCAGTCCTGGCATGATATCTCCAAAAGCTAAAAGAGTCTCCATCTCTTGATTAATGTTCAAGAGTTTCTTAAACCTATAAATTAAGTTGTCAATGTTCCAGGTTGGCTAGACATTAAGTGTTGCAACATTAGACGTTGGATGGCAGAACATGTGGGTTTTATGTATGACAGGTTGTTGTATTTACAAAATAATTTTTTTGATATTAATTGAACGTGGCGAAGGCGGTAATCGTGGAAATTCCCCCTTCATAATTAATGTTTGATATTGCAGTAGCTGGTTAACAGTTAAGGCTTGACAAGGAGACTTATCAAGCAAAGGTGTAATGTTGTGTGAATTGGTACCATGGTTGGAGCACTATCAGTCTTATTTGGAAACTAGTTCACGGAACGTGCATTGCGCGTTTTTCCTCTAATTGACATTAAATTAATTTATATAAGTAAATATATCATAGTGGAACACACAATGATAACTCGTTAAGTTCAATAGCTAGTTCCATTTATATGTAATTTGAAATAAGATATATCGCTTCAAAAATATAACATAAAATGTGTCCAGTGTTTGATGTTTTTTATTGTTTCATGAAAAATAGACTTCTATTATATGAGGCGTAATCAATATTTTTAATGGAAAATGCAACAAGTAGTCCCTCAACCTATGTCCGAAATCTCAGAGATACACTTATACCATACTAAGGTCCTATAACCCCCTGAACTTATTTTATTGATAATTTTAAGCCCTTTTCGACCTACGTGACACTATCTTGTGGGCCCAATGCTTGTTGACTTTTTTTTTCAAGCTAGTATCAGTAAGCCGAAAAGGGGTAGAAAATTACTTATAAACTAAGTGCACAGGGGGTAATGGACAATTTTATATGTATAAGTGTGTTTTGAAATTTCGGGGCATAGGTTGAGGTGGGTACTTGGTGCATTTTCCGTATCGTATTGAGGGGGGGGTAGTAGGGGATGCGCTTCGTGAAAGGTCCTCGAGTGTGGTGGGGAGGCTATAGGACGAGTAAAGTGGAGGGGGTGCGGCGATTGAGGTGAGGGGAGGGGTGGTTAGGGGGGGCGTTGTGCTACGGGCGGAGGGTTTCGGGTGATATGCTGGTGTAGTGTCGGGACAAGGGGGTGGGGGGATGGGGGTGGGGGAGGGTGGTGGTGGGGGGGGGGGTTGGGTCGTGAGGGAGCGAGAGTGGGTGGTGTTAGGGGTAGGGGGGTTGGAGTGAAGAGCGAAGTATGGTTCGGGTTAATAGAAGGTAGTCCTTGGGGGGGGTTTGTGTGTTTGGTGGGCGGGTTGGGGTGGCGTTTCGGGGGGTGCGGACGAAAGTTCGCGGGGGGTGTGTTGGTTGCAATGGGGGATAATGTGGAGTTAGGGATGGGTTTAGGGGGAGGTGGGGAGGTTGGTGGTCTTATAGGTTTTGACATAGGGTACCTAAGTGTAGTGGAGTTGTTAGGGTGTAGAGGGGTGAAATATGAGGGGGGCTTGTATAGTAGGACAGTTAAAGGTGGAGGACAGTACTCGGTTGGTAGGTGGAAATATTGGGTGGAGAAGGGTGGCTATTGTGTCTGATGTCGTGCCTGGCGGGGGCTATAGGGTAGGGTGGAGGTTAGGTTTGGGTAGAGTAGGCGTAGGATAGTACGGTGTGGCATGGGCAAGCTAGTTGGGGGTTTCTTATAAGGGGGGCGTCGCGACGGTTGTGCTGGGCTGGGATGGGGGGTGAGTGGGGTTTGGGTGGGTTGTGGGGTGCTTGAGGTTGCAGGTTGGGAAGGGGTGAGGAGGTTAGGTGTCGGCTCTGGTAGGCGCGGTGTGGAATGGGGTGTGGAGAGTGTTGTTTTGGGGTTTTTGGTGGTGCGGTTGATCGTTACGCCGTGGTTGGGGTTGAGCTTTTGGGTCTGCTAGTGGTTTGTATAGGTGAAGGTATAATGTTTGTAGATGGGGGATTGCTGGTGGTGTGAGAAGTTGGCGGGGAAATTTACGTGGTGGGGGGGAGGGAGGGTAGTATCAGTGAAAAGGGGTTGATGGGGGGAGGTGGTGGGGATATGGTGTTTGGTCGAGCTGTGGGTGGAAGCGGGGGGAGTCGTAAGCTTAAGGGGGTGAGGGAGTTGGAGATAGGGGTATAAGCGATAAGTTTGTAGATTCGGTTGCAAGGATTGGTCGCTGTGTTTTTTTAACTAGGTTGATCGAGTTAAAGTGTATTTACGATATATGTTTTTAGGGTTAGACTGGGGTAGGGGGGTATGTCGAATTGTGGGCGCGGGGAAAGCTAGGGGGTAAGGGGAAGGTGGGTGGTGGATAAGGGTGCTAGGTGGGGTTGTAAGGGGGTGTAAGGAGTAATGGGATATCATCCGATGTTGTGTGGTGTGTGTGTTAACAGGGAAGGATTGGTTTCGTATAGGATGTGTTTTAATGTCGTAGGCGAGTTCACCGAGGTTATGTGTTCTCTTGTTTAGATGTATCGCTGGGAGAGACTGGAAGTGGAAGGTTGTGATCTTATGGGCGGTGGCGAGGGTGTGGGGGTGGGTTTTGTTGTTTGGGTTGTATTTAAGGTTGGAGATAATGGTATTGTGGGTGCTGTTGTACATTTGGAGGAGTGGCGTTGTCGCCGTGGGGCGTTGGGTGGGGTTGGGTTGTGGGTCGTGCCGTGGTGGTTTTGGGTCGGTCCGGCTTTAATCAGCGGGTGTTGTGTGGCGTTTTGGTGGGGAAATGTGTCTTGATGTGGTTGGGCATTGTTGTTAATGTGGTGTGGTTTTTTTTTGCAGGTAGGAGGGGGGAGGGGGGGTGTGAATGAGGGATCTGTTTAGATTTTGGACGTGCAGGGGGGGTGGGGGGGGTGGTGGGGTGGGGTGTCTTAGGTGGTAATGGGGGGCGTATGTAGATGGAGTATTGGGGGGGCGGGTTATGTAGGGCATTCAGTCTCCTTGTGGAGTTTGTGTTAATTTCAACAACATTCAGTAACATGTATTACCTTGCTTACCCTCATACTTCCCTTTCGAAACTACCTCATTAAATCTGCTCTTTAGTTCATGTTTTCTAAAAATCTATCAACTCGAACTAGAGGTGATTGTCCGGTATTATGGGGGCAACATGAGGAAGGTGGGGATCATCCTAGGTTTCGCGTGTTGATGATTATTGGCACGGCTTTGGTGACTGCCCATGCACAATTGCGGTAGGATTGTTGGGTATCGTTGACTTATAGGGCTTAAATTTAGCTCGTGTCGCATGCTTCTGTTTTTACTTGATTAGGCTTGACTGGAAGGTTGGTTGGAGTTGTGGTCAATCTAGAGGGATGGGGTGTGTGAAAGGGAATTAAGGATAGCAGGGTGGGGAGGGAGGAAAATTATTTTGTTTTTTGCCTTTGTGAGTGTGGGTATCTGTTGGGTACGGGTGGTTGCCTCGGTCTGGGTCTATTAAGGGCGAGGTCGATAAGCTGTAGGGTATTGTTGGGTGAATGGGGGGAGTTGATGCCGGTTTGTATGTAGGCTTCTCAATTTTAGGATGAAAGGTGGGGGACGTTGATTCATTTGCCTAGGGTACATATGTAGAGATGGCGCATGGGGGGGTTGGGGTGGTGGGCGGAGTGGAAGGGTGGGGTGTGGTGTGGGGGGGGAGGGACCTGTATAATCGCCGTAGGGTGTGGGGTGGGGGGGAAGGGGTAGTGAGCTGTGGGGAGAGTTTAGGGGCGTTTGTGGTTGTGGGTGGGAGTTGGGTATTAGGTGGGTGTGTGGACGGTAGGGGTTCGATCGGGGGTGGATGAGGTGGAGTAGTGGGTGTGATAGAGGAGTGGAGTCGGACGGAGGAATGTGGTTGTGGGTCTTTAGAATTGAAGGAATGGGAAGGGGTGGGGGCGTAATGGTTCTGGTGTTGGGCGTATGGGCGAGGGGGATAGATTAGGCGAGGAGATTTAATGGGGTTTAGACTTGGGGAGTGGGTGGGGGGGAGGGTGGTGGGTGGTGTTGTGACTTTGGTTCATTGGTGGGGATGGGTGAGGGGGTGGGGATTATGGCTAGGTGTAGCAGTGGGTGGGCCGTGTGAGTGTGTCTGGTAGCGGAGAGTGGATGAGGATTGTTGAAGATCGCGTGGGGAGTGAGTGGTTCGTTGAGTAGTGAAGTAAGGTGTTGGGTCTTCAGGTGGTACTGAACGTAATATTGGTTGTGAGGGATGTAGAGCGGGGGTTGTTTAGTTAGTGGTATGTGGATAAGGGCTGTTAAGGGGGTTTAGTGAGGAGGACGTGGTAGGGCTAGGGGAGATTGGTGTCGTGGTGTCATAAGTGTTTGTGTTGGATTGCAGGGTGGAGGGAGAAGTAGTATGTTGGGGTTGTATGTTGGTTGGTTTATTTGAGGTGGGTCATGTGTGAGGTAGTGGGGGGGGGTGGGTTTAAAGTTAGGTGGTTAGTAGGAGTGCGGTTGGTGGTGTTTGTGAAAGAAGAAGGCGGCGTGGGGGGTGGGGTGTCGGTCATATGGTTGCGGTGGTGGGGATGTTGGGTAGTTTGCGGTTGTTGGGTTTAGTTGCGTGGGGGGTGGGGTGGAGGAATGAGATGAAAGGGGGGAGTAGCGGTTTATGGTGAGGATGTGTGGTTCGGTCGGCGTTGTTGCTTTGGCTGTGGAGCCTTGGTGAGGTGGTTTGGTGGTGGGTTTCAGCGGGTCGGGAGGGTGTTAATGGGGAAGGCGGTGGGAGGAGATACGGAGGCAAGTGTCGGGTGTTGGGTATGGAAACTGGGTGTATGTGGAGGAGAGGGAGAAGGGGGGTCAAGGGTGGGCAGCGGAGGGGTTGCAGGGTCCGGAGAATTGGTGAAGGGCGGTGTTAGTAGGTGTGTTAGGTGAGGAAATGGTGTGTGGGGGGGGGAGGTTTGCTGAGATGGAGTGAGGGGTGAGTAGGTTGGGGGTGGTTGGGGTTGGTTGTGTAGAAGCTGGAGAGAGCGTTGGGCGGCGAGTGGGTGAGAATTGACTCGAGGGTTGGAAATTGGTTGGGGGGAGTGTGGAGTGGCGAGGGTGGTTGGGGGAAGGAGTGGGGTTGATACATGAATGGTGAGGAGGGTTGCTTGTGGTTGGGCGTATTGAGGGGAGTGGGATGTAGGGGGGCCGGATTGGGAAGGGGGGTGGTGTAGGCTGGGTGGGGAGATCGAGGGTGGGTTTGATTTGGGGGGAGGGGTTAGGAGACGGTGAGTGTTGCGGTGGCGTTCGGAGGATGGGGTGGTGGGTGTTGGGGAGGGTGGGAGCTGTGGTGGGGTAGGAGTGTTGTTGGTGGTATGTTGCGTTGTAGGGCTGGTTTGTTGGTGGTAGGGGGTCTTGGTAGGGAGGTTTTTCTAGGGGTGTTGGAGGTATGGGCGGAGGGGAGTGACGTGGGTTGGGGTTTTTGCATCTGAGCTGGTTACTTGTGTGTTGCGTGGCTTTTCTTGAGGTGTGTGTGAGTGTGGGTGGTGTTACGGGCTCTGTTGGTTTGTGTTGGTGCGGTAAAGAATGGTGTGTAGGACTGGTCATTGGTTAGTAGTCGGTTTCATTAAGGACTGTGGTTCTTGGACGTGTGGGGGTTGGATTGGTTAAGAGTGGGGTGTTGGGGTGGGGGGTTGGTGGTGGTGATGTGGGGGGATTGGGTTCGTTGGGTAAGGTGTGTGTGGTGAGTGGTTGTGGGAATGTATGAGTTGATGGTTGGAGGTGGTGGTGGACGTGGGGGGGTGGTAGGGTAATGGGTATGGTTTAGCGACGTGTAAGAGTATTTGTAGAGGGGGGTTTAGATGGGAGGTGAGAATTATTGTGGTTTTGTGAAGGTGAGTCGTGTTACTTGGAGGGGAGTTGTTGACTTAGAGACGAGGTGGTGGCTAGATGGTTAGGGGTGGGTGCTGAGTGGTGGAGGGGTGATGTTGGATTGGTATTTGGGAAGTGAATGGTAGTTGGGGTGGTTGTCCGGGTTCGCTATATGCGGGGATTAGTGCGTGTGGGGGGGTATGAGTTAGTTGGATAGGGTTACGCGTTACTGGTTGTTAGGTGGTGTAGGGGGTGGTGTGGGACAGTGGATAGCACGAGGAATGGATGGGGCCTCAGTAGGTGATTATGGCGTGGTAGTAAAGGTATCAGTGTGTGTTTGTAGGGGGGTTAGGGTTGTCGTGTTCTCGCGGGGGGTTGGGCGTGTGGGTGTTATATGTGGTGCGTGAGTATGTTGGAGGGAGTCTAGGGGCTGGGTGGGGAGTTTTCGTACGGAGGAGGTTGGGTCTGTTTTTGGGGTTGGTTGCGGTAGGGAATTGCTTTGTTGAAAGGGTTAGAGTTCGATTGTTATAGGTTGGTGAGGATGTGCTATGGTTGTGGCGGGTTGGTTGGTGTGGAGGGGGGGGGGTTGTGGATCGGGTAGTGTAGGTGTTAAGGTTATTGTGGTGCGGGGTTAAGTGTGGGGCATGAGGGCTCTGGCGAGTATCGCGGCAGGGTAGGGTAGGGGAGCGCTTTCTGGGAGTGGTTTTGGCGGACTTGGTGCAGGCCCATTTCCCCGTTCTCCTCCCTTTCTTATACGCTGCCCCAACCCATTCTTCCCTTCCAACCAAACTCTCTTCCTAACGGTTCCCCTACTTCGTGTATCGGCTTCATTTCCCCGCGCGGTGCTCTGAACCTTCTGGCACGGCAATACTGTGGCGATCGGTCGCGAGTCGTTCACCGTTTGGGTGTCTGCGGGATACTCGAGGTCTATTAGAGGGGTGGCTGCGGTCTGGTGGGCGTAAGGGGGAGGCGCTACTCCTTGTGGTTGAAGTAACTAGAGGTTTTGGAGGGATGCACGCTTCCGATTAAGTGCGGGGGAAAATGTGAGTGTCAGATTAGTCGGGTCTAATGAGAGTAGCGTGTTGCCTGGTTGTTTGCTGGTTGGGGCGTGGTGTTCGGTAATCTAGGTTCCAGAGTATTGCTGGGGGGCTAGGTCGTTTGTTTCGGGGTGGGTGGGGAGTGATTTTTATCGAGCGGTATGTGGATGGATTAATTGGAAGGGGTTGTGTTGTGAGTTGTACGTGTGGTGTTGTGATGGGCAATGTTGTGGGCTGGAAGGGGGTGTGGTGGGTAGATGTTTGGGTGAATGTTTTCTTACATGGAGTTTGGGGGGTGGGGCATGAGGGAGTGTTGGGGTCCGATGGGGTCGTGGGGGTGTATTTTGGTTATGTTGTTGGGTTTGGCGGTTGGTAGGGGGGAATAGCCAGGCGCTGTGTGTGTTAGCGCGGGGGGTGGTCGGGTGAAGGGACGGTGGGTAGCGGTTAGGGGATGGTGTGGTGTGGGTGGGTTCGGCTATGGTGTTGGTGCGTTGTATCTGGTTGTGTGGGAAGTCCTATGTGATGAATTGGAGTTAGAAGATAGGGTGCATGCAGTTCCGGGTCGGTATTGGGGGTGATGTTTCAGTTGCGGGGGTTTTGGTTGTGGAGGGTGGGGAGTGGGTGGTGGTATGGGGGGGGCGTGGAGAAGGTGATGTTGGGGGTTGTGCAGCTCGGTGTTTAGGGTGTGTTGGTTTTGGTGGGGTAGTTGTAGGGTGTTTGATGGAGTCGGTGTTGGTAGGGTTGTGTGGTGGCGGTGATGGGTCGTGCTTGAGTTTGGGGGTATGAGCAGTAGGGTGTTCAAGGATGTGCTAGATTTGCGGGTTATGTGTAGTAGGATTGTGGGGATAGGTGCGGGCGGGGTGAGGGATGGAGGGGGCAGGTAGCCGTGGTTAGTGTGTGCGTTATGGTATGATGTGGCGGCTTTGGGGGTTAGTGGGCCGGGGGAGGGGGGAGGGGGCGGTGGGGGTGGTTGTGGGAAAATGGGGTGATGGGTGATGAGGATGCTGTATGGGAGGAGGGTGGTGGTGGAGGAGGGGGGGGTGGGAGGGGGAGTTAGATGGGGGGGAATGAGAGGGTGGGTGGATGGGGGTTCTGTACGGGATGGGCGGTGTGCGGATGAAGGAAAGGGGTAGATGCGGGGTATTGGGAGAGAGGGGTAGGGGTGAACGTTTGTCGATGAGTATATTTGGGAGCGTTTGTATGGGAGTTGGTATGGGGAGAAGTTTGACTGGTTGGTGAGGGTTTTGCTAAGGGGTAGGAGCGGATAAGAGTGGGGGACTGTGCGGTGTGGGTGGAGGGGGGGGATTAGCCGTTAGGTATAGCGTGGTTCGTGCTGTTATCCAATGACTGGGGGTGATTGGATGAGGTGTTTCGGGAGGAGTGATTGTGGTTTAGTTAAAAGGGAGGATAGTGGAGGGGGCGTTTGGGGATGTTGGGAGTGGCTGGGTGTGGTTAAGTTGTGGTTTGGGGTGATAGGGGGTGAGAATGAGGTCTGGGAGGCGGGGGAGTGGGAGGGGGGGCGGTGTGGTGGTTGGGGGGGGGGTGTGTGGTGATACTCGTGGGTAGGGGTGTGGTGGTGGGGTTAGATTGGCGGGTGGGTTGATGTGCGTGGGGCTTATTTTTTGAGGTGACTTTGGTTTGGTTATCGAGTTGGGATCTCAGAGTGAGTGGAAGAGGTGTGTTAGTCGTAGGGAGGATGGGGGGAGGATTCGTGTGATGGTTGGTGGGGGTGGGGGTGGGGGAGAAGGGGGAGAGATGGAGGGATGGGAGAGTGATAGGGTGAGGCGGATGGTAGGAGGACTTGGGAGGCGTTGGGGGGGAGTGTGGGGGGGGGTGGTTGGTTATTTGGGTCAGTTTTACGTTTCAGTGGGGTGAGAGGCTTTGAGTGGGCTGAGGTTGGGGTGGGGATCTTTTGTGGTGAGGGGGGTTTCAGTGAGTGGGAGGGTAGACGTGGTGTGGGGAGGGGTGAGGTGGCTTGGGTAAGGTGGTTTCCGAATGTGTGAGGTCAGGGTTTGATGTAGTACCTGTCTGTTGGTGTGGTTGGTTGGGGTAACGCGTTTCGTAGTAGTGGGGTGAGGGTTGGTGTGAGATGGGTGGTTGTTGGTTGGATGTGGGATTTATGTATGTGAGTGGTTTGGTGGGGTTGGTATGTGGGGGGTTTGTGTTGCTGTGTGATAAGTGTTGGTCGTGATTTGGTTTTGGTTGGTAGAGGGTGGTGAGGTATGTTGGAGAGGGTTTATATTGTGTAGTGTTGGCCGGCATGGGGATCCTTTTTGTGAGGATCGGGGGATTTCGGTTGGGTTGGGAAGGTTGGAGGGCTGGTGGTGGTATAATTTTGGGCGGGTGGTGTTGTGGTTGACGGGGGCGTGGGGGCCGGCCTAAGGTGGGGAGAGGTGGGTGGGGAGGGCGGGGGAATTTTGGGTGATTCCAGTCCACGGTGTATCCGCTGCAGGTATAGTGGAAAGGGTTGGGGGTGCGGTTGTGCCTGGAAGTTATTGGAAGGCGTGTTGGTGCATTTGTGTTTGGGAATGGCGGTCTTGTAGGCTCTGGAGGGAAGGTATCTGGTTTGGGTCCGTGTGTTTTGGAGGGGTAGTGTTGAATTTAGGATTGGAGAGTTGTTGTACTAGATGTGCTGCTGGTGTCTGGCGGACGGTTACGGCGGAGGTGATGTGTGGGATCGTGGCGTTACTTTGTTGTTGGACGGGCGGTGGTAGTCAGGGGCAGTGGTGGTGTGGGCTTTTGGAAGTTGATGAATGACGGGAGGGGATCGGTTGCGTTCAGGGTTTCTATGGGAGAGCATGTTGCGGTCAGATGTGCGGGTTAGAATGTTAGGGTAGTCGGGGTGGGGTGGTCTAACATGTGGAAGTTTGCTGGGGAGGTGCATTGCTGCGCATGGACCTATTTTGGTTTTCGGGCGTTGGTATCTGAGCGTAAGCTGCTGTGTTGCGAGTCTTATTGAGAGAGGCGGGTCTTTTTGGGCGTGTCTGGGGCGAGCTCGGGGATGGTGGGCGGTTGTGGTGTGCGGAGTCGTCAGTCGCGGCCGGGGTGGGTAGGGGGGTGGTGTGGATTTGGGTGGGTAGCTCTTCTTTTCCCTTCCTCCTTTTGTCCTTTTTATCCTCCTCCCTCCCTTTCTCTATAATTACAATAATACTTGTTCACATTATAAAATTGAAATAGCGTAGACACTTAATACTCTTATTGACTGATAAAAACCTTTTTGTAACCCATAAGACAAGTCATCTATGATACAACTTCTATTTTGTCATATATTTTATGGATTTGCAGTTTCTCAAAGAAAGATTGTGAATTTTTTTTCCTATTAAGATATATTATCATTCTTACACACTCAAAAAGAGAAAAATACATATTATTACTCAAATTTATCAAAATATTTTGTTGATAACAATGTCGAGTCCACATTTGTTATCTCTAAATAATACTGCAATTTTAAGGGCAAATAAATATCCGAAAAAATTTTCTAAAAAAAAAAATCACTTAAACGGAAGTTCAAAATATTAAAAGAACCATACATTAAAATACACAAGCATAAGAAAGAAGAAAGAATGACACTTTTCACAATTCATATTTACTATCCAAAGGCTCACTATGATAAACTAATTTAAATTCTACAGTTATCCGAGTTGATGAAAATGGTAACGAAAGCAGTTTGAGAGTTAGAGGATATATTTGGCAAAGCAAGTTTTTCACATTCTGATGAATAAATAACAAACATTAAACTCTATTCTTATTTTTGGCGTCAACATAAAGATTGTATTTAATGTACTTTTCTTTTTATTCGCTACTTTCTTTTACTCTCTTCGATTAGCAGCTTCCAACATTTTTTTTGTTTCCCTCATTTAGCAGTTTTCAACTCTCTTTTCTTCTACATGTTGAATTAACCGATTTACCTTCATCCCCATTGATGTGATTACCACTCCATCTTAATAACTTAGTCCCCTAAATAAGTTTGATAACGACCTTTGAAATTAACCTTAACTATTCGAAACGATTACCTGTGTACTAGTGGGGATTGACCCTTCATATGCAATTTTTATTCATAAATAGTAGTGCCTATCAAATGCAACATTTATTCAGTAATTCTTGGTAACCGTTCTTAATTGCCAAAGAACTATTAATTCATTTATTTATACAATCCATGAATTCGGTTCTATATCTAAAATTATTTTTTTCCAACTTCCTACTTCTCTCAATTCTGGACATAATTAATTGATAACTTAAAAGAATTGATGTAATCTTTTTACTGGGAAAAGTTTTTAAAACAATGATACCTATATACTATTTAGTAATAATTTAGTTTTTTTATTAACATTGTATTTTATTTAAGAACGTAAAATGGGTAATCTAACTTTAATGTTCGAGTTTTTCACTTATAATAATATATGATTATTCATGTTCATAAAATGGTCATTTTATTTTAGAATCAGGATAAAAGAATTGAACGAATTTCAAAAGGGCAAGTTCTCACTACATCCTAATCCTGCTTCCAAGGCTTTTTTCCCCCTTTCAACTTGAATACTAGACACACTGTTTAGCGGTCTTTTATTAAGGAAAAATAAGAAGATATCAATATGGATAAGTACAAACAAGGAAGGCTAGGCTTTACTTTACAAAGCTTAGTCAGAATTATAAAACATTTAAATAGTTTAACCTCTAAATTTTGAAAAGCGATACCATATGAATATGATACTAATTGAAAGAGTACCTTTTGATTTGAGGAAAAAATTACCCAGTCACCTTTGAGATGTACAACATGATTATTTCTGTTAGGATTAAGAAAATATGTGTTCTTTTGATTTCTAAATAGTTAATACTCCTTCCGTCAAATTTTATGTGAACAAGTCTATTTTTAACTTTAAGTTTTTCATAGATTCTTTTAACATTTTGAATTATCAATTATTTTGAGGCTTATAGGTACTTTCTTTTACTTAAGTTTAAAAAGTACATACCTTTTTAATTTCAAAAAAAATTTGAAAGATTTTTATACCAAATAACCGGTCAAAATTTAAACTCTTTGACTCCGCGAAAAATAAAAGTATCACTCAAATAATAGGGCAAGGAGTATATTTCAATCAAGTATAGCTTATGATGTAGGCATAATCAAAGGAAAGTAGATAGAAAGCTAACGGTGGAAACCACATTTAAAGCACACTTGTCACGTCGCAACGAAGACAAAAGTGATGTTCAGATTTTAGTTTTCTAATACTAGTTTACTAAATTGTTGCCATAAAATTTTTTGAAGGTTGAGGGAAGAGTTATGTGCATTGTAAGCGCTGGACCCAACTTTTGAAGAACCCTGATAAGGTCCATAATACTTAGTCTGATAACTTTGAGAAAGATATATGTTGGATAGAGTCGGAGTCGCTTTGTAACGGTTTGTATCTTGAGAAAACACAATCTCCCTCACTATTGCCTGTCCATTTCGTGTTGATTTTGTGCCAATGATGTCATTCTCTTATTGGGTTCAGATAGTGTATACTGTGAGCAACTTGGAATACCTTTATTCGATCCCGTGATAGCGGCTTCTATCCACTTCCTCTTCTGATGCTTTCACTGGGAAAATAAAGGAATGTGTATGAGGGGTGGCTGGCCATAGAGAGCTTCATAGTGAGTACTTTGATAGTTAATGTAAGGTAGTATTATACCACCATTCTGCTAGTGACAAGTAGCTCGACCAATCCTTTTGACTATCACAAAAAAACATCTTAAAAATGTCTCCATAGTTCTGTTTAAAACCTCTATCCGACCACCATTTGAGGATGGTAAGCTGTAGATGTGCTCAATATGACACCTTGCGTAGCAAACAAGTCCTGCCAAACCTTGCTCACAAATATTGGATCCCTATCACTAATGATGTTTTCTGCCATTCCATGGAGCTTGTACACCTGATCTAGAAAGAGTTGAGTTCATCAGAAGCACGTTTATATGGGTGAACCTGAAGGGCCAAGAGCGTCCTACCTTGCGAGTCTGTCTAATACTACCAAGATAGTTTGACGTCCCCTTAACTTTAGGAAGCCATCAATGAAATCTATGTTTATACTAGAATCAAGCTGTGTTGCTATCTTAAGAGGTTGTAGGAACCTCGATAGGCAGAATATCATATTTTCCTTCTTTGGCAATTACATATTGCCTAACTACTTGGTCACCTCCTACTTAATCCACTTAACAATATAATAAACGACTTATTCTCTTGTAAGCATTCTCTATCGCAAAGGGTCCCCGACTGGTTTATCATGCCAGATCTTGAATTAATTTCTTGTTTCACAGATGAGTGATTTCCCAACACCAATTTGCCCTTTTACTCCTGGGTTATTGTTTGTAACAGAGAAACTCTTTATGCCATCCTTTTAATCATTTATCGTTGTCAAAATCTCCTCGTAGACGGACCATTTTCCCATGTCTTCTCGACTTCCTCAATATCTTATCACATAGATGTAATCAACACCAATAATTTCTGATTTGATATACTTTACGGTTATTTTTAACAACTTTCACTATTTTAAAAAAAATTAATTTTTTATTCTATTTGTCCCACTTTAAATATATTATGAAAAGAAAACTATTATTTTTTAATCTATCAACCCTTAGCATTAATTATTCATCCCTAACTCGTTTTCTAATTTACTATAAACATTATCTATATCATATGTGAAAAGATTTTTAGTTTAAAGTTAGATTACGAAATATCCTTCACCAATTTTTTCAAATTTAAAAGATCTTTTACTAATTTTCATAAAATTAAATCAATATGTACAATTAAACTAGACCAATCTAATGATTAATGTTCACATATCCTCAGTGTCATTTTGCCCTTTCTTAATAAATTTGATTGTTAAAAACTTTTTTAGCTTCGTAGCCATTAATCACCTTCATTGCCACACAAAATTTACATGTACTATAACATTTCTCGTCGTTTATTAAAATGTGTGATAAAAATAATTAATCCACCACACTTCGTGTTTCATCATCTAAGTTTCTTCTGTCAAGGATATTTTTTTATTTGTTCCCTATAGTCTTATTAATTTGTGTCTTCGTTCAATTTTTATTTATCATAATTGTTCGGTGATGAACACATAATCTCTAATATAGTTTCTTGTATATTTTTTGTATTGTTCACTATTTTTATTATTGGTTTGTATTCTTCATTCATTTTTTTATTTTTAATGATTGTTGGAGTATTTATGTCCCAAGAAACTTTAGCCTTGGGGCTTAGTTCTAGCCTTACAAGTTGCTCATCACTCACCAAAAAAATTGGTGATATTTATGTTCTAAACAGAAAGTAAACACTAAAAAATTTTATTCTGTATGCACAAAAAAAATATATAGGAGTACGTCAGACAATGTTGAACAATGTTATATCTTGAGCCTATATAAACTATAACAGTAACAAATGTCAAATGTGCAAGACACGTTTCCAGAACTAGTATAATTAAAATGGATAGAACACTAAATAGTCATGTCAATTATTATTTTTTAATGTCAACGGGAATTTATTTATGTTTCCGATTGACTATTTTTGTTCCATAAATCCAATTTTTATTTTTTCATATTATTACAATTTAATATTAGATTTTTCATATTCAATTTGATGTGCACTCATTGGAAGTTTGAATACTTGCATATATCGCCAAAACCAAAATTAATTAAGTTGTATCACATACAATACTTTTTAAAGAGAAGTAGGTTAACAGACATTTCTGAAAATTCACGTGAATTAATTAGTTTCATTCCTAAACTATTGAAATTTTAACAAACACTTATTTATTATATAGACTAAACTAACAACAATAGACATCAGCCAGATACTTGCAAACTTTACGTTTTCACTTGAGAATTGATGTATTTCCCTTTTACAAAGTGTTAGTTACAATTTTTAATGTCTCTTTTTTCTTCTCTAAACAAAATGTGTTATGATATAATTAAATGTACGTAAGTTCCTTCTAATTCCTTTATCATGCTATAGAGGCAGATGGGGGACATAAAGAGGATCCGCCAAGTGGATCGCGATCTCCACCCAGCTCGCCCACATCCAACGTGCCCATTTCCACAGAACTTTCCCGAATTCACCCCGTAACCCTTTAACAATGAAATCAATCGGCAACCATTCAAGATTAAGCTCTAGGTGACTAGTGATTAGTTATGTTATCCCATGCTTTTTTGTAAAATCTATTTTAGGCCGATCATTATTTTCAGAAAAAAAATCAAACATTTCACTCAGTTATGGTAAAAATAATTTTTTACCCGCGGCAAAATAAGTGAAGTCAAACACTTTCTAATCCTACCCCACACACACATCAAAAGGATAATACTCTAATACACACTTATATGAGAATAAAATTCAATGTCAAAAGTTACATAGTGGTGCGACACCCACCTTTTGTATTGATTTTGATGTACTCGATATGCTAGAACGCACTACAATCTCGAATCTAGAATAATTCGACTCTTAAATATCTAAAAGGTTCCACTAAAAACTAACGACTACTAAGAGTAAAGTTGTGAGTGTGGTTTGTGAAAAGGGACAATGAAAGAAAAGGCGATGAAAAACAGACTTTTAAATCTCGGTGGTCCTATGTTCGTACTAATTCCGCTCATTTGGTGATATTAAATTATCTCACTTAATTGCTCGATTAAGAACTGATTATCTATTTTATTGCCAAATCTAATAGGATTCCAAGTTTCTTGTGGAAGTGGCATAGCCGGACTTTGTCGAGATCACCCTGTGAGTTGGCGAGTCGATGACAATGATTTTTACCCCGCCGAGTTTTATAGAGTCAATCTTTGAGATGCATTGAGTCAAACGGTGGGAAAGATTGGTTACGCCAAACCTGTTCGCGTTCGGCCAAAAGGACTTATTCCCTGTCACTTTGCATCTTTTCAAGTACTTTCCTTCTTGAACCTGTACAATCAATATACACTGATTTTACAAAGATAAATAGAAAATCAAGTCACGGTTTTTTGGGTTTGCCTCTAAACAATGCCTTAGTTAACGTCGTGGAACGACGTATGTTTTTCTTTTAGGCTTCATTATTGTTTATTTCTGCACCACTACCATGTGACTCTCTCCTTTCTTGCGAATTGAAGTGTAGCAACTCTAACCATGAGATTGTGATGCACTTCGACCTTGTGGGAATGATACCAATCACTCGTTTTCTTCCTCACTTCGATGTTTCCATTTAATTTCTTCTGTGCCTCATCATGTTTACTTAACCTTACAATAGAATGGTTAAAAAGTATCCATCAAGCGTTTATGTCACATCCGGGAATACCCCCCTAAGACTTAACCAACGTTTTTTTTTACCGTCGATCCTCTTTGCGGACTTAAGACAGCCTTTGCAGCTTACATGCATACATTAATGGTCAAATTTTTACGCGAAATTTTTAAAACTTTTACTACTTCTACATTGATGTTTACTAGACCGCTATATACACATAATAATTATATATTGAGCATATACAATAGACCCTATCTTATATAAGGATACTTGAGACTTCTTCTTTCTTTATTGCCATATATTATAAAAATATAACACAGTAATCAACATCAACTCTCCATCTCATAACCATATAACAAAGTAAATCAAATTGGGTCTAGCCCATATATCAATGAAACAAGACCACATATAGGTCATACAATGTTTAATATCTAAATGAAAGTAAAGAACATAAGAGTCTTAAATCTAAATGACTTCGTAGATTGATATTGGCCTTGCCCTCAGAAAATGAGGACCTACGCAACTTTGATGATTAAGAATTTCAAGTCTTCTTCAAAGTCGTCTCAAAAATCCTTTCAACGACCGGAACCTAAAATGTTGGGGAAAAGGAAGAAAATGGGGTAAGTACACCACTTGTACTAAGTATGAGACCATATGCTCACATATTGTCAAATCATGCTAAAAGGGACTTCTCATGAAAACATGCTATTTACCCTTTGAAAACCTTATGACATTCAAGATGACTATACCAATCAAAAACATATCTTTAGTCATTACTAGGCATGTCCATCACAAGACCAACAATACTAGGTCTAGTCCAACGTCAACATGCATATCACATAATTATACACATAGTCAAACAACTCTATCTCAAGTACTAACATCAACAAGCATGAATATGAGTTCAATAAACATACCTCAAAGCAAGATAATTACCCATGAAACTCCTATCAGTCAACGAATGGATGAACACAATTGACCAAGCAAACCCCATTACCTACTCAATCAACTAACCCAACAAGACTTATTACTAACATCCCTCTTCACATCGCATCTACATTTAAGAGGACCTACATCATACATTAACATGTAAGACCAACACAATTTTCATAAGTGAACTAATAAACATATAGTGTCAACACTGTGAAAGTTTCATCATATAAAATATCATGTACCATTATAAGCACATACACTATACAAGAACATCACTCCTAATACTTCCCCAAGGCTAACAGTGCAATGTTTAGGTAGAATACCCATCCCCCTACCCTGACTAAGCTAATCCTTTAGGTAGTATCTATTTAGAGTCATTCCTTTAATTTTTCATTTACCTTTTGGGAAGATCTTTCCCTAACCGACATCGACCACAATGACGTAATGTGAGAAATTCGGTGTCCATGGAACCCTACACCTAAAGAAGGGCCATAATCCTTGTCCAAGGTAGTATCAAAACCTTGAACACAACAAGTTATGTGGATCCACTTCCAGGTATTTCCTAGTGGGGGTAAACATAGTTCTCAAGAACTAGGAACATAGTTGGGACCCTCTTTATGCTACATGCATTATAGTCTCCAATCTCAAGAGTACATTAGTGATCCTACCTTCCTTATGTGGGAAGGGACATTCCTCACTCTAGTTCACTCGGTTCTAAGCTAGAGTCTCTTTTGAATATCTTTAATGTCTTTATTAATCATCATAGCATAATGTAGGTCATAGGGTCTATCCCTTGTATAAAATCATCATCATCATAGCTAAATAAGAATTTGATGAGTATAGTCCTTTTATAACAATTCATATAAGTGAGATTAGCACATTAAGTATCATTTCATAATAAGGCAAATTGGTAAATCATCACCATCCTTATAACATTTACATCTTAGACGACACCTCACAAGCCATAGTCAAGACACTTTAAATCAATCTCACACCAACCCTATCAATCCTAATACAAGGCATACTCCAATACAACATCATGACTTAATCACAATTAATCATAATTGAAGTAAATAATAGGGAGCCAGACTTTCCAAGCTCCTCATAATCGATCATCAAGGTCCTTGCCATAAACCTTTAACTCAACCCAAATTATGTTATAATATCAAGCACTCATCAATAACAAAAATGACAACAAAGTCCAGTGGTATCACAGATCATCAATTCCTTACTAGTTTCATAGCTTAAAGCCAAAGACTAGATCAACATCATATTATAAATCAATTACTCAATAACTATCATGATAGGACTATAATTCACCCTAATATATTCATGATTGATAAAATAACATCACCTAGTAGTAATTCAACCAATAACCAAGTTTATTGAACCAACATTACTCAATTCACATCAAGATCATAACCTCAGGTTAAGGGGTAAAGGTCATCTTCTACAGACTAGACCAATTCATTAAGATATCATAATTAAGTTAGAATACATGTTAATATATTTATAATATCAAAAATAAATATTAAGCAAATAAATTCACAACATCAAATTCTTATTTGATGAAAACCCACTTGAAAACTCAACTTTTTAAAATCAATTTGATGGAACCCTTTGAGGAAAGAGGTCTCAAAGGTGAAAGAGATCTCATAACTTACTAATTGATGAAGATTTATAGAGAAAATTGACCCTTTTCATCCATTGAAACCACCTCTAGCTTGGTCTTCAATGTGGTTTCTTCAAGAGAGAAAAGAGAGAAAGAAGAGAGTTTTGGGTTTGGGTAATTCAATGAGCTTTTTCGGTTAGTGGTAATTAGGGTAGGGCTTTTATATAGGGGGTTAAATAACTTACTTAGACCTCCCTAACCCTTAATTTACTCCTAAATAAATACACCTATTAATTAAACTTAATTGAAATAGTGCAACACAACATAACTCCTCACAAAGAGAACCCGATCGACGGTCGTCTGTGAGACGACGTAACCACTGCCCCTCCTGCTGCCCATTTGCGTCGCTATTCAGAGACTATGAAAAATAGGCCTTCAAGCATTTGGAAAAGTGACCATCGATGCCCCTCTCAATTGAACACGCCCTCCGTCGTTGCACTCGTCCTTTTGGCATACTGCCTTCGGCAGTCAGTTGACCCCAAAAGCATAGGTCCTCTGCAGGGACCTTATTTGGGCCGTAAGTAGATCTTTGAAAGACGTTTTCGACTTGATTAACTCTAATTTATGTTCGACACCCTTCCTCAAACTTTCATCATTTTTCGACTCCAAAAGCTAGTCAAATAGGCTAAGGCACGCTGTACCTTATTGCACTAGTTTTTATACGTCATGGACATTTTGGTTTCTAGACTTCGTAAATGACTTATATTCATTAAAACATACCTTAAAACATTGTATGAACTATGACACTTATGTTAGGATCTAGAACACTTTTTAGATTTTCAAAGTATTGCAGTTTAACTACTCAAGAAGGGGGGGGGGTGGAGGTATACTTATCTTTCCTTTTGTATTGGCCTTCTATCTTCATCATGTTTTTGTCTAATCATCAATATGAGTTATTAGCATCGCTAACATAAAGTCTTGTTCTACCTCTAGGTTTATTTAAGCCACATCGTGAAACAGTAAAAGGAGATTGTTTAAGTTATGGGCTTCGTTGCCAAACCCCTGTAAAAAGGGTGTAAACTAGTATCTTGGTCTCGGGACAGATACCTTGGTAGAAACAATCAATGAGTATTATGTAAGGGAAGTCATGACTTGGGCATTGAGTGATCAGTCCTCTAAACCTAGACCAAGACTGGTGAATTCTTTGACCCGCCAATTGTTTCAAGGTTAGGATTTTATCCCGACTTGCGATTACCTGTAGTCTAGGCTATTCCATTTTGTCACATGTATCACGTGACCCATACTTTACCTAACCCAAATATCAATGAAAAACCATGAAAATAAAAATAAAATAAAAATGGTTGGTGTTCACTACTGTTTAGTTTAACACCACTCCCAGCTGCAGTGCCAGTTTTGATGCTTCCTATTATGTAATAATCGTGATCACTGACACTAGCCTACATCCTGATTGTCTCCCAATAGAAGATTTATCTTAACCCAACCAATGGTTTAAGGTCGAGTGGTTCCCAATGAGGTGGTAGTGGAATAGTAGTTAACACTATAATTTTTTTCTAGTTAGTAATAGTTTATGAAATTATCAAATAAAAACAAAGTAAATTCAATTTTTGACATCAAAGTGTCAAATCAAAAGGGTTTTTTTCACAAGTAATAATAATAATTAAAATAAATGGAGAATCAAGTATGGAGGAAAGTTCTTGCTGTGTGACCGCAGTATACGTAGACGTAAATAAATAGGTACATTATTTTGATAGGGAAATTTGCAAAATAATGGTAACTAGGATAAGCTTTAGGAGAAAGTGAATTTCCAATCGGGCAACTTACCTTATATCAAAATGGGATCCTCTCAGACACCTACTCATCTAGTGAAGACATGTCTACACCTTATCCACTTAAACCTAAAAAAAATCCTTAGCCCTAAACACTTTGATGAATATGGGACTAGGTCTCACCCTCTCGAGGTGAACCTCATGTCCTTTCACAACTGAGGATCTCAATATAGCGGTCGTGGTTTCAGGATCTATCTCTAGAGCAAGCTAAAACACATGAGTGGTTTTGTATTTGTAACTACAAACCCATTAAATTTAACCACAACCACAATTTTAAATGACCATTAGAATTTATCTAATTCTATCAGCAAGCAACATCCAATAATAATATTAACACATATTTTCTAAACCGCACTCCAAGAATAGGGGGAGGGGGTTAGCCACACATCAAGAACAAACAAAAAAACTAAAAGATAAGGGAATCATATGGGTATAAGAAAATAAACCTTAATATGAGAAATGAAAATAATAGAGTAAGACACCACGTTTGCGTTTGAGGAGATGGACTTCATTTGAATCTTCAAGCCTCCCACGAAACCCTTCCAAACTTGAGAGAAACATACCAAGTATTAAAGTTCTAAAAGTGAAAAATTATAATAATGTTCCGACTTCTTAAAAATAACAACTAAGGGTAGTATTTGTAGACTTCATATTTTGTGCTAGCAAATCAATTCGTCAAATTTCGTGAATCATTAAGTGATTCGGTTATTCGCCCTTCGACTAGTTCATCGCCGTTCGTGCTTTGCCTTCACCATCTATGCGTTTTGGATCATTGGGTGGAATCATTCTACTTCATGAAACTACTCAGTGAAGTGCCGATTGCTTCTTTTCATTGTCGTTTTGATCCCATTCTTTTAAGACTTCTCTTGTTGGAACAAAGGGTGAAATGCATCCTTTCGGCTGATCGCCAAGTACTTGGCGATGCTGAAGCTCCAACTTCTTCTCTTTTTAATTGTTTTTTCTCCCGTTGTGTGCCTACGTGTCCATGCTTATGTTAAAACATCAAATACGTAGAACTTAAGAGTTTTCATTAGATGTTGAGATAAAATGAGCATTAGAGAATAATATTTACATTAAAATAAAGCCCTAAAGGGTTTTATTTAGACTCATCAGTTGACGCAGTAGAATATGTTGGAATTCATTTCAGTTTCCTTGTTTGAATATACTAATGAAAGCAGATAATCCCAAATTTTTCACAAGAGTGGAAATTATCTCCCCACTCATCCACCCCCCCCCGGAGACATCCCCCCAGGAGGCTCCCTACCATATCCCCCCTTCGCTCCCTCTTTCTCCGTTGCTTGACAGAAAAGATCACTCACTTCTGGTCAAATTTTAATTTTTACAGAAAAAAGTGTCCTCTGGAAGAGCTTCCTTCGCTTAGCGACTTTACAAAAGTCGAAGGTTCAGTTGCTTAGCGACCCCTTGCCCCCTCCATTGCCTGCCTTCTTTTAAGAGTCTCTTCGGTATGTCAGGATCCTCTCGTGGACTTTACTTAAAGAGAAAATCGAATTTTACTTAAGTCGTCAACTAGACACCAATAAATTCAGAAAGGCCAAAGTAGCCAATTCATCTGAAAAGAGCTCGAATTTCTTTGGAGTCCAAACGACGCATACCAACAGTGAAAACCACTGCCGAATAACAGTACATACTCAAGGGATATGGACAACATATCAATTCGAGGTCATATCGTTGCAGATTGTTGATCAAAGTCATTACACTTAATTAAGAGACCCAAAACCACACAAAACCTTAAAAAAAACTCAACCTTGACACCCTCGAGTTTCAAACCAAAGGTTTTTATTGCCAATATCATCAAAATTTACGTGATGACGAATTATTCCTAGATGTCTAGTAGAAGTTCTCTATGTCCACCTTTTGAGAAAAACCTGGAAAAAAAAAATATGTAATCAAACCTTCTCTAAATGATCTGTTCAAAAGCATAAGAAAAAATAATAACTGTAGAAAAAAATGACACTTCAGGAGCAAATGGAATTGACAAAATTCCGATCCAACATCAAAATCTTTTTATGTTCACTAAAGTCAGCTTTTCCAAAATTAATCTTCCAAAACTCAAAACTTACACCAAATACCTTAAGGAGTGTGCCACAAAACTCAGCACCACAAAAAAGTTGTTGCGGAGGTACAAGAAGGGAAAACATAGGAAAAAGCATGCAAAACACAAAAATATTACCACACGAGTCATTACAAGTCCATAGTTCCAACTGGTCACCCTCATCTCTGATATCCCAAAGCTTAAAAAGATGGCATTATGACCACCATCTGTAGTTGTACTAGGACTTGCATCACAAAAAGAGATACGTATTGTAGCTTGAGTACTAAATAAAGGATCTTAGTAGGCATCATAAGGAGACAAAGAAAGGGAACGGTAATACATATCAAATAAAGGGAATATAGATCACAACAGTAAAAATAGGAAAGGAGGAAAGCAACAAGCATAGTAAAATAATCTAGAAAAAACTAACTAAACCTCAGTAGACAGTCTCACAACTAGATGGTACAGTTATGTGCAAGTTTAAATAAAAAACTTAATCGAACCATAAGGAGACAAATACGTAGGAATGATAGAATACTAAGCCTACAAGAAGGACATTAACACAAATCAAATCTAAGAACATCATCCAGCCTCCCAGACAGATGCTAAGACCAGGAAAAATAGTCAACTCATGTGCAATCTAACAAAGTGAAACCAATCGGGGCCACCCAACAAAATAGTTAACCCAAGGGTTGTAAGCTGCCACACTATCAATATGACCCATGGCATGCCAAACCTAAACCCTACGGGTACCTTACATACATGAACTAAAAGCTAACCAGTCAATTCCCTATGGGGCGTAAGATCAATAGGATAGAGATTAAGAGTCAATCCGTGGGGTGAGGTCGTGTCGATTCTGAAAATGGGATCTGAACGAGGCTCCAAGCACACTCAACCTAAAGACACGCTGACAACACTAGTAACACATCAAAGACACATAAATAGAGAGAAAGTAAAAAATGCCTAACAATCTACATAAATGCCTAAGATAAGTCTTATACTAATATACATAAGTCTACTATTCTTCTCTTGAAGGAGCTAGTTTGTTTGAAGCGAAGTATTGGAAACTTTATAAATTTATAAGGATCGTGGGTCTAAGGCATAACTAGTCTATCCTATACTAAGGCTGAGAATAGTTTAGAGAACACATAATAATACAAAAAGAAATCACACAACATGCTACAAAACACGCAGGACAACCCTCAATAGTAGAAAATAAATAGAAAAGAGGTTTCGATGAAGGGAACTGAAGGAATATAAACTCTGAACTCTCCCCCAAATTCACACTAGTCATCATAGTTAACACATTCATGCTCAATCTAAAAGAAAGTAAACCTTAACTATATGTAGGTGAAACGTGCACCCTTCAAATCAGAGGGACAAAACATTCCTTTCTTTTGTGCATTCAAAACAACAACACAATAAAAAAAATACGATAACAACATTATTGTAGTCGTTTAGATACTTAAACACGTAAAATAAAAAAAGACTAATTTTATTGTCAAATGGAAATTGTTGGACATATGCCTAGATTTCTATAATTGACTATGTCTAGAGGTCCTAAACTACGCCTCAAACATGTTTTCAAATATTGAACACAATCCAAGTCTTGGAAGCAACCACAACAATAACATCCAATATCAAAAATAAACTAAGCCAAGGAAACTTAAAGATATGCCAATTCACTTCAAACAAAGGTTCACCAATAGTTTCTAATCATACACTCAAGTAGATTGACTTCCAATGATCACAAAGGATTTAGAAGTACTCAAATTGGGAATCAAATGAGGGAGAAATCATCTTTTGAAAACAAGAAATGAAGCTGCAAATTTTCTAGACAAATACCTGATATCCTGTAGATAAAAGTCAATTTCTTGTTGCTCAGATTCGGATTTCTTGTCACTAAAACCATGCACCACATATCAACACTTTATATAGTTTTTTTCAACTCTTCATTCCACAGGTAGAATCCCTTGCACTCTAGATATACGAGCCTATAAAATTCTATATTCCAGACTCAATAGAGAAAATGAAATTCCTACTAGCTTATCAAAGAACGTGTGTGTCATGCCCTGGTAATCCCCTGGATACAAACACGGGACATAGTATCACAATTCACCCCAAGCTAATCATGGTGGCATAATTATGAGCATATTAAATATAATAATAACTGACGTGGAAGCAAAATCATAAAGTAAGTCTGAAATTATGGGGAATGGCGAGTTGTATAATATTAAATATCAAATCTCAGAGTATAATACAAGAGAAATATAAAACTCAAATTCTATGTTGAGTTTAATGATATTTTAAATAAGCCTCTTAACTAACTAGATGCCCCAGCTAAATCTAGAAAAAATATGAAACTAAAGACTGAAAGTGATAAAATTGTCATTTTACTACTCCTCTATGAATTAGGACTAACTAGTGAAGGTACTAAACTAAAGATTGGGACAGATCAAAGCATGATTGGAAAGCTTAGAACCTTGAACTGTATCATGAGAATATGTAGCGGAGTATGTCTTAGTGCATGAAAGGTACGAACCATGCATAATAGCGTAAATCTGAATAACAATATAACAGAATAAAGCAATAAAGGAATTGTATAATCCGAACATGATATATATACTAAATACTAAACTAACTAGATGCAATGACTAAATGATAACATGCTGAGACTTAATACTGACTATACTAAAATGTGGATGCTACTAATAACTTACAATAAAACCAAGTGAGCTAATTCCGCAGTTCGATTTATATACCCTATTGAGAGGAACGAACACACCCGTCCATAGGTATAGAGGAATGGTGAAGTTATCACTAAAATGATGCCTACAGAGGCGACTTACAACCTACGTGGCTTGTAGTTTTGGGACTATATGTGTGAAAGACCCTAGTCCAACTCGGTATTATGTAATCCCAATAGATTAAATGTTAAGACATTATTACTGAAATATGCAAACTGGAACACACATTAATATACTGATTATGATACATTCAAGACTGTGGCATGTATATCTGAAATACTAAAATATCTTATCTAGCATGTGTAATTCAAGAAAAATAGCTAGGGGTCTAAAAACGGGCACTTGGCGGCAAACTTAGCAATCCCATTCTTCATACCTTCCTACCAATAAACCTTTCTAAAATCGGAGTATATATTTGTAGAACCCGGATGAATGGATTATCTAGAGTTATGATCTTGTTCCATGATCCTTTCGTTGAGTCTATCCACCCTAGGTACACAGAATCTACCTTGAATCTTTATCACACCATCACCCCCATGTTCAAAATCTAATATTCTTGCTTATGAACATTCGCCTTCAAATAAAACAAAATGGGGTCTTGGTTTTGTTTTTCTTTCACCTCTTACATTAGTGATGATTTAGTCCCATTTGTTACCACTATCCCTCCTTTTGTGGAATCCAAAAGTCTTGACTATCAAGCGTTCAAGTTTGTGCACATTTTTGGCTAACTCTCTCTTTTCTTTTCAACATGGGAGTACTCCCTATGAATAAAAAGATTTAAAATCATCAAAAACCACAGTAGCCTTACCTGGGGGATTGTAGAGAAGACTGAGGTCATAAATCCTTGAGTAATTTGTAATCACCTTCTTTATGAGTTGAATCTCTTTCTAGGTAAACATAGTGTAATCAGGTAGTGATCAGTGAATATACGGCATTGAACACCATACAAGATCCTCCATATCTTCAAGCAAAAAAAAACTACAACAACCCAAATTTTAAGTCATGGGTTGGATATTATTCTTATGAAGTTTTTTAACTGTCTGGAGCATAAGCGATAACCTGACATTCTACATTAATCCACAGCTCAACCAACTTTGTATCATACGTACACCAAAAGCTTGAGTACCTTCTTGGTAAGGGTCTAAATTTGGGCAGTATTCATCATCTCTTCAAGTCTGAAATATGTTCTCAAAAAGATTTAGGCCACTGAAAATTGAAAGAATCAACTTGGTCTAAAGACACCAAAATAGGTGGAACACCTCTCAAAACTTTTATAGTAGTAGCCAAACCCAAAAATCTCCTTTAATATGTTGGGAGAGTTGGTCTAGGCCCAACTGTGGAAAGTGCTTCATCCTTTGGCTATCAATCTAATTCATAATCGGAGGAAACTATGTGGCTCAAGAATGAAGAGACTTAACCAAACTCACACTTTAAATACTTGGCAAAAAAACTCTTTATATTTCAAATATGAAAGACTTTTTGAGATGGCTAGGCATGATCTTTCATATTTAATAGATTTTTAAACTCTTTTAGCTCTATTAGGTTCATTCGGTATGGTTGGAAATAGAGCGATAGGGAGAAGTTTGGAATAAATGTCACGACGGAAGTTACATTTCTCTCATAGGAGGGACTCCGGGTAGGGTAGATTCAGTAGGAAAGTCTTTTGAAAACTTTTTAATATTAAAAACTGACAGGAGGGGAAGGTACCTCAAACATAGAGTCGTTAAAATTTTAGACTATTGATAGATACAACCCGTCGAAACTACATGTTTCTCCTTATATTACGAACGTGAACAATTATTAGACATCATTGCTGACTGTGAACTATTCTACACAATGATTGGATCATTATGAATTTGAACTTCACAACACCAAAATTACAGATATAGTGATGCATAAGAGACATGAAGACAATACATACCTGAAGACATCAAAATTTCTAACCCAGTCTAATCCACTTGTTGGGTTAGCCATGGTGTTCTTGTGATTGATGGAAGCAGGAACAATCACAATAGACTCTTTCCTCTTAGATTAGACTGCCCCAATGTGTAGGAAATTACATAAGGTTCAAAAATTCTCCAGGAAGAATTTTTTTAAACTTATTTGAAACATTAAGAGTTACAAAAACAAACTTGATTCCTAAAGTAAGCAAGCTTAAACTCAAAAGCAAAGACTTTTGTCTACCAGTGACAAAATTTGGAGAGTTTTCTTGCTATTGGACAGAGGCGCAATATACAAAAAAAACGTCCAAATTGCGGGGGATAAATTACATATGCGTGGCAGTCAGTAACCAACCCTCAATTTGCATTTCGGCAGTTGCCAAAAAAAAACCCCGTTGTTAGGTTGTCACAATTAAGCGCGGCGGGTTTTTCACCAACCCCTGGTTTAACCAGTCGCAGGGTTTTCGCAAGGGGTTTTGAATCCCCCAAATTGATATCAATACACTGTATGTTTCATATTTTGGGAATCAAAAAACCCACCTATTGTGAAGTCTGGGAGTCGCTGAACCCCTGCATTTATGAAGCCATTAAATTAAAAGGGGTGTCAACCCCTGCAAGCATGAACACATAGTAAACTGTTTTCAGCAGTTGCTAGTTATATTCCAATTTTACAGATTCATGACTAATTAACAGTACATTATAGTCAAAAAACATAAAAGACATATTAGTACAACATTATTTAAAACACACCAATATTCATAAGCAATAGATTAGTTTTACAGATATATTTGAAAAAAAACGTGATGAAACCCCAAACCATTACGACACAAGGAACTTCAAATAAAACTGCGAAAACGTTGAGGTAGTCCTGCTTGTATGGATGATGAAAAGTCTTACTAGCATTCTAAACTCAAGAAAGGGACCTGCACAGTTCATGGAACATCACCTACTGCAAAAGAAATGACAAAACAAAGGGGAATTGAAGGAGATAACTTAGCCATTAGAAGAGTGATGTCATGCGTTCTAAGTCGCAGAGAAAAACAAAAAAACCGGAGAAAGACGAAAAACCCTCTGGGGATTCGCTCAAAATTAAAATCTCAAATTGGATGAAAGAAGAAAGAACGGAAGGCTCAGCCTATTAGCATGAGAGAGAGAAGCTCCCAAGCGAACTTACTAACATGCCTAAAGCGCTTCGCCGATCTTATTTAATCTCAAATACCAAGTCTTATGACTTTTTTCTCATCGCTTAAAATTAATATTTTATCCATTTCTCTATTTGATGCCCTCATCACTTTCAGGATTGGTTAGCAGGAGTAATGAAAGACACACTAGATACTCAGTATTGTAGGCTATATTACTCTCTATTTCGTGCCTTACAAAGTATCGACTCAAAACTGGTTTGAATCTTAGAAGACTTTGAAAAAACGCTGCCAAGAATGTATGTCACTTGGGTTTTTGGAAACCAGTTAGTCATTGCCTATAAAATATAATGTAGCATAAAGAGCCAGATAAAAGTTGGCTTCTATTGGAAGACCTCTGAAAAGTTTGAAAGGGGGGATCGTTCTCATGACAGTGGTTAGGTAACTTTAGAAAAAAAGAATCAAACCGGTTGGAGCTTTCAATGTGGCTTGCGACCTTTCAAATTTAGTTTCAAGCTCTGAACAGTTCATGAACAGGTCACTTGTGTAAAAGTGTTACATGAAGGCATTGAAATTGCGCATTTTTTTGATTTCGAGAAGTTTCGTCTTAGAGAATAAGGTTACTTACAGGTTTTTTTATGTTATACTAGAGGTTGGAGGTGTTACATGAAAATTCTCAGATGCTGATCAGGTATCATAGCCATCGCAATCATCGAAAAGAAAAAAAAATATATAGATGATACTAAAATATCTTATATTGTGAAGTCTAAATCGGATCTTACCTAAATATTGTGCTTTCTCTTAAATCGGCCTTCTTCGAGCGCGCTGCAGAGGCCATGAAGACAAGTTCTAGGTTGGCTTTTATCTGTCTTCAAGAAGAGACTAAAGAAGATCATATTATCCGTAGCAGAAATATCACATTAAAGCTCGAATTGCTTTTAAACCGAAAAGTATATCGGAGCTTGAAATGAGAAGAATTTACCTTTAGAGGCACAGATGAGTGGCAGATATGCTCCTTGATAGTGGTTGTGTAGCCCACTGTAATCAAAAACAACAAAATCCTTAAAAATTAACATACTACGTTCTCAGAATTATTTTAAACAACAAATAAACTATGCCTAAATCTAGATAAGTAGGAGTCGGCTATAGAATACTCACAATTCGATTATAGACAAAGATACTGCGTAGAAACTAGTCTTTCCTTTATTATTTCAAAACTTGGACAGAGAATTTTCATGGTAAAGGATTGCACTAGAAATACACATAGTCCAACATGAAAAATGTAATATGCAAATGCACAACATACACGAACACGTAGATGGTACTAATTTGTTGTGGTTCTATTCAATTTCATCTTTCTGTTCTTGGTCTCGAGGTGCATGGTATGCATCAGAAATGAGATCTCTGAGAGACAAATGAGTATAGCATTAAACTAGTCTTTTCATGATTAAAATTTACTACGAAATAATCAAAAATGACTAAAGCATCTCTCATTAGTTATATTATATTATAGATTATACGTCATAAAACTCGAGTCCTTAAGTGGTTGTTGAATTGATCTTAACGGAGCCTAATCCAGTTTGTTTCAAAAAACAAGAGATACTTCATAATCTCCCTCATATGCAATTTGAGCCTTATCTACTGTCTTTAAATTAAATCATTGTTATGCATTAGTATTATCTTGAACCCTTGAAATCTACGGGTTTGGGTCAAAAAATCCCATAATTCAGAGTGAGGCTTCCTATCAAGGTTCGAAAATTGACCTCTAGTTAAAAGTGGAAAAACTAGAGGTTTCTTTACGAAATACTACTACAATAACAGTTAACGTCTCTTTAATCTTGAACAAAGGTCATGACAAAGTTTAGTTTCCCAAGAACACGAAGACATTCCGGAAGTCGGTCACATTAAAAATTTCTTTGCTCACAACTAAATTTTGAGATCATCAGTTCCCAAAAATCCAAATGAGAAAGAAAACAAAAAAACAAAACAAGGTAAAACTTTGATGCCCAAAGTTACAGGTTCCAAAACGATGGAGTACAACCTGCAAAGGTCATTCTAGCACTTACCAAACATTCTCTGTTTCGAAATGGATGCAAAGAGGTCTCTGAGCAAATGACAAACTTATAACATTTATAATCTTGTTCCCATGTCATGTCCAAAAGAATGAAAAGTATATAAGTTCAAGGAAGTACAATTTTGATAAAAAAGTACTTGCCCCATATCATTTCATAAAATTGCCAAAGGTAACATAAAACAAATTATAGTTACAACACAACTATCAGGAGAAATTATAATTTTATTAGAACTTACTAAAAAAAAAATGAGACATGGACAGACACATAGATTGTTATCTGGGATTCACCCTCCCAAGACTTCGAAATGAAATATTAGACCGCTTGGAGGAATGATTAATAGAACTCTTTATATGGATGTACAAATTACTTATAGTATATCTAATAATACTTATTCTATAGAATGTTAAACTTAAGTTTAATTACTATATTCAATGAATCGAAAAGCTAACTAGTGGTTAGAAAATAGGAATAAATATTAGCTTATTGTCTGCTTTTCATCTAGCTAGGTTGACGTTGGAATCAATGAAGTATAAATTTGACCTAGCAATCAATGGAGTATAAATAAGGAAGAACTGATTCAATAGCATTTAGCAATCAATGGAGATATTTAATTCTAGCAATTTGTTATATCCTTATGATCACTACACTCATCCTTACAAAATAAAATTTTTGGCCCAAATTGAAGTTGCTCCAGGGATTGAGCATTCATTCATTATTTGGAAAAATACCAACATGGAAAACTAAACATGATAAGTACAACAGATTACAACAAATAACTAATTCTACCACAAAAATACTGTTCAAATTTGATAATACGCGAATACAATAAGTACCTAATTCTACCTCCATGCATCAATCAAAACAACATAAAAGAAACTTATTAACCTAGTAAATACAATCAGTAATTTGGACAAAGCTCTCAAATTTGTGAAGATTCAGAGTGAGAAAATTCAAAGAATTGAGGTAAACTTAATGTCGTTAAGATTAGAGAAAGGGAAATATTACCTTAGAATGCCTATGTAATTTCGAATATGGTGAGTAGCTATAGTTTACGAAGTTTTGAGGGGAGATGAAAGGAAGCTGAAGTAGTGGAGAAGCGGCGGGAGAAGCAGCGACGTAGAGAAGTGTGCCGGCGAGAGAAGTTACGATGGAGAGTAACCCAATCCTATATGAGAGCTTGTATTGTAGAGTATGTTTGTATTTCAGAAACCTAAAATTACATTGAAAAAAAGTATAAAGAAGGGGGTGACGCTCTTTTATATGTGTATTTGGATTTTGTACATTAGTTCAGTACTAAAAATATTGTAATTTTAGAAAAAATACAGTATGATAATAGGAATACCATATTTTATATTTTAAAATAAAAAATTATATTTACGATGGCAGGGTAACCCTGACTATTTATTTTTTAGATTTTTCTCTTTATAGATGATGATGGGGTTTTAAACCCCCGCTATTTAATTTTATTTTTGTCACGCTACCAAAACCCCCTCTATTTAAGTAATTTGTGGGGGTTGCTGCTACTCTGCTTAAAAACCCAACGATTTAGAACCTGTTTTGTGAGTTGCGATTGCTCCTCCGACCAATGGTAGGAAGTAGGCTCCCTCTAGTGACAACCCTTTTTGCTAGATTAGTTGATGAGATTGGGCTCTATTGCCCGGATTTCCACACCCTGCTTATTCTTAGGACACTCTTTTATGAAAGTGAAACTCTTGACCGCACTTGACGAAACTTGGAAGGCTATCCGAAGACTTACAAGTGTGGTTTATACCAAACCTACCAATGCAAGCACCAAACTACTCTTTGTGATACACTACCTGGGATGGTTAGGGTCTGCCTTGAAGTAAGTTCTGCCGAGAGTTTTACCATTATACCCACTTTTCTTTCTGGACACAGGTGCACTAGAAGATGGAGGGGCATGGCCCCTGTTGTTTTTGAAAATATAGACGGTTCATACTACCTTTATACTGTCTAGAGCTCATCCCTGTCTTTATTTTTCTGCGCTTATACTCTTTTTTGTCCCAAACTTCCCCTTTCAACGTTCTGCACATAGACAAGCAACCTGGATGGGTCCATGACACCTCTCCGCATGTAATCCTGCCCTCTTTGATGATGAAACAACCCAAGCAGCTACAAAAAAAGCTAATTATGCTCATCAATGTCCTAACCATTTCAAGATCATTAGAAGATTTATAGTGTGGTGTGAACTTCAACCCATATTCGCGCACACTCATAAATTCATGCTTCAGTGTACGAATCTCTCGTATCTTAGTCTCTTTCAATTATCGGGGAAATAAACACCCCAAGAAAGCTTCTTCAAGAAAGGACCAACTAGGATATGGTGCATCCTCACTCTACCCTCCTTAAACTCATTGAACCAATTTCTAGCCACTTTTTTAGCTGATATGCAGCTAGTTCAAATATCTCAACATTTACAACATGCATGACATTAAATACCTTGTTGAGTTCCTCAATGAATTTCTCCAAATCATCATTAGTGCTTGAACTGGTGAAACTTGAGGGTTCATCCTCAAGAACTCGAGAATCCTTGAAGTGTAAGCCTCTTGTTGTCGAGCTCCTCATTGTTTCCCAACTTGGTTAGTTACAACTTGGCTTAGCATCCAGATTGCACCATAGGATTCAACATTGGTGACTTTTCCTTGAGGTTGAACTTCGGGTGCATTAGGTACCCCTTTCTCTTTTTGCTCAAAGTTTCTCCTAGCGGGACGACTTGGGGTTGCTCTTCGTGGATGCATGGTTATCTGAAAATATGCAAGAACGAAGAGAGAGAAACATTTAGAGATAAAACTCTAACGCACGAAAAGAGTATGAAAGTAGTGAGGACTTCCTAGATGTTGCAGCCTCTTAATTATAGATGTGGCACGCTTCACACCAATAACTAGAACTCTAAAGACACGATTTCATAGACACCCTAGGACTCTTTAGCTCTTTATTTTGATACAAAGTTTGTCACGCCCTGAGCCTACTCCCTGGACGTGCCCGACACTCAATGACCATTGTTGTCCTTGAGAGGACCCTTGGTTTGGCTTACTTAACTCAGCGGAAGAATTAACTCAATACAAGAAAACATTCTCATAAAATAACTTAAATTGAAAAATTTATCCAAAATGGCACTTAAGTCTCATATCAAAATATCTGCAGTACAAAGAAGAGACTCAAAAGTAAAATGTCTGACTATCTATGAAGCTTATATAATACTAAGAATGATGTTGGGACAGACCCCGCAACATCCTATAAAAAAGACTAAAAAGTAATAAATGTGTCCTCTAGAATGCAAGGAGTCTTTCAACTGACTCTGAATGCTTAGCTGGATCAATGAGACATTGGATGATACTGATTCCTGATGGTTCACCTGCGGTCTGCATCTTGAAAATGTGCAGGTTCAATCTGACATAAGTACAGGAATTTACGAGATGCAGGTCGAATGCTTACAAAAACTTAAGCTTGAAAAAGTGTAAGAAGAAATACTTACCTTTGCTCTATTCAGTCATGAATAATTACAAACCTAATATCAAGCAATACGACATATACAATATATTAAAAGTTGTAAAACCAGTGAAAACACTTAGTTCAGTAAAGAAAAGAAAAATGTAAAGTAACAAAAAATTACTTTAATTATAATATATGAAGTAAATATAGGTTATGCGGGAGATGAGATTCTGTAACTGCAACCATTTCACTATGAGCCTTTAAGTAATGGTACAACGACTTACTTCACGTTGTAAGAGGACCACGCTACTATACCTTGCTTTCAATATAGAACCTTAACTACTATGTGGATTTACTAGTCTATTCTGAAAAGCACTAAGGTATCATCTAAAAAGCATGACCCTTCTTCTTTCCATGTCTGCTGCATGGTTTATGGGGGCTTGAATTGGATCATGGATTCAAGGTTCATGATCTCATATTTATGGATGATTTCATGATGTTTAGATGTACCTTAGAGTGTTGGAATTAACTAAAAAACATGGGCACATCACTTAGGAACTAGTACGAAAGAGTGGCAAAAATGAATGAAAGGGGTTGGTAATTGGCTTCCGTGGCGCTTCACAGAGAAGGGGACGGGGGGGGGGGGGGAAAAACAGGCCCCAAACATCGTAGGCCAAGTTCGGGCGCTTTGGATGGAGCGGTGACCTAAGGCCCTATGGACAGAGATTGTCCCGTGAGGCTATGGGAGGCGCGTTGCCCCAGGGCCCTACGGACAGGCGTTTAACGTTTTCACTTTGTTTTTCATATCTAAATCTCTAAACCTCCATGGTTCTTTCTCCAAAAACTTGGGTTCATTATTATCCTAAATGACGAATAGATTTGACTCGAAAAAAAACCCAAAAAATTGAATCAAATCAACACTAGGCATGCAACAACCCAACCAAAAAGAATTCAATATTGTTCTTCAAGAACTTCACTTTTTCTCATTCAAATAATTACACACTAAATTTAAACAATTTGGTGTTTGGGTGAACTAACCTAACATTAAAATATCTTACATACCTTGATACGGATCACCCGTATGAAATTCCACTCGCATAATTTGACGTTCTTGGCGAATTATTTTCTCCCTTCCATTCTTCTTTTCTCTCTTCTCCAAGCCCTAAGCATGATTTAGATTTTCTAAACTAAACTAAAACTTGTTTTTACCCCAGATAATTCCCTACAACAAAATAGGATATTAATTTGTGAAAAGATTAGTTTTCCCTTCCCTAAATCCGTATTAGAACTTTCTCCAATCAAACACCCCAACTTAGGAATGATATTACTTACTCATACTATATTGAAATCGCACAAACGTGACCGCATTTGAAATATCTCTCCAAGAGATTTCCAACCATATCAAGAAATGCCTCTAGTTAACTCTGATCTAGAAGTTATGATTGTTTGAAGATGACCAAAACTCACTTTCTAAATTGAAATTTTCCAGATTTTGCCCTTTGTTTCGAAAAATGAATATCTTTAGTTTATTAGCTTACTCCTAACTATTTCAAACTGTGATATCTTACATTAAATAATAATGAAATTAAAATGCTGGGAAAACCCATATATTATCTAAATATATGAAAGCTGAGAGTTTGAATACAAAAGAGATATCAAACAATAAGATTAAAACTAAAACATACTATGTCTTAAAATAACCCTCTAAGCTGACTAGAAATGTTGGGAAATGCCCCTACTAGATATATCCAACGGAAACTAAATCTAAAAAAGATAAAGATAAACATATCACTAGTCCTCAAAGAATGAGGATTCACCACTGATGTTGCTGAATTAAACATCGAGAACCGATCTATTCATGATCTAGATTTTTAGAACCTAAACCTACTTTACGAGAAGATGTAGCATAAAGTATGCATCAGTATTTGAAAGGTACTGAGCATGCCTGATAGAGTATAGCTAAAACAAACATACAACTGAACAAGCAATAAAGAAAGAGTATAATCTAAACATGATATAGATAGTGAATACTGAGCTAATTGAATGCAATGACAACATGATGACACGGTGAGACTAAACACTGACTATAACAACACATGTTCAATGTAATGGAGTCTAACAGAAATGTGCAAGCTACTACTAACCAATAATTAAACCACATAATCCAAATGTGGCATTCGATGTATGCAGCCAAACAAATGAGAAAGACCCGGGCTCTTCTCTTTCGCCCCCCATACTCTAGCCAAAGTGTGAGACAGCTGGCAGATCAATGAAATGATGCCCACAATGGGGATATACAATCTATGTGGATGCATAGTTTTGGGACTATATGGGTGTCTAAATCTACTCCTACTTGGTATTATGCTACTCCCAATGGATTAAGTGAATTAACATATAATGACTGAATTATAGCAGTATACTAGATAGCTCGAACGGATATGCAAACTTAGAATGCACATCAATATACTGATAATGACACATTCAAGACTGAGGCATGCATATCTGAAATAACTGAAATTTCTAACCTAGCATGTTTAATTCAAGAACTAGAAAAATACAAAGCTAGGGTTCTGAAATTCAATCAAGAAACGAAGTAATAACATGATAATCTAATTTGGAAAATTTAAATAACAAATTCATGATAATCTACTAAAGTTATAGAAATCCTAGCTCTAGTAAATAGTAGTGAATCAAGAACCTAACTGAATTCTACGGACCTAATGGTCGAAAGGAATCCACTAGTGAAATCCCACATACGTGGTGATGAATTCCATAGAGAAATCTTTCGATTTTGGGGTGGAACTAATGAAATTTTGTTGCATTCTTGAACTAGGGTTCTTGACCTCTTTTCTCCTCTGAAGCTCTAATTTCTATAAGATTGATTTATTATTTTATCTAGGTAATTTGTAGTTATGTTTCTAGGCTAAAACTGTAAAAACCACAAAATTTAGGATTAAAATGACGAGATTTAAAAGTCTAATGAAATAGTGAAAGAAAAATATAACCTTGACTTAAAGATGCAAACGGTCTTACTACGACCACCTTCACGGACCATGAAAGAGACCACGGACCATGAAGTCGGTCATGATTTGGACTTGGTACTAAAATTGTAGAGGCCTGAACCACGACCCTCCCATGAATCGTGTTAAGGGCCACAGACCGTGATGAACGGTCTGTGGTGTTCACTGGGTGTTGGTGTTGTTGGGTTTAAAAGGTGTGAATGGAAAATGGAAAAAGTGTGACTTTTATGAAGGTTGCGGAACTCTTTTATGAAAAGTTATGAATGAAAAATTGCAATTTTATTAAAAGTTAGTGACTTTTATGAAAGGTGACGGACCCTTTGTGACCTTTGTAAGGCACAATAAGAAAATTTCACACTAAACCCTTGGTTTTCTATTCAATTAAGGCATTTCCTCTCATTTTAAAGAGACAATTTTTCTTTACTTCTTCTACCACTACTAAATCTAGTATTCTAAGTGTACTTTATTGCCGTTGCGTGGCTTGCTGATACTAGAGTTTTGGGATCAATACATTGGTGTATTGAGAATAATTCTATCTTGGGAGAACATATTCCAAATAAAACTCGGATACTAGAAGGGAATAAGTTCCTTTAAGGGGTGGCATTGTGCATTCGTGGGCTTGATCTTGATCTTCTTCTGTTTTCCAGATTCTATATGTGTTATTAGATTCTATATTTGTGTATATTTTGTTGTATGCTTTTAATGGTTCATTAAACTTTGATAACTTCGCATTTCTGCAAAGTTGTTGGAATTAGAATTAGTAAGATTTTTTAACATAGATGACAATAATTCTTCTTGTTATGAAAAATATTTAGTTATATATTTTATAATATTGTTTTATGATTCTAGTTCTGTACTAGTTTTCTTTTCTAGTTCTGAAATGTTCTTAACTTTGTAGGTCTTACCAAATTTCTTCAAATTTTGTTCTAAGTATCTTAGAACGACTAAGATCAAACAACAAGAGTCTAAACTGTTGGCCAAGAGAGACAACTGTTTCATTCCCACATGCCCTCCCACGGTCCTTGTGAAGGACCACAAACCTTTAAAGTGTATGTGGTTTTCACTTAGACTTTGGGTCTCTAAGGACCGACTTGGGGGTTTATTTGTTTGACACAACGAACGCCACCACAACCTGTTGTCATGTTCTAGGCCAATGAAAGGGCCCCATGGTCTGACACTTGGTCCTGGTGAAGTCCATGTCTCCATATTTGGGCCACGAGCAGTTCTTCCGAAGGTGGACATATCAATATCCTGTGAACTCGAGGGTGGTTCCCTAATTGAGTGGGTAGTTCTGCAAAATTTTCTTTATCTGATTTCTGAGGTGTTACAATAACCAAAACCTACAAACTATTATACAAAATAGAAATATATAGAAAGTAAGGAAACAACATGAATAAAGTAAAGAGATACACAATATTTTGTGTTTCCTCACTTTTCAAGTGAAATTTTGAAGAGAGAAAAATGTTGTTTCATGCAAAACTTTTTTCTTAGTAAAAATTCAATGTTTAATGAAAAAAACTTGTTGAAAGTAACATAACAACATCCAATGGAAGACGATTTGTTTTAAAAAAGGAATAGTCGCTTCGGTCAAGAAAAATATTGTTTCATAACAAGACGCGTTACTTCATATACTTATGGCCTTCTTACATCTTACTTTACTCCTTCTTCTCTACAACTCTAGAGATAGGCATTAAAACCGTCGTCATCATTTTCATTGTCATCATCTTCTTCTACATGCTTACAAACTAAATTTATTTCATCATCTTCTTCTTCATACGTAAAAAACTAAATTTATTTATTTTTCTCTGATTTTCTATTGCACTTCTTTCTACACTTTTAATAGGTAAGATTTTGTTATGCAAGACTTATTAAATTATTGACAGTCAAATTAGAATTCAGAGATAGAAAATGAATTTGATGAGCGTTGAGGTTATTTTTGTAATTTTTATCCTACATAGCTTAGTTTTATCTCTAATGTGTATTAATTTAGGTGGAATTTCCAAGGTGTTCGGGCGTTCTTTCTTATATGTTTTGCTTTTGGATCCTTCTGAAAACACAGGCGTGCTTTCTAGTCGACATCTGAAGTCTATTTATGAATAAGATATGATCAATCAACTTTCTAAAGTTTTTTTTGATATGTAGTGTGGTTAGTGTTTTGGTTCGATTGCTTTAATTGTAATTTATACATTCCAATATTTTAGTTTAAATTTCACACTCAGATGGAAAATTCATCAGCATAGTTAGCTCCAAATGGTAGAGTTTGAGTAGAATGACCTTAAGTTTTATCCTATGGTGTTTTTTGATGTTATAGTGGCTTTTATCATTGTGTTTGGTGTTTTATTACAAGTATTGACTTGGTTTAACATTTTTACAAGATATATGTTAATTTTTTCAAATCTGTTTAGTTTGCAATTTAACTTTTTTTAGGGTAGCATAATTTGATTTCATTCAAAGTCTTCTTAATGAATCATAATCTCCCATTAGGGGAATTCTCATTATTTGTGAAATTCTGATGCAATGCTTGCCCAGTATTCGCAGAGAGCACTGCCACATTTGTGAAGGGTAAACATGGCTGACCTCCATGTTTGAGGAAAGCCTCCATGTTTGCGAGGGTTTTATCACTTGAAACTAACAAGATTTAAAAGTCATTTTCACCATGCTAACTCAAGTTAACCACTTGGTGTTTGGGAGAATTAGAGGTCAATTTCTTGGTTGGTTGGTGGGTTTAATCCGAAAACAATATGGATATTTTTACGAGATGATCAGAAAAGCTTCGTAAAATTTTGTAAATTCCAACATTTTCTCATAATTACCCTTTGGTATTCATGGAGCTAATAATATTGGGGTCTCATAGATTGATTGTTGCGTGAATTGTTCCCATTCGGATAACAAGTTGCATGGGCGGTGTAGGAACTCATGTTAGAGTAAATTTTTATACTCCGTATATAAGTCCCATGATTATATTTTGGGCTTGTTTTTCCATTTTTATTTCATATATTTATGTGTATTATTTTTCTTGTTTCTGGACTTTCTTCCATGTGTTCATACCGTGGTATCCTGTGGAGGAACTTTGGACGGGAAAAGCTTTAGAGCAGAGGTTCTCGTGTTGTTTTAGCCTTATGGTTTGTTATAGTTTCAATATTCTTAGACTTGGCTTAGTTCCTTTAATTTTTTGTATTGAGTATTATGACATGTTAGCTTTAACTATACCAATCAACCCAATTCCTTAATTAACTTACTTTCTCAAGCTGGGTTGTAAAGATGCAAATGAATATATAATCAATCATTCATTCTACCATATACATCTTTCTCAAGAAGATAAAGAATTAAGCTAGAACCGAATTTGCAATTTCAGTTCATCAATTTAAACACACACAAATAACTAAATCCATTTAAAAAATTAAATTCAGATATTAACAATACACATAAGCTAAAGAATGCATTCAACTACATGATCACACCCTTGAGATAAGGGGTTTTAGCAAAACATAGCAAAAAGTAATAAATTGTTACAATAAAAAGATTATACATTAGAATTCTTAATAATCTGCAAACCCATCGCCAAAATTAAATCTACATTCCAAAAACATCAAATCAAATATCCAAATCCTCTCAGAGAACGTTCAACAATGTAACAATTAGAAAACTCTCAAAGTCTACGGAATACACACTTGGGGAAATCCATTTCTTCTTTTAAAATAATGAATTTATACGTTCCCAAAAACTCAGGAAGGAGTCCAATTGGCGAGGTTAGTCGGGATAACCGATCGACTCGGTGATCCGCCGAGTTGCACTTCATCTCTCCTCTTTTTGTAGCTAATGTATCCCATTTTTCTAGAAGATTAGGCAAGCAGGTTTGGGAACACGATCCATTCTTCGTGTTTCTGAATTACCCTTTGCTCGCCAGGTTTACTTGATACATGGGCTACTATTTAGGAACTTCTGGGGAGTTGGAGGTTCATTCAGCGAGTCGCCGAGTGGATATTGCGAACTCCAACATCTCTTTTCTTCAACTTTTCAAACATTTTCCCTCAATTTTGCATCATTATGACCTTTCCTAGTTGATAAACCTTAATTTCTGCATATAACACATTAACATGAGTTATGAGAATAAACTAGGCATTGAGGACACTAATTCATTGAAAATAAGTCCTTAATGAGTCGACAAAGTTGACATCAACACCAAACATAAAACTTGTCAAACCGAGATCAATCAGGCCCCCCTGGATTTGCTCAAGTAGTGCTCTCGAGATTCCACACCACACAACCACAATTTCAAACTCAATGTTCCCCTTTTGCTGATCTCCACTTGTTAGGCTACTGGCTTGCTTCCACCCTTATCTCTTGCTCACTTCTCCTGTTTCCCGCGTTCCTCCCCCTCCCCCCGTTCGCCCTTCCCCTTACCCCAATTTCTTTACTACTATCCTTTTTTCAAGTGGTGTTGAACGATGCCCCTCCCCCCCCATTCTTCATGTTCTGCTCCCCCATTACCCGTTCTCACGCCGCCAGCCTCGCCCCCCCCGTGCCCCCCCCCTTGCCCTTTCGTTCCTCCCCTATCCCCACCCACCGGCAACAAACCCTCAGCAGTCACAGGCCGGGACTTTCAACCACCTTGTTTCTCACCAACTCCTAGTCCGGAGACAGTGCCGCCACGAGAACACCTCCCCTCGGACCACCATCCGGTCCCTACTGTCTTCAACTCATGGCTCCCATTCCCTCCTCGTACGGTGGTGTTTTAGCCCCCTCCACCCAACAATCGGCACCCCAAGCCTATTCCAGTGCTCACCTGTCACAAATCTGCCCTCCCCTATGCCAAACATTCGCTCGAATACCCACGTTTCCCCTCACAGATCCCCTTCTCTCCCAGCCTGTTTTTCCCCATGTCCCCATGTATTCTAACTACTCCACCCGCCTCCGGGTGTCCACCGCGGGCACGTTCCTTTCCCGTACTTTATGCACGGGTTACCCGCCTGGTGATGTAGTCCAGTCTCCTTCACAAGGCACGCGGACAGACAGAGAAACGAGCAGGTACACAGCAACAGGAGAGGTCGCAGAAGGAGATGTAGGCACAAAGCTACACGCAGTGCCCCTCACCCCCGGGACCCATTGTGACACAGGTCGAAAGGAGACCGAGTCACATAGTACCGCGGCGATAGGTGAAGACCCGCCAGGCGAGCCACGGCCCCACGACACAGAAGGAGAGACAACACCTCCTTGCCCCCCGCACACCGTTATATTAATAATTCAAAGCACAGAAAAAGCGGGGAAAGAGGCAGAAGAGGGAGAAGACGAGGAAGGAGGGAAAGAAGGAAAGCATAGGAGAGGCCAAAGATACCAAACAAGGACATCACTCGTTAGGATAAACAAGTATATCATGTATGCAACCAGACGAGCAGTGAGTGCCAGACGTTCGAGTTGTTGAAGGACGCACCAACAACGCCGCAAGTCATCAGAGGGTGCACTTTGGGACATGGGTATTATAGGAAACAATAACTCCCACGTAATTCAACGCCGAGCTTACGTAGTGGAAAAGCCAATGGTAGACTTGATACTTCCTCTGCATTGACACTCGTACCTTTTTGTCTGGATCTCTTAGACCGTCCAACAACCAGGTTTGTCGCATTTACAGAGCCAATGTGGGCGGGCCTGGTGTTTTTGGTACAATTGCATAGGGATGTTGTGGGCCACATGTTATCTAAACACTTGTAAAACAACTGCAAAGGCCCCACTAAATTATATTGTGCAGGTGAATCCCCAACTGATAAGGAAAAAGAACATAAATAAGGAGCAGGACAAAATTTGTGTCGAGCGACGCATAATGTTAAGGAGTGTAAAGACGAAATATCGGTATATATGTATACAATAAATCTGGGATTGAAACAAGCGGTGTACAAAAAAGATTAAGTATATAATGTTGCATACCCGTGCTTTTTTTAAAACACGCGGACGCCTGTTTGGGGTCGTGACTTGTGCCTTGACATGTGGAACTTTGTGATTGGATTTCGGCCTTTTGCTGAATTTTCCTCCAATTTGGATTCCGATAGAATTCTAAAACATTGAATAGTCATTAATCTCATCAAAGTTCAACTGAATCCCTCCACCCATTTTCCATGCCTGCGCACCACCAATACTTTGCCGCACCCTTGCCTGTATTTGTCTTGGCCATGCTATCTTTTAATCAACTCATGAAATTCATTGTTTTCTTGATTCTTTTCATTCACATTTGACTATGATTTAATTTAGCTCAGCTCAATTTTCCCGCACTTGACTAGACCATGTATTTTTCACATGCCAACTTTGCCCACAACCAAAGTCGATCGACAATCCAAGCCTGTCGATTGCTGCTGCCCTCTAGCATGCCAGCGTCTTTTTCATGTCAGGATGAAAAGGACACGGCCCAGTCAACACATCCAATTTGATAAACGCGACAGATCTTAGAAGCGACAATTCTAATACAGTATGTACGGTGACGACAACAGACAAACTTAGTTGATGGAATAAATGCCCCCCTGAGACATGTGAGGAGCAGCCAGTATGAGAGAGTGGGAAAAACAAGGGGTGTTGAAAAATAACGTGGGTTAGCAGGAAAACCAAGACCCTGTGCCGGACCAGCCAAGAGCGGAGATATGTAGCAGTAATTTGGATGAGACAGCTTACACTAGGAATTACACTCTTTTTGAACTCCTTTTCTTCTTCGACAAAAAAAATTTATTATAACCTTCCCAAACACACCAAATAAGGGAGAGTCACACAATCTGGCCGCGAGGACTGAGTCAGGAGAATTGGTTGATCATGACTCGGCAACCTACGCAAGTGGGCGCCAGTGAAAGCTAAGATCTGTACATTCTTTTGTTGTGAGGTAGGGTGGGGCCCGGCACGCATGGGAAGAGAGTCGAACATGGACGCAAATATGTATTGAAGAAGAGCGTGGGGAGAGAGAGAGACACAAGAGAAAAGTGGATAGCAGACCCAAGGAGCTAACTCCCCTGATGAGACCGGCGGCGTTCCGCTCGTCAGGAGGCAGGTATACGCGCCAAGCAATATTATTGATAGTGTTGAGTCATCAACAATCATAACCATCAAATTTAGCGACGGGGAAACATTAAAAACAAAAAAAAAATACCAGTAACTAGATAGGGATGAGATTAGATAAAGTACTACGTAAAGACTGACCAAGTGAGGAAACAAATGGGATAACGTAGTAAAACTAAGAGAGGATTAATGCAGTAAAAGGAACCTCAAACTAAACAACCATCTTATCAGAGATTCGAAGCACAATAGTGAAAGAAAAGAGGAATGCGAACAACAGTGAGAAGAAACAAGACAAAGAAAAATGCCCCAAGATATATATCAGAAGATAGATTAGCACGCGAAGAACCAAGGGACAGCTTGTAATAGCAAAAAGTATTGAAAACGAAAGTTTAAAAAGGGAAAGCTAGGCGGACTTCCACATCCACATCTATGCTAATCCCTAGCAAGGAATAGATACGAATGATAAACGAACGTTGGAAAAGAGTGAACCATTTCCTCGGCACTGTCCAGAAGGAACCGGTAACACCAAGATGCGATGGCCGTACTAGTCACACGACGAAAAACGACTTTCAACTGATCTCAATTTCTTCCACGGCCCTGCAACCTATTATAGAAAAACAGGAGGGTACGTAGATTAGGGAGTACTGGGAGTGCGGAATTCGGTCCTAGATAAGAGGATATGGTAACTGAAAGTAAATTGGGGGTGTACATGGACACAACGATGTCAAAGGAGAAAATAATGGACTATGAACTAAGGAGTGAAAAGGAGAGAAAGAACTCTTCGACACCACCAAGCATAAATGGGGAAGCAGTAAAAGAGCGATAGTAGCCGAACGAGTATTATTGAAAGAAAAACCATGAGCAGAGGAAGTCAACTCTACAGATTTCCTAATTCAAGATGTTATATGAAAAAGAGGAGTAGAAATAATAAGATGAAATATGACAGGGATTCACCTTAGTCAAGATGGCAATTATTAAAAAGCAAACATAAGTCATTTTCTATTAGTGAAACATAAGGACTTGGAATCGCACAAACATAATTTTAGAACAAACTCCGAGCAAAAACTAATATTTTGCTCCCCCTTAGCCGGAGACCTCCTCCCCCAGACTGGTTTATTTGAGTCTTTTCTATGTTAGTTTGTTAGTTCAATGATGTCTTGATTAATGATGTTTTTACTTATGAGGCAATTGTCCATTGTAGTCCCCATTCCTACAATGATTAAGTAAATACCAAAAATAATACCAAATGATTGGGACTACCCTACTTACAAATATTCTTTCCATTCTTGTTAAAGGTGGATGTTAAGTCTTTATAAAGTCAATCTTTATTAGCTATGGGACCATTATTTGTCAATTTGCATATAAGATAGATGATGATTGTGGCCATATATTTATTGGTTAGGCAACCTTATTTGATCATTTGTATAATATAAAGATGAGGGGTGATATATTTATTGGCTATATAAGATTGTGTATGGCTTAGTCATTGGCAAAACACTATATAATATGTTGGAATCAATATGATAGCCCAATTATTGGCATAACCCCATATTGCACTAAACACTGGTTCATAGAATATCATTAGCCAAGTTAATTAACTTCATGTAACACTATAGTAATTTCATCATTAAGAAAGACAAATTTTTTTAACCCATTTAGATTAGCTTATAAGAAAAACAATTTCAATCTTCTTAAACACAAGTGGCGTTACAAATTTTCTTATCTCATATAAATGATACTTCTTATCATATGGATCGAACCTATAGGGTTTTTCTTCATGCCACATTATCAAATCCTAGAAAACCTACATAAATGATAAGTAGCACCACATAACAATAAAAATTCCTCGAGATTTGCATTTATACAGAACAGCTAGAAATACGCAAATAGGGAGAACTGGGAGATGAACATTCAAAAATCTCATTGGAAACAACCCTAATTTCGGGTTCCTGAATCAAAACTTTTGAAAAAGACGTCTGGAGAAAGGAATCCAGAGAGAAAACAATACATACCTACTGGGAGAATTTTTCTACGAAGATTACACTTGTACATTTGCCACCAAAATCTTGAAGAACAACTTGATGAAATCGCCTAAGGAGAATCGATGTGTTTTTCTTATATATGTTCTCTGTTTTTTTTTCAATCGTGAGTTTCTATTTGATTATACGTGCGTATAGGTCCTTAGGAACTGAATATGACTAATTAACTTAGGATACTTAACTTAATTTTAAATAATCGAATAAGCTAATACCAAAATGCCCCCTCCTAAATTGACTAAAAATAGGAGAGCGATTGACTTCTTAATTCACAAATTTTTCTAGGGGTCGGTTGAACCAAGATTTTATTAATTATTAAGTTTATAATTTAATTCAATTTAGTGACCGTGAGTAATTACAAAAGTACCCTAAAGTCACTAGGACCATTAACCAACATTAAACAACCTAGGTTAGGTACTAAGATTGTTCTTAGTTTAGTTAATCGGTAGGTCAACCGGTTAGGTCTTAGGATTCGGGTACACTTGTAGTTATTTTTAGTAGTCCCTAGGTTAGTTATCTAAGTTAGGTAAGTTAGTTAGAGCCTAGGACTGGTTAGGAAGCTAGGCGCCACATTGGTTGACCCGTACGTGCGCCTTCCCCCTAACCGCCCTAACCGAATTAAGTTGGGCTTGGCGCTTGTTCTCTTGGCGGTTAGCCAATGTGCTTGAACATGTGTTGCTGCGTACTTCTTGTTCACTTCTTGTCCACTTCTTGTCCAAAGGATCCTCACTATGTCCTTGGGTACTGCTTAATCTACATGATCATGTGTTATGGTACCTAGATTTGACACTTGGATGCGTCGTACCTAATGTGTGTAAGCTATGAAATCAAATTTTTTTGCTTAGGGTCTTCATTGCAGGTACAATTCCTAAACAAGCTTTGGTTGAAGCATTGAACGTCAAAGTATATCTTAATGCATAGAAATTGGCTAACACTCTTAAGCCAATATTCTGTAACATGCCCAATATTGGGCATTGAGATGCCTATTTACCCCAATACATATTCTTAAAACCTAATAGGATCTTCACTAGACAAGTACATTTTCTAGAATGTTATATTATACCTCCTCCCTTGTGAACATTCGTCCTGAATGACACTACACATCATTTTGAATAAAAGAGGGATTTCGAAAAAACCATTCAATATACTGTAAACTTATCTGTGAAATAATCTGATTCACAAATACTCTGGATGATGACATCACTCAAAGGTTATCTGAAGCTCATATTTTGGAGATGAGGAACTTCCTCATCTAAATCTCAATTTTAACTCAAGCCACATCACACACTCACTATGTGAGAAAAAAATCATGTCAACGCTACACAAAAATAGAAACATTGTGAAATCAAGCATGAACCTAATATTAACATATAGTGCAAATGTATTAAAACAAACAGGTATGACTAAAACACCAAAAACTGAACATAATGCCACTAATAAATTTAGAGTTTCACAAACAAAATCAGACTTAGTAAGAGATATCTGACCCAAGAAATGTGGCAAAGTGAAGTGGGTAATGGGATCTTATGTAGTCTCGGTATCCATGTTGCTCCTCAACAAGGTGTGGTTCCTCAATAACACCTTTACAGTGGCAACCTCCTGGTTTCTCGTGCTCACTTGGCGATCTTAAATTTAACTGGAAACTCTTCAAAAGAAAGGTTCTCATCGACCCTCATCTCCTCACAGGCAGATGATGCTGGGATCACTTAGACAGTTTTAAGCATCGAAACATGAAACCATTGGATGTAACAGAAGCCCTTAATTGGGTACACTTCAGTTAGTAGCAATATTCCTTACACATAGACGGCCTCATACGGACCTATTATATACCCGGACTCTCAACTTCCCTTTTATTACCAAACCTTCATACCCCTTTCATTGGTTATATCTTTAGGTAGACTTGATAGATTACCTTGAATTCAGAATCCCTAGCTTCCTGTTATCAAAATAGACCAATCTATACCTAATCATACTCACCTTTTCCAAAGCCTTAATAGTATGACCTTAGGGCAAGGATGGAAGAGACTCTCCTACCTGAAAACCACCCTTACTGGGGACTACAGCTGTGCCATACAGTTCTTCAAAAGGTCCCATCCCTAATACTTGGCATGGTAGCTATATTATAAGGAGAACACATCAGTGGTAAGTGATCATCAACTCCTCTGAATCAATAACACATGCTCTACAGCATGTCTTCAAAGTTCTAAAATGTACGCTCTGCTTGTCCATCATCTGAGTTGTATGAAAAGAAGTACTAAGTTTAGCTGGTACCCAAGCTCTTTTGGAAAAAGATCTAGAAAAGGAGAAAATGAACTAGGCTCCCCATCCAATTGATAGATAAAGGGGATACCATCCATCTCACTTATCTCATCAATATACATTCTTGGCATAATCTTCAGCCTTTGTGGTAAGTAGACCTTACTATGAATGAAAGTGAAGAAGAAAAGTCATCCTGTCAACAAATAACCCAAATGGCATATTATTGCAGTTCCTGGTCCTTCGCAGACCAAACCAAAAAAGTCCATATTAATAGCCTCCCACTTCCAGGATGGGATCTCAATAGACTGGGTAAGACATCCGGCTTAAGGTGTTCGGCCTGGACCTGTTGGTAATTGGCACTCCTCCACAAAGCTTGAAATATCTTGCTTCAACTTCCCACCAATAGATCTCCTTGAGACATGATAGGAACTGGATTTTAAGGAATACTTGGAGCCATTGGCCTCTGACACATATTTGGCCTCCATAGTATCAATATTGAGGGCAAATAATCTGCCCGGGTCATTCTAAGCACACCATCTCCCCTAGGGAGAATGATTCATTCAGAGTACTCATCACAAAGTATCTCAACTCATTGAGTACTGAGGTCAAAGATGCTGCTTAGCTTAATATCACAAACAAAATGAGGATTAGAACTGGAATAAACTGTAACTTCCCCACTTGTGTATCTACTAGTCCTAACACGCTAACCTAGCAATGGGGGACTCTTAACCAAACTCCTTATTCTCCATCATTAATATGAGACACACTGCCCATACATTAATCGGCTTCAACGCTCGGCCCTATATTAGCCTACCTGGGTGATAGTGGACACTTACTGTAATAATCCTTAAGCAGCTATAGCATCTCGCTAACGAAGATGTCAATTCTCTATATTGTACAAAAATGACTGAAGACTCTTATGGTCAGTCAATACATCAACATGTACACATATAAGTAATGTCTCCAAAATTTTAATGCAAAATACCACAACACTAACTCCAAGATATTGGTTAGGGTAGTTGTCTCGTGGATTTTAAACTGTCTTGATGCGACTATCAATCACCTTTCATCAGCATACGACACATTCAAAACCTAATCGAGAAACATCACAGATAAACCACTAACACTTCACCACTCCTCGTCAATATGAGACAGTCGGAGGCTGAAGTGTGAGTGAGTTGGCCTTTGAGCTATTGGAAGCTGTTTTAAGTTTCAGACAGCTCAAACTTTGCCTTGTCTTGTCCAAAGCTATAAAGCCTAGTAGCAACAAGAGGAAAAGCCCTCAAAAACCCTACGATAGGAATAGACAAACCCAAGAATTTGGGATGTCGGTAGGAGTGAGGGTCTCAGCCAGTTCTGTACTGACTAATCTTTTTCGGAATCAACCTCTCACACCCTGGTCGGACACGCACCATGACCAAGGAAGGCACTTAATCTCAGCCAAAACTCTCATTTGCTAAATTTGCTGCATGAAAGTTGGTGTTCCCAAGTAGTAGCAATGTACATTCTCAAGGAGGTTCATGCTCTTCTTGGTCTTAGAGTATATGAGGATCATTATGAATTCTATGGACAAAAGATCAAGGTATTCATGGGAAAACCTATTCATAAGATGCATACACGCAGGTGGTGCGGTAGTGAGACAATGAGCATGATAAAAAACTAAATGACCATACCTAGTGACGTAAGGAAGTCTTAGGAAGTCCTCTTGTCTTACTCTAGGTGGTGATACCTTGACCGGAAATCTATTTTCGAAAAACTGAACCTTGGAGCTGATGAAATAGATCATTACTTATGGAAGAGGGTTATTGTTCTTATCGTTTATAGTAACTTTGTGAGGTGCAGATAATCGATATAAACTTCTAAGAGTTCCAATTCTATTTCTTCGCCGAACCAACTGGGAGCACCCCAGGCATATGCTCAGCTAGATGAAGCCCTTATCAAGTAGATCTTTAACTGCCAACTTCAACTCTGTGAGTCGCTTGAGCCTTCTTAAGGAGAATGTTAATTGGCTTGGTGTTGGGATGTAAGTCAACACAATTTAATTAATTTGCGTTCAGGAGGAATCATGGTAAATCATCCTGAAAGACATCTTGAAAACTCATTCACTATCGAAACACAGTTTATGGAAGGAAAATTCCAGTCTAAGTGCATTGACTATGACCTAGTGGTATAAATAACCTTTAGATAACATACTTATCGGCATAAGATGGGAAACTACTTTGCTGTTGGATTTGAACTCACGCCCTTCCATGCAGCTCTGTAACTCATTAGAAACTGAATCCCTTTACTACCCTATTTCGACAGTCACTATGGTAGCATAGAATTTAATGGAGACAGTCCATATAAAAAATTATGTCAAATTCAAGCTAGTTAATTCTATTAGGTCAGCAAAGTAAATCTATCAAGAAAAGAGTTATTGGGCAATCTCTATATACTCTTTCAACTCTAGGTTGATCCTACTGAAAAGTATAACTAGAAAAGGTAAAGGTTAATGCAGGATCTCAGGAAAGCAAGTCAAATTCACTAGCTCTAAAGGGTTAAAAAAATACAAGGTGGATCCTGGATCTAACAAGTATACACAGGAAAAGAAAATAATGCAATATTACCAGTACCATATCAGTTGACTTCTCCTGCTACTCCCCCTCTACCTTTCCAAGCATAGAACTTGTTCCTTTCGGACGCGCCATCGCGCAGCAGTAGGAAGTAGGATAGCGAGGTTGGTATCTACCTTGGCCCTTATTCTCACATGTGAGCAGTTCCCTGATTCATATTGCCCAATCTTGCCGCACCCATAGCACACATTAGAAACCTTCCAGGGGACACTACCTTTATGCCAAACGGACCACACTTACCAACGACTTTCGTCATGCTGGGCCTTTATCATTGCCCTTCTTGAGGCACATACTTGCCCCTTTGGCATTAGTGTTGCTGGAAGAAGTAGGTTACTGAGTGCTAGTGCCCCATTCTTGAACATGGGTCTGTTCTGAGCTCCAACAAACTCCTACCCAGTGCTAGAACCAGCGTGATCTGAGGCTAGGCTTTGCCTTCTGGACTTTCTTTCTCCGACGACTCTCACTCAACCGTTGCTTGGCAGTACAATAAACAACTAGCAAGGTCCAGTTATTATGCAACCCTGGCGTGCCCGACCATTCCTACAGATCCTTCGATTACACCAGTCACCAACCTGCTTATCTATCCATGCTATTGGGCCACCAGGGAAGAATCATATTTGGAAAGTAAACAAAACTTCAAGGAGTTTCCTTTGACTGTCATTTACCTGCTAACGTAGGTTGATGAACTCCTCAACCTCAGCCTCTATCTTCTCTCTAGGAAAGAACCTAGTCCAGGGATGCCAGTCTGGAGCAATGTACCTAGTAGGATGGGGATTAACTAGTGCTCGAGCCATTCTACCCAAACTCTTTACCATTACCTAAGCCACATCCTGGAGCTGGTATGCAACAAAGTCACCTTTTATCTTTCATTAACATTCTAGAACAGAGAATCTTGTGGGCTAGATCCAACAACTCTGGGTAAACTCTTAATTGGTCTGACCCAAAGTAGACAGAAGATTCATCTGGTGAAATATATGGTGCTTCTAGCCATGGTCTAGCATGTGGGGGTCTCCATGGGAGCACCCTCCTAGGGCCTGGGGCACTGCTGATATTTGTGACTGAGCAGTGATGTCTTAGAGCCATATGAACAAGTGTTGCTCCACTTCTCCATCAAGTAATGCAACGGTTGACAGATACTTGGGACTCCAGCAGCTGGGGGCCTGAAGAAGGATCTTGGTTTCCAATAGAAGATGTTTATTCAACTCTTCTGCCTGCATTTCATCTTGGGTTCATTTTTCTACAGGCGACAGAAGAAGGCAGTAGATGCTAGAATGACACAAATGTCAAAACTTTAACACAACACGATAAAGATTAGAAAAAGGAAGGGATTTCTAACATCACGAAGTCTATAAGGTAATTGGGTTGTGGCACTTCACAACAATAAGCTAGAAAACTTACGCACACGTGGTTGTTTTTACGACTTAGCTTATTCCTAAATAATTTAATGCATGTCTAATACCAAAATTTTGTGAAACCAGGGTCCTAGACCCAATGAGGACCAGGTTTGTCAGTAACCTCTCAGAGGTCGTAGAAAAGTTCTTTTTTAGATTTTGCATCACTATAATATATTTAAATTTAGCAGAAAAATTAAACTTTTTAACTTTGCTGAGTTGTACTGGACTTCATCTGGACTTAAGATACTTTTTGCATCAAGGTGACTGTACGAATATCTCAAACTAAAAACAAACACCATCTATTAACAGGATTGAACAATCGAAATGAAGAAATAATTATATCATTAATTGTTGCCAAACCAGCATTAATAGAAAATTTGAATAAATGTTTGAAAGGACAACGCTAGGGACAACATCCACTAGCTATGTCTTATCTTATAAAGCTAGATATGTAAAGCGTTAGACATCTCGAAACTCAAGAGGACCTCTACAAAATTCATAAAGGACTAGTCCCAAACAGCTTCAAGTGATCGGCACTTCTTAAAGGACCGTGAACTATATTAAAATAGAATTGTATATGGGTCTAGTAAAAACTTGTAGGTGTTAGGGTCTATGCACATAAACACATAAGGACTATGCCTGATCAAGGAAAGATCTTCTATAGAACATGCCATTTTTTGAAAGTGCAAGTCACTTACTTTCCTAATTCGTTATTTATGAATCATTGCTTGGAATATGACTATTTTCATCGCATTTAATCACACAAACTCATTTCTAATATGAAACATAAAACACTTGGAATCATGAAAATTAATTTAGAAAACTAAAAGCAAATTACTATTTTTTTTCTCCACCTTTAGGACGACAACAACCTCTCCCTAGACAGTTTATTTTTCAGTCTTTTGTATTTGTAGATTAGGTCAAGATCTCATTTTATCCAATTTTTATTCGAGTGAAATGATCTCATCGTTGTCCCATTTTACAAGGATCAAGTAAGTAATCAAAAGACTTAGGAAATGATGGAATACCCTACTTCAAGTTATATTTCCATTCTTGTCCAAATGGGCATGCAGGCTTGATAAGCCAATCATTTGATATTGACCATTATTTGATAATTGGCATAATATAAAGATAACTAGGGCATATTATTTATTGCTATATAATGTGGTATGGCTTAGTGTCATGGCCAACTCTATATCATATGTGAAAATAAGTTATTGCTAAACAAATTATTGGGATAATCCAATTCACTAAACACTGGTCATGAGCAAGACCATTAGCAAGTCATCACGTAATGTTACGAACTATTCCATATTCTCACACACAACATAGCATACAATACTTCTTATCTCATGTAAGTGATACTATAATCAACAATCTAACTATAGGTCTCATTCGACAAATATCAAATCCTAGAAATCTACACGATAATGAGATTTAGCACCACATCCAAACAACATTCTCGAGATTTTCATGATACATACTATAGAATGCGAAATAGGGGAGAACTAGGAGATCAACATTCGAAAATATCATTGCGGGGACCAACCGTATTTAGTTTATGTTTTCCTTGAATTCAAAACGTTTGACAAGCTCCTGGTAAAGGGAAGCCAAAGAGAGAAAACCCATAATTACTTGTAGAATTGAAATCTATGAAAGATCACCGGTACCTTTTCACGAAATATGTGAAGAATCGCAGGTTAAAATTGCTAAAGGAGAATTGATATTTTTTCTTAGGGTGTTAATTGTTTTTCAGAAGGTGAAGTTTCTATTAGATAAATGTGAGTACTCCGTCTTAGGACTGAATATTGGCCTCATTCTCACCTTAGGCCTAATTAATATCAATTATATTATGACAAAAATGACCCTCCCAAAAATTGATAAAATAGACAGAGAGCAGAATTAGCAAAATCTCAAAATTTGTCAAGCGTTCGAGTTGAACCATGATTTTAATTAATTAATAAGTTTAATTCAGTTAATTAAGTGACCTGAGCCAATTTACAAAAGTGATTCCAAGTCACTAGGACCATTAACCAACCCCTTTGGACCAGCCTAGGTAGGGTGGTACTAGGATATTTCTAGTTGTACTCGGGCTAGTGTCACCCGGTTAGGTCTTAGGATTTCGGGTACACTAGTTAGTTTATTTTAGTTAGTTATTAGGTTAGTTAGATAAGTTATTTAGAGACTATATTGGTTAGAAAGATAGGTGACACGTGGCTTGAACATTGTACCACAAACCTTCCCCCTAACCACCCTAAAACCGAGTTCGGTTGGGCTCTGGCCCGAGTCTTGCGTCTATTAGCGTTATCATGTTCTGCAACATGTGTTTCTGCGCACTTTGTGTTCACTTCTTGGTCCTCTTACTTTTCACAAGGTTTCTCACTATGTTCTGGGTCTGTTTATCTACAGGAATCATGTTTGAATGATAATGTGCATGGTACTAGCGCTTGACACTTGGATGCCTCGTAACGTACAATAATGTGTGTAATCTATAAAATCAAAAACTTTAGCTTTGGGTCTTCTTTGTAGGTACCAATTCCTAAAACAAGATTGGAGGGAGCATTGACACATAAAAGTAGATCTTAATACATAGAAATGGAGAAACACCCTTAAGTAAATATTCTATACATGCCCTATATACGAAATATTGGGCATTATGAATATGTATCCCAATAAACTATTCTAATACCTAATGACTCTTTCCTCAAACAATTACATTTTTTGGAATATTACAAGAAGGATCGCAGAGCGACGAATCCCAACCGCGACCAAAAGACCATTTATCGGACTTAAGACATTAGGTTTATCTGTGGGTCAACAACTTCGCACGATTTGATTAAGATGGTTCTTCTTCCGTGACACCGGGGTTAGTGGTGAACCACACCTACAGCATGAGTCGTAGATTAGACTATGGTCCGTAGATTGCACCTGCAATTTTTGAAAAGCTGAATTTGGTTTGTGTTTTGATACAGTGTGTTACATTATCTCCCTTTGGGAAAATTCATCCTCAAATGATTACTAAGCTAGCTCAAGTAGAGGGAGATAGCACTATACCTACGACTAAACAGTGAGAATTGACTTTCTGACTTAACCGAGCTCCAAGAACAAGCAAATACGCTTAAAATGCAAGTACAAACTGAGGGAACATGATTCTAAGGATGAATGTACGTATGAATGAGTGAAAAACTGAAATGAAGCTATCACCTCAAGTTGGAGCGGAATCGGAAGGAAAGAGGTGATGATACTTGGCTTTCATAGATGTTCTTCTTCACAAGTAGCTTCCTCTACGGACTGACTCCTCCACAAAACCTTGACTTAAGGGACTTCGTCGTTTCTCAACATTCTAACCTGATGATCAAGAATTTTAACTTGTACATCCTCATAAAAAGGCTATATTTCACCGCTACACTCTCTAATGTCACTATGGCTCCTAGATCACCCACACACTTCTTCAATAGTTCGATGTGAAAAACTAGATGCACTGCTGCTAATTCTATTGGAAACTCTAATTCATATGTCACATTGTCAACCCTTTTCAAGATATTTTAAGGGCCTACACATCTAGGACTAATCTTCCTTTTCTTTCAAATCTCATCTCCCTGTTCATAGGTGACATTTTTAAGAAAACCAAATCATCAACTTGGAACTCTAGTTCCCTTCTCCTTACATATGCATAAGATTTCTGACGACTCTAGTCTGTCTTAAGTCTATCTCTAATGATTTGCATTTTCCCCATAGCATAATGGATTGAATCTTGTCCTATAAAGTTGTTTCACCTACTTCAAACTAACTAATAGGAGATCTACTACGTCATACAATGCCTCATAATGGGCCATTTGAATGCTGGAATGGTAGTTATTGTTGTAGGAGAACTCAATAAGAGTAACGTAATCATCTCAAATACCCTTGAAATCGATCACACAAGATCTCAACATATCCTCTAGGGTCTGAATGGTATGCTCTGCCTGTCAATCCGTATGCGATGAAATGTGTGCTAAGGTTAACCTAAATACTAAGATCCTTGTGAAATGACTTTAAGAAAGGAGGGGTAAAATGAGGACCTCTATCCGAGATGATAGACAAAGAAACCCCATGCAACTTCACAATTTTAATAATGTTAATCTTGGAATAGTCCTCCGCCGAATTTGTAGTTTTCACTGCAAAAAATCTAGAAGACTTAGTTATCCTATCAATTATAACCCAAATGGAGACATGTTGTCTTTGAGTACGATGTAACCCTGTAATGAAATCCATATTGATAAATTCCCACTTCCAAGTAGGAATGTTGATTTCTTTAGTCATACCACCTGGTTTCTTATGTTCTACCTTGACTTGATAGCAATTGGGGCACTTACTCACAAAATCTGATATATCCCTCTTCATGTCATTCCACTAATAGACTTCCCGTAGATCGCGGTACATGTTAGTGGAACATGGATGAATAGAATATCTGATGTTATGGGTTTCTACAAAATAATATTATGTCTCAACTCACCCATATCTGGAACACAGAATATACCCTGATAGTGAAGTACACCGTCTCCCCCTTACGAGAAAACCTCCACTCACTGATTATGGATTGCACCCTTAAATTCAAGAAAGATTGGGTCACTACCTTTCTTTCCCTTAACCTCCACTAGCAAATAAGATTCTGCCCCATTCTAAACTGTTACTCCACTGTTTGATATGCTCATAAGGCAAAATCCCAAGCGAGTAAGCCTGTGAACATCCTTCAGTAGTACATCCTTCACTAGTTCCTTCATTTCTTCCTCAACATGGGCTACACTACCAACTGATAATGTGCTAAGAGCATTTGCTAGTACATTCGCCTTACCAGGATGATAATGCACACTCATATCATAATTATTAAGGAACTCAAGCAATCTTTTATGGTGAATATTTTACTCTTTCTAGGTGAAAACACATTGAATACTCTTGTGGTCAGTGAACGCATCTATATGAATACCATACAAGTAGTGTCCCTAGATCTTGAGTGCAAACACCACTACTGCAAGCTCGAGATCATGAGTTGGATAGTTTTTCTCATGCACATTAAGTTGTCTAGAAGCATAATCTATAACATTATCTCACTGAATCAACAGACAATCTAGGCCAAATCTGGATGCATCTCAATAGATCACATAACCATATGAACCCTCTCGTAGATTCAAGATAGGAGTTGTAGTTAATCTATTTTTTAATCATGCAAAGCTTTTCCAACAATCATCTGACCATTGAAACTTGACCATCTTTTGATTCAACCTAGTCAATGGTGAGGATATGGATGAAATTCCTTCCACGAACCTTTGTAATAACAACCTAGACCTAAGAAAATTCTAATATCTACAGCAGATATAGGTATGGGCCATTGTTTCACTACTTCTATCTTTTGTGAATCCAATTAGATCCCCTCACTAGAAATAATGTGACCAAGGAAAGCAAGGTATTTCAAACAAAACTCACATTTCTAAACTTAACGAGAAACTAGCAATCTTTCAGAGTCTGCAGAACAACTCTCAAATGACTCACATGTTCTTCTTCATTCCTAGAGTAAATGAGGATATCATTTTAAAGACGATAAGGAGTGAGTACAAGTACTGTTTAAACACTGTGGTTATCAAATTCATGAAAGCTGTAGGAGAATTGATTAGTCCAAACGACATATCTATAAATTTATAATGACCATATCGAGTTTTGAAGGCTATTTTTGGAATGTCACTAACTCTGACTCTAAGCTAATGATAACCTGATCTGAGTTCCATCTTTGAGATATGACTATAACCTTGAAGTTGGTCAAAAAACTCATCAAGCCGGTGATGGTATAAGGATTTTTATTTTGACCTTATTAAACTGTCTAAATCAGGCACATTTTGAGACCAGAGAACAATCCTTCTACTTTAAAAAAAACACAGTTGGTGCACCCCATGTGAAATGACTATATATCTGAGGAGGCGCCTTTATCTAAAGGTCTTTCAACTTCTTTCAATTTTGTAAGCTCTGTCAAGCATTCTATAAGGAGAATAGAAGGAGGTTGGTATAAGAAAGAGATAATTCCAAAGTTGATTTCCCTTTGGGGAGGAAATACGGAAGACTTCTGGAAACCGTCTGGACACTCATGACTACAGGAACCACTCATGAGTTTGGGTTTCAGAGCTAAATCCTTAACCCGAACTAGATTAAAGTAACCTTAGATCTCATCTTTCTGGCCTTAAGGGAAGAAATGAATCGTCTCATATGCGCTAAGATACTACCCTACCACTCTAAGATTGTTTCGTCTGGAAACTTAAAATGATTAATCATACTTCTACAACCGTTTGAGGCATAACAAGAACATAACCAATCCATGCCTAGAATGACATCGAAGTCTACCATTTCTAACTCTACAATATCTGTTGAGGTGACTTTCTAAGAGATTGTGATAGGGTAAATTATCTATATCCATCCGGCTATAATTGGGTCACTTACTAAAGTAGAGACTCTGAAAGGTTGTGAAAGGGGGTTTTGGACTACACTAAATTGGAAGTACTATGTAGGAGTTACAACGGAAAATTAGCCCCTTGTATCTAAAAGCATAAACACAAGGTCCAATAATTGTAACGTACCAGTGACTACATCACAGAGACCTTTTTGATCTGGCAGCCTGAAGAGCATACAACCTCTTCTAGCGTTCACAACCAGCGTACCAAATAGTTACCCTACCTGAGGCGGGCGACTTGCTGGTGCTATTGAAGTTTTAGACAATCTCTACCATTATGAACCTCCTTGATCGTTCAGAAGGACAATCCCTCCACCTGTGACCAAACTTACCGCACCAAGCATACTTCCTTTCATATGAGACCCTCCCCCCGATGTTCTTACCACTCTTAGGGCACGTGGGGTAAGTCTTTATGCTGAAACAATTTCCCTGGGACATATATCTTGGTTCCTATTTTCTGAATCATACATATCTTTGATGTGTAACACAGTTGTGAGGAATTGGGTGAAAACGTTTGCTGACTTTGTGAGAGATTTCCACCCCCGATTTCTATTGAGATTAGCCTAGTTCCCCGTCTTATACCTTTTTTTTCTCTTGGCTATTCCCTAAGCTTATAACCCACAACCTGTTGAGCATGATTCAAAAGTCTATAGATGTTCATATCTCCCAGTACCATAACAATTCTGCACTCATTTTCACCGAATCTGACACCCCATAAAAGAACTTATTCCTCTGAGCCCTAGAGTCAACAACAATGTGAGGAGCATTCCTGGAGATTTGGTTAAACTTGAGCCCAAACTCTTGGATTGTCATGTTAACTTGCATTAAGTTCATAAAATTCCTGGGCCTTTGCTTCTCTCAACTCTAATGCGAAAACCCTGTCCAAAAAGGTCTCACTAAAGCAATCCCATGTAATAGGAGTTGCATCTGTACCCCTATTTTCCTTCTGCTGAGTGTACTAGATATGAGAAACATTTTTCAGCTGGTATGGTGCTAACTCAAGACGATTATTCTCTGTGAACTGCATCACCTCAAAGCTTTTATTGATCTCATCAAAGAAATTCTAAGGATCGTCACTAGTTTGTGATCCTAAGAACTCAAAAAGATTCATATAAACAAATTCACGGACCCTAGCTGCTGCTAATCTACCATTAGCATTCGCATAAGCTTAAACCCGATTGTTTTGGTTGGCCACACTCTTAGCCAACATCTAAATTTTGTTCCTGAACTTAACATTGGAGACTTCCTGATCTGGGACTGGAGGAGTTGCATTTGCATTCCTGGAATTCACATTTCTTGCATTATGTCTTTGAGGAGCCATGTTCTAAAACGTAGAACGTCGAGTTGGAATGGAATTAGATCATACCTTACACACGATAAGAGTAACAAGAAAGTTATGTTTTCCTAAAACACTTTGTAGCCTCCCTCTCATTAGATGTGGTGCACTTCACACCCATGAAAAGCACTATACTTAGTGCGGCTTTTCAGACATTCTAGGACTCTTAAACAAACTGCACTGATATAAAGCTTATCACGCTTCGAGTTACCCCTGATATGCGGACACATAACCTAGGACCATAAGTGATCCTTAACTAACCATGCTGGCATGATCATGATCATACTAGAGATAATAAACTGGTGCGAAAGTTAAATCCTAATTAAAATGAAAAGAAGGGGAATACCAATATACTATAACTAATATAAATGAAAAATATGATGAGTTCAATACAAGAAGATTTTAACTTAATACTAATCTAAAACTAACTATGTTTGAAAATAGCCTCTAACTGACTAGAAATGCTCGTACATGCCCTAGATAATTCTAGCACAACTAAAACTAATGGACTACAAATAATAAAACTAAAATCATGACTATTGTCCTTGGAGAATGAGGACTCACCACTGATTTTGCGGAGCTGGAGATAGGGAATCGATCTAAGCGTGATCTGGATACTGAGAACCTGAACTTACATAACGAGAAGATGTAGCACACATATGCATCAATACTGAAAAGGTATTGAGCACATAGGATAAAGTAAAGCTGAAATAATGCATAACTGAACAAAGTAATAAAGCAAAGATATAATCTAATCATGATATAAATTATAAATGTTGAGATCACTTAATGTAGTGAACAATTTTTAACATGTTGAAACTAAATACTGGATATACTGATAAATGGTCAATGCAATGGAATGTGATTAAATTATGGGAGCTACAAATAACCGATGATAAAACCACATGAGCTAAATGTGGAATCCGATGTATACGTCACATAAAGAGGACCCAATATACCCCGCCACAGGTATAAAGACATGCTGGCATGGTCACTACACTGATACCCACAGAGGGGACTTACAACCTACTTGGATAGTAGTTCTAGGACTATTTGTAAATGCTAAACGCTAGACCAACTCGGTATTATGCTACTCCCAATGAATTTAGTGGTTAACTTCTTATGACTAAGATTCTGTAAATATTGAATATCTCAAACTGAACATGCAAACTGAAAATGCAATAATTAATCTGATAAAAATGCATTAATAATTAAGTCATATATATCTGAAGTAACTAAAATGTCTAACCTACATGTGTAATTCAAGAACTAAGGATATACATAGCTAGGATTCTGAAATTCATGCAATAAAGTTAGTAATAACATGGCAATATTATTTGGAACATATAACTAACTAATTCATAACAATCTACCGATGTTGTAGAGACCCTAGGTCTAATCATGATAATGGAATGAAGAATCTGACTGATATCTAGGGACCCAATCGGTGAAAGAAACCCAATAATGAAATCCAAGATACCTGGTGATGAATTACATGGACAAATTTTAGATTATGGGGCTAGAACTGATGGAACCTTGCTGCATTCTTGAACTAGGGTTCGTTACCTTTTTATCCTCTCTTGCTTCTAATTTTCTTTGTTTTGATTAATGATTTGACATACGTAAGTTCTAGTTATGTTTCTGTCCTTAAAAAATTTGACAAAAACATCATGATTTAGTTTCCTAAATGACGTATCTTATGGCTAACTGATATAGGAAAGACCAAACCCCCAAATAATGTCTACCTGTGTCGATTGGTTAACTAACGGGACATCTCGTTCAATCTATATCCGTAGGGTGTGTCCTGTAATTTGAGTTTGCTAGACTACCTTCACTAAAATGAGCATACTTTTTTACTCGAGGTTGGATTTTAGTAAACGTCAACGGCATTGGAAAAAAATTCACATATCTAATCAAAATCAAAAACCCAATATGCATAGACACCTAATTATTATTGTGCTAAGATTTTTGACCATTTGAAGTTGACTCAATTAGAAATTTCTCCCTAACTAAGTGCTATCCTTCACCAACAGTTAGTAGGTCCATGTATGGACCGTACTACTCGATAGTGGTTCATGTCAGAAGCTGGGTAACAGGGTCTTGATCCACGGACACAGACCACGGACTGTGGTCTCACTTACGGACTATAGGTTTTTCCGTGGGTCGAGACTTAGTCAATTTTTTGAATTGGGTTTTGGTGAGGGGTTGCATTGGTAAACCATGAACCTACAACACGGTCCGTAGATAAGACTACTATCCGTAGGTGGTGATCAGAGATTGCACCTGCAATTGTTTAAAATCTAAAATCTGGCATGTTTTTGGATACGGGGTGTTACACAATTGTTCATTAGAAGTTTCGAGTTGTGACTAGCCATCATCAAATATAGTTCAACCTCATAATATCTTCTTTAGATGCTTATCTATGCTCAACCAGAGTATTCAAATGCACTCACATAAAAAATGATTTCATGCTCTCACAAAGCCAATCAGGAATACATTTTAGCAATTGAAATCAACTTTAACATTCCCAATGAGAAAAACAAGAACGATTTTACCTAGACGCTTGCCTATATTTTGCAACCAACACATACTCGACTCATGAAAGATAAAAAAGGTCTTTCAAGTATTGTAATTTGGCTGAGTATATGGGTATGGAAATTTTTACCTAGTGATTTCTACCTTGCTTAAGCATTGTTCAAATTTCACTTCTTCTTTTTCTCTTTCATCCTTTTAATATTTTACGATTCATCCTTGGCCTATTCAATCACACTAAAATTTTTGTATATCTTTTTGAACGCCCCTTTTAATTTTTACAACCTTGCTCAATGGATACAATTTTAATCATTTCTTTTTCTCTATTTAGCTTTTACTCTTATTTTAATGAAGGGGTTCCACATTTTTCTTTAACGTAAGTTTCCAAGGATGAGCTTCATAAACTTGTTGCTTGATTTCTTTCCTCATTCTTCCACACCTCAAACGTTGGCTTTTGCCTAAGTTCGCTATTCAAATAAACCAATGCTTCACGTAGGTTTTATGCGGAGCATATGGACATTTGTGGTCAAGTTTCAATATAAGAAAATGTTAGGCTCAAATTGTTCCAAACTAGGTTCACACTGTAACACCTCAGGTATTAGCGATTGTCATTTTTCGAATACAGAAGGCTATATGGCTAAATTTGTGAATTTAACCGTAGAATCTTGTGGGTTTTATAATATCATATGTTAGTGGACATTTGAAAAAAAATTACCTCAAAAAATGTATTAAATACGATGACCCTTTTATTTAGTCAACGGTATCTTTGCGCAATGTATTGTTTGATAGGATTTGTCATTTATGATATTTTAAATTGAAGATGTAAGTCTAGTTATGTCAAGAAATTATTATTGTAGGTGATAGAATTTATTTGAAAGATTTTTCTAGTAATTAAGAGATATCCAAAGAATTTTTATACATTTATTATCATGAGCCTATGCTATGCCCGAATGCTTAGTAATGAGAAAAAGATTTGAATGGCTTTGACGCCTCCACGTTTAGGTGAGGTGGGTTGGACACATTTTGTTTTAAATTATGGGACGCTTCCACTTCCCACATTAATATATTATTTAATTATTATGTGTTTTACAATATAACATATATGAAAATCTTGCCAGATAAAGTTCCTCTCTCTCTGTAAATTTGCATATGATAAAGTGCTTATTTTCTTTAACTATACAGTAGTGAGTTATAACAAAAGTGAAACATTTATTTGTAAGTTGGTATTATAGATATGTATGTATGGTGACTAGTTCTCCATTTTCCATTCTGTCTAAGCTAGTGCTGTATCATTTTTTTGGCTTGTGTACCTTTTTCTCTATGAGTTGTTATATGACCCTAATGGTCTAGGATTAACATTTTAGATGTTATGCTACCCGACCTGATAGTTTGAGTTAGTGATACATTTCACTGTCTACTCGATTACATGAGGTGGCGAGTTCTAGTCATGTCTCCTCTAGTTTGGGGTGTGACATACACACTCACAAGAAGGTCACACAAAGGTATATAAATTAAGTTCACTATCAAAAAATCATGCGTAAGATCATTTCCTTCATTAAAAAAATTAGTCAATTGGACTAAGAGGCAAGTTATAGGTATCACCCTGCACAAATTTTAAGTATATGTAACTATGTAAACACATTCATTGATCATAACTCCAACAGTTAAGCTCCCATTCAACGATAATTACAAGACTTAGTTCGATAATACAACTAGTATGATTTGGAATATGTTCTCTCAGGATAGAATGATCTCAATCACTTGTGCATTGATATCCAAAATGCTGGTGTCAGTGAGCCACTCAACTGCAGTAAAGTACACTTAGAATACTAGATTTAGTAGTAGTAGTAGTAGAAGAAGAAATCCAAAATTTTATATTTAAAATGAGAGGAAATCCCTAAGTTTATATAAAACAAAGGGTAGTACAAAAACGTTTTTATTGTGCCTTACCGGAAAGGTCACAAACCTTTGGAAAAGTCACAATCTTTCAGAAAGGTCGTCACCTTTGATAAAAGTCACAACTTTGTCTTAAAGTTGCGCAACTTTTTAAAAAAAAGTCGGCAACATTTGAAAAGTCCAGGCTTTTTATAAAAGTCTAACTTTTCAAAAAGGTCACATCTTTTATAAAAGTCCACCAACTATTATAAAAGTCAAAAAAAAAAAAAAGAATATATTAATTTTTCATTCCATCTTTTAAAAACGCTATCAATCCCCGATGAATGGAGAATGACTCCAAGACAAAAAAATAATTGGAACAGTGAGTGAATCACAACAATAATTATTTTGCAATCTAGATACGTAGGTTTTTCCCTTGGACTTTCCATATTAAACTATTCAGATATTCTCGGTCAATCCTAGATCTACTATCTTTGAACTTCGAGGCTTTGATGTATACCTAGATACCATATGTCACACAATCCAAATCTTTACAGTTTATTTATGGTTTCTTACTGTTGTGTTTGTTTCATCCGAACACCTCCTTGTTTGCATGATTATTAGAGAATAAACTTTTACAAAAAATCTTTTGTGAGCGGCTTCACTTCAACTCACATGGTTATTTTCTAACGTGTTAATCTCGTAGAGACACATTTGGTCAAATCTGCTAAACTTAGCAAAAACACATTAAAACCATTAAGGCTTATAAAATCATTAACAAGCCTTAAACGTTGTATCCTTGTTCCTGAGCATTGTCTAATCATGATAAGGATCTAGTTTTGTCAACTCTACAATGCCTGAACTGTCCATTTCTTAACTCTTTTTCTTCTAATTGGAATCTAGCTCTTGGATCTCCATTGTCTGGCTAGATCGAGTTACCATCATGATGACTTTCCTATACCATAAACCCCTTCTCTTAGATGATATTTAAACTTTTCCTCTAGTGAAGACTGTTTTTTCAGTGGATCCGACAATTATCTTTGACTTTAATAGTCATTCTAATAATTCCACTAGAGAGAGTTTTCTTCTTCTTTCTAACATTATCATTTTGTGTCCTATATAAAGAGACTTAACGTTTTCAACATGTTCATGCCCTATGGGCCTATTGCATCTTGAACTTCAAAGTGTAATGCATATAATTGAAAATGGTTTGGCCCAAAAATAAATACTATCAAAGAAATTCCTGGGGTCTTTCAACTTAGTCACGCGAGCTTATCTGAGCACTTAGCTCAGAGATCACTATAGAGCTAGCGATACATGTCTCTTTTGAAATATTTCCAAGAGACTGCTCCTCTACCAAGAGTAAATATATATCCACTTGTGGGTTTTACTTTATTTTTCCGATGATCAAATTTAATTCCCTATATCCTTTCAATACTGCTGGATATTGTTACAATTAAAGACATAGTTTTAAATAGTTTTCAAATACTCCACAACTGTATTTATTACTATCTAATGAGTTTGATTGGGATCACTTGTAAACCGACTTAGTTTATTAATAGTCAAATGCTATATTTGATCACACACACTTCATGATATGCATCATACTTTCCAATACTCTAGCACAATTCAATTGTGAGTCACTTTCGAATTCACTCTTTTGAAATGAAAAGCTCACATTTATTGGAGAATTGACAATATTGACATCCAGATATTCGAACTAGTTAAGTACCTTTTCAATGCAATGAGACCGTGAAAATGCAAAACATTACGGAGCTCAAAGGATTCTTATACCTAAGTTTGCATTAGCAATTCCAACGGTTTTCATTCAAACTTTCTTTCTATCATACATTTAGTGTCATTTTATGTCAGCCATTGTCTCTATTGAGATCAACATTCACCATATACAAACAGCACTAACAACATTGTGATTTTAATATGAACACATTTATATTACAATCCATCATTCTTAAATCCATTTGCCAACATGGTTTCACAAATTTCTTAGTCCAATTGTTTGAATGCTTGTTTTAGTCCATATTTGACCTTAACAGTTTCGTACATTTCTTTTCTTAATTTACCAGGAACCACAACAACCCTCGGATTGTTTCATTAAATTTCCTCCTCTAATTCTTAATTCTCCATTTAAGAAGAGGTTGTTTACACATTCGTTAGAGATGTAGAGGCCATATATTCACATCTAACAAACTAACATTCACATGAATGTAATTCTAGTCACTTGGCGAGTATGTCATCTAAAAGATCAAGACCCTGTTTTTGTCTATAACCTTTGACAAAAAGTCTTGCTTTATATTTTAAACAGTTACAGTGACTTTCATATTCCTTTTGAGGTTTCACTTTGAACCCAAAGGTTTATTTTTGGGAAGAAGGTTAACCAACTTCAAATAGGATTGATCAAGACTGAATCAATCTTACTATTGACACCATCGGTCCAAGAGGATGAGTCTACAAAACACATAAGAAATTTAAAAAAATCATATTCGAATGAAGTAGATATCCTTTGACATTCACTATGCCTCTGAATCTCTTTATTAAGTACATTCTCCTATTGTTCTTCGAAAGGTCGTTAGACCTTCCACTAGACTATTCAAGTCTAAGTTTACAGGCCACAGTCTTAGACCCTATGTTAATCATTTTAGGAATAGGAGCTTGGACTTTGGATAGAAACTCCCACACTTTGAAATATTTCAAGTTTGATTTCCTTCCTCTCCATTTCTCCTATGGAATATATTGTGTCCTTAACACAAAAAATTGTTTTCTTCATAAAAAGACAAACCTTTTGGTTGTTCCCCCTTTTGCAGTAGGAGAGTTCCTGCCACAAACTTTTTTGTGGTACCCAAACTTATAAATACTGCATCCATCAATATCTTTTAAACGTTCAGTTTTTCATTATATTTGGTGAAATGGCAGTAGTTTATTTATAATTCCACTTTTCAAACACAGTTCTGCAAATAAGATTTATCTCTCTATCCTATCCCTAAATCCCTATCATTTCTTATCTTTTTTTCCCAACGAACTTTTTTACTTAAATATATATTTGTTCTAGATGTTTTCTATTGCTTCAACCTTACCATTAAGCAATAGACATAGTCCCTTACTAATGCAATTGTTCAATATAAATAACAAGACACTTTTTTCATCACGAGATGGTATTTGACTTCATAATCAACAAATGTCATTATAAATCCATTCTTCTAACGATTAGAATTCCTTTCAAACAGATTTGTAAGAAATGCTTAGCATAATTATATTCACACCAACTAACTGAAATTTTTAGTTTTGCACTCAAAGTTAGAGAAAACATCTAAGTTGAACAATTTTCCTTACAAGGTTTTTTAATGGACATGCCCCAAGTGTTCATGTTACAATCTTTGACTCAAGCAAGTAAGAACAAATAAAAGTATTGAGTTTGAAAAGATCTTCGCGAGGTAGCTTTATTCTCAAATATTTTGTTCCAACTTCTTAAAATTTGTGTGATTAAAACATTATTTAGATTCAACACCTTGTAAAATATCCTTTGCATAAGGACCTTTCCATGATTTTCAGTTTCATTGTTGTAGAACTACCCATGAACAAAATTTCATCGGTGCCAATAAAGTTATTAGTCCAAATGCTTCTTTTACAAAACATGACAAAAGACTATTCACCAATATTCATGTCTATACAAATAATTATATGTAATACACATATCTTTACATGAAAAATCACAACATTTTAAGTGAAACTTTTTCATAAAAGAATTCAATAATTTTGAACAAGGATAAATATAATTTGGTGGTTTCATACTACTAACACCATACACTAGTACTAGAGAAACTCAACAACCACAATACCAAATATACTCTAAGAATTTAGTGGGTCTAACATAATTCAAAAGTATCATTGAATTTCATATCTTTTTCTCCAAAATTAAATTAGACAACAAGTCTAATTTTATTTTTATCATAAGCAAAGAACCCCCACATTTTAAATGTGATCTCAAAAACATTTTTCAAGTGTTTGAAAATAGTTTTTCTACAATTTTTCTTAGACTATCAAAATGTCATTGGCAATATGAAAACTTTTCGGAAAATATTATTCTAAGAATGAATTATAGAGGTCAGTTCTCTTTGACAATCTTTACATAGTGTCAAAGTTCATTCCACAAAATCACCAACTCTAATTCACTGGTCTAATCCTCTATCACAAATAGACATACCACTTAGTATTTAAAATGTTTCTATATAACAATGAAATTTATAGAAAATCAAAAGTACAACATAGAATTAGTAGGTGAAGTTTTCATATTCTTCAAATAAATTGCATATAAGAGTATAAAACTACAAAAAAAATTTAATCCTCACAACAATAAGATACAATCAAAATCACAAGGAATAGAAAACTACAGAAGTTTTTATCCTCAAAACGGAATTAAACATATACTTTATTACATAGATATGCTTTTATTTCACTAGTCCCTTCAAAACTCTTTAAACAATTTTATTACATACTATTTTATTAAAAATCGTGCATCGCTCTTTTTGCAAGAAAAAAAGAATTTAAAGGCACACATTTCACCCAAGAAAATTCATCTACCATGTTTAACAACCCTAGCATTTTTTCGAACAAAGCTTGATTCGTTAATCATAGTGAGTAAGATTTCCCAAGGAAATTAAAAAAATTCTTAGTAATTAAGGTAAGTTTCCAAGATTTGCAACCTTGAGGTCCAAAAAGAATTCAATTGGAAATAGCAAAACCGAAAAGTTAAGCTTAGTTATGACGGATCAATTTTTACGCCTATAACTAATCCCAGTGCATGATGGATACCTGGCTCAAAGATCCATACGGAAAGATCTTTGAATTTTCTTTCCAAATCTGCTGAGTATGCAAGGTTTTTAGTTCGTATAAGTGCGATATGACCATTCAAAGTTAGGTTGTCCAGTTAAGGAAAGTTAGCCGAAAATAGTGAGTGGTATTTTAGTCTTTTCCTAACAATCAGATTTATTTCGTTTTTAGTAGTTTTTTAGTGGTCTATTCCGTTTAGTTTCAGTTTTATAATCCGAATATTAACCTAGGGTTTAAGTTGAGATTTAAAGAAGAGGCAAGAAAATAAAAGAAGAGAACAAAGGCAAGGATGAAGGCGTTCATCGATGTTCTTGAGTTTAGTTGCATATTTTAGCCATGGGTTTAATCTCTAAGAGGTATATAATCTTAAACCGTATCGGGTCAATTAACCCACACACCAATCATGTTATGTTTCAGAAAAATTTCATTCTTAAAGCTTAAAGATTAGAGTTCTTGATGAGTTCTTGTAAGGTGTTTTTGAAGTTCATTCTAATTCTTGTTGTGTTGGGGTTTTGATGATTTATCGGGATGATTTGAGTAATTATAGTATTGTTTCCAGTATATTTTAGTGTAATTAATTTAATTAATTGAATCCAAGTGATTGGGGAAGAAACCGTTCGATTTTAGGAGTGTTAGGGTGAAAAATAAGCAAAAGTGTTCGGTAGATTTGTGTCGGTTGGGGCCTGGCGCGAAGCGATTGATAGAGCACCCCAAACCTTTCTCTGTATTCTATGGGTTGCTCCTTGCGCCACCCATAGCCCCAAGGTCTCCTTCCCCCTCAAGTTAACCCCCGGTCCTGTTTGAGCTCTTTTTAAAGGCACCTGCATCACTTTTTCGATTCCGAATAACTTAAGGCACTTTGAAACCTTGAAATCCTTCCTCATGACATAACCTGAATAATAATCAATTCAATTTAGAGTTGAGAGTTAAGTTTGATAATTCGTTCCAACATTATAAGAAAGTCTTTGAGTCCTTTTATGGTGTCTTCTACAACTTCCAGTTACTTGTCTCAAGACTCGAGAAAGTGATTGTATGAAAACAAAGAGAATGTATTCATAACTCTACATTGTCATCATGATAACCCCCATGTCATGAACTAAAACTCTTGAATTCATAATTCACAATCAAGAGAGAGAGTTAAGAGTAGAGTTGAATAAATATTTTGAGTTCAATAGTTACTCCTTCGAGGTAAACCATTGATTTGAACTATGTTTCGAGGAAGTGAGTAGGAGAATGATAAGAGATATATATATGAGTTCCTTTTTGATAATTTGACCCTTGATTTGAGTCGTTCATTCCCATAACATCCACATGAATACCTATTGGTTGAGTACCTTTCAGATGAGTAGCATATTGAAATCCTAATTCTTGAGTAATAAGTTTCTGAACAATTTGAGTTCATATTTCTTATCATTTTATTATTACATATTATCCATGAAGTCTTTCATTCAAATTGTTCATGCTAATCGCGCATGGACCCTATAAGTTGAACAATCTTGATATAAGAAGTGTCTTTTGAGTTTTTGAGTTGAGTATTTCATGCTCATAATTCTGCATGAACCCTCCAAGGTTAATATAACGAAATTGTCCATAAACCTGAGATCATGAACCTTGAATCCATAATCCAATTCAAGAAAAGTTAAGATAAAAGTCAAACAAGTTAAGTGTTTAGTCTAGAAGTTAAGAACCATGTTAAAGTAAGGTTTCTTAAAGTTTTCAAGAGTCTTACTTAAACGTTTTAACTTCATTTTAAGGCTCAAGTTTAGATCTAAACTAAACAGTAAAATTTGAAGTCTTTTTCCTTTAAGAAATATAAGGGACCTAAGTATTCCCTAAGAGTTGATTTAAGATCAAAAGTTTCAAGTTAAGAAAAGAGCAAAGAGTGAGTTTATTTCTTAAAAGCTATAAGGGAACTAATTAGTCCCTAATAGTTAGAAATGTTTTCAATTTATTAGAAATAAAGGAAGCTAGACTTCCATATAACCTTTTCCTAGTTTTTAGGAAAGGGGACCTATGATTTCCAAGAGACTTTTAATAGCTAAGTTTGAGGAATTACCTCAAACTAGGGAAGAAGTTGTTTAAAAAATAAATGAGCTAAGTATTTTGGGAGTATTATTGAGCACCAACATGGGGACGCGAGTTCATATCAACTCAAGTCTCCATAAACCATGTAGCTAACATGGATAGATAAAGGATCATACTTTTTAGATGATTCCTTAGTCTTTTAGCATAGACTAGTGGATCCACTTGGTAGTTCAGGTTCTATACTAATGGCAACGTATAAGAAGGTCCTCTTACAACGTGAGGTAAGACGTTGTACACAACACCCTTAGGGCTCATAGTGATGGTTTTGTAGGTTTTAGATATCTCCTCCCACCCAAATTATTTACTGATATATAAGTAATGGTGATTTTTCTGTTATTGCCTTTTCTTTAATTAACTAAGTTTTTTTTACTATTTTATGAGAGCTTCTATATATTGCGTGCATATTCTTGCTTTATCTTGAGTTGAGTATCCATAGTTGAATATCCCATCTTTGAATTGAGTTTCTAATGTCTAGTAGAGTATATCATTCTTTATTTTAAATTAATTAAAAAGAGGCAAGTACGTTTCATTTTTTATCAAGTTCAAGCTTATGTAAGCTTTAGAATTCCCATTGCATACTCATAAATTCCACATAGTGAGTCATTTGGCCTGCATCCTCTAATGACGCAAACACTGTATTCAGAATCCCTCAACAGGGCTTAAGCTTCGTTATACAATCCAAATTCGAGTAGCTATGTATCCTACTTGCTTCCGGAGGATTCTTTACTTTTCAGTTTAGTTAGGATTCTGGGTCTTTCCTGATGTCCAACCTTCACTTAGATTCTTAACTAAATTGGTCAGTAACTTAAGAGTTTGTATGAGTCCTTATTTTATTAAATGTTTTTAAAGACTTAAGTGCCTGTATTATGGAAAATGGAATGTTATTTTATTCATAGCTCTATTTTTGAGTTAAAAGTTTTATATTTCAGTTTCATAAATTTTATTGCTGTTAAAAGTCTTTTCACATCTTAAGTTAGTCTTTCTCTTGTAGTTAGCAAGGATGACGGTTCGCTTGGGACCAACAATGGTTTTTGAGTGCCAGCCACGCCTAGGGTGTAGACTCGGATCGTAACAAACTTGTTATAACAGCACAGAGTTCAAGTGTCCTTGAGTGTCTATGAAGCTGTGTCAATAGGATCTTATTGATTATTGTGAGGGCCCCACTTCTATAAATGAGGGACTACAGACATTTAATAAAAGTTTCCCTTCTTTCATACTCTTAATTGTGAAAAAGAGCTAAGTCATAGCGATCTATTAAAAATTGTGTGTTCTCATACTTATTTGACTACCCATCATACTAGAGGTGGTTGAAAAGTAAATTTTAATGATCCTTATGGATGAGTTGTTCTTAGCAAGAGTCTTTATAAAGTAGTGAGACTCTAGAGGGTCTTAAGATAAGTCTAAAAGTAAGTTAAGTGTTCAGTTTCAGATAAATGCACCCATATTTATTTGAATTGTTCTTTTGAGCTAAAACTAAGTTGTACACTTACCTTAAATCTTATTTCATCTGAGATCTTTATGAGATAGTATATTTAGAGCTTGGGTAGTATTTTCACCTGAAATGGTAGCATGAGCTACGAGATCGTGACTAGTAATAGTCAAAGAATCTAGAGTTAGAGGAAAGTTATCGAGACATGTAAATCTATAAGAAGAGGTGTTTCTGACAAACTATTTTACAATAGTCTGGCACCTATTAGCCAATAATGAAAGAGTTTTCCCTTATGTGTAGATAAAAGTAAGATGAGGATTCGAGGTCAGTAAGTTTGCGTTTAATATGAGTTAGACATTATACTTAATTAAAAAGGGGTTTTGATGATGTCACATTTGGTAGACTAATGACCACTATAATTGGTGGAATAGAAGATAAAACAAGTATTCATAAAGTGATAGATCTAATCTAGGCTTATGAATTTCCAAAGGAGAACCTCTTATTTAGAGGATGATAGATTTATTTGAGAGATAATGCACAGTATGTGAGTAACTAGTACTAAAGTTGCGAAGTGGAATGTGATGGTAATTTGAGTATGCAGACTAAGGTATGGATTGACTAATTGTCATGAGTCCTAGTGGACAAATGTTCCTGAATATCCGTATTAGTACTGAGGTATAGAATAGTAAGTGAGCAATAATATTTACATTAGGTTTAGTAATAAATATTAAGCTTAAATTTAATATGAATGTCATTAGCAAAGTAATGGACACATGATGGTGATAATGTTAGTCTTGATATTTGATCTAGACGACTTGGCATTAGTAGGTGAGTGAGAGTATACCTTAATTAAAAAGGGGTTATGATCAGTGTCATTTTTTGTAACAGTCAACTATACATCTTCCTATTTAAATAATTGACATCTTCTAACAAGTATAAACCCAACACTGAGTTGGGGTCGATCCCATATGGAGTGATATGGTAAATAATTCAATTATGGAGTAAAGACGTGTTCTAAATAATAGTATTGTAACCAATACATGCCTAGAAAGAATGACATCGAAGTCTACCATTTCTAACTCTACAAGATTGTCACAACCAGGGAGAACTCCCTAGACATAACCAGTGTCTTTATCCTCGAAGAGGACTTGGACTAGCCCTTACCATTCGCCATTACAAATCATAGGTCAAAAAAATGTGGAAAATTTAAAAATTTTACATAGTGAATTATACTTAGACTTATCACACATCATATATGGGGTTTACATGAACTCCTCAGTTATGAAGTGTACATAATCTTCTCATTTATGCAATATAGTCAATTCATAAGATAGTCTAAAACATTGTCTCACATTTAAGAATCTAATACAGAATTACAAAGTTGGGAATTGACCTTACACTAGTACAGTATGCCACATATAGGCTTACAATAATATCCTCAAAGTAAGGAAAGAAGAATGACAACATCCTCGGACTTGAGGACTCACCAATAACTTGGGAAAATTTCTAAGTCTTCGTTCAAAGTGACCTTGATTCCTAAACCTGGACCTACATTGTTTGGGGAATAAGGAAAGAATATGGTTTTGTACAAACAAAATATACTAAGTATGGAAACATATGCAAGTTCATATCCAACACAAGACTAACATCACTATAAAGTCATATCAACATGAACAACTCTAACATAAAGTCATAACAACAATTCATATCTAAGATTTTCATACATCAAACGCATAAAAAAAGAACCCCTTACTCACAATCCCCTCAAAAGCTACAGTGCAATCTCATGTGAAGCCCAAAGAAACCATAAACCCCCACATAATCAAGTAAACTAACAAAATACCACTAACAAATGTCGACATTTTCTATAACAATCGTATCATGCATTGCATTGTAGATCTGCTTATATACGCAATATCAGTTAAATAAAATAAAGTCAACATCATATAAAGTCAACATTTACATTTATTTCATAACATAAGTACATAACAACAACCTCTTAGGACTCCCCTCAAGGTCAACTTGTACCATGCATAGGTAAGGTCCCATACCCCTACCTATACTATGTAGAACCCATTAAATCACCTTAGATAGTGTTCTCTTTATGACTTTCATTTGTTCATTTTACTTTGGGGAAAAATTTCCTTAATCGAAAATAGACCATGAGAGCTAAACATAGAATTCGGTGTCATCAAACCCTACACTGAAAGAAGGTCTCTACATCCCAAGTTGAAACGCAAAAAGAATTAGTCATTCTATGTGGATTCCACTAGCTATTTTTTTCTACGTACACTAGTTAAGGAACTAGGAGATATGTATTGGAAACCCTCTTTATGCACAATTTTATTATAGTCTCCATATCATGAGAAGCATTTTGAAGCTACCTTCACTCATTGGGAAGGAAAATCTCTCATATCTACTTCGCTCGGTGTTAAGCTAAAGTCTCTTTTTAAAACGTCTTTAAGCCTTAGGACATAGAAGACTAACCCCTTGTATAATCATGTCATTATCTCTTTATGTATTGAAAAAGAACTTTCTTTCATTACAATCCTTCATTAGTGAGATCAACACATTATAGTCATGTCATAATTGGGCATACAAGAGAAACACATTCATCATTGCATGATCAAACCTCTATCAAGATCTTACAATTCAACATGTCCATAACATACCATAACATTCATCAGATAATAATCTTCCTTAATTATTCACATATTATAATTCAATCCAAACATCATCATCAAGAATTAACCATCATTATTAGAGTAAAGACCTCATGATCATAAAGGTTTTACCAAATAACCTCCAAAAGATCCTTAAAGATTTGACCATCAATACCTAAATATTTATCAATCAATTCACTCATTATCACCATATACTAGTAAACTATAATAGAATTAAGTGAATTGCATCATCATTAATAAAAATCAACTTAATTCATAATCTAGGGTTAGGGAAAATGATTCAATCATGGATTCTTCCATTGAAATAGGTCAAAGACTAAGAACTAAAATAATTAACCAATAAACAACCATAATATATAAGTATAAACCAAATGAATTAATCATCAAATAAATTTGAAAGAAAATTCACGAAATCAGATGAAAACCCATGGTGGTCTTTGGATTAGAGAGAGAAAGTAGAGACAAGTTGGAGAGAATTGGATTTGGTAAATCATGAAGTGGTGAGTTAGTTTAATTAGAAGTTAACTCTTTTATAGTGCCCAACTAACCCAATTAACAACCCCTTAACCCCTTATTAATTAATTAAATAATTGAGTAATCAACCTAACTTAACCCAAAACATAACAATGAACTTGACCTCCAATCGACGATAGCTCGTCTATGGTCCGCTGAACAAACCACGGCTCCGTACTGGTTTGTGTCATCCATGGTTTGTGTCAGAGACCTATTTTTTGAGACACTTTTGGAAATGGGTAGTCCCAACCTACGAACACCATCGACGGGCCATTGACCCATCAACGGCTCGTCGTTTAGTTCCGTCCTTAGCGACTGTCAAATGACAACATTTTTGTCAAATGTAGGAGTCCTCCTCAAGGACCTTTAGGGTGGTTATTGGGGATTTGTCCCCGGACTTCTCGACCCTAAAAACACTCTACTTATAGAATATTTCCAAAAACATTTTAACCAAATTTACTATTCCGATCTTAAAACCCTTTGAACCAGACTCTAAGGTACCCAGACAGAATCATTTTTACAATCTCCGACGTCATGGTTGTTTCTTAACGTTTTAATCTTTTATATATGTAAAGGATTGTGTAATATAAAATAAATCTCAAAGTTTAATTTATCAATATCAAAAGTGGGGATTTGGTAACCAAGTTCTAGCAACAATAATCAACACGAGACTTGAATGATTAGAGTGAGTACCTTAGGAATATGATTTATCAAATAGTAATATCACTTAATGAGTGATAACAAATTTCTACACATTGTTAAATCTCAGTATCTAGGATATGTTTTGAATGCAAAAGTCATCACTCGATCAACAATCATGTTTCGAGGGCATTCTCTGAAACTTCAACAAGCTTCGCAATACAAATTAAACCATTTTCTATCGTTTTTGGTGTAAAGTTTGTAAACTAAATCAATTAATCATCATTCATTCTACCATATACATTTTTCTCAACCTAGCATAGAGAAATAATCTAGAATTGAATTTGTAACTTCACTTCATCAATTCAATCAGGAACAAACAATTGAAACCATTTCAAAACAACATAAAATTCATCAAATAACAATAGTCATAAGCTAATAAATCCATTCATTCAAAAAAACGTCACAAAACCCCTAAGTAATGTTTTACCCTACAGTAGTGAAAAGTATGAAAATGTGTACAAATAGATTTTTATTGAATTGTTAATAATAAGAAACACCTAATATAAGATTAAAACATAAGTCCAAAAACCTCAAATCAAAGATTCAAATCAACTCCAAGAATGTTCAAAAATGTAAAAATGCAAAAACTATAAAAGACTAGGGAATACACACTCTCGGAACTCCTTTTGTTGTTTGAAAAAACTATAATGCATTCCAAAACATCAACATGGAGTCTGATGGGAAAGGTCAATCGAGATCGCCCTTTGTTTAGTTCATCGCTGCATGCACGTTGCCTTCTGTGTCTTTGTGTTCCGGATCGATGGGAGGATATGTTTTTCTTTGTTAAACTGATGGGCGAAGAGCCGACTGCTCCTTTTTGTCTCTTTTTGATCCTTTTCCATTAAGGCTCACTTGTTGTAAAGAATGAGGAACTTCGCTATATGCGGAGGATCACCAAGTGTGCTTGCCGATGTGCACCGTTGCATCTTCAACTATTTTTTCTTTCTCCTTTTTTTCTAAGTGTTCCATATGCTCTTACCAAATTCCCAAATACTCTGCTCTTCGGAGTTTTTATAAGTATCGATAAAATAACCAATCGAGGACAATATTTGCATTAAATATAAGACCTACATGAGTCCAATTTATGACTCGTCATACCCTACCCCCAACTAAAATTTTGCGTTTACCTTCAAGTAAAACTTAATTTTCACCCGCTCTCAAGTAGATTTGTTCAAATAGTGATACCCAAAATCAATCATGAATAATGCACAACATTAACTCAAATTACTCATGCATAGGTGAATTGGGTATGTTCAACAGATTCAAGTGTACATACCATTATTACCAAAGATTCTTGAGCTCACAAATACTGCTACTATGAATTCAAGTTCAGCAAAAGTTTAACAAGCCCGTCATACCAAGAATGATTTCATTTCAATACACATAGATTTATCAAACGCCAGGATTCAAGAATCTAATGCATGCCTCAACTCACTAAGGAGGAACATAATTGCATGTTTTCACACATGGGTTACCCTTCAATTTTCCAATTGACTTTCGGTTCTTTTCAGTCACATCAAAAGTCTTTCTAAGGCTTGTAATAGGACTGAGTGGAAAAGGCCTACCATTTTAGATTCCGGTGGCTTTTTTTCCTTAACGGATGTGACTTTCTTTTTCTCAAACATCTCATTTTTCCTATCAACATATCAAGTGCCTCAAGTCAGTTTCTAATCTCTTCATGTCTTCTTAGAAAACCAATTTCTTTTCATTTTGTGCTTTTACTCCACGACGTTCTTTTTCTTTTATTTTTCTCTTTAACCTCCTTTTTTAATAAATGTCTTCCATTTTTCTGCAATACCATGAGTTTACAAGGCTTTTCTCGCACTTCTTGACTTCTCCTTTCCGTTCTTAACCACATTTCTTACCACACCCCCCAACTTAAGGTATTTGGACTAAGTTAGCTATTCACATATTTTCTATGTAATTTCATCATTCTTCTCCGTTGTAGCCCACCATTTCATGGTTTTGTGTCGATACAAGAGTCACTTCAATTAATTGGTATTGTCGAAACCGAGACTTATTTTTGTACAAGAACAATCACTTTCAACCAAAGGTGGCACATTTTCAATAAATTTTTTTCAAAGGGTCAGAATTATTATGAATTATGGACCCAAAGAGAACCCTAAGCTCAACAATCCCTCAAAAAGTAGATACAATCTTTTAATAATAGACAACCAAATAAATCTCAAAACACAATTTAAAAAACCATTTATGATATGCAAAACAATGGTGAGCCTCAACAAACCACAACTAAAAAGTATTTGTCCTCAAGTGAAAATTTGGAAAATTTTAAGAAAGATAAATCGAAAGGGAAGAGTGAAAAAGAGATCCCGTTTATGCAGCTTCTTCATCCGTACGGTTGTCTTCCCAAAATAAGAAAAGTGCTCCTGAATTACTACGTCTCTGAGTTACACCTCTGTTTTTAGCCTCTCTCACCTCCGCAGCGATGTCCTGCTATCATTTTGATTCCACCTCAATTGGCGTCTACAAAAGTTTGTATTCATAATAAGCCTCGTATCCCATGAATGCCACGTCGGGTCAATGGAATTCCCTTTTCTCTTCTTGTCTTGGCCTCTTTAGTGTATTTCCAATGTATGGCTAGCTCCGCTATCGTTTTCTCGTCTTTAAACTATTGTGCTCTTATGAGTCTAGGTGGATCATTTCTCCCTGCGAATTTTGGTCTAGTCATTTCTTGCAAAAACTTTGATGACAAGTTAGGCAGTAATTTAGAAAGGGAGCAAGAGAGGTTCTGGCTGTAGAGTCACTTTGCCAATATAATTTGTAACGTGTTGATTTTTTTAGGGTCTTATTTAAAAAGATATACAAATTATATAGGGTGCAAGGAATATTTTGGCGAGTCACCAAGTGCAATTTGTAACTCAATCGGACCACCAAAAGTTATGAATCAGCCAATGCATAAAGAATTCAATTAAAGGTGAAATAGTGACATTAAGGCAAAACGCCGAGCAGTTCGGCTAGCTGCACTCAGCTCGCCAAATATCCCAACGTGCCTATTTCACTCCATTCTTTCAAATTTTACCCCGCGACCCTTGATAATGCGATTCAAACCTTTTCAACATCAATTTTAATGAAGACCCGTAACATTTCCACAATCCCAACACATAACACATCAGCTCAAAGCACTAAGGGGTTTGATTACTAACCTTTGGTGCTAAATTAGATTATAATGATGTGCTAGGCAGCAATGCGATCCAAATTCGATCCTTCATTAATATATGTGCCAGACTTAGTTTTTACTTTGATATATATGATGACATTCATTAATGGCTTCTAAATTTTCATTTTGCTAGATATTGGGAACTTTGTTAGAACACTAATCTTCTGATTGAGTAAATTAATTCATGATTTCAAAGACCTTTCACTTTTGTTTGTAGTAGGTGAGGTTCATTGTTTGTATACCATTGTTTTCCTATTATTTTATTGTTTTGTGGTTACAACATCACTGCTTGACTGGGTTTGATAGGTTTTTTTCACTACTCAAGTTCAATTTCCATTTAATTAGGGTGGTTTACTTAGTCATGCACTCGGTCGGTGGTTCTCGTTGTTCTTAGCTTAGCCAGTTTCTCTTAGTTGAGCTTAAATTTTAATGTACTTATTGTTTATAAGGTTATAATTGGAGTTGGAGTTTCTGTGATTACATCTAAAGATTAATCGTCCCTTGAATTACTATTTCAATTTTGAGAGGTTACATATAAGCTTATTTTTTAATGTTTCGAGGCAGTTATTGGTATGTTTGCACGTTGGCACTTATGTTCTGACTATCATTGAGTATTAATTTTCCCGCTCTTCGATGTTCATGGTGCTAGGAATTGTTGAATGGTCCACGACGGGTAGTTTATAGGTGATGAATATAAGGTGTTATCTTTGGAGTAGAAAGGAGCAAGTCTTACATGCATAATGTCAAAAGCAAAAATTTTTACTTAAGAGCTAAGTACCATCGTCTCTTGTCTGTTGCTCGCCTCATTGCTTTGTATTTTTGCGTATTGTCTCATCTTTAATACATTTGTTCATTCATTTGGCTTGGGTATTTTGGAAGGAAGTCATTACCGAAAGGAAGGAATGGGAGTTTCTATTTTCAGTTTTGGATTGATGAAGTTAATTTATGAATTTCCTATAAACTTGCGTCGCTCAATTTCAGATGGTACAAATAAGGTTTGTTCCAAAAGAGTTGAAGAACATTTTATTCGACGATCAGGACATTAAAAATAATGGTGCAACAGTAATGTTACTTAATCGTGTCCATTAAGTCCATTCGATATCATGAAAATCTATAGAGTCATTATCTCTATTGTTGTCATGTTGATTTTTTAATGGACCTCGGTTCTAGTTTGATCATGACTTCTTCTTGTTTTTTTAAGATGAATTTCAAGTAGATTAGGATCCAATTATATCTCCTCTTGTTTAATCTTGATGTATATATAAAATAGGTTACTCTGAGCCTTGACCTAGCTATTACATCTGAAAAATTCCTATAGAAAGATATGCCACCTTCTGTTCTATTGATAAAACATAACGATGTTGGATAATCAGATAAACATAATACTGCCTGTTCTTATTGTCCAAAAAAATATATTTCCGTTGGACATGTCTCTCTTTCTCTCCTTGAACACAATGACTCAACTTTGAAAAAAAATGTTAAGCCTAACACATCTTAACCAACTATCTCTGCATCTATATTAAGTATCTCATAAAAGCTACATGTAGAAGAATAGATCTGCATCCCTTATGCATTCCATTGATTCACTTTTTTCAGAAATTACAATTAAAATATGGGGAAAAAAACAACTCTGATTTGTACAACATATGCTATGGCTAACTCACTCATCCTACCAGAGAATTGGAAATACTTAAGGTGTAATGGATTCATTTTAGATGCTGAAACAAGCACAAATGGTAGTATATTTCTAATATGGAAAAACATTTGGTATGAAAAAAATATTTTCCAAGTTAAATGGTTTTCAATATTCAGTATCTCCTTCCATTTGTTCTTGCTGCAGCATCTAAAGCAAATATGGTACACCTTTAGTATTTTCAATCTTCGAATAGAATATGTGTTGGCCTTAGCATATGAAGTTTTCAATTTCCAAAGGATCCAATCTTATAATGGAAAGGTAGTAGCTTAGCGCCAACAAGTTGATTCATTTCTTCCATTAAGGCCAGAAATATGATCTATAAGGGTTATTTATATCATCTAATTCACGTTAAGGATTCTAGCTCCGAAACCCCAACTCTTCAGAGAATTCCTGTAGTCAATACTTTCAGAAATCTTTCCAAAAGATCTTCCCGAAGTTCCTCCAAAAAGGAAAATTGACTTTGGAATAGATCTCCTTCAAGATACCCAGCGTATTTCTATTCCTCCATAAACAATGGTTCCAGTTGAGCTTAAGAAATTGAAAAAATAGTTGAAAGACCTTCTAGATAAGTACTTCCTCAGACCTAGTATTTCTCCATGGGGTGCACCAGCGTTGTTCGTAAAGAAAAAATATGCCTCTCTAAGAATGTGCATTGACTATAGACAGCTAAAAAAAGGTAACAATAAAGAATAAGTATCCCACCCCCAGGATTGATGAATAGTTGGACCAACTTCAGGGTGCTATCCATTTATCAAAGGTAAACCTCAGATCCAGTTATCATTAGCTAAGAGTTAGAGATAGTGACATTCCAAGAATAGCCTTAAAAACTCTGTATGAAAACTATGATTTCATATTATTCATTTGGCTTGTTCGTTATCCGTCCTTAATTGATTGATATCCTTCATTGACCGCTCTGATAAATGAAGTGGTTCAGCAGTACGGTTTGGACTTGTTCGGTATCGATCTTATTGATGATAATATCCTCATTTACACTCTATAAATAGGAAGAACAGATGTATTATTTGAGAAATGTTTTGTAGATTCTCAAATATAGTTATTTATTCGCTAATTTTAGCAAATGTGAGTTCTGGATGCAATGTTTTACTTTACTTTGTCACATTGTATCTAGACAGGGAATCCGAGGGGATTCATAGAACATAGAAGCAGTGAAACAATGCCCAGACCTACCTCTGCTACAAATATCATAAGATTCTTGGGTCTACTAGCTAAGAGTAAAGCGGGTTCCTTATTTAAGGTTCGTGGAAGATTTTCATCATCACACATATCCTTACCAGTAACTAGGTTGACTTAGAAACGGGATCAAGTTTTTTTTTCGAGGTCGTAACGATTAAAGAGAAAATTCGTTTGGTAGAAATTGAAAACTAATTTGACTATAGCTATCTCCTTGACTCGAATCGCGGGTTGAGATGGCGAGGTGATCTATCGCGAATTCATCTATAATTGTACTAGGTTGTGTTTTGCGGCATCGAATTGAGCGTTATAGAATATTCCGTCTAGATAGCTGAGGTGCATAAGACTGGAACTATCCTTCATGAGCTCGAGCTTGTGTAGCTGTGGTGTTTGCACTCAAGATTTGGATATACTACTTGTATATTGTTCACGTATATGTGTTCACTAACCATAAGAGTCTTCAATATGTGTTCACCTTAAAAGAGTTGAATCTTCTCAAGAGGAGATGTCTTGAGTTCCTTAAGGATTATGATATGAGTGTTCATTACCCTACGGGTAAGGCGATTATAGTAGCCGATGCTCTTAGCATATTATCTTTGGGTTGTGTAGTCCATGTTTAGAAAGAAAGAAAAAGAACTAGTAAATGACTTTCACAAGCTTGCTCTCATTGGAGTTCGCCTTATGAGCATATCAGACAATGGTGTAACAGTTCAGAATGGGGAAAAATCTTCTTTTGTAGTAATGTTTAGAAAAGAAAACAAGTGATTAGATCTTGGCTTGAATTTAAAGGTGGCATGTCCATAGAATCACAGATTGAGGTTTTCTCCCATGGGAGATGGTGTAAAACTTCCTACAAGGGTATATTGTGTGCTGCCTAATGTGGGGTGAATTGACACAACCACATTCTTGCACAGCCCATAATTCTCTAGAGTCTTCTATCATTCCAGGTGCAACTAGATGGTCCCCGCACAATATTGGCCCCCGACGATCCATGGGAACGTCTTATTGGCTTGTAATGGGAATTAAAAATATATATAGTTATTTTGGGCCTAAGTGGCCCCCAGTTGCCAGAAGTGTAAGGTATGAACATCATTAAACCCGGAGTTAGACACAAGAGATTGACATTTCCTACTTGAAAACGGGAAGTGATAACATGGACGTCATCACATTTTCATTTACGTTTTGCAGACATCATGTATCCATTGGATGATTTGTTGTTGGGTATATGTTGGTTTAGCTTAAGTCAATCTCCTTTTTTGGCGGTCAGATAATACAGATTTGACGGAGGAGTACGCAAAGCTTGACATTAATAAGATAGTCAGGTTGCATGGGGTTCCATTGTCTATAATCTAAAATAGAGGTCCTCAGTTTGCTCTCATTTCTGGAAGTAATTTTAGAAAGGTCATGGTACTCAAGTTAATCTTAGCACAACATTTCATCCGTAGACGGATGGATAGGGAGTCAGTTCCCTAAATGGTCACCCAAGTTAAGGAAATTTCCTTGAAATATCATCATTTATGTTCATTTAGAGCATATTTCTTTTTGTTTATTAAAATAACATAAACATATGAATGATTAGTACATACTTGCCAGATTGTCACATAAATGGTGTCCGTATCCACCTCAAACATAAGCAAAATACACAAATATTTAACTTTGATAGAAGAAGAAAAAAAAAATAGTGTTCAAAATTTCCTTATGTACATGAAGGAGAGGAACATCCCTCTATTGATAGACACGAAAGTGTATGGGGGAACAAATAATTTATTATTTCTTATACGAAAGGTTTGAAGAACATTTGGAAAAGTTGCAATATTTGTAAAAGTCATAATTTTCATAAAAGTTCACAATTTTTTCATATCAGTCGGCCAACTATCATAGAATTTAATAGAGAGGGGAAGTAAAAAGACTAGGAGAGGGGGGGGACATAGGAAGGGTGGGGAGAGGCTTGTGTCTGTGGGGAATAGGAAGTGGGCATAGGAGTGCAAGGACTTGGTGTGGGTTAGGGCGTGTAAGCGAGAAAGGGCTGGTGTGGAAAGGGGGAGGGTTGAGGATGGTTTCTCGGGTGTACATAGACGTGAGTAGTATAGGAGGTGACGGGCAGTAGAGGGAGTAAGATGTGGATTACGGCGAAGGAGTAAGGAAGGCAGTTAGGTTTGGTGAATATAGGAACGGCATAAGACGGGAGGCCTTGCGTGGCAAACCGTTATTAAAGTCGGCAACATTTCATAAATGTCCAACTTGTAATCAAAGTCAGCAACTCTTCCTTAAAGTCGCAACATTTCATATAAGTCCACAACTCCGTCCATATACAAGAAGCAACTTTTCTAAATTTTTCCAAACACACTTTGTTCATAAAAGGGGAAAGAATATTTTTGTAATACATAAATTACAAAGAAGTTGTATTTTGTTTGCGGGGGGCGCCACGTAGGCGCGGCCTAAGGTTCTCTTTTTATAATACTAGACTAATTTAATTTCATAAAGTCCTTTACACTTTAAAATGAAAAACGAGGATCATATGTATTTGTTAATTTGTTTTAAATGTTGATTTATTAAAGAATACAGAATTGGTTTTTCAATAACCTTCAAATCTTTGGTGTCCTAATTATAAATGGTTGATTGTTAGTGTTAAATGATATGCATATATCTTTGGGTTAAAACGGGTACTATAATCGTGCAGGCAATTTTGGGGAACTGACATTAGTAAACACGTAGCAAGGGTTCACAAAATATTGGAATAGTAAAACGGGAATTAACTGCATGGTCCGCGCTAATTTTTATTAATTGGACTCACTAAATTGGCTGTAGAGAAATAAGTCAAAAGAAGTAGTTACCAAAGGTGGGCGGGCATTAAATGTGATGTGAAAAATAACAAAAAAAAACATGGCAAATGGGAGTTGTGAAGTGTCTTAATAGTAAAAGGGCTTCTTTCCGCGTGAAATATTTACTTACCAATAAAAAAAATGATGGGGTTGGTGAGCAAAATCAAAATAGACAACACGTAGATTCCCAAAAAAAAACTCAAAAAAAAATAAATCAAAAAATACAGCAACACAACTGCAAGATTTCGCTGCTATTCCTTGAAGGAAGTATCTGAAATAACGTGCACGGCGAAGGGTATTATGTGAAGTTGAGGGGGGCAGAGGGAATAAACATTACAACAACTTCAATTAACGGAGGTGTAGAGGTTGCGGATATTAAATATAAAATAACTCGGTGGTGAGGTAGCGGAGGCGTAGTGGAGTTGAGAAAACTTGCAACAAGTAAAAATAAAAAAATCATGAAGAGGAATATAGAGGAAGATAAGCAAAAAAAAAAATACAAAACAGGCAAAAAAGAAATAAAAAGATAAGTAAGCAGAATCATTGTCCGCTTTCAATTGAAAATGCGAGAAAAATAGTGACCAAAAAAAATTGGTGGAAACGCACCATACATAGACAAACAGACACACAACATGAATAAAAAGATCTTAATGAAAAACATTACATAGGTTGTAAAAATAAAACGAAGGAAGTAGGCCAAAAAGATAAAAAATTCCGTTCAAATGAACATCGAACTACACTGGGAGGAGAAAATATTATGGTAAACAACATAGATAAAAGCAGGAGCCATGACCTTGGCCGTAGGCACATACATAGCATTAAAAAGGATAAAAGTTTTAAGAATAGGCCCCCTGCCTAGTTGTGAGGGCAAGTAAATGGGTAGCCGGAGTTTGCCAAACTTGCGTAGAAAAACCCCCTGGAAAAAAAAGAAAGAAACACGGAACAGATCATCAAACAAACCAAAAACTCAAAAGGTTTCACACTTTTGTGGGGCAGCAAGAGACCCGAGCATGACTAAAACACCCTTAAGGATAATTAAAACGGTGGTGAGGTCGGGGGCAAGGATAAAGTTCTCTCCCGTAAAGATAAGTTATATTCATAGTGGGGCGGGGGCTAAGTACACATTTATCGCTCTATATCACAAAGGACGTATAGTAGGCGTAGATTCTATAATAATATATAACAGCCCCATTTTTTTAAGCCTTAGCATCTATGTCTCTCGGGGGTGCCGGCAATTTGGTTAGAATAAAAGGACGGGTTGCCTAGTTCAAAAATAGGAAGCGAATAAGCGCAAGAAAAAAATAATGAGCGACGGTAATCGCGGAACAAAAAAATAGTCTATGTATTGTTCAATTCCTAAGGATTTAAATCTTGGAGAATTAAGGGGGAGATTCATGGTTACTAGTGTATAAGAAATAAAAGGTCGGGTAAAAGAAAGGGAAAGAGTGGACGCAGATTAAGGACATAGCAAAAAGTTAAACGAACAAAAAATCTGTTCGGTATGGGGCGTGAGATATGTGTCGGCACTGGAAATATAAAATGTCTCGGGCTAAGGGTGCGGGGCGCGGCAAAAAAAGAAAAGAAGAACCTACGTATGGAATCGAGTGCGTGAGAAAAAAAGAATGTGGCCGGGGAAAAAAGAGGGAGGCGCACACGCAAGGGCGCTGATAAAGAGAATAATAGCGATAGAGTGGAAGTAATACATAAAAAACTTAGGTCGGGTGAAAAAAAATACAGCGACGTAGGGGGAAAAAGCAAAGGGACAGATCAGTTGTATAAAACCAGTGAAAGTACTAATGTGCAAGGCGATTGGTGTGACAAAAAGAAGTAATAAATACAAACATATATAATTTTTTAGGTCATTGATTAAAATTTTCCTTTAAGAGAGGCCATCGAAATATAATGAGTGTCGCCCCTGTTATCGCGGTAATATAAGGGGGGATGCACACATAATGGATTTTTCTCATTGGAATTGTGTATATTTGGTGAGCAATATATAAATTTACTAGACGGGGGTTTTAAATTCATTTTTTCTGTACAATGCGAGGCAGTAGATTCTCGTGTAATTGTTAAAATGTTTGGTTTGTGTTTGAGAAGACATTAGTTTGATGAATTGAATAGTGCGTGAGATTAATAAACTTTAAAAAGTTCAAAAGAGATGATGAATGAATAGACATGGGAGGAGGGTGGGGCGTTTGGCAGCATGAGCTCTGTGGGGGGAAGGGAGGTGGGTTGGGGAAGAGGAGAGTTTTGGGAATGGTTAAGTACTTTCTAATGGGTAAAAAATAAGAGTATTTATTCACTTTGGGGGGGTTTTTGTCTGTTCTAAAAAAGTAAGAATGGGGCCAAGACGGGAAGCGACGGGATAATTTTGCAAAAATCCAAACAAACGGGGATCTCATATATTAGGATAGTTCATGGGACGCTTTAATAGTATGGCGATTTGGTGTTATCACCTTATGATTATTTGGTGGATGTAATGTAATTGTTCATGTATGGGGGAAACGAACGGCTGGAGGAGACTGGGGAAAAAAAAGAAAACGGCTGTTCATTTACGAAAGTACAATGAATCCCTCTAGTTAGTTTTTGGGGGCAGTATTGTTTCTCAGTATTCAAACTTGATAAACCTATAAGCCCATTTAAAATGTATCTTCAAAACATAAATAAATAAAAAAGTTTAATTTGTAATAAAATATTTTAAGTATGAAAATTTAATTCTAATAACTATAAAAAAATTTAAAAAATAATACTAGCTCCTTCTTTTCTTTCGTTCCCTGGGTGCCCTCTTCTCTTCGTCCTTCTTCCCCACCGCACTTTCCTGCCCATGTCCTCCACCCACAAACATCCCTGGCGGAGCGCGTGGGATAGGTTTTGAAGTGTCAGTGAGATTTTAAGGAAAATAGTGGATAGTTGAATTGATATTTTTGTCGGCTAGAATTGAAGACCTACATTGCAGCTACTATTCACAGAAAATATCTCTTACTTTGGGTGACCATTTAGACAATTGACTCAGATAGCAGAGCAATACCTTCATACCCTCGCTTTATTGCTTTTTAGAGCTTAGTGGTGATATATTTCAATGCTAGTTTGGATATCACCGTTCCTCCTCTTGACTTGGTTCGCCTACATAATTCTAGCTCCCTTTCCCAGGGATTTCAGATGTCACTTTCTCAGCTTGTCCGGTTGTGTTAATTATTCTTCTCTCAGTTGTTTCTGGTCTCTTTTTTTTTTCCTGCTCTACGTTGTCTCTTCCAGCCTCGCTCTTTTAACTACGTTGGGCATTAGGACCAATTCATTCCATGTGTTCTGTAGAAAAGTGGAAGTCCTTGATAAGACTTAAGACAAACCTAGAGGTTTTTTTCAAAAGTCTTATGTAATGTTATGAGAAGGGAACTAGATTTCCCATTTGATAGATTGAGTTTTCTTTAAAGTGCACCCCTATGATTAGGGTAATAGTATTTGTAAAAGGGAGACTCAGTCGCCTATACTGTGTCCCTTATTAAGATCTTTGGGAAAACGGGTTTTCAAGGTGATATATGAGTTAAAGTACCAACATAACTACAAACGGAACAATAGTAAAAATCCAAAAATCTTCCTCCGATCTCACTCACTCTTTAGAAGAATTTGTGCTGGGTGATCCAACCCTCCGTAGTGGCCGTGGTGATAGTTGGCTGTGAAAAGAGCTCTTTCTTAGAGGATGTACCAGTTGAGATTCTTGATCGTCGGTTTAGAAATGTTGAGAAAACAAGAAAGAGTCCGCTTCACATTTATGGTTTTTTTGGAGGAGTAAGTTCAAAAAGAGGAGCTACTACTTGGGAAAGGAGAAATAGACATGAAAGCCAATTATCCGAACCCCTCCGTTTCTTTTAGACTGCAACTCTACTTGAGGTAATATTTCCTCTTTGGGTTTTTTTTTTCGGGTCATTCATTGCAAATTCACTCATAGTATCCTGTTCCTTGTACATATTCCGTTTTTTTCCTTTCCGTTTCAGTGTTATTTGCATGTTCTTGAACTCAATCAGTCAAATTTCTTTCGAATCATTTAGTAAGTAGGGATACACTCCTTCCCCTTCATACTCAACTATTTTCGTCTTTCATTTTGGGTCGATGACTCGATGTGTTCCAAAATGAGATATGTCACAACCCATATAAAAAAAAAAAGCACAAATTCCCTCATATATTTTCCGCAGTTATGAGGTCCCAACGCGGTGGAGCCAACTATGGATTGTCAGTTGACTTACGGTCGGTCATTCGACTCCATCGATGGTCATTCAACTTTCAGTCTCAGTCGCGAACGAAGATCGACCAAAATGGACCGTCAGTAAACTTACGGTCCGTCATTCGAGTCTGGTAATGGGCCAGCTGATTTTTTAGTCCTTAGTCGAGAATGACTGTCGGTCTTACCGATCATCACTTCTACTTTCTGTCCGTACAAATCGATGTCAATTCCCGTCCATCGACCTTGTTAGTGACTACGATATATTTTGAGTCAGGGGTCTTTTGGTCTTTTCCTTTCCCCCCTTCCTTGTTCCCTTTGTCCCATACCTAATTTCTTTTAGACCCTACGATGATGAGGTTTTTTGTCAAGTTTACACGCCTAGAAAGCATAACTTAACTTACCTAAGTCAAATCCTTCCTCCCCCTCGTCAGCACCATTCGCCGCCCGCCCGCCTCCAAAGGTCATGACCGTTGTATCGAAGCAATCAACAACTTTCCAATCAATTCAGCCAGTCCATCCTCCACAGGCCTGCCTAATCACAAGAGGTGTGTGGGGCGGTCTTCTCCTGTTGCAATTTTGTACCAAGTAATGTGGGATTTTCACAAGTGGGTTTTTCCTTTTCTCCTATTAGGTAGAGGGGCCCCTAGAATTTATTCAACTATTCTTGATTCCCTTATTGTGAATAGACCTAGTTTATTCTATAATTCATCATGAATTCATTCGTTTTATGTTTCAAATTATCTTATCATGTACCAGTAAGTTTATTGTCATGTTTCAGAACCCTAGCTATGTATCTCACTTGCCCCCCTCTTTAATTTTCAGACTTCAACACATTACGAGTCAAATAATACTTCCTTTCTTCCGACTTCTACATTCCTTCCATTCTTTAAATGCCAATCATTATCCAATGAATTGGTTGTATACTTAGTTTTGGAAATGTTTCAGTTTTGAGCTATCCCATATTACAGAAACCTAGACATAATGTGTAATTCACCTTAATTTTCATGGGAGTCGCATAATACTAATATGGACTAGGAGTCCACACCCAGCGACCTCAATAGTCCTATAACTACTAGATAGTAGGTGTAAGGCCCTATATGGTCATTAGTTTAGTTGATCACGCCATCCATGCATTTATACCCCTTGACATGGTAATATTGGGTCTTTCAATGAGCTTATAAATTGTACTCCACATTTGATCATGTGATTATTATCGATAGTATATCGTAGCTGCTCCCGCAGTTCAGTTTGGACTCTATATGCACTGCATATTATAGTCAGTCATTATTCAGTTTGCAAACTGTTATCCATTTGGTAATTGCAAAAAAATCCCTTTTATCTCACAACCTTCCAGTATATCATGGTTCAGAATATTATGACTTGTTTTTTGTGCTGTTCCAGTTATATATTATTTATGCTTTAACCTCTATCCTTCCTACAATTTCAGTAACCCTTGAATACTAATGCAATCGGTAGGGCTACATCTCTCATGATGTCGGTTTACTTCTCAACATCCTATCACGCTTAGATCGATTTTCGATCCCCAGTTCCAATAAATCGAATCAGATGGGAGTCCTCCTTCTCCAAGGACAATAGAGTCATATGAAATTCCACCCCTTTTAGTATTTTTACTTCTTTAAGTTTAATTTTGCTAGAAATGTCCGAAATTCAGCCAAACTTTCTATCCGTAGATGGAGATTTTAGAGACAATAGAGACATAGTTATTTTCATCATCAGCTTAATTGATGAATTCTTCTTTTATTTAACTCATTATTTTCATATATCTCGTTATAGTATCGGGTTTCCCCATCCTTTTCCATTGTATTATGATGTGCTTCACACATCGTTCATTATATTTAGTACGTCATGTATGATTGTCAGCGGTAAGCTTTTGAGATCACTTGTTGGTCCTAGGTCTGTGTCCGCGTCTCAAGGTAGCTGCTCGGGAATGACATGGGGGTCCTAATTCAATAGGATCGCATTTCAAAATATTTTAATACCTTTGGGAACTTTTACTATATTATTTATTTCTAGATTATGACATGAATCACATTCATCATCCTATTCAAATTTTTCATATATTGTCAGACTGATACAAACCTCATTGCATCCACCTTAGGAATATTTATCTCCATAGAACAACAATGTTCATGACTTTTGTGACATTTTTAATTTTTCAATCATTGCCAAGTCGTACATTATATTTTAAGATTTTACGTGTGCACAGAATTCATTTGTATGCCATTGACATTATATCTTGCTATATGGACAAAATAAGTCCACAACTTCACTTAAGTGAAAAAAATATACTTAAATTGTATTTTTTTGGCCAATCATTTATATGTCAACTCTCGATTGATTTAATATCAAGATCCTCATCACATCTATAATTTTGATATCTACATTAAATTCAAGTTATCCTCAACTGTTATTGATATCAGTTCGAATGTGACATAATTTATCAAACTCACTTTATTTTTCATCATTTTTAGGTACCCGAACCTTTGCCAGTGTTTTTATGAAGTGTTGAATCATGGTGGGCTCTTTCCTTCTTATCTACACATTTGTGCTCATGATAAATGCCATCTACTGATCATTTTGCCCTCTCTTTTTTTCCCAAGAAGTTTTATCTTTTGAATCGATTTATTTATCACACTTCAGTCATGCAATAAATTATGTCCTTTAAAGACCTTCTCATTGGAGCGTTTATATTGATTAGTCACATAAAATAACGTTCCACAAATGCGTCTAACATTGTGGGGACTTTAAATGATTCTCTTCATCAAACATGTATCCGACCAATGATAATTCATTATGTGTAACTTATTTTCTAGTTGCTTATCTCCCCCCTTATGTTAGAGAATCTAACATTCAACCAACCTTATTTGGGACTCATCTTTGTGCATTGCGAAATGGTGGAGCAGTGAAATAATATATAGCACACTTAATTTTAGATAATTATTATTTGGTTCATGCCCTTGAACCAATTGTGATAGGGGAACCTTGTTGACTTGATAAGTACAAGTGTTGCTATACATAAAATAACACATATCATATCGAACTTTTTTTGGGAGTTTTTCCTCATGACTAATGATTTAGCTATAATTGTAGGCATATGATATCTTCTTAAATCACTTGGATATTAACCAAAATTATCGATATAATTTTATAATTTGACATGTTCTCTTGATTTAAATTGGAGCAAACAACTTTTGCAAAAATCAATTTCGTAGTGGATGAAAAAGTGCATGTGACCAATAACAAAGATGCATATCTATAATAGTAAATGGTCTACATGGAAGGTGAATGGTACCATATTCACCTTTTTATACATTTCAAAATTTCAGGAGATACAATCTCAAGCTTTGTTTGAGCAATGATGATTTTATCATAAGAACAAATAACACAAGAAAATTCTTGAACAATTTATTATTTCTTCCATATATATAATCACATGAAATCTTATTTATATGTGTATTATATTTCAACCAGAATGATCATCAACGCATCATTGCCACTAAATTTTTGTCACTCACAAACTATATTTATATAACTACCACAAACATAATAAACGAAACATGGTATCTTTTCGTGTAAAACATATAATTCTACTTTGATTTATATTAATATGAAGATCTTAAAAATCAATTCCATAATAGATATCTCAAAATAATTTATTATTTTTTTTTTTACTAGGTTTCTCTCTTGTGAAACATAAAAGTTCTTTTGAGACTTTTACTTACAATAATTCCAATATCAGTGAGTCGAGGGTTTTAAATTTCTTTGAGTATTACCACACAAGTGCCTACCCCAAGCTCACATTGACCATTTGATACTACACACATATTTTCTAACATTATTTTTTTGTGTTGAACCATCTCGTTCAAGGACAATTTATATCATTATTGTCCATGTCATAATCATACAACACAAGCCAAACGTGTTTCAATTGATTACTTTTCTCCTTCAGTATCGCCTTCCTTTTAATTAATATCTGGCAAAATAGTTTTGATCTACAAAGATACATAATCAATGACACATTTTTTTGGTGATCAAGAATTATTCTTTCTTTTGTCATTTTGATAGTTCATAATAAAACGTACCACAATGTTTGTGATGTATTAAAGGTGCTTGACCAGTGACACAATTTTATTACAAATTAAATTGCTTTTTGGAATTTCTCTCTAAATCTCTCTAACCCTAAACCAACCGCCCATATTTGTGAGTTTTTAGTATTATTAAAATCATGCATATGAGTACGTCCTTATTTATAATTTTTCATCATCTCTTGAAAAATTCATTTTCAAAATGTTCCCTTTTAAGATTCTTCCCCACAAGTCATCTTCCTCTCACGGAATTGACACATAATTCTAAATAACCACATTCTTCTGAATTATCCTTTCATTCATTAGAAGTTCTTTCCATAACTTTAAAAATATCATATTCATACGACATATGTTGTGACCCCCAAGCTGACTTGGTGAGGACACAATCACAGCCACCGTTGAGAAAAGCAACACTAAGCAGTAGCATGGGTTTTTGAAAAAGAAGCCGGCGCGTGAGAACCCCTTCAAACATGTCTAACCTGAGTTTCGAGTGTGAAACTAATGCCGATGAGAACCTGCTCAAAGGGCAAGAATGCGGTGGTTTCAGAAGTACCCGACGCTTTCCTCCCCACGCCCCCGCCGCTCCTCCTTTCCTTGGCCCCCCTCTCTTAGGTTTTTTGCCTGTCTTGTTCTCTCCCTCTCCTCCCATTTTCCTAATCATCTTGTTCTCTCACTCTCCTTCCTTTCTTCTTTCCCCCTTGTATCCCTTTTCCCTTTCTTTTTTATTTTCATGGTTTTTTTCCTTACATTTTTCTCGTCTCGCAGAGGCGTTGAAGACAAGCCGATCCTAGTGGCAAAGCGTTAGTATGGGGGACAGGGGGGCCGGGCAAAAAAAAAATATGTTAAATAATCAAAGGTCAAACTCATGGGAGGAAACACAAAATACTCATAGGTGCATGGTGGATGATTCGATAAGAAGTGAAGGATTCCTTCTCTAAGTAACTCACTGGATTCAAATATGATGATTGAGGTGGTTTCCTCCCACAAAAATTTTTCCGACGGGAACAACACCGCAACAAAAACCGACCCATTAGATGAGCTCTACAGGACACCCTGCCGAATGCATATACCCAGCACAAACCTGCTTTAGTGGAATTTGGGGTCGATTTTCGTTGTGAAACTCAGAAGTTTGGATATTCCAAGGGGAGTGATAACTTTACTTTTCTACGAATTGAAGATAATCTAAGGTTTGACTATGGGCACATAATCGTTTATCTGATGGCAATGTGCAAAGCCTTGGAATGGTACAGATTGTTTGTTTAGGAATAACAACTGTTTTACTACTGGCCACATTTTTCCTGTTCGAATTCGGTTAAAAAAAAGGGTTTGGGAGTCGGCAGAGGGAAGATTTCAAACAACTCCAAAAAAATTACCACCATCTTATATCTGCCAAGACGATTTGAGCCATCGCCAAAATGAGACTGACATATTCTAAGAGGCCTTATGATTCGCCGCTCTATCTCTGGATTAGAAGAAGGACAATCAAAACCGGTATTGAGTTCAGATCCAAGACTTGATGAGGCCCTTAAGCAGGCTTCATATAACAAGAGTGCGGATCCAATCTAGAAGGGACCCATTGACCGACTTGATAATAAGGGAGGTTTCACCATTTACTAACCTGACCCGACTTGTCTCCCATCCTAACCAGAAATTATTATCCGATGGTTACAAACGTTTTGCCCCTGTGCGCCCTCCCATTGAAAACGCCCATCACATGCTTAAATTAAAAGTTCGTCGTCGATATGGACTCTGCTACTATTGTGAGGAAAAAATGTGACAGTCAGACCATAATGTAAACACCCACCCCCCCCCCCAATTTTTATCCTCACGGATTAGGCTGATAGTGAACTCAATTTATCTTTACTTTGAGTCGTTCCTCACTAATGATTATTGGCGAAACAATTACAATGTTTGGAGGTACAGAAAGAACATTCTCCATTTTCTTATGCAATGCTTTTGCAGTGTAATTTCTTTCTTCCTTCCACCCTTCTCGTATTCCTTGGTCATGTCAATGGAATCCTTTATTCAGGTCTTGGTTTAGGAGGGGAAGTTACCATAATTTCATCCAGAGCAAGGATGGTAAGTTTTCCTCCTACAGCTATCAATTGTTTCCTCCATTTCTCTTTCGTTGTAAAGTAGTGGGGGAAGTGGCCAACGACTCAAGGTGCGAAAGGATAGTGAGACAGGTTTCCCTCCATAATTCAAGAATGGAGGCTCACACTTTGACTTGTTATTTATTATCTTTACTTTGGGCGGATGTGGTTCCCTCAAGGTATCTTGCTTCTTCTACGTTAGAAGGGTGACACAAAATTATGGAAACGCATATTTTGAATTTAGTTTCTAGGAAACTACTAATACTGGAAGGATTAAACCCAACCGGTGCCTAGCCTATCCATTGCATAGTCCCGACGATAGAAAGCAAAAAACTGGATTCAAGTCTCAACATACTTACTTTTGCAAAATAGTTCAATTGTGTCTACTCATGATGAGCAGGTCTATCCGCCGCCTTCCAAGCTAATTTTGGAATCTTTTACTGCTTTCTTTCATCAGCCCCAAGGCCTGCCCCCATCATGAGTCCTTTATCATTATCACGCAATTAATTTGTACCAGGAGCCCCGACCGCTGAATGTTCAGTCGATAGATACCCTATTTCCAGAATCAGTATGAACGAAAATGGGGTCGCTGAAATGGTCAGAGCAGGGGTGATCAAACCAGTACTAGCCCTTTCTCTCTTATCCTCACTTGTGGTGTTTGGTCCAAAAAAAAGATGTTAACGTGGAGGGTTTTGGCACATTCTTGGACAATTGCCCATACCAAGAGTTATGAGTTAGATCAATATACACAGCACATACTTTGATGAAGAAGAACCACAAGAACTTTCATCTAAGAGTACAAATTATAGATCTATAGAGAGAAAGAGAGAAACCAATATTTCTGTGGTAACAACCCCTTGATTACCTTCCCACAGTACATCAATATTAATCCAGTCTCCACAACCTAACAATTCCTCCCACTTGAAGACTGATTCAGCCATCCACAAATACATTCTCAAAAAAAACAAAATCTCTTCATCATCAACATCCTTTACTCTTTTACCTTTACTTGCAACAGGGCCCAACATCAAATACCACAACTACAGAAGACCAACCCAACCGAGGGGTTCTCAAACCCTGTTGCCTCCCAACATCAACACATTTGGTCAACATGTCCTCGGCCGGGTTCTTTGTACCTTCTATCTTCTCCAACAACACATATCACCATCGTCACTGCCCTGCGAGGAAATGGTACCGACCGCTTTCTGATGTGGCTTTGTCTTCGAATGATAGACTGGATTTTTTTCACCAACTGTATGGCACTTTCATCTGAGAGTACAGAATATTATCATTCCTCGCTCACCCTGCTTCTTTCCTCCTAATTCCTCCAGATATTATTGGCCAGCCATACCTATTTTTTTTTTTTTTTTTTTTTGTTTTCCCAACTTCAATCAGCCACATACTCTCAGCTTCAGTAGATTAAAGAGAAACACCCTTCTGAAGCCTGGACATCCAACTCACTACTGTTCCATCCTATGGTGGTAAATGTACCTAGATTACCTGCTCTGTCACAATATCCCCACCTAATATCATCATCCACAAACCCCTTTCAGGATTCCCTTACTTGCTTGTGTTTTCCAAAACAAAAGTTAGTACTACTGCAATGTTACCCTCTCATATATCTTAGAAAACCACTTCAGCTTCAACAGCACAACAGCTTCCCAATGCCTCTTTCCCGGCGGTTCGCCCATTACCTGCTAAACATCTCCCACGCTGTGGCTATAACTCACAGCTCTATTGGCAGACCATATCATACATCACAAACTCCCAACGGCTGACGCATATGGAACAGGTACATATGCTCACGCTTCTCGGCTGTCTTGGGTGACTGCTCCGTTGACAATTTAAAGTGATTTGCCAATGGAGTTAATCTTGGGTTTAGCATCATACCCCCCTGAATCTGCTCACCACACATTCTCAATGTACACACTCCTGATATATTATTTGAAGTGGGTAGCAGATCTATCCGAGAATCCCTCATCCCCATCCCATCCCCTAAATTTGCTTTCGCTTGACCCAACCTCTTGCAACTAACCTTTTTTCTCAGATTTTTTTAATCTGGCCGCATACTAGATCCTAACAATCAACCTATCCATCCACATACAGAGTAGAACGACATATGATTAGTGGTATCTTGAAGTAACAAACAACGATTCCTTTTCAACTTTTGCAGAATCCCCATCTTGGCATGAGGAGTCAAACTTCTTTAACCCACTGCGCCTTGGTGCTTTCCTTTAGTCCAATACAAGCTCCTGGTGACTTGCACACCAATGTGTTCCGTTCGCATGGAACCACAAAATCCTTCCCGGTTTTTTGCCTATAGATTTCTTTGTCTAGATCCTCCTGGTAAACACATTGTTTTAACTCCAGTTTGTTTAGGATGGCCAATTCTCTCTCCTCTCTCTCTCCGATGCAACAATTCCTCAACAAAGGTTATTTCACCACCAGTTGAGAAATATTTTTGTATAACTCAATCCCTTTTCCTTTTTTCAATATCTTGAAAAACAAAAAAACCACTACAACGAGCCTTGAAACCTTCTTTTTTGGAAACCTTCTTTTGCCATCTGGTTCATTCTTGATTGTGAACAACCCACTTTTTCAACAAAGATTTTTTCCCTGCAGGTAACTCTCATTCACAAACCACCCACGTGTCATTCTTCCTCAAGTGACCTCAGTCTTCTCATCCATGGGCTTTGCTCCCACTTAATTGAATCCTCCACCCCTTTAGAAGCCTCCTCAAAAGACTCTTATTTTCCCTTCTCATTAGTTAGCAATAAATAGTGTAATGAAGGTATTCCAAAATAAATCCCTTGTGCCCTGATGGTTTATGGTGCTTTCCTTAACACCTGCTCGGTTAACCTTGTGCTCCACTTCAGATTCTTCAGTAGGAGTTGGTTAGTTGCTGCTTCGAACATCTAATGGGGTTACCTCTTCTCAAACTCAACCCAACTCCCACTTGCTTTGCAAATCTCTAGATTCTTCTGCTCTCTGCCTCTGTCAACAAGACTACTCCTCAAATGTCACGTCCACATGTCCCCTCAGATCTGTCTTTTCTGCTTTTTGTCATCCCAAAAGCTGTAACCAACAAATCAAGAACCATAGCCTTGAGGGAATACTTCACCACATAAAGCCTTGGCATCAAGATTGTCTCTCTTTTCTGATAAACCTGAACATAAGAAGTGGGCAAACTGAAAGTCCCCTCAAGTGTGAGTTGACTTTGAGGTATTTTGTTTCTTTTCCCCGTCCACACCCTCCTCTGTAAAATCTTGAACACCCTAAACGCCACTGAAGGGTCCCATTGTGATCAAAGTATGCATTGTGCCACACCAGCGATCCTCCCAACTTGTTTTGGGCAGCGGACAAGTGTATCCCCATACTCCCCTTGCACGCTCATTCAATGTTTCTGTTCATTCCTTTTCATCAATTCGATTCTCCTTGCTACCAGGAATGGTTCTCATCATCTGATTTCCTCCTCCTCAAGTTCACAGAATTCCTTGAACTCTAATTTGTCATATAATTACTCTCCTCCATTATAAGACCTCAGGCATGTTGACTTTTCAAAACCGTTCCTGATTCTGAATTCATCTTTTTCTAGTTCTTGAAAGTTGCAAACACATCTGACGTAATTTGCTTAAGAAGTAAACCCATAGCATTCCTGCTGGAATCATCAACGAAGGTAACATAGAATCTGGGTATCCTCCTGGATGATACTTCTAGAAGTAAACAAAGAATCACCCTACATTCCCTTCTGGAATCTGTTTGCCCATAACATAACTCTCGCAAAGACCCATATCAATAGACTTCAGAACTCTAATGCTCCTTTGGCAACCAGCATCTTCATTCTTTTACCACTCAGGTGTCCAAGTCTGTTGTGCCACAAACATGAACCGGAAACACCTTCAGCAACAGCGGACATGTTGATACACCCTGCAATGGTGTACAAGGTTCCAGATTTGGTGTCACGAGCTACTACCATAGCACCTTTCACAATCTTCCACGAACCTTTCCCAAACTATGCTGCATGTCTACTGGTTCCCCGAGGTGGTATTTATGAAAACATCCCCCTTTACTTCAATCTCTAAGGCTTTATTGTTAGTAAGATACCTTTCCAAAATTTCTAGATTTGAAATTTTGGAACAACTCCTTGCTTGGAGATGAATGGAAAGATGTACCAGAATCCAAAATCCATGATTCAATTGCGCTGTTCATACTAAGGATTAGAGCATCCCTAATGTCCTCTGATAAATTTTTAGAATCATTGTCATCTACAGATTTCTGATTTTGTTTCTTGTTTAGATTTGTACAACTCATCCAAAAGTCCATTTTTCTCCACAGTTCCAATAAGTCACGTTTGATCTGTTCGGAGATTTTCCTTGAATCTTTGATCTTGATCGACCATGTTGATTTTGGCCTTTCGTCTTACTTCTCCCCCTTCGGTCAACACTGAGAGCACTGCCCGATGAATCTCCCACTTCTCATTTGCGAATATTTTTGCTAAAGATAACATCATGGATTTCATCAAACTTCTGTTTCACAAATCCAAGGGAAGTTTTAATCGCAGCAACAACGGTATCCCAAGACTCGAGCAGAGATGACATCAAAATCAATGCCTTAATTTCATCTTCGAAATTAATATCCATAGAATTGAGTTGACTCATAATCATATTGAACTCATTTATATGATCAGAAATAGATCCATTCTCAGACGTCTGTAAATTGAACAATCTACGCATCAAATAAACCTTGTTCATCGTCGATGGTTTTTCATACATGTTTGACAGTGCCTTCAACAGATCGGACGTAGTCTTCTCCTTCAAGATGTTGAACGCCAAGTTTCTTGAGCTTCCACTTCTCCTTCGTCATGGATTCCGGTTTTACCCCAATCAACGATTCATGAAGATCTTTCTAGTACAGATAATATTCGATCAACATCTTCCAAAAACGTAAATCGGATCCATCAAACTTCTCAATTCTAAGATTCAAACTATCCATCTTCAGTGATTGTGTTGAATCTCCTTAGCTTTGATACCTGTTGTTAGGATCGAATCTACACACACACACTTGATGAATGAAGAACACAATAACTTTCTAGAGAGAGAGATGAGAGATCTAGAGAGAGAAAGAGAGAAACCGATATTTTGTGGTAACACCCCATGAGTAAACTTCCACAGTATATCAAATATTAATCACGCTCCACAAACTAACAAATGAATTATTTGATGAGTTTCACGGGGCTATGTATTTCTGTAAACTCGACTTGTTGGCGGGATACCACCAAATTCAAGTTAGACCGGAAGATGTGGAGAAAGCAACATTTTGAACACATGAAGGACATTATGAGTTCTTGGTAATGCCATTTGGGTTATCTAATTCCCTATCTAATTTTCAAGAAACTATGAATGTGGTGTTTAGGATGTATCTATGTCGTTTTGTTTTTGTTTTCTTTTATTATATACTGATTTATAGTCCCACTAAAACATTGTTGCACTTACAAACAGTTATAAATTTGTTATGACAACACCAGTTAGTTGCCAAAAGGAGTAATTGTCAGTTTGGTCAAACGAGAGTTGATTACCTCAGACATGTAATTTCTATACAATTTCTTAGTGTGGATCCATTAAAGATCTCAGCCATACAACAATGGCCTGCGCCTAGAAATGCGAAACAGGTGCGCATTTTTCTTGGGCTGGCAGGATATTATAGGAGGTTCATCCACCACTATGCCGCAATAGTTGTCCCCCTCACAGATCTAATTCACATTGTTCCTTTATCCAGAACAGATGACACTCAAACTGCTTTTGACACACTCAATAATATGTTAAACGCAGCGCCAGTCCTAGGTTTGCCTGATTTCACCCAAGAGTTCCAGCTTGAGACAGACGCTTCAGGCCAAGGCATTGGAGCAGTACTTTCAAAAAAAGGGCATCCAGTGTCATATTTTAGTCTGAAGTTTAGTATAGAATGCAGGAGGCTTCCACCTACCAACGTGAGATGTTTGCAATCACCCAATCAGTTAGAAAATGGCACCAATGCTTGTTAGGTAAAAGGTTCACCATTTACACTGACCAGCAGTCACTTAAGATCTTGACAAATCAAATAATCCAGACCCTGGAACAACAAAAATGGTTAAGTAAGTTGGTTGGCTTTGACTTTCAGATTGTATACTACCCTATCAAATTGAACCAAGTTGTTGATGGTCTTTCCCGCGTTCCAGAGATTATTTTTCTCACTATCTCAGTACGGGGTTATGACCTCGAAAATGAGCTCAAAATATTCAACAAAACACATCCAGAACTAACTTCTCTACAACACAATGTGCATGACCAGGCCACCCCTGATTCAGGGTTCACTTTTCGAGATGGACTCTTATTTTTTCGACGATGTTTTGTTATTCATGCTGATTCTCCTCCACGACAGACCGTACTCCAAGAATTTCATGACACCACTATTGGAGGTCATGCGGGGGTGGCACGAACCTATCATAGAGTTGCTTCAAAGTTTTATTGGAAGGGCATGAAAAAGAACGTCTATAACTATATAGCCTCTAGACAAGTCTGCCTGCAAATGAAAGATTCCTATCAATTGCTTGCAGATGTGGTACAACTCTACCCATTCCTTCGATGGTGTTTGAGGATATCGCAATGGATTTCATCACTTTCTTTCCTAGTTCTAAAGGTATGTCCACTATCATGACGGTCGTAGATCGATTGTCAAAATATGGACACTTTATTGCATTGCCGTGTTCGTTCCATGCTCAGTCAATTGAAGTAGCTTTTGTGATTGGAATTGTTTGACTTCATGGCCCTCCAAGGTTTATTGTGACTAATCGGGACCCTCATTTCCTACATAGCTTTTGGCAGGTGCTTAATCGACTACAAGGTACCACATTCGCTATGAGCATAGCATACCACCCTCAGAGAGATGGTAAATCTGAGGCTCTGAACAAATTTATGGAGCAATATCTACGTTGTTTTGTCGTTAATGCGCTCACCAAATAGGTTGCGATGTTACGTTGGGCAGAATATTATTACAATACCGCATATCAGTCCTCTGTTGGAATGACTTCATTTCGAGTTTTGTATGGTAGAGACCCACCTACCGTAGCTCGGTACATTTTGGGCAGTAGTGCTAGTGAAATGATTGAAGCTTATTTGGTGGAAAGGGATGAGGCCTTAACTCTCCTTAAGGCTAACTTGGCTTGTTCACATAATCCGATGAAGGGTCTCGCTGACAAGAGTCGAACGGAACTAACTTACAAAGTGGGATAATGGTTTTATGTCAAACTAAAACCGTATAACCATAATACCGTTCGCCTTCACCAGCATCCTAAACTGGGAAGACATTATTTTAGGCCTTTTGAAATCCTCAAACGTATTGGTAATGTCTCTTAAAAAGTAGAGCTACCTGATCATGCTCGCTTCCATCCAGTCTTTCACATATCAAAGCTCAAACGTTGTATAGGTAGTCGTGATCAACAAATTACTCCATTGAACTTGAATGATGCAACCAACATTCTTCCTGAGACTTCTATGAACGTTGAGGACAAAGTTTTTGTCCAGGACGGGAGTATTGTTGTGACCCCAAAAGCTAACTTGGAGGACACATCATCAGTCACAGGGGGGGGCTGTTGTAGAAACAACACTCAGCATGAGAGTGGGATTTGGAAGAGTAACGCGTGAGAACCCCTTCAACAAGGCTAATTGATTTCGTAGTGGAAACTAAGGGATGAGAAAATGCTCAAAGGGCAAGAACGTGTGGTTTTGGAAGTACAAAATTTCATAAATAGCAAAAGAAGATTTGAATTAATTAGAAAAAATTGTAGTTGGGCCTTGTTATCTCATCTCCCTTTTCTGTATTTCCTCCTCTCCTTAATTTCTTCTTTCCTTGTTACTGTTCCATTGTTTTTTCTTTTCCTTCTTGATCTTGTATTTCAGTTGTCGTCATAATACAAGCTATCTGTATTTGCAAACTGTTATTGGTTTGTAGCTACATACCTCGAAATCATTTTTTAAAGTTAAGTGTATCACCACTTTTTCATACTTCTCTTTGATGGATGATTTATAAACATATTAAATTATTAGGTCTCATTACAATTATGTTTCTAATGACCTTTCATACGATTTTGATGAAAAAAATTGCCTTCACATTTTAAAGGACAATTTCGCAAATTCAACTGTTTTCTTTATTTTTACCACTATGATTAATACTATATTTTTGTTCTTTTTCATTATTCATTTATAACACCACAATAATCATTGTCATCTTTCAGACTTTAAATATATTGTCATCACAATCTTTTCTATGAATAGAGCATGTTAACTGGGACAAGCTTCACAATTATTTTTTTTATCAAGAACATATCAATTTGCTCACTCATCAATTTATTGTGTTGATACTTGAACAAAATGTATTATTCATATAAAGGCGTGCTTATCCAAAACACGATGGGATTTGAACCCAAAATATTATTATCATGGTGCATCGAGACTTTAATCGATGTCTTATCATTTTGGTGCAATAAAACTTGAATCCAATCTCTTATTCTTTGATCAATGACATTATATATAGTCCAAAATAAATATTCACCTTAAGCCTTAACAATATTAACACTTTTAATAATCAAGCATAAATATATTTATTGTTTCATATACAATGTTCATCCAAGTAACTAAAACTATAATATCGATAAATCTTAAGAAATGTATTAGTGATAACTTATCAGCAATTAAACCAAACATTTAGAAAATGAAGTTTTTAGCTGATAATTAAACATATGATAAATGATAAATAATGTGATATCATATGTATCAGTAAAAATTCTGCATAGAATATGCATATGTTAATTTCATGTACTAAATTAGTTATCTTTTTCTCTCTTTTTAAGCAGAGTAATTTTCTTAAATAGTCACTCATTTGATAAATTACCTAATAATATCAATTTATGTTTGTGTTAGGAAATTATAAATATCACCAACTTTACATATTTTCCTCAAACATAGATGTAACGACCTTTTAGCTGCGTTTTGAGCAGCAGATTTTATTTCTGGAAAAACTGGCTGAGACGTTCTGATCCCACGACGGACCGTCATGGGGCACGACGGACGTCGAAGGGTCTCATTCCAAAACACTTAGAATCTGAAATTTGGTACTGACATCGACTCGCTGAAACTTCGTGACGGAATAGCATAACGGACCGTCACAGGTGTGACGGGCCTTCACAGACACTTGGTAAAAATCCTAGTCTCTGAACTCTTTACGACTCAGCAGGACGTACCGTCACGCACTACGGCCCGTCACAGACTGCTTAATCCCAGGCTGGTCGGATTTCTGTCAAATGTTTTAAGGGGCGTTTTTGTACTATTCCTTTTATAATTAAACAAGTTGGTTGTTGAATATTAATAATCCAATGTCTTGAAGAAGTAAAGAGATAACCTTAATTAATTAGTGGGTTATTTTGTCCACTTTTTATACTTAATTATATGCCAATTAGGGTAAAAGAAAAGGGGTTGAATACGAAAAACAGAAAGAATAGAGAGAGGGATAACGATTGATCGAGAAGAAGGAAAAAGCCTTTGGGAAATTGCTTGCTTGATCACGAATCTTCGGTGGAGGTAGGTTATGTTTTTTATGGCTATTCTAAGTAAACTCTTAATAGCGAATAAAGGTATTGGGTAGTGTTTGTAAACCCTTCTATATGCCTTAATTGTATGCTTGCATGAAGTGATTATATAATGGTGATAAAATAACTGATTAAGCTATTTAATCCCTAATCTTTAAACGAACCCCTAATCTACTTTGTTAATGATGATGCCTTGGTATAAAGAAGTCTTGATGAGCCGAAAATAGGGAGATTAGGGGATCGGGTGCCACGTTCCCGGTACCAGGATCGTATATGAGGAGCGGAGTGTCCCGTTCCGACACCAGGATAGTATATGTATCGGGTGCCACATTCCGGTACCAGGAAGTATATGAGGATCGGAGTGCCACTTCCGGCACCAGGATTAGTAAAGAGTGAATCTTGAAATGCTAATATACTCAATTTAAATAAACAATTCATCGCAATGGATGAGGGGAGGCGTGATCCTCATGAGAGCTGGTGTTGTGACCAAGGGTTTATAGTAATGGGTTGTAAATGCCGCATGTTGAGTATTGTAGTTGATTTTTGATATTATCGATAAATACTGTTTGTCTATGTTGAGTTGGCCGATGATTATCTACTTAGTACTCGTTTTTTGTACTGACCCCTCTTTTAATTGTTTTTCTTTGTTATTTTGTGGAGTGCACAAACGTACCGTCATCTTCAATCTCAACCGCAACTCGAGCCAGTCTTACATGATACCGGATTTTCAGGGTGAGCTAACGCTTCTAGCTGGACTGGATCTTTCTTCATGTCTTGATGTCCTTGAAGTTGGCATGGACTAGCCTTTTTTATTATTCTAGCTTTCTGACACTCTTAGAATTAGTAATTTAGGATAGATTCTTGGTGGATGATGCTTCCATATTTTGGGGATATAATAGTTGTTGTGTTTTTAGAAGTTATTTAATTGATTTTTCATTATAAATTTAAAGCCTTCTACATTATTTTCTGTTATTATTGGTAAACGTTGGGGTTTGATTGGTTAGTTTTTCGCTACCACATAAGGAGGTAAGTGTGGGTGCCAGTCGCGCCCGATTTTGGGTCGTGACAAACTTGGTATCAGAGCATTAGTTCGTTGGTCTCATCACGACAAGACGATCTAGTAGAGTCTAAGGAACGGTAGGGGACGTCCTTTTACTTTTCTTTAATGCTATAATACTTTAGGACGATTTCCATTCGTTCGTTCTTTCTGTCTTTCTGTGCTATTACTTGGATTAAATTGGTATCTAGGTGATACAAACTTGGGTATCTTACCATCTTCACGTCTATTTCGCCGCTGGTTAGAACTAGAGCACAACCGCGCCAACATCGACATCGGCAAGACAGATGCATTGGCCAGCCAGACGAGACGTAGCTCAAAGAGGAGCAGTAGCAGAGGCCGCGGTAGAGGTCTCGGGAGGAAGGTCCTCTAGAGGAAGAGGACGAACGCCTGAACCCATCTGGTACTTAGGGCGGTGACTCTCACCGACTGAGGAAGTAGTAAGAAAAGGGTAGGATGGGGGAAAATGAACAAGTACCTGAATGAGGATTACCACCCCAACCTACCCCAAAGAGAAAATCAATCAGGTGTCTTACTTATCTTAGTCGGTTTATCTGATTCAAGCCAAGCGCCTCCGATGTTTTCTACACCAGCCACCTCAGGCTCCAGGTACAACATGCGTCTACGTGCTCCCCTCTTGAGCTCATTGGAAATAGGCACTTTTCCTCGTCGACTCCAGGGCCGATAATTACAAAATGATCAGGTCATGAAATTTTTAGTATTTCTTGAAATGTGGAAACCTCCATTCTCAAGGTGCTGAATCTAGGATGCCTACGGATTTTCTGGTCGACTGTCCAGAGCTATACTTAAGAATGGAAGGTAGAACGGTTTGGTGTTGAGTTTGTGACTTTATCATTTTCAAGTTAACTCCAAATGTGGTGGCGGTCACATGTTTAGTGTCCACCCAACAGAGGCACCACCTATGTACTTGGCATAATTCTCTAGTTTGTTTTAGAGAGATATACCTCCGTACTTAAGGGATATACAGAGATGAGTTTTTTAGCTAGACACGGTGGATGTCGGTTTACTGCTTATGAGGCTAAGTTTCGTGCAATTATCCCGGTATGCCACCAACTATGTTTCATTCCACAAGAGCGGATTCGCTGTGTTGTGAAAGGGGTTGAGATCAGAGTCGAATTTCATAGCCTTATAGGTAGTGGCTACAGCGAAATCTTTTCAAGAACAGTGGTAGACTTCATGATAAGGTAGAGGGGGTGACGCCTAATGACTTCCATGGCAACTACCTCAAAAAGGTTTCGAAGGGAGGTGAGTTTCATGGTTCTTACTCAAGCACATGGTTCAGGAGTTACTCAGTCCGACAATTCAGTCTTCACTACAAGACTGTAGTTGGGGGTCCACCTCAGACCAATTCCACTTCTCAAGAGGAGAGAACCTATGCTTGAACCAGGGAGTGTTGGGATGTGGGGAGACTGGACTAATTAGGAGAATTGTCCAAAACAAGTTATAGACCCCTAATACTTAGAGGTTAAAGGTGGTCATGGTAGAGGCCGTATTCTGGAGGACCGGGGTGGCCGAGGTAATGGTGTCCCCAAAAACGGCCGATGACAGACAAAGTGTTAACTACTGATCGCACATGGTAGGTCAACGGGCCGGCATGTGCATAGGGCCAATGTTTATGCTTTCCCTGGGAGATCTGAAGCGATGAGTCTCTGTATGCTGTTCATCACCTGTAAATCTTTGGGTTTGTGATTGCATGGCTTCTTATGTTTGTATCCTGGATCAACATTTTCTTATGTCTCTTCCTCATTTGCTCAGGGACTTAATTTACAGTTGTGATTTGCTTGACATGCCTATTCGTGTTCTACTCTGGTGGGTGAGTCTGTAGATAGTTGTAAAAGGTTTATAGGTCTTGTCTTTGTAACTTTATTATGGGAGCATACTCATGTAACTTGGTTATCTTAGACAATGGTTTGACTTTGATGTGATGCTGGGTATTACTTGGCTTTCTCCAAATTTGCATCGTGGATTGTAATGCTAAACCTGGACTTAGCCACCTGGGACAGATCTCATTAGTGTGGGACGTGACTACATTCCATCCGGTTCGTATCGTCTCCTTTTCTTCGTGCTAAGAGAAATGGTTATACGGGTGTTTTAGATTGGGTCTTGGCACCACGTCAGGATGATACTACCCAAGTACCGTCAATTGAGTCGTTCGATAGTCCCGAGTTTTTAGATGTGTTTCCTACAACCTTCCTGGTATGCCACCGCATATAGATATGACTTCTGCACGATCTTGAACCGGGTACTCGCCCATGTCTATACCCCCTTATAAATGGCTCCGCGTTAAGGAGTTAAGGCCCACTCACGAGTTGTTGAGCAAGGTCGTCATGAGTACCAAGTCATCCCCTTGGGGTGCTCCGTTTGTTTGTAAGAAAGAAGGATGAAAGTGTTTTAGGTATGTTCATCGATTCCATACAACTAAATAGGTAACGTTACAGAAACAAGGGTCCTCGTTCCTCGCATTTTGATTTGTTCGATCAGTTACAAGTGTCTTGTACCTTCTCCAAAAATCGACATTGAGATCTCGCTATCCATCAATTGAAAATGCGGGCAGGCAATGTGCCCAATACGCTTTTCGGACTCAGGTTATGGGCATTTATGAGTTCTTAGTTTGTCTTTGGGCTTCGAACCCCTGCTGCTTTCATGAGCTTTATGAATGATTTGTAAGCTAATATCTGGATCTTCTTGTCATTGTATTCATTGATTATAATACGGGTATACTCAAGAGTCAAGAAATAACGATTAGACGCACTTGGAATTGTGTTGGAAATGTTGAGGGANACGACTGTCATGATGTCAGGGGGACCCCATGCTCAGGGGTCTCTCAAAATTTTCTAAGTGTCCTACGACGACCGTCATAACATGACGGTCCGTCCTGCACGACCGTCATGATGGTCAAGACCCCCCTGCACATAAGGCTCCCAAAAAGTGGAGAAGGAGGAAGAAGACAGGCAAAAGTAAGAAGGAAAGTCCGGCCCCCTGGAGTGAGAAAAAAAGATAGGGAAGTAAGGAAACACACACAAGGAGCACTCACAAAACAAAAAAGTCACAAAAAGCACCAACAAAATAAAATAAAAAACAAAAACACAAAAAAACGCATCGGACCGTCATGATGTATGGTCAGGCGACTCTTCTGCAAGGGTCTCCCAACATTTTCTAAGTGTCCTACGACGGGACACTTACGACGGAACCGTTATACCCACGACGGTCCGTCCTGCCGACCGTCAGGATGGTTCAGAGGACCCCTTGCTAAGGGTCCAACATTTTCTAAGTGTCCTACGACGGACACGTACACGGACCGTAATACCACGACGGTCCGTCCTGCTCGACCGTCATGGGATGGGGGGGGGTTTTCTCCAAAAGAGACCCCCTCCTCAGGTTTCATTATATATAATAGACCAAAGTACAACCGACGGACCCATGCGGTACGTCTTCGCCACGCGAGCCGTCATCTGGCGGAGTGTGATACAGTTTTCAATAGTACTAAAAAACAAAAAAACACCATATTTTCAATGTTTTATGTCGTTGAGATGGCTGTTTTGTTACACCACTACTCATTTACTAATATTGATCCTTTACAGGTACTATCTACTATGTCAGCCCAAGCAAGACCGCAACCTACGCCCGTGGGTGATCTAAAGTTTGTAGCTCAGTTGCCGCCCTAACCTAATTGGCTCATCGGCTTGATGATGAGCGTGACCCTGAGTACGTCGCCCCCAGGCACTTCCGCCCCTTCCTCGTGCTTGCACGGCCCTAGAGCCTACCACCAAGACAGGTGGCCGTCCGGAGGAGTCACTGCCTCCCAAGTCTGATGAGGAGCGCACAATGACCGGCACACCCTAGGGGTTCGGCCACAATATGAGGAAGGAGCGTCGGTTCCTTAGGAGTATCATGTCCGAGGGAAGCTTCTGGCTCTGCAGAGGTTAACGCACCCGCCAATGCTTGCAGCGTCGCCCGTCTGATAAGACGGACAGTCAGACTCGAATACGGCGCCGCCCAGTTCAGGTCCCCACCCCAGCGCTGACCAGCCAAAACGGTGGCTCTGTGTCGAGGCCAGTTTCAAGTTTACTCCGACGCCAAGTTCCTCAATGATAAAGGAAAGTGATGACTCAAAAAACCCTCCGTGGAGCGGCGTTGGGGGGTAGGTGGGTGGGTACTTACAGGAAGCCTTCCCACGATGCCTGAGATCCACAATCTCTTCACTAGGCATCATTGGGAGTGGACCGTGGACAGAACGTCCGTTGGGACGATACAGCGAGGAGATGGGTTGAGAGTGGTACGCATCCTACGTCGCGACTCTCCAGAGCAAAGTCGACAGGCAGGCTGCTCCCGCTAAAACTGCCCCATTGGAGCAGGTTTGAGTCCGGGGGGGTTGGTTCGTTGTGCAGGTTGACATTTCCCTGCCAGCCATCGCCGGTTCCGTACGATGAGAGTTCAGATGCTTACTCGGACCCCCATCACTGCCGAGTTGAACTACCGCTGGAAGATAGTGAAGGATGGACAGTTCTTGCGAGAGCCAGCACTGAGGAGACCACCAAGAGGTGGATGGCCCTGCACCTGATCGGTCAGTAGATGGGAGGTGCCGATTGGGTCACCGACCGAAACGGGGCATCAAGAAAGGCCCAACTCAGTTCGTCGCAAAGTTTAGTGTGGCTGCTCGTCCGTCACTTCTTTTCCCCCACAGCTGCTGATAAATAGTTACCTTGGAGTCGCGCAATGTTGATGGCGGCGATGATAGCTGGGTTCGAGGTCGACTTGGCCATGGCTTCTCCAGGCAGTCATGCACGATAGGGCATTCAAGGTCAAACCATCCTACCCTTCCGTGCATGATATTTGCCTTGTAGGTCAGCAGGTGTGCTTTAGACAGAGATCTATAGGCACAAGATCAGGTGACGATACCCGCAGGGTACCGTTGACGTTCTGGCCTCTCAGAGACGAGGCCAATGAGTTGGGCCCCACGTAGAGGGCCCCATCAGAGCTGCCACCACTGCTGTGTCTTGCAGGCTCTGGCTAGCCCCGGCCCGCACAGTACACAGGCGTCTACTGACACTACCTCGGTGCGAGTCTATCCCGGGTAGTAGCACAGCCCGAGCTCCTCTAGCCACAGCCCTCTTCCGGTATGGTCCCGTGTTTGCTAGGGTCCCAAAATTGAGGACAAATGGCGCACTCTTCTGAATCTATCCAGCCGTGGATGAAGAGTCGTTACCGAGTCTGAAGCGCTGTCTAGAGAGGAAGAGCAGTTGTTTACAGAGTGGGGAAGATGCTGAGGTCAACCAGCGTCTGGATGACCTTGAGTTGAGAGTAGTTAGCCCGACCAGCCCTCCGGGGATGTGTGGACTCTTCAGGCTGCAGTCTATAGTCTTTGGGCAGACATCGACACGATCCTAGAGGCCGAGGGTGCCGGAGTTTGAGGCCATTGTTGTTCGAGCCTGCTGAGGAACCGTTGCTAGCGGCCCCGTTCACCACTCAGGACATTCCACCACCTACTCCCTCGAGATACTGCCAAGAGGAGTAGGGTTTAGACGCAAAGGATGAGGGCGAGCAAGGAAGAAGGAGCGCCGAGAGATGGAGGTGCGATGAGGAGCCTCACTTGATGAGGCGGAGGGCACCAGATGGGAGCTCACAAGGTAAGGGCTGTGGCGTCTATGGCTCCCAACTGTAGATATCGCGGCGGCACTACTGATGGTGCGGCTGTTGTGGGAGGACATCACTTGAGGCGTGTCCAGATTGCAGCGGACGTGGGTTCTGGGGAACCAGGACCCACCATCGGCTGATCGACGGAGCTTTGCGACCACAGGGTTGCTTCACCGACCACTCTAGTATTTACATTTTTATGCATTGGGGACAATGCATGCTTTTTGGGGGGCGACTCTGGGACGAATTTTTAACGTGCTCGGAGAAGCTGTTGGGGTGGGGTAACTGGATAGTTGAGGTTAGGGTGGAAGTCGGAGTAGCAAATGACTATCCTCTTTTGGGTGTTCTTGCCTGTGTTCTTTTTCCCAAAAGGTGATTACTTTTTCTGTTGACCGACATGTTTTTTCTTTTGTACATAGGTTTAATTCTAGAGAATGATGGCTAAAATGACTTCTGATAAACTAGAAAATTAATGCATGACTAGCATAGTAACGATAATTGTGTGGCCCTAGCGTGAAATCGAGGTACACCATTTGCATACCCTAAGTCTTAAATTCGACACTAGGGTGTTGACAATCTGGTATAGTATAAGAGGACAAGTGAGTGTGAGGAGATTTGAATTAGTCCACTATTGGGACTAGCTAGAACTTGCACTGGTTAGAGTCCTGCTGAAAGTAAGCGGTTGTAATAGACAATTAGGAAGGAGCATAGGCCCTTCTATTCAAGAAAGCCTTATTCACCTAAATAAAAGAAACCGAATGAAATTGATCTTTACTTTGATCCAAATAATCTGAGCTTAAATAGACCTTTCTTTTTTCACCCTAATGATCTTTTCAGGGAACAAGTGTTGGCCCTGGTACCTCTTGGACATGGCACCTCAGCTATGCCAAAAGCATAAGTTGGAGGTGGCTAATGCAGTAAACACCTTCATTTTGGCCCTGACCCAAACTGGGTATTGGTACTTGGACTCATGGCAAAGCATGAGTTGAGGGGGCCTATATGAGGAATGCTCTGGAAAGTGGGGGTTGAAAGAACAAAAGAGGAGATTGAACAAAAGTAAAGTGACTCAAAATTAGTTGAAAGAAAAGCAAGAAAAAGAAAAAATATACCAGAATTACAAACAGGAAAAGAAGAGAGTAACTTACACAAATGAAGAAAGAAGAGAAAATTGAGCCAAGGGAAAGAGTATGAGAAACTGGGCGAGGATACAATGATAGAAAAGGAAGTTTAGCCGATATGTCAAGGAGCAAAAAGTCACAAAGTTATACGAAAAAAATATACCCTACCTGACCCTGTGAGCTATGGACAAGCTAAAAAAGTCCCTATCGTGATCCTAAGGGTTGATTATAGCGAATTAAGGCAGTGAAAATAGGGCAAGCTTATTGAATATGTATGAATGAGTGTGAGTTTTTCTGTCGAGAGCGAGTGTTGAAATGAATCTTATACTCAACTGGAAATCATTGTTGTGAAAAATGAAGGTTTGTCTAAAGTGAGGACATAGTGCGAATACCAGACTTGTTAGCACCTCGGTGAGAAATGAAGAGGATAGGTGTTAATGCAGTGTGAGTCTGTGGCATTGTTCTGGATCCCACAAAAAATTCAAGCCTAATAGTGATAGCATGCATAGATTTGATGATATTAATCGGGTTGATTAGCCAAATGATTGCAAAGGAATAACATGGATACATTGTACAAGGATTGTGTAGTGAGTATATGCGTCGCTTGAGGACAAACAAACGAATTTAGGTGAGGGTATTGATATACCGTGGTTCAAGGTTAGAAATTAATACTTGGTCCTTAAGTTAGTGCGTCCAATCAAAAGGAATTTTGTGCTAATTTTTAATAAGTTCTCTTTGTTTTGCAGGAAATCTGGCCAAAGCCAAATGCGCGATTTGAGAGAATAATGCGAAGAGACCACCTACGGAGCTTGGATGACGGTCTCCATCGTGCTTGTGACGGTCGTAGGTTGACAGGTAGAGAAGCTGCTGGAGGAAGATGGAGGAAGTCGACCAAGTGTGGGATTACGAGCTGTGGACGGTCCATCATGGGGATAGACGGTCCGTTCTGCAGGTTCGGCGTGGAGTTCAGAGAAGTGGATCCCAGTACCCAGATTCAGAGAGTTGAAGTATTTTGACGGACCCTCGACGGAGCGTTGTGCCTTAACGGGTCCGTATACTTGAACGTCGAGGGAAATGAAGAGCGCCGCAGAAGAAAGTGCACAAGTATGGAACGACGAGTCCATGACGGGTCCGTCATGACCACGACGGGTCCGTCGCATGGTCCGTCGACCCACCCATTTTGGCAAGATTTCCAGCCATTAGAATTTTGTGTAATTAGGGTTTTATTTTTATATAAATCGTTCAAAAACTCGTTTTGGAGGTTAGACACCCGGATAGTTAGACACAGATAGTTAGAATCATATTTGATATTATTGACTTCTTTGTATTAGGTGGATTTTCGGATTATCATTGATGCAAGTGATTTTTGGGGATTAATCAAGCAACTTTTGGATTGTATTCTTCTCTGAAAGTAAGACATGATATTCTTATGTAAGATATTTGAATATTGGTTTATGGCTATGTATGAGGAACAAACTCCATAACTGGGTTGTGGGAACCTAGGCAAATAATGAAGATAAACCCTAGCTAAAATCACAATTCTAGAATAGTGTCTTGCAGGTATAATAATCTTCGCTTAGAGTCTTGTTAACGGATGATCAACGGTAGAACTCGCCTTAATGCTACTTGCCGGACCAACGGATGTTATAATAGGAAAAGAATATTAATAGATTTTAGTGTATACTATCTAATAGGATAGATTGATTGGGTACAGAGGGAAAACTTAGTCAAATGCGGAATACGATGATTTTAATATGAAGGGAAAGAGAAGGGTTACGAAAGCACCACTTTGCGGACCAAGGTGCGGAGTGAGATTTTTAGCAGCCGAACCAAGGATTTGAAATACATAATTATCACTTGCATGCAGATACTAGGGAAAAATGTTATATTAGAATTATCAAGTTATGAACCTGTGGGGGAACACGTAAACCCTAGATTTACTTTGATTAATGATTAAATCAACTTTCAAAATGTAAGTGTCTCTTTCATTTCATTAGTTATTTTTACTCAGTAGGGAAATACAAACCCCCCTTTAGTTTTACTTTCTAAGGAAGTCATCAACGACAATAGTAATACAAGTTGAAGTTAAGTCTAGACTATTTTCTCTGGGAACGATCCCAACATCACTAGTTGGGTTATTACTTGACGCTACCGCTTTACTCTTGGTGGCGAAGTAAGTTTGAGGTATCACGTACTTGAGTAGAACTTTACATATTAATGATACCCTCTTTTATGCAACAAATTTCTGCCTAATCACGCACATTTGGACCATTTGCCGCCCTCATCAATGGTACTAATACACAATAACACCTAGAATTAACATTGACACTCTTATCTCCCAATGGTAGTCCTTAAGCTCCATCCCATATGACGACTAAAATAGAACTACCAAATACTATTTGTAGAGGCTAAATATTTACTAGATTGCAACGTGCAATACTACATAAAATCGACCTCAGTAAATATATGAATTGTATTTATACCTAAACACCTTAACACCCAATGGACTCCAGCGCATAGGTAAGTTGGTTAATCCATCTTAACTTTTATAATCATCCTATTGTGATACTTCATAAAATAAAAGAGAAGAAATGAATACATAATTACATATACATAACAATTCTTAATTCTTTAAATTTTATACATTATGTTAGTTTTGAATGAAAATGTGTCCATCATGCTGCTTAGAAAACTGGACCCTCAAATGATTTATGCAATGGGATATGGTTGATATGTAGAGGTTTTGACGTGAATATCATACATGCACAAAATAAAGACAACACATTTTCAAATTTATTTAGAAACAATTTCAAATACGTTTATGTTTTTGGAATGATGATAGATAAAACTAAAGGTCAACGTATATCAAATGTAGGAGTATACCTACAACGATATGCTTTATTGAGTGACAAATTATATGTTGCCCTATTTCGAGCAAACAAAAGGGTGAGGACATGACTAAACCATAGATGAGCCCAGGAAATAACAAGAACTCTCTGTCTAGAAGAAAGTATTAGGTGATAATTGATTAATACCAAAATTATAATAAATCAAACCAGAAAAAAAATACACCACACATGTAGTGACTTAAAATTATGTTGGACGAATTCTTAGTTTTGGGGGAAGAGGAGACGCTATGAAAAACAACAAACAACTACCACAGAAGACATTACTTGTGTGTATATAAAGTTATTCAAATATGGGGTACACTAAATTTCATATATCAAAGGAAACATACAGTTCATGATAGACATAACTAAGAGGACAAAACTGTTAAATTAGTAATAATTTACTACAACAAATTACCCACTACAACATTTTATGTCTACAAACCACCCTAGAAAAGTGTGGCCTTAAAACATGAACAAGTGTAGCCTGATAAAAGGCCACAAACTTTTTAACTTAGTCACATTTTACGGTATGATAAAAGCAACGTAACCTTAAGTTTAGTTCATACGCTATAAAGTAGTTGCCTTATTTAATCTCGATTTAAAAGAGAGCCAAAAGGCCAAAAAGGCTACACTTTGTGCCGCTTAAAAGTGTGCCTTATCACGTACAACTTTCAAGCGCTAGCTTTAAAGGCAAAAAGGGCCACGCTTTGAAGCTGTGCTAGAAGTGTTGGCTTATTAGCACAACCAAGCGTAGCCTAAAAGGCGAAAGGCAACACTTTGCTTTACAGCTACGTTTAAAAGTGTCGCCTTATTAGCCACACTCTCAAGCATGACTTTGACTACAACAGTGCTCACAATTATAAGTGTGCCTTTTCAATCTAATGTATGACAAACACTTTGAAGTGTTGCCTTGCCCAGTGCATGCACAAATTAACAGGTCTATGGTCTACACTTTAAGTTGTGATGATATTATTTTGGCTATCAAATACAATGCCCACGATTCTAATAAAATACACCCATCTTGTTTTGCAATAAATAATCTCAAGCCGCTAATAAGTAATCAAAATTACAGATTTGCCATAAACTTCAAAAGATAGTATGTATTGTGTACATAGGCATACTACAAAGCAATATTCAATGTGTAAAAAAGTTCAAAAAGTACTACAATAGTCCCAATATATCTAGCCATGAAAAATTTCCAAAATCAATATAATGTATTCAAACTTTTACAATAAATCAAAACTCTTCATTATCCAACTTCTAATTTGATTCACATCCATTTCCCTACACAAAACAGTTTGCGGCAGTAGAAAAGGCAAGAAGTTCCAACGCAACAATAAGAATAGGCAAGACGTCCTGAGTGCACGTGGTTTATAGAACAAAAAATCAAAAATGCATATTGCAGCAATAATGATAGAAAACCAAAAGATCTGCCCCGATTCAGCCATAACAAAAAATAAACAAATCTTCAAATTGCAGATTCCAATTGCAGCTGGGTATATATGAAGGATCATCAGTCATTGATTATTCAAGACCACATTGCGTAACAATCAATGATAACTGTGGATGCATTGCAAAATATTTTAATGAATCAAGGTGAAAGAATGAAGCATATGACATGAGTATTAAACAATATAATATACAAATTCAAACAAAGTTTTATTAAATGAGCAAGCTAAGAGAGAAGAAGAGACAACAAAAACAAAACCGAACTAGAGTGGTAGAGAAACACCAACTTTAGTATCAGACAACAACAACGACTTAATCCGACACTAAGCTTTAGTTAGTTCATGAAAGCATCTAAATACAAGGTTAATTCTTAGACCACCATTTTGAATCTTAACAGCAATCGATCTGCCAAAACATAATAAAACGAGAAACTAAAATTAGCATAGCAAAAAATCGGCTCAAACCATGCCAACGAAGCAAGATGAACAGTCAAACAAGAGAAGCAAACCTTTCAATTCAACCCAACGCCACTAACAACAAAACAAAGAGAGAAAGAAACTCAGTCACATTAAACGTGTCGCCAATTCATCAATCCATTAAACGCATATTGATTAATATGTAACCAAGTGTAGGTACTAATTACGATTAGAGTGAGGAAAAGGTAACCAAATTTTAATTGAGATCTTTATAATGCAAGATAATGCACTTATCTCAAGTATACGGAGAGGAACAGAATTCACTAGGATATAACTTGATGGCATCAGCTAAATCAGATACCCCGCAGCCTGAAATTCTAAAAAGACCTCTTTTCTATTCGAGGCGGGTTAAAAATTGGAGGATTCCTTGGAACACTTAGAATATATTTACAATGCAGAGATGATTGTTGGTGGAAGTAGCCACAGATAGAAGGAAACTATTATGAGTTGACCAATTTGTGTAGGTTTAAGATAGAGTGTTTCAGAAAATTCTGAACATATTTTACGATGTTCAATCAATATTTGGGCATTAGGCAGTAAACCATTGAAAATACCTTTGCATTGATTCCAAAAAGGAAGACCCTTTTAGTTTCATAGGATCATAAGTCTCTTCCAATGGAGAGTTTAGTATGATCATCAGTCACTTCCATTAGTTGGGTAGGATCATAAACTAGATAATTCAAAAGATATTGACACTCAAAAGATATGGACAAGGTCTCCGCAATGGGATGTACATTTCGGTGGTCCCTAGTTTCAGCAATGACAAAACCATCGGAATGTATGACTTGAATTAAAGCTTAATCGCCAGTTCACATTAAAGGTGATAGAATATAAATTAAGAATATTAAGAAACCAGGGACCAAGATTTAAACTTTTTTAAAACTCAATTGCGCTGCAAGAAACCATCAAAAACTCGAGCTGAATATTCATATAGTATGACCAAAGTGTTTTTGATATTCAATATAGTCTAGAGAATAATAACTGGCCTCAACTTTTTACCACCACTTGCTAATTAAACAAAGAAGTAAAGAAAAAAATATCACTTTCTGACTGGAAAATAGAGGTTCTCTAAAAGACGAATCTTCTACTCTAAACTGCAATTGTAGAACATTTATGAGTGAACACCACCAAACACTACTCCATTATAAGCTGTTCATATCGCCCAACTGTATCTCACAACAATGACCATGAAGAACAGTTCAGCACTAATACACATAGAATTTAAGATTCTAAACTAAACACAATAAAGAACCCAGTTAAACAAATCCGAATAAATAGATCAAATTACTTACAAAAAAAATTTCTACAGAGAAAAAAAACAAAAAAACATATCCCAATTACAAAATAATAAACACTCGATATGAATTAATCTTCATAAGTTGTACATAAAATGAACCAGATAAAGCTTCAACCCCACTGTACACAAACAGTAGATTAAAGGAACGCAATGGACTTAGGCTTTGGCATAGAGAAATCGAATTTCAGAGGTTTCTCAATATAAATTCCAGATGAGTCATGCAAAAACTAAGCTACTTTGAATAATTCAAAGATGAAGTTAGAAAGCTTGCAAATTAACTGCATTAATAAGGCAACTACCACAAAGAAGATTCACGAGAAACGAGAGGAATAATTTAAAAAGTACAAATACCTTGGAAGAACCGGATCATGAGGACATGGAGATTGTAGAGGATTTTGGCATTTCACAGCTTGTGCAACTCCCCGCATAATAGGAAGCAATTGTTGATACCAAACACAACCTGAATACATCGCAATTCAATCCCGGGTTGTTTAAAAGCATTGGACGATAAAAGTCGCATTTCTTCTCATTTCATTCATTTATTCTTTTAGAGAAGTGATTTCATAGGCATGTTTCTTCTATTTTCGCTTGTTATCTTCTCATCTTCTTCAAAGAATTTGTCGTTCCCGGATCTACCATAGCCACCTAAGTCGCCAGACTGCTCTTTCAAAATACAGTCGTAAAAGCATAATCGTGCAGTTTTTCTAGGATTTGGCGATTCTGAAGTTCAGCATATTGAATAAAATTGACATCCATATTAAATGAAAGTACTTCTAATTTCTTTCCAGCTTAAATGATTTTATGGTTCATTATGTTAACTTCAATTGACATCCCTTACAAGAAAAATGTGCAACAACTCAAGCATATTAAAATAAAATTATAGCCCTCCCGACAATATAAAACTTTTAAACCTGACCTAAATTCATCATTAATCCACTTTAAAAAACTTACTATTGCAACTTGAGTATCGACCTGAATTTTGTATGAGTTGCAATAAACATTTCAGACTTTGATGGTTCCTCATTCTTTTGTTTGGTTGCACGCTACCAAATTATATAAAAAGAAAATTTAAAATGGTATAAATCGTGAAAAAGCAGTCTTTGCTAGGTTAAAGTTTATGGACGACCACAATCCACGAATTGAGGGAAGGCAAATGGACTAAAGGGTATAGAATGAAGAGCTAAGTTACAATGCCACACGTACCTCTTGCAAAAACTAATCGGTCCCATTCGTGCCCCCATTTTTTTTTTCTGTTTTGAGAATTTATCTCACACATGACCTATAATAAAATAAAAAGAGAGTTGAATCAATAAATAACACAAAAATAGATCGATATGATCTGAAATAAGTTGAAGAGTAGAAATGCACTATTTTAGTCTTACTTGAACAAATGGGTGTTTTCAATACTCGATCAATTGACGGAATTCATCTTCTGGAATGTCACCAGATGTTTTGATGGCATATCCTCAATGGTACCATTTTTATCAAAATATATCTCTTTAATTTTTTGCTTGTGTCACTTCCAAGCATCACGAAAATCAGTCATCACACACTTCATTCCTTCTATTGAAATTAGGAATTTACACTATGCAAAATAAAATATATTTAGCTTCAGTCCGTAAAACAAACAATAAAATATGCAAGTCTTATGTAGCCTTCCAAGTTCTAAAAATGGAAGAAATTAATTAATACGATTTAAAGCAAGCAAGTTGAACTAGATTTTAAGTCTAAAGTTGACTGCACTCTACAATATGAAAAACATGCACTGTTGAATGTTATATGTGACACCACACAATGTTGGAGAGTGCTAGGCACTATTTTGCACGTTAAAAATACAAAGCTATGGAGTGGTGGTAGTTTCTTATAACTGTAATTAACTTCAGTGAATCACCCTATAATCTAACCTTCTAGGAACTCCAGATCACTCAGATTTCGTCATAAAAAATTATAATATGAACCTATGCACCCCTATTATTTCTTGAAACATACCAGTCATATGCACCATTCGGCATCAAAGTCTACCTCCTGAACATTGTTTTCCAAAGAGTAAGACTGTCAAATAACAGAATAGGGTTCTTCTTCCTGAACCCTTTCTTGTTCAGTTCTTTTGTGTTGTGTTTTGTATAGAAGTTTGTTGCGTTGAATTTTTTAGTCTTGTAAAAAAATTACAAGAAAATAGAACCATCACTGTCATACACAACTTTATATCTATTCTTCAACCCATATTTCATGAGTAGACTGTTATAGAGATGAACAACTTAAACTGGTAAAGGTATTAATCAATAATATGTTCATCTGGTGAAATAAACATGTTCCCTATGCAAATATGCGAACAATATCATTCAGTAAAATAAGAGGAGCTAACAGAGAAGACTCTGTAATTTTTGTAAAAGGCACTGGAATAAGAAAGTAATATTCCAAATATCAGCCAACCTCCAATGCTAGTAAATTACACTAGATTGATGAGCACCTAAAACAGACAAAAGAGATAAAACTGTCTGGACCGCATATCGAAAAAATCCTCTAGAAGGCAATATTCAACAACTTAATGAAGTGCATATACAAAGAATATCTATTATAAATACTTACCCACTGGCAGCCCCATCAACCACAACTAACAACTCATTGACAATACATAGCTTGTGATCTACCTGTGGAGGGATTTTCTTGTCCTCTATTCCTACTTGTTCAATTCTATACCTCAAAGTTAGATACAATCAGTATCAACAGAAACCAGCGCATAAAAACATAATGATCTAGTATAAAAGAAATGAACATAATTAATGCATACAAAGTGAAGCGATCCTCAAAAGCAATCAGGCTAACAGGTAAACCAAGGTGCCCAAATCTCCCTGATTGTCCAACCTGCAGAAGCAATTACCAATGAGAAAATAGCAAAAACAAATATATTAGTCAATAAGCAAGATCAAAGATCTTTGTGCAAACCCTGTTCAAATACGTTTCTGAGTTCTTAGGGAAATCAAAATTGATAATAATGTTAACTGCTTGAATATCTATTCCTCTTGTAAACAAATCTGTTCCATCAAGAAAGAACACTAAATTAAGAAATCAAACAATTAACAAAATAGACATTTTATCACAGGAACACTTATTGATCCTTGTAAAAGAACAAAAAACCAATCAGATTTGTTATGCATCATGAAAGATAAAGTAAAAGATCAACATTGAAGAACAATGTGAGAATCACTCATTACAAAATAAACAAATGGATGGCATACCACGTAAGAGAGCGCAGCAACACCAAGAATATCACAAAAGGGAATAGATATTAGTAAAGCCACTCATCGAAGCAAGGGAATGCATAAACTTGAAGTAGCATCTAGTTTAATGCCAAGGTATTGTTCGCTTTGAACCTAACTGCCCAGGTCTAATTGCCAAGGTATTGTCCGCTTTTGACCTAACTTAAAGTTGAACTCCTGACTCTGCCTTTTATGATCACTAAAATTCCCCTCACATTTCGATGTGGAATTTGGCAAGAGTGGACAAAAGCTTCGCAGTTAACATATTTTGCAACACTTGTACTTTTTTGGTTTAACTTTGTTTTCGATATAGCCAAACATACAAGCAGAGGCTAACTACTAAGGTCTGCTTAACAATGATAACCTAGTGAGGTTAATTTGATATTGCGCGGAGCTTGATAACAAACTTCTTTCTTTTGAAGTCATGTCAAAAGGAAGTTTGGAAAATGATTATTTAAAAGCGAGTCAAATCTCTTTACATCAGTTTGCTTTGTTTTTGTATGCTTAGTTATAAGGTTGACGATTGACGTATTTCAATTTTTTACATGTTAACATTATGGGAATGTCACTGGCAGCAAACTACAAATCTTTTTCGTCAACTTTATTCAAATAACACTCCAGAAATCAATAAAGCTTAAATCATATGACATCTTTTCCACTACAAGTGCCACAACAAGATACCACAACACATTTGTAAGTCGCTACATAGATCTTCATATCTGTAGATTGCACATTTTCAGATTTACAGATGTATAGCATATTACAAATTTGCAGATCTATAGTAGATTGTTGTAGCTATTTCAAACTTCAAGTCAACCTCAGGCTAAAAAACAGGGGCAACAAGAGAAATATCCAAATATACTCTAATGTAGACATGTAAATCAGGATGGTAGTCGCACAAAACAAAGCATGGAAAAAGAGGAAACTCAATTCAAACAACACCAATACACTCTACTGCAAACAGGTAAGTCTCATAACTATGCTTGTAGTCAAGTTGGTAACACTAGTTCTGAAACTCAGGTTGTAACATCTCAGTATACTTACCAGTGTACTTATTCACTCAAAACATCTCCCATATAAAAAATTCAATCTGGAATGGTAAAATGAGTCGGAGGAAACATGAGTTGTTACAGACTGTTGAAACGGCCATGGGCTGTTTGTGGAGATTTTAATGTGATTAAGTTTTCTTCCGAGCAATAAAATTGAAAGATAAGAACTCCAGCTATGGAGGAATAGTCTGATTCTATAGAAGGTCCTGAGTCGACAAGCTAAGGCAACAATGGAGATGCCAACGTGAGATGAAGCAATAACATATATTTATGACCGTGGGAGCAATTCAAGGATGAAAAGTCTAAGTATCGCAGTGTTAAACATAGGAAAAGATCGTCCAAAAGGAAAGCAAAGTCAAAGATGACCGGCGGTTACAAAACATATGTCAAGCACATGACCGGCGGTTACAAAAAGTGGAGTATTATCTCATTTCATGTGGAACTTGTTTTTTGCGCCTTGTTTGAATTATTTTGAATATACCAAGTAGTTGTGGGGTGTCAACTATGTAGGATAAGATCAAGCTAAATGTACAAGTGTTTTATTCTTATTACGCCACTTGTCGGTAGTTTGTTGCACACAGTACTATAATTGTGCAGGCTGCCTTATGGTGTATTGCGGCTTTGATTGTTATAAGTATTAGGGAATACTAATTAGAGTGTAAAATCTAAGTTAAGGTCTAGGGTTATCTTATAGTTCCAAGGTTGGTACAATTTGGGAGTGTTCTTGTATTCACTTTATTAATACAAGTTGGAAATTAAGTTTTCTGTAAAGCTGGTTGCCTTTTGTCTCATTTTATATTTTCGTGGATTAATCATATTGTTGTCTACTGTTTTATGTTGTTTAAAATGTCCAACATTTAGTGTAAAAAACGTTGCTGCCTATTTTTTGAGTTAACACTAAAACAGTCCTAAATTTGACTAAGTGTTGAAAGGTTGAAGTCAACAAGGTTGTTGGCTGCCAAAGTGGGTTAAATCAGTGAACTGTTTATGTTCTTCGATCATCCCCATTACAGTTGATATCAGAGCGTGGTGTTGCAAGGAATCGGATGATGGTGATGAACAATGAAATACGAGAACTTGTACGAAGGATCGAAGCTTTTGTTGGCTTGACTGAGGAGCAACTTGATGACCCAAACTTGGTGGATCTTCTCACGTAGTTCTATGGTATGAAAACTGAATTTGAATGTTTTCGTTCAGATATGGGTTCATATTGGGCTGACATCAAAGAACAATCAGCGGAGAACCTAAGTCTTCGTGAGGCAGTGTCTTTACAAATTGATGGAGTGATGAAGGATAATGAAGAACTTCGAACTGAATTTGACAATCTGTTGAAGGAAAAAGAAATTATTTATGCTAAACTTTCCATCGTGTGTTTGTCCATTTCTTGTTCTAGAACAAATCGTGAGGAGTGCCAAGAAACTCGATAACTTCTTATGGGACATGGAATAATACTTCATTGCAGCTCATGTACGTGACGATGATAAGGTGTCAATTACTACTTGTATCTTTTGGATGATGCAAAATAGTGGTGGCGTACAAGAATGGTTGAACAAGTAAGTGCTGAACGTCCTAAGATTGATTCTTGGGAACTTCTGAAAAAAGAGTTGAAGGATCAATTCTTCCCTCGCAATGCAGGTTGGATTGCTAGAGATCGTTTGAAGACTCTAAGGCATACCGGATCTATTAGAGACTATGTCAAGGAATTCTCTTCTTTGATTCTGGATATTAATAACATGTCTGAGGAGGATAAACTTCACAATTTTCTTTATGGATTACAGAAATGGGCACATAATGAACTACGAAGACAGAACATTAAAGATCTTTCTAGTGCAATTGCGGCAGCAGATGCATTGACAAATTTTCATTTAGGATGAGATGATGCTGAAAATTCTACTTTTTCTTCTAAGTCTAAAATCAAAGACAATGGGAAGAATTGGAAGAAAAAGAATCTTAATGTTTGAAGACAAGGTCAAAGAAAAGGAAAAACAAGAGGTTGGATTGTCCAAAGACAAAGAAAAAGCAAAGTTTGATGGTTGCTTTATTTGTGATGAACCATACACGGCAAGAAACTGTCCAAAACGGGCAAAACTTGTCAATTGTTTATTAGCTGAGAGTGATGATGTTATGCTAATCCTATCAGTGTTTTGTTAGCCAAAAAGGATGCTGTTGTATCTCAAATTATTTCATCGAGGGCAATGAAGCAAACTGGTGGGGGTGGTCTGTTAGACCACTGATCTAAGTCACTCAATGAAATGACAACATCGACAAGGTATTCAGCATGTTAACCTTGTTACTTTTATAAGCCAATGTAACAAACACGCAAGGCTAAGTTGGCGACGAACTTTTGACGAAGCTAAGGTGTGCACAATGGCACCATGGCCTGATTTTTTCTCCAATCAATATAAGTATTGTTTATATGTTCGAAGTTACATTAGTCTTTTTATTTATTTTACTAGGACATCTCAAATATTATCGCATTATACTAAAAATATTACGTATTATTTTGTATATTGTTCATCACAAATTTTAAGTAAATATATAATCCAGAGTTTTATCCATCAAATGAAATTATCAATAACTATTTTAGTATTTTTAATAATAATATAAATATTTATATCAAGTGGACATTATGTGTGATATTCAGTCAAACCAATGACTTACAAAATAAGACTAGGGGAGTTACTATTTTGATTTTAAAAATATTTAGTAAAAGTGTAATGCTTTTTTTGTATGAGGAAGATCCAACATTGTCATCATTATCGTGATAGAGTGGTATATAATCTGTCTCTCTTATATCCATTTTTTTAAAAATATGATTATAAAAGCAAAAACAATAACCAATGACATAAAATACATTGTAATTCCCAATCTGAGACCCCAACTTTTGCAAAGCCTGGATCCCAATTTCTCCAAGTCTAGACCCTCAGTTCTCAAAAGTCTGAGACCCTAGTTTCTTAAAGTCGATACCCCCACCTTCTCCAATCTCGAAACCCTAGTTTCCTCATATATGTGAGATTCCAAGTTCCCAAAACTAAGACACCTAGTTTTTCAAACCCTTAAACTCCAACTTTGCAACGCCTAGACTTCGGAGTTCCCAAAGTCCGAGATCCATACTTTCTCAATCAAGCGTGAAATCCCAAATTATCCAATCCTGAGACCCTAAGGTTCCCCCTAAACTTGTCGCCCCTAGTTTTCAAAACCTAAACTCCTAGCCTCTCAAAGCCCGAGACTCCTAAGCTTTTCAAAGCCTAAGAAGACCCCCAGATTTTTTGTCAAACTTGAGTCCTCCAAGTTCCTCGAAGTTCGAGGAACCAATTTTCTCCAACGCTTGATGACACTCAGTTTTCATCAAAACCCTGAGTACACAAAGCCTTCTCCAAAGGGGCCTGAACTCCAAGTTCTTCCAAAGCCCGAAGTCTCTAAATTTCTCAAGTACCGAGACCAAAGTTTTCCCTCCAAAGTTTGAGACTTCCCTATCTTTTTCAAACCCGAGCACCCCTAGTTCTTTCTCCAATACTAGAAGTCCAAGTCCTTAAAAGTTTGAGACCCCTAGTTTCTCAAAACCCTAGTGCCAATTTTCCCCTAAGCCCGAGAAGCTTAATTTATTAATGTTCGGGCCTCAATTTCCTTTCTGATAAAGCCTGAATGCTCATACTATTTGAAACCTAAGACCAAGTTCTTCTCCAAAGCTCAAGAACTTCAAGTTTTTTCAACGCCCAAGAATCCTACTTTCCTTAGAGCCCAGACCCCAAAGTTCCCTCTAAATCTGAGACTCCAATTTCTCAAAGCTGATAACCCCTAGCCTTTTTAAGCCTAAGATTCCTAGCTTCGTCAATGACTAGACTCCAAGTTCCCCGAAGCCCGAGACCACAATTGTCCGAAGTCTTAGACTCATAGTTCCCCAAAGCCTAGACATTAATTCCCCAAAACCGAGAATCCACGTTCTCCAAAGATCGAAACTCCAAATTTTCCCAAGCCTGAGACCTAATTCCCTAAAGCCTAAAACACCTAGTTTCCCAGTTTGATACCCAAGTTCATCAAGCCCAGACCCCCCCAAATCTAAGATTCAAATTTTTTCCAAAAACAAAAAACTCCTCAGTTTCTCAAACGCTCGAGAGACCTAAATTCCCCAAAGCCTGAGATTCTAAATTCGCCTATGTATCAGACCCCAAGTCTCCAATTTTCAAGACTCTTAATTTTCAACGAGACCTCTAATTATCAAGCCCGAGATTCAAACAACCCCACACCTCCACTCGAGACTCCTAGTAATTCTACGCCTGAAATGGCAAGTGTGCCAAATCGTAAGCTACCAACACCGAACCTGATATTCCAACTTTACAAGCCTAAATTACCTGTTGTGTCAAATCATGAGAATCCAAGTGTAACAAAGACAGAAAATTCGAAACTTTCGAAACCAACTTTGTCAACTTCTCCATGAGTAAATATTGTGTTTAATCAGGGTCATGAACTTTGTGCTGCCTAACAGATGAATTGAATCGCATATGATGAGTTGAAATGAGTTTGGATGAGTTAAAAATATTTGACTCTTCGGTCTTTTGTGTGAATAAAAAAGGGTTTGAATGATGTATGAACAAATCTAATATCCACTTTTATCTACTCTAAATTTGTCCAAAATGAAACTAGCTTATCAAATAAAGTGAAGCCTTTTCTTTTTTCTTTTTCTTTATTTTTTATTTGATAGCTTACTTACTTGCTTTTTCACTTTGTTAAGATGAATATATTTTGTTAGTCAATATATCTAGAAGCTATAATTTCCAACTGTTGTAACATTTTTTTGAATGTTTTTAACAATTAGAGATCGGTGAAATTAAACTACAAAAGGGTTACACTACTTATAACTTTTATAAGATTGATATTCAGTTACTTTTGAAACAAATAAGTACGCAATATTGGCACCACAAACCTAGAGGATTTTTTGAGTTATATTATCTAAATCTTAGGTATTACCACATGACGACTTTCCTTCTTCATCAGCTTTATTTTATTTCTCAACAATATCCGTATTATAGATAATTAGAGAACATGCATATTTTTGAACATAAATGCCAATTATGAACATTATCACATATCTCAAAAAGCTGGGATGAATGATTAGCAAATTCTTAGTTTTTGATCGATAAATCTTCTAATGCGGTGTAATTTTCTGGATGCTAAACATTTTTCCCTTTATATAATGCTTCTCAATATGCATTAAAACTATTAAAAAAATTTGTGCTATCATTTTTTTGTATTCTTGTGTACGCAAAGAATTGGAGTTTTAACTTCCTCATAACAATATACGTTTATGTAAATCTCCACTATTCAACAAATTTTTTGAAATCCATCAGCATTATAAAATTTTCTAGAGAAAAAAGATATTATGACGAAGCCTTATTTTGTCATCAATTGCACTCATGAAAAATTAGATTCACTAGATCACTTTGTCACCTAAGGTGATAAAAAAGACAGCAAACTAACATTCTTGGTACGAAGAAAAAAGAGAAGGCTTGGCGATGACGGGAATTAACTCAAAAGACTACCAGGCCTGTATACCAAGACACTACCAAATGATAAAGGTACACCTGAAATCAAACAGAAAAAAATAGACTTCAAGAGGGGCGGGAACGCGGGAGAAAAGACGAAGAAAGAAAGGCAGGGGGAAGAAGAAGAATGAGGGGAAGAGGGGAGTACTAAAAGAAAAGCATAGAAGGGAATGGGAAGAGGGCAGAAGACATGAAGGGAGAACTATCTGGTGGTGATGGAAATGACTTGCTCCTGACAATTTTCCAGCAGAACGCCTTAACGGGAGGATAAAACCGGTGAAGAAGATTGGCCTAATAATAACCTAAACTTCACACTAAAAATTCAACCATGCATTTGTAAGCCTCATAACAGGCCTGTCCTAAATTCTTTTTGAGGTAGACAAACAGCATCAGACCCTTTCTTCCAAGTAAAGAGCCTAAGAGAGAACCATTTCACAATCAAAGTTTGATGCTATTGACAAACCAAGGAAGAACCATTTAATGAGGGAAAATATTATAAAATGTGTTTGAAAATCTACTCATCATATTACATTAAGGAAAACAAGTGTTACGACATAAAAGAAACTCGCAATGCTCATGCACAACATCTAAAATGTAACAAACCAAAACTTCATGAGAAACCAAGATACTATACCATTTGATATACCATAAAAGTAAGTTTCAAGAGAACAATAATTAAATACACAGAGAAGTTTAACAAAAGCGATTGCATGAAGTTGATCAAAAATTTAATATAAGGGAAAATTTCTTGTATGCCGAGACAAAAGTACTAGTAGTCTCGTTATAGAATGCTCACTCCTGGTAGGTAATCACAACTTAGCAGAGGACCTCAGATTACTAGCAAATAGCAATAAAATCGGGACACACACACTTGATTCTACAAATGTCACACCTTCGTCTTTTTGAAACTACAACGGAATTCTTCAAAACCACTGCATTCTTTAACAAATTGTTTGAAAGTTTGAAAAGCTTCCTAATATATTCCCATTTGAGATGCTGCTTCTCGCACATCCCAGAAGATATGACAATCTCAACACTCTTTTGGTTGGGAAATATCCACTTTCCCGAGCTGCAATGGATAGCCAGAAAGGTACAAGTTCCTGTAATTTGGTTCAGGATGGGTGGTGATTTGTGTTAGGAGGGTTTTCTCCAATTGTTAATTTTACTTCTGAACTTGGGCCTAAATTCAATCCAAGAAAACAAGGGGCTGTAGTTCTTTTGAGAAAGATCATGTAATTATAATAACTTGACAACACCATTTATACACAACTCTACAACTACCGCAAATGCATCCCTGTTTGGCTATGCAGGGCACAAACTGCAAATCCTCCCAACTGAGTGCACAAAGTTCCCAATGTTAATATTAGTGTGCCCGACTTGCTTTTGAAGGTATATGGACGAGGGTGTTAAAATCCTTGATGATAGTCACTCGACTATCCTCCTCTTCACATCATATATTGCTACATAATCATCCTCAAGATTTTTAAAATGTACGTCCAAACAAGTTCTCTTGCATAACCAGAGAGTATACATCCACGAACTAAAACCTTGAGATCATGCATAAAGCTCCAATATTGAAAGATACGGTCACCTATTTTCAAACGAGTGATCACTTTTACCCAGCATAATTTCACCCCAATGACCTTCCAATTTCCAAACGACTAAAAACCCAACCCTATTAGCATACAATAATTTACTACCGCGGCAGCCCGGAGGAGTTAAATTCTTAATTTCATTCATTCACATTTCAGCATCCCCTACAACCATTTCCTCCAATTTGATAGTCTTTAGAGTCTTCCAGGATAACCAAGGAACTTTTTACAAGATGCAATGTTATCAAAGACGAACAAGTGAAGAAATCTAGAGGCATTATATAAGAAGGATTTGCATATTTTTATTAACAGCAAAAGTAAGCCAGTGGTTGGTCTGAGACTTGTAGTTATACAGGCGACTACAGTAGATTTCAAATTTTGTGATTTTGGAAGAAGAATGAGACTATACATATTCAACAAATGATCGGAATCCACCGTTTAATCGAAAAAATGGAAGTATCAAGTGAAGTCCAGAGAAACTGCCACCTCTTAGAGAGAATGCATGTTGTGAATGCTTCTGTCAAAAGGGATAGACTCTGAAGCAGAAGTGAGTCTGGCAAGTCACTAATAAGTGAGTCCCGTTTCTGTAGTACACTCTTCAATTAATGCCAACACGAGTAGTTTAACTCATCACTACCTCATAAGGGCATTGAGAATTGTTTTTTCTTTTTTGCTAACAACTTTTGAAAAAGTGTTCAAAGAGCCTTTGCATAGTTTGCAAGTTCTGATTATACATTTAGGATTGTCTGGTATGCATTATCTATGGTATTATTTAGTAGGTGTTTTTCCATGCCATACCATATCACCATATCGAATCGTGAGATCGAATCAGCGGTTGGACATGATATTTCACGTTGATTTAATCTCGTGACTTCATATTATAGGATGGAATACCATATTCTCCAAAAATCTAGGAATTCCATATCATGATTTGAGATTTTTAAATATAAAAGTTAACCCACAAGTTTATATTATGTTAAAATATCACTACTTAATTTACAAACATTTAATTCTATGCAGATAAAATCAATACTCACAACAATTTTTTTTAATTTATCCTTGCTTTCATTTGGTGAATATAAATACGAGGGCGTAATACCTTTTTGATTTTTTTCATAATACAAAGCTTCTCTTTGGCTATGAAAAGGTTTAACAGAATATTACACTAAAAAATGACAAAACAGGTGATGTAAAGTTTTAATAATCACTACATCACGATACTTCCAATATGTTTGGAGATTTTAGCAAAACTTAAATGCATGGAATGGTGAAATTGGCAAGACAAGTGAAACAAGCTGAACCATTGCTTTTGACAGAACAAGTGAATTGTAATAATTTTTGTCCACTGTTACATATTTACTGCGTAATACCAAAGTTGATGAATATTCATGGTCTATGAGCATGAAAATATAGATGCGAATAACATTGACCAAAAAATCACTCAAAGTAACAATGTAAGTCTGTCTTCTCGGTCAAATGATAGAGAAATGCACTTTCAACGTGAGAAGATTGTCCGTACTATGTTGGAGGATTATATTAAAGACTAGTACATTACAATTTATATTCAATTATTTTCTTATTGAATTAATGTTTGATCAATTAAATTTAGATGAAATAATTAATTAAGTGGAGAACAAACAACTTTGTAATACTTTATTATACATGAAATTTTATAAAAAATTTTATTTGATAAGATTGAATAATTACTGGGTAGTATTTAAACAGAAAATATTACACACAAACGTTTCATCACCATGTCCCAAACAAAACTTAATTAACTTCATCTCATAATTCTGTATTATGATATCATATCATGATTCTATATTGAATGGCTACCACGGCCCTTAAGTACTAATGTCGGTAGCATTCTGAGCCTATATATCACTATAAATGGATTAGTTATACGTCCCTCCATGATAATTATCGAATTTACTAAATCGGAGGTATTAGTTATAATACATAGGATATAATTATCACCTGAGATAAGTCCTATGTAAAGGAATTTGTTTTTTTTAAAATTTCCCTCAAATCATTAATCATTGTTTGGGGGGGGTAATTAATTTCTGCTTTTAATTTTGTTATAACTTTGTACTAGTAAATCTATTTAAATAAATTAACTTAAAAAGAGAGAGGGTTATGTGTTACTTAATAAACCAAGACAAATGTGTACACGTCGTGAGTTTTTATTTTTATCATGTTCGCGACTAAAAAGAACAATATATCACTACTTTGTTTTGTAATTTCAATTGAATGTTGTATATGTTATCTGGTTTAATTCATTTTATCATTGGTTGGCATATTTTCCTTTTAAAACTCAGATGGTTTATTATGAAATTCATCCTTAAATAATTCAAAGTGAAAAAATGAAAACATGACACAAAATTGTTCTTTTCATAGCTAGTTTAGCAGAGGCCATAAAACAATTTAGATATTATTGGGCACTTATTTACCTTGACCCTGTTACATAATAATTCAAGGGTATATTGAGAAAAAAAGGTTTTAATAAGTGCGAATCCAATACCCAGGTTGAGTGGAAAACATGACTAACCACTTGATAAAATCACACTACATTACTTAATCGCTTGTCCTACTAAATCCGTGCATGACAAATTCCCCCATGGCGTTACTAATAGTGCTTTTATTTAATTAATCTTGTGCCAAACGACCCCTTATATGTTTATTCACCTAAGATTAAAATTAAAAACCAAATAAGGGCTATCATTAGGCCCGTTTGGCTATTAATGATTAGAAACTATGATACCAATTATATTAGATGGAGTGAAAATTATTAAAATTTCTGTAAGAAATTTATAATGAACGTATAAGTTACTATCTCTAAGCTATTCTAATAAAAATACGGAAATAATCAAAATACCTTTGAACTATGCGAACTAGATCACTTATACCCTCCATTAGATTTTGGGATAGAAAATATTCCACCGTTATTCCAAGAGACCAAAAATACCCTCAAGAGTTAAGTATCCAACTTTTTTGTGACGTGACAACGCTTGTTATGATTCACTACGAAAGAACTAGACTTTTAGCGGAGACAAAAGTCGGCACTAATTCTCAAAATTATTGCCACTAAAGGTTATGAGTGATTTTAGTGATGACTAAGGCTGCAAAAACCATTCACTAGTAAAACCTATTTTTTCAACAAAAAATTGATGATTAATTGTTGCAACCTAATTTTCTAAAATAAATAATTGCACTATCAATATTAAAAAAACATCCAGTATTATTAAGAAAATTATAAAAATTACTTCTCGATTAAAATCTCCTATTACATAATGCATCATTGTACATTTTGTGCATTTACATATGAGAAAAAAATAAAATACATAGTGTCTTCAAACTCCTCCGAAATCGATATCATTTGTGAATTTTTAAAAACAATGTAGAAAACCACAAAATCGAAACTTAATATTAAAATCAGTTAATATCTTTAGTGAAGATATTCTAGGATTTTGTGGTGACTTTCTTCGCTAATAGAGTTATATTTATTTTGTAGTGTACCCTACCTAGTTGTCAACACTTATTGATAGACCATGGTTTCACGGTGCTTTCAATACATTTTGCTTATGAGTTGTGTGTGTCTAGAGCCTTTTTAAGTAGCTTTAACAAGTTTGTGTCTTATTTTGCAGGAAAGATGTCCAAGTTGAAACACATAAGGCATCTGGAAAATAGTACAGATCGAGACCTACGAAGGCCATAGACGGTCCATAGGTGGTGACCGTCGATGGGCAGTTCAAGCTAAGGGAGAAGATCAGGGAAATCTGACCAAGTGTGGAACCAAGAGCTGAAATTATGACCCGCTGATTGATGGACGGACCATACTGGTGAATCGTAGATTGGTTCAGAGAAGGATCCAGTACATGACTTTTCAAGATTCTAAGTATGGGATGACGGAGGAGCACTGACGGGGCTTAGATGGATCGACGGAACATACTATTGATCCATCGTTTGATTCCGAATGGTGCTGTCCTAAGAAGAAAAAATTAATTTAAGTATGAACCGACAGAGGCAGTCGACGGACCGTGGTTCCTTCGATGGTCCGTTAGTGAAATCGTCTATTAAAGCCGCGTTTATGGAAAAACTTTCCTTATTTCTATTCCTTTTTCTTCAGGATGATTTTATTTTATAAATAGGGGATTAAAACCTCGTTTTGGGGGTTAGATAATATCATTATTATTCTAGTTTGTGTTTGGAGATTGGTTTTGCAAAATGTAGCAATCAATTAATTTCTGGGTTTAATTTGAAGGTTTTACTTGCAATTTCAAGTTAAATTTCTGGATGTCTTCTTATTGTTGAGTAAGTTCATTATTTCTTTATTAAAAACTATGAATTGTGATATTTCTTGAATGGGTAACTAAATCCACAACTAGGATTATGGGCTCCATGGGTAAGTAACAAAGTAAACCTAGCTAATTAGCAATGCTTAAATAGGTTCTTGCAAGTATTGATAATTCTTTCATTTAGAAGTCTTTTTAACGAGTGCACGCGTTAGAGAAGGTAGTTAATAAGAAAAAATTATAGACATAGATTTAGTGTGATACTATCTAATAGGCTAGTGTTGATTGGTGCGAGGTAATAACTAAGCCATACATCAATTATGATGTCTAATATGAAGTAAAGGTAAGGATTAGTAACTTCTACACACGTAGCCAGACCAAGGTACATGGTCAAGTTCTCTTGATGCTGGACCAAGTATTTAGAGATACATGACTTACCACTTTACAAGCAAAACACTAGGGAAAAATTTCTATTGCTAGGAATACGGCGTTAGAAATCTACGGGGAACACATATACCTTAGTTAGTCTCTCAACTTGATAGAAACTCAATCTTTACTTTTGTATATTTGTTAACATAGATTTTTTAAGAAACTTGTTTTATAAACCCCTCTTTAATTACTTACTTTTGGAAAGACTTTGGCTAAACAGACATAGACTTAAAGTTAAGTCTAAATAATTTTCCTTTTGGGATCGACACCAACATACTAGTTGGGTTCTCTATTTGACTATGACCGCTTATACTTCTTTCGAGAGGTGTAATTTGAGCGTATAAAATTTTGGCACCGCTGCCAGGGAGTCTGGCTTTTAGATTTCTTGAATAAATTTTTTGAAATTTAGTCAATGATTTCTTAATTTTACTTTTTTTTTTGTTTTTGTTTCTTTTAGGTCTAACTCTAGTGTATCACAAGTACATAGAACCGGGGATAACCACTCATCCCCTTTGATCCCAAACTTAACAACACTTTGAGAAGCATGGACAATCAACAGAACCCCACCAATCTAGGTGATGGGGAATTCCAGCAGCCTCCATTACCGGTTGAAGCACACAACCAAGGTCGTGTTGAGATTCAATTGGACAATGCTTTGAGATGCAGCCTCCAGCCCGACAACCTCAAAATTACTATAGAGGCAATGTTAACATTACCGACTCTGATGGACCTATTGTCCTACCCCCTTTGCCACTTGGGAACACATTCGTGGTGACAAGTAGCTTGATACAGATGCTCATCACGAGGGGTTTATTCTTGGGATTGCTATCGAAATACCCACAAGCTCATATAGCAAAACTGAGGTCTGTGCAAAAGTTGTGTGGGTAGACCAGACTTGGATATGAATTTCATAGGGTTGCGAGTATTTCCTCTATCACTGACATGAGATGCCACGATATGGTTTACTGAGCTTTCCTACAATTCTATTCATACTTGGGATCAGTTGAGAGATGTGTTCTTAGCAAAGTGCTACCTAGTGTCCAAGAAGCTTAACCACAAAGATAAAGTAAATAACTTTGTGGCACTAACAGGAGAGACAGTGAGTAGCTCTTGGGACAAATTTACTGCCTTCGTGAGAGGGGTCCCAAACCACCACATTGATGATGAGTCATTGAAAAAGTACTTCTACAGAGGTCAAGACGATAACAAAAAGGTAGTGTTAGATACTATTGCGGGTGGTTCTTATGGGGAATGTACATATATTGAGATTGCAGGAAGTATAAATACTATCTCGCAACAACAAGGCTTGGAGCCACTAAAATTCCAGTCACTGAGAAACACTTTTTCTGGTACCAGTACAAATACCAACATCAATGACATGCATTAAGAGTTAGCACCTATGAGAACCTCCAAAAAAACAGATTTTTTTGTTGGTCTTGAACAATGTGAGTGGAGGTGCAGAAAGAAGGTAACACGTGAACTATTTGAACTAAACCACCCACTGTCGATAGACGAGTATTATTAATGATGACACGGATACCTATGCAGTGAATGATAAGACGTGGGGGTTTCCAACCAAATGCCAATGTTCCATCAAGGAGAGTTGGCGCCAGGTCAAGGGAAACCAATGTCGGAACTTGTACCTCATACCGTGATAACAACTTTATAACCGGAATAAGTATCATAACAGAAATATCAAGTGGGTCCTATATTCCCCCTCAAAATTAATAAGTGCTTCTAGGACGTGGAGTTAGTGGCCCGTTTGAGGATATGCTACAAAAGAAATGGAGAGGTTTTGAATGCTAGTGATGAGAAGGCGTCCAGGAATGAGGTGTGACCTAGCTAACATTGGACAAAGGGGTGGGATGCACCTGGCCAGTTTCAATTTAAGCCTTGAGTTTAAAGATGGCTTAATTTTGTCCCTACTAACTACTTTTGACCCACGTGAACCTGGGTCTCTTCCTAAGCAACACTATACCCGAATTCCTAAAAATGATGGGCATCGTAGACCATCACGACTCGAGGATGTAAGTAGACCATGTGATCCCCTATGTTCTTCGAGGGTATAGATAATAAAGAAAAGACGAATTGAGGTTTAGAGGATAGTGGGATATTTGGTGGAAAAAACCACAAGCGAAAGAAGCAGAGTTCTCTCCACAGAAGTGACTCCCTTCCTAGCCCTCCACCACAGTTCCCTTAAGAGAATTAATGAACATATTTAGGATAGTAAATACCGGCGATTTATATCTATGTCCTTTTTATAAAAGCTTTAGAAAAATTCCCGCTTATGCTAAGTTTATGAAGAATATGGTAACAAAGAAGAAATCTGTGAGTTTTGAGGATGATGACAAAATGGAGCATTGTGGTGCTATTGCTACAAGGTCTCTTGTGCAGAAGAAAGAAGATCTTGGCAATTTTACTATTCCATGTACGTTAGGATTACTACACTTTTCTAAGGCACTATGTGATCTAGGTGCCAGCATAATTATCATGCCTCTATCCATTTATAAGAATTTAGGCTTGGGTGACCCAAAGTCTACTAGGATGCGTTACTGATAGCCGATCAAACAGTGAAGAGGCCCATTGGTATACTCCATGATGTGCTAGTGAAAGTGGAGTAATTTATATTTCTGGCAGATTTTGTGATTTTTGACTGTGAGGTTCCAATTATTCTAGTGAGGCCATCTCTTGATACCGGGCGTGCATTGGTTGATATAGAAAAAAAGGTAGATGAAGTTCAGGTTGAACAATAAATAAGAAACTTTCGACATATGTAGATCCATGAAGTAGAGTGGTGAGCTCCAAACGGTATTTGCTAATAACATACATGGTTGAAAGTATGTACGAGGTACAAATAGAAAAGCGACTAGGTTTGAAGCACTAGCGACAGTTATCACAAATTTTAACAGTGATGATATTGAAGAGTATGGGTCTTTGGTGGATGCACTTGAACGGAACGAATATCGGTCAAAACCGAAGAAATTAGAGTTGGACATGAAGCATCGCGAATCTCCACCGTGGAACCATCTATTAAAGAGGCTCCAATATTACACCTTAAGGCTCTAATGCCTCATTTGAGGTATGTGTTCTTGGGTAGATATGACACATTGCTAGTGATAATCGCATCAGATTTGAATGGAGCACAAGTGGAGTGTTTAGTGGCAGTATAGAAAAGGTTCAAACGAGCCATTGGGTGGCTAACCTAGCAGACATTATTTGAGGATCTCTCCAGTCACATTTTATCCCACAAAATCCAACTCAATGCCCGATCACAAACCAATATTGCCGCACTTGATACCTCAACTTACTCCTCAAATAAGAAGTAAAGCGTCGTGTATCAAGTAAATAACCCAACTAGTGAGGTTTGGGAATCGTTCCCACGAGAAAAAATATTTAGACTTAACTTCCCATCTATTATTACTATTGTTCAATCAATTACTTTCCTTGGAAAGCAAAAAAAGATAAAAATGGGGGTTTCTATCCATAACTAAATCAAAATAACTAGCGAAATAAAATGAGACCACTAACAACTTCAAATGTTGGAGTTTATCAATTAATCAAAATAACTAGGGTGCGTGCTCCCCACATGTATCACAACTTGATAAGTCTAACTATTACAATTCTTTTCCTAGTATCTTGCTGCAAGGTGAAACGATTATTATTCTAAATCCTTGGTCCGCATTAGAAAATTTCACTCCCCCCTTGGTCTGGCGTACGTGTGTTTGCTTGCTTATCCTAACCCTTATCTTTAACTCATAATTCAAGCATCGTAATTCAATATTTTGAATAAGTTATTAACCCTCGTACAAATCAATACTCCTATCCTATTAGATAGTATACCCTAAACTTTGATAATTCTTTTTCCTATTACTCCTACGCTCCTTGGTCCGCAGTTTTCATTAAGGGCGAAATCTACTTGGCCAGCCATTAAACGACTTTCTCTAACGAAAGAATATCATACATGCAAGCACGATTCTAGAATTGGTTATTTTAGTTGGTTTTTTACTCCTTATTTAGCCTATGGGTTCTCACAACCCTAGTTTAATGGAGTTTAGTTACCCTCGTCCAAATTACTATCTTCAATATGTGATATAAGAATTCAAGCACTTCCTTTCGATGAGAAAGAGTAAAATTTGAAAGTTCAACTAACTATCAGCAAAGTCACAACAATCATGATAAAGTCCTCAAGATAATCAATAATCTCTCAAAGATTCACAAAAGATCAAGAGTGCTCACAATATTCAAAGGTCCTAACATGATCCCAGAGTCTAACCTAATAATCCAAAGTCCTAAAACCTCAAAACGAGGGTTTTTTGAACTATTTATAAAAAAATAAACCTAATTACAGACTCTATTTGCTGGAAATCTTCAAAACCACACGGCTGGATCGACGAACCTCAAGCGACGGCTGTCGGGTCACGAACGGGCCGTCGTTTGGCTCTTCCTTCGTCCCCAGTACTTTTGGCAATTTCTTCTGCTACTCTGTCTTCATTACCCTCGACGGTAGGTATGAACAGATCGTTACAAGCACAAAGATCCGTCAAGGGTCCCCGTTTCCAAAACACTTGAACTCTTGGAATATGGGTACTGGGGGCTACTTCTCTGACTCTCATGACGAACCTGCAGGACGGACCGTCATGGATACGACGGTCCGCCATCTTTCCGTCACCCACACTTGTCAGATCTCTCCTCTTCCTTCAGCAGCTACCTAGACGCTCCACCTCACGGACCGTCATGCTTTTTCCCTTCACATCTGCACTAAAACTATACGCTGCCTACCCTACGTACCGTCACAAGCATGACGGACGTCACAAGCTCCGTAGGTGGTCTCTTCTGCATTTCTTTCTTCCTAAAAAAACCCTCCCCGCATTCATCTTTGGAATAGATTTGCCCTGCAAATAAGGAGAAACCTTATATAAAACTTAGCACAAAAGGCTTTGGACACACTACTTAAGGAAAAAGTATTAATAATACCGTGAAACCACGAATCTCTCACGCACCAAAGGAGGTTGACAAAGAAATAATCAGTGGTGTTGGATGTCGGAGTCCATTTTAATTACTTATTGTGGACAGTAGTTTTGGGTGGTGTCCTATTTTTTCAGTGTGTACCTAAAAAGGGTGGGATGAACAGTGGTGCCTTAGAGAGAGAACGAGCTGTTCCCATGCGGCCCAGTTACCGATGGGAGAGTTTTGCAATGGACTTACCAAAGTTGAATGCTTGGACTGAGAAAGAACCATTTCCCATGTCTTTATCAGTTAGTGTTAGACAGACTCGCTGAAAAAAGGGTGGTTTATTTTTTCTTGATGTTATCCGGCGGGCCTGCAAATGAGCTGGGGGAAATGCTTCGGGTAATGTGGTGCTGGGGCGGGGCCGGAGGGGAGGTCAAGAAGGGGACAAACACCACTTTTACGGCTTGGGGTTGGCCTTTTGTGTGGGGACTGGTGTTGGGGTGGCGGATTCAGGGGGAAGGTGGGATTCCGTTTGGGTTATGTATGCAACCGCCCACCTTATAGTGAAGTATGATAACGATATTCTCTAATATGGTGGAAGACACTATTAATGTGTTCATGGATGATTTTTTTGTGGTTGGTGATTCCTTTGATCGGTGTTTGAGTAATATGGTTGAAGAGCTAAAAAGATGTGAAGATTGTAATCTGGTGCTTAACTTGGCATAATGTAACTTTATGGTGAAAGAAGGTATAGTGTTGGGTCATCGCATCTCGGAGAAGGGGATAGAGGTTGATCTAGCTAAAGTGGAAGTGATAAAGAGGATCCCTCCACCCATCTCTGTAAAAGGTGTAAGAAGCTTTCTTGGACATGCTGGATTTTATTGGAGTTTCATTAAGGATTTTTCAAAAATTGCACACCCTTTGTGCAAACTGCCTGAGAAGGAATAAAAGTTCCATTTCAATGAATACTTTCTAAAAGCATTTGGAGATTTGAAGAAGAAGTTGGAGTCCGCTCCCGTTATTATTTCACCAGACTGGAGTGAGCCCATTTCGAAGTGAGTGTTGTAATGCTATGGGGTTGCACTTGTTGTGGTATTGGGGATAGAGAAGGGATAAAAATCTTCAAATCCCATTTAACTATGCAGTACAGGCCTCCTAATGAAGCTTAAAAGAAGTTGCCTACAACTGGACTAGGATTCTCTACGATAGTGTTCACATTTTGAATATTTGCTCCTCTATTGCGTTGGCCGAGGGATTATAGTGCCAATTGGACCACTCCACTTTAAGGTACTTGATGACAAACAAGGATGCAAAGCCAAGATTGATTAGATGGGTATTGTTGCTGCAAGAGTTTGATTTAGAGGTGAAAGACAGAAATGGGACTGAGAATGAAGTGGCTGACCTCTTACGTATATTTGAGGATGACGCTATGTGTGAATTGGGAGAAAAACAGAAATTGGATGATGTTATTTCACTAATGAAACATGTAATGGGGCCTTGTTCGCCAGTTTTTGCCAATTATCTTGGCAAGTGATATGGTTTCCATCAACTTACCTCCACTAGAGGAAGAAGTTCATGTATGATGTAAAAAACTTCTTTTAGGATGAGCCTTACTCATACTGGAGTTATGTCAATGGGATTATTTGCCATTGTGTACCGGAGGTTGAGATGTTGATTATTTTGGAGGCATGTCACTCCTCGCCTGTGCATGGGAACCATAGGATATCTGGACTGTGCATAAGATCTTGAAGTGTGGGTACTAGTGGCCAATTATTCACCAAGATGCTCATGAGTTCACTAAATCATGTGATCAGTGCCAACGAGATGTAGGAAATTCGAAGAGGCAAGAACTCCCTTTAAATCCTATTTTGGTGATTGTGTTGTTTGATGTATGGGTCATTGTATTTATGGGCCCGTTTGTGAGTTATCATGGGATGAAGTATATACTTATAGTGGTTGACTATGTGTCAAAATGGGTGGAATTAATTGCGCTTCGAACAATGAAGGAAAGGTGTCATCCCCCACCGTGTATCCTGTGAAAAAGAAAATCTCTTCTCTAATTGTGGTACCCTAGGACCAGATTAGTGATGGTGGCTTTCACTTCTGTAATAAATTGTTCAAAGGGATTTTGGAGAAATATATTATTCAACATAATGTGGCTACCCCGTACCATCCATAGACTTGCGGGAAAGTTAAGGTGTCCAATAGTGAGATCAACCAAATGCTGGCGAAAACGGTGAATGCTAATAGAATGGATTGGTCAAGGAAGCTTGATGATGCTCTTTGGGTATACCATATTGCATACAATATTCCCATAGGTATGTCCCCATACCAACTTGTATATTGGAAGGCTTGTCACTTGCCATTCGAGTTAGAGCATAAGGCGATCTGGGCAATAAAGAAACTGAAGATTGATTAGATTGAAGGGGCAGAACAAAGACTAATTGGGTTGAATGAGCTTTATGAGTTTCCCGTTAAGGTCTATGGAAGTTCAGCCATCAATAAGAAAAACATGAATAAGTAACAGGACCAATGTATTGAAAAGCGAGAATTTGCCGTTGGTTATTTGGTGCTTCTATTCAACTCTAGGCTACACTTGTTTCCGAGCGAACTCAAGTCCAAGTGGACTGGGCCATTCCTCATTAGTAAAGTGTTTCCACATGGAGCAGTCGAGTTGGAGAACAAGGAAGGCGCCAAGTTCACGATCAACCGACAATGGATAAAGATCTACTTGGGACATGCACAGAGTGTGCGTGAAGTGGTTGAGGCCTACCATCTTGATGAAGTCTAACTAATCAAGGGGCTTGAGTCGTGCCACGACATTGAATCAAGCGTTTTTTTGGGAGGTAACCCAAGGTGTATCCTCTAGACAACGATAGGTTTTAGTTTTCTTTGTAGAAATAGTCATATTTTTTGTTTTGTTTTGATTTTAGTCTTATTATATTCTTGCTAGTGTACTAGTGTTGGCAAGAGATTAGCATAGGGTCTGTGTCTAAAACGTTTCCATAAAAACACATAAAGAATGGCCAAATGAGTGTTACATGTTTAGGGAGCAAAAGTAAAAATCTGTAGAAAATGGTTTGATGCAGAGGTCTACGGACCGGATCTATGGGCCGTCGATGGTGTCCGTAGATCCCAGTATTTTCTTACGTTAGCTAAGTCTAGAAGTAATCAACGGTCCCAGCCGATGGTCCATCAACTGACCTACAAACCGTTGACGGGGTTTCATCAGTCCAAACTACTAGCGACCCAACCCAACCCGGTAATATTAAAAGACATAACGGTTCACATTTATTCCCACATTAAAATTCTTCAAAATTTCCTTTCCATAACCGTTTCTCTCCCTTTATTTCCTTCATTTATCACCAAAACCAACCTCTCCAAATCCCATTTCACTCCAAAATCAAAATCCTTATATTCCCAAACATTCTCCTCCATAAATTCTATTTTTGCTCCATAGTTCTTCTGCCTCTGATCGAGCGCGGGCGCGTGGGATAATTATTGGAAGTTCGCAAGTGCAAACAATCACTCCATTGCTCAGAAAGGTATTTCAATTTCTCCAAAAACTTTGAATTTTCGTTCATAGTTGAAAGTAGGAATCTGGAAGTGGGTCTTCACCTTGGGACCCCATCAATAAAATTGCATGCTAAAACTTATGTAGTTACATCCCTTGAAATGATAGAGTGTTGTTGTGTAGCATCGTATTCTATATAAATTGTAGGTATCTCTGTGTTTTTGGCAATTCTAACTTAGGGGTTCATACTATGACTGAATTAAAACAATAATTGTGTTAGGAATGACGAATTTGACTTGTGGGTGATGAAATTGCATGTCTAAACTTGATTGAGTAAAAAGATGTCTAAAAAATTATTCCTTGCTATAAGGCCTCAGGCCTACAGTACGAGATCCCATTGACGGACCGTCGATTGATCGACAGGCCGTCGATAGGATCCGTCGGTAGGGTCCATCTACAACACCAACCTATAATTGTGTAAGTCCTAAATGATGGAAGTGGACTATGGTCAGTCGATTGATCGACAGACCATTTTACACGTTTGTCGTTTCCTTCAAGAGAACCCATTTTCACTAACTTCAAAAATATATCTAATTTTAGACAACGGAAGTCGACAAACCGTTACGCACTTCCATAGTTTCTATCTAATAAGTCTAATTTTTTTCCTAATTGAATAATACTATGTGTACGACGACATACCCTATCGACGGACCATCGGTAGTGTTGTCAATCTGAATCTGCAGAATAGAGCAGTATTGTTTATTTCTGAAAGTTTCTCCGCCCTGTATGTTCTGCATGTGTAGGAATGCTGCTTTGAGATTAACATCTACTCTACAAATGGCTCCCAAGAACGAAATCATCTACGCAAAGGGAAAGTTTAAGTCTGTTGTCCCATTCGTTGGATGATTGTCAATTTCGAAAATGAACAAGACCCAACTTACGTCCCTTCGGGTGTGACTACCCAAACTACAACTCCATAGGTCACAAAATGAGACCCCTGAAAGGTGAATCCCGACGTAGTCACTGCCTCCCAGTATGATGTTGAGCGCATAATGACTGACTCACCAATCGGGGATGAATCTAGTTCCGATGGAGACTCAGCATTCGGGATTGAGTCTGCTTCTGCCTTTGGGTCGACCCACTTTTATGGGTTAAATGAAGCCACTGCCTCCGGTTCCACCTCTCAGGGAGCCACTAGGTCGGAATGCCATAACAACCAAGCTTCGTCTGATGAGGCTACTAGCTCGGACTCTGCTTCTGTACCCCAAGATGTTAAACCAACACCTGTTGCTGAGAGAACAAATTGTTGGTGCGTTGATGGATAACATAAGCTGTACAGGGATGCCAAAATGCTGAATGAGAAGGGGTGATGACCCATCTAGTTATGGTGGAGCATCGAGTCTTCACGGGGAGTTTGCACATAGTCCTCGAGGTTCACATATTGTTTAACCTTCACAAGTTAGAGTGGATGGCTTGGAGTTTGGGATCCTATAACGAGGAGATAGTCAGGAAGTTTTATGCCTCCTATGTGGCTACTCTCAGAGTCTCCATAGATATGCGGGAGAGACCTACCAAAAAAGGCCCTCTCACCTCTGTCCTTGTCCGGGGCTGCCGAGTTGATAGCTCTGAGGCCAACATCCGCCGTTTCCTATACGGCCCCATCACTGGCACACAATGGGCCCTAAGTACTCCAGAATTTGATTACAGGCGGGAGACTGTAAAGAGTGGCGCATTTCAGAGGACCGTAGAACAACGAGAGACAGTTAAGATATGGTTGGCTCAACATCGGGCTATCAATGGCGAGAGGGCTGACTGGGTGTTAGCTCCCTGAGGATTAATCAAGAAGGAAACCCTCACCTATGTGGCTATGTTCTTCTGGTTGCTGGTTTGACACTAACTTTTGCCCGTAAATGCTGATAATGTTGTCACATGGGATAGGGAAGTGCTGGTAGTAACCATGGTAGCAGGGTTGGATATATAATACGTTCGGGTGTTGATACCAGTGATACATGAGAGGGCTTTCAAGACCTATACGACTTACCCCTTCGCTTGTCTTATCTTCCAAATATGCAGGGAAGCCGGAGTGCGCATTTGGAACTATGACACACTCCATAGCCCAACGAGGACAGTGGATATAGGCCTCATCAAAGATGAGGCCAATGTAGCGGCACCATAGACAGGGCCCAGGGTAAAGATGCCTTAGTTGAGTGAGAATTTAGCGAACACAGTGGAGTTAGCCCAAGGGGTCGATCCTACTACTTTAGAGCCTGTTGACACCACACTGAAAGATTTCACCATGACGCTAGTCGAGCCCCTAACTCATCCTGATCCAAACCCCCATCGGCAACAATGGCCACCCTGCTCCTCCACATGTATCCTTGGATGCAAAAATCTATTGCTGAGGCGGGACGAATGAGAAGGGGTGGCATAGAGAAAGAGACATTAAAATTTGGGTGGTATACCAATACATGACGCCTTCGAGCTTGGCGAGGGCGGGCTCGCACGACCAGCCCTTACCATAGACCTCTATACTCTGCATGTTGCGGTTGATAGTTTGCGCTCTGATGTGGATGCCATCTTAGAGATGAGGGGGACTGAGCTGGAGATTTCTCCCATCGAGCTAGCGGAGGATACAGTGCTAGCCACTTTATTAATGCCTCCTATTGAGCCACAACCTAAGACGCAGACCTTTACTAAAAGACACTGTTTCATCCATACTACAGAAGCCAGTGATGAGGCCCATGCACTAAAGAGAGAGGACAGAGTTAGAGCAGGCGAGGAGAGTTTCTTTGGCTGATGAGGAGATTCGGCAACAGAGAGAGGTGGAGATGGTTGCTGGGGCGTCTAGTTTGATATCGGCGATCGGTGAAAGGAGCATCACTAATGGTGCGGAAATTGATGCGGGCTCTACTGAGGGTTTCCCAAGTGATGATGTGGTGGGTTCCGGGAAACCAGACACACCCATATGTTGATAGTTCTTCGGTGCTATGCGCCACATGTTTGCTTCACCTACAACCCTATTCATTTACTTTTATTACATTGGGGACAATTGTAATTTTTTTTGGTGGGGGTGGGATAAATAGGAAGTGAGTGGTAGGGTGAAGTCTGAGTAACCCAACTCACAATCCTGTTTTGGGGTTTTCTTGCTTGCATTCTTTTTCCCCAAGAGACTGTTTACTTTTCTATTGAACCGCCATGTCGTAGTTTGTACAAGTATAAAATCATGAAAAAATGAAGCATGCTGATAAAATGATACCCGGTTTTGGATAAGTTCTTGCATGTATAGGTGATAATAAATTGAATTGTTGGCTTTAACCATGACATAAATAGGCACCCTTTGCATGAACTTCAACTAACACCTAACTGGGTAAACTGATAATCTGATAGTGTAATGATGTGCTAAGAGAGTGTGAGGAGACTTGATTTTTCAACAGTTGGTACCTAACTAGAACTTGCTTGGTTAGTCTTTCAAAGGGAATACATGTTGGAAGCTAGGAAGTGACCATAGGCCCTTGTTCAGAATATCCAGTATCTAGCCTAATGGAGGAAACCAAAAGGATAAGAATGCCCCCTTTCATCAAAAATGTTGGGCCGATATAGACCAATTCCTTTTTTTTGAAATAACAACTCCACTTTCCTTGGCTGTCTAAGGTTTTCGAGCTCCCCGAGTCCCTCCTTAGAAAGTGCACCTTGACTTAGGCACAAAAGGACGTATTTGAGGGTGAGTAACTGCAAGTAATGACCACGTCTTGGCGCCGGACCAACTTAGGGGTATTGTGCACCTCGATTATAGAACACAACCATGAGTTGAGGGTGACTATATGAGTGGGACCCAATAATGGCGTATGATAAAGAGTTTGGAGGTTGAAGGAAAAGACTAAGGTGAAAAACAATCTGTGATTTTAAGAAGTTATACATTTATTGAAAAAGAAAAGGGAAGAATAAAAGAAAACAAAATAAAAGAAATTAAAGATAAAAAGATGCAAAATAAGTGAAAGCCGCATCTAAAAAGGGAGCAAAGCAAAGAAAGAACAAGAAGAAAAACAGGGTATCAAGAGGCAATGAAAAGAGGTAGGAAGCGTAAGTTAATGTCAAGAAGGGAAAAAGTCACTAAAAATGTACCCAAATGTACCAAACCTAACCCTAAGCCTACGTTACAAGCCTAGAAAGCCCTACCATTATCCTAGCGTCTAGTATGGTGGACCTAAGCTGTGAAAATATGGGAAAGCCTATGGAAAAGAATACTAACTGTATTTGAACATGTTCTTGAGCTTGAGTGTTGAACAACGATCCTTGTACCCAAATTCATAATCACTGTGCGAAAAATGGGATTTTTTTGAGTGAATGTGAGAGAACTAGTAGTGACGCGAAAGTTGGTACCTTGGTGAAAGGAAAAATGGTAGAGGTGTCATGGGCAACGGTGAGGTATGTGGCTATCATGCTGTGATCCATACATGAGTTAGCATATGAACCTGAAGCAAAGTGATCTGCGCCTATAAATCCAAAGAAAGATGTGGGGTTCGATGAGTTGATAAACCATGTGGTTGAGAAGATTAAAAGCGTATATTTGTCATAATGTTGTTATCGAGTATATGAGTTTTTTGAGGACAAACAACGAATGTAGTTGGAGGGTTGTGTTTGATTTGTTACCGTGGTTTCACGGTGCTTTTATTGCATTTTGATAAAGAGTTGGGTGTGTTTAAAGCCTTTTTACAGTAGTTTTTAACAACTTTGTGTCTATTTTACAGGAAACATGACCAGGTTGAAACACATAAAGCAACTCAAAATAGTGCAGATCGAGACCTACAAAGGACATCGACGGTTCGTCGTCCCATCGATGGTCCGTAGTTAGTGACCTTCGATGGGTAGTTCAAGCTAATGGAGAAGATCATGGAAATCTTACCAAGTGTGGAACCACGATCTGAAATGATGGCCCATCGATTGATAGACGGACCGTACTGGTGAACCGTCGACTGGTTTAGAGAAGGTTCCAATACCTAATGATAGTCAGTACAACTGTCCTCCTCTTCATCAGAATATTGCTCATAATCATCCTCGAGATTTTATATAAATGTAACGTCCAAAGTTCTCTTAGCATCAACCAGAGAGGCTACATCAACGAGACTAAACTTGAGATCATGCGAAAGCTCCAAATAATGAATATACGGGACAAAAATTTCAAACGAGTGCTCACTTTTACTAGAATAATTCACCCAATGACCTTCCAATTTCTAAACGACTAAAAGCCCAACCCTATTAAATACAATAGTTACTAACGCGGGACAGCCTGAGAGTAAATTCTTAATTTCGGCATCCCCTACAACCATTTCCTCCAATTAGATAGTCTTTACAGTCTTCTAGGCTAACCAAGGAACTTTTTACAAGATTGAATGTTATTAAAGGCGAACAAGTGAAAAAAGCTAGAGGCATTATATATGGAGGATTTGCACATTTTTTAACAGCAAAAGTAAGCCAGTGGTTGGCCTGAGACATGTAGTTATATAGGTGACTACAATAGATTTAAAATTTTGTGATTTTGAAAGCAGTGGAGTAGACTATACATATTAAACAAATGATCGGAATCCACTGTTTCTTCGAAAAAAAGAAAGTATCAAGTGAAGTCCAGAGAAACTGTCACCTTTTAGAGAGAATACATGTTGTGACTGCTTTTGTCGGCAAAAAGGACAAAATCTGAAGCAGAAGTGAGTATGGCAAGTCACTAATAAGTGAGTCCCGTTTATGTAGTACCTTCTTCAATTGATGCTAACACGAGTAGTTTAATTCACCACTACCTCATAAGGGCGTTGAGAATTGTTTTTGCTTTTTTGCTAACAACTTTTGAGAAAGTCTTCAAAGAGTCTTTGCATAGTTTGCGAATTCGTTTTATACATTTAGGGTTGTCCGGTATGCATTATCTATGGTATTAGTTAGTAGGTGTTTGGACATGCTATACGATATCACCATATTGAATCGTGAGATCGAATCAATAGTTGTACATGAGATTTCAGAATGATTTCATTTCATGACTACATCATAGTATGGAATAACACATTCCCCAAAATTTTGGGAATTCCGTATCATGATTTAAGATTTTTTAAATATAAAAGTTCACCCACAATTTATATTTTGTTAAAACAACTCAACATTATATTTACGAAACATTTTATTCATATGTAGATAAAATTAACACTCACATCATCATTTTTATAATTTATACTTGCTTTCAATTTAATGAATATTAATACAAACGAAGGGAGTAATACTTTTTGATGTTTATAATTAAAAATTTCTCTTTGTTCGGCACGTATGAAAATATTTAAAGGAAATTTCAAGACGAAAAAGGACAAAACTGTTGATTGTAAGTTGTGATAAATCACTACTTTCCAATATGTTGATGTTTAGCCAGAAAGAAATTACTGCACTTGGAAATGTGCAATTGCCACACAGTGAAAAAAGGCACATGGACCCATATGTTTTGATGATTCTATTAATTTGTAAACTGTTACATATTTACTTGCGATAATACCAAAGAGGGGATGAAATATTTATGGTATATGAGAATGAAAATATAGATGCGAATGATATTGACCAATACATCACTCAACGTAACAATGTTGGTTTGTTTTCTCGGTCAAATGATAGAGATAGACACGTTCAACATGAGAAGATTGTCCATACTACGTGGGAGGATTATATCAAAGACTAGTACACTACATTTTATGTTCAATTATTTTTATTGAATTAGTGTTTGATCAATTTAAGGTTAGATGAAATTATTAATTAAGTGGAGAACAGACAACTTTATAATACTTTATTATATATATATGGGAAATTTTATAAATTTTATTATTGATATGATTAATAAACTTTGGGGCTATTTTATAGTTGACACATATGAGATTTTTAGTTAGGAGACAATATACAACACAAAAGTTTATGATGCATTGTCCAAAACAAAAACTTAATAAACTCATGCTAATATCGGTTATATCATGTCATATCATGATTCCATATCGCCTGGACCAAGGTGCCCTTCATACTGTGTTTGGTAGGATTTGAGGCTAGTATATAACTAATAAGAATTAGTTATACATCAGACATTGGTATTATTCAATGGTTTTACGAAGTAGCGAGGATTAGTAATAATAAATAGAGTTTAATATTATGAGATTAGTCTAGTAAAGATAAAGTATCCTTCAAAATCTTACATTATTTTTTTTTCATTTTCTTGATTTAATTTTTTATATTCATTCATATAGTCAGTTTATTTAAGTAAATTAACTTAAAAATAAAGAAGGTTGTTTGTTAATTTAAATCCAATACAAATGTATACAAATTCGAATAGTGAGTTGTCTAGTATTTAATAATTAAAAGACAAATATATCACTACTTGTTGTTTGTAATGTTAATTGAATGTGTATATGTATATATAGATGATTTATTCACTTTTATTCTTGTTGGGACAATCTTTTCAATTTTAAAAGTAGATGGTTTGTTAAGAAATTTCATCCTTAAATAAGTGAGTGAGAAAAAAAATAGAAACCTGACAAACAAAATTGTCTTTTCATAGTAGTTGCGCAGCCATAAAAAATTGAACCTTGTCGGGCAATTATTTATCTTGAACAAGTACATTATAATTCAAAAGGTGTTAACTTTGAATAGAATGTTTAATAGAGTTTTAATCCAAATACAAGATAAGGTGGAAAATAGTGACCTAAACACTTGATAAAAATAGGCACTGCTAGTACTTCATTTGTAATATATGTCTATGCATACTAACCAGTGTTACTAAGACATGCCATTTATTAATCTTTGTACCAAACGACCCCATATATCTTTATTGGCCTAAGATTAAAATTTAAAATTAAATAAGGGCTATAATTAGGCCTGTTTGGTCATTAATGATAAGAAAGCATGATACCAATTATATAAGATGGCGTGAAAATTATTAAAATTTATGTAAGAAATTTATAATAATACGTAGAGGAATTTCACTTTTTTACTTATCGTTGGTCTTTATGGTTTTGTCATATACCTCAAAATTCTCATATTTTATTTAAATATTTTAGAGTAATTTTATTTTTATTCATGATCAAGTGTTATTTTATTATAATACTAGTAAGTTTTATGATTATTTTCGTTGGGGGAGGGGAGATGGTTAAATTATATAGTATAATATATATATATATAGTATATATATATATATATAAGAAATAATGATTCTTTTTTTATTAGAGAGTTAAGATTATTATATTAATTGAATCTATCACATCCATGTTCGATTTTTATGAGTTTCGTCGATCATGTTTGTAATTATTTTTAACAATTAATGATTTTTTTAAAATTGTGTTATTATATTACTATACTATATTGTAAATTCAAAATATAAAGATCCATAGGGATTATTCCCCATGTCTCAAGGCTTACGCCCAATGGCGGATCTAGGATTTCTAGGTTGTGGATGCTCGAGTAAAAAGTACATGTTAAGAGTTAGAATCAAACTTGGTTTCAATAGCACAAAAGAGCCTTAACCACACAAAAGAGCCTTAAGCACAAAAATACATGTCAAGAGTTAGAATCACACTTGGGTTCAACAACACAAAAGAGCCATAAAGACACAAACGCAACCCAACACTAAGAACTAGTTAGATCATTGGTCATCGGGGGCTCTATGGTTAATTGGATACAAATACCTCTTAGTTTCTGAAATAGATATATATTATATAGATATAATAGAGTATATAGATATAAGATATCAGATATAGATAGATAATATATATATAATTATATATATATATATATTCTGAATAAGGTTAATGGGTGATTGAAGCATCTGGATGACAACCTGGTCCTCCCCTACTTACGCCTCGCCCTAAGGCTACTCCATAGACGTAACACGACGAAACCTTAGGATCACAAGGGACCTCAAGATAACTCTGAGTGCGACATATCACAAAAATAATGAATATATAATGAAAATAAGTGGAATCATAAAAAGGGTTACCAAATAAAAATATATCTAAATATATGAGGAAACAACCCCAAAACACTTGACGCGGACTCTATTTTTAAAATCCTAAACTAGTGATGAGTTGCTGGGACAAGCCCCTAGCTAACTAAAAAAGTACATATAGAGTGAAAGTAAGCTAACTAAACAAATATAAGTAAATTCCCTCGAATTATGAGGACTAACTACTGAAATTGCTGAGTATGAAGAAGAAAATTGTACTAGCGTTTATATGGAGTGGGCTACAGAGCATACATCATAAAATGATGTGCACAAATTATTTGTCATATGTGTATTACTAAGCAGGCATGATGTAGATATAATTGGTACCGATATAAATAGAAGAAGGATAGTATTAATAATATAGCTGAGATTTCGAAAAGAAGTTGTACTGAAGTATAGATGAAAACTGACCTAGATTCAATCACTAAGAAATAATCATGAAGATAACATGCTAAGCTAAATACTGAGATAAATTCTTACAACATGGCCAATACAATAAGAGTATGAGTGTGCGAGCTACTATTAACCAACATAAACCACGTGAGATAAACGTGGACTTCGATGTGTATGCTCCATTTAAAGGACCCGGTATACTTGTAGGAATATTAGATGAAGACTTGGTGGGCTGAGAACAATAACTAGTGATTGGAAACAAAGGGGACTTCGAACCCTATGTTTGTCTGTTTTTTGGGAAGAAGGGTACACGGGACTGTAAGGGTACACTGAACCCTAGTTCAATTCCATGCTATATCTACTCCCAACTGAATATGTATATATGAAAATAATACTGAAATACTGAGTAGCTCAAAATACTGATAGGTTATCTGAAAACGAAACATAAATATAATGTTCCAAAGCATGATTTTCTGATTGATGTGCATAGAAAGAATAATTCTTGAGTACTAATAATTAATACAAGGTAGGGTTATGAATTATATACATGGAAATACGAAAATTATTGAAGAAACATGTAATTTAGAATCAGGAACTATAACAGATAAAGTCACAATGAATCTCCTAAATTTCTGAAATCCTAGGTTTGAACAATTTATGAGAACTTGAAGAACTATAATTCTAGCGACCTAATGGGTGAAAGAAACACACTAGTAAAATTCCATACATGGTGAGGAAAAATGCGGAGAAATCTTTTAGATTTTTGGGCTAAACTTAAAGAAGACCTCTGCTTGTTCTTGCGAAAACTATCACCTCTTTTCTCCTCTTTGATTCTAAGTTAGATGATTTTAGGAGAATGGGGGTTCTAAGAAGTTTATAATTAGATTATTAGGCTTAAAATGAGTAAGCTAATATATTTTAAGCATTAAGAGATGTATTTAAGTTACCAAAAACATGAGGTCAAAAATCTCACGACCGTAAACTTATGCGAGCCTTACTTAAAACCTGAGGAAGTGATTTCAAGACAGGCTTCACGGGCCGTCTAGAGCACCACGACCCATCAAGTGTGTGTTGTGAATATGAATTTCCCAGTGGGGTTTCATTATTTTGGACATAACTGTTTAGTCCAAGCTTGGAATTAGGCAAAGATGGTGGCCTAAAAAAGAGGATTCAGAGATCTTTAATTTGATAGTCATCAACCACTAAATTCATTTTGTGCTAAAAGATATGGAACCACTCAGAGTTGTGTCATGATGGATCTACTGGTTGATACAAGTGTTGCCAGAATGATCATTTTAGAAGAGAGTATCCTAAGGGTAGGTAGAGAAATGGTAAAGAGGGAAATAGAGTCAGTGTTCTTCAGTTGCTTAAGAAGATAGAGGTGCATCTAAATGAACTACTTCAGGGGTAGACATAGAGGAAACAATCTTTATGCTATCACTAGTTGCTGAGAGCAAGAGGATTTGCCATATGACTGTCACTAGGGTATGATCTAAGTCTTCAGCTTTGATTGTCATGTTTTCCATATAAAAATCTTGATTCCTTGTGGTTTTACACCTTGTTGAGAATGATATTTAGCAAGGACAAAGTTATAATGATTGCTTCAATTTTCGTAATCACAAGGGGTACAGTGATGGGTTTATTTTAGTTGAGACGTGGGTAGGATTTTGATAAAATTTTATAGGTAGGACTGGCTTCATTGCCTATTAGGCATCAATAGATTTCAGCATTAGAGTAGGAAGTTCAATTTGACTAAGTGGGCCTATTATAGAGTGGGGAAAAAGCCGTTAAGCTGTGCCTTAGGGTCATTTTAGTTTATACCTTAAGGAAAGGGAAGTTAAGTTAGTTCTAAGGGTGTGTCATTCACTTAACTTTTGAGTTATATGAATATGATGTGGGATTCTGGGTAACTCCTATATCAGTCAGGTTTTATAGTAAAAGAGTGTTCAAAAGTATTTCGAGATCTGCCCCGGAGTCCCTCCTTGACGAGAGACCGATAATTCAAAGTATTGACATCATTCCAAATCACTCATCCATCTCTATTAGCCAAAATGAAAGAATGGAACCAACAGAGTTGAAAGAGTTAAAAGACCAGTTGAAAGACCTTTTCGAGAAAGAGTTTATTCGACCAAGTGTCTAACCTTGGGGCGGTCCGGTCTTGTTTGTAAGAAAGAAAGATGGTTCCGTTAGAATGTGTATAGATTACCATCAACTTAACAAGGTTACCATCAAGAAAAAATATCCTCTTCCAAGGATTGATGATCTTTTCAACAGCTTCAGTGTGTTTGTTATTTCTTGAAAATTGATATCAGACCAGGCTACCATAAGTTAAAGGTTAGGCAATATGATATTTTCAAGACAGCGATCAGAACCAGACATGGGCATTTTTAGCTTTTGGACATGTCCTTTGGGCTGACCAATGCACCTGCAACATCCATGGTTTTATGAATAGAGTCTTCAAACCTTATTTCAATATGTTTGTTATCGGTTTCATTGAGGACATAGTAATCTATTAAAGAAATGAAGAAGATCATGTTAGTCATATCAAAATAGTTTCTCAGACTTTGAAGGATAGAGAGTTGTATGCCAAGTTCTCTAAGTGTAGGTTTTGATTTGAGTCTGTGGCATTCTTGGGTCACATAGTTTCTGTTGATAGTATTAGAGTTGATACCCAAAAAATTGAGGCAGTGCATAATTGTCCTAAACCAACCTCCACAACTGATACTAAGAGTTTCTTGGGTTTTGCTGGCTACTATAGGAGATTTATAGAAGGTTTCTCATTCATTTTATCTCCTTTGACGAAGTTGACTCAAACAACAATCAAGTTTTAATGGTTTGAAACTTGTGAGAAAAGTTTTTAGGAATTGAAAAAGAGGTTGCTGCCCCAGTTTTGACTTTACCAAAAGATACTCAAGGTTTTTGTGGTGTATTGTGATGCATCTAGAGTTGTTTTGGGTTACGTGTTAATGATGAATGACAACGTTATACCTCATGCCTCCAGATAGTTGAAGGTTCATGAGTATAACTTTCCAACCCATGACTTTGAGTTGGCTGATGTAGTATTTGCCTTGAAGATATGTCGTTACGATTTGTACGGTGCTCATGTTTGTTTATTCACTAATCAAAAAAGCCTACAATATATGTGCACTTATAGAGAGATTAATCTAAGATAAAGTAGGTACTTTGAATTGCTCAAGGATCATGACATGAGCATTATTTACCACCCAGGTAAGGCTAATGTGGTTGTTGATGCCTTAAGCAGACTGTCTATGGGAAGTACCACCCATCTTGAAGAAGAGAAGAAAGAAAGGGCAAAGGATGTGCATAGACTTGCACGCTTAGAAGTCCGGCTCATGGATTCCACAAAAAGAGGAGTATTGGTGAAAATAGGGCTGAAACATAATTAGTATCATAAGTGAAAGAAAATCACGACCAAGATCCAATTTTTCTTAAATTGAAGACAAATGATCAAAAGTAAACAATATTAAGTTTTGAACAAAGGGGGAGATGGTGTGTTGAGATATCAAGGTAGATTGTGTGTACCTATGGTGGATGGACTCCAAGAGAAGATCATGAGGGAACCTCATAGCTCATGATATTTCATTCATCCCGGTTCCACAAAGATGTACCACAATTTGAGAGATGTATATTGGTGGAATGGTATGAAGAAGGGCATTGCTGAATTTGTTGCCAAGTGCCTGAATTGCCAACAAGTTAAAGTAAAGCACCAAACACAAGGCTTAGATCAAAAGATAGAATATCTGGAATGGAAGTGGGAGATGATTAATATTGATTTCATCACTGGTTTATCAAGGTCTCACAAACATCATATTTCTATTTGGGTGATTGTCGATAGAATGACAAAATCAGCCAACTTTTTGCTGGTAAAGACTGCCCATTCAGCAAAGCATTATGCTAAATTGTATATTCAATAAGTGTTAAGGATTCATGAAGTTCCGCCCTCCATTGTTTCAGATAGAGGTGGTGCACAATTTACCGCACAATTTTGGAAATCCTTTCAGCAAGGTTTGGGTTCAAAGGTGAATTTAAGTACTGCATTTCATCCTCACACTGATTGGCAAGAATAGCACACTATTTAGAACTCATAGGATATGTTAAAGGCATGAGTAATTGGTTTCAAAGGAAGTTAGGATGATCACCTACTCTTAATTGAGTTTGCCTACAACAACAATTACCACTCTAGCATCCAGATGACTCTTAATGAATATCTTTATGGGAGAAGATGTATATCTCCTATTGGGTGTTTTGAAGTTGGTGAAACAGGGTTAATAGGACCATATTTAGTTCACAAAGCTATGGAGAAGGTGAAGGTGATTCAAGAGATGTTGAAAATAGTGTAGAGTTGTCAAAATCCTACATTGGTGTTATGAGAAGGTCGTTAGAGTTTGAAATAGATGATTGTGTATATCAAAAAGTTTCAGCCATGAAGGGTGTTATGAGGTTTGGTAAGTTGGGGAAACTCAGTCCATGGTATATTGGACCTTATCGCATAGGCAAGAGAATGGGCAATGTAGCTTATGAGCTAGAGCTACCACAAGAGTTAGCAACATTTCATCTGGTGTTTCACATCTCCATATTGAAGAAGTGCATGGGAGATCCATCTTTGATCATACCAACTAAAAATATTGGGATCAACGATAGTCTATCTTGTTAGGATATTCCTGTTGAGTTTCTAGATCACCAAGTTCACAAGTTCAGAACAAAAAAAGTAGATCCGGTCAAAGTTCTTTGGATGAAGGAAGCTACTTGGGAAACCAAAAAGGACATGAAGAAGAGATATCCACATCTCTTTGAATATGGGTAAACTATCTAATTTTGAGTAAGCATGTTGTTTTGTTGCAATTACTTGTAGGTGTTTGAACTTGATGTTCGTACCCTAAGTCTAGTAAGAGAAATCTCATTCAAGAACGAATGTTCCCAAGGGGGAGATATTGTGACATCTCACAACTAGAAACAACTACAAAAGAGTTAAAATCCAAAATTACTTATTTTTGGAAAGAATAAAAAGATCTGGAATATTGTCTAAGTTAGGAATGTGAGTTTTGGTCATTTTTAAACAATCATAACTCCTATCTTATGATGATTTAGGAGTATTTCCAAATTTTGTTGGAAAACCCTTGGAATAATCTTTCCAACGCCGCCAAGTTTTCGCGATTTAGATATCGTATGAGTGAGTTATGTCTTCCGAAAGTTGGGCTATTGGATTAAGGAAAGTCCAATCCATATTTGGGAAGGGAAAAGTTGTCTTTTCCTTAACTAATTTAATTAATTCGTTTTTAGGAATTAATTGGGGTAAAACAAAACTTTGTTTAGTTTAGGAAAAAGAGAATTGACTCTAGGGCTTGGAAAAGAGAGAAAAGAAGAGAAAAGAGGAGAGAAATCAAGAATCGCCAAGTACGCTCAAGCTTTGTATGCAATTTATCGGGGGTGATCCCTAAAAAGGTATGTGAGACCACATAGTGTTTAATTAGTTCACCCACATGCCAATCTTGTTTAAATTCAGCGAATCTGAGTTATTTGAATGTTAAGAAAGTGAGTTCTTGAAGAACCTTGTTGAAAAATTCATTGAATTCTTGATGGTTGTTATATTGAAGTCTTTTGTTAATTTTATTCGTGTTTCTTGGTGAATTTTCGAGTGAAATCTATTTGGTATGGAGGGTACTAATGATCCTATGTGTTTGGGGAAAGAACCATGAAAGTTTAGAGATGAAAAACGTAGGAGAAAAATTGAGAACACTTGGTGTGGGGGTTGGGGCGCCGCGCCTCCCATCGCCCCAAAGGACAGTCTCTCTCAATAGGTCCTTGGGGAGAATTGCTAGAAAGAGCGACCTAGCCTTCTCTCTGTAAGGTGAGGGCTGGCACCCCAAGCCTCTTAGAGCATCAACGAAGATAGTTCTCGCCATTCTCCCCAACCTTTTCGTACTAGTTCTAAGTTATGTACCTATATTTCCTAGTTGATCCTAACACTCTAAGGTACATCTAAACATTAAGAAATCATCCATAAATATGAGATCATGATCCTTGAATCCATAATTCAATTCAAGGAAAGTTAAGTTCAAAGTTAAAGAAGATGATTTAAGTCTAAAGGTTAAGAAGTAAGTCTAGAAAGTTCTTAGATGTTTTAAAGAAGTCTTTTACAAATACTTTTAAATTTATTTGAAGAATTAAAGATAAAGTTGAGTAAATAGAAAATATAATGAGAAGAAGGTCATTTCAAGTCTGATAAGTCTTTCACAAATGCTTTAACTTCGTGTTAAGACTTAAAGTTTGAGTTTAGTTTAGAGTAAAGTGAAGTCTTTTCTTCAAATCAGTATATGAGGACTAAGTATTCCCAAAGAAGTATAAAATGTTTTCACATTTAAAATGAATTAAAATGAGATTTCCAAAAAGCCTTCGGGCTAGTTTTCTGAAAAGAGTAGTAGCTTTCTAAATGAAGCAAGCAGGGAAACTGAGACTCCAAAGATAGCCTTTGATTTGAGCACTAATAACAAATCACAGAAGAGGTAAGTTTTAAAAAGATAAGACCCAATATATTTTGGGGTTAGTATTGAGCACCGAAATGGGGATTAACATGATGTTCCGATTGACTCAACATATACGTTAAAATCATGTAGCCACCATGTGTAGGAAAGTAAGACTTTTGAGGAACCCTTTTCATAGTAGACTAATGGATTGATTTTGCAGTTCATGGTTTATTATTACTTTGGCGGGTGTCGGAGCACTGGCAAGTAAAAAAATTGCACATGAGGTAGACGTTGGATCATCACTAAGACTCCTCTATGTGATGGTGTCGGTTAGTGAAACTCGCACAATTTTTTTATATACCCAATTATTTGCATTTTGGATCCATCTCAGATTGGATTTGTATCTTTCCATTGATACAAAGTTTTACAAAGGTTTACAAAACTTTTTCTTTATATTTAACTTGTTTTTAAAATGTTTTATTTTGAAATGAGTAAGTTATGTTGAGTTGAGTTGAGCCAGGGAAGTTCTTTAATATTTTTCAAATTCTTTCTAGCCTATGTTTTTTAGCAAGCCAACGGCATACTCGGCAGTCATGTACTGATTGTTGTTGGGCCAGATCGTAGTATGATGTAGACGCAGGTAACGAGGATCGACAATGACACACCTTTGATCCAGTTAAGCACTCCAGAGTCGTGGTGCCCTCATTGCATTCTGGAGGAATTATTTTAGTGCTTTCTAGTTAGTTCAACGGGATGTTGTTAGGTTTTCCAAATCCATCTCAGCCATTTTAGAGGCTTCGACAACAGTTAGTAGTTCAGTGGTTTTTTCATCAATCATTCTTATGCAAAGACATGGGCTTGCAATTTGGCCAAGTTGAATTATAAATTTTTTAAAATATTCCCACATTTATTTTTATTTACTATTCAATTCAGTTAAGTTCTTTGATATTAAGTTTTTGATTATGTCTTCCGCTGAGTTAAGTAAGCGAGCCCAGGGTCCGCTGAAGGGTAGCAACGTATTGAGTGCCGACCAATCCAGGGTTATCGGCTGTGGTGATGTGACAATAGTTTGAGAGAGTGGTGTAAGGGAGGTGTAATATTAGGATTTGGCTTTAAAATATTTGATTCTTACTTTACCTAAATTCTAGTCTAATGCCTGTATGGAAAGGTGAATGTTTAGTTTTTGTCTTTCTGATTTGCCTTTGTGGTTGATTGGTGTTTAGAATTGTATTATGTCGGTGATGAATCATGAGTTTGGACTGTGTGTTGGGTGTAGGAGGTTAGAAGGTGGTAGTTGTGTTAAAATATTATAAGAATGGTGATATATTAGCCACACAATTTTCTTATGGAAGGTTTTGTGGGGTTTGTGGGGAACTATTAAGTAATACACATATGTTCTACTAAGAATAACATAGAGAAGTAACTAAACTTTGAACAGGGTGTCGACTTTGTGATTCCTGGTTTCATTCACCAACCACTAGGTGTTAGTTCCCATTATAGACTTCATCGGGTTTAGCTATCTGAGTGAGGATGGGTTATGGTCACCTTCTACATTGTGAGCAAGACTATTTTCTTCATTCTATTCCTTTTTATACCTTTTTTGTTAGAGTTCCACATTGTGTTTTTCACTGGTTTTAGAGTCAACTTGATTTGGATAACGGTGGTAGTGTAATTGACGACTTATAGCTTTATTTTCTAGAGATGGGAATCTCTTTAGAGGATCATCTTCTGATTAAGTACAAGTAATGTGTGGATTAAGAACATCACTGTTTTAGGATGTAAGGTTTTGTTGAAAAAACTTGTGTAACAAGGTGGTTGTTTGATTTTTTTGCCTCACTCTTGAAAAGTTTTGATATGTTTTACCTATCCACCCGTTAATTTCCCTAGATTAGGGTGGATTACATGGTTGTGCACTCCGATAGTAGTTTGTGGATTCTTAGTTGTAATCTCTATTACTTTGGGCTAAATTTAATTTTAACTTATATTTTCTAAAAAAGTATGAGTAGACGGTTCATTGGATTTGGCTTTGTGTGGTTTGCACCTATAGGGACTGGTTGTTCCATGGAGTAGGATTTCAATTTCAAGAAATTAAATTAAAAGATAGCATTGGGTTTGAGGAGTTATTGGGGTTTAACATTGGCGTTTGTTCGGGTTGAATCACGGATTATGGTGTTGTCACGATCGGTTTGTCACATGGTACTACGAAAACTATTTATATTTGTAGGGATGGGTAGGATAAAATTGATGAATATAGGTGTTGGGTTTGGAGGAGTAGAAAAAAAATGTTTACAAGTTTGGAAAGGTAGGAACACGCATTACATGTTGGAGGAGAAGGAAGGGAAAAAGGTTTTCTTAAGAAGATTAGAAACATCTTCTCCTGTATGTTGGTCTCCACATTATGTCGTATCTTGATCATTATGAGGTTTGGACTCATTTAGAGATTAATTTATTCAGATATTGTGTCCTCAAATGCTTATTTTTTGCAAATAACTGAAGTAAAATCCTTGAATTTTAGGAATATGGATTGAGCAACAAAGCAAGGACGCTAATAGGCAAAAAAGGAACAAAACAATCAGATGACATGAAAATGGTGAGAGTGAGGATCTCCAAGAGAAGATTCGTTGTAGCTGAGGTCACCATCAGACACCTAAAGGTCCAAGTGGCACAAGCCCTTTGAGTAAGGAAACCCAGAGTCGGCAAAGAGAGAGGAGTCGTTGATAGAAAAACCGAAGTAGTTTCGTGATGTAGGATAGATCGCCAGAAGATATAGATCTTAAGGCTGTTGAAGCCAAGGCAGAAGTGTGATGGAAGTGAACACAGGGGGCTAATCGAAGGGTTCGGTGAGCTATACTGTAACTGGGGGTGACACTTCACAACACATTTTGGCGGCTTATAATACATTTTTATTAAGTTAGTTTCGCATGAATTATCAATCTAATTTTTGATCTTTTATCAATAAATTGGAGACGAAAAAAAGATTTGGGAGTTTTCACTAGTTTTTTTATATTGGAAGGATTAAAGAAATTCACTGTGTAGAAAGTAGAAGTGGTTTATTGAGAAGCGTCAAAATTGGAGCATTGAAGCAGAAAATCATTTTATCTAGTCGATGGATATCAGTTTGGTAACGACTTTTTAGATTGTTACGATATCTATATAAATTCAAAATTCTTAGCGTTGATTATATGACAGTTGATTAGCTTATGGGTATGCTAAAGTGTTAGATAATGCTATTTAGAAGTTAGTTTAACCATTATTACGTTTAATTTATGAATTGTAGTTGCAAATGCGGTTAGAGTTCCTATGTTTGTGTATAGCTCGGCTCTAAGAAAGGTTTCTAACTAAAATTATTGATTGATTGTTTGTAGGTATTGAGGTTTGACCATGTGTTCATCGCAAGAGAGTGAATAGTAAATCCAAGTCCATACATTTAGATCCAGAGAGTGAAGGATTAAGTGGGGCTCTCTTACTTTGCCATGGCCAGATTAGTTGAGAGAAATCACAGGATTCGGGTAAATGTTTTAGAGAAAATTTACATCACAGAACTAGTTGTACTCACTAAATTTAGATATTTACTAATATTTTCAGTTACCCATTTTTTATTATTAGCCTTTGGAATAAATTCTACTAGAAACCCATCCATTTGTTAATTGTATTGTTTGGGACTTTTGGGCGTGGATATCTCAAAACCAAACCCCATGACATTAATATCACCCCTTAATTTGAATTAATTCGTATCGACAATTTTTATTCCTATGAGTGGATTGAAAGTTTCTAATATTCCCAATTGATTAACGATCGTGAGGATTAGACTTGAAATAAACTATTTTTGAAATGCCAAATCAAAATTACGCCGCTGCCGGGGTGTGGTGTGGTGTTTGTATGTTCTTGAAATTCTTCTGGTGAAAGTTCAATTTTAGTTTGTTTTAGTCATAGTTTAAACTATAATTTTGGTGTAGGTTTTTGTGTGTTTAAACAGATAAAAATGAGGTTAATGCGAAGAATTGTAGGCAAATGGGCCACCCAGATTACAATCCAAATAGCAATGATATCAATGAATCCAATGTTAATCACCTATCTCTCGTGGTGCAGTTGGTGCCATTCATTTGGCCTTCTAGCTGAAGGGAATTGTGCTGCCACATTACAAGAACCAATGTTAAGCGCTACAATTGAAAGGTGTTTGGAGGTTGGCTTAGAGGATCCCCATGAGTATAGGAAGGAAACATGTGATGTTTTTGCAGGCCCATTCTCCTTTAAGAAATATCCAAGAGTCAGTCCGCCAGGTTTTCCCATTTTCTAATAGAGGAAGAGTATAAGTGGGTTGGCTGAGTTTGGCCAGATATGCATCATTTGTGGGAAGAGCTCATTACGCATTACAGTGTGATCTTTCCCCCTTCAAAGATGATGAACTCTTCGGGACAACATCAAAGCTCAAGTATTTTGAGGGTGAGCCATGCCTGAGAATTGGCAAGATTAATACAATGGTGCTCCAATGCCCAAATCATGTATATCCTGTTAATGTTTTGTTGAAGTAGTTTTACAATAGCCGAAGATTTAGTAAAAAAAGGGAGTGGTTGATCAACTTCTCCGGGAGGTTTAATGCAATAACCGATGTGATAATGATCGCATCTACTTGATGGATGACCACACTAACTGGGCATGGTACACCATTAATATCAGTCTCCTTCTCAGTTTTAAATTGACAGAGGAAAACAAACTGAAAAAGATAAAGAGAGGCAAAAAACATGGAAAAAAAAGATTGGACCCTACTTGGACATTTTAAGACAAAATGTCAGGGCTGTTGGCGATAGGAGTATAAAGTTGTGGGTGTGGGTCTCTAAACCCTAATGAGGCCAAGTTCGGAAGCTTGTTAGAAATGAGAATGTTGAATATCCTAGCCAACAAAGGATAGCTTATCGTGCAAACTATCCCAAAGGGTTGGTGGGACAATGGTTGGACAGATATGGTGGATAGAGATACAAATAGAGAGTTGAGGGATAGTAAACCTCACTTAAAGAAAAAAGATTGGGAGAAGGACAATGTATCTTCCTCCAAAGAGGTCATCAAAAGTCCAATACATTTGAGGGTGGCTGAACTGAGGATATGCTTTTGCGTATTCTCAACAAGGTTGTGGGGTCCGATAAAGTTTTGAAGGAAATTAAGGGAGATGCATCAATTCTCAACCAGAAGGTGACCTCTCATTCCATATCTATCGAGAAGTGAGAGACCCACACGGGTCTGATTTCTTTGCAACTTAACCTGGACAACAAGGGTTGACTAATTACCCTATGGAAAACCCCCTAAATAAAGTTGATTTGGTACTTCGTAGTGCTGCCACCGATGTAACCTAAGGACACCAAAATCCTGGTAGACAACCTACTGTCGATTTATGTTTGTTTTGTGATTTTGGATGAAATCATGTGTGTTGTTGTGCAGTTGAAGTGTAGAATGTGTTTGAAAAATAAGGTTGGCAAGAGAGAGATAGTCTAGTCAGTGATTCGACCGAAGAGTTCAGCAAGCCGGACTTGGATCACTGTTTGACTCCAAGAAATTTGACAAGGATAGAGTTGGAAAACTTGGTGGGCCCATGGACAATCGACGACTTGACGGACAGGTCGGCAAGCCCCATGTTATCCGTCGTTGGACCCACCAAACAACGTATCTCCTATAAACTCAATGAGGTAAGTAACCAATCAGCATATCACCGGTGGTTGAGCAAGGAAAAATTAATATCACTGACGACCGTGAACTGTACGGTGATAACGATTAAAAGGTTTTAAATTTTCAAACCCCTATCATATTCCCTCGCTTTATAACTTCATTTAAAATCAACATGCACTTAGCTTTCATTGTTTTGCATTTGATTCCTTTTGGTCGTGATATTTTTTTTCGGAATAGGAAGGCTTTGCTGCATAGCATTACAAACTATTAATGAGCGATTAAATTCAAATGCATCGTTATAAATGGTTTTGATGTGTGCAGGGCCTTCTAAAATCAGAATAGGTGCTTGTTGCCTTTCTGATGTCGTAATGGTGTCTTAATGTTGAAAAAAATGCGGTTTATCCAAATTTTAGTGCTTTTTTAAATTGTCAAAAACTTGTGGGTTTGTGTTAAATTGTTTTTGGCTCTAGGCGGGTGAGTCTGAGTAACCAAAATTTGGCTAAATGACGTGCTTTTACCAATGATGGGATCGTTAATGTCATTTTAATGGAGAACAGTCATCAAATGGACAATTTTGGCTAAAGCGAGGGAATATCTAATTAACTTGGTGCATGGGTGTATGGGTCTAGGATAAGAGAGTTTGTGGGTTTGATTTTTTTGGGGTCTGCGAGTTAGTTTGAATGGGACTCGGGTTGAAAAATGGAACGTTGGGAATTTAAGCAAGGCTAGGGTGTGGGGTCGAGCTCGCGGAACCACTCAGTGGTTCGCCAAAGTCCCTCTTGATCACCTTTATTCAGGATTTTGTGACTTTTTTTCTGTTAACAATTCGGCAAGAAACCTGATCACCACGAGTTCAACTTGGTGACTTGACTCTAAAATTCCTGTTTTGAGAACCCTTTCTTTTCCCCCAAACCCTAAAATAGTGTCATCAAGACTTATTTTGTGCCGATAACTAATTTTAAATACTTGATTTTCACGAATATGGATTGAGGAAAAAAGCAAGGACGCTATTAGGAAAAAAAGAAAAAATTTGGCTCAAGAAATGAAAGATGGTGAACCTGAGGATCTGCGAGATCACTCGGCGTGCGATCGAGTGGCTCATCTGCCGACCTAAATTTCCAATGTGCCAAGCCCTGAGGGAAGAAACCAATTTGGCTATAACACTTCAAAAATCCAACACGTGTCTTAAAGCCTAACCTGAGTGTCGTGAGGTGTACACACTGTTTAAATGCCTATTTTAACGTTTATAAGTCATTCAGGAAGTCTACAAACCAAAACGTCCAAGAACGTCCATGATTTTTTGAAACTAGTTCTAGGACTAGCGTGCGTAAGCCTATTAGACTAAATTTTAGGAGTCGGAACCATGAGAATTGGTGGCAAGGGTATTGGTAGGGTAACATCTGTTTAAGTAATCATGGTCGAAACGTCCAGGAATGACTCACCAAGGACCAACCAAGGACCTTAAGGAGGCCCTTGCTAGGTGGGTCACACTGCGGGGCAGTGTGCACCACGAGAGTGCAATAGAAAAAGGCATGTTATTGATCGACGGGGCATCGATTGCAACCTTCGACCAAAACTTACCTATTAGTTGGAGGGACTAACCGGATAGTCTATGACAAGGAAACTGATGTGAACACGAGGCAGGGGCCAGGTCGTCGACGGATGCACGATCCTCGATCATGGTGTCGTCGTGGTTACTGTCAAGTCCTTCACGTTTTAAGTTAATTCCCCTTTAGATAAAACTAAGGGTTGTTGGTTAGTTAGTGAATTTGGGAAGCTAATTAACTTAATTAACACTCCCATATAAAGACCCAAACCCATTAGTCTAATTACAACTTCCAAAACAAACTTGTCCTTTCTCTCTTCTTTCTCTCTAATGGAAGACACCATGAAGAATAGCTAGGGGAGGGATTTAAGGGATGAAAAGAGATATTTCACCATCAGATGCTATCAAAATTGAGGTATGAGGTCTATTACCTTGAGACCTCTTCATCAGCAAGGGTTCCTTAATCAAAGTATTTCAAAAGTGATTTGTTCATGTGGGTCTTTACTCAAAGCTTCGAAAATTAAGTTATGTATTGGTGTTGTTTATGTTTTATATTGATAATCTGAATTGATTAAACTGTATTATAACCTAATATTGACATATCTTTGATGGTTTGGCTAGTGTGTAGAGATAACCCTACCCTAGGTTGATTTTGATATAAAAATTAGATTGTATTTATTAACTTTAACTTGGTTATTGATTTAATTACTAATTTACTGATGTTTTGATAGTAAATAACCAAATAGAGTGGAATTTTAGTATTTCATGTAGTTCTGAGGAAGATGATCAGTTAGGAAGTGAAGGACCAAAGTATCTTAGTCTTATGGATATGAGCTAGTATTGGTGAATTGTGACATAGTGTTGCTTTAGTCTATTTTAATGTTGAGTAGAATATGATGATGCATACCAAAAAATTGGTTGAATGAGGCTCTTTGAACGACCTTGATGATAAACAATGAAGGAGACTTGGTAAGTCTTATGATCTCTATCCTTTACTTCAAATTGTAATTAATTGTGATTAACTCATGATATTATATTGTAGTATCCTTGGTAGTAGGATTGATAGGATGGTATGATGTTGAATTGGAATGTCTTGGTGTTGATTGCGAGGTTAATTAAGATGTAAATATTATAAGGATGGTGATGATTACCAATGTGCCTTATCTATATATGAAATGCTAATGTGATAACCTCACCTATATGAATTGTAATGAAAGGACTTATACGCATGCAATTCATATTGAGATATGATAATGATGATATTATAAAAGGGTTAGACCCTTTGACCTAAACTAAGATTATTTGATAAGAAAGGCTTAAACACATTTCAATAAAGGGAGTTGTATTAACACCGAGTGAACTTGACAATGGAAGGTGATGACTTCCCATAGACAAAGATTCACCCTATAGTTCTAAACGTGGTGTTGACTCCCCAAAGAGGGAATTTATCCATGGATTCCCATGAGAGGATGGCCCCCAAGTTGCCAATGGTATGTAGAGGGATTATACTATATTAGTTCTTGAACTATGTGTCCCAATTAGGAAGACTAGCTAGGGATCAACCTAGAAAGCTACGTTTATATTTTGGTTTACTTTGGCGTAGACCCTTTATTGGTGTAAGGGTTTACAACACTGGATTCCACACTTAGCTCTTGTGGTCTATGTAGGTTAAGGCAAGTGTTCCCTAAATTAAAATGAACAAATGAAGATAAACTAACTAAGGTGACTTGAGAGGTTTTACTTAGCCTATGTAAGGGTATGGGACTCTACCTATGCATTGCACTAGTTTATCTTGATGGAAGCTTTATAAGGTTTATATACGTATGTATATGATACTGAATTCAAAAGATGATCATATGATTACTTTACATATAAATAATACTATATGGCGATTGATACTCATATGAACATGTAATTGGTCTATGTTTGTAAAAGTTTGGTGTTTATATCCTTAAAAAGTTATGTTATGTGAATTTGAATATTAGTCACGATTCTTTTTTGGGTCACTTGATTGAGTAAGATTTTGGGGCTTTGCTCGGTTATTGCACTTATTGGCTTTACGAGGATTTAAGAGTAGTAGTCTTGCTTTATTATGATATAATGAATTCTTATCCATGCTTGTGATGTAATTACTTGATGGTAGGGTTATATTAAATAATGAGTTAAAGTATGTTGTCAAGTATGTTATTTTCTTTGACTCGATGAATATCTATTCTTGAGTTGTATGTTTTCCTTGATGATGAATAAAGCTTTCCAAATAATAAAGTAGCATGTTTTAACAAAATGTCCTTCTTAGAATGATTTGAGCTTATATGTGAATACAGTCTCATACTTAGTACAAGTGGCGTACTAACCCCATTTCTTTCTTTTCCCCAAACATTTTAGGTTCCGTCAGTTGAAGCGTTTTGGGAGGCGACTAGAAGAAGACTTGGATCTTTTTTGATCATCCAAGTAGGGTAGGTCCTCATTTTTTGAGGGTGATGCCAATATTGATTATGTTGTTTTTAGTTCTAGACTCTTATATTACTATTTTTCTTTATTTGAGTACGGTTGCATTAAAGCCTATCTGCTATATGTGGATTCTTTACATCTGCTGTCATGGGCTATGCCAAACTTGCTAATCTGATAGAGGTATGAGATATCCATCTTTGAGACATGTCAGCCTTATATATATAATAATATTATACACGAAGGTCTACGTATATTTAATATAATATATGTTATGTGCATGTAGAGGTCTATGTAAACCTTTAAGTACAAGTAATGAAAAGTTTTAAATTTTCTGCTAAATTTGACCTATGAATGTAATGATGTAAAGTAAGAGGCTAGTCTTTGTCCTCAAAGAGGACGATGATGCCGGTTGAATCTAGAGGGTAAACCCGGATGTGAAAAACTTGGTATCATAGCATGAGGTTAAATTGTCTTGGAGTCACTATCTCTCAACCATGTCTGTGTAATTTCGTATTCATAATTGTGAAGAGATCCACACTTATGAATAGCAACCTATATGATGCCTAGGAAACTCTCATTTTCTTGGAAATCTAATGTCGTGCCATTAGAGTATATTTATGGTGTGTTTTTCCACCTAATCCTATTGTTGTGATTATAGGAAAATGAACACTCGAAGGAATGAGACACGAAGACTTGAAGAGGAGATTGCTAATGCGGGAGCTCATCCCCATGGTGATCAAGTTCCTCTTCTTGAATAAGAAGATAATGTTGAACAAGCTCCAACCAATTCTCCACCCTTGATGGATGGTGACATAAGGGCCGCCCTTATCCAATTGGCACAAGCCGTCACTGCACAAGCCCAAGGTATGACGGCCCAAGCTTATCGGGAGATTGTACCCCGTCTAAATCAATAAATGCTACCATGGCCTCCCGTCTAAGGGATTTCAATCGGATTAATCCTCCTACGTTCTAATGGTCTAAGGTTGACGCAGACCCCCAAGAGTTCATTGGTGAAGTCTATGAGATACTCTTGGCTATAGGGTTATCCACTAGTGAAAAGGCCGAGTTAGCTACCTATCAACTCAAGGACATAGCTCAAGTATGGTATGGGAAATGGAGGGATAATAGGCCATTAGGGGGGGTCCCGTTGATTGCGGAAATCTTCAAGAAGCTTTATTGAGCGATTCTTCCTAGAGATATAAGGGAAGTTTAAAGGTGGTGGAGTTCATAAACCTTCATTCAAGAGGTATGAGTGTTAATTGAATATCCTTAGTTCCACTAAATTGTTGAAATATGCTCCTTCTTGGTTTATGAGCCTACGAGATGAAATGAGCCGCTTTGTGACGGGGGTTTGATGATTTAAAGAGGAGTTTCCTCAGCTATGTTAATGGACAACAGAACACTTTAGTATTTGGTGCATGCCCAAACTGTGAAGAGACAAGGGATAAAAGGAAAAGAGTAGAAATGCTAAGAGGGCAAGATCTTTTGATGGAGTTTCTTCAAAGAACAGGCTTGAGATACAAGAAAAGTCTAGATTCAAGAAGCGGGTTTCTAATCATGTTCCATACAAGTCCCCTAAGGCTCGTGAAAATAAGGTGACTAAACCTAGAGCCCAAAAGGAAGGAGTGGAAACTCACCCAATGGGAAGCCTATACGTTCCAAGTGTGGAAAGGGTTATTTTGGTGAATGCTTGGTTGGGACGGGAAATTGTTTTTGTTGTGACAAGAGTGGACACAAGTTTAGGGATTTCCCAATATGAAGGGTCAATAAAAGGGTTGTCTAGCTCAATAAAGTGGTTCTAGCGAGGCTCAGAAGAAGAACTGCTTCTATGCTCTCTGCTCTAAGGGTGAGAAAGAGACTTCTCCCGACGTAGTGACGGTTATGTTGAAAGTCTTATAGATTGATGTATATGGTTTACTTGATCTCGATGCTACTTTATCATTTGTTAACCCTCTAGTAGCCAAGATGTTTGACATTTTCCCCGATATTTTGCATGAACCTTTTGTAGTGTCTACTCCAGTAGGTGAGTCTATGTTGTAAAAAGGGTGTATAGTAATTGTCCAATAATGTTGCCCAATAGAGTTTCTTATGTGGAACTAGTAGAAATTGATATGCTTTATTTTGATATTATATTGGGTATGGATTGGTTGCAGGCTTGTTTTGCCCTTATTGATTGTAAAACAAGGGTGGTGAAGTTTAACTTTCCAAATGAACCCGTTGTAGAGTTGAAGGGGGAATATTCTATTCCTAGAGGTCGTATCATCTCGGGTCTAAAATAATGAAAAATGATCTGTAAAGGTTGTCTATACAATATTGTAAGAGTCCAAGATCTAGAATCTGAAATTCCTCCCATTGAGTCGGTCCCCGTAGTGAGTGAATTTCTGGAGGTCTTTCCTAATGATCTACTCGGTATTCCTCCCGAATAGGAAACTAATTTTTGTATCGATTTGCTATCGGATACAAATCCCATTTCAATTCCTCCTTATCGGATGGCTCCGGCAAAATTTAAAGAGTTGAAGGCATAACTCAAACATTTACTAGACAAAGGCTTCATAATACCTAGTATTTCTCCATGGGGTGCACCAATTTTGTTTGTGAAGAAGAAGGATGGGTCTTTAAGAATTTGTATTGATTACGGCCAACTCAATAAACTCACAATCAAGAACAAGTATCCTCTCTCTTGGATTGACGACTTGTTTGATCAACTCCAAGAGGCAAGCTACTTTTCTAAGATTTACTTGAGGTCGGGGTATCACCAACTTAGGGTCAGAGGTGAAGATATACCAAAGACAACATTTCAGACTAGGTATGGTCATCATGATTTCTTAGTAATGTCCTTTGGTCTCACTAATGCTCCGGAAGTGTTTATGGACGTAATGAATAGTGTGTTTAGAAGTTACCTAGATTAATTTGTCATTTGCTTCATTGACGACATCTTGGTATATTCAAAAAATGATGGTGATCACATGAACCATTTGAGGGTGGTGTTGCAAATACATAAAGAACATCAATTGTTTGTCAAGTATAGCAAATGTGAATTTTTGTTGAGGTCGGTGACATTTCTTGGTCATATTATCTCTAGTAAATGAGTTGAGGTTGATTCAACGTAAAATAGAAGCGGTGAAAAATTGGCCTACACCATTGACTCCGACCGATATTAGGAGTTTCTTGGGTTTATCGGGTTATTAGCGGAGGTTTGTGGAAGGTTTTGCATCCATTGCATATCCCTTGACTACTTTGATCCAAAAGTGTAAGAAATTTGAGTGGTCGGAGGTATGTGAGAGAAACTTCCAAATGTTGAAGGATAGGCTTACTTCCGCTTCTGTGTTGACTTTACCGGAGGGTACAAAGGGTTTTGTTATGTATAATGACGTATCTCGTGTGTGTTTAGGGTGTGTGCTTATGCAACATGGCAAGGTGATTGCCTATGCTTCTAGGAAACTCAAGGTTCATGAGAGAAACTATCCAACTCATGACATTGAGTTAGCAGCCGTGGTATTTGCCTTGAAAATATGGAGGCATTACTTTTATGTTGTCTATTTTGATGTCTATAACGACCATAAGAGTCTCCAATATGTGTTTATCCAAAAAAATTTGAATCTCTGGCAAAGAAGGTGGTTAGAATTGTTGAAAGTTTACGATATGAGTGTCCTCTATTACCCCGGCAACGCCAATGTGGTTTCGGATGCTCTAAGTCATATGACTATGGGTAGTGTGTATCACATAGATGAAACCAAGAAAAAGACCTAGTGAAAGATGTTCACAGGTTGGCTAGGTTGGGTGTGAGTTTTGAAAATTCTGTGAAAGGTGGTTTCATAGTTCATAATAACTCTGAGTCATCATTGATAGTTGAGGTAAAGTCCAAAAAACACCTTGATAAATCATTGATGGAGTTCAAGGAATAAGTACTTGGCAAGCTTAATGAGGCATTCTCCCTGTGGGGGGATGGTATTTTAAAGTGCCAAGGGAGATAGTGTGTTCCCAAGTAGATGAGTTGAGGAACTGGAACCTTGAGAAAGCCTACGGGTCCCGCTACTACATTCACTCGAGTTCGACAAAAATGTATCGTGACCTTAGGGAAGTATAGTGGTGCGAAGGTATGAAGAAGGACATAGCGGAGTTTGTCGCTAAGTGTCCAAATTGCAACAAGGTAAAAGACGAACATAAAAAATCGGGTGGCTTACTACAAGAAATCCAAGTTCCGACTTGGAGTTGGGAAGACATTCAATATGGATTTTGTAGTGGGTTTACTAAGACCAAAGGCAATATGACTCTATATGGTGGTTGTGGGATAGGTTGACCCTAGTCCGCTCACTTTTATTCTCGTAAGTTACTTATCAGCAGGAATAGACATTTATTATGATTAGGATCTTCACAGATGAGATTTTGTGTCGCCATGGTATTCCATTATCCATCAAATCGGATCGGTGTACACAATTCACATCTAGGTTTTAAAGGTCATTCCAAGAAGGGTTTAGTAGTAAGGTGAATTTGAGTATAGCTTTTCATGCCCGATTGGATGGTCAAGCGGAGCATATTCAAACCCTTGAGGATATGCTTAGGGCTTGTATTATTGATTTCAAGGGAATTGGGATAAGCATTTGCCTTGGGTGGAGTTTGCTTATAATAATAGTTTTCAATCATCCATTAAAATGGCTCCCTATGAATCCTTGTATGGCAGGAGTTGTAGGTCTTACTGATTTGTTTAAAGTGGGTGTGACTTCGCGTCTTGGTCCCGATTTAATTTATAAGACTTTGGAGAAAGTTCATATCATAAGGAACCAGTTGCAAAAGGCCTATAGTAGGCAAAAAGTTCTTATACCGATCATAGGAGAAGGGATTTGGAGTTTTAAGAAGATGATAAAGTGTATTTGAAAATCTCACACAAGAAAGGGGTGGTAAGATTCGGCAGGAAAGGGAAATTGAGTCCTCGTTATGTGGTCCTTATGAAATCTTGCAAAGGGTTGGTAAGGTTCATCCGATTTTCCATGTTTCCATGCTTAAAAAGTGTATTGGTGATCTGAGTCTATTTTTCCTATTGAGGGTCTTGATGTGAAGGATAACCTCTCTTATGTGGAAGTTCCAGTTCAAATTCTTGATAGGAAAGTAAGAGGTTAAGGAGTAAAGTTGTGGCTTCCCTAAAGGTGTTATAGAAGAATCACCTAGTTGAGGATGCAACATGGGAGGACGAGGCTGACATGAAGTCCCGTTACCCTCATCTATTTGATAATTATGGTAAGTAGTTCTTACTATTAATGAATATAATGACTAGAAATTGAAGTTTCTTTGATTTTGGTGAAGTCTTGCAAACTGTGAATTTTTGGATAGGCTTACAGTGAATTACAGTGAAATAGGAAATTTTCCTCTTTGTCTTGTTTGAGTAATATTTTACATTTTTATATGGTGGGTCTTTAGAGAATGAAATGTAACAAGTTAATAAGTTGAACTTTGGCATAATTGACTCATGTAAAGCATGTTGAGCTCTTGTTGTTGTGAGAAGGATATTGACTGTTCATAAATGTTATGTGAGCATCGTATGTGTGGCTAGTGGTAAAGTGTTGATTGCCTTGTGTCAGTGATTGATATGATGATGTTGTTATTTATTGTTGTTGGTTGGGCTGCTAGTCTTGAGTCTATTCCTTTCTTCTAAAGATTTTTAGTATCATTCGGGGACGAATGTTCATAGGGGGGGGGGATAATGTAACACTTCAAAAATCCAAGACGTGTCTTAAAGACTAACTTTAGTTTCATGAGGTCTAGACACTGTTTTAAGGACTATTTTAATGCTTATAATTCATTTAGGAAGTCTAGAAACCAAAACGTCCATGACATCCAGAAACTAGTTCTAGGAGGTAGTAGCGTGCCTAAGCCTATTTGACTAACTTTTAGGAGTCAGAAATCCATGAAATTTGGTGGAAGGGTATCTAAAATGTGTTTAAGTTAATTCATTATTGAAATATCCGGGTACGACTCCCCAAGGACCAACCAAGGGCCCTTGAGGAGGACCCTTGCACATTGGTGTCAACACTGCTAGGTAGTGTGCACCCACGATAGTGAAATCGACGGGGCATCGATGCCGAAAATCGACCATAACTTATCCAATTTGTTGGAGTCCCTCACCTGCACAGTCGCTTACAAAGAAGACGGATGTGCAGCACGGAGAAGGCCTGGTTCGTCGACTGACCCACGATCTGTCGATTCTGGTGTCATCAATGGTACTACAATTTGGTGCACGTTTTTAAGTTGAGTCCTTAGGATAATTAATAAGTGGTTTTGGTGGGTAGTGTAGGGGATGAAGTTAAGCCTAATTTATCTTAAAAAACCCCATATAGTTATCCCAACCCCACTTGTCTATTACAAAACTATAAAACAAACTCTCTCCTTCTCTCTCTATACGGAGAAACATCATGAGACTACCTAGGGGGAGGGATTTGGGGGAGGGAAAAGGACGATTTCACCATTTTCAATCATCATCAAACGTTGAGGTATGGGATCTAACTCACATTTGATACCTCATTCCTAAAAGGGTTCCTTCAAAGTATTTTCAAAAGTTGAGTTTTCATTTGAGGCTTTCTCAATCTTGAAAATTATGTTATGAATTGGGTTTTTAATGTTTTATATTGGATAATATGAATTTATTAACATGTATTATAACCTAATGTTGACATATCTTGATGTTGGTCTCGTTTGTAGAGGGATAACCCGCAAACACGTACCCTTAAGTTTGATTTGATATAAATTAGGTTGTATTTTGTCAATTAATTGGGTATTGAATTATTGAATACTTTATATGATGTTTTATATTAATCATTAAAAAATTAGAGTGTGATTTAGTTAGGAGTCCTGCTATAGTGTGTCTTCGAGTATTGTTCATTGTCGAATTACTAAATTTATGATGATGTGTACCCAAAATTTGGTTGAATGAGGGTTTTGGTAAGACCTTGATGATAAACTATGAAGGAGACTTGGTAAGTATTATGATGTCTATCCTTTACTTCAAATTGTGGTTAATTGTGATTAATTCATGATATTATATTGGAGTATGCCTTGTAATAGGATTGATAGGTTGGTATGATGTTGAATTGAAATTATGTCTATTTAATCTGATTTGTGAGATTTCACTAAGAAGTAATTTTATAAAGATGCTGGATGACTTACTAATGTGCCTTATCATGATATTTGAAATGCTAAGTGCTTAATATACACCATATAAATTTGTAATAAAGGGACTTATAGTCGTGCAATTTTTTAAGCTATGGATGATGATGATGTTATACAAGGGTTTAGACCCGATGACCTCCTCACTAAACAAGATATTCATTGATAATAAAGGCTTACTTAAAGACATTTCAATAAGGTTATCTTAGCACCCGAGTGACTTGACAAATGGGAGGCGGTGCTGACTTCCTCATTGAGAAAGATTAACCTATAGTTCTACAATGTGGTTGTTGACTCCTCAAAAGCGGATATTATCCAATGGATTCCATGAGAGGAGGTCCAAATTTGCAAAGTGGTGTGTAGAGAATTATACCAATCTCTAGTTCTTGAATTTGTTGCCCCCATAGGAGACAAACTAGTGGATCCACCTAGAAAAGCGACTTTTATGTTTGGTTTTACGTTGGCCGGTAGACCACCGTCCCTCGGGGTTTAAGGTTTTACAACCACCGGATTCCACACTTAGCTCTTGTGGTCAATGTATATTAAGGTAAGTATTCCCTAAATTAAAATGAACAAATGAAGATAAAACTAATACGGTGACTGAGAGGTTTGACTAGCTTAGGGGGGTATGGGGATCAAACCCTATTCCTTGCACTAGTTTACCTTGGTGAAATCTTTTAGAAGGTTTATATAGGTATTGTATAGATAATGAATGCAAATAGATGGATAGTATGATGACTTTATATGTAAATAATACTTATATGGTGATGATACTCTTATGAAAATTTAATTGTCTACGTTGGTAAAAAGTTATGAGTGTATATGCTTAAAAAGTATGTTATGTGAATTGAAAATTAGGATGTCTTTGTTGGCTCACTTGATTGAGTAAGGTTAGGGGCTTTTCTTGGTTATTGGGACTTATGTGTATTTTTAGAGGATTCATGGGTAAGTAGTTGTCTTCTCCCGTCGGCTGGGTATAGGAATGTCTTTTGCTTCCGCTCTTTTTCTTTTTTTCTCCCGTCTATTTTTCCTCCTGCTCTCGCCATACAGGTAGAAGGTTCTTTCGTTGCACTCGAGTTCCACTTCCTTCTTCTCTTTTGTCACTTATGCCACAAGGGTTCCGCTGAAACCCCGTCCTTAATCGCCTGGGACATCGGTCCACCTCGACTGACTGCTTTCCCAAGGAGCATGGCTCTTAACTATGCAGTTCTTCATGCACCAGGGGACGAGGCCTTTTCCTTTACGCTAGAAAGAGAGAGATAGAGGCAGAAGAGGGTAGAGGACCGGCCCGATACATGCAAGAGGCATTCTAGGTTGGCCCCTCATGAAGGTCCAGCACGCAAAGAGAAAGGGGAAGGACAGGAGCGGGTAGCTGAGGATCTTAATAGGGACACCAGAGGGTTTGAAAGCAGGCAAGAAGATAAGAGACGTGCGTTTCAGAGCAATAGAAGAAGATAGGCCATAGCAGAAAAAGGCGTTACTTATTCTCGGTAGAGAATGTGTAAGCTTTTCAAAGAAAGGAGCACAAAAGATAAAGGCAAGAACAAAAAGTTAGCAGATGAAGTTAGAAAGAGTCGAATATAGAGAAGTAAAGTAGAAGATAGAGGTTTGTAGTAGAAGTAGTAAACGTTAGACTGTCGTGATTTATTATGATTATGATTAAACTCTTATCCCATTTTTTTAATCTAATACTGATTGGGCAATTTCTTCATTAATTGTTCCCCTCTATTACCCGTAACTCCCCCTCCTTATATACAACCTTTCCCCCCCCTAGTCTTTTATTGTGTTTCTCCTTTATATCATTTCTTTTTTTTCTGTCCTCCCCGTTCCCCCCCTTAATTTTTTGTGTTTTCACACTTCTAGTTCGCATACTGCATCCTCTTTCCCCGCTTGCTCTTCACTTCATTGCCTCTTCGCCTCTTTCGCTCTCCTTCGTTTTTTACTCCTCTGTTCTTGCTCGTTTCCCAATTTTTGTTGCTTGCCTCTTTTCGTTCGCCACCTCCCAATCTTCCTCTGTGCTCCCTCTTCTTTTCTTCCATCCTTTACATCTGGCTTGCTCAATGACCCCCTCTTACTCACTACTCTCCCCCCATCTCTGCCTCGTCCCCTCCCCTCCGATCTGCACTCTTCTTTTATGTTTTTTTTCGCTCTATTCTTCTTACCTCCTACTAATTGTTTCCATGTCCATGATCTTCCTATCCTTTAAATCAAACCCTTCCCTTTTGTGCTTTCTACATCCCTTTCACACCGTTGATTGCCCCGCTTCCTCTCCATCTTCCAGTACTCATCGGACCAATTCCCGTCCTTCCGTGGCTCGTGGTAAGTTCCTCCCTGTCCGAGCCTATCCGTAACTTTCGTTTCATTTTCTACCCGCCCTACTACCTGCACCTTTGCCAACAACCCCTCAGCCCTTCAACTCCTCTCTGATCCCTTCTTACTTTTTCCCCCCCCACCTCTTTTCCGTGTCTACGTTATTCTTCATGTCTGGTCCTCGTCTCCATCCCTCCCCCACAGTCTAATTTTTTGAGTTACTCTCCTTCTCATGTCCGCCCTTCTTTTTGGCATCCCCCTATCCCGTCCCAAGCACCTCATTCTCCGTACCATGCTCCGCTGCAACTTATCATTGCCTTTCTTTCACTTGTTATCTGTTCCCAACTCTATCTCCCCAATTATTATGCCGCTCTTCCTTCCCCTTCATGACATACCCCCCGCTAAATCCGTTTTTAGCTACTCCTGTCGCCTCTCGCCGTTCACTTGTTGCCCCTTTGTTCTTGTTTAGATTGCTCGCATCGTCGTCCCGTCCCTTACTCTGACTTTCCTTTTTCTTTCGTAGCTCTCTGGTTCTTCTCCTCTTGAACACAATCCTTGATCCCTATTTCCTTTCCTTCATTCTCTTCACATCCTTTTCCTCCCTCCCCCCCCGCCCTGTTTACCCATCCATAGCGGACTTTTTCATGACATTCTTCCTACTCCTTTCCCCTCCCTACTTATGTTGCTACTTTTCCTGCCGTGTTTCCTACCCTTTCTTCTTTTTGTGTACCGCCTTTTCCATGTGCTCACTCCCAGCAAGTCCTCCTCTTCTTCTCTTTTTCCTTTCCCGTTTTTTCTTTTTCGCTACTCCTCTTACTTCTTCTCAATGCTTCTACTTCTTCTTCTTCCTGCGATCTCCCCTTTACACTTTACTTCTCCTGGCTGTCCCACTCTACTTTTCACAGATTAAATCTCTCTTCTGCGTACTCTTTCAGTCTTGCTATTCCGTCCACCTTTTTTCATTCCTCCCATCTCCACATTACTCGCGTTTTGACTTTTTACTCCTTCCCCTCGTCTATACCCATTTTCCCCTCCCTATTAGCCTTTTCTTTTTTGTTCCTCCTTGTTATTCTTTTCCACCTTCCCAGTTCCGCTTTTACTATTCCTCTTTTCTCTTCTCTTTCTCTCTTAGTTCATCTATTCCTCCCTTGTTATTCTCCTATTCCACCCACACCCCACGCTCACCTTCACCGTCTCTTTTTTCCGTTCCGCTTATTTCCGCCCCACCTGTGGCCTCCTTCTGCTACCCCTTACTGTCTTTATTTGTCAATCCCGCTTTGTCCAATTTTTTCAGACCTTTTCCCCCCTCACACCCACTTTACCTCTCCTCTTGATTATCTTCTTTTATTCTCCTCTTTTTGATCCACGGCTCATCTCAACTTCCATAGCTTTTCATTCGGTCTTCCTCCTTATCCTCGTCTCTTCTCCCTGTACCTCCTTTTTTCTCTTTTCTTCTTTTCTTTTTTTTCCGCTCCCCCCTTCCTCTTCTTCTTTTTACTTCACTCCTTCTACTTCCACATCCCTAGGCCTCTCCACACTTCTTTTTCCCCCTCACCTTCTTTGGCCTTTTGTTCCTCCTTCTATTACCTTTATTTTCTTTCCCGACTTTCATCCTCCCCAACCCCTCTCTGCCTTTACCCCCACCTCGCTCACTCTTTCCCCCCCTTATCCTCCTCCACTCGTATTCACTACTGACTCTCTCCATACTCCTCATTTCTCCCTATCTTCCAATTGTACGTTGGTCTCCTTTTTCCTCCCCCTTTTACTTCCCCTCTTCACACTCATCCTCTTTCCCCCCTCATTCCCCTTTTCCTTCCCCTCTTGCTCTTTTTTCGCGATTACCTCCACGTCGGCCCCTCATCCACTCCTTCCATTTCGTCGTCCCACTCTTACTTCCCTCGCTCTTTCTATTCCTCCTTATACTATTCCTCCTTCTATCCCCCTCTCCTTCGTCCCATGTTTGTTTGCCTTCCCCTTCCCTCTCCTCTCTTCTTTTCGCTCCCCCCGCAATATTGCCCCCCACACTATTATCCCCTACTCCTTTCCGGCTTCTGTTTCTTTTCTCTATCTTTTTTTTTTTTTTTTTCTTTTTTTTTTTTTTTTTTTTTTTTTGTTCTTTTTTTGACCTTGTTATTCCTTTTTACCTTTCCCTCTTGGTTCTTCATTTCAAACGTCCACTGTTTGTTCAATTCCCGTTTTTATCTGGCCCCTTTCCCCCTTTTCATCTCTGGAATACGTATATGGTCCCCCTACTCGGTCTGCCGTCTCTACTATTCCGCCAAGACTCCTTTACCCCTCGTGGACCGCACTATACCAATTTTTTTCCCTTTCTCCGCATATTATCTCCCTATTATACTTATTCCCAACTTTATTCTAATGTCTCCTCAGAACTCCTATTTATCCCTCTAGTTCCCCGTCCTTTTCCTTCTCTTCCTTTTCTCGTTGTTTACCTATCTTTCTTGTCTTTCTGGCTCCTCATTTTTCTTCGACTGCCCCCCTCCTTTTACTGGACTTCCTTTGATCTATGGGTGCTGCAAACAATTCAGGACCCCCTAAAACAGAGGTGTCTCAAAGGGAGCCCCCTCCTTTCCAGAGCGGTTTAGTAAGAGAGACAAGAAGAGAGTATAGTCGCAGCTACAGGCTAACCGATCGACTGTTTGTCTTTAAAGAGCAAGGATACTGACGCTTTCTCCAGGTGCTAGCCGGAGTAGGTATGAAAGAATAGCAAGAAGAAGAAAGGATCAGAGTCATAACCGTCTCGTACCTCGGAAGAGAAAAATAAGAAAAAACCGGCAGTCAATTATAGAAGCAGTGTTGGAATTCTCTCTAGCAAGTTCATAGAAGGCTCAAGGATCCATACACTTAATGGACCGTTTGGCTTTTCCTGCGCGCCCCACACCCCGTGTCCCACTGCTGCCCGTACGCGGCGAGAGCGGAGGAGTTATATTGTTGAATTTCGTAGCTCCTTTTTCTTATCGTGGGTGCGATATATGTCCTAAAAAGTCAGAGTCGAAGGCTCAGTTAAGAAGAGTTAGAGAAGAAAAGTAGAGAGAGTTAAGAGAGTAGTTATAGGGTGGGTCTTTCATTTATTATGATATGATAAACTATATCATTTTTCTTATCTAATTACTGATGGTAGTTCTTATATTAAATAATGAGTTAAAGTATGTTATTTGCTTTTACTCGATAAACATGCCATTTTTGAGTTGTATGTTTTCCTTGATGATACATAAGGCTTTCCAAATAATAAAGTGGCATGTTTTAATAAATTGTCCTTCTTCGCTTGATTTGGGCTTAAATATGCATACGATCTCATAATTAGTACAAGTGGCGTACTAACCCCATTTCTTCTTTTTTCCCAAACATTTTTAGTTCCGATCGTTGAACGTTTGGGATGGCGACTTGAAGGAAGACTGGATCTTTTATATCCAGTAGGAGTAGGTCCCTTTCATTTTTGAGGTGTGATGCTAAATAATCTGCTTTAGTGGTTTTAGTTCTAAGAATTTTATATTCTATCTCCTTTCATTTGAGTACTGGTTGTATAAAGCCTATATGTGGATTTCTTTACATTGATGTATGGGCTATGCCCATATTGCTAATTGTGATAGATGGTTATGAGACGAGATAATCTTTGAAGACTATGTTCTACCTTATCTATATACTTTTATGTTCAATAAAAGTAGAAGGTTATGTAACCTTCCTATACAAAGGGTCTATATATACTCGATATATCTATGTTATGTCTATGTAAACCTTCAAGTAGAATTAATGAAAAGTTTTAAATTTTCCGCTAAATTTTACCCATGAATGTAATTATGTAAACTAAGAGTCTAGTCTTAGCCATCAAAGAGGACGACGACGCCGGTTGCGTCTAGGGGGTAAACCGTGGTGTGACATCAACGAGAGAAAGAAGCAGTCGACGGATCGTCGAGTAGTTCCGTAATGCAGTTCTAGATCGTTCCAACTTACAGACCTTGAGGATATTGAATGCTAAGGCAAAAGGTCAATGAAAGTGACTAAAGGGCGGGTTGTCGAGTGGTTCGGTGAGCCGAACTTACTTCGCCAAGTGATTCTTCGTAGAGCATTTTTGGCAACGATAAATACATTTTTCAACATTTAGTTTAGCATTAATTATCAATAATTTTTGAATCTTTTATAAATTACACTAGAGAACAATTGTAGGGAGTTTCCTCTAGTTTTTCCTTAGCTTTGCATGACTAAGGAAATTACTCTTGAGAAACTGAAAATGGTAATCTTCAAATTGGAGCATAGTAAGGATGAAATTACCATTACCTAGTTGATAGATGATCAGTTTGGTAACAATTTTTTCCTTTTTATGATGTCTAGCTAAGAAATGAATTATTGGGGTGTGATTATGTGATTATTGGTTTATTTAGTTTATGAGTATTGCCAATTGTTTGTTTAAGTGCCATTTAGAAGTGAGATTAATCATTTGTTGTTTAATTTAAGAATTGTAGTTTTAAATGTAGTTATATAATTGTGTTGTTGGCTTACTCTCTCTCTCTCTCTCACTAGGTTTTAGAGCTAAAATTATTGATCAATGGTTTGTGGGTATTGTGAATCCTAAGCCCAATCCCACACATTTAGCTCGAGAGAGTGAATGTATTAAGTTGTGGGCTGCTATTATTTTTTTATGCTTGTTGATGTTCGAGATAAATCACTTCATTAGGTATGTATATGATAATGAATGCAAAAGATGATATTATGACATAATTCTCACCCTATAGATGGGTTTTTATGTATTTTTAATGTTGATTATGTTTGCATGTTGTTTTTTGGCCTATTTCGGGCTTGGAATTGTGTATGACATCAGGGAATGAGCTCACGTAGACAATTAAAAACTTTTGACGGAGGCAATTGCAACATCCACAACAGGACTCCCACATTCCCATTTTGACTTGATTTTTTGTCCATTTCAAATGAATGCATATTACGTGCCTTAAAATAGTGATATTGTGATTAATATTTTGCTACAATGGCGGTTATCGATGGTTATTTGAAAAGTAGAGCGGTATTAAAATGATTTCAAAGCGTGCATATTCGACTTTAAGGTAGGCTACTATGTACTTGTTCGTATATTGAGCTCTATTAGATAATGCTTAACATTTATTGCAAGTGATTTTAATATGTGTGTGGTGGGTAAGGATTATCTTTCTTATTCTTCTTTCTTGATTCCAATTGTGCCTTAGGATAGTTTAGAATTGTTCAATCCTTATTTTAGGTTTCATTTTCCTTTTTTATGCCTTTGTTTAGTGTTTTTTAATCTCTTTAGGTTTATTAAATGCTTTGTAGCAGTCGGTGTAATTAGTACCTTAGGATGAGATTTGGTTAAACCTTAGATAATTTTGGTTTCTTCTTGGGAGTGTTTCATCTGGTTTAGGATTGAAACTTTCTTATCGACCTATATTTAGGTTAGCCTATAGTTATTTCATTGATTTTTATCACCGTAGGATGGAGTTAGTTGTCTTCTACTTTGGGGTGGGGTTATATTATAGAGGAAGATATTCTTTAATTAGTCGTTCATATGATGATAATTCATAATCCCTTTTGATGCTTGATTAGAGTTGTTTTTTCCTTGTGTTATCATTGTTCAGTTGGTTAGAGTATTTTTTTGGCTTGAGGCCTTGGTTGAGGACCACTTGTAATCGAGGTTAGTTTATGTGGTCCAGGAGCGAGGTGTTTGGTACTAATTTTTGTTCTGATTGTGAACTAGTTTTTTAGATTCTATTGATGGCATGTGTTGCATTGAATTTTCATTCTTATGTGATTTGTAGTACAACCCCTGTCACGCTTCGGTTCTAAAAATAATTTTGAGAAAGTAGTTTTTTTCCTGATTACTTTTAAAACTAATCTTTTCATGGGAGTCTTACTACTTTTACTACCTAATAAGTGGACTTAAGACTTAGAGGCAATAGAAATGCAAATACTTTTTACTTGATTAGTCAAAGAATAGCTTACCCTTTCCATACTCTTTTGGTTCACTGTTATCTCCTGTCACATTGATAGAGCGGATAATACCTTCACAGGAAATAAGCAGGTCTATATGTATGTTACTAAGACTCATGCATTGGTCTATCAATGTAACTCATTGAATAGGATTATGATAATACCTTCACAGGAAATAAGCAGGTCTATATGTATGTTACTAAGACTCATGCATTGGTCTATCAATGTAACTCATTGAATATGATTATGGATGCATATTGATGGGTATGTATATACACCTTTGAACGAAAAACCTGGTGCTATTGACACTACTGAGTTTTATTGCATCACCCACATTCATCATTCACTGCCTACTACCAACATAATTGGTTGATGGGCTAGAACATCCAAATTCATCACCAAATTCCTTCATCGATTTTCCTTTAGTATATGTTCTTTGTTTTAGTTGTTTCTTATTATGATACTACTTTCACGGCACGTGTGTTGCACGTCTTATCATAGCATACAATGTTGTAGAATCGAATTAAAATTACAAAATTGAAGTTTTGTAGCAAATAATTTTAACTTAAAGAATATTTGACAAGTGATTTTAAATTATTAATATAGATTTCCGTAGATTTAATTGTTTTATGAGACAAAAATGACTACATATCATTGAAATATTTCAAAATGCACTCAAATAAATTAAATATGGGGAGAAAGTGATATTTCTTAAGTAGTATGACTTATTGCTTTATTCAATTTGGTACACAAACTTAACCAACCAAACTGTAAAATAATATCAACAAAAAAAATGGTCAGCAATAACTTTTCCTCTTGGATCTTAATACTTGAAATTTAATATGTGCATGACAATAAGAATGATTTTCATAAATATTTTAATACATTATCTTTAAACGTTATATATCTTTTACAAAATATCATTATTCAATCAATATTTGAGTAAGAGTGTGATATAAATGTAATTTTACAAACAAAAAGTGTACTTATATAGTGAATGTAAATAATTTTATAAGTAGAATGTAAATAATTTTATAATGATATCAATAATTAATTCTAAGGAAAATTATCCTTTATTTTGTCGCATACATATTATATAGATGTTGTCTTATGAGAGTTTCTAGTATCATAGATGTTCTATTGCGATATAAAACATTAAACCTTTTCAATTAGAAAATTAAAAGATTTAAAGTATTATTTATAGAATATTTAATATTTAATTTGATTTAAGATAATTTTATGATCAATCAATTTTCTATTATCATTTTTATATAGCTAGCAGATAGTGTATCTTGTGACATAACATTATTTTAGATCAAACTGAACACAAAATAAAAGGAAATCGGTACTAACAAAATTTGTACTCAACATATATATATATAGTGAGTATATATATATATATATATATATATATATATTTATAGATATCTATAAGTAAAAATATGGGATCAATTGATACCAATGGAAGAAGGAAGGAGAACATACATTGTTAATTGATATATTCACCTTAACATTTCATTTGATTGCAATCTCATGCAACCAAGACTTTACTTTTTATTAATTTTCACTTACATATCTATTAAAAATAATTAGTCTCATGCTTATATAATCATATTATAATTAAAAGTGAAAATCTATTTTTGAAACAGTAGACTTAACATCAAAAGTAATTATTATACAGACTACGTTGATGCCTGATATTGCAGCAAAATTAGGAAGAAACTCTTTCATTTGATGTTAAAAGAATATGAAATGGAAATAAAAATAAGAAATATCTTACCACAATCATGTGCCTTTTTTTAAAAACTCTCACGCACTATTTATACAAGATTTCTGTGTGAATCAAAGTTCATAGATAATTGCATATTTCTTTGTTCTTTTCATTTCTTATTTAATAGAAAGTCAACACTTATATTCCAATTCTAAGAACTTCGGAGAAAAATGTCAATGTATTGGGAATGAAATTTAATGATCTCAAATTGTCATATAAAATAGACCCCCAAGAAATTATAAGATGTGAATTGTTGTGTTTATGACCAAAGAAAGATGAAGGTAAAAATGTTGTGACTATTCGGAGGAAATTAGTCTTTTTCTCATGAATAAATCACGGAGGTTCATTTAAGATTATCAATGTTCTACTAAACTAATATAAATAATATTGATGTATGTACGACGAAAAACGTTTGAGGACAATATGAGTGTTAAGTGTTAATTGATGAATTATTAGCTATAATTTGTTCATCAATTCTTTCTTATGTGATACCTCAAATATCAATGGATTACAAACTTTATCAACTATTTATAGTTAACAAATAGTAGTATGAATATATTCTGGTTGTGGATTATTAAATATGTAAGAACCCCTCAAAAAATCGCTGCTCATCGAAAAAGCATAACTCTTTGAAAAAGTCACAACCCTTTGAAAATATCACAACCCTTTGGAAAAGTCATAACTCATCGAATTTATCACAACCAGTCAAAAAGTCACAACCCGTCAAAAAATTCACTAATCATCGCTAAAGTCAAAATTTATTATTGTGAAAAAGGTATAAACTATTAATATAACTTAATTAAAGAAATTGAGTATTTTTAATTAGGGGTGTTATAGTAATTGAGCATTCAAATTTGGAAGTTCATACTTTTAAAGTAATATAGAAGATAGATAGATAGATTTTTGTGTTTCCTCTAGTTATCTATGAGATATGCTCCTTCCTTACATGTTGTTTATGCTTACTTTATTTTTGGAGTTCAATAAGCCTTTGCCTATTGAAGGCCTATTGTTGGTACTCATGCTGCACTTCAGTACCCTACATATCATATACGAGTTCACCTCACTGATTTGGATGTGATGTGGAGAAACTCTAGAATTCAGAGACGGGTTAGCTCCTAAGTTTAAAGGTGCGTCTCTCTCTATCTCTGTCTTGGGCTTGGACAAGTGATTATTTTGCCTCAGTAAACAACTATATAATTTTATATTGTTATTGTAATCATGTTTTTGATAGTTCCTCAAATTTTGTCTGACCTCGGATCATGGGTGTGTTTTCTGAATTGCTTTATTCTCCCTCTTTACTTTGTTCTCCTTATTATTATTATTATAATTATTTATATTCTGCAATTTTTTCCTTTCGTGCAACAACTCATTACTTCTCGTTCCGGAGAATCAGTTCGGCTTACTTACTAAGGGACTCATTAGGGACTTGATAGGTTCCAGAATTACCTGAATTTTTGGGTCGGGACAGTCAAATAACTCTCTGCTAATTTGGATGGTGTTCTTTGGGATCAATCACAAGATAGAATAAGTAATGTGATGCTTCATATATATATTTATTGAAAAATACGAGTTATAGCCATTTTTTCAGGAATGAGCTTCAAATTATCCCCAATACTCTTTCATTTGCTTGAGTTTATGAAATGAAATCGAGCTGCATTGTCAAGGTTTGAGTCGATATAATCATGTTATCTTTTTCCATGATTAAGATATTTTGTCGCGATCTTTCTCAAATTTATTAGGTTTAGTTGATTTAAATATAAAATGGTTGCTCTTCCTTGGTGGATTATGGTTTAGATATATCTGATCAATGCTTTTAATTTTATTATTATCTAGATATGTTGCAATTACACAGGCTCCTGAGTAGAGGATTGGGTAGTGCTTCAAGGTAAACAACAGATTCTTTTGAAATGTAATATTGAATATTTTGAAATGACTATAAAAGACTATATTTTTTCATGTATAAGATGATAATTTGTTATATACTTCTAATGCTAACTGTAATTTTTTTTAAAAAAGTATCTTGAATTGTAGGATGATAACAAAATCTTCTTAGAAGACAAGAAGTTAGGTAGGAAATATAAGTTATTCAAGACGGCATGCGTCTAACTCTGTGACATTTATTAGTTTCCCACTTTAGTTTCCTTTATTTTGGTGTGGCATCTCTTGAAGAAATATCTTATCGTCCAAAATATATTTGGATAGGAGTTTTTAATCGTTCACATAGTTATATTTATTAATTATAATCAGAGGTGGATCAAGAATTTAGAGTCTATGGGTGCCAAGTAGACTCAGCGCCTAAATCAATTTTACGTTTAATTTGAATTATTCGTCTTTCGATCTATTTGATAAATCAACCAATAAATTAGGAATAAACAACAATTATAATATTTTTTTTCAAAAAGTGTTTTAAGCTTTTTATAAAAAAGTTAAGATAGTTGAGAATCTTACTAGCTTGAATTTTCAAGATAAAGAGTATCATAAAAACCGCGAGATTATGTTAGATATGTAGACCTGGGAGTTAATGGAGGATTTGTGATTTGGGGATTATTAATAAATGAAAATAGTTACCAAGACTGGTGTAATTATTTGTCAAGATCACTGACGACCTTTCCATTATATTTTCTTGTTGGAGTATATTTGATGCATTTCAATGTTTATGAAATTATCAAATTAATGAGAAGAGAAAAAAAATAAAATTATATCCCTTTTTTTGTAGTTATTAACCTTTTTTTGGTGTTCTTTAAGAGATAACAAACAAAAATGACAATTTACTATTGTTTGAATGTAGCGTCCACTTTTATAGATGGGACCTGGTCCTCACTAGAGTAAAGTCAGAGAGTAAAGAACAAATGTAGAAACGTAAAGATTGACAAGCAACTTTAGTGCGAAAACTCCTTGCTCAAGGGGGAGAAAAACCACGACCGTTCTCAACAGGGACTTTTCATACCATTTTCATAATCTCAACAAGCAAAAGTAGAGTCGTTACAATAAGATATTGCCTTGCTAATCTCCACACTAAGAATCATTCATATCCACTTAGCTTGAGCCTGAGCAGATACAACACTAACTTTAACATTGTAAAAAGCCTAAGTTACTCGTAACCCAAGGCCTTATAATGATTCACCTAAGGTCGAAACGTCACTATCAGAGTTGAAACAAATCCTACAATTTTTGAACGATTATAAGCAAGTAGAATACCACATATACAGAAAGCAATAAATACACTTCGATCAGTTCCTTTGCTGTTCCATGAAGCTTGAAATTTCTATCTATGAATGAATGAGTGAAAATTGTTGTTTTTGTTTGATATATACCATGGAGAGTCATTACCCATCAAACAAAAAACCTAGTCATCCCTGATTGGTGAAGTACTTTGTTGCTTCACCAACTTTTTTGACGCAGACAACTTTTACAGTTTTCCACGCACTTGAATCCTGGGACGAGTTTCCATTACTATGACAGGAGGACCAGTCATGCATTGTGAGAAGATCCATCAAAATAATTGAAGCGCATAAAGACTATCAATTTCCACGTTTGTGCTTGACATTACAACCTGCATAACTCATCCGTGAGTATACAATCATTATTCATATGCCCATAAACATTAAGCATTATTCAAATGTCCAATGAAACCTCTCCTTCACTCTATTCAAGTCTTTGGTTGAGTTTGAGCAGAGTTCTTCTTTGAAGATGACTTTCGCTTTGTAAGCTTATGAATTTTAAGAGGGGAGAAAATCCAAATTTAGTTTGCCAAATTCTTGAGTTCATGTTTTGGTGAGAAGACTATATAAAATGCACATAAAATTTTTGGGACCGCCCATTGGCTGAGAGCCTGCATTTTTGGAAGGACGTGCACTTACCACCTCAGAAGTGGTAGCTTTTCTGACAACTGTCTTGTCGTCCTTACACATACATAGTCTTGCAGGGACCAGGTCCCTTGCAAACTTCTTTATGGATTCTTGAAAGTCTTACTGACTGACTTCCTTCTTTGAATGAATTTATTTACTATGATGTTTGTCATGTTGAAAATATTAAACATAAAGAGTTACTATAAGTTGGAAAAACACCCTCATCCATTCTGATTGGTGTAGTACGCTGACGCCTCACCAACCTCTGACATGATAGCTTTACAGTTGTACCTCTTTATAGATCCGAACGAGCGAACTCAGACAAGGACCAGGTCCCTTCATTCGTGAGGATCATCAAAGCATCTATAATATAACATTTTCCCTCTTTTTGATGATACTACACAAATAAAACTCATGCTGAGTTTATCATTTATTTCACTGTCAGCAGTCCCAATAACAAGGATACTGTTCCTTGTTAGATGTCTAAGTTTATTAAATCATCAAAACTTAATATCAACTATGAACTAACATTCCCCCTTTTTGATGATAACATACTTCTTCACCAGTTCCCCCTATAAACAACAACTCTTGGGGTAACAGGAGTTGAATCATCGCCAAAGTTTGTCAAGCTCTCAGCTTCATCAAATTATAAGTAGTATTTCACCTTTTTTATGTGACAACATGTTTCTTTCCCTACACCGACAGAAACCAAGTCCTCATCAAGTAGCTTGTATTTATTTCCCCTACCAACATGACCATATCTCTTCAAGTAGCTACCATTTATTCCCCCTATAAACGTGACCATGTTTTCTTCAAGCAGTTATAAAACCATTACATCATTGGTCTCATACCTTAACAACTTTCCCCCTTTTTACATCATTAAAAAGTGTTAAAGTAGTAAACCAAGTTGACAGAAATGCAGCTGAAGCAAGTGCATGACCACTTGGGAAACACTAAGCATGACTAAAAAGACATAACGTAATGAGAAAACTCAGTAGAAACAAGACATTTTTCATCTATAAACAAAAGCGCAACCATCAAAACATTGCAAATATGATTACAAATAAAAACCAGAACAATGCCCAAAAGAAGGAATGAGGACTGAGATAGAGAGGTAAGAATAGAAGGGATGACTTAGAAGAAAGGGATTGAAAGAATATAATTAATAGAGAATATCTCTTAGCATGAGATTTTTAGAATTTCTCTTAATGTTCAACATTCTATGCATCCCAACCTGTATGTTGAGCCTTTAGGGCCTCCAATTTTCCTTTTATTTTTTTTGTTTTGGAACATGGTCCCTCTGATGTGTGTTTCAGAAGCTAAACTTTTAGACAACCCATTTCAGTATTCTACTTAACACGAGCAACTGTCATAGCTTCCAACACCAGCCTGAGTTTCTCAAAACAGAAACATTGGTAGCATAAATTACTCAAGGCCTCTGAGATAAATGGATCAACAATTAAAGAACCAAATAGAATTAATTTTAATTCATTTTTTTTATTAGAGACCTTCCTCTTCAGAAAACTTTGAGTTCTCAGAATATCAACTTCTCCCTTTTGAACATCATCTTTTCCACTTCTTTGTTTTTCATGGAAGACCAAATCCCTCTTCACACTTAAGGACCCATTTTCATCAGAAAATTCTCTAGCAAGAATTAAGGGGTAACAATTTGAAGTAGTATGTTTGGTAAAGAAGAAGAGAAAAGAGAATTTTCATATAACACCTGATATTTGGAAGGTAAAACTTGATTTTCTGGGGAATAGAAGAAATATGGAATAAAAGAAAAGGAGAAGGAGTATCATTTTGTACTCAAAATATGAGACAAAAAGTCAGATTCATGACTAAACGACATGTGGCAATTGCACATGGTTATCATGCATTAATTCACAAAACTGTTAATGTGAAGATTTGCTAACTACGAGGAAAGGATCAAGTCTTATCTGTAGTGTGAATGGCATGGCCAAGATTTCCGACCCTCCCTTTTCATTCATCCCCTTTTCCATGTGTGTATTCCTACAAAAGGTATGAAAATGTACTTGCTAAAACATACATAAGCAAAAATCAAGGATACCTACTCCCTTTTCATAGTCATGAAAGAGTTGATTGCTTTAGGCATGATCCATTCATGAAGGTTTTAGAATTTTCATCATAAGCATGGTTATTTCATCAAAGTTTTTGTGAACTTTAGGTTGCTGCTTGTTCAACAAGAGTTGAGTCCATCAAGCTGCACTAGCCACATTTATTGCCTCAGTTGATGAAAGAGAAATTCAATCTTGCCTTTTAATTCTCCATAAGTGAAAGATCAACCTATAGAATAATCCACTCTTTCTATCATCTTGATACCCAACATAATCAATAATCACCATGTACTCCAAATCAAAAAGTCTGCTGACGGACAGAATAAGACCAGGTCCCCTGTCTTCTTCAAATATCTTCGAATTCTACTAGCAGCCTTTAAAAGTGATTTCTTTGTATATGGGTAGAGCCTTTGAACTCGGTTCATTAGCATCCAACTTCAAGTTAGTGTCCAAGAAAGTATGAATTGTCGAGGTACCCGAAACATGAAACCTTTTTAGAAGCTTCCTCGAGATTGATGGATTCATGAAGAGAATGTTTTTCAGCAAGCTCACTATTTACACAATCTATCTGATTCTGAAGCAGCCCTTCCATCTCAGAATGTTATTTCTTTGCAACTTCTATACCCTTGACACAGGTTTATGTAGCAATGCAACATTTATGAGTACTTTTCTTGAATCATACCTCAGCATTCTCACCTTAGTATTAGGGTAAGTGAGATTGTCACAAAAAAACAATCAAATAAAAACAGCTCAGTAATCCCCCCCCCCCCCCATGTTCTGCATCTCTCTACTACAAGATTCAATTGCCTAGAGGACCAAGTTTGTGATCACACATTCTTCTAATAAGAACTTACTTATTTCATTCATCACAAAAATCATGGAAAACCTTGAACGGATTTTACTTCAACCATTGGGTATACACATCATCAAATAGTGTATTGCATAGCTTTTCAAAATGTGTCTGCCAGACAAAAAAAAATATACCCCTTTTCTTGCCATCTCCAAATGAGACTCCTCCATCTGAAGGATATGAAGGAGAGTAAGTTTTGTATTTTTCACAATCATGTGTTTTGATCATCCATTTATTCATAAAACACACTAATTGATACTACCTCCTCTTCCTTGCATGACAAATCACTTGTTAACCTTAGGAACCCATTTAAGATGTCCATCTCGACCAAAATTCAAACACAACAGATTATCAGCATTAGAAAATTTTTTGCTACAAGGGTTGTAAGAGGATTTTATCTTGTCACAGCCTAGACCTCTTCTACTGTTGTTGTCTTGATCGATCAGATTTGTAAGAATGTTAGAATAATTGGTCAATTTCAAGGATTTTTTGAGTTCCTCTTTTACACGGACCAGGCCCTCTCCAACACATATTTTCTCTCGAAAGCCACTTTAATCTTCATTTCAACAGTATGAAGCTTATTTTCAATCTTCGCTGCCCAAGTTGGTTGCCTCATTCTTTATTTAAAAATTGTAGTAGTCACACCTTTATCTTTCCTTTCCAGTTCAGATTTTTGGCTTCTAGAAAAACATTTGACTTTAAAATCAGATATTTGGGTAAGTAAAAACAATTTTCAATCTTGGAAAGATGTCTAGCTGTTGTGTACATATCCTCTCATATGTCTTCTCACTATCAACTCAGAATTCAACAACCATTTTTCTCAACTTTCTAGTAGAAAAGGTATTCAAGTTTTGCTTGAAATAAGATAGAGTTACCTTTTCATCAGCATCTTCATCGTTTGACTTTTCCATGAAAGCATTTTTTGTATATTCAGAGTCATCTGAATCACTTGAGGAATTTTCCAAGACTGAAACAAATTTCTTCACCACCCGATTATCATTAGCCTTTCTCCACTTATGACGGATGTCGTTTTCATTTTTTGTTCTGTTGGAGTTTCCTTCTTGTTGAAACCTTCCATGTTTTTTGACTATTCTTTGAAATCTTTCAGTCAAGTAATTCATATTTTTCATATTCCGAAGCATCATTTTGAGAAACCTTTAATGCTTCAGACTTCTTCTTTTTTCTGCGTGTTTCATCATACTCCCTTCTACACTTGAGAACCTCCTGAGTTAAACATCTTTTCTTCACGTTCTTGGTAGGAATGTGAGAACCATCAAGAACTAGGTCCCGCAGCTCACTATCTTTCCCCATGATATAATCATGTAGTCTGTTCTTGCACCATTGATAGCACTTACGGTTGAAACGAGGAGGACATATGGTGGATTTACCTTCTCCTTTACTTTGTGAGGAAGCCATTCCTTCAACATCTATTCTCTTGGTGTTTACCATATAGAGAATCCAACGCTTTGATACCAACTGTTGGAATGTATGCATGCACTTTTATAGATGGGACCATGTCCTCAATACAGTAAAGTCAGATAGTAAAGAACAAATGCAGAAACATAACGATTGATAAGCAACTATAGGTGGAAACCTCCTTGCTCAACGGAGGAAAACTACTTTAACTATTCTTCAACAAGCAAAAGTAGAAATCGGTTACAACAAGATATTACCTTGATAATATCTACACTAAGAGATAATCCCTATCACTTAGAAAATCCTGAGCAGATACAACACTTCTCTCAAATGTAAATCCTAAGTTACCCGTAACCCAAGCCCTTACAATGTGACGATCATCAAAACTCCTACAATTAATATTTTCCCACTTTTTGAGGATAGCGCCCAAATACACCTCACACGAGTTTATCATTCTTTTCATTGTCAGCAGTCCCTATAAAAAGAATACAGTTCCTTGTTAGATGTCTAAGTTTGTTAAATCATCAAAACTTAATATCATCTATGAACTAACAACTATTTTATTTTCAGATCATATTTTGGAGATTCTTACAAATTTTGTTTACACTTTCATGAAAAGTTAATTGTTAAGATAATGAAAATAAAAAAGATTAATTTTTAATTTTGTTAATTGACAAATATTTCAGTAATGTAAATAATTATTATAAAATTTAAAAATAATGATAAAAGTTAAAAGTAGTATGAATTAGGATAGATTTCATAAATATAAAATTATTTAAACATAAGAAAAGTGCAAAATAATTTGGAATAATTGTCAAAAGAAAAAAAACAAAAGAATGTTGAAAAGTTGATTATGATAGGATCCTTAAACTCAAATTTTCCAGCATTTTTATAAAAGGAAAAAAATTCATACAAACAGGATTCGATCAAGTAACCTCAAGCTCAAACATTCAGACTTTTACCATCTGTACAATAAAACACTTTTATACTGTGGGTGACACATTTAATAATTATCTATATGTTCTTATATACATCTATATATACATGAAGTTTACATCAAAATTTGTGGGTAGTGAGGCACCCTCACCGTACTGAATAGATCCGCCCTTGATTATAATATTGATATGATGGCTGCAAGGCATAAAAGTGATTTTATATGTAAAAGTCTCAGGCACATGTATGGATGCCTGTCTAAGAAAATGGGTAAGAGTAGCTTCCATCATGACCTGAGTTTTTTGGTCGGAACAATTAAAAAACTATCTGTTAATGTGGATGGTCTTTGGGATCAATCACAAGATAGAATAAGTAACATGATGCTTCATAAATTTGTTGAAAAATATGAGTTATTTACTTTTTGTCAAGCGTGAGATTCAAATTATCCCCGCATACACTTTCATTCACTTGAGCCTATGAAACGAAATCGAACTACAATGTCAGGCTTAGAGTTGGTATAATCATGTCATCTTTTATCATGACTAGGATGATTTTTGAGGCAATCTTTATCTAATTTGTAAAATTTAGTTGACTAAAATATAGGATGGTTTCTATTCGTTGGTGAGTTGTGGTTTTTTTACATCGGGTGTGTTTTGTATGAAGAAAAACATTTTTATAGAAAATGTTTTCCTCGAAAGCATGTGAATTTTTGACTTATATTCTCGTGTTTGGTCGTGATTAGAAAAGATCTTTTAGTGTATAATTTATGAGAAAATATCTTTTATTTTTACTAGACTAGAAAAAACTTTTTAAATTTTTTGGGGTGAGGTGGTGGTGGTGGTGGGGGGGCGGGGGGGGGGGGGGCGTCATAGGGGGTCCAATTTTTGTTTTTTGAAGTTGAAAAGATTGTTTTTTTTTAAAGATAAACATAACTTTTTCTTTTTTTTTTTTTTGGGGGGGGGGGGGGTCATGGGTAGGGTGGATGAAAAAAATAAAATTTTGAAAGTAGAAAATCTTTTTTTAAAAATAAAACCTAATTTTTTAGGGGGTTTGGGGAGGCTGGCCCGGAAGGGAGGCGTGGGGGGGAGGAAACGTGGGGGGTGGAAAAATAAAAGGTTGAAGTTAAAAATTTTTTTTAAAAAACTCAAACTGTTTTGGGGGTGGGGGTGGGTATGGGCGAGGGCAGGGGGGGAAATAAATATTCAAGTTGAAAATACTTTTTAAAAGACTTAAATAAATTTTTTTGGGGGTGGGAGGGGGGGTGGTGAAGGAAGTTGGCGGGTAAAAAATTAAAAATCTTAAACCGGAAATGTCTAATTTTTTTGAAAATTAATATTGAAAATTTTGAAATGTCTATAAAAGTAAACATTGATTCGTGTATTAGATCATAATTTGTTATAGACTTCTTATGTTAACTGTTTTTTCAAAACTTGAATTGTAGGATGCCAACTAAATGTTCTTAAGAAAACAAGTTCGGTAGGAGAGATAAGTGTTTTGAGTTATTACACGTCTAAATCTGTGACATTTATTAGTGTCCCACTTTAATTTTTGTTGATAGTGTTGCATGATATTTTTACCAAATTATTGTTTTTCAGCACCTTAAACATATGTTGTCTTAGAAACTGTGATTAATGCAGGCATAGTTACTAATCATATTCTTTCAAGTAAATATGCTTATAATCACTAATTTCAACAATATTCTGTATCTCCAGTACATCAAGATTGAATATGTTGTGAATTCTAAGTCTAAGACATCCATATAACGAACTAACAAACTGTCATCAAATAAATAACTATATACAAACAACAACCAAATTGTAGCCCATAAGGCAGTAATCTATACAAAAACAAACATATCCCAATCGACCGCCCATAAGACTGGAAGTGATAGCGAATGCATATTAATGTTATTCAATAAAAGCAATGATGCCCAACAGTACAAATTTCCACACAACCATGTATATACACCGGCCTACTGGCATGCTAGGTAGAACCCACATGGATGATCCTCTTCATGTGTTGTGGGACCATAGGACTCTGAAAGTTTTAAAGGTAGCACGACTCGCATAAAACAAGTTTTTAAAGAGTAAATGATTAGAATCAACCTTTTAAAAGAAGTTGTGAAAATCAATGTGTTTAATGGGATCTTACCATAAAATACGTCAAAATTAATGTTGATTCGATGCATGTCATCACCAATATCCATATAATAGCAGCTACACAACCAGATGTACATTACCAATTCTACCTAGCTCCCGGATCATAAAAGACTAATTATAAATCCAGTTGGTCCTCGACCAAGGCCTCAAGACCAACAATACGTCAACATAGTCAATAATAACAACATAAAATGATCACTATAACTCAGGAAACGAGGGAATTTATAATGACTCATATCAGTACCCAAAAAGTTTTGTAAGTCTAATCTTTCACCATTGGTCTCCCTTAACGACCGGAAACGGTCATTAAAATTTAGTTATAAAAAATATTTTAAACTCATATAGAATGGAAATAAAACCATCAGTTTTGTAATCCTCTAATTTGTATCATTTTCACCCTTCTATTTGTGGAATTCGATCTCACAATTATTTGGACTAATATATTTAATATACGATAAGTAAGCATTCTTTTGTATTTTTTCTAGTTACTTATCCTAATAAATGATGCAAGGACAATGGAAATCTTCGCTAGAAACTTATCATAAACTCAATAGCCTGTACTAGAAATGAAAGGTAATATTGTTTACATTCGACCCTTGCCAAGGCTCGTTTCCCTTATCACTTCATAGAATATAAATTGCCACACAAGTAGAATGAAATTGTATATTTATGACAAAAAAGATTGTACTAACTATGCCGCGAAAATAGGAACGGAAAAATTAAGGGGACCTGTTACTAAATTAATAGTAAACATTTACAAAACTTAAAGCTTAAATCTGACGAACATGACTGATCAATATTTATTGACAATGGTAAAGTGAAAGAGGGTCGATTTATTTTTACCGAACACCACCCCAGGCAGGGTCTTGCAACCGCTGATGATGAAACACTTAGCCTATCTACTCACACAAAATTTGACTAAATATAGAAATACTAAGCATAAACAGCTAACAAAATGTACAAGAACTCGTCCCAACCTTTTTATTAACTTATAATAATACAAAGGGAAGCTTCAAGAATTATCTAAGGACGACTTACTCGCATCGCCTAAACGAAATTTTCCACCTTTATAAAATTTCTGCACATGGCAGAGAGTGAAGTAGAGAGAGAGTGAAATGCGCAGTTAAACGACACCTGTCTGACATTGTCATCACAGGATTCAACCTAAATTTCCAACATCTATATTTCTAACACGATAGAATCTAATTCAAAATTACATTCTTATCCACACGAAAAATTAATATTCTAACACACTTGAATATTCAGGCTACATTCCTAAAAACACCTTAGGAATATTTCAGCCAGCTTCCATCACTAGGGATATTTAGCTGACCTATAACTTTAGTTTTATTTCAGCAATTCACGTGAAAATGTCCTTTGTTTTTGCCATCGTCAAGTCTTCACAGCTTGCATTGTAAGCCAACACACTGCTGCCAATGAACTCCAGGCACCGCACGTAAGCCTTGAACGTTCAAGTTGCTTGCCAACACCCAAGCAACTTGGACCTTGTGTGCACTTGTCGTTTTTCCCCCTTAATGTAAAGATCAATGTCCAAGTCCTTCACAGTCTTCAACATAGAGTTAGATCAAGTAGTTTACGAACCTAACATAAAGAGAGAACACACTAATTGAACTCGATTCATGATCGAGACTGTTTTTAAAGATAGTTTCATTCAATGTGAGCATCAAACTGCCATAAGGTTTTCGGCCTTCTCCCAAATGATGCCAATATAATTCTTGTCTTAGTATTCTTCTTACTTGTTGCCAAAAAACCAGGTTATCAAGGATATTCTCAATTTCAGCATCATACGTGTAGGTACTGATGGGAGGATCACCTTTGACCATTTCTGTCTGAATCCTATACATCTGCAAAGTCAGGTTTCAAGGAAACTCACATTGGAAAGTGGGATGAATTTCAACCTTTCTTGCAATTTAATATACAAAGCAACTCGTTCCACTCATTCACAACTGCGAATGGGACATCATTATTTAGGAATCAAAACCCGAATGTTTTTTTTTCTTATTCTTACTTACAATAGTGTTTCAAGCTTCGTGAGTAAGTTTAGTAACACTTTTTCACCCACCATTTGAATCAACATAGCGACAATGTTGATCAACCTACTTTTCAACAAAGCTATTACATAAAAAACATAAACAATAGAAAGTAAGGAAAGAACATCAAATAAAAATAAAAGATTATACAATCTTATTTTTATTTCATGAAAACCTTCTTTTTTTAAAGAACAAGCATTGTTTCATATTGCAAATACTAGTTTTGTGAATATAAAAAAAACATGTTTCATGCAAAACTAGTTTTTGAATAAGAAAATATTGTTTCATGCAAAACTGTTTTTTAATTAAAAAATTGTTTCATGAAAGAATCATAAGAAATTAAGGACACAATATCGAATGGAAAAACTTTCTTTTAAAGAAAAATGGATAGTTACTTCATGAAAGAAAAATATTGTTTCACGAAATGACGCGTTACTTCACATACATACGGCCTTGTTCATATAATTTGGGCCTCCATATCCTCAATCTTAGGAATTAAAATTCATACTGATTTATCCTTTTCTTCTTCTTTTTTATATTTACAACCTACTATTTTGGTTCTTTTATTTCCCATTTCACTTAAAAGGTAAGCTTTTGCGATTCTAGAATAAGTAAATCATTGGCCGTCACATAAAAATTCAAAGATACAAAATAAAATTTTATGAATCTGGAGGTTGTTTCTTTATTTTTTCATGGTTTAACTATTTTCCCCCTTCAAATGGGTAGTGTGATTGTTGTGTGGTGTGGGTTGCAGTGAATGGACACCCAAAAGTGTTTTTTTCCCAACATGTTTTAGACTGGTTTCAGCTAAGTTTTTCCATTTTCACCCTTTTGAAATAAAAAAGAGTTAACTTTAGTCAACATATAGAAAGTCTAATGTCGAATTAGGATTCTATAAGTTCCATTCGCTCCAAATGATTTTTTGGGTCTAGTAGTGTGGTTGGTTTGGGTAGTGTGACTTTCATTTTAAGTTAGTATATTTATATATTTAAGCCTTAAATTTTTGCATAGGGTTGACTACCGTTAACAATCATGTTAAACTCTTTATATGAAAAATATATCAGCACAATTAGCTTCAGAATTTTGAGTTTGATCTAGAACGCTTTTTACTTTTGATCCCAAGGTGTATGTGGATTAGTTTTTGGCTTTTGTCTTTTGATTTTGTGTTTTGTTATAAGTGTTGATTTGGATTAACATTGTTATGAGCTTAGATTGTGAACACTTTTTTTATGCAAGTTTTTTTAGCTATATAGGACCTTTTGGCCGAGTCATTTTGTAATACCCCGATGCTAGAAAGACTAGATTTTAAGAAATTAGTAGTTTCTGATGCCACCGAAGGGCGTTACAAATGGATAGTAAGGTGACCCACGGATCGTAGGTGGGGACCATAGTTGGCCTCCTGTAGCCCTCCCCAGAAACTCAGACAAAACATGTCTAAGGGTACACTTTTAGGGCCTATGGAACGTGGGTGGGACCACCGTCCGTGGTCCAGGCCATGGTTTATACCCCTAGATTCCATCTCATTGAAAGCCAAATGACAGTTGACAAAACTGACCGTAGGCCAGTCGATGGTCCGTTGGTTGGCCTCGATAAGTTTTAATGCAGGAGTTGAATGATCTTTTTCCTATGCTTTGTACCCCTAAACTACGTCGTTCAACACCTAAACAACGCCGTATTAGTCACTATTATCCTAGTAACTTAATTAGAATTTACTCTAGTCAACTTATTCTCTAAGAAATCATCAAGTTGAATAAAAAAATGATAAAGAGTCGACCAAGACCTCTCAAAGAACACAACAAGTTTTGTTCAGTTCTAGCCCCGTTATGAAACGATTTCTCCATTAATTTCAACACTATGTATGTGGGATTTCACTGGTGTATTCCTTTCATCCACTTGATCCTTAGAATTTAGTACGATTCTTGATTATATATAACATGTTAGACCTAGGGTTTCTAGATGTTCAGATTTATGTTGTGATTTAGCTGGAAGACTAATCCATATAACGTTATAATGTCTAATATTTTATTGCTCAGGGCTTTGAATTGAAACTAGACATTAGTTGTGATTTATTGCTTAGTTCATGAAGTACAGTTTCTAGGTTAGTTTATTCAGATATACATGCCTCAACAAGAATGTTTAATTATCAGTACATTAATGTTGTATTTTTAATAAGCATATGAGTATTTTAAGCTATTCAGTATTACAGAATTTAGGTTATAATGTATTACTTATATAATTAAATGAGATCAGGTTTAACATTGAGTGGACTAAGGTCTGTTACACTAATAATCTCTGAACAATGTGCACCCTTAGAATAAGTCCCACGTGTAGGCAACATATTTAGTGATCACGTCAGTTATGCCTTTATACCTTTGTCAAGGTATATTGGGTCCTCTGGATGGGGAGATACATCGGACTTCAAAGATAGTTCCTATGGTTTTATGTTGATTGATAGTAGCTCCCATCCTTAAATTCTAGTGCATTGACCACATTATCAATTATAGTCTAGTATTCAGTCTCAACATGTTTGTACATTATCATTGCATTCATTTATCTCAATATTCAATATATTTAACTATTTTCTTCATGTTCTGATTATAACATTGCTTTCATTACTTTGTTCAGTTATGTATATTGTTGTTTAATTTTATTCTAATTTGCATGCTTAGTAGCTTTCAATTACTGACGCCTACACTGCGCTACATTTTCTCATGATGTAGGTTCAGGTCCCTACCATTCTGATCACGCATAGATTGGTTCCCGATCTCCAGTTTGGCAGTATCAGTGGTGAGTTCTCATTTATAGAGGACGCTTGACATGTTATCTCACTATTTTCAGTCTTTAAATTTCAATTTTGCTCGAATTAGCTGGGCATGTTCGAACATCTCTAGTTAGTTAAAGACTTAAAGTCAAACAAAGTTTAGATACAATTTTTAGTTGAGTTTGATCAGTCACTTGTTTTTTAACTCTCAATTTTTATATATCCAGACTTAGAATGGGTATTTCCCATCATTTTCATTATTTCATGTTTAATCTTTCGCACAATATCATTTATTTGTTAGAAAATCTCTATGTATGCTTATGATATGTGAGCAGTGTTAGCTTAGGATCAATCATGATACTAGGTCCCGTGTTACGTCAAAGGGTAGCCTCGAGGTATGAAAAACTTGGTATCAGAGCACTGTATTCAAAACTACTAGGATGTCTTAAAAGCCACACTTAGTACAATCTCTTTCATGAGTGTGAAGCGCACCACACCTATGAGGGGGAGTCTACGAAGTGTTCTAGGAAAAACTTCACTTTCTTGATATTCTTATTGTTCCTAGGTATGGTACTCTTTTTTCTAACTCGATATTATGCATGTTCAAATCATGCCTTCTCGTAGACCTTGCCGAATGAAATGCTAATGCCTGCAATGTTAATGCAACTCCTATGTTCCAAATCATAAAGTTTCAAATGTAGAGTTTCGGAATGCCATGCAACGAATGTAGCTAACAAGAATAATTAGTATGTTTGAGGTCCTGCAAATCCTAGTGGTGGATTAGTGGAATCTAGGGTCTGTGACTTTGTTAGGATGAAACCATCTAAATTTCTAGGAACGCAATTTGGTGAAGATCCCTAGAATTTTATTAATAAGGTCAAATATATCTTTAGAGTGATAGAAGTTATTATAAATGATAGGGTAGAGTTTTCACCCTACCGGATTAAGGATGTGGCTCACATTTTATTCACTCGATAGGAAAGAAAGTTGGGGTGAAGATGTCGCTCATGTGACATGGGAGTGTTTCATTGGAGCTTTTCTGGACAGTTTCTTCCCATGAGAGTTGATCTAGGCTGAGGCTTAGGAATTCATGAATTTGAGACAAGGTTATATGTCGGTTCAAGAGTATGGAATCAAGTTCATCCAGATCTTTATGTGTGCTCCACATATGGTTTCCGATCCAAAGGTGCATATGAATATGTTTCTATTTGGGGTATCTAACTTGGAGAGAACATAGTGCATAAATGATATGTTACTCGAAGATATGAATATCTCTACGCTCCTGCCCCATGATAAGAAGGTTGAGGAGATAACATAAGACTCGGGATAAGGATGACAAAGAGGATAGACAGGAAACTACAAGCATTATTACTAGAAATTGGGTTGAGGAAATTGCTCGTAGTTTCAGCAGAAATCTTTAGCCTCAGCACCTTCATCAGCTAATATTCCATCCTTCAGGTACTAACATGATCAGAAAGAAAGGGAAATAGGCTCTAAGTCTTGAGGGAGTGTTTCACTCAGAACCTACCCAAGTTGTCCAAAGTGTGATACGAACTATCCAATCATGTTTCTGGCAGGAAAAGATGGACTCTTTGGGTGTGGTTAGTCTAGATACAAATTGAGGAATTTCCCTTCTTCTAAATTGCGACAAGGGGGTAATAATATTAAGACTTGGTCTACAACATTAGCAAACTAGCAGGTGCCTGACACAGATGGATACTTCATTTTGTACAGGTGTCGTTAAGTGCCAAAATATGTTGTATGCTCTCCAAGCTCTCTAGGATCAAGAAGATTCTCCTTATGTGGTTACTAGTATGTTGCGAGTTTTTCAGCTAGATATTTATGCTTTGTTTGAACTATACTCTTTCCTCTGTAACTCCATATATATCATTAAACTTTAGTGTTGGTCCAGAAACTCTTTTTGAACCCTTCTCAGTCTCTACTCTAGTTTATGACAAAGTTGTAGCTAGAAGGGTACACATAAATTTCCTTGTTACAGTCTACCAAAAAGTCATCTCAGTAGATCTTGTAGAGTTAGATATGGTAAAGTTCTATGTCATTATAACAATGGATTGGACAGTGTTATACCTTAGTGTATTGTAGAACTGGATCGTTCATTTGATGTTTCAAAACGAGCCAATCTTAGAATGGCAGGGTAGTTGCTTAGTGCCTATGGGTTGATTTATTTTTTACCATAAGGCCAGAAAGATGTAAGGGGCATCTATATCATCTAGTTGGGGTTAAGGATTCAAGATCTGAATCCCCATATCTAGAGTGAGTTCTAGTAGAAAATGAGTTCCCCAAAGTGTTTCCAGAAGATTTTATCGGAGTTCCTTCCAAAAGAGAAATAAACTTCGAAATTTATCTCCTTCTAAATACCTAGACATTTTCTATTCCTCTTTACAGAATGGATCCAACTAAGCTTAAGGAATTGAAAGAGTAGTTGAAAAACCTTCTATATTAGGGCTTCATAAGACCTACTATTTCCCTATGGAGCCCACCAGTGTTTTTCATTAAAAACAAAGACGGTTCTTTCGGGATGTGCATTGACTATCAGCAATTGAAGAAAGTTACAATAAAGAATATGTACGCTATCCCCAAAACTAATGACTTGTTTGACCAACTTCTTGGTTCTAGTCTTTTTTCAAAGATAGACCTCATATATGGTTGATATTAGCTCTGTGTCAGAGATAGTGACATTCCAAAAACAACCTTCAGATTATGAATTTGTGGTTATGTCATTTAGACTAACCAATGTTCTTGCAACTTTCATGGATTTAATGAACAAGGTGTTCAAGTAATAATTGGACTTGTTTTTTTATCAACTTTATTGATGATATCCTCATTAACTCTAGCAATGAAGAAGAACATGCGACTCATTTGAGGATTGACCTGCAAACTCTAATAAATCTCAAATTGTTTGCTATGTTAGAAAATGTGAGTTTATGTTGCAATATGTTACTTTTCTTGGGCATATAATATCAAGAGAAAGGATCCTAGAGGATTCTAAGAAAATATAGGTCGTGAAACAATGCCCCAAACCCACCTCTCCAACAGATATAAGAAGTTTCTTAGGTTTGGCTTGTTATTATAGAAGGTTTGTGGAAGGATTTTTTATGCTTCTTCTTGTATCGTCATCAATAAAGCTAGCCTACAGTCTGAGTGTCTACGAATCAAAGCGAGCATAGTCATCCAACCAAGGGTTGTAATCATGTCTCAAAGGGAGCGGTAGTGAAAATAGAAGCTAAAACTAGAATTTCCATTCTAGTTAGTATTAGCTTGAAAAATTATTTAATAAAAGTAAGTAAATTCAATTTGTGACACCAAAGTGTCAAATATCAAATTGTTTTTTTCATAAGTAGTAAAAACAACAAAAATAACAAAGGAAAATCAAATATGAGGAGAAATTGTTTGGGTGCGACCGCAATATATGATGATGTAAGCAGTAAGGTGCATTCTTTCGGTAGGAAATTTGCAAGATAATGATGACTTGGCTAATCTTTAGGTGAAAGTAAATTCCCTCCTGGGAAACATACCGCATATCAATTGGTTTCCTCTTGGACACCCACTCGTCTACTGAAGACCAACTCGCGCCTTACCCACACCCGCTCTTTCGATGATGAGCGCTAGGATAGGGGGCTAGGGTTCACCCTCTCTGGCTGAACCTCAAGTTACCGCACTCTTTAAGCCATAAATCTTGGGATCTTGGTTTTGCGAGCTCTCTCTCGAGTTAGCCAAAAACATATGGGTGGTGTTTGTATTTGAAAATATAAACCCGTTAACTTAAACCACAACCACTAGGTGAAATCACCATTAAATACATCTAGCCTATCATCAAGTAAGACCAAAAAATATTATTAAAACCATATTTGCTAAATCACACCCCAAGAATGGGGGGGCTTTAGCAACACATTAAGTAATAACCAAATACACCTAAAACGGTAAAGAAATCAATTGGGTATAACAAATTAAACTAAGATGAGAAAATTAAGAAGATTGAGAAGACCCACTTCCGAGTTGAGGAAGAAGAGCTGCTTTCTACAAGTCTCCCGCAAAACCCAGTCCAAACTTGAGAGAAAATATTAAACTTAAGAGCAAATTCTCAAAATTAGAAAATTACATCTCTAATTTTTCATTCTCCTAAAATAATAATAGAGTTTAGTATTTATATAATTCAGAATTTGTGCTTGCGAATCCATTCGACGATGTTAGTCGCGAACACTTAGTGATTTGACGATTTGACCTTCTTCTATATCATCATCGTTTGTTCTTTACCTTTATCATCTTATAGTTATGGATCATTGGGAGAATAATTCTTCTTCGCGGAACTAATCGGCAAAGCCCTGACTGCTTCTTTTCATCACCTTTTTGATCCACTTCCTTTAGTGCTTCGCTAGCCGAAAAACGGGCAAAATACATCCTTTCGGCTAATTGCCAAGTATACTTGGTGATGCTCAAGTGTTCCTCTTTAGCTCTATTCATACTTTTTGTTGTCGTTTTGCGCCTAAGTGTCCATACTCACAATAAATCTTTAATACCTGAAAAACATAAGAGTTTTCATCAGATATTGAGAAAGAATAATCATTTGAGGACACTATTATCATTGAAATAAGGTCCGAAATGAGTCCTATATGAGGTCTCATAAACACCACTAACTTAAAATTTTGCTGGTCCTCAAGTAAAACTCAATCTTAGCAGTTCAAATAGGATGTCTCAAATAGCGCTACACAAGACTTAATCATGAACATACACAACAAGATTCAAATTACTCATGCAAATATTAATTGTATACTAAAAGATTCGTGTTGTGACACACCATTACCAAAGATTCTTGTGCTCGCAATACTTTCTAGACATGCAAGTTCAAGCTCAATAAAAGTATCTACATTCCCTCACACAAAGAATGATTCCATATTCACACAGAAGGATTGATTAATTGAAGATTAGGAATGAAATGCAATGCTCACACTCAAAAAGAGGAACACATTGCTTATTTTCACCCATAGGTTTGCCATTATTTTCCAATCGATCTTCGGTTCGGCTCACTCTAGATCAAAAAGGTCTTTCTAAGTCTTGTATGGGGTTGAGTGCAAAGGTATGGTCATGTAGGCAGCTCACTAAATCTTTCGCATGAGATGTGGTATTCTCAAGTCATTTCCTTCTCTTCTTTTATTAATTCTTTTCAAGTGATTCTAAGTCATCTTTTTATTCACCTCCATGGATTGGGTAGAAACCAAATTTCTTTCATTATTTTATTCCACAAATTTTTCTTTTTCATTCTCTTATTTTCTTTTTCTTTCTTTTCTTATCTTTTTTTTTCTATATGGAGGGCTTCCATTTTCCCGCACCACCATTGGTTAAGAAAGACTTTTCTTGCACTTCTTTACTTCTCCTTTTCATTTTCACCACACCCCAACTTATAATTTTGTCTTCACTTTAAACTACAAAAATCACGATGATTACAGTGGTGATAAATCGCGTAAAGTCTAGAGTCCTCATGTTCTTCTTCCAAAGACATAGGTAACTTCACAGGGTGTTAAAAAAGTTTTTATCACACACTTCACGGGTAGGCCAGAAAAGAGGTAATTTTTAAGTTTTCTTACCTATAAAATTTTCCCCCTAAGAGTATTCAAGATGAAAACCTTTATATCAATCAAACTAACCAATCAAATTATAGTTTATTCGTGGCAAGATTCAAAGTAAGCTCACACAAAAGGCATTGACACTTAAGTGTAAACAAGACTCTACACTTTCTGTAGTTCAATTTTCATTACAAAGAATCAATTCTATGAATGACTTTATCATAACGAGATGCAAAGAGTTCACATATTGCCTATGGAAATTTATTTGTCCTTGTTGTAAGCCGTACTATTCACGTTCATTCTATTCAGAGAACAATATTAAAATCATTCGATATTGATAGAGAACCCAAAACCCAATTTTGAAATTTGTACATTAACATCCATTTTTCACATAATAGGTGGAAAATTTTTTAAAAATTAAAATTTTTCAAGATTCAAAAATTATTTTTTCAATCAACCAAAGAGAGGATAAGCTCAAACAATCACAAATTAAATGTGGAAAAACACAATTAAATATATGACAAAAAAATATATAAACCAAAACACAATTTCATAATAAGCACACAAAAAGTCCACAGTTTTTAAACAAACAAGTAATCGTCACCCGCCACTGAAATCAAAAATATTTGTCCTAAAATATATATGACAATAGTCCGAGGTCAACTTAAAGAAATATGAGAATAGGGCTAGGGATAATCCTCTTCTAGGTAGTTGTTTCGAGTTGGATTCCTTCAGTAGATATAGCATTGAACCGAAGGCATAGTGGGGACTTCGGGTACATTGATAAGTGATTCATCAAGTTTTGAGATCTCTTTTTGAGCGTTCCACTGCGCCTATTTCAACTTACATTCTTGATTGATTCATGGAGCTACCTAGTTTTTGGCTTGCAACATATCTATTCGTTCCCCATTTGACAACACCATTTTGAGTTTATGAACCATTTCAGCGCATCTTTAATAAATTTTGTCTTGGGTCGTGTTTTAAAAGAAACCTTACAAAGCCAAGGATGTTCAAATAGTGGGATTCGTTTTGGTTTGCCTGATTTGTGGGCAATTAACCGAGACTTTTCTACCTCCCCTCGCCACTTTGTACAGACTCTACGGTTTTTTATTTACAAAAAAATCACTGAGTTTAAATGGTGGTAGAGAATTGATCGTCGGTGTTTTGGGCGAGTCGCCAACTAAGTTTGCAACTTGCCACTTCGCAACTTTTTTGCACCTACCACATTTCAATCTATAAAACTAAGACAATACTATTTCATTAATATGCAAACGAACAATAACGAGGGTTTTGGGTTTCCTCTCAAATAGCGCCTTGATTTAGCGTCTTGGGACAATGCAATTCAAAGACTACTCTTCACCCTTAAAATCACACATGGTGTAATAAGGTGAATTCTAGGGAATGGAGGTTCGTGACCTATCATCAAATGTGGTGATTTGAGAATCCAACAACTGAATGGTCATGGAGGTCGAAGTAGTTAATTCGTTTAGAATATCAATGTTCTCATTTATGTCATTCACTCTTGTCGTTGCTCTAAGTTTTTTGCTTTGTGAGATTGAGGTTATATGATGCCATGCAACATCCTAATGCCTCTTCACCCTGCATGACTCTTTAAGGGAGAATTTATTGTGCTTTCTTCGGTATTACTTGATTTCATGTTCCATCACTCTCGTTTGGATAAAAATATCCTTTTATATATTATAGAGTTTGATCCCATTCAAATTTCTTGGGGTTCGTTGTTATTTTTCGACTATTTCCTAAGTAGTGTGCAAACGACTTCGTAGGTCTTGTTTAGCATTCCAACCTTTGAACAGATGCAAGTTACGCTCTATTTTGTGCTTGAGACCCAGGCGATGGACCCGGGCCGATAAGAGCAATCCAATAATGTCTTAATCAGTCATGATCCATGAGATTGGGCATGTCTGCAACATTGCTTTGAGCCTTAGCACAGTTGGAGAATTGTCTCCTCTCCTGTCTGCTTGAACGTTATGTAGATCATCATTGGAGTGATCAACTAGACTTTAGGATAGGACAATGAATTGTGCTAACAATCCATAGTGGATCTTCCATTTTGATGCTATCGCTCTTCTTATTTAGGCAGACCAGACACAACATGAACTAGAGTTAGTAAAACCTAAAAACCAAGAGATAAAGAATTCAAGTGTACTTATATTTTTTAAATGAGAAAGAAATGAAATAAAACTAATGCTGGTAAATCAAACTACACAAAAAAAATCTAAAACTCTAAAAGTAACTACATTTTTGCAGTAACAACACTGCCGCTCCCCAAAGCGGTGCCATTTTGATGCTTCTGTGATATCGTTATCACGAGCAACTAACCTATGCCTGAGTGTCTATGAATCCAAGGCAATTATAGTAACCCCCGGGGGTTGGTGTCGTGTCTCAAGGGAGCCGGTAGTGAAAATAGTATCTAAACTAGATTTCCATTCTAGTTAGTGAATAGTTTGAGATTTATCGAATAAAGAAGTAAATTCCAATTTGTGACCCAAGATCCAAATATCAAAAGAGGGTTCGGCCAAAAGTTACAAACCAAAAACCAACAAAAATAACAATGGAACATCAAGTACAGAGAGAAGTCTTGTGGCGCGACTGCAATATCTGTTTGCTGTAACCCGTCGGGTACATGCTTTATATAGAATTTGCAAGATCTGATGACTAGTTAAGCTTTTAGTTGAAGATACATTCCCCTACTGAAACTTACCCCATATCAAATGGGTTTCCCTCATACAACCCACTAGTCTAATTAAGATCAACCTATGACTTACCCACATCGCTCTTTTGATAATGAGTTCTAAATTATGGAGACTAGGGTTCATCATCTCGGGTTGAACCTATGTAGCCAGCCCCACTACCCCGTAGGCCATCCGCCTAGCGTCATGGTTTGTTACCTCTCTCTCGACAAGCCAACAAACACCATGGATGGTTTGTATTTGGAACTAACCACCGTTAACTTAAACAACAACACTATTTGAATCACCACTTAATTCATCTACTCGTATCAACAAATCAAGACCTAAACAATAATCTCAACATAACTTGATAAGATCAACAACCCAAAGAATGAGGTTTTTTAAAAAAAAAACAACACACTCAAGTAAGAACCAAATTGAACCTATCATGATAAAAAGAAATCAAACGAGTATAAGAAATTAAAACCTAATATAACAAAGTAGAAGATGGAGAAGAACCCACATCCAATTGAGGGATGAAGACTTCTTTCGCCTTAAAGTCCCCCCCAAAAATCCTCTCAGACTTGAGAGAAAAATATTAAAATTAAGAGCTCAGTCTCAAATTTAAAAAATATGTCTAATCCTTTTTTTCTAATTCTCCTAAATAATATAGAGTTTTGTATTTATAGACTTCATAACTTGTGTTTGGTGTAATCCTTTTGTGAGGCAAATTCCAAGTATTCTAATCTATTCTTCACGATTAACCCTTGTTATTGATTGTCGTTGTTTGTGCTTTGCCTTTAGTGTCTATTCGTTTTTGACCAATGGGCGGAATAATTTTGCTTTGCTGAACTACTCAACGAAGTGCAGACTGCTACTCTTCATCACCTTTTTGATGCACTTCCTTCAGGGCTTCGCTTGTTGGAACAAAGGGTGAAATACATCATTTTGTCTAATCGCCAAGTATACGTAGCAATGTTTAGGTGATACTCTTACGCTATTTTCATCCTTTTTCCCCATTTCCCCATAAGTTTCCATGCTTAAACTAAAACTTCAAATACCTAAAAGTGAAGAGTTCTCATTCGAATTTGAGGCTTATCAATTTTCATCCATAGCTTCTCCATTGACTGAGTTGATTCAGAAAAAAGGCTAAGTAATAGTGGTCGAATAATTGTGAGAAGAGCTTCCCAAATTTGAAAATAAAAGGTTGATACGACTCTTGGTTTGACTTTACCAGAGGGTTAAGATTGTTATGTGATCTATTGTGATACATCCAGAGTCGGTATAGGTTGTTTGTTGATGCAGCGAGGTAAGGTTATATCATATGCTTCTAGATAACTTATGGTTCATGAGAAGAGCTATATGACTCATGGCCTCGAGCTTGCATCAGCAGTATTTGCCTTAAATATTTTGAGACATTAATTTCATAGTGTTCACGTAGATGTGTTCACTGACAATGAGAGTCTTCCGTATGCGTTCACCCAAAAAAAGTGGAATATTGCCAAAGGAGATTGCTTGAGTTCTTCAAAGTCTATGATATGAATGTGTTTTATCTTCCTCGTAAGGACAATTTATTAGAATATGTTTTTATAAGATTGTCTATGGGTAGTGTAGCACATATAGAGGAACAAAGGTAAGAACTAGCAAAAGATGTTTACCGGCTTGCTCGATTGGGAGTTTGTCTTATAAGCATATGACATTGTGGTGTGATGTTCCCATTAATGGGTCCATAATTTTTCATTAGGTATAGAGTTAATGATAACAAGAACATTGAACCTATATTCTTTTAACTGAAGGGTGTACTTTATTAGTAGAGAGATAAGGTTTTCGCCCAAGGGGAAGAGGGTGTGTAAAGCTACCAGGTACGATTATGTTCTCCTAAGGTGGGTTAGTTGAGACAACAAATCCTTGCAGAAACCCATAAATCCAAGTATTTTGTTCATCCAGGAGCTACTAAGATTTACCGTGATCTACGGGAAACCTTTTGGTGGAATGACCTGAAAAAGGATATAGTTGATTTTGAGGCTAAGTGTCCTAATTATCAGTAGTTGAAGGTACAACATCAGAAAACTAGGACGTATGACTCAAGATATCAACATTCCTACATAAAAATGGGAAGTGATCAACATGTACTTTATTACAAGTTCACCTCGTACTCGAAAACAACATCACTCCATTTTGGTGATAGTAGACAGAGTTACTAAGTTCACTCACTTTTTTGGCTATCAAGAATACAGATTTGGTGGAGGACTATATAATGCTTTACATTAATTAAATAATAAGTTTGCATGGGGTTCCTTTTTCTATCATCATAGATAGAGGTCCTCAGTTTACCTCTGATCTGTGGAATCATTTTAGAAGGGTCGTGGAACTCGGTAATCTCAGCACATCATTCATCCCCATAGATGGAATGTGTCAAGGAGATGTGTATCGTTCCATGAACCGGGTGAGAGGCTTTGTTTGATCATTCAAGGGTAAGTTTATGATCAGTTCTAATTATAGTTCCCCCCAGAAAATTATAACTACCGACAACCGTTCAAGCATCGAGATGGCCGCTAATGAGGCATTGTATGACTATAGATATAGATCTTCAGTTTGTTTGTTTGAAGTAGGTGAAGAAGAATTTATAGGGCCTCATTTAGTTCGTGATGTTATGTACAAAGTTCATGTCATCAGGGATAGACTTAAGACAACCCAAAGTCACCAGAAGTCCTATACATATGTAAGGAGAAGGGACTTGGAGTTCAAAATTTTTGATTGGGTTTTCCCGAAAGTGTCACCTATGAAGGGGTGATGAGTTTTGAAAGAAAGTGAAGCTTATTCATATATATGTAGGCCCTTATAGGATTTTGAAAAGAATTGGTTAAATCACTTATGAATTAGAGTTGCCAGCAAAACTATCAATGCATCTTGTCTTTCACATTTCTTTGTTGAAGAAGTGTGTGGGTGATCTACCATCCATAGTACCATTGGAAAAATTAGTTATGAAGGATAGTCTAACTTATGAGGATGTGCCCGTTGAGATGCTTAATCTACAAGTCCGAAGGTTGAGAAATAAAGAAGGTGCTTTAGTGAAGGTTCTTTCGATGAGTCAGCCTGTAAAGGAATCTACTAGGGAAGCAGGTTCAACCATGAACGCCAAGTATCCTCGTATTTTTCCTTCTGATTCCACTCAAGCTTAAGGTAATAGTTCCTCTCCAGTTTTTTCAGTCATTGATGCATATATTCACTCTTAGTATTATGTTCATTCAGTTGTAATGCATTTTCAACATGCATGAATTTCCTTGGAACTTATTTCATTCATATTTGAGTTTCACATACTTAGTGGTAGGGCTTGATGCTTCTTCCCTTCATATTAATCAAGTTAGTCTTCATTCAGGGATGAATGTTCCCAAAGGGGACATAATATAACACTCCGTAAGTAAGAAGTAGCATATTTCTTGAAATCATAAGTTGTAGAGACCACTGATGGGCACCACCCATGGACCGTAGGGTGACCCACATATCGTAGGAGAGGTTACTGGTTGTCCACCTGCAGCCCTCCCCAGAAAATCAGACAAAATTCGTCTAAGGGTCGAGTTACGCTTGGACCTAGTGATTGTAGGTGGGACCACGATCTGTGGTCCATGTCGTGGTTAAGACCCCAAGATTCCATCTCTCTAAAATCCCAATGATAGTTGACAGTATGGACCATAGACAAGTCGAATGATCATCAATAATCCACTTGTTTGCCCCGACAACTTTTAAGTTAGGGACCGTTTAATATTTTCTCTATGAGTTGGAACACTAAACTATGTCGCTTCATCTCTAAACTACTTTGTTTTAGAAAGATTAGCCTAGTAACTTAATTAGAACTTACCCTAGTTAACTCATTCTCCAAAAATTCATCAAGCTGAACGAAAAGAAGGAGAAAGATTTGACCAATCCCTCTTCAAGAACGCAAAAAGTTTTCTTAATTTTCAGCCTCAAAATCAAAAGATTTCTATGTGAATTTCTCTGCTACTTTGTGGGATTTAACTGGTGGATTCCTTTCATCCACTGGGTCCCTAGAATTCAGTCAAATTCATGATTCACTATATGATATTAGATCTAGGGTTTCTAAAATTTCATAATTACGTTGCGATTTAGTTGTCAGACTAATATAAATTAGATTACCATGCTTTTAAGGAATGGTTGCTTAGTAAGTTACATAAAACGCAAATGCTTATCGTGTAGATTCTTTAGTTCATGAATTACACTAGTTTATTCAGATATACATGCCTCCTTTAGGAATATTTCATTATCAGTACATTAATGTTGCATTTTCAGTTAGCATGTCAGTCTTTTGAGCTATTTAGTATTACCAAAATTTAGTTGTAATGTAATACTTACATAACCAATTGGAGTAGGCTCAAAATTGAGTGGAATAAGGGTTAGTAATCCTAATAGTCTCATAACTACGTGCCCCCCTAGGATAAGTTCTCTCTATAGGCAACATAAGTTGTGACATCACTATCAATGCCTTTATACCCTTCGAAAGGTATATTGGTATATTGGGCCTTTTGATGGTGTGATTGTAAGATTGCGGAAATTTTTATATCTAGTGAAGAGCCTAATAGGTATTTAAGAATGCATATTGGGGATAGATAGACATTCCAATGCCCAATATTGAGAAATATTAAGCATAATATAGAAAATTGGCTAAGGGGTAATAGCCAATTTCTATATAATACCCAATTAACAAAATAGTGGGTATATTAGAAAATATTGACATAAAGGGTGTTAGCCATATATCTCAATGATTAATAAGTATTGTTTAATAAATGTACCGACAAAGGAGACCCTAAGCTAAAATTCAGAATTCATCACATGAATGCCACCACATTTGTACTGCATCCGTGTCAAGCCTAGTAAGCGCTAATCATAACCTTTTAAAATGATCATGTAGAGTGAGCAACTTGCCAAAAGGACAATAGTGAGGGTCCTGTACTAATAATTAAACATTTCCCAAAGGACCTAAATAAAGTTATTAGGAACGAGACAACCAAACCCATGTGCCAGTTACATGAGCAAGACATGTGAAAGAAGCTTTCAAAAGAGGGGACCACCTAACTCGAATTGTTGTTAGGGATAGTTGTTAAAAATGGAAAACGTTCACAAGGGAACAACTCCATGTGGGGCCCTAACCTCCATACCAATTATTACTTAACCTCTGCCTAATAACGAAATAACCTAGGACTAACGAATTGGAACCCATTAGTGCACCTCCAAACCTAGGATCAAATCGGGTTGACAACCCAACCTATAACTCGTTAAATGAAAAACCTAGTACCTAAGCTAAGGATGGTCCAAAAGGTTAGTTTATGGTACTAACAACTTTTAGTGATATCTTTAGTAATTTCCCTAGGTTACCTCATTAATCATTTTATAAATAAAATTAATTATTAATTTAAAAGGGCTAAAACAGAAAATAAAAAGGAAATTTTAAAATTTCGGTTAAGAACAAGAAAGAACACCTGTACCTAACCTAGATGGTCCAAAGAGTTTTGTTAGATCCTAGACTTAAGGGTAACTTTAGTAATCTATATAGTTTAACCTTAATTATTTAATTTACAACTTAATAATTATTTAAAGGGGAAAAACCGAATCACAAAACAATTTCCAGATTTCTGTTAAAACAAGAAAAAGACACCTAGTACCAACGTGCTAGGATGGTTCCAAGGATTTTTTTTGGTCCTAAAAGACTTAGGTAATTTAGTAATTACCTAGGTACCTAATTAATTAAATTAGCATTTAATTATTTTGTTTTAAATGATCAAAAACGAAATCCTTACACTAACTAGTATAGATTCAAGAAACATCCATATTACTTAACCTAGGATGGTCCTAAAGGGTTGATTATATTTCCAACGACTTGGGGGTACTTAATACCAGAACCTAGGTCGAAAATTAATTAAATAAGGAGCTAATTAATTAATATAATTCACAATGTTGACCGAAACCATAGTCAACCATTTTTCAAGATTTGACTAAGTGTTATGTTCTCCTAATCATTCATCAACTTATGAGGGGCGTTTTGGTAATTATTTTAATTCTTTTATTAAATTAACTTATTAACTACGTGGTCTAATTCAAGATCATCCTAAACCCTAAAAATCACATCAAAAACTCAAATAAAAGGAGCACGCAAACTTCGAAGCAAACGAACCCAAGAAAAAATGTGAAATTTATCAATTTCTCCTAGTGCGATTTCAAGGTTTCTTTCCTCCAAAGTTTTCGTTCAAGGTGGATTCGTAGATTAAGGTTATCATAAGGATGGGTTTTCTATCCTGACTTCTTTCTCCAATAGAACTTTATTTCAAATGTTTAAATATCTTGAAACTAAGGGTGTTTCCCGTCGTTCTTTGTCGAACCTCCTTCCCTTTTCCTCCTTGTTACGATTTCAATGTTGAAATAGGTTTAGAAATCAATGTTGTTGGTATGTGGTAATGTCTGATATTATTGTGAAATGGTTTTTGATTACTAATGATGGAAATAACCTATTAATTGGGACTTGTTTTGATGCTAAGTGTGATTATGTAATCAAAAGAATGATACTATGTAAAAAGATATTTTCAAAAATATTAGTATGAAGATGTATGGTCCCTTTTAATGCAGCTGGCTGTTAATCTGACGTCATAAAGATGATATATTCATCAAAAGCTAATATGATTCTTTTCCAAGATTTTAAAAGCGTTATGCTATATGTTAATAAAGGTTTGGCTAAATAGAGTCTTCATGAAAGCATAGTTGAATGAATGTTTTTGGTTATGCCACAGTAAACTGAATAACAATGTTCTTGCCCAAAAGTTGAATTGAATTGGCTTAAATTATTGCCTTTTAAATAATGATGTAAAAATTGGCTAATGAGAATAGTCTGAAAACTATCTTTGAATGAATGTTTTGGCTTGTGCCAATAAATTGGCTATAAAGTCCATTTCCCCAAATTTTCTAGGCCATACTAAAAAAAAAATTTACTCTATCTTATTTGCCCCATACTAATAAGTCAAACTAGCATGACCCTCAGAACAAATGAATCCATACTAAGGGTATGTCAATTCAATTGGAAAGTCCCAACATACCCTAGAGCTATCTTATATGACAAAATGATGGAATGCCAAATGAATAAGCCATCTAAGTATTCATGAATCATAAATAAGGGCATGGCCATTCCTTGGGAAACTCCAACCTGACTCTACATGCATGAAATAGGTAACTACATGATCTCATTGATGAAGTGCTCTTGTGTCTATAAACGATGGTAAATAATCTACTAACTAAATAATTAGGTTTACGTGAGTTTATGTCTAATTAAGGGGTCTAAATTAAGAGGTAGTGACCAAATGGGGTGTTAAGGAAGTGTGACAAGTCTCACCTACACCTAACTACTATGTCGACAGAAAACAAACGTATGAAGGTGTTTGAAATGTGAGAGACAAATCAAATTAATACCTAAGGATGATTGTCCGGACAATTCTGATTCATCAATTTAAAGTAAGGATCACAATGTAAGGATAATTCAACATTTCATCACTGTAAAGTAAGGATTCCAAGTAATCAAAAGATTAAATAAATCTCAATCACATTATATATATAGTGTCGACAATTCAACCTTAATACTAGAGAGATATAAATTCATCTAATGAGCTCTGACAACCTCCATGCTAGAAGAAGCAAGCTTCGATATGTATGAGTTGAATGTCAATAGGAAACTTACACTAACACCGTAGGCTAGTTATGATTGTGATTAGCGTGGTTTCTTTCAAAAGCGAGGTTCACGTACTTCTCATGAGATGAGGACCTGTCCACCAAGGTGGGTATGGGTCTCCCTAAATCTCCTAGTCTTTGAACTAGGCTTCCAACATAGGTAACTAGCCAGTGGTTTTCCACTTTAGCGAGCTAGGGATGTTTTGGTTTCACCTTGACTAGTGGCTCTACCTCTTAAACCGTATTTCATGATGCTCACATGATCTATGTCGGTTAAGGTTGGAGTTCCTCAAACTATGAAAGATAATGAAACGAACGATATCGAAGGTGTTTGTGCAAGACAATCAAGAGGTTAAATCAGATTAAGAATGACATTAGGATATCTTGGTCATTGCACTTCATGATCTAGATGAGAAGTCCTTTAAACTTCATCCTAGGTATACTGGTTTTTTACATCCGCCTACAAATGGAATGAAATGAATAATTGAAGTAGCGAATCAACGAATGAAGTTATGACTGACACGACCTGAAGTATATTCTAAGACTTCCGTGCGCACTTGACAACTTACCTACACAATCAGTCATGAATCTTGTAAGCTCAGTAGAGCTTTTAATACTAAATCTCTAAGAGAATTAAAGAAAGATTTAAAGAGCTTTGGGAAAATGCTTGTATTATACTTAGAAGACTTGCTTACAACATTGCTTAGTTTGGTGATGATTTACAAATGAGAGCCCCCTATTGATACTAAAACCTAGGGGCTAAGTGTAAATAAAATTACTTATAAGTCCTTCCTAATAGTTACACTTTTGGGTCCCTATTCTTGAAAATCCACACTTCCAAAATATTACCAAATCATGTACAAAAATAATCTAAATTATTCTAGAGAATTCTAAGGAATTCTCTAGTCTTCTTGATTAATCTAGAAGGTTCTAGAGTTCTCCGCAAATCTCTCCAATACTCTAGCCCCTTCCGCGTCCTCCGGATACAAAATTTAACTAGGATGTGGCGGGACGTAACACTCTCCCCTACCTATTAATGTGATGACCACGTCGTATCGTCATTTCATTGGTGACCAAGTCTTGTCTTCACGTACCACGACCAATAGTCCATTTACTCGATCAATTCCCTCGCGCAACTCTTTCAATTGCTTCTTCATCTCTTCTAACTCGGCCTCACGATCTACCTCCTTCCTAGGAGGTAAGCGCCTCGGCGGCCTCTTTGGCATCACAATATTGTTCCCTCTTGGAACCTTCTTCCGGAACTGTGGCAAGGACTTCTTACCACCATTCTCTTCTTTCGAACTTGTAATGGTGTCTAAAAATGTCGACTTCTCCCTTCTTGGTTTTTCTCTTGAGTTGCATGTTCATATAGTCCGTACTTCTCCTTTCGTCTTTGTGGCCTTAACTTAGACACCAATGTATGTTCCTCCTTCTCCATGACCAGAAGTCAAAGTCATTGGAGGTAAGGATTCAATCACTCTGCGTGACAAACGGCCTGGAAGAAACTTCCCTGCCAAAGAATTATATCAAAGAGATCTAAAGAAGGCGACAGTTAAATGGGTTTATCTGGCCAATCGTCTAGAGTGATGCTTCTCCCATGAACGACTCCCTCACAGGAGTCGTGTGTGCATTGACCATCATAACTTGGGGCGTTACTTGGACTGTTAACACATACCCAACCTGTCGCTGTCAAGTTTCCCCCCCTTGTTCAGATATTTGGGGGCTCTGACACCTGTGTCGAGACCATAGCACCTGTGGTAGTCCCCATTGATTGTGATGGTCGACATACTGCAGCGCGCATACTCTGGCTCTATGCTTTCTTGTATAGCCCCCATAGTTTCCTTATTAAGCCCACTGTGCGTCCTCTCCCACCTTTTTCTTGCTCCTGTGATTCTTTCTCATTCCGGCTCTGTCGCACGATAGAACCTAGCTCTTCAGTTTCGGGTGCACCTGCATATGCCCATTCGGCCCCCACATATGTAAAACCAAACCTCTTTTGGAAACCTCTGTATTTCCTCTCCGGTGTTGACATGACATCCAGACTTCTTGGCATCGGACTTATAGGTATCATGCTTCTTAGGATCTGGCCGCTTCTCCTAGCCTTTGCCACGATCTCCCCCACCATGGTCATGACTACCTCTCATCTTTTCTCCTTCGGCTCTGTCGGTATTCTCGTGCCTGAAGTCTGTCAATATTTTGGCCTACGTGATGGCTTCATCAATCGTCCTGAACTGTTGGCGTTCCAACTCTGCCCTGGACCAACTTTGTAGACCATCCATGAAGTGGAACAACATATCTTCATCCGTGAGATTGGGAATCTTAAGCGTAAGGGTCTTGAACTCCTGCATATATGCGGATATGCTTCCCGTTTACTTCTGTTCCCTAAACTTGCGCTTCGACTCATTGATGATGTTGTTATTGTAGAAGGCTTTCTTGAATTCTTCACATAATTGCTCCCACACGTTGATGGTGCATGTCCCCTTCCTTATCTCATCGTCTTTGCGCCTCCCCCATAGCATGGCCATCTCCAAAAGATTCAACACAGCTGTATTGATCTTATTTTCATCGTTCTTCACTCGATTACACTTGAAGTAATTCTCCAAGTGCCACAAGAAATTCTCCACCTATTGCGCGTCACGGACGCCTTTGAACATAGGTGTCTTGGGAGCCTTGACCTTGGCCTCCCTATATCGGTCGAACGACGACAATGTTCCAACTTCTGCACCTTCCTTTAGTGCTTTTATCTCGGCCTTCATGGTCTCAATCGTGCTCATCGCCTCCATGATCTGACACTCCAAGGAAGTGATGGTCTCCTTTGCGTTCAGCACATCCATAAGCCGACACTCCAAGGAAGTGATGGCCTCTGTCATCTCGAACTCGACCCGATGGCGTCCCTCCAACTCCTTTCGGATGTTCTCGTTCTCTTCACGGGTGAAGTCCTTCTTAAGAGTCTTGAACTTGCTTTCAGTCACGTTCATGCGCTAGCCTAAGATATCGATGACTTTTCTTGCCACTTCCACCCTTGCGACCCATTTTTCTCCGGCGGTGACGTCTATGGAATCTTCGCCTATTTCTTCGTCACCTGCCTCGACAGTCAATAGTTGGTGAGATTTTAGCGCCTTTCTAGGTGTGAACTCGGGAAGCACTTGATGTTTCTTCCCCTTTCAGTTCTTCTTTCCACCATCTATACGGACGTTGGTGGTGCTAGCGTCGTTTACGTCTTCACTGGTAGCCATTATCTTATAATCAAACCTGCTCTGATACCACAATGTCACGGACTTAAAGTATTTTTTAAGACTCCGTGCGTCACTTAACAACTTACTCATGAATCTTTCACGATCTTGTAAGCTCAAGTAAGCCTTTAAGACTTAGATCGCTAAGAGAATGTAAAGAAAGACTTAGACAGAACTTTGGAAGAAGGCTTGTATTATACTTGGAAGACTTGCTTACAACTTTGCTTGGTTGGATGATTTACAAATGAGAGCCCCCTTTTTATACTACTACCTAGGGGCTAAAGTGTAAATAAAATTTACTTACAAGTCCTTCTAATAATTACACTTTGGTCCCTATTCTAGAAAAGTCTACACTTCGTAGAATATACCAAATCATTCAAGAAAATATCTAAATTATTCTAGAGAATTCTAGGAACTAAAGCTCAACAGAACCACGTTACGTAGTTTCTTCTTATGGTTTTGAAACGGGCCACAATCATGACTTAGAGACTATGCGATGGTAGAAAATTCTCCCTTCTTCTAATTTTTATCATGTTATCTAGAGCTTTGACACTTTGTGTCATTATAAGTATATAACTTCCTTCTTGTGTGAATGCGTAGAAGAATACACACAAGAATTAAGATGACCAAGTGGTGTAAGGCGCCAGACTAAAGATCTGGCCTTCCCAGGAAGGGGGCATAATGGAAATGCCCAACATGGACGAAAGATGTGTGGTGAGTGTGTTTGTTGGCATGAATTTGAATGCATGGTAATGTTTAAAATCCTACTATGAGTATTCATGAGGAGGAGAAGGATAGGTTGGATGCATACCAACTCAAGAATATGTCTTAGACATGGATTAGCTTCATACTGTTATGCTATAATAGACTATATAGATAGGGTAGTAAGCTTAGTTTCCAAATGAGTTTGTTTTAAAATGAGAAGGGCGTGGTTCGAATGGTAAGGTTGGGGATAGAATTTAAAAATCTGGGGGAGGAATTTAGAAGTGGGAATGGGGGATCTCGTGGAAGATGGGGTTTTTTTGTGCTCCCAGGCCAAGGCATATGGTCAGCCTCGGCAAATCCTTATGTTGTAGCCTAAACCCCCAATATAAATGGTTTCTAAGCGTTGAAAGGTAAGACAGGAACAAGAGAAGAGGTCCGAGGATTGGTATGGTAACTTGCTTGTCTTCTCCTTCCTATTTAATTCAATTATTCGATCCAGTATCTACCTTGTCTATGGTTAATCTTTGGTGGCTAACCCTTTGACTACTACTTCCTTAGATCTTACATTACCGTTTCTAGTTGGTCTCCCCCTCCCTACGAGACAGTGTTAAGAAGGCTAAAAAAGGGGTATAGAGAGACGTTAGATGGCATAAGTGTCAGTCCCTTTGAAATGATGTGGGTGTCATTAAGTTCAAATCTTAAGTCAACAAGATGTTATCTAAGAAGTTAGCTCTACTCTTCCCTAATTCCTTGTTTTATGTTTAAGAACTCTAAGTTTAAGTGTTTAGTCGAATTGGTGTTATAGGTCAGTAATCGTAAGTCTTATATATCACTAATGTGAGTTAAAATGATGTTAGTTTGCATTTCAATGTGCTTTTATTTGTGTAGCAGAGACCTTTTTCTGTGTTGGCATATTTGTGATATCCTTACTATAAGTTGATTGAGAAGGAATTCCTCAATCTCAAATTAGATAATCTTGAATCATATGCATCATCCAATAAGTGTGAATTTAAATATTCACAAAGAGAACGTTTAAGGTGACATAATTTCAAAAGCACACCGCTTTGTTTAAGTGATGTGTAGTGTCATTCCAAGGGACGAAGGTTTCCCCAGGGTGGAATTAATGGTAAACATTCCGGAAAATTTTATATTCTATTGAAAGCCCAATACTTCTTAAGAAATGTGTATTGTGATAGATAGACATTACAATCCCAAATATTAAAGAAATATGGGCATAGTAGAAAATTGGTTACGGGGTAACAGCCAAATTCTAGTAATAACCTATAAGCAAAATATTGGGTATAATTAGAAAAATCCATTATCATTTAAATGGTGTTATCCATATCTCTAGTATTAATGGCTTGTTTAGCAATGTATCTGCAATGAAAGCCTATGGTTAAAATGTTCAGAACTCTTCCCGCCTTCTTTTCACTCTTCTTCAGTTTCAAATGTCATCATGTCAGTGATTCTGGAGACACCAGTGTCAAGCCGTAGTAACCCTAAGTACATAACCATTTTAAAAAAATAATGATCATGTAGATGATCAGTACCCACGGACATAGTGAGATCTTTGTACATAAGGAAACATTCCGAAAGGAACCATAAATAAAATAGTTAGGAAAGGCAATAAACCCCATGTGGCACTCACTGTGCAAGACTGTGAAGATCTACCAAAAGGAGGGGGGACTACCCTAACCGAATTCGGTTAAGGTAATTAGGGGAAAAAACGTACAAAAGTGACAACTCCCGTGTGGGGCCCGAACCTCTATACTATTCAGACTCTAACCACTTCCCTAAATAACTAAATAACCTAGGACTAACCCGAATGGACCCATTAGTTGCACCCCACAACCGATGAACAAAACCGGGTTTTACACCACCTATTACTAGTTTAAAGAGACAACCTAGTACCTAACTATGCTAGTCCAAAAGGTTAGTTATGGTCCTACCAACTTCCGGGGTACCTAGGATAATCAAAGGTTAAGTTATGGTCCTACACATAGTGTACTTTCGTAATCCCCTAGTTACCTAATTAATTAATTTAACAACATTCTGAATTTAAAAGGGCTAAAACCGACAATCAAAGGAAATTTTCTCAAATTTCGGTCAATAAAAGAACGGACAAAGTAGTATCTAACCTAGAATGGTCAAACAGTTTAGTTAAGATCCTAAAGACTTAGGGGTAATTTTATTAATTACCCTAGGATAATTAATTAACGATTAATTCTAATTATTTAATTTAAAGGAGGGCCCAACCTAAATTACAAAAATTTCCTGTATTTCGCTTAAACAGAAAAGATACTATTCCCATAACCTAGGATGGTACAAAGGATTGGTTATAGTCCTACTAACGACTAAGGGTACTTTAGTAATTACGTTATATCACCTAATTAATTAAATTAGAAATTTATTAATTGGTTTACATCATCAAATGAAATCCTTACCAACCTAGTTATAATTCAAGAAACCTCCTAGTACCTAAACCTAGGATGGTCCTAAAGGCTTGATTATTGTTCAATGACTTAGGGGTGTTTAGTACTCTACACTAGGTCCCCCTAAATTAATTAAATTAAAGGATTATTAATTATTACTAAAGTCCAAATGTTTGACCGAAATCATAGTCAACAAACACAATTGCATTTTGACTAATTATTGTGTTCTCGTATCTTTAGGCAACTTAAACTTAGGAGGGGCCTTTGGATTGGTTAATTAGTTTTTAAATTAACTTTTAAACCGCTAAGTGTTATAATTAAAAATAAAGTTCTTACCTAAAAAGCAGTTTCAAACTCAAGAAAGGTGACGCCCAAAACAGTAAGCAAAACACGGCAAGAAAAAGGTATAAAATTTAGTCAATTTTCTAAGCGATTTCAAGGTTTCTTCAAGTCTCGTTTCTAAGTGGTATTCGTAAATTAATTCATACCTAAGGTCTTGGTTGCCTATCCTAGACTTAACTTTCTCCAGAGAACTTTCTTTCGAATGATTCAAAGATCTTGAACTTGATTGTTTCCCCGTCATTCTTGTCGAACTCCTTTCCTGTAATGCTTGTTTAACTGATTTAAATGTTGAATAGTTATTGAAACAAGTTTGTTGGTATGTGGCTTGATGATATTAATGTGTAAATTGTTTTATTATATTAATATGATTGAATGAACCTATAATTGGACTTGTTTGATGCTAAGTTTATTATGTGAATTAAAGAATGATACTATGTTAAAGATATGTCCAAAATGTTATGTATGATATGTTATGGTATGTTGTGCTACTTGATGTTAATATCACTTTATACAGATGATACATTCATCAAATTTAAATATTATTCTATCCAAGATACTTAAATAGTTAATGCCAAGTTATTTTATAGGTTTGGTAAAAAATCTACATGAAAATCATAGTTGATGATGTTTGGTAATTACACTAAAATGGTTAACATGTCTGCCAAAAGTTTATGGAATGTGGCTTACATTATTGCACTTTTTAAATTATGATGAAAATTGGCTAATGAAATCAATTTCAATTTTCTAGGACAATCTAAATTTACACCAACTTGTGTGCTCATATAGATGCAATGTCAATTAAGCATGACCCACAGACCAAAATAATCCATACTAAGGGGTAGTAATATTCATGACAAGTCCTACATACCTAATCTATCTTATTGACTAAAATGTCGAATTGCCAAATGTGAATAGCACTCTAAAGTAAGTTGAATGATCCTAACTAAAGGTATGCATCACTGGGAAAACTCCCAACATGCTCTAAATGAATGCACATGAACTCATTACACATTGAATTAAGTGGCTCACGTCCATGAAAGAGATGAATCTACCTAACTAAAGTAAGTAAAAACGTCATTATAAAACATATTAAAGCATTGCTAAATTAAGAATTAATGTCCAGAATTGGGTGTTAATGAAGTGAGCCACAGTCTCACTACACCTAAGCTACTATGTAAAAGAATACCTAACGTATGAAGGTTTTTAGAATGTTGTCGACTAGCCTGTTAACACGACGGATGATTGTAAGGACAATTCATACTTCATCAATGTAAAGTAAGAATGATAGTAGAGGGACAATTCACATTTCCAGCAATGTAAAGTAAGGATGACCAGTCATTAAATGAGTAAAAAAATCTCAATCAGATTATATATGTAAGTAAGGACAATTCATACTTAATTCATAAAGAAGATATGAGAAATCATATAATGAGGTATGACTACCTCATGCGAGAAGCAAGCTTCGATGAATGTTGACTTAAAGTAATAGGAATTTTGAACTGAGCATCGATAATCGGGCTGTTTGTGTGTGTTATGCCTCTTTCATGAATGTGGAGTTCCCTTAAGTCTCCATGAGATGAGAACCGGTCCACCAAGGTGGTATGGGTTCTCCCTAATCTCCCTAGTCTTTGAACTATGCTGCAACATAGGGAACTAGCCAGTGGTTTCCACCTAAGCGGCTAGGAATTTTAGTTTCACCTTGGCCAGTGGCTCCACCTCTTTTAAGTATGGGAACGACAAACCGATTTTCATAAGCTCACATGATCTATGGCCGTTAAGAATTGGAGTTTCCACCCCCCTTTTAAAGTATGAAATAGAATGAACAAACGATACCGAAGGTGTTTGTGCAAGACAATCAGAGTGAAATCACATTCAAGTAAATGACATTATACTTCTTTCTTGTCAATTGTACTTCATGATTATCCTCGATGAGAGTACTTAAACTTCCTCCTAGGTATAGATGTCTTACATCACTTACGAATGAGGTGATCATGAATATTTGAGGTACCCAATAAACTGAATATAAAGCGGACTCCTTTCTTGTTTGCGAAGAAGGACCTCGGTTTAGGTCCCCTAGTGTTGGTGCCAACCGCGTAGACTTGTTGTTTGCTTTAGATGTCTTTTATAATATACATACAAATTCCAAGATCTTCTTATATTACTTATAAATGTATAATATGTAAAATAATGAAAAGCTTTAAATAAATCACTCCCATAACATCCCTAACATGAAAGTATGAAATTAATGGAATGATCAATACAGATAGCTTATGAAATGTAGGATGAATATATAGTGGGTAAATGAATGACTTCTAAATATAATCAAATCAGTCCAATGAAGTTTACAATAAGTAAAAGTATAGCCTAATATGAGCTCATGTCATAAAAATGAACAAATCCAAATAAATTGGCTTTAATAGCTTCCTGTATCATGAAATATAAAAGACATAAGAATTCAATATGTTTAGCCAAAATAATGTAACTAATTTATTTAGGCCAATAAAGATTTGGATTATAAAGATTCATGCCCAAATTAAGCAAGATCATAAAGCTTTAGTGAATTCCCCCAAGAACTATGTCAATTAATGCAATCAACAAAGAATAGTATATTTCAATAAGTATGTGACTTATAAAGATTTCATTCCCAAATTTAGTTAAGGTCATTTCCTTAATCTCTGAATAATTACTTAATTCAATGTTTGGTATGGGACTGACAATGAATCCACGTGCACTTGTATGTACCCATAGACCAAGGGAGTTATTGAACTAGACACAACAAGAAGAAAAAGACTGAAAAATAATCTAAGTGTACAAACAGGAGCTCTCAGCCTATGAGGATATAAATCAAAAATCTTCTCCCGAGTTGTTCCAAAATTATGTTGATGATAATAATATATTATAATCATATAGGAAATTATTTGTGTGCTTTTAATGCATTAAAATACATCATATTCATACCAAAATCACAACCAACAAATTAAGAAAGTCTAGTGACTACACTTTCCAGAAATAACATGTCATTGAGGAACAACTTTCCTTGATCATGCATAGCTTTTATGTGTTAATGTGTGAATACAACCCATACTTAGTCCAAGTGTTACTAATAATCCTACTATTTTACTATTATATAGATGCAGGTTAAGGACAGATTGAACGACTCTTGAATTGGTTTTTGGACATCAGCGCGTTTCTCCAGACCATTTGGTAGTCCTATTAATTTTTTAGGATGCTATAGTTTTTAGTATATCCTTAGAGTACATAGATTAGTGGATGTTGTCCCATAGTTCTTCATACGTTAAATTTCGAAGCAATGTATATAAGGTCGTTTTTGGCACTGTTAAGATTGATATTTCTTGATTTGAATGAATCCGCAATTGTTAGATGGTTGTTTATACTTCATACGTTTAAGAAGTTTGAATTTTCTCCGCTAAAATTAACCACATGAATGTGATGAATGCATAGAGGGCTTGGTAATTGACCGTCTGAAGGTCCCCCTACGCTGGTGCGTATTCACATCCAGAATCTTAGGGTTCGTGACAAGTGAATACTTGGACTCTCAAATAACTCTCATGGTTTTATATTGGGTGAAGTTAGCTCCATCAGTCATGATCTAAGGCATTGAATTAGTTTCAGTTATGTACAAATTTAAACGTCCTTCAATCAGTTTTGTCTTGGTCGTTGCATTCAACTAGCTCAATATTATTTATATTTCAGTATTTCCTTCACGTTCAGATTATATCATTGTTTTATTCAAATATATATAACATTGATTAGTTTTATCCAATCGTACATGCTTAATTACTCATGTACTGACACATACTCTGCGCTACATCTTCTTGTGATGTAGGTTTAGGTTCTCGGCATACAGATCATGCATAGATCTATTTTTGATCTCTAGTTTAATAATATCAGCGCTGAGTCCTAATTCCTTGAGAACAATTGATATGTGTATGATTTATTTTCCAAAATATCTTTAAGTATGATTATGATATGCTAGTAGGGTTAGCTTGCGGTAGTTGGTACTCCACGTCCTATGTTACATCAACGGGTATCTTTGGGGCATCTCACATTTAATGGATTCCAGTGTGGGTCCCACTTTCTCGTTTTCACTCAATTTTTGGGTCTTTCTCTATCTATTTCAACTTTTATGTCTAAATTTCCATATTGAGATTGTAAAAAAAATGACGGTGCTCAGCGGTGATTTGAAAAGGAGAGCCCGAGTTTAGTAGTTTTTAAGCGTGCGTATTATACTTTGGGGTAGGTTACAATGCACTTGTTCTTACATTAAAATTCCATAGATAATGTTTTCCATTTATTGAACTTTTTTGGGATATTTTTTAAGAGTTGAGATTATATTCCATATTATTATTATTTTTATTCTCGTTTGCACCTTATGCTAGTTTAGATTTTGGGAAACCTTATTTTAGGTTGGACTTTGCTTTTTGTGGCATTTGTTTTTCGTCTCTTAGGAGTTGTTTCCCCTTACTTGTTGGGTAGTCGGTTCAATTAAATTCTTGGAATGAGTCTAGGGTGACACGTAGCTTTTAGGGGTCGCTTGGTGTTGCGGATAAGATAAAATAGTCATGGAATTAACTTTTTATTGTCTTATTTGGTTACACAAGATGGCGTGACTTATCTCGCTATGAACAAATAGTACAGGAATAAATTATCCCTGCCTCTTGGTGGAATCAGAATTCCAAGATAAATTATCATGCAATAATATAATTCTAATGAAAAAAAACCCATTATATCCTTTTAATTAGTGCAGTTCTTTTTCTATTTTTGTTGTATTAGTGCATTTTTTTCCACATTTTGCTATTTAAATTTAGTTTTTACTGTTTCATTACACATATGCTGTTTTGGTTCATTTTTGTGAGTTCTTTTACTATTGTGTTGACACAATTTTTGGTAAGTATTTTCTAGTTTTGGTCATTTTGATGCAAATTTAATCCTTCTATGCCTGTCTAAATGCAATTTATGATTCTTTAGCAATCAAATCCAATATATCAAAATGAATATACAAAGATTAAAATATTAAGATTTTATCATTATATATGCATGCAGCATGTACATTTAATGTTTTTGCGCATTTTGGCTAAGGGTAAAAATTGTTAATTTTTTGTGGAATAAAATATTATTTCACCAATATTTTGAGGAAAAATATAATGCTATATCATGGAAAATAAGCCTTCTTGAAGAATCGATAGAAACATAATAAATTGAGACATTTTTTCTAAACAAAAAACATTTTTTTAGAAAGTATGTGATACATATTATATCTAACACAACAAACCAAACAATCAATAAGAAATACTTTTTGGATACCGAATCCCATGATAAACAGTATCAATATAACTTATCTCATAATAACTTATTTTCAAACCAAAAAACCCCATATAACTTCTTACTAAGAGTATTTCTTTAGTTAGGTCCCCTTCACTTGTGCGGGAACCGTGTGGAGTTTTAAATCTTTGTGAGGTTTTCTCTTGTTATACTTGTAATTTTTAACGAAGTCCCTATCCTTTGTTTAGACTTTGATCCTTTGATTCATATTATCTCCATAGGATGGTGCAAATCACCTCAAAATTTTTGAACTAAATAGGAACCATCCTTTATTGTGAGTAGGATTGTACCAATGAATTTAAAATTTCATGACTTTTAAGGTCACTAGATGTAGCACCTTGAGATCGAAGAAGAACAAGAGAAAATCATTCAAGTCATACTAAATTCATTTATATTTTGGGTCAACTTTAAATGAACATAACTCTTATCACATAATTATTTAGGCAGAATCCAAGGTATTAAATGAAAGTTCTTTGAATTATTTTAACAGGGCTACCAAGTTTGCTAAGATTTGACTATGGAAGAGTGAGATATGATCTTTTGAAGTCTTGTTTTCTAATTAAGGAAAGTTATCTGAAAATAGTGAAGGGGTATTATTGTCTTTTCCTTACCTAATTTTTTTAATTCATCTTTAGTAAGGTTTTAGGTGTCTAATCTCATTAGGTTTCAGTTTTATAATCCTAATATACACCAAGAGTTTCAGTTGAGAGTTAAATAAGAGAAAAGAAGATAAATGAGGAGATTAGTATTGAGTTCGTTCACCCACATACCAATCATTTTATTTTCGACAAAAAATTTCATTGTTAAAGTTGAAAGATTAGAGTTCTTGTCAAGTGTTCTTGATGTCATTCAAAATCTTATTTTGTTGGATTTTTGATGAATTTTTTAGATTAAAGTGAGAGGGGTGTATTAAGTATATTAGAGTGTACTTATGTTGAGTAATTTAATCTAAGTGATTGGGGAAAAACCCTTCGATTCTAGGCGAGTTAGGATCAGAAAATGAGAAAAGAAACACGTCATGTTTTCTAGGTTGGGAAATGGCATGCTGTGCCAGCCAGTGTGCCCCAAATTATGTTCTACAGTTTAGGGGTGGGCGCCCCGCACCACTCGTGTGCCAGGGTCTCTTGCCCAGTCTAGTTTGCAGTCGATAACTCTGTTTGAGTTCTTTTAAAGTGTACCTTCACTTCTTTTTGGTTACAAACATTCTTAAGTACTTCTAAACACCTAGAATTCATTCATAACCCTTGAATTCATAATTCTTATATAAGGTATAGTTCGGAGGTAAGTCTTTAGAGTTCTTTCGAACGTTTGAGAAAGTCCCTTTGAGTCTTTTTGATGAGTCTTCTACAACTTCTAATAAATTTTTTAAGACTCAAGTGAGTGGCATAGAGGAGAAGAACGTAATTCAAATAATTACAAATGATCACTTAATCTTCATATCATGAACCATAACTTGTGAATTGATAATTCATGTAGTTGAGTTCAATTGTGAAATCTTTGAAATCAACTATCGATTTGAGGTAAGTTTTGCTGAAGTAAGTATGATAATGAGAAGAGTCATATACTCGAGTTCCATATTATTATATAGACCCTTTAATGGAGTATTTCATGTCCATAAATTTGGCATGGTCCCCATAAATTGAGTATAATTAAGAGGAGTAGTATCTTCAAGTTCTAAGTCTTGAATATCAAGTTTCTAACCTTTTTGGGAGTATATTCCTTGTCATGGGACTATTACGTATGAACCTTATAAGTCAAGTAGTCTTGAGTTGAGAAGTATATTTGAGCCCTTGAGTTGATTCGTCCATGACCATAATTATGTATCAGCCCTCTGAGTCAAAATATTTTGAAGCGAGTATAACTATTGAAGTTATTGAGTTCTGAGTTGTTGAGTTTGGAGTATTGAGTTCTAGTTACGGTTTTCGAAAACCTTTAATTAAGTTGTTCAAGTCCATAATTCGTTATGTACATCATTTCAAGATGCCTTTTGCAATATTTTTAAACATGATTCAAGACTTGAGCATTGAGTTGAGAAAGAGTAAGAGTGAAATTCTTTTCTTCAAAAGATTATATGGGAACTACGTATTTCCAAGAGTAAAATATTTTCAAATACAAAACAAGAGGGGAAATATTAATTTCCAAGAGATCTTTTAATCTAGTTTTTTAGTAATAATCTCAAACCACAAAATGGCTATATTTTCAAACACATGAGTTTAGTATATTTTTTGGAGTAGTATTGAGAACCGATATGGGGAAGATTTCAAATAACTCAAGTCTCCTGTCACGACCGAAATCTATACCCCTGATGAGCAGGCGTCGTGACCTTTCAGATCGCAGACAATCCTACATATTCATTCTTACTTCATCTAGGTAATTTTAGCATAAAATTGAACTTTTGTCTTCTTACATCCTACATGCTAAACATTAACCTTAACAATCATAGCGTCAGAAATCACCATCAATATATCCCATAATCCAATAAAGAAAGAGTTCATAATTGCCTTAAACTTATTTTTGCAAAATGTTACCAATAATCCAAAGTAGGAAATGAAAGTGAAAAAAGCACTTGTTCCATTAAGCTAGATAATAACGGTAGACAATCCTACGAAAACTGAAGGGGCCTACCAAGTAATGGATTCAACGCTTCTCCACCTCTGATACTTGCAAAACGTAACTTGTAAAGCTCTAGCGTCACCTGTGCGTGCACCTAAAATATAGAGTTGTAGGGATTTACTAAACACTTTACTAAGTAGGGGTATATGCGAGCACACAACCAGGACAATGCATGAGTAAGATAGCTCTTTCCTACAACATGTGATTATCGAAAGTCAAGTCAGTGTACTTGCAAATTGGATAGTAATTCAGTTAGGCTTTCCAAAATTGTGAGGAAGTCATTCCATGAGAGTAACATGAATTTCATACTTACATATTACACCAACACATAAATATTTAAACATAGCACCATATATTGCTATTAGCACATAGCATGTTACCACATAGAACATTTCATAATGGCAATGAGACCTTTGTCATGACTTGACATTAAGACTTCCAGAATGGGGGCTCACATATGGGACCTCAACTACGGAGTGTTAATTTACAAACACAAGTTTTCTTCATCATTCCATACGTACTTCATTTGATTTCAGTCATAGGCTCGTGTGAACAACACCAGCTATACCTAGTATGTAGTTTAAGCACTTTCATGACGTGTTTGTTTGTGGCAATGATCAAGAATAACATTGTCATTACTTGAGTCTATCTAACCTATTGGTTATCGTATCCTAACACATTTTTGTATTGTTCATGTCATTATGTGCAATCATTGAGGCTGACCTCAATTCATTCATTGGGAACCTTTACTTTAACAGACATATCATGTGATCATCATGAATCCAGTGTCTCACCCACACTGAAAAAAGTTGATCAACTGGCAAAGTGACCCAAACTGCTAGCTATGGGAATTTTAAACCTAAACCCCGCCCTATCCCTAATTGGCAGTAATAGGGTTCGAAGCCTATGAGATATAAAGATACCTTACACCGACATGTTCCTGACCATCTCATCTCATGAGAAGTTTGGGAACCTCCGCCCTTCCGAAGAAGCTCAATCACAACCGCGAATAGCTATGTAATCAGTGCTCGGTATAAATTCCTTTATACTCAACTTATTATTCATGGAAAGATGGCTAATAGTAGGAGGACTCATAGCTCTAATAGATACTGCTCATCTCATCTCATCATAGTAATAAGTGTGGTTTATTTCAATACTTCATTAGAGTGTTTGCATAAAGACTTGTTTTCTCATTACATTTACACTCTCAAATGTGAGTTACATTTTGGTAACATTTACTTAGGATCATTTCCGATTGTTCTCATCTTTTAACATTAGCCCTCTAGTCATATGTCCATCACATACATTAACACCTAGCACGATTGCGCCTCATACTTACTCACCCCCATTTTGACCGTGAATGTATTGCATCTATGCTAATGCACTGGTCATTAGTGTGTTCACACTCGTACTTAAACCCTTCTAGGGTTACTTCAATTTTTTACATACATATTTGTTTCAATTATTCGTAATCGTATGCTAGACTTTATTGTCTATACATACTAGCCATGAGGCTTTTTATTCATATTCGTTAGTACTCATTCTTTCTAAGATTACGTAGTACCAACTTATGCATCTGTATGTAGCAAGATTTCAATTTCAATCTAAGTAGATAGCGCTATTCTTTAACATTTTATTCATTTCATGTAGGATTTAGTATCAATAATGAATTTGAGCAAGGGAACTTAAGTTTGAAATCCTTGGACATACTTAACATTTTTCCTGATTTTATTTTTTAATCACCTGACCTTTGACCCTTATAATCGAGCCCAACATCAACCGTCTATCTTTAAATTTTTCTTCCTTGGATTCTCCTCTTATTATGATGAAGGGTTATGGGTTTTCCTAACCCCCACAACTTCCTTTTATTTTCTTGAAAATTGTGGGTTGTCCAATTCACCTAGTACCAAGAGGTTTGTGGGATCAACCCCACAAACCTCTTTTTACTTTATCTCTTAATTTTGCGGGGCATTGCGGGTTGGTGGGTTGTGACACCCCCACCACAGCCTCCTCAATTATTTTTATTTTAAATTTTTTTTTTTCTCCTTAGTAGCAATTGGTGGTAGCAGGTGAGGTTTGGGGGGATCGCTCCCCCTCAGCCTCACTTTATTTTCCTATTTAATTCTCCCATTCCTCCTCCCTCCAAGCATTGAGTGAGGGTCGTGATTCGATTCACCCACGCCTCACATTCCTTCTTTAATTTTTATTCCCTCATTTGCTGTGTGGAGGTCATGGGTTCAATTCCCACGCCTCCCATTTTTTGTTTAAATTGTTACTCTTCCCTTTCTCAACTCTATAGGACCCCCATTTTCGAATCCCCCCAACCTCCTTACTTTTATTCAATTGTAAGTTGTCAACACGGTGAGGTCACAGGGTCGAATACTTGTGGCCTCACCCCATTAAAATAATTAATTTTTCCAGTTTCTTTCACTAAAAACTTTAGCCTAGGTTAAACTTCTAATTTTTTTAACTGGAAACTTAATCATTTTCTTACTTATTTTCATCAATTTTTCCACTTGAAAACCTAGGAAAATTCTTAGATCGTTAACACTTTTGGGGCGTCTTCAATTTCATTACAACCAACATATTGACACGCTCCAATCAGACCCACTTCCATTTTAACGATATCACGATTTACATAGTTTATACACGTAAATGACACAAACATTATCAAACTTGAAGAACTTGGGACCCTCATTCCAGAGTACATTCACTGTACCTTTTTGTTACCATACACAAACACTTGCTCAAACTTCGAATACACCTGGTTTTTCTTTCGTAACGTTTCAAAGTATAACAAACAATCATGTTCAATCACGAAATCATAACATAACATAAATCTACCAGCAATCCTACCCAACCAAACAATTCATTGGGAAAATCTAGTGATTGGGGCATGAAAAAGGGAAACAATCCTAGTTTTCGAATGAATGACGTAAACCTTAAGAGGTCTCTTGGGAAATGCAACAAGTAAGAAGAAAACCCATACCTTATTTTTATGTTCAAAACATGAAGTTTCTACCCAAACCCTCTTCAAAAATCACGTCCAAGCCAAGTTTTCAACACAAAACTTTTGACGGAAAAACACTCTCTTTGACTAACCTGTTCACTTATCTTGTTTTCTTATATTTTCGTGTAAGTTCTTCAAGTGTGAAGAACTCTAGTAATTTTTTTCTATTCTATTAGTTGTTTAGGCAAAGAGCAATTGTGAAAAACAAATAAAGAAATGTGAGAGAGATGAGCGTGAGAGAGTTAAAAGAGGTGAAGTTGTTTAGACTTAGTCAACTAGGATACTTAGTCATAAAAAAATTTTAATTAATAAATAAATAATAATTAATAATAAAAATATAATTTTCCTTTTAAAATCAGACATTAAATAATAATTTATTAAATTAATTCACAAATAAAAAATAACATTAAATCATTGCTCCCACCTAAGTTCGAACTCAGGTGGAGCAAGACTTAAATTCAAGAGCTCCATTTCGTCTCTCTCTACCCAATTTGCCCCTCGACCTTATTAAATAAATAATTAATTAAATTTTTAGGGTAATTAAGATATTACCCTTAGCCTAGAAAAAGACCATTTACCCTAGACCCTTCAAACCTAAGATTTCTTCTTTTTAAGTCCAGTAAAGACTCCTTCGAGTAAATCTTCTAATTCCAGAGACCTATATGGTTGGACCCAACCTTTACAAACTCAATTAACTCCCCAAGTTCGTTGTCTTGGCTGTAGTAAGGGTTCCAAGTTTTGGTTTTACGCGCATCAATCCGTGTGAACCGTGGTCTAATCATAGGCATTCTTGACACATTATGCCTTTCTTATCTTATTCATTTTTAGGGTTGTTACATCATTGCCCCTTTAGGAACATTCATCCTTGAATGAAACTACCACTATCTAGCGTAATGCTAGTCAGATCATAACATAATTACTATGCATATCCAAGCAATAGCAATAAATTATGGAGAGATAAGGAAACTTAAACTTAAGAGTAGGAAGTTTAACCTCAAGATCTTAAAACATGAGGGTAACAAGATCTCATGTTGGCCTCAGCCTCCCACGTGAAACCCTCAACAATATGATTTCTCCAGAATACCTTCATTGTGGAAATCTCTTTGTTCCTCTTCCACTTGACCTGTCTGTCTAAGATCTCAACAGGTATCTCCTCATAGGATAAGTCTTCATCGACCCTTAAACCTTCCAAAGGTAGAATCGATGTTCGATTACCTAGGAAATTCTTTAACATGGATGCATGAAAGTCTGGATGTACAGAAACTAGCTCCTCAAGAAATGCCAACTCATAGGCCACCTCCCCAACACCTTGTAGGATCTCGTAAGGCCCAACATACCTCGAACTCAACTTCCCCTTCATGCCAAACCTCATCATCCCCTTCATAGGTAATATCTTTATATAGACCTGGTAATAAACATCAAACTCTAAGATCAATAGACTTCAAAGGGATACAGTGGGCAGACTTAGTTAATTTGTCCATAATAACCCATATGGAGTCATATTGTCTCCTAGTCCTCGGAAGACCAACCACTAAGTCCATATTAATGGCCTCCCACTTCCAAGTCGGAACCTCAATAATCTAAGTTAGACCGCAAGGCTTAAGATGTTTTTCCTTAACCCGATGACAATTAGGACACTTATCCACATATTCTGCAATGTCCTTCTTCATGCCATCCCACCAATAAATTTGCTTAAGATCATGATACATCTTGGTGGAACTTGGATGTATGGAATATATGGAATCATGGGCCTCTACAACAATCATGGTCCGCAAATCATCCACATCTGGTACACACAGCCTTCCTTAATACCTAAGTATGCCATCACCTCCCAAAGCGAAAGACTCATTCATCTTTATCAACACTGAGTCCTTCATCTCCATCAACACAGAATCGAGATGCTGACCCTACTTGAATTCAACTATCAAGGATGATTCAGAACTAGGATTAACTGATACACCCTCACTAGTAGAGTCAACCAATCGCACACCTAGTATGGCCAATTTGTTTACATGTTTCGCTAACTCCTTATTTTCATCCTCAATGTGGGTTGTACTTCCATTGCTCAAAGCATCAGCTATAATATTAGCCTTACCTGGATGGTAGTGAACATTCATGTCATAAACCTTCAACAGCTCCAACCATCTCCGCTGACGTAGGTTTAACTCCTTCTGTGTTAAAACGTACTAGAGACTCTTGTGGTCTGAGAACACATCCACATGCACTTCATACAAGTAGTTCCTCCACAACTTAAGTACAAATACCCCAGCTACTAACTCCAGGTCATGAGTGGGATAATTCTTCTCATGAACCTTGAGTTGTCTGGATGCATAAGATATCACCTTACCACCCTGCATAAGAACACAACCCAAACCTACCCTAGATGCATCACAATAAACAGTGTAATTCTCACCTCACTTAGTCAAAGTAAGAAGCGGAGCTGAAGTGAGTCTGTCCTTGAGCTCTTGGAAACTCTTCTCACAAGCCTCCGTCTATTCAAACATGGACTTCTTCTTAGTCAGAGCTCTCAGTGGGGCGGAAATGGAAGAAAAGCCCTCCATGAACCTACGGTAGTAACCAACCAATCCCAAGAAGCTACGAATATTTGTGGGAGTAAGAGGTTTGGGTCAATTCTTAACAGCCTCAGTCTCCTGGGTCCACCTCTACAACACCGGGATCAACACAACATGACCCAGGAAGGTCACTATCTAAGCAAATTCACACTGTTGCTTAATTTGGCGACAACTGTGTGGTCCTAAGTGCCTGAAGGTTAGTATACATTCGTCATATCCCTTCCTTGTTCCCAGAGAATGAGAATGTCATCAACGTAATCTATGACAAAGAGTCAAGTTATTCACGAAAACCCTGTTCATGATTTCGTAAAATGCGAGCAGGTGCATTCGTAACCAATAACTAACCAAGAACACATAATGCCATAAAGGGTATGAAAGGATTTCTTTGGGGATACTCCACAGTCCTTACCATAAGTGATGATACCCTGCACCGGAGAGCAATCTTAGAGAATATAAACTAGACCGTTGTAGCTGATCGAAACAAATCATCTATTGAGCAAAGTTGGATACATTTCTTTATTGACTTTGGTTGACTGCCGATAATCGATCACATTCTAAGGGTTCCATCCTTCTTTGTTCAAAAACAACCAGGAGCGCCACAGGGGATATATGCTTCGGCAGAAATGAACCTTTATCACTGAGATCTTTTAACTGAGCCACTTCACTCTTTGAGTTCATCTGAGACATCTTGTAGGAGGAATCGAAATTTCGTTTAGTATCGGGTTCTAATCATACAAAAGTCAATCACTGAGGATGAGGGACTCCAGGCAAATCATTAGGAATACATCTATGAACTCATTCACAACCAGGCACTGATCTAATTGAAAGGAATGGTCATTATCTAAACCTCAACACAATAAATGACATAATACCCCCTTGGACATCATTTTATTGGCCCTTAAGGTTCGAGAATCACGGGACTAGACGACTCTACATGTACCCCTCCCAGACTCGTTCCTCTTCATGATGAACAAAATCTCAACCACTCTACTACCCCATCCAACAAGCAAACAACTGTGAATCCAGTCCATGCCAAGGAAACATCAAATCATGCATGGGTAACTCAACCAATCTGTACACATAGTCTTACCACTTACAACTATGGGGAAATCTGTAAACTCTACATCTACATTTTCTCCCTAAAGGTTGGGGGGTTACTAACCACTATAGGAATCATGAGATATTCGTTCGATATTGTCAAAAAATGAGAGCAAGCAAGGATTTACAAGGAAAAGATATACCTGGATCAGTAAAGCATAAATAGAAGTTAGAATACTTGGCAAGGATACCTATGACCGACAAAAATTGACTTGTCCTGCCCTTCCCTTCCCATTAAGGCAATAGAACTTGTTCTTCTTAGGAGGCGGCTTACTCTAAACCATTGGATTAAGGCCTAGCTGAGCATGTACCCTACAACCATGATATCTAATTCTGTTGGTGTAGTCTATACCATATGGCCCACTCTTAACACACACTGAAACAGCAGTCCCTATCTGCACTCCAATGTGTCTGGCACGCCACACGTAGCAACAGTTGTTTTTGGACACTGAATACACCGTCACCGTTCCATTTTCCCTTGTTAGCTCAGTCCTGCCTCCTCTAAGTGTTGTACTCTTCTTGGGAATTTAGAATTCCAGAACGCTGTTTGCCCTTTCTTGAACTGGCTGCACGGACGCCACATTGTTTCTAGGGGCCTCTATAGCAGGGCCCCTTCCTAGCTGAGGCGTCCAACTCCTACAGCAACGAATGCCCTCTTTTTTGGCTTTCCTCTTACTACGACATGCACCATCGACTTGGAGAGGTCCTTGTTATCATGGAGCATCGCAGACCGACACTTCCCCTTCAGATTTTAGTTGATTCATGTGAGAACCTGCTCATCTCATCCCTGTTGTTAGATACAAGGGAAGTAGCATACCTTGATAATTTAACAAACTTCAGTACTCATCTCATCCTTGTTTTTATATACTTACGAAAATAGTATGCCTGGATAGTTTGACAAACTTCAAGGAATACTCCCTGACTGTCATTGATCTTGTCTAAGTGTTGATAACTCCTCAACCTTTTGCCTCCCTCATCTCCTGGGAAAGAATCTCTCCAGGAAGGGTTGTCTAAAAAGCTCAGCCTCCCAAGTGGCGAAACCTCCGCTCAAAGCTCCGCCTATCCTGCCACATCTGCACCAAAGTCTGTACAACCTCCTTGAACTGAATAGTACCATCTCTGCTTTACTCATATCGGTGGCGGCCACTAAATTCCGATGCACCTCATCCACAAACTCTGGGGGTCATCTGAAGTCTTAGACCCTATGAAATAGTAGGGTTCGTCCTCGTTAGGTCTCTCGCCTGTCAGCCATGCTACGCACTGGTGGGTTCTCCCCTCTCAACATTCTGCCTATTGACTCTCGGCGATTCATGTCCTGGGCCTGCATAGTATGGCCTGTGCCATTGGGCCGAGATACCCTCACCATCCGCATCAGTCCAACCCACTGGCTAACCGGCATAGATCTCCTTCTGCGGAACCTAGGGTGGGAACGGAAAAGAAAAGTCCGCCCCGCCCCTGCCGCTCTCACCCCTACCCACTTCTCCTCTGCCCCTCGCTTGCCCCCGCCCTCCCCTCCTCCTTCCAGAGGCACGAATTAGAGAGGCCCCTAGTCGGGTTGCTCATGTGGGTCCCTGATTTTTGTTCCCATAAGTTTTTCTCCTCTTCTCCTCTGACCAACGTCCCCTAGTAATTCATTCTCTGAAACAATGAGGATTATTAGACACCTCCTAACACCATGAAATTTAACAATGAAGGCATGATAATATCAGAAGAAAGGAAATTTTTCCTACGCATCATGCAGTCTCTAATACAGTCGTGGGCCCTCACTAAACTCCCATGACTTAGAAACTACTCAATGGTAGTTGAGTGAACTTATTATACTCAGAATTTAACCTAGCGCTCTGATAGCAAACTTTCTCAACGACAAATCTAAGACAACAACGAGACAAGTCGTCGTTGACCTCTCAAAGTTCGAAAACAATCCTACATACGTCATTCATTACAATCATCTAGGTTAATTTTTTAGAGAAAATTGAACTTTTTGCTTCTTACCTCATGCGAACATTTTAAACGTAACACATCCATAGGCGTTCACAAAATCAACCGTGTTATTTAATATAGTTTATAATCAAATGAAAGAAACAGTTCATAATATCCTTAAACGTATTTTTGCCAAAACAGCACCAATGCAAAGTATCAAATGAAAGTTGAAAGAAACACTAGTGGAACATGCTCCACTAGCTAAAGCTTACATCTAATCTAGAAAATAACGGTAGACATCCTCGAAAGCATGAGGGTTTACGAAGTCCGGATGAAAGCTCCACGTCCGAATAGCTGCAATGTCAACCTGTATGATCTAGCGTCCACCTGTGCCTGCGCATAAAAATATAGAGTTATATGGGATTACTACACACTTGTACTTTGTATGGGTGTATTCAAGCATACACCAAGGACATTCATGAGTAAGAATAGCTATTTCCTAACAACATGATTATGGAAAGTTAAGTGAGTGGACTTTCCAAATTGGGATTAGGAAAGTCACTGAGATTTCCAAAATTAAATTAGGAAAGTCATGCCATGGGAGTAACACGCATCATCATACTTATAAATTGCAACAGCAACCATACATCTTACACACATCGCCACTCATAGTGCTTATTCACATATCATCTATCACATAGAATTGTCATCTCTCTATGATCCCTTGGAATCATTAACTTGTCATTAAAGAAACTATTCCAAAATGGGGGCTCAACATATGACCTTCAACTAGGGCGTCTTCATTAACAAACACAGGTCTTCTTCATTCATTCATGGTCGTACATTCTTTCATTCGTTTATAGCTATGTGAAACAAGCAGTTAGACCTAGGATGTTTTTAAGACTTTCATGGGTTTTTTGTGAAATGTCAGAATAAGAAACGCTAATGTCATTACTTGATTCTAGATCACGACCTCTTGATTATCCAATCCTAACACCAACCTTTGGTACGTTCATGGTTTCTTTTATGTGCAACATTTGATGCTGGCCTCATCATTCATTGGGACTTTAATCTTTTAACCATATGATGCATGTGAGGCATCATGAATCTATCACATCTCCACCCCTCACATTGAAAAGAGGTGGAATCACCGCGCAAAGTTACTACAATACCTGGGCTAGGCGTACATGTGAATTTAACCCCCCCCCAAATACTATATTGGTAGTATAGGTTCTAAGAATATGAGATGATAAGGAGAACCCATGCCCGCCGGCATGGCCGGACATCTCATCTCCTGAGAGTTATGTAAAACCTTCGTCGTCCTGAAACAAGGCAACATCGGCTCATATTACTCTATCATTGCCTCAGCATTGTAAAGCGATATTCCATTCACTCATAATGTCATGAAGATTCTTCTAGTATCAGGAAATCATAGCTCCATAGATGATTTCTTCATTCTCATATTAGTATTACGTGTGTTTAATCTTAATACTTTCATTAGAGTGTTCATAGAGAACTGGTCTCTTCATTGACTTACTATTTAGCCATGCTCATAGGTTAGTACTCCTTTTGTAACATGTACTTAGGCACCTTAGATTGTCTCCATCTTTTACCTTAGTCTCAATATTATCTTGTCAACACATTCACTAATATTAGCAACGATTGGCTCCTCCTAATTAAACTCACCCCATTTTACGTAATGTTCATATTCATCATATGCCAGATGCTAATGGTCATTTAATGTATTTCAAACTCGTACTTAAGCCCGTCTAGGGGGGGTTACTTTATTTTTTAAGTCATACCCTTAGTTCCTTATCTTAAAATCTATGCGAGATTATAATGTCTACTACATATTACATGAGGCTTCATTCATAGTTCGTTAAGTAACTCATATCTTTCTAAGATTAATGTATTACAAGACGTTATGCATCTTGTATGTATGGGGCCAGATTTTGATTTCAATCTATGTTGATGGGCACTATTCTTGAACATTTAATTCACGTATGCTTTATGTATCAATACGGAAATTTTGTTGAAGGGACACAAGTCGAATCCCTTGGACATACTTACATTGTCCCCTTTATTTTTTTTTATCACATTACAATGGGCCCTAGATCGAGCCCCACCCCTCACATTCTCTCTTTATTTTTCTCCTTGGATTCTCGCTCCTCTATTTTTTGCTGAAGGGTGGGGTCGTAAACCCCCACGAACCCCTTTGATTTTTCATTTGAAATATGTGTATCCAATTCGCCTAGACAAAGAGGTTTGTGGGTCAACCCGCCACAACATCGTTTATTTTTATCTGCTTATTTCGCTGTGAATTGAGAGTTTGTGGTTCAAACCACCCACGCCTCCTTATTATTTTTATTTAAAGTGCCTTACTATGGCGTATGTGAGGTTGTGGATCGAGCTCCAAGCCTCAACTTTATTTTCCATTGAATTTGCCCATTCCCTTGCATCCTGAAGTGTGGGTTCGATCCTATGCCTATTGCCTCACACTTCTTTCTTTTAATTTTATTTCCCTTCATTTGCTAGGGTTCTGAGTCGTGGGTTCCACGCTCCAATTTTTATTGTCTAAATTTTTGCCTCTTCCTTTCTCACCAGTAACCCCCATTTCGAATCCCCCCCAACCTTTCCTTTTTATTTCGAATTTAAGTTTTCACAACACCGGTGAGGTGCACCGTTCAAATACTTGTGGCCTCATCCCTTAAAAACTAATTAATTTCTAGATATCTTGCACTAAACTTTAGCCTAAACTAACGTATCATTTTTTTACTTGAACTTAATTATTTCTTATCGTATTTTTCATCATATTTCGCACTTGAAAACTTAGGAAGATTCATAGATCGTTTAACACTTTTTTGGGGTGATTTCATGAGATTCGTTTAAAACAAAACATATGACACCACCACTCAAATCATGTCCCACATCCCTTTTAAGAACATCACGATTTGACAGAGTTTCATACACGAAAATGACAATCAAAATAATATCAAAATTGAATCCGTTACCTTGAGACCCTCATTCATCCAGTACACTTCACACTGTTCATTTTTGTCACATACACACACTTGGGATCACACTTTCGATACATGGGTGTCTTTCCTATCTACTATTTCAATATAGCAAACAAAATCCATGTTCATAACGAATGGTAATCTACCCTCTAATCTACCCAGCAACCATACCCACCTACTATCATGGGAGCTAGTGACAAGGCATGCCAAAAGGGAAATAATCTTAGTTTCGAATAATAACTTGAACCTTAAGGAGCTCTTAAGAATGGACCAAGTGAGAGAAAACCAATACCTTATTTTTCCGTTCAAATCATGAATTTTATGTTCTACCCAAACCTCTCGCATACTCACGACCCAGCGAAGTTTCAACACAAAACTTTTGACGGATGACCCTGCTCTTTGGCTAACGGTTCACTTATCTTGTTTTCATATATTTTCGTGTGAGTTCTTCAGTGTGAAGAACTCTAGGCAATGTTTTTCTGTTGCTGTATTTTGTTTAGGTCAGAGAGAAATCGTGTAAAACAAATGGAGAAACATGTGAGCGATAGCGATGAGAGAGAGTTAAAAGAGGTGAAGTAGTTTAGACGTGAGTCAATAACTAGGAGACTTAGTCATAAAAATATATTAATTAATTAATAAATAATAATTAATAATTAAAATATGATTTACTTTTAAATCATCCATAAATATATTTTTGAACTATACAACAATAAAAAAATCACATTAAATCATGCTGTGGCTTCCCACCTAGGTTCGCAACGCGCGGTGAAACTAACTCGAGAGCTCCTCCATTTCGTCTTTCTCTCCCAATTTTCCATTCCACCTATTACAATAAGTAATAAGAATATATTTTAGGATAATTATGATACTACCCTAGCCTTGTAAAAGACCATTTTACCCGGCTAGAAGTACCCGTAAAACCTAAGATTTCTCATTGTAAGCATTGTAAAGGTACTCCTACGACTAAATCTTCATATTCATAATCCTATATGGTTAACCAAACCTTTCAAATCTCAACTAACTCCCCATTTATTGCGGAACCTGGTCTAATCATATGCAGCTCTGACACTTAAGCTTCTATCTTATCATTTTTTGGTTGTACATCCCATGAAGCCTAAAACCAACGTTGGTAGAAAGGGTCTAAAGCTTTTTAGATAATTTGTAAAGAGTTTTATCATAGATATTTGTGGATCCACTTCTTGGAAAGCGTGTCTAGTATCTCAACAAGCTATAGGGACAGTTGTGGCTGCGTAATTGAGACGTTGTATCATTGCATAAATTGTAGTGATAGTTGTTGGTTACAGAAACTCCAACCGTGTTGTATTATATTTTATCATGTAAAAGTGAGTTATATTGTAATCCGCTTCAATACATTGATCGGCTATCTAGCGCATTTTGAAAGTTTTCCATATACTGCATCTTTTAATTAATTGTTTATTTTGGAGAAAAAAAAATCAAGTATTCAAGAGTTTAGTACTTGGTTTGAGCGATGTTTATTGAGTTGGAGAACCATTTGAGTTAGGTATCTTATCTTTGAGTACTTCTGAGTTGAGTAAGTTTGAGTAGTTTTGAGTATCGTTGAGTATACCTTTGAATTCAATATGATACCTTTGAGTTGAGCATCATACCTTTGAGTTGAATATCATACCTTTGAATTGAGTATCATATTCTTGAGTTTAGTATCTTATTCTTGAGTTGTGTTTAGTTCAGAAAGTTATGATGAGGTAAGTATATTTCCTTTTTATCATATTCGAGCTTATGTTTATGCTTTAGAATTCCGGTTATATACTTGTACATTCCTTGTACTGAGCCATTTGACCTGCATTGTTTCATGATGCAGATAAAGGTATTTGGGATCATCAACATGCGCTTTATTGATACTACATGCAGTTTGAGTTAGCTATGGTGAGCCTCCTTTCTTCTAGAGCTTTGCACTTGTACTTTAAGATATATCATTTGTTAGGATGTCGTGGGTCTTGTCCCAACTTTTATCTTTTTCAATAGAATCTTCATAGTTAGACAATATAGTTTAAGAAGTTTGTTTCATTATCTTATTAAATTCTTTAAAGACTTAAATTTGCCTATTGTTGGCTAGTTAATTATTTTATTTATATTCAGAGTAAATCATTTGAGTTTTATAAATTTTATTCAGTTTTTAAGATTTGTATGTTGGAGTAAATTGTCCACTTGTAGTCAGCCAGGATGAGGGTTCGCTTGGGGACCATTAATAGTTCTCGAGTGTTGCCAACGTCCAGGTATAGAGTAAGGTCATTAAAAACATCTAAAAATGTTTCTCTTCATTCATCCTCATTATTGTGTAATAGAGCTATGTCATAGAGATCCATTCGTACTCATGCTTTTTCAAAAATAATTCAATAACCCCTTATACTAGAGGTGGTTGAACAGAAAAGTTAGTCCTTTAAAGGTGAACTGCTCTAAGAAAAAATCTAGAGAAACTCATGGCACTGCAAATTGACTTAATAGAACCATATGAGTGAGTTAACCGTTGAATTTCAGAGGAAAGCATCCATAATTATATGAATCTTGCATTTCAGCTGAATGCGAGTTAAACTCTTTTCTTATGCATTGTTTCAGCTAAGATCATTATAAGGTAGTATGTTTTAGATCTTGGGTAGTATTTTTGCTCGAAAAGGGTAACATGAGTTAAGATATCATGAGAACTAGTAGTGAGAGGGACCTGAGTTAGAGGAATGTATGTACATGTTCATAATCTAAGAAAAGGGGATAGTGATAGGGAAAATTATTTTATTGCAATCGTGTACACAGTCGGTAAGTTATAAGTAATGATTCCTTTATTAGTAGAAAAAGGAATAATAATAGAGTTCTTGATAGAAGACAGAGAAATACTTACTAGTCAAGATAAGTTAGAGTCTATTGTTAACAAGAATATAGTTTATGTCGATGTGTCATTGTGTTTGAGAAGGATAAGAATATGTGTTAAGCCGAAAGGCATGACTAATTCATCAACTGATAGTCTAATATGTTATTCTTAATATTAACGATTTTTTTCTGAGAGGTTTTAGATTTTCAAGGTTATGGAACTGATCAAGTAATGAGGTATTGTATAGTAGGTGAGCAATCATGTTAGTGTTCGGGTTCCGTAATATACATTATGCTTGAATTTTAGATGTGTGTCATCGATCATAACCAAAAGAATGGCCACATGAAGATGATGATGTTAGTCTTGAGATTTGATCTTGATGATTTAACATAGAGTAGGTGAGAAATTGAATCGTTTGATTCAATTAATGTGAGTAGTACAAGTGAGGACCCAACCGTTTATACTTGCAATGATTGTGGCTTACGTCACAGAGTACGCAAGGAGCGTTAGAGTATGTACTCAAAAATATAATGAAAAGCTCCTTAAAAGGGTCCTAGTACGCACTTATGGATAGTTTGGTAGTTATAAGATAATATTCTCCCGAGTATTAGAGTAAAATAGGATGTAGACTTTAAACGTGATGAATAGGTACATACTTAAAATTGTTATTGCTAATAGACATAATTGGATGATAATATAGTGAGAAATAACTCGAAAAACGAGTGTTTGATATTAATATATTTGAGTTCCAAAGAGATTGGGGATATCTTTTTAGAGGTCATTTTATGAATAGAGCGTTGTTAAAAAGGGAAGGTTAGTGATCTTATCTTGATAATGATGGTGTGTTTTAGTCTGTCTAAATTTATTAATGAGAAGGAGGAAGAAGATGAGGTTTTTCTATAATAAATAGCTAAATGAGATCCATTAGTTGGTTCCAAATAGTAACGCGAGCGAATTCTTGTTGATATGGTAGATATGATAAGAGTAAACTGTGTTTCCTAGCTCGTCATCCAAAAATCCAAGCCTTCGATTCGAGGACAAATGATTCCAAGGGAGAGATATTGTAACACCCAAAAAATATTTTAAACTAACACTCGAATCATCCTTCGTTGTGAGTAGAATTATACCAAGAAATTAGAAATTTCTTGAATGTTAAGGTCACTAAATGTAGAACCTTGAGATCCAAGAAGAACTAAAGAGAGAATTATTCAAGTCATTACTAAGTTCTTTAGGTTGTTGAGAAACTTTAAATGACCATAAATCTTAATACAAGATGAGTTAGGGTGGCTACACGATATTAAATAAAAGGTCTTCAAATATTATTTCCAAAATCCACTGAGCTTGCTATGTTTCGATTCCAGATGAGTGAGATATGCCTTTTTGAAGTAAGGTTTTCCAATTGAGGAAAGTTACCTGTTAATAGTGAGGGGTATTTTAGTCTGTTCCTTAGCCAATAAGATTTATTTCGTTTTCGTAATGTTGCAGGGACTTATATGATTAGGATCAGTTTTGTAATCCTAATATCTTCCTAGGGTTTTTAGTTCAGAGTTCAAGAAGACAAAAGTAGAGAAAATAGAAGAAAACAAGAGAGGATCAAAGAGTTCATCTAGATTTTTTAGTTTTGTTGCAGATTTTTGCTGTGATTTAATCCCTATGATGTATATAACTAAGATTCCATAGTGTTGGATTCGTTTACCCACATGTCAATCATGTTATTTGTAACATAAAAATAATTCTTGAAGCTGACAGATTCGAGTTCTTCATAAATATTCTTGAAGTTCATTCTAAATCTTGTTTTGTTGGGGTTTTTATTATATCTTGAGATAAAAGTGAGCTTTTTGAGGGATGTATTGATTATATTAGAGTGTACTTATGTTGAGTAATCAAATCCAACAGTTTGGTGAAGATACCGTTCGATTCTAGGAGAGTTAGGATGAGAAAAAGAGCAAAGATATTCGTCAGATTTTTGGGTTGGGGCATGGACCGCCTTGCCAGTTCCCCCCTAATTATGTTATTAGTTTAGGGGCTCGTTCCTTAATCCACTCAGTGCGACTGGGTCCCCTGCCCCATCAATTTTGTAGTCGATTGATCTGTTCGAGTTCTTATAATGTATTTCTTCACTTCCTTTTGATTCTAGTTTACTTATAATCACCTAGAATTCATTCGTAACATTAATCATAATTCTTGAATCAATAGTTAAAATTTGAGGTAGAATGACAAGATCAGTCTTTAGAGTACTGTCGAATATTTTGAGAAAGTCCCTTTAATTCTACTTGACGAGGCTCATTCAAATTGTAATAAATTGTTTCAAAACTCATGTAAGTAAATATTAGAGTGAGGAGAATGTATTCACGAGTTTACACAATCACCTAGGTACTTCATATCATGAACAATAACTCTGTAATTCATAATTTACATTCAAGAGAGAGTTAAAAGGACAGTCCAAGAATGTATTTGTGCTCAATTCTGAATCCTTTGAGATCAACAATCGATTTAAGGTAAGTTATGAGTAAGTAACTACGAGAATGAGAAGATTTGTATACTCGATTTCCATATTTTTATGTAGACATTTATGTTGAGTCGTTCATGCCCATAAATTCTGCATGGACTCCAAAAATTAAGTATAATTGAGAGAAGTAGTATCTTCAAGTTCTAAGTCTTGAGCATCGAGTTCCTAAACTTTTTGAGATTATATTCCTAATCATGGGACTATTACATGTTACTCATGAAGTCCTTGAGTTGAGTAGTTCAGGACCACAATTCTTCATGATCCATATAAGTTAAGTAGTCTTGAGTCATAAGTATCTTAGAATCCTTGAGTTGAGTAGTCCATGCCCACAATTCCATATGAACCCTCGAAGTAGTGAATTCTTGAAGCAAGTATAATTATTGAAGTTCTTGAGTTCTTAGTTGAGTCTCTAGTGTTCAGTTCTTAGTTGTTGAGCCTTGAGTATTGAGTTCTTAGTTGTTGAAAACCACAAATTTAGTCGTTCATGTCCATAATTCGGCAAGAACTTTATTTCGAGTAGTGTTTTACAATATTTTAAAACTTGTTTTAAGACTTGACATCGAGTTGAATAAGAGTAAGAGTGAAATTCACTTCTTAAAAGATAATATGGAACTAAGTATTTACAAGAGTAAAATGTTTTCACTTTTAAAAAAGAGAGGAAACACCAATTTCCAAGAGATCTTTTAAGCTAGTTTGTGAGTAGTAATGTCAAACTAGAGAAAGAGTTATGTTTTTAAACATATGAGCTGAGTATATTTTTGGAAGTAGTATTGATCACCGATATGGGGGCGAATTCAGATAACTCAAGTCTTCATAAAGAATGTAGTCAACCTGGGTCGAAAGGGTAAAACTTCTTAAATGATTCCTTAAAGCTTTTAGCATAGAGTAGTAGATCCACTTAGTTGAGGCATTTTATATCCCGACAAGTAACATGAAAATTCTTGTAGTAGTGGTGACACGTTGTGTCGATCAATAGTGACGGGAGGAGGGCGAGTCGAGGCACGCCCCTACAGGGGTAGAGAGGGTAGGAGGGACCGGAGTGGGTATTGTATCTGCGACACAGGGAGGGCTAGCTAGGTGGAAAAGGTTTTCCATAGATGGGGCGCTTTTGGTTGGCGGTATCTGATTGGAGAATCGGGACGCCACAGTACACCGCTTTAAGAAGTAAAAATAATCGTCGTCAAATAAAAAACCCAACCTGTATGTTTGGGTCTATCCCACGAGGAATATGAATCAAACTTAAACTTAAGTCACGATTATATCCATTCAGTCAAAACATTTCCTACACAAGAAAGAGAAAGAGGGGGGCGGGGTTGTAAGTAAATGACAATTTTTTTATTAAGTAACAAGTAAGAAAGATTCAACTTTGAGTTATCAATATGAGAAAGAAACTAGGGTATATGTGTCCCCCATAAATTGTTAATACAGTAATACTAATAATAGTAATTGTTTCCTATTTTTTAACATGCAAAGTTGGTTAGTTAGGTATCCTTAAGTGATTGGTCATCCATGTAAGGAATTTCACTTTGTACCTTCGTCCGACTTTACTAACCCTTAACTTTACCCAGATTAGAGATCACATCAATGTATGACTTAGTTTTTACCTTCGCTCAAATTGACATTATACTATTAGATAGCATTCACAAAATCTCTGTTGTTAATTCTTTTCACATTAACTATACCCATCTTTGGACCTTAAGTAGGCGAACAAAAGTCGGTTTCTAAACACGTGCAGGGTCCTTAAAATAAACTTATGTCATTAAGTTTTATTAAGCCCTCACTCAAATTTACATTAGACTATTAGATAACATTCACAAAATATCTGTTATTAGTACTTTTCTCATTAACTACCTCCTTGGTCTGACAAGTAGAAACAAGACAATTTCTAACACGTGCACTTCTTAAAAATATTTCTAAACGAAAGAGTTAACAATACATGCATAAACACTATTCAAGAATTAATTAATTATTATTCATAATTTGTTAATTGTTCATGGTTCCCACAAACCTAGTTGTGGATTTAGCTACTCATGCATGAGAGTTCACAATCCAAAATTAAAAACAAAGAATTCATGAACTTACAAATAGAATAGATGAAACCCGAAATATTCAATTGAATTTCAAACTGAAAATCTTTAAAAAATGAAATCCTTAAATCAAATGGCTAAAGTTTGCAAGTTAATTCCCAGAAACACCAAAACTAAGTTACCATAATGTGGCACTCTAATAAACGAAGAAAAGTACCATACAAATATTCTATGATATCTTCCCTCCTCCGAAAGAATACATTTTAATTCCCTATTTATAGATGTATAAACCATAAATAAAAAAATTGACTTCAGTGACAAATTATGGAAGATATAAAACCCAATTAAATTGGTTTCCTTGTTGTACGAGTAAAAAAATCTATGCGCCTAAGTTGAATGGACTGTGCTGTCTCGCCGACTTTCACAAATAGAGGCCCTCTCCGATGCTGACCCGTTGCATAGTAGGGGGCATACATTGGCATTGAATTGCAAAATTTGCTTACTTCTCATACACATAAATATATTTTTTAATTATATTTATTCCATTAAGTTATCCTCATGAATTCTTTCTTCAACCTTCCATCTTTAATTCATTTTAGCTCCAAACTTCTTTATTTCTCCGCATATAATCTTACAAAAAAAAATATACTATTCATCACAATTCATAAAATCCATGCTCAATAAAGACAAATATAAGTAATAAATATGAGTCAAATTATATCAACACCCCACACTTAAACTTTTGTTCGTCCTCGAACAACAATTAAAGCTTATTTCAAAAACTAAATAATTGGAATGTCATCACTTTGGTTGTATACAACAATTAGGAATAGACATTTTGAAAAACAATCATTCCGCTTCTCAATCACTTTTGCAAACCTGCAATAAACCACAAAGCTCTAACTTCCTAATTCACGGAGGCTTTGAAACTCGTCAAATTAATCCTTGCTCACCTACTCTCATCAAAGAAAGTTAATAAAAACCGGCGCATATCTAAATCATGAAAAAATTGCCCTCAGCTACAAACAAATAGTTCACATACTCAATTCAAATATTTAATATAATTAATACTTCATATCAAGAATAACTCTCACACTCACAATAAAATTCACATGTTGCACAAAAGAACCATCAGGTTTTCCATTATGTAATCTCCACTACTTAAGCATGATGAATACAATCAATAGGATTTTAACGGGTTATAATGTAGGCTGGGAGACGGGTAGGAACACTATATATATAGTGACTTACACTTCCTTAACCACTTTGTGATTTTAGACTTCATCATACACTATTTTCTTCTCTTTATTTTCAACTCTCTCTTCGACAATTATTAAACAAGTAATGCTCATTATCTCAAGAATGCTTCAATCTTTTTTTTTCCAGTTTTGCTTCATAATAGTCACCCTAAATGTAAGATTTTACATGTGTTAAGGTGCAGGATGTCCTTGGAAGGACCAAGTGTAAAGAGTTTAATGATTGTGAAAACATAAACAATCAATTCATTCATAAATTCTTTCAATTATTCATGATCGTAGAACTATATAATTTTTACATAAATCTGTTACTATGAAGATTCAGTCAATAATACATACCCGAATCAACAATAGTGATATTCAAGAATCTTGACTTGACTAGTATAGTTTTGTGCTCTTTTCAGTTCTTAAAAAAATTGGTTTCTCTAGCTTGCTTTAGTTATGAATACTTTTTGATGGATAAGACTATCTCTTTAATGCAGAGAGAGGACCATATAAAAAGAGTGTTTTACGAATCATTACTCACACTGCCATCAAGGTCAGTAGTGGAGATTATGGGTAGTTTAAAAACTAACAAGTAACTCCCAAATTAATGGATAATTAGAAGAGGTAATGGTTAGTGAAAGACTTAATGGATAGTTAGAAGTTACCAAGTAACTTTCCCAGTTTCCACTTCCTTACACATATAAGTAACTTCCCAACTTCCCAACTTCTGTACACATATTTAGGATTTAACTTATATTAATTATTAAAGAAAAATATAAGTAGTGGGCCATAGAATTTACAAAAGGCAATCATCAACGTAACTTCTGAAGTAGCAACTCTCAACTTAGGCTTTCAGCCTAAGTTAAAGAGCACAATATCCATGGAAGGACCAGGGCCAAGATAGAGTTTTACAACATTTCTGCAGAAATATGAGACGTGTGGATCTCAATCATGATCATCTTATATTTTATCTCTTCTTGTTCCAATAACTAACACCACAAATGAGCCGCATATTTTGGTAGACACCTTCGCATATTTAAATGGTTGGTTAACGCCTTTTTGATAGGTTAAATATGGGTTAATACCCATATTCAACCCATAAAAATATGGGTAAAATATGGATTAGCCAAATGACTTAAGTTTCAAACTTTTAATCACTCAAAATTCATTATATTACGAAATATATTGTAACTTCTCTTCTCTTTTATGTTCTATAAAACTAATTATTTTTTTCTATAATTGATAATGTGAAGTCTTTCTCCTCCAAATAAGGTTTTACATGTAGCATTTCGTTGTTTATTACTTATATTTTTTATATGTTTAATTTTATAGTGAATAATAAATAATAGTGTAAAATAACACAATGATGGTACTAGTATGACATTGCTAAAGTGCATTAAGCATGTTTTAAGGTGTGGTTTGGTATGAAGGAAAATATTTTCGCATCCTACCCTCGACGCCTTCCCCCTCCCCCCCCCCCACCCCCTGCCCCCGCGGCCACATAAATAAAGTTTATTTTTAAAACATATTTTGAACTTATACGATATCAGTGATGAACTACCACTGATTCCTGGCAACATCACCTGTTCTTCAGCCTGGATGTTTGGCAGAACTGAGAGGAACATTGATGATTTGGGCATAAAATTGTCCCTTGCACAATGTCTTTTCTTTTAAGTGAGAGCCTTAAGGTTTAAAATTACGCAACCAATGAACAACTGTCTATCTTGGAGTGGAACAGTGAGATGTTATCTGCGTAGACATAAAGGTTGGGGGGAGCTATTGATCATATTTGTCTTGCAAGGTTCCAGTTCCATAGGTATCACATTTCAGAAACATCTTTGAGTATTGTATAGTAAGTGGTGGGGATCATCAAGGTAAAAGAGCTCATAAAAAGCACTAATCATTGTATTACGCTACTGTGATATGGCTGGAACTCTTTGAAAAATAGGTGTGCAGCTAAATATGGTGGAATGTTCCAGTATTTTTTCAAATGTCAATATCTTATTCTTAAGGATATATTACTTATCCTTTAACAACTATATTTTCTTATATTCATTGGCCTGGAAATTGGACACAGATTTGGTTGATCTATTGGCGAATTGCAGACATGAGGTAACGGTTGTTGTAGTCCCCTGGAAACCACCGATCGTACAACTAGATATAAGCTAAATACAGATGGTAGTGCTTGTCTATTCTAATCCAGGGAAAAATGGAGGGGGTGGAATATATAGTAAATGAATATGGTATATCATTTATGCCTTTGTATAGTCTCTCTTGGGAAGGTCCTAATACCAGACAGAGATCAATCTGTTATATATTACGACGTCCATGGTGTATAGAGCATGGTTATTGAATAATCATGCCTTGAGGTGGATTCATATTATGAAATAAATGGCTATATGTATAGATCAACCCTCTCTTGGAAACTCAAGGTTTGTATTAGAATCAAAATCTTACTAACCAAGTACTTATCTTTCATGTGTTACATATTTACAGGAAGTCCAACTGTACAACAGACATATTCTCAAGCATACACAGTCAAGTACATCATACAACATTAATTATACTTAAAATCAATACCACACGAAGCAAAAGGAAGTTATATCCTAGAAAAAAATGGGAGTTCAAAGCTTCAAAGAAGTGAAATATAAGAAGGATTTAAATTCCTTCTTGATTATTTTCTAAATACCATTGTTACCTATAACTTTAAAGTTGGCATGTAGAAGGAGTATCAAAGTAGCAAGGTAACAAGACGACAGAAGTGTTACTATAACACTATTATGTCTATAATATGACATAATTGTTGTTGCGTGTAAAGGAAGTCATGTTCGCAAGAACAGCAAATATTACATACAGCATTACTACACCAAATACAACAAGCAAGAGTTGGAAAAACAATAAAATGGAAGAAAAGCTAAATTGATGGATTAGCACAGCATTAAGTCCTTATATAGATTTTCTCTTTCATATATTGTAAAAGGAGAGTCGCCTTCTTTAGTTTTCTTAGAAAAAGTGTATTGAGAGGTCTCCTCCTTAGATACTTAGTTGTTCCTATAGATAGCATCTCAATGTATCATGTTGTGTTGACTATCTTTATGTGATGTCAACTAGATACCTACCATTATAGAAGGTAACGTTTAGCCCCCTTCTTGTACACTTTTTTTATATTAATGATATAGGTCTGGGGTGTTGTCTCAGCCCCTGACCCACCTGCAAGGGTCGTTCACCAAAAAAAAATTTAAAAATCAAGAACATTTTTTCAACTTAAAATTTTATTTTTTTCATCGCCTACCATCTACCCACCCGCCCCACCCCGTACAAGCCTCCCACCACCCTCACTCCACACTCCCAAAAAAAATTAAGTTTTTTTGTTACACAAATATTTTCAACTTCAACTTTTATTTTTTGACCCCCTACCATCGATTCCCACCAGCATTCAACCTCCTGATCCCCCCCCCCCCAAAGTCCCCCCAATTCGCTCAACACCACGACCAGAAAAAAATAATGTTTTTTTTACTTTTATGATATAGCAATAAATACAAATACACTACAAAAGCAAGGTATCAAACGTATTATGACTGAAAATGAAATAACATTTTCTTTTATTCAAACTCAGGAGCCTGAATATTATGAAAAGATGTTGCCTATGATGAGACAGAAGTTTTTGGAACTGATCAAAATGGAAGAAGCCATAAAGGTTGGCGTCAAGTTTGGAAAGTTACAAGTTTCATTGCATTCAAGGCGCCAACAAATTCTCGCCATCCATGGACACAAGATTCGCTTGGAAAAAGAAAGGGGACATTTTTGTTGTATCTTTTAGCCTAAGGCAAAGACCACAAAGGTATTTTGGATCCAATTCTATCATTGGAAACTCTAATTGATTTCCTGTCGCAAACAATTACCAACCACCTCCACAAGTTTTTCATTCCCGATATACAATGCACAAAATAACTACCAAGCACCACTACCTATCTACAGAAATAATCACCAGCCTACCAAAATACACTACCAAATCACAAAGCCAAAGCACCAGCTTACAAATATCCCAGACCAAATAACACAAAGGCCGACAACCTACCCCACCCTAGCATTTAAAGAAAGACTCCTAGAGTTTTCACTCCTTTGGCAAAAACACGTACCAAAATATTTGAGCCTCTAAGAGAGATATGATTGATCCAACCAGTAGACACAAGGACAATCAATCCAGCAAAAAAGTTCTTCCGGGCGGATCAAAAATGTGCCTACCATTGTGGAGGTGTAGGACATCATACATAAAGATGTATCAATCTGAAACATAAGATCCAAGACATGATAGATAACTGAGTAATCACTCTCCAAGCCCCTGCCCCCAATGTGAATCTAAACCCATTTCCTCACCATTGGAGAGAAACCATTAACATGCTTCAAAGAGATAAAAATTGGCGCACTAATAAAACTACTAGTGAAGCAAATATAATCTGACTCATACCAACAGTGGCCTCATTTACCATAAAGGCCCGTGTAGAATTTGTGCTAATAACTGGACCTCATCAGGCATTCGCTTTAGCAAAAGAAAGAAACAATAACCAGCCGAAAGAAAATTGTGTTGTCCAGGAGGCTACAACTCAATAGATGATACGTTCTTGAAGATTGCTACAGAAGATTTAACTCATAAGATACAAAAAAAAAAGGATAAAAAAAAAGGCTGATCACCGAAGGTGATGCCACAGGTTTTTTGTTGGGGGGGTGGGGGGGGGGGGGGGGGGGGGGGGTGGGGGGTGGGGGAGGTTGTTGTTGGTTGTGAGGGGGGGGGGGGAGGGGGGGGGGGGGGGGGGGGGGGGGGGTGTTTTTTTGGGAGAAAGAAGTTAAGGATACTTCATGTCAGTATTTATCAGAACACGTCAGGGGCTCAATTTCTGTTTGGGATACTATTAATGAGTTTGAGTAGCCCTCGAAATAACCCCCCCCCAACTGAGGAAGTACTTGATGAAGAGTATTTACCGAATGGAACAATTAATGAGAAGTTCTTGCCACTAGGTTTACTTAAAAGTAATTGGGAGTCGAGCCAAATCTCTTCGAGAAGATGAGTTACCACTAGAAGGAGTGATGCATAATCGTCTGTATATCAGCTCGCGAGTATGCCGGACAAGTTTTGTAGCTCGAGTATTGATTGAAATGGCTCATGACACAATATATGCCCCTTACAACTCTACTACGCTAAAGAATATATGTAGGGAAATCCGTCACGTCGTCATTACTTTAGGGTAATTTTATTGGTTCGCAAAAAAGATACTCTGGGGGAAGTAAACTTATGCATCCAAATGGGGCTTGCAGATTTTGTCACTGGGTTCCAAGTGATGGGTACATCTAAAAGCTACACCGTATTGATTAGAAGACCATGGATCCATGTTGTTGGAGCAATCCCATTCACATTGCATCAACTTTTGACGATGATATGGGAGGATCATGAAATTGTCATCCATAATGAAGGGAGTGATCGTAGTTATACCGCCTGGTTTAGTGCATTCTTCAATGATGAAGAGTCTCTGCAGGGACTGACTTTGATGAGTCTCAATTGGACTCATTTTGGGCCTTATATTAATGAATAGAGTGTTCTCAAATGCTCCATATATCTCAATATCAAAAGAAAACTCATAAGAAATTAGAAATATGAAGTTTTAGTAAAGCATTGACACTTAGAAATAAAACGGTAACAAAGAGGAAAAAACAACTGAAGAGGAGCATCGCCAAGTATACTTGGTGATTAGCCGAAAGGTTGTATTTCGCCCTTTGTTATGACAAGCGAAGCCTTGAAGGAAGTGCATCAAAAAGGCAACGAAAAGGAGTAGTCGACGCTCATCACAAGTTATGAAGTCTACAAATACTAAACTCTATTATTATTTTAACAGTGAATCAGAAAATAGAGACAGAATTTGTAATTTTGAGAATTACCTCTTAAGATTAATACTCTTCTCTCATGTTTGGAAAGTGTTTTGTGGGAGACTTGACCAAAGGAGCTCTTCTTCCGAAAATCGGAAGTGGGTCTTCTCAATTCTTTTTCCTTTTCTTATATTAATGTTCAATTTCATATACTCATTTTTTTTCTTTATCATATTAGTTGTATTTGGTCATTGCTTGAGATATGACTAAAAAACCCCATTCTTGGGGTGTGATTTAGTAAATATATGTTGATATTATTGTTGGGTCTTTCTTGCTGATAGGTTAGATGCATTTTAATGGCGATTTCCTGTAGTGGTTGTGATTTAAGTTAATGGGTTTGCAGTTGCAAATGCAAAACCACGCATGTGTTTTCGGCTTGCTCGAGAAAGAGGTTGCGAAACCAACATCGCTACACTGATGGCCTAAGGAGTAAGGCGACATAAGGTTCATCCCTAGTCCCATATCCTATCACTCATAATCGAAAGAAAGGGTGTGGTTAAGGCGTACGTTGGTCTTCATTAGACGAGTGTTTTTCCTTTAGGAACCCATTTAATATGGGAATATGTGTCCCGACAGGGAATTTACGTTCACTAAAAACATGGCCTAGTCATCATAATCTTTCAAATTTCCTATCAAAAGGATGCACCCAAAGGTTTACATCAATATATATTACGGTCGCACCGAAAGAACTTCACTCCATAGTTGATTAACTTTTCTTATATTTTTTATATTTTACTAGTTGTGACAAACCTCCCTTTTTTTCTGTTTGACACTTTGGTGTCACAATTTAAATTTACTTTGCATTTATTCAATAATTTCTCAAACTATTTCTAACTAGAACGAAAATTCTAATTTAGCTACTATTTTCACTACCACTCCCTTGGGACACGATCCCAACATGTGGTTGGGTTATTATTCTCTCTTCAATTCATAGACACTCAGACTCTAGGCTAGTGTCGTGATCATGATATCACAAGAAGCATCAAAATGGCACCGCTGTCGGGGAGTGGTGTCACGTGAAAATGTAGTTTCTTTTAGAGTTTTATTTTTTTTTAGTGTAGTTTATTAATCTCACATTTAGTTTTATTTTTCCTTAACATGTAATTAACCGAAATTCTTGCATAAACACAGAGAGTGCCATCGCATATTCAAATGCCGAGAGGGACACTACACATTCATACCAACAAGAGAACCATCAACATATCACAACTGTCTATTTTGCTGCTTCGATATCAAAAGAAGAGTACATTAAAAAAATTATAGTGAAAAATGAGATACGAGCTTTATTTGTTTTACGTCAAACTGAAAGAATTCTTCGTTAGGAGTTTAAGGAGAGCAATTAGAGGTCAAAATGGTAAAAGACACTCTCTTTTTATTTGAATTATATTTTACACTAGTGTAATTTATTTCAGTCTTTGTCGAGAGCATCCAAGAGGATGAATTTTCATACCAAACGATAGGTGTAGACGTCATCAACAGGGATGCAGCACAGCGCAGAACTTTCTCTTAGCAGTGAACTCAGACATACTCTAAAGAGGAGTATCAAATTCTCAGGATGGGATCTGAAGAGGGACTTCTACCATAACTAAACCACCACTAATAAAGGAATATTGGTATTATTATTGGTTTATTCATTACAATTTCGCATCTAGAAAATTTTTCACTCTCACTTGAGGCAACTTTCCAATCTGAGTTACAATACACCAAGAGATATGAAAATTATGTCCGTGTAAGTTCTTGCTCTTGGATATGAAGAGCTCCACATTCATGACAAAGAGGTTGCAATCCACTTTTCCCTAATTCGACTAATTTGTTATTGTTCTAGAACCCAAGGTTATCTTGAGGTATAAGGATATTTAGGCGATCTCAACGTTAAAAAAATATGTCACGACCCAAAACGAGTCGTGAATGGCACCCACAGTTTACGTCCTAAGTGGGCGAACCAGGAAATCCAAACCCCAATATATGATAATAATTAAACTACAAATAACAAAAATAATGCGGAAGCTCCAAAACTTATTAAAGTATCATTTCCCAAAACCTGAAAGTCATCACATTAAGGACATCTAATCTCCATATACTAAGTCTAAGAATATCAAATACACAAAAATAAAAGAGAAAAATGGCATGTGTTCGAAAACATAGGACATCATGTCATGACTGAGATAATCCAACAGAAGCTTGAATGAATAGCTCACCCTGGAACCTGATATGCTGAGACTTGCTAGAGCTGAGGGCGTGTCAAATTCGCCGGTACACTTGCTGCACTTTATAAAATCAAAACAAAGGAAAATACAAGTAAGGCTCAGTACGAGGAAAAATGTACTGAGTAGGTATCATCGGCCAACTCAAAATAGAAACTAATATACGATGAATAAATAGTATAAACTCAACTGTAACATTAAGCAAGTTGTAAGAAACAAACAACATGAACAAGTGACTATGTAATCAGTCACAATATAAAGAACACCCATGACGAGTCATGCCTCCACGCCATGCTCATTTGGGAAATGTATACTTTGATATTAAGCACCTTAAATTAATTTAATATCCTTTTCCTTTAATATTACCGTGTTGGAACGTGACACTCTTATGAAAGAATATTGTGTCTTAATGTGACACTCCGATCCAGTTATATCATGTCAGAATGTGACACTTCGATCCAATTATACCGTGTCAGAACGTGACACTCTGATCCACGATATCATATCGGAACGTGACAGTCCAATACAAAAATATTGTGTCTAAACATAACACTTCTTTTTGATTCATTGACAATATTTATCTAAATCTTCTCTATTTAAGACATTACTTCAATAGAAAGGGTTCAAGATTTAAATTTAAACGGTCCTCATGATTTAGACAATCACAGTTCACGCAACCAAGCCCAGAATCACATAATCACGTACCCATAAACTTCACAATATCACTCAAATACATACAATCGCCATTGAGATTATCTATCAAATAGAAATAAACCATAAACCTAATCCCACTGACGAACCAATCACGAAGCTAAACCACAATGATTTTCCTTTTCTCAATGTGTCGAAACGTTTTCAATATATCAAGTATACAATATTTGTATGTTAAAGGCTTTTAAACACTCATATTATTCTATGTCTAGCCTAGACAAAAAATTCACCTAATATTATAATCAATTTCCTAATGTTCAAACCTAAGAGCAAGTCTTAATGCCTCCGGTTAACATTAATTTAATAGAATTTAACAACTAGATGAACCTAATATTTAATTACCCATCTCAACATACCAAAAATATAATTTTTAATGTAAAAACATAATTTTATTTTTAAAAAAATGGAAGCCACCAGTGGCAGATGAGCTAGTAGTAATCCCACTTAATTACTATACTGCAGTTGTTGTCTACTCACACACACATACACACACCATGCGCCAACATTGCGCGTCGCACACACTCACACCTCACAACTTTCATTGTTCTCGTAATCTGCAGCAAGTTGACCACTAGTAGTCACGCCTGTACAATCACACTTTAACACTTACTAATTTCTCCTTCAACCAATAAGAATTGACGCCACAATTATGTTCACATGAGAACTAATAGCTGACCGCTTAAGGAGGTTTTATTTTAACAATTTTCAATTATATGTTAGCAAAGACAATTCAATGATTAAAAAACTTCATCACTTTCCAATACAATTAAATAGTATTAACAAGAATTAATACACACCAAAGTATTCATTGTTTATAAAATAAAATTGAGAATGGGATGAGGTTTTTACCTCTTTTTTGTTGGTCTTTGTCCATTGTCTCATCTTCAAAAGTATCAAAACAACCAACTGGAAATCTACACCTTCTCTCATACAATACCTCACATGAGGCTATATCTATACTCTAATGATAAGTTTTGTTGTTTGCAAACTCAGCTAACAACAAAACTATTCCCAAGTGGACTGTTCAACTTCCACTAGACCTTGACACAACCACCAGGTCAAACATTTTCTAACATAACCATGGTAAAATCCTTAATCAATATTGGCTAAAATCAAGAGTCAACGTGAACGAGTCCACCACCACTCACAAAAAATGTAAACAAATAATGCATCTATCTTATCAAATTCATACATCATCACAACATAAGATTTTCTCGTCTTAGCATAAAATATGATATTTAGACATAAAGTAATCATCAAGGAGAATCGAACTCATCCGATCCAAAGATGAAAATGATCAAGTACCCATCATCGAGTGATACACCCAAGCATACAACCTCTAATAATGCTGTCAAAATACTACATTAGTAGCTATTATAGAAAACCTTAAGAATAACAAAACTAGACACAATGGTCATCAGATTCAATCATACATAACCAAAACGTGATAATGATGAGATAAATCTTAATTGTATTAAAGAACTATAAATTTTCATAGGAGCTCTCTTATAAATTCTCATAAGCAAAGTTGTGCGTGTTGAATCACTATTACACTTCAACTATCCCTAACAACACCAACTCTTCCATAACTGGAATGAACAAGTTTAATCAAGGATGTGCACCCTACCAAGAGGGAAATTATAGAATCGGTACACCCAATCCACTACTAGGGAGTCACCCATAGAATCAAAAATATACATGGACATAGAAATGTAATCATATTCCAAAACCACGCCCGAAATGAAGTAGTTGGTCACATAAGAATGTACATAACCAAGGTCGAATAATTCTAGATACTCCTTCCATGGTTCCCATATAAAACATTTCCATTCAATAGACTCTTTTTACTTGATTTTTTTCCCTACTCACTATAACCAATTTAGTCACTATAACAATTGCACACATACTTTTATTTATCGAACTCCCAACATCCCTTCAAATCAATACTCTTAATACTAACAAAACATCATGTCCACACTGACCATCTACCTTACTCCGTACAATCATTAGTACCAAAGTAGGCTTATCAAATACATATTCAAACAATTGTTATGTCTATATCTATTTATGGGTTTCATGGAAAATACTAGTCCCAAACAGGTTAATAGCACTAAATTCAAATTTGATAGTACCTTTCCATCGCTATAAAACTATTAAATTACACCCAAAATCAATTTCACACCACTTCTACATACCATGATTTACCTACCATTCTAAACCATCATATACCTCATGCCAACACTTAGGGAAATTCTTGATCACTCAAATTATTGTTTATACTATGAGCTCATAACCTATATTCACCTATCTATGTAACGCATCATAACCTTCTATGTAGTCCCATCAATAGAGTAGTATTAATTCAACTCCAAATTCTTAATTACCATGTAGAAGTATATCTCACGTTGTACATCATTCTTAAGTCATCTATTCTAATTTTAGCAGACTACAAAAAAATCAAAATTTCCAACAAATTTTACTAACAACATAAATTGATTAGTATTCTACTAAAAAATTATCAACATATTTCTAACTGAATTATATTTTAAAACTTAGCAACGAAATTCTAACAGATTATCAACATAAATCTTACTAACTATGTTTTGGTTGGTAAATACGGCGTGAAAAAATGGCATCAAATTTAGCAACATTCTATCAATGGATTACTAACAGAAATATTACTAGCACACACATTTTGTTGGCAATACTACCAACGAAGTATATATCTGTAAATAAATATGACAAAAACAATTATTTATATGATTTATTTACATATTACCAATTAATTACTAACCAAACATTTACCAACAACAAGATTGTGTTGCTAATTTACCAACCAAATATAAATGTGTTTGTAAATTTAGAATGAAATTGTAATTGTATGTAAACTTGCCAATCTTTCTAAAATTAATTTGAAATTTTAAAATCGACAATAAAGATTTTTGTTAGTAAATTACTAACATCATTAAAATAGTTGTTCATATAAACCCCCGATTAATAATCCATCAGTAAAATTTACCAATCAATTATTATTAGTTTGGTATAGATATCATGAATTTTAGTTAATAGTAACTATTACAACTCAGATAAATTTTTTGAAAATTATTAATTACTAACTTATATTTTAATGGTTGGTTAAATTTTACCAATTTAGTTAATTTTTTTTTTTTTGTTAAATCAGCATCTAGTGTTGAGACTTCATATTTAGTGTTGTCATTTAGGTGTTTCTACTTTCAATTTTACACACAAACTTGACTTTGTTCACATATTTTGGTAAACGGACTCAGATTAGAATTCGTTAATTCCTAAGCTTGAAAGGTTGATTTTAATCTAACTGCAAAGGTCGGTTCAAGTTTTTGAGGCTTTGTTTTTTTTTTTTTTTTTTTTTTTTGTTTTTTTTTTTTTTTTGTTTCTGTAGTTAGTTATTTTTAAATTGTTATGTTTTAGGCCAACTTTGACTTTGGTCCATATTTTTTCTAACGTGCTTCAGATGATAATTTCGTCCGCCTATAACTCCAAGGTCCATTTTTTATCAGTAGATGGTTTGGTTTTGTTTGAGACTTTTCCATTTTTAACTATACTGTGTTCTCGTTTCGGTGTTTTAAGCCTAATAAATTTTTGCAAAAATTTAAACTTTGGTAATATATGTTATATAAAAAACTTGCCCAAATAAGATTTCATCAGTGCAAGTTAGATGCAGAATTCATTTTTGATGTAATAATATAAAAAGGTTGGAGTTTGAGGCTTTTCCGTTTTTAGTTTTATGTGTTGGGAATTTTAGCTTTTATGTTTTTGCCAAAAATTTTACTTTAGGTCAATATTTTTTGTATCGTGCTCGCATTGAAATTTTTTTCAAAAACCGCAATTAGCCCATATAATTCAGTTTTGAATCTCATAGGATGGTTAGTTCAAATTTTGAGATTTTATTTTAGTTTGTGTCATTATGCTTTTTTTAACTTTTTGGCTAAATATTGAATTAGGTCAATACTTTTGGGAAACATGCTTAAATTTGAATTTTGGCAGCGCGATTAGCTCTGGAAGGTCATTTTTCGTTTTGTACGATGGGTTGTTTGGATTTTGAGGTTTTCATATTCAGTTTGTACTGTTAGGAGATTTAACTTTTTACTTTTGGCAAAAATTTAATTTTGCTTGGTATTTTTTGAAAACATGCTCGAATGAAAATTTTGTCAGCGCAATTAGCTTCTGAATATCATTTTTATATGTACTAAATGGTTGTTTTAGGTTCAAAGACTTCCATTTTCATTTTGTGTTGTTAGGCGTTTTAACATTTAAGTTTTGGCCAAAAATTAGATTTGGTCAATATTTTTGGTAAACGTGCTCAAATTAATTTTTTTTGATATAATGATAAATGTCATATTGAGATTAATGTTAACTTGTTATCATAGATTTTTCCTTGTTTCATATTCAAAATATGATTTATGAAATGATAATTTGTTTGGGATTTATATTCGTGCTATATATTTTTTAAAAAAGTCATAATTAATAAATATTCGCTATTACTTACTGTATAGCATTTGGTTTTAATAATATTTTGAATATTATTTTCAATCAGTTACTAACCTAACTTGAAACTTGAATTAATCTTACCAATAAACTAAAAAATAAATTAGTAAATTTTTTATTTAGAAAAAATAAATAATTATAACTAACTTATTTAAAATTTATTACCAACAAGGGTTGTGGTGTAGTGATAAGTACTCCTGCATCCTTAACAAGAGCTCTCAGGTTCGGTTTTCGTTGGGTACATAATCATCTTTGTTAGGGTCTTTAATACCCAATGTGGGACTTTCTCTCTGGCTATTGCGGATAATCTCAGTCCATGATTCCAAAGTGGGTAGGCACACACCGTATTGGACACCAAAAAATAATAAAAATTAAAAGTTATTTAATTTATTTGTAAATTACCAACAACAATTTTTTTTTGTTATTACAAATTCCGCAAACAATTCCCAATATCTATCGAATAATGAGAAAAAAATTTACTACTAATTTTCATTCGTTTGGTAATGACTTAATGATATACTAAGAAAAAATTATTTGTAAATTTACCAACGAAATTTCAAAGTCATGTTTTCAAAATTTTGTAACAAACACTTTACGTGTTCACTCCAATTGATGTTGCTTGGTAAGTGTAACCACAAATTAAAATCGGTTGGGGTATATTTACCAAACGAGATTTTTTTAGCAAAGAATTAATAAAGTTTTTAGGTGGTTGGTAACTCAAATTTGCCAACCGATTTGATCCAATTTAACCAACAAAAATTTTTGTTGGTAATTGAGGGTTTCCTTTTGTATACCCTCACGTAAATTTTATATATCCATACCTCATTGTTTTGTCCACATTAATCAAAACTCATCTTATAGAAGTCAATGATAAACTCCAGTAAGTCTTTACCGAACTAGTTTTTACTCTCCACATCTAACATTCATTCTAACTCATATAAGGATATCAAATCCAACGTCACTACAACCCCAGAAGTTATACAGAGGTCTTTTCCTTCACTGTTCTAAAATTCTTCGCAGGTGTAAATTTTGAAATAATCGTAACCTCACTATATCATACTCTGGTCGCTTCCTCTAGTTCAGTTATCGATCTCATTCTTTTACCAACAATCCATGACATTTTGCCTTATACTCTAAATTAACACTTTTAACTGAAACCTTTCCTTGTGTCATTTAAAAAAAATCAAAAGTAACAAACTTTAGTACTCCAATCATGTGTAAGTCCTTTCAGATACTCGATACCCGATGCAATCGATCATTTATTATCTTACCAATTCATACCTTGACAAAACATATCACCAACAATGCAGACTTATAATGAAAATTTTTAATTGTAAATTTAAATGTGTAACTTGATCCTCTTATCTATCAATATTAGTTCATACCTTGAATATTTTTAGGAATAAATGTATCTTAGCTTATCATTGATTGTCACTTAATAGATTTCACTATATCCTTAGCTAAAAATACAATAGTACTCATTACCAAATTCAAATAAAAAACAACTTAGCATCACGACATATGTACACTTCTTTTTCAAGTCTTATCCACTAGTTTTTTAAAACAAATTTGATGAACACGTGACAATATTACCATGACCAAAGTAAAACGGGTGAAATCACGTGTTCCTGAACCCAATTCTCAACCCCTCAAAAATATACCTCTTTAGTCCTTGCAATTAGAGAAAAATATTCTTTCTCTCACCACTTTTTGAAGGCTACACTACATTCCACTAATTTTATTTTTCATTATGACTCTAGATCCTTGAAATTCCATTTGAGTGGTGTCCCAACATCTCCTAAACTTTTTGTATAACCCCATTACCTATTAAACAGTAGAAAATCACAACCTTAGACACTCTCATGTTGGTATTACCATACAAAATTCATTTAACACACAATCATTGTCCTATATTTGCATCCCAACTACTATTCATTACGAACTCTTATTACCATAATGATCAGTTAGACCTTGTCATCACCACAAAGTGAATCTTTTTCTCGCTTGACACCTTAAACTTAGGTATACCAATCAAGTTCAAGGGACTAGCCCAATTTTATACGCACTTTCTTGCTAGGATATTCAATTTCCTTCACTCAAGAATAGTCAATTCGTTTCCATATAACACTAGTACAGTACCGTGAGAGGCCGTTAAATTCATATCTAGAACACACTATACTTATCGAGAAGATCTTACCCAAATAGCCCACACATCTCTACTCATTGAATAACTTCAAAACATTATCGAGTATGTTCTCTCTCTAGCCCAAGAAATTTTCTTTACTTACTAGATCAAGTGAATATAAAAAATGATACACTTCATAACTCTAAAAAAGTAAGCATTGATGACCCTCTGTGATATACACTTAATATGTGGATCGTAGTAGAGATTTTGACTTCATTTGGTGCAACATATACCTCTTGTTTATGCAGTAACTCATCTCCTCCTATCCCTGAAAGTCTAGGCTATATAATTCTTCATTAAGAAGCTAAAAGAATGTTGTCTTATGTCATTGGTAGTGTCTTTACTAATCGACAATCAACATGAGACTATCACCACATTTTGTGTATCCATAAAACTAGTATGTCATGAACTCAACACTAAGTCTCTCTACTATATTCATTTTATGAAGCAACTCAAAACAATCAATAAAGCATAAACATCTTCAAAATCAATCCTTAAAAAAAATGAGGGTTTCCAACTTTATAAACTTGTATAAAAAAATTATGTTGATCACTAGTTACTATAGTCTCTGTAGTCAATCGAAAAAATATGTGTGTTTCTAAGGACACACATTTGTTTCAAGTGTTTGTGTTTCAAATTCTAATACTCCAGTACTAACCATATGTGAAATAGAGTGAACAGGTTCAGATACTAATTTGTATCACCTAGATACCAATTGGAGTCAAGTAGTAGCACGAAAGAAAGAAGGAATGAAGTTTTCCTTAAGTCCTATAGCCCCTCAAAGAAAAGTAAAGATGTCCCAATATCGTTCCGCAAGAGTCTACTAGACTTGTTGTTGTGTGATAAGATCACCGAACCTAATTCTCTAATACCAAGTTTGTCACGACCCAAAATGAGTCGTAAATGACACTCACACTTAACCTCTTAAGTGGGCGAACCAAGAAATCCAAACTCCAATATATGCCAATAATTAACTACGATACAAAAATAATACAGAAGCTCCCAAACTTTATCAAAGTATCATTTCCCAAAACCTGACAGTCAGCACATCAAGGACATCATAATCTCCATATACTAATCTAAGATATTAAAATACACACAAATAAAAGAACTAAATGGTATTGTCCAAAATATAGGATATCATGTCATTACGAGAGAACGCCAACATGAAGATTGAATGACGTACTCCCCATGAAAACTGATATGCCTGAGACTCCTCTAGAGCTGATGCGAGTCAATTCGCTAATCTACTTTGATGTCACTCCACTAAAGGAAAACAAGAAATCATGTAGGCTCAGTACGAAGCAACATTTACTGAGTAGGTATCACCGCCAACCCACAAAGAAACTGAGATATAATCAATAAATCGTATGAACTCACTATGACTAGCAGGTGGTAAGCAACAAACACAATGAACAAGTGACTATAACGTAATCAATCGCAATATAAAGCACACCCAATGGAAGACTCATGCCTCCAACCATGCTCATTTGGAAATATGTTTAATTTGAGATTAAGTACCTTAAGTTATTTAATAATCCTTATACTTTAATTATAACCGTGTTGGACATGGACACTCCGAGCAACAGATACTGTTTCGTAACATGACAACTCCTACCAATTATACTGCGAAATATGACACTCTCAACACTCCGACCAATATAAACCGTGTTAGACGGACACTCCCGATCCAAGATACTCTATCAGAACGGAGCACTCCAATTCAATACGTGTCACGCCATAACACTACACTTCCTTTTTGATTCCTTAATAATATTTCACTAAGCCTTGTTTAATTAATACATACTCACTCAATAGAGAAGGGTTTCAAGAATTTATAATTCCTTACGGTCTCAGGATTTCCAGAGCAAATCAAAAGTCCATGCAACCAAGCCGACACCAACAACACAATCAAATACAAGAAAAATTCACAATATCATTAATAACATCTCAATCTCTATTGAAGAGTTTATTTATCAATCGAAAATTAACCATAACTACCTCCCGGAAAGAACCAAAATCACGCAAGTTAAGCCCCACTGATTTTCATTTTCTCAATGTCTCGAAACGACGTTTTCAATCTATCAGTATACATCTTTTGTAAGTTTAAAGGTTTTAAACACTCAAAGTATGCTATGTCTAGCCCTCGACCGAAATCACCTAATATGCTACAGCAATTTCCGAAAGTTCAAACCTAGGGAAAGGGCGTAATTGTTCCGCTGATTACCAGACTTTAATAAAATTCAACAATCAATGAACTTAAGATTATTAACCCTATAAATATATCAAAAATATACTTTGTAATGGAAACACAAAATATTAATTAATAAAAAAAAATGAAAGCCATTGGTCACGAACCAGTGGCAGATGGACTAGCTGTAACCCTACCCAATTCCAATACAACACTTGCTGTCCATTTTCATATATATATATATATGAAAATCGGATGATGTTTTTACTTTTTTCTGCCGGTCTTTGTCCATGGTGCCGAGAACCAAAAACAAGAGTCTTGAACGGTTTGTGGTATCACTAAAAACTATTAACCCTATTTATTATATGACTAATCATATATATTGTAAAAGTGACTCCCTACTAATTTTAATATTATTTTCTTTAACTATCAACTCTATAAATTACTAAAACTACCCACTAGTTTCATAATTGTAATTACAAATAATCCAAAATACCTATTTAGAATCTATCGGAAAGTATTTTAGGGAATAAAAAGCTCTAGTTTGCAATCAAAAAAGTTGAATGATCCGTCTCGGATCAGACATTCTCAGTCTGCCACTCCGATCCCTTTAGCTCCAGAGCAGGCAATTGTACTGGAGGTGCCCCTCCTCATAAATTAATGATTGGATTAATGTCTAAGAGGCTGAGCATGATCATTCAGGAAAAACGGTTGTCTATAGATGGATCATAAATAGGCATCCAGATATAATAGAGTGATTGAAACATCACAAATTCCAAATTTTAACCAGACCTCGTGGTTGGCATATACCAAGCTAGGTCAGAGAGTATTATAGTGCATACACTGCATGTGTCGCAAAGAAAGAGGCTAGTAGCATCGTTTAAAGCACTTGAACATGTAGTTGTCATAGGAAACAATGTAGCTTGCGACAGCGAGACTATCAACATTATCTTGGGGCAAGTCCACTAAGATTAAGGATCACTACCAGTACTTGATCAGAAAAGAGAAACTAGATGATATGAAAAAGATGTTAGCCCTGGTAATCTCAGATGATGATGCTCCAAAACGGTTAGCAGAGAGATCTTCAATTGAAAAGAAATATCTAATGTAACTGCAAGATTCTTGTTCGGGTTCATTAGCAGCATAATTATGCAATCCCAAAATGAATCAATTATTCGCCTTGCTAAGGAAGCTTGTCTTTTGAAGAAAACTTGGAAAAATCTGGGAACGATCATTACTTCAGCGATCCATATGTGTGAAAAGAAGACCCAGACCATTCTCTCATTGGCGTTATTGATCAGTGCGCTGTGCGAAAGAGCTCAGATACCTAGAAATGCCAAAAAGGATGTTGAAGTAACTCCCACATCTTCCAGTAATATAAGAAGAATCGAAACTTAATACCTTAAAGATGAAGAAAAGGGGACAAAAAAGGAAACTCCGGTGGCCACAAATACCTTACTTGCATGAGAATCTTTGCTGACTCCAGCCCCTAGGCCTTCAGATACATCTAGAGTAACTTCTACTCTTAATGACACTTCCAGGTCCTCTACCTTTTGTTTGACCTCCCTGATAAAATCACCACTCATGCCTCCATATCCATAATCCAAATGGGAATCTTGACCTAGTCTGCCTATTATCGGGCGGCAAGTCTTGAAACCTCCATTCTTGGAATTATCTACACTGCATTCAATGATGTTGTGACACAACAAAGCACTACCATTAAAACCCTAGCAACCAGGATAGCAAGATGTGAGTGTTACCAAGGGGCCACATATAAGGTGATGGCTTTAAAAGCAACCTTCACTGAGTTGAGGAAAGATGTGGACTACTTGAAGTCAACCAATATATCCATGATCTTTGGAAGAGTGGAGATCCAGATACTCCAGAGATACCCCAGACCACCCACTGACAAAGTTTTGGGAAAACCAAAGATAGGGTAATTTCGTCCTGACAAGAGGCAACTAAACGAAGAGAATGTTTGAACACCACGGAATGTTATAATGAGGATTAGTCTGAGACTGAAGAAATCATGAGAAATGTTGTTGTGCATGCGTTATTGAAAAAAGAACTGACTGCTAGATCCAGTGGAGCTAGTACTTCTGAGTTCAATTTGAGCAGAGATGCATCGCGCAACAAAGCCTATACATATGAAACTGCTGAGTAGACAGGATCCCTCTCTAAATTCTTCTCTATATTTCTCTATTATTTCATTTTTGATACTTTTATATGCATTTGAGAACAAAAAGCTTTTATTTGTGGTGGTCTGAGGCCACTTTTGTGGGCTATTGATGTTTATGTTTTTTTTAATATTTGGGTTTTTCTGTCTTAAATTTTTTTGTATCTGCATTTTTTTTTTATGTTTGAGGTTATGTCTTTGGTTATAATTTTAAAATGATTGTGACCCTTCCGAAAAATTTTACCACCTCTTGTATATACTTCAAACGTGGCTCTTCTTATGAAAATTTAAGTCTCATTTTCAATCAATATCAATGACTTGAATTGTTCTCGCAATGAAATAAACACAAATGTACGGCTACCACGAGGCCAAATAAAGTTGCTTAGACAATATGCAAACTATTTACCATCTCTTTGTTATTAGGAAACTGTAAAATCAATTTTCTTGTAATGACTGTTGTACACTAGCATAAGTATGAAGTCTTGTTTGACTTTAGTGTCAATGCCTTGTTTGATAAGATTATCTTGAACCATACATGAAAACACCTAAATATTACTTGTAATCACTTATGAACTTGATTAAAGAATGGAAAGGAAGAGTTGTGAGCACCACATCTTATGAGGATCAGTCACTGAGCCTAAATTACTATAGCTTTGCACTCAGCCCCATTACAAGCCATAAAAATACCTTTTTGATCTTGAGAAATCTTAAACAAATGTCGATAGGAAAATAAAGGCAAACCTATGGATGAAAGTATGCAGTATGTTCTTCTTTGTGAGAGTGAACGTTGTCCGATTCCCAAACCTTAAATGACTATACATCATGTGTGTGAGAATGAAATCATCATTTGGGTAAAGGCATTTGAATACTTTTGATAAGCTTGAACTTGCATTTGAATCAAGAATTGCGAGCTTGAGAATCTTTGGTAATGGTGTGTCACAATTTGAATTTTTGGGTAACCAATTGATCCTTGCATAAGTAAATTGAGTCTTGTTGTGTACATTAATGATTGCATCTTCTGTAGAACTGTTTGAGACATCCTTTTTGTACTACTGAACTTGAATTTTACTTGAGGACAAGCAAATGTTTAAGTTGGGGTGTTGATGAGTTGAGAAATTGGACTCAGTTAGGGTTATATTTTGATTGAAATAGTGTCCTGGATTGCTTTTATTGTCTCAATTACTAATGATTAACCTGAGTTTTAGGTATTTTGAATTTGAGGCAAAGCATGTACACTACTTGGCAAAAATAAGTAAAAAAGATGTAAAAAAAAAGAAATCAAGGCTCGAGATCGCCGAGTCATCATTGAGATTTGCCGATAGGTATGATGATTAACCTATGTTCCAGTGTGCTAAGCTCTGAAGGAAAATATTAAATCAGCGGTGAAAAGAAGTAGCCGGTGCAACACCGAGAAGTTTCGCATAACAGTACCTTATCGCCAAATGTTCAAGACCACGAAGATTCTTGGAAGAAGAACAGGACGGTGATAAAGTGACCAAAGGGAGAATCACCAATTTGTTCGGCAATTCCGACTAGCACGCAATTGTCTCCTCGCTGCACACAACCCTAAATGTGAACTATAATACAGTAGGAGATTATTATTGAGTATAATCAAATATTATTATAATTTATCCTGTTTTTATCTTAGTTATTGAGCTCTACATATGGAAAGATCTTTTTTGAAGAAATTGAAGATTCATAGGTTCATCTCAAATGATCATATGGGTCATTTAATTTCTTCATTATTGTCCTGTAACAAGACTTAAATCTTCATACCCATTTAAATGCAAGCTCTTAAAGGTATAAATTTCTATCTCTTGATGTGTGGCTAAAATCCTCAATTCAGGAAGTGTCATTTTGTGAATATGGGTTAAATTATTTGTTGGGTCTTGCTTGCTGATAGTTTTGTTGTAGTTTAATTTTGATTTGTTTAGTAGTTGTGGGTGAATCTAATGAATTTTTATTTGCAAATTCAAGTTCATACATGTGTTTTCAGCTTCTTCTAGAGACAAGTCTACTAAGATTGCTAAATTGATGGCTAGTTGGAGTGGGTCGATATGAGGCATAGCTTAAGAGAGTGAGTGGGTTAAGACGGAGGTTGTTCTTTATGAGGCAAGTGGGTGTCTTAGAGGAACCCATTTGAATCATGGCATGTTGTTCGAGCGAGAGCTTATCTCCCTTAAAGACTAGCCTAGTACTGATTATTCTATGAGTTCTTTATCAAAAGGAGCACCCCCTAGAAGTAACATGGTGTACTTCACCTCTCGGAGGTCTTGTACAAGCCCATAGACATCAGCATAAAAAAACAACAACAGAACTCATTATCATAGGAAGAATTATTGGGTAAAAATTTTTAAAATTCATAGTACACAATCATTGCTAAAACTTTCCCTTCATATATATTATGTATGTATGTATTATAAATTGCATAAGATTGGTCGACTCTAAGTCTCTTGTTTTTTTTCCATCTTAGACTCAACATCAATAAGAGTATAAATGGACACGACCCTTAAACAACAACATCAAATAATATCTAAACTATTACTATACTTTAATAAGAAACTTCACATAGGAACTCCTTGGAATATTAATGACCCTTTATTGAGCTTGGAAACATGTATCAAGCCCTTCACTTAAGGGAATGGGAAGATGAGAGACAGAAGAAGGAAGGGATAGTGACGAAGGGACGGATAAATGAGAAAAAAGATAGGCGAGGCAAGCACACTAGAAAGTGAAGGAAATTGGGAAAGCAAAGGGATAGATAAGGGGGAGGAGAAGAGAAGGGTTAGGGTGTGGTAAGGGAAGTAGAGGCGGAAAGTGATGGAGGGAAGGGAGTAGGATCGAAGGCATGAGAAGGAAAACATTTAAGGGACTCTGATACCAGGAAGGAGACGAGGGGGGACGAGGAAAACGTGGGGGTGGATGTGAGAAAAGGTAAAAGGGAGGTGGAAGGAAAGAGAAAGAAAGATTGGAAGGAGCAAGGCCAGACGATCCTATAGTCATCCATAATCTACACTTGTGTAAAAAGATGAAGAAGATACATTAGTACAAGAATGCACAAAGTATGACACCATGCAAATACAAATAACAACATGCATTTAAAAAAAGGACATTTTACTACTTCGACCTCATGCAAACTCCTTTTTAAAGAATCCATTTGGCATAATTGCAGAATTAGTTCCATACTTCCTATAACCCTGGATACTATTCATGGAAACACACAAAGCCACACATATTCCATTTAAAGGCACATTAATTAAATCCTTTCGTAAAATTATCTTCTTTACGTCTAACTTCTTTACTCCTAACGTTTTAAAAAACCTTGTCTTAATATACTTGGTGCAATGCAGAATAGTGTTCCATTCCACCATCACACCCAGCAATCACCTTAAGGGTCACCAATGTGAACAATTTTTTCATACCCCTTCATTGTTTAGACACATACATTCATATGGAATATCATATCACTAAACACCTACTTGCACATATGACCCGACATAATAAATGAACCACATTAAGATTCATTCCTAGAAAACATGCAAATCAACACTACAAATACCATCACAATGAGGCATTAGTCAAAAAAATCATACTTGAACTTCATTAATACATCATAAGACCCTACTAATAATATCAATCTAATCCTACTAGTGCAATGTAAATGTAAATCCCAAAACCTCACACATACTGAGTAAACCCACAAAGAGACCATAAGAACTATCATTCATTTCATACTTCAACATGACAAGTTTAACTAACTACATTCATATCATGTAGGACCTTCATCATATGGTCAATAAAACCAACATCATACATATAATCATGCAAGAAGGACAATACTTCAAAGTCATGCATAATAGACATATACTTATGCATATACATATAGAACCCCTCCTGGAACTCCCTTCAAGATCTACTTGTGCAATGCATAGGAAAAGTCTCACACCCTCACTTACACTAACAAACTTCCCTTAGGTGATCCTAGTTAGGGTTCCTTACTTTACTTCCATTGTTCATTTTACTTTAGGTACACTATAGACTTAACTGACATAAGACCATGTGAGCTAAACATGGAATCTGGTGTCATGGAATCCCACACTAGAAGAAGGTGCTATATTTTCCAAGGTAGAACATTAACATCATTCTAGCATATAAGGTGGATCCACTTTCTAGGTCCTACAGGAGCAACATAGTTAAGGAACTATGGGATGTATATTGAACCCTCTTAAAAAAAAAAAACAATTGACTTTGAGAAAGCATCACCTAGAAAACCATTAGGGGAACATGCCTTCCTCTTTGAAAAGGAGCAGCTCTAATTGTCAAGTTAACTCGGTGCTAAGCTAAGTTCCCTTTTTGAAAAGCCTTTATTGACATTAATTTCATATGTCATAAAAATATTCTTTAGGATATTCACCTCATATTCCGAGCTCATAGATTCTTGATGAAAGACGTTTTCTTTTTCACCTAACTTCATATGAGAATAGCCTTTACAACAATGGCCAATAGCATATTCCTATCATAGTCTAGTTTTAAAAGTACAATTGAGCTAAACTTTCAAAAGACTCTACTCTTCTAAGAATGTCCCTAACATGCTTCATTCATTCATTCATGTGTTGTATGTTACATATAATGAGGAAAACTTTTCCAAAACACCTTTAGTAGAGACACTACACTTTTTAATACTCAATCCAATATCATATACTTGACATCATAACCATATACTTTTAATGTTCACAACTTAATCATGCATCATGCTCATGTACATAGAAAATCACCCTAGGCACTATCTTATCAATATACACATGTGGTATATATAAGCAAAGTCCCATACCTAGTTCACCTATCAAGTCATCCTAGTTAAGATAAATTTTTCATACCTTCATGAAAATATTTTACTTTGCATGCACAGTAGTAGACAATGGTACATATATTAGAAATATCCTTTCATTAGTCACCATGAATCTATCCTACTCATAGATATGCATGAGGTGTGAGTGTGTATACATTTGTCAACATTATCACATAATGGTGATCAACATAGTATTGAGGCAGCCACCCTCTAAAGATCATAATACACACTCCTCCATAGACCACACACCACATTATAGCATAGGAGACCAGACATCTTCATTATTGGAATATAAGACTCCTAATTATGCTTAAGTCCACATATTTATATAGGGTTAGATAGGTATGGGGTCATTCATCATCAGAACTTCAGCATTGATAAACATATGGACCACTCCTAACCCCCCACATCTTAATTCAATTATAGGAAACATCATCAATACTCTTATAGCATGATACTAGTATTGAAGACTACACAACGCCTTCACAATCATGCTAATAATCACAATGAATCATACTTCACATATTGCCTTCAAGGACATGGATCCAAACACATAGATATACAAGGACGTAACCACCCCCGCGACCATAAGGGACCATACCCCATCAATGCAATTAATAAAGGTAAAGGGCAATTCCATCTAACTAGAAAGATCTATGTCACTTTCATTATCGAATTCTCCACCAAACTTGAGTCACAAGATAATTCCCCAATACTTCATCATTCAATATATAGAAAACTTAACAACAGGCATTCCACATAAATTCAAAATCATAATTCAATCAAATAGAATCAAGACAATAAAATACCCACGGTATAGACCAATTGAGAAAAAAGGAGGATCATAGGTTCTTCCGGAAATTGGATTTAAATCCATCTTAAAATCAGTACCTAAACATAATTTCCTCATGAGAATGCTTTTTAAATCATTTTGCCAATGAACCCTTGGCTAGATTGAAAGATAGATGATTTTCTTTGAAAACATTTGAAGGAACTCCTTAGATGAAAGAATAACTAAGGATGAAGGATTAAAATACATAATTACATGAGAATACCACGAAAATTTGAATAATAAATCTTTAGAATTTATCACTTAGGCTGTTCTTGAGCTTCATCTCCAATGGAGTTTTCTAGAGAGAGTTTCTTTTGGGAGGGAAAAACTAATTTTGAAGAATGAATTGGAATAGGGGTTTTGATCTTTTTAAAAAACTTAATAAACCTAAAAATATATAAATATAAATTCCTAGACATTATTTGAAACGTGGGGTGGATTTCCCATTCACCCCTTAAGTGGACATCGTTTAGCAGGCAGTTAGCAGGTCCCAAATGACGTGCGACTAATGGATCGTCGTTGAATAGATGGTGTTGTAATGAATGTTCTTTGTTGGTGAATGAGGCCTACATTTTAGGGTCTAATATCATGCACTAAGTGTGGAGCGAATCCCCCAACCGACGGGGCGTCGATCAAACAAAGGGTCGTCGTTTGCTAGTCGTTGATTGAACACTGCCAAGGCAGTGTACTACCTACTTTTGGGTCCTCCTCAAGAAACCTTTTAGTGGTCCTTGGGGAGCCGTTCCTGGAAGTTTCAAACCTAATTATGATAATATACATGTTAAGGTCCTTACCTATTATATTAGGCACCAAACAATACATAAAACATGCAAAGACACACTAGCACGTCTATAGACCAACTTTTGAACGTCTTGGATGTTTGACTTCCAAACAACTTTAAATCAATTATACAAGATGTAAAACACTTAATTAGAAATTTATTACTTTTTAGGCACATGTAGGCTCTAGACACCTTAATTTATTTTGAGGGTCTTACAATATCCCCCAATTGGGAATATTCATCCTCGAATGACACTTGGAACACTTTAAACACTTTCAAGAACTTAATGACCCATATAGAAGCTCACAAATTGAATACATCATCACATGATAGTCAATGCACCAAACTTACAAAGAACACCAACTTTATACAATCATGCATTCAATGCAACACAAGCAAGTAGAAGCCTTCATTCACTCACCCCTTAATGCATCAAGCACATAATCATTTCGCAAAGCATTTCAAGCTTCTACCATCACTTTATACTGTCATCATGCATAACCATAACTCAACCTATCATTAAAAAGGAACTCCAATTAACCATAACAACTATTAACAAGTTATAACCATATCATAATCACAATTTCCTCAACATAACATCTTATTTATCATAAATCACATATATAGCCACAAATGATATCACATAAAAATATATCAAATTTACCCTCACATATACTCAATTAAAAGCCAAAAAATAATTTACTGTTACGCACAAAATTCATCCTTTTCTTCTTCCTCAAGCAGATTGAGAATATCATGCTCAATCCAAACAATCACTCTAAAAGACCCACCACCGAACAAGAAATATAAAGGGAAAGTCATACCTATTTAAGTTCTCGGGCATGGTCACAAAGAGTGTGAAAGAAATTAACTTATCATCTTATCGCCTTTTTCTCATAGGATGTTTCCGCGACTCACCACCGAAAACAAACTCTACATATCATCGCAATATGAGATTTTTGGACCCAAACGCACTTTTATAACCTCAGCTTGGAATCTGTTTTGTCATGATGGGGGAGCATCCCTAGAAGTAACATGGCGCACTTGACCTCTTAGAGGTTTTGTACAAGCCCATAGAAATCATTCATCACATTGTCATAGGCAATTTAGCGGAAAATTTAATACTTTTCATAGAACATCATATGCTAGAACATCACTTCATATATATAAAAAATATCATAAGAAATTGGTAGACTCTAGGTCTCTTTTGTCATCTTAGACTCAACATCAATAAAGTAGAATAGAGACACGACCCTTAACAACATAAATAATATCTAAGTTGTTACATATACTTTAAATAAGAACTTCACATAGGGAATCCTTGAATCTTAAGTATCCATTTCTTGAGCTTGGAAACATGTATCAAGCCCTTCACTTTAAGAGACATCCTCTAGTCATCTATCACCTACACTTTGTGCAAAAAGATAAAGAATAATGGTATTAGTACAAGAATGCACTAAGTATGGCAACCATGCGAAACCATGCATTTAAAGAGGACATTTTACTTAGAAATCATGCAACGTGCCTTTTAAAATATCTTCATAACATTCGCACAATTAAACAATATAGTTCACATACTTCATATAAAAATGGATACTATTCATGGCAACACACAAAGCCACATATATTACATTTAAGGCACATCAATCCTTTTCGTAACGTTATCTTCTTTTACCCTAACTTCTTTACTCCCAAAGTAACACTTTAGTAACATTTGGTGTAATGCATGAATAGTGTCTCATTCCACCATCTACACTCAAGCATCACCTTAAGGTCACCAAGGTGAACATTCATAAAACCTTCATTTACTTAAACACACACATCCATAAAAGCATATCATATCATGAACACATACTTCACATATGACCCAACATAATACATAAACCACATTTAAGACTCATTCCAAGACAACATGCAAGTCAACATTACAAATACCATCACAATGAGGCACTAGTAGAAAAATGCATACTTGAACTTCAATAATACATCACAAGACCCTACTCATAATCTCAATCTAAGCCTACTAGTGCAATGAACATGTGAATCCCCACAACCTCACACATACTATGTAAACCTACAAAGAGACCATAAGCACTACCATTCATTGCATACTTCAACATACAAGTTACAAACACCAAAAACATGCACTCAGTAAGAACCTTCAGCATAAGGTCAATAAAACCACTAACATATAATCATGCACCTAGGACAATGCTCAAAGTCATAGCATAATATGCATATACTTAACATATACATAGGGAAACCCCATCCTGAAACTCCCTTAAAGAGCTACTTGTACAATGCATAGGTAAAGTCGCATACCCTCACCTACACTAAGAAACTTACCTTAGGTGATCTTAGTTAGGGTTCTTTACTTTACTTTCGTTTTTCATTTTATATTAGGAAAACAATAGTCTTAACTGAGATTAAGACCATGTGAGCTAAACATGTAATCCGGTGTCATGGAACCTTACACCGAAAGGAGGTGCTTTACATGACAAGGTAGAACATTAACATCATTCTAGCATATTAGGTGGATCCACTTGCTAGGCACTACGGGGGAAACATAGTTAAGGAACTAGGAGATGTATATTGAATCCCTCTTTAAACCAATTGAAATTTTATCTTCCATCTCATGAGAAACCATTGGGGGAACATGCCTTCTTCTTTGGGAAGGAACAACTCTAATTGTCAAGTTAACTTGGGGCTAAGCTAAGTTCTCTTTTTGAAAAGCCTTTATTGACATTAATTTCATAAAAATAGGCTTTAGGAGATTAACCCCTCATATTCATAGCTGATAAGTTATTGATGAGAATGTCCTTTCATTAACCTAACTCATTTGTGAATATCCTTTAACATGGACATATCATATTCATAGCATAGTCTAGTTTAGAGTACAATTGAGCATAACCTTTCAAAACACTCTTACTAGATTGTCATAACATGCTTCATTCATTCATTCATGTGTGTACATACATGAGGAAACCTTTCTCATAAACACATTTTTACATTACACATATTCACACTTCATCATCTAATATATACTTGATATCATAACATATACATTCATGTTCACAGCGTAATCATGCATTCATACTCATGTACGTAGAGAATCACCCTGGGAACTATCCTATCAAGATACACATGTGCAATGTATATGCAATGTCTCATACACTTACCTATACTAGTCCTTCTATCAAGTCATCCTTGTTAAGATACTTTTTTCATACTTTTATGAACATATTATACTTTACATGCATAGTAGTAGACAATGGTACATATGAGAACTATCTTTTCATTAGTCACCATGAATCTATTGTACTCTTGATAAGCATGATGTGTGAGTGTGTGTACATTGGTCAACATGATCACATAATGGCAATCAACATAGTCTTGAGGTAGTCACCCTTTTAAAGATCACAATACACATTCATCCATAGACCACACACCACAATATAGCATAGGAGACAAGACATCTTCATCATTGGAATATAAGACTCCTACTCATGCTTAAGACCACACATTCATATAGGGGTAGATAGATAGGGGGTCATTCATCATTAGAAGTTCATCATTGATAAACATATGGACCACTACTAACCCCTAACATCTTCATTCAATTATAGGAAACATCATCAATACTCTAATAGCACGATACTAGTATTGGAGACTACACAACTCCTTCACAATCATGATAATCATCATATTGAATCATACTTCACATATTTCCTTCAAGTCCATGTTCCCAATACATAGATAATGACAAGAAAGTAAAAACCGCCACCAGAAGTGGACCATACCACATAATGTCATTCAAGGCCAATTCCATACTAAATAGAGATATCTAGGTTACTTCAATTCTCCAAACTTTGATCATCATATATGAATTCCAAATAATTCATCATCTATTCATATAGAAAACAATAACAATAGGCAATTGAACATAATCAAATCGTAATTCAATTAACATAGAATCAAGATCATAATACCCACATTATAGACCAATTTGAGAAAATAGGAGGATCATGGGATTTTCATGAAATTGGATTGAAATCCATATTAAAATAAGTAGCTAATCATAATTTCATCATGAGAATTTTTTTGAAGTCATTTTCCAATGAACCCATGGCCAGATTGAAATATAGAGGATTTTGATCATGAAATCTTTTTGAAAACCTTTGAAGGAACTCCTTCGATGAAAGATTAACTTAGCATCAAGGATTACCATACCTCATTGAATGATAAGACCACGAAAACATGAAGAAGAAATCATGAGATTCCATCACCTAGGCTATTCTTGAGCTTCATCCCCAATGGAGGTTTCTGGAGAGAATTTCTTTTGGGAAGGAAAGTCTAATTTTGAAGAATAAATTGGAATAGGGGTTTTGATCTTTTTACCAAACTTAATAAACCTAAAAATAGATAGAAATAACTGCCTAGGCTCTATTTTCAACGTGGGGTGAATTTCCCATTCACCCCTTAAGTGGATAGCGTGCAGCAGGTAGAATGCAGGCCCCAAACAACGTGCACACTGACGGACCGTGGTTGGAACGATGGATCCGTACTAAACATGCGTCGTTGGTGAATGAGGCCTCAATTTAGGGGGCTGAACTTACACGTCTAAGTGAGGATCAAATTCCCCAATCGACGGGGCGTCGATCAAACAAAGGGTCGTTGTGTACAAGTCGTTGATTGAACATTGCCAAGGAAGTATACTGCCTACTTTATTCCTCCTCAAGGACCCTTTGGGTGGTCCTTGGAGAGTCGTTCTTGGAAATTTCATACCTAATTACAATCATACACATGTTAAGTTCATTACCTATCATTTTAGACCAAATAATACATAAAACATGCAACGATACACTAGAACACACTAGCACTTCTAAAGACCAACTTTTGAACGTCTTGGACGTTCTTGTACGTTTGAACTCAAAACAACTTTAAATCAATTATACAAGCTGTAAAACACTTTATTCGCAATTTATTAACCTTTTTAGGCACATGTCAGGCTCTAGAAACCTTAATTTATTTTGAGGGTCTTATATACCCCCTAAATTGATAATTGACGCTTGTGTCACCCCATCTTTGATTTAATATGTTTTTATTTGATAATGTATTTAGCTATGACTATCTACAACTTAGGTTTACTTTTCTATTATTTCTCACCATCACTCCCTGTGGAAATGATCTCAACCTTTGGCTGTGTTACTATTTTAAGGTACGATCATCGACACTTTCATTGAATTTCGTGTCTTTGATGACTTCAGCGACCATTGAATCACTCACATTCAATATCCACTTCCTATTACCATCATAATTTATTTTTATTAGTACATATTTGTCATAATTGTGGTGGTACAAATTTAGTTTGTTGTTGTGTACCTTATGGGTACATAGGGGGCCGGTAAGATTATTTTTTAAAATTTTGTTCATCTACTTAAGTAAGAAGGATGGTCCTATATTTGAAAGTAGATACTGCCCACACCCCCTTCCCTTCCCCACCCCCTCTATTTGACAATCTCGTGTCGGGTTTGTTTGGAATAGACTTTTAAACATTTGTGATTTATGTGTGCTTATTTCTATCAGTATGCCCATGTCTAGCTTTGTCCCTTATTTCTTCCTTGTCCTTAATTGGTTGATGGGATAGATCATCCAAGTTCATCCCTAAATTCCTCTATCTATTTTCCTTTACTATATGTTCCTTGTTTTAGTTGTTTCTTAATATGATATTCTTGTGGTTCCTCTAGTTATCTATGATATATGCTCCTTCCTTGCATGTTGTTTATGCATACTTTATTTTTGGAGCTCAATCACCCTATGCCTACTGAGGGCCTTTTGTTAGTACTCATGCTACACTTCAGTAGCCTAAAAATCATAGTACGAGTTCTCACGCTGATTTGGATCTAATGTGGAGCAGCTCTTGGATTCGGAGATTTGAGTGAGCTCTTGAGTTCAGAGTTTCCTCTCTCCCCCTCTATCTTGGGCTAGGAAAAGTCATTATCTTGCCTCTGGGACCAACTCTATATTTTTGTACTATTATTGTAATCTTGTTTGTAATAGTTGTTCAAATACCTCCTGACCTCGGGCCATGGGTTCTTTTTTGTATTGTTGTATTCTTCCTCTTTCTTTTGTTCTTATTACATTATCGTTTATATTCTTCAATTTTTTCCTTTCGCGCAATAGCCCATTACTTCCAATTCCAGACAACGAGTTCGTCTTTCTTACTAATGGGATGTATTAGGTGTCATCAAGACATGAGTTTTTGGGTTCAGACAATCAAAAAACTTTCTGCTAATGTGGATGGTGTTCTTTGGTATCAATCACAATATAGAACAAATAATGTGATCCTTCATAAAATTATTGAAAAATATGAGTTATTGACTTTTTTCAGGCATGACTTTCAAATTATCCCCCATACTCTTTCATTCGCTTGAGTCTATGAAATGAAATCGATCAAAAATGTCAAGCTTGGAGTTTGTATAATAATGTTATCTTTTTCCATGATTAGGATGATCTTTGTGGCGATATTTCTCTAATATGTTAGTCTTAGTTGATTTAAATAAAGGATGATTACTCTTCCTTTGTGAGTTATTGTTTTGTTCATATGTGATCAGTGCTTTTCATATTGTTATTATCTATATATTTTGCATACTACATAGTTTGTTAGAGGAAAGGTAGTGCTAAAGTAACAATGGAATTTTTTGGAATGTAATATATATCGAATATTTTGAAAGGACTATAGAAGAATATATTAATTCATGTATTAAGAATATAATTTGGTTATACCGTCTTTGGCTAAATGTTTCTTTTTTTTTTTTTCAAAGTTATCTTGAATTGTACGATGATAACTAAATTTTTTAGATGACAAAAAGTTTGGCAGGAGAAACAAGTGATTCAAGCCATTATGCATCTAGCTGTGTGACAAAAAGTGACTTTATATCTAAAAGTCCCAGGCACATGTATGGATGTCTGGCTAATATAATAGGTAAGAGTAGGTTCCATCATGACCGGAGTTTTTGGGTTGAGGAAATTAAACAACTCTATGCTAATGTGGATGGTGTTCTTTGGGATCAATCACATGATAGAATAAGTAACGTAACGTGATGCTTCATAAATTTATAGGAAAATACGAGTTATTTCCTTTTAGTCAAGCGTGAGGTTTAAATCATCCCCCATACTATTTCATTCCCTTTGAGCCTATGAAATGAAATCAAGCTACAATTTAAAGGTTAGAGTAGGTATAATCATGTAATCTTTTTCCATGATTAGGATGATTTTTGTGGAGATCTTTCTCTAATTTTTTAGGTTGTTGATTTAAAAATAGGATTGTTTCTCTTCCTCGGTGAGTTATAATTTTAGATATCGGGTGTGTTTTGTATGAAGCAAAATGTTTTCCATGGAAAATATTTTCGTGGAAAACAAGTAAATTTTTTAGTTATTTTCTCATGTTTGGCTTGTGAGTAGAAAAGATTTTTTAGTGTTTGATTTATGAATAAAAATGTTTATGAGAAAATATCTTTTTAGTTTTAATAGAGTAATAATTATTTAGAAATTGAAAGTATTTTTTAAAAGACTTAAATATTTTTAGGGTTGGGTGGGGGGGGGGGGGTTTGTCCTGGGGGTTGTTGGAGGTTTGGGTGAAAAACATATTTTTGAATTTGAAAATATCTTTTAAAAACTTAATTTTTTTAAGAGGGTGGGGGGGGTGGGGATGAGGGTAAAAAAAATAAAATTTTGAAGTTGAATATATTTTACAAAGACAAACTTTAATTTTTTGGGGGGAGGGGCAGGCCCGGAGGGGGCACAGGAATGAAAAAATAAAATTTTGAAGTTGAAAATATTTTTTTAAAAAAACAAACTTAAATATTTTTGGGGGGTAGAGGTGGGTCTAGGGTAGGGGTAAATTTAATTAAAAATATTTTAAAAACAAACTTATTTTTTTTTTTGGTGGGAGTGGGGCAGGTGTGGTGGGGGCAAAAAATTCAAATTGAAATAAATATTTATAAAATATAATTTTTAATTTTTTTGGAAGCGGGTTGATAGGGGGTTGGAGTGAGGGTTGGGTACAAACTAATTGAAGTTAAAAATACATCATAAAAACAAGCTTTTAAAAAATTTTATTTTATTTTTTGGGGGAGGGCTGGTTTAAGGGTATGGAACAAATATTGACATATTTTGACAAATGTGTCCTTAGTTTTTAGAAAAATGAGTTGATTTGAAAAATATTTTCCAAACACACCCATCATGTTTTTCATAGTGTTATTATCTATATATGTTGCATACTACAAGCTTTGTTTCGAGAACAAGTAGTGCTAAATTAACATTGCATTTTTAAAAAAATGTTATATTGAATATATTGAAATGTCTATAGAAATATGTATACATTGACTCATGTATTAGATGATAATTTCTTATATACTTCTTATGCTAACTCTGTTTTTTTAAAAGTATCTTAAATTGTAGAATGACTACTAAATATTTTTTAAAAACAACAAGTTTCTAGGAAAAATAAAGTGTTTGCGGTCATTACACGTCTAGCTCTGTGACATTTATTAGTGTCCCACTTTATTTTTTTTTCTTTGGTGTTGCATGCTCTTGAAGAAATATCTTATCGGCCAGATATACTTTGATTGGAGTTTTTAATCATTCAAAGAGTTATATTTATTAATTATAATATTGCTATTAGGGCAGCAAGGCGTAAAAAGTGATTTTATATCTAAAAGTTCAGTTACATGTATCGATGTCTTGCTAATAAAATGGGTTATAGTCTAGAAACATGTTCATAGCCTTGTACTATGATTTCCCCCCTACGATTCATATAATAAATGTGTTGCATGATGTTGTACAACTCACATAAAACAAGTTTTTAAGTAGAAAATGGATAGAATAGACCTTCTTAAAAAATTAGTGAAAATCAATTTGCTTAATGGGATCGTACCATAAAACACATTAAAATTAGTGTTAATTTAATGCATGCCATCACCAACATCCATACATAGCAGCTAAAAAACTAGATGTATATTATGAATTGTACCTAGCTCTCGAAGCATAGAAGGCTATCCTTAAATCAAGTAGGTGCACGACCAAAGCCTCAATCCCAACAATATGCCAACATATTCAATATTAACAACATTAAAGGATCACCCAAAAAGTTTTCTGACTTTAATCTTTAACCATTTGTCTTCCATAACAACCGAAAGGGTCATTAAAATTTAGTTATAAAAAATATTTTAAAATCTTCGGAAATGGAAATCAAACCATTTGTCTTGTAATCCTCTAATTTTTATCATTTTAACCCTATTATTTGTGGAATTTTGAATAATATTACTATACCATCAGTAAGCATTCTTTTGTATTTATTTTCCTAGTTACTGATCCTAAAAAATGATACCAAGACAATGGAAATCTTCACTAATAACTTAACCATCTGTCTTATAATCGTCTAATTTGTATAATTTTCAGCCTGTTATTTGTGGAAATTGATCTCAAAACTATTTGGTATAATATATTTACCATACCATCAGTGAGCATTCTTTTGTATGTATTTCCTAGTTACTGATCCTAATGAAAGGTAATTGACCCTTGGAAGGCAGTTTGCTATAATCCACTCATAGATATAAATGCACAGAAATAGAATGGAATTGTATTGTTTATTAATGTGCCTCCAATGGAGTTTTTATACAGAACTAACAAAATAGATTGTGCTAATCTAACTCCTAGAAAGTAGTAACTGATAAACTTACATGACCTATACTAACTTAATAATAAACTTTACAAACTTAAAGCTTAAATTGACTGAACATGACTTATACATATTTACCATAATGGTACATGATCTTTGCCCCCCCCCCCCCCCCCCCTCAAGTTAAGTGTAAAGACAGAACACCTAACTTGCGAAGCATCCGCTGGAAGGAAGCCTTAGAGAATAGTTTGGTGAGCGGATCTTCAATTTGATCAGTGGAGTGAATGTGGGAAACTCTAACCAGAACCATTGTGGACATGGTTTCAAATAAAGTGACGATCAACCTCGAGGTGCTTCCATTTTCTTATGATGGACCGGGTGTTCAACACTGTATGTGACCCCAAGGTTATCACAAATCATTATTGGAGCAGCAGAGAGACGGAGCAAGTGAGTGATCCAGTTCATTTCAAACAAGGCAAAGGAAACAGCCCGATACTGAGCCTCAGTGGAGGAGCGGGAGATAGTAGGTTGCCTACAACAAGACCAAGAAATCGGAGTCAAGCCGAGAAAAACAATGCAACCAGAGATGGAGCGGCAATCATTGGTATCACCTGAATAATTCGAATCCACATAGGCATAGAGATTAGTGGACTGTTGGGGCAATAAATTAATACGATGGTGGGATGTTTCTTTAAGACACCGAAGGATGCATTTAGCTTCCTTCCAGTGAACCAGATAGGGACGGGTTTTGAACTAAGTGAGCTTGTTTACTGAATATGTGACATCAAGACTTGTAAAAGAAAGGTACAGAAGCTTATTAAGGATATAAACAAGACTTGGAAAGAGAGGTCATGACTTGTTGAAAGAGTGTTTCGTTGCTGCCCTTTAGTATGATGTCATCATATATAAGGATATATATAGTTACGCCCAAATTATGCAGAACAAAGATAGAAATATCAGTACTTGCATCATATCAAGCTCTGGGAGCCTTTTGGAGATGACAGACTTGTCAGGATGTGCTAAATTTTCCTATCTGGGTGGTTAAGTCATATCCACGTCTTCCTGAAGCTTCCCTTTGAAGAAAAACATTATTCATCGATTCTCTACAGTGACCAATTTATCTATACAGAAAGGGTGAGGATATTCCGGATATTATTATATTAGTGTGTTTAACCACTAGACGGCATGCTTTATGAAAATCAACCCCAACCCTTTGTGTGAATCCTTTTGCAATGAAACATGCTTTGTACCTATCAATGGATCTATCAGACGATGTTTTAAATCGGAACAACCATTTACAGGGAAAAAAATCTTGGTAGGGTCTTGTGGAACCAACTCCCAAGTATGATTTTAATCAGTGCATTAAACTCAAGCTGCATAGACTCTCTCGAATTAGGGAACTTTTGTTCTTGTTTTTGGGTGACAGGAAGTATTGCTGCAGTTTGGGTTGTGTTGGCAGTGTAGTAAAAAATTTTGCACCACTTGACGATGTTGTTTTACGACCTTGTTACTGCATGATTGTGCTCGATTGGTGGAACTGGAGCTACAGGTTCAGTCGGGGGAGGAAAAGCAAGACTGCAACTAAGGAATGAAAACAACAAGAGGATCGAATCTCCTTGACCCGGACATAGCAAACAGTTTTCGTGACGAAAAAATACATCATTTCCTCAGCCCGAAAGTAATGAAAGGGTCTCAATATCAGTATAGATATTTAAATCATTTTACAATTGTCATCTTCCAAATGTTCCACTTGTCATATGATATCTAAATATTAGTGGCATTTGATTTTTATTTTTGGAGGACAAGTATTAAGACACTTGTCAAGTGCATGTTGTAGGAAGACAAGACTTAAGACACATGCCAAGAGCTTCTGAATATTTTTTCGCTATAAATTGTCCTCCATTTCTGAAACTTAGAGAAAGAGAATATTAATACTCTTTCTTTGGTTTCATTCATTGTTACCACTCTCCCTTTTAGTTTTACTTATTTAAACTAATAGTTGTCTTATATCCCCTTAATAACTTGTTGATATTATTTAATTTGCTGATTCTTGTCACCTTTATTATTTAAGATAGGGTAGTGCTTATTTAATCCTGGAGAAATATTTCACACCATTGAAATAGTTTTTTAGGGCAGTGCCCAACACGATTCAAGTATTTATCTATTTTATGCACTAATATTTATATATCATTATAGTAATTTTCATCACCACTTTTTGATAAATAATAAAGTTATTTATTATTATTATTATTGTGAATATTCTATTATCTCCTCAACAATCTAAGAAACTAATACATATAATATGTGTCCAGAAACTTTTTGTTATATGTGTCCTGAAATTATTGAAACTATTGAGGATACTGATGTTGTTGCTACCCGGACTGATACTATTCAAAGTCATTCTGCAGGAGGCTTACGGTAAATAAAATACAGGTATGTAAATTAGCATGGTTATAAGTTCAAGGCTAATAATAAAACTTTCAATAAAAGTACACCTCAATGCAAAAGAATACTGAAAAGAAATGAGCATCCCGCTAAGCTAAAAAATAACTTTGGATTAAACAGATGATCTAACTATTGTGGTCATTTCAGAAATAATTATGTGGCTAATGTGAGAAGGTGGGTCATAGACTCGGGTGCTGCTAGGCACATTTGTATAAACAAAAATGATTTTGCATCATACATCCAAGTTGGAAAAAGACAATATTTATTTATTTTTGTGACTCAAGGACAACTAAAATTATTGAAAAAGGAAAAGTTCTTCTCAAGCTCACATCTGGTAAAACTTTGGCATTGAGTGATATATTGCACGTTCCTAAAATCTTAATTAATTTGATTTCTGTGGGATTATGAGGAAAATGTGAAAAGAAGATTTCTTTTGAAAATAATGAGGTCATATTTACTAAAAATAATATTTTTGTGGACAATGAGTTTTGTGACTATGGCTTATGTATGCTTAATATTTGTGACGATTTCACTGCTAACATAATTGAGCCAATTCCATTATGGCATGCCAGATTAGGACATGATAATGTGTCATATATTAAAAATATGTGATCTTAGAATTTAATACATTATTTGAATTTAAATAATTTTGATGATTACATTAAAGTTGTATTTGTTTTTGCAAGTTTCTTTATAACAAGATACATTATAACATGTTAATGTCTCATATATTAAGAACCTGCAGTCTCTTGATTTAATTCCTAATTTAGATTTAATTAATTTTGATAAATGTGAAATATGTGTTGAAGCTAAAATTATCAAAAAGTCATGTTTTCAATAAATAGAGAAATTGAATTATTATCTTTGATCCACACTTAGTTGGGTGATTTGAAACAGACTATGACTAGAGTTGGTAAGATATTATGTGACATTTATTGATGATTTTCAGATTTACTAAATTATATTTGCTCAGAATAAAGATAATGCATTTGATGCGTTTATTGCTTATAATTCTGAAGTTGAAAATCAACATGTTAGGAAAATGAAAAGAACTTGATCTAATATAGGTAGAGAATTTGTATCTTTAAATGTTTTATGTGAAAACGAAGGAATTATTCATGAAGTAACCCCTCCATATTTACCTGAGTACAATGGATAGTTGAAAGTAAAAATAGAATTTTTAAAGAATGATGAATCATATGTTAATTAGTTTTAATGCTCTTGATAGTTTATGGGGCGAAGTAATATTATCTGCATGTGTCTTACAAAAGAGAATTTCTCATAAAAGAACTGGAAAAAATCTTTAAAAATTGTGAAAAGGTTGTAAATCTAACTTGAAATATTTAAAAGTATGGGGGTGTCTTGCTAAAGTTCTTTTGCATGAATCTCGAAAGAGAATAAAAAATGATTCTAAAGAATGCAATCCAGTATGTTTAAAAACTGCTAATTACTTGCTTGTTTATTGGATATACTGAATATAGTGTAGTATATAGATTTCTTGTTTTGAAAAGTGATGTGCTTGAGTGCAATACTATAATTGAGACAAAATGTTGAAGTTTTTTAACATACTTTTTCACTGTATGATAAAAATTTTCATGCATTTGTTGAAAGAAATAATGATAATACCTTTAATATTAAGGAACTGCGAAGAAGCAAGCCGAAAGAGTATATTTTTCTTATGAACATGATTTTCAAACTTTTCTTATCTATAATGAACCACTAAATTATTTTGAAACTATATCTTCTTCTAATGATAAATTTTTAAAAGAGGCAATAAAACATACATGAGTTCTATTATGAAAAATAAAACATGGTTTTTTACTAATTTATCTCCTGGTGCAAAACCTATTAGTTATAAATAGATTTTCAAAAGGAAACTGAATCTTGATGGATCTATAGATAAATATGAAGTTCGGTTAGTAGCATATGGATTTTCTCAAAAATAAAATATTGATTATTTTGATACATTTGCACCAGTAACTAGAATTTCTTCTTTTCGAATTTAATTGTCTTAACATCAATTCACAAGCTTTTTATACATCAAATGGATGTAAAAACAACTTTATTAAATGGTGATTTTGAAGAGGAAATATATATATTTCAACATGAAGGATTTATTATTCCTGGACCAGAAAATAAAATTTGTAAGTTTGTAAGGCCTAAAAACAAGCCCCTAAATAGTGGCATGAAAAATTAGATCAAGTTTCATTGAAAGATAATTAATCCTCTGTTGAAACGGATAAATGTGTTTATCCCAAAACGGTAGACAATTATTATTTTATAATATGCTTATATGTTGCTGTCACGCTTATATTTGTGTAAGTTTAAATATTGCGATTAGAACAAAATTATTTTTGTCTACTAATTTTGAGATGAAAGATTTGGGTGAAGTGAAGATGACTTTGAAAGTTAAGGTAATACGGAATGAAGATGGTATAATGATGTCACAAGAGCATTATGTGGAAAGACTTCTTAAAATGCTTGAATGTTCTGAGTGACACCTGTAGTCATTTCTTATGATGCTAGCTCTAAATTGAAAAAGATTTATGACAGTTGCTCAGTCTAAATATGTTCAAATTATTGGAAGTCTATTACATTTGATGAATTTACTTAGGCCTAATATTGTCTATGATGTGTGTAGATTGAGTAGATACAATCATAATTCCAATAATAATCATTGTTTTGGCGTTGAATAGACTAATGAATTATTTGAGCGGAACAGGAATTATGGTATAGTGTATAGTGGATTTATTTCTACTTTAGAAGGGTATTGTGATGCAGCCTGGATCTATGATTCAGATGAGACAAAATCCACTAGTGAATATGTGTTCACCTTAGGTGATGGTAAAATATCCTAGAAATGAGCTAAACAACAATCATTGCTAGATCGACTATGGAGTAAGAGTTTGTAGCTCTGGAGTTGGCTAGTTCTGAGGCTGAATGGCTAAGAAAATTCATAGAGAATATCGCTTTAATAAAGGATGAAATTCTATCTTATCTCATCGGTGAAATATGAATGATTTATCCCATTGTTAAAAGATGAATTGTTGATCCTTTCGATGAAGGATGAATTGTTGATCCCTTCTATGAAGAATAAATTATTGATACCTTTGATAAGGATGAATTGTTGATCCCTTTAATAATAATAAATTGTCTCATGTGTTTACACACTGGGTTTGTGAAGCCTCAATCAATATTGCGGAGAATGAATCTTACAGTTGTAAGATCAGACATGTGAATTGAGTCATGTTGTCGTTAAGCAACTGCTGGAAAATCGAATAATTGCAATTGATTATGTGAAGACAGGATTGAATTCAGTCGATTCATAGACGAAACCCGCGAGAAGAAAATTAATTCTTCAAGACCTCAATAGAAATGGGTTTAAGGCCAATTGGTAGTCAATTATGTCATTGGAGATCCTATGAAGTAGGTTCATATGGGAAATAAAAAATTGATATTGGCTCTGCGCACTAACTGAGAGTGTTTGAAATTGCTATTAAAAAGGAAGGATGAGTTATTAACTCTTAATGAATCGTAGTCCTTAATTAATAAATGTGTATTTAAAGTAGTGTACACTTGATGAATTCACCTATATGAGAATAGGAGTGTAGCCGCTCCTATGAGACTTTGACCTAGTCTCTAGAGCTCTCATAAATATCGGGTATGCACATGGTCTCAGGCGCAAAACCGCGTTAAACAATAAAGTTATTGTGGTCAAAATGTGATTGGTAAAGTCACTAATTTACAACTGGAATTATTTGATTAGAAATATATATTTCACCAGTAATTTTATAAATTAAATTTATCGATTTAAATTTGGTTCATAGTCTGAAAGACATCAAATCTATTACATTATGTCTTGAAAATTTAGCATGTTATATAAATTTTTTATAAAATCAATAAAATAGTAGGGGATTGTAGGATTATTTAAAAGATTTTATAGTTGTCATCTTTCAAATGTTCCATTTGTCACATGGTTTCTAAATATTTGTGGGATTTGATTGTTGTTGTTGGAAGACAAGTGTTAAGACACTTGTCAAGTGTATGTTGTTAGAAGACGAGACTTAAGACACTTGTCAAGAGCTTGTGAATATTTTTTTCAAGATAAATTGTCCCTCATTTCTCTGCAACTTAGAACAAGAGAATATTAATGCTCTTTCTTTTGTTTCATTCACCGTTTCTACTATCTTTTTTCGTTTCATTTATTTTAATTAATGTATCTTATCTCTCTTAATAACTTTTTGATGTTAATTAATTTGTTGATTTTTGTAACCAACCTCTACTTCTTTAATATAGGAAAGTGCTTGTTTAATCTTGGGAGAACATTTTTCACAATTAAAATAGTTTCTTAGGACAGTGCACAACACGACTCAAATATTTATCTATTTTATGCACTAATATTTATTATATCATCATAGTAATTTCATTTTATTTTCCGGACCAATTTTCAATAAATAATAAAGTTTTTTTATTATTATTATTATGGTAAAGTTTTTATTATTTCTCCAACAAGCAGCGTTCACACCTCAGTGAGAAGTGAGGGATTGGTTCGGTATATGGGGTGATGAGATGGAGCGTCGGCATTTAATAAACGTGAGTTATCGGTGGTCGACGGTTTAATGTGAGAGGACGAGCAGAGAGGGAAGGGGGGCTTGGAAATATGAAGTGGGATGGTGGAGAATCTACAATAGGGGAAATCTGATGGAAGTCAGGGGAGAGGGTAGTGTTAAGATCACCTGAAGCAGGAGTGGTCGAATGATCTTGGTGTGTATCTTACATCGATGGAATGGTGGGAGGAAGTATCATGTGATCTGCTGGTGTTGGAAGTAATATCAAAATTTGAATTGTTTTGGTTTATATTATTCTTCTAGTTTAAATATGAAACTATTGTTTTGAGTGGGAAAACATATTAGCAAATTGGAAAATATACTCAAAATTTTGCAACCCGTCAGGGAAAAAGTTTGGAGCTTGTAGGCTCAAAACACCGATGACAATGATAGATGACCGAAAAACCAAGATAGACACAATACAAATCTAGTTTATGTTGAGCATATTCGGAGCCTTGAGTAGCATAGAAAGCCAAATGTAAGAAGAGATTCATAAGTAGGTGCCTCTTTGAAAAAAACTTCGAATGGTGGTGGGAAGTCGGTTATGAGAAAGGCAGTATGATGGTGGAAAAATGTCCAAAAATTGAAAAGTAAACTCGCTTGGTAAAGCAACATTTTGACTGTGTCCATAAGGTGTCGATGACGTCTTTCAGTTAGGGCTACCCTTTGAGGAGTGTGAAGGGGAGAAACAAGATGTTGTAAGCCATTGGTAAGAAGGTATGGTTCCATGATCTGATATTCTCTGCCTCCATCAGTGTAAAGTGTGATCATATTTTTACCAAAATGTTTTTCAAGCTTCGAATGTTTTTGAACCTCAAGTTTGTTTTCCATTTTGTACAACTAAATGTATATAGTGAACTAATCAACAAAGAGAATAATATTGCTTTTTATGAATAGAGAAAATAGTGGATGGGGCCCAAATATCACTGTAAATTATTTCTAATGAAAAGTGTATGAACAAAGTGTTGGAATAAAATAAAAATATGTGCGCTTTATTGCAACAATAAAAATTACAAAAAAGAACTTGTCCTTGAAGGAATAAGATATATATGCATCAAGTAAAATGAAAAATAAAACTCAAGAATGGACAAAGTGTAAATTATTTTTAATGAAAAGTGTATGGACAAAGTGTTGGAATAAAATGGAAATATGTGCGCTTTATTACAACAATAAGAATTACAAAAAACCGAAAAAAAAAACCGAACTGTCCTTCATAACAATACGAAATTACGTTTAATGTAAATAAGAAAATAATAAAACTCGAGGAATGGGTTGCGCACAATCTCGATGCACAGATGTGTATGGAATGTCCGGCAATGGTGAAGTTGATGTTTGGTCGTGATAGTACAAGAAAATTGCTAATTATATGAGGATTTTTTCTAGGGAAAATTTTTGCAACTATTTCATGCGGATCTTCTTGCAAAAATTTTAAATTCCTCAATATTAGAATATTATCTACGAAATGTATATTCCCTAGGTAATTCATCCTACATATTTTTTTGGAGATATTATTGTGAAAATTTATTTGGAGATTTTATTACTTGGGAAATTATATGAGGATTAGTTGCTGTGAAATTTCTTGGGGATTTATATTTGGGGATTTAGCTAGGAATTTTATTACTTGGGAATTATTTGGGGATTTATTGCTGTGGAATTTGCTGGAGATTTATAGTTTGGTATTTTTGTTGGGATTTGATTACTTGTAAAATTATTTGGGGATTAATTTGTTGCAAAATTTTCCGTGGATTTAGATTTGGGGATTTACCTAAGAATTTTATTACCTCGGAAAAAATTTAGGGATTTTTTCCTACAAATTTAGCTGGAAATTATTTTTTGATAATTTACGTAGAAGTTTCGTGACTCTGAACAAAAACAAATTCTTAAACACGAATATTATCTACATTAGTAAAAGCAATTTTAATAGGAAAATTGAAAAATCGAAGATAACATTAAACAAACATACACAAAAAAAATTCTTTTTGTTTAATATGATTGCGGTTTATCATCTATTCTTTACATCAATTCATCGTGTTTACTAATACCAAAAGTGCAGAGTGTTCAGAGTTTCATAACAAAGAGGTTAGATTTTATATTTCTCCCTACATAAATGAAACTGGTAACTAAATCCCATCGATGAAAAATACAAGCAACCTAACTACAAACTAGCATACATAAACGTACACCTCAAGTTAGGAGTCTCAGGAGGAGCTTAGTAGAATTGACTAGTCATTATTGATTGTGTTGCAGAGTATCATTAGGGGGCCTAATACCTACTTAGGTGGGTAGAGTGCTTTTCCATTCCATCGAATATAAATATGCAGAGTATCTAGGTGTTTTATTGTTCAAAATTTTATTTTCGTTGCGGCTGTAATGTTATATATTTTGGTTCCTGGAATGCTATATATTGTTGCTGAAAAGTAATATTTATTTTATATGCTGAAATGCTATTTTTTATGGCTAAAATGCTCTTCGTAACTGCTGAAATGCTGTTTTTATTTGCCAAAAATGTAGATTTTTGTTTTTGTTAGGACGAGCAATTTTGGTTCTTTAAACCCTGGAAAATTTCTTATAGATGTTCTCTAGTTGGAGTAGTTGGAACCATTACTTGTAGGATAAAAGGTTGTGCTATTTTCTCTGATAAGAATGAATTGCAGATGTGCTCACTTCAGGCATAAGCTTAAGCTATTTGCTAAGGTGTCTTCGTTCTTACAATTATACACAAAGAGAAGGTTCCTCAGAACATTAAATATGTTGTATAGACATACTTGAAAAATGCTGCTTGAAAATTACCAAGAAAGTTAGAAACGAAAAAAAAAAACTGAATATATGTCATTCACTCGGCTTAGTTTAAACATTTAGCTTTAGCTTGAGTTTGTTCACATTCAGGGTATTTAGGTTGTTTTATCTCTGCAACTCGATCTGTTTCGAAATAATTGGAATTCCCCCAACATTCTTTTTTTTTTTTTTTTTTGGCATTTGGGAAAACCTTAATTAGGAAATTTAGCTTCAAAGATCGAGTGAGATCAAATGTCTTTTTTTTCTTTGTTGATTTGTTGCGAAAAGATATTTTTTCTTATATTTTTGAAATTTAGTTATATTCTCTACCTCAACTCAACTTTTAATTATAATATGGATTGAAATATCATTTTCCAAACCAATCATTTTAAACATAAACTTTTTGCCTTACTAGTGGAGCTGATATATCATTTACTAAATTGGAATTGTTTTCTATCCTATTCAGTTACCATTTCTCATACTACAAGAATCCAATATATTTTGCTAATATATATCATTTTCTAATAGAACACTAAAACATGGACGAATTATTATATTATATCCCTTGCAGAGCTAGAAGTTTATAGAGAACAAGAAATATTAGCTGCTGAAAAATTCATAGATCGATGGGGAGGAAGAATCTAGTCGTCCTTCTCAACTCAGTAAAATGGATATCTTGGGTGCAACAATCAGCTTGGTGGAAAGTAAAACAAAGAGAGTTCAAAGGTCTTGGATCCCTAGGTCGAACTATAAAGAATAATCCAAGCAATCAATATCCACGTTTATCAAAACTTTGCCTGAAGATAATTATGATATACTTTAAGTCACAGATAAATGGCGGTTTCAAATGTTGTTTTGGTATGCTCGGTTATAAGAATGAGCGGGAAACAAAATAAGAAGATGAGAAAGGAATATACTTTGTCAATGAAGCAGGTATACGAAATCATATTCAATTAGAGATCGTCTCAGAAGAAACCAAACCAAGCTTATAAAATGAAAGTGATGACGACTCTAACAACCATCATGGAATGAAAGAGATTCTGACCGGATAACGTGAAGTTAATTGATCATAATTATGATTGGGAATGGTTGGTATTCTATTGACGGAATTCAAATTTGAAGTATTTTTATTTTTGGACCCATTTAAGAGTATACATTATATATTCATGGATGTTATGAATTATTGCTTTTGTGGTTAGTTGGAATGAGTTTATTTTGAATGATGATTTTGATAATATTGAAAGTTTTGAAGAGGTTTTTATTGTTATTGTAATTTATCAACCAGGGCTGAATGTGAATAATTATTTGGAGATTTTATCATGGGGGTTACATGATAAATATTCATGAATGATTTTTTTATGAGATTTTCTTCTTGTCGAACTTGGTTATTTCAACAAAAATTTTTCTTGCCAAATGTTTCATTCATAAACATAAAAAATATATATCCACAAGAAATATATTTTCATGAAGGAATTGTAAATATCCAACCACACCGCCACTACGAGTTTACTTGAGGATCTTCATGGGGAATAACTTGCTGCATTTTTCTATATAATCCACTGTAAATTCCTTTTGCACTGAATTTTTACAATAAAGATCTTGCTAATTTTGCATAGTTTAAAGAGGGGTGAGGATGAAGAAAAGGAGGGTTATTGATTTCCCTCATTCGCTCTTCACTCCTCTTTTCCCACCTCGCTATGTTTTTTCTTTAGCTGAGACAGTGCGTATTATAGTTCGTTAAGAGCATTTTATGTCGCGTGAGGGCAGTTTATTTTGTAGAATGTGAGTGTAGGGCGGGTGAGGCTTACATGGGGTAGGAGGGGGACGAAGCTGGGCGGGTGCTTGTGGGAGTGAAGGTGTGGAGGGAGAGATGGAGTAGGTCGTAAGCGAGTGGTGGTTTAATGGTCCAGCTAGGGAGGATTCTGTTTTTTAGAAAGGTAGTGGGAATGTGCCTTCAGGAGAGTTGAGGGGGGGGATTAAGCATAGTGCGCGTGAGGTGTAGGGCTAGGTGTTGGGATGGGGGGCGCGAAAAAGATTCCTATTGAAGAAGTAGGGGGGAGAATATAAGGGCTCTGCAGCTATTTCTCTACCCCAGCACCCTTCTTCATGCATACCACCTCCCTCTCTTCATGCACATCACTCACGCCCTTTCCTCCTGCGACTCTCCGCATGTTGGTGCGGGCCCACTCCCCTGTTTTCTGTTTCGCAACAGGGCGTGACATATCTTCGTCTTAGTCTGGTTGTCGCGCCACGGGCGCACTGTACGTTTGGGTATTAATCCTAACGCGACTGATTGATTCAGATCTTGTGGGGTGAGGCCATCGGTGTAAAGGGTGGAGAGCGAGGATTGAGACGTCGGCTAAGGGAAAGGGTTGTGGAGCGGTCTGTACTCCTTCCCTTCTCCACCTCGTAACGACGGCGGTTTCGGTATAGATTTTATTTTTCCGCAACAAACTTACCTAGGGATTTTTTAGAATCCCCAAGTAATAATAATTTCCTAGGAAGGTTTTTTTTTCCATCGAGATTTTCAATCGGCAAAAAAATCCCAGGTAACCAATTACTTGAGATTATTTTATTTGTAAATCCCATAATGAAAATGAAATTCCTAGGTATCACTACCTTTTCTTGTAGTGACTCCTGGTTCTTACTCTCCGGAAATGGTTAAGTTGATGTTTGGTTGTGATACTCTTGGTTCATACTGTCCACAACAATATCTTTCCCGTTGGGAATAACTCCATTTCTCTCCTCTAACCCAATGACTCAACTTCACAAATAAATGTCAAGCCTAACACATCTTGATTCACTGCATCCATATTTAGTATCTCATTGCAGCTACGGTACAAGAACTGATCCGCATCCGTAATGTCTTCCAATAATACACTTTTTCTATCCAATTGAAAGAAATATGCGCAATAAAGAAAGCTATGATTTGTAAATCATATGCTAAGGCCAACAAAGTCATCCAACAAAAGAAACGTAATTACTCTAGGTGTAACATATTCACTTCAGATGCTGCAGAAGGCACAAATGGTAGGAGATATTGAATATGGAAAAATATTTTACATGTAAAATGTTTTCATTTAACCAAAAAATCTAAAGTAGTGTTTCGTATAAAGAAATTATTTTCCATATTTAATATATCCTACATTTTTGGCTTGCCCGCAACTCGCAGTAAATTTGTTGCACCTTGAGTATTTCCGGTTCTCTGGTAGGATGAGTGCGTTGGCCTTAACATATGATGTACAAATCAGAAATATTTGTTTTTGCGTATTTTTGTTGCAATTAAAAAAGAAGGATACTATTGGAAGACATTAGGGACGTGGATCCATTCTTGTACCTTAGGGGCAAGGAGATACTGAATATGGATGCAGAAATAGTGGATCAAGATGTGTTAGGCTTGACATTTTTCGAAAGGACTTTTCAGATGTAATTACTAGGTCAAGTCTTGGAGCCTCATATTATATATATTCATCAAGATGACAAAAAGTAGAAATACTTGGAGAATAATTTACTTGTTATTTATCTAGATGACAAACAAGAAAGAAGACATGTTAATGTCAATCTTGGACTTCAATGTTTATGAAAGCATTATATATGCATGATAGAAAGTGGACTTAAAGGATTTGATTAAGGAATATTCTTTGTATTAACAATATTTTTAATTGACTGATCATGGTCTCATAGGTTCTTGCACTCTTTTTGACCAAAGACCATGATCTTTGTTGCACTAAGAAATTAATTTATGCATGACCATTTACTAAGTGGCTTAAATGTAACCCTAGATAATGGAATTATTATTGAAATTGTTGATGCATTAAAGATTTCAACATTTCGACCCCTATAGATTATCTTGAAATTTGGGACAATTTGTTGAAACCAATAGAGTGTTTTTGTGTGAGAGTTAGATTTATACGTGCAAGGATTAGCAAGCTCGTTTACTTTTCATGGGAATAAATGAACTATCTTGAATCAAAGAAAGTTGAGCTAGCCAAAGCAAAAGAAGTAAGCAAGTATGAACTCTAATACTAAGAGTTTAACAAAGGATGATGAAATCTTGAACTCCATTTCAACTCCCTAGAAAAATTCTCCATGGTAAAAAATTGTTTATCAAAAACTTTTCCTCATTAGTAGTATAATTACCTCCTAGTTGCAGGCAACTGTAAAATGGTATCTGCTATTTTTTATGAGGTTATATGTTTCATCTTATTCTATCTAATATGAATTTTAATATTTATTTGTATCGAATGTTCACCTACAACTGTATAGCAATTCATTTTATAACATGTTACCTGCGTTTTGACTTTTATTTATTTCTCTCGGTCCAAACAAATTATTCCCCAAAACATTTGTTCGCAAACTTCCGAAAATTGGATTTTTATTTATGAACAATGTACAACAAACAGTAGTTCATTATGCGTACCTCATAGAATAATGCAAGTTAAAAAAAAGAGTGTTTAGTTAGTTAGGCAAAACTACTTTAAATTTATTGTGGAATACTTATAACATATATTAAATATTTTCAATAAACGATACTAGTCTTACCAAGATGATATAATGAAGGGACATAGAGAAATAAATGTGTTCTTTTAATAAAATAAGTAAATAATTAAACTAAACAAAAAGAAATAAAAAAAGGACTTTTCTTGTAATTCTAGTAAAACTAGCTTAAACAAAAATGAATATTCTTAATAATATGAATAATAAATTGAAAGATACAATTAATTAAAAGATGTTGAAACCCTATTTGTTTCCCAAATGAAGAAAAACACGAACATGAACGACAAAAATGAGACATACTGCCATACGCGAAGGATATTTTTTTGGGTTGTAAAAAATTGTGAGCTTAATTAGTTGTCGAAACTACAAGTTGGAGTGATTTCTCCTGATGCTTTCATCATTCACATTTCTCTCATTAAGTTATATATTTCAAATAATGTTTTCATATTCAATTAGAATATTTTATCTAAAAGGAATTATATTCATATGAAAATGTTATGTTGTTGTCTGACTGGTTTTATTTTATCTCTGAAAATGTGTTTGATTTTTCATTTAACTTGAACATAAAATAAGGGATAGACAAATCTTTGTTGAAGCAAACTTATCACCCCAACTACATGTAAAAATTCAAGCAAATTTGCATTCTAGGTTTCCTAGTTTTGTCAAATACATGCTCCCTTCACAAATCACAGGGCATTTGAGTTGGTAAGTTTAATTTCTTCTTGACAGAATTAGAGTTATTTTGGTACCATATAGTTTAGATTTTCATATCAATATTTTGATACAATAGAGTTTTCAAAGAAACTTTTTCGATTCTCATATTGGTTCAAAACAAAAACAAACATGATGACACTTATTTTCGTGGATGATCTATGAAGAAGATTTTTTATCAGATATCTAAATGATAAAAATTGATTGTGTGGTGGTTGAAAAGGTTTGTCCTTTATTTACAATATTCTTGAAGAGAAGTCTTGGTCTTCAATTGATTTAGCCTTGGGAATTTAAGGTAACATCTTCTAATTGCTTAAATCCAAGTCATTTTGTTAAAGATTGATGTTTTTTATTTGATTGATCATAAATGCACCAGCAGTGTAAATGATTGTTGCATGACCTAGAAAGGCATTATTAGGAACTATGATATATTTAATTTGATAGGATGGGCCTCAATTATGGACAGGATGAGGAAAACGAGACTGAGATTGTTCTAGTACATTAAGAGGAGAAGCGTAAATTCCTTTGTTATTGTAGGTATTATTGGTTTTGATTCTCCTCTTAACAAACCAGAACCATCCTGACTAGGATTTAAGCACATAAAAGGTGTTATCTGAAAATCGCAAGACTTAATCAATTATAAGTCTATGGAATCTAATTCGAGAAGGGTGTGAGCATCAGAAAAACCTTTCCATCACCACTCAATCAATTCTTACAAATAAGTTACTTTGGTAGCACTATCTTATTCCATGTTCTCAACACAAAACAAACAACATCATCATATTTTGAGAAATTAAAATCAAAACAATTTATCGAAAACATTATTGTATCATAATATATATATCAATTATTCTACACTTTAGGACCAAAAACAACCTTAACAGAATCAAAAATAAATTTAACTTACCAACAAAAATATATCGAAACATGCGAAAAGAGCATACATTAGATAAAACTAGGAAACTCGAAAGGCTAATTTGCATGAAATTGTTCGGGTCACAATTGGGTTGATGAGTTTGCTTTAGCAGAGCTGAGAATCAAAATAATTTTATAGAGATAATAAAACCATTCAAACAACTAACTTGCAGTTCATAATACTAGGTGGATTGCTTGTATACTACTATGTCTTTAATTAATAGATTGACAGCTAAAGTGCTAAATCTTTAGTCACTATATATATCTCCAATTGTGGATTGTGACAATAGATCAAATGTCGTAACACTTAATTTCGGAATAATATAAGAGCAACATACCAGACCTTGTATCTGCAACCACAAGGCTGCTGAAGAATCCTCTGTCAAATCAACAGGACAATGTGACAAGACCTTGAATATTTAACCATAAGGTTTCTAAAAAATACAATATCAAATAAACTTTACAATGCCTCATTGGAACAATGTCCATTGCAAGATACTCAATACAAAAACACTGAGCCCGAACTGAATCCAAACCCAACCTTTCCAACCATGTTGGATAACCTAATTATGAATAACTAGGGCCGTAGAAAGGGGAGGTATGGATAGAAGGTCATCTAAGTTGATCTACTACCTATCTATGACTCATTTTGACCGATCTAATTATGTTACATGAATCTAGGACGAGAAATGTCGTATCAAGCAAGCAAATGCTCCAAAATATGCAAGTCTACGACAAGGACTCGTCTACTCCCTATATTAAGGCCGAACATGTCTTCAACCACAAAAGTAATCAAGTATAAAACATGAAACAATATTGTAATAATCGCGAACAAGAAGAACAGCATGCCAATTGCCCGAAAAACCAGACAAAAGTTTAAAACTTAATATTAATAACAAAAACATGATAAACTTCCTACCAAACCCAAATTCACAAAAATCAACATTTATTTACATTCTCAAGATCAATCTTAAGGACAGGAAGTCATAGCCTACCTCAAAGCAAATCATATGTGCTTGAAATTCGCAATTCCAATGCTTCTCCCTTTCGAAATGCTACCACAGTATAAATTATAGAATAACAACATTAACACAGTCATTTAGCCACAAATTATATTAATTATAGATAGACCAAAATTTTATTTGACATGGGAATGTGGGACCCACTTTAGGTATCTTATAATTGATCCCATCAAAAGGTCCATTTTAACCTCCCCGAGCAAGTATACCTAACTAAGACACATTTAAGGGCACGAAACACACCTAAACACCAATATGCAACAATTTAACATTTAAGCACAATCAGAAGGGGTGAAAGGACCTTTGGAGAAATTTTACTGCAAACAAGTTTTCCCCAGTAATCCCAAACACATCAATGCATAGCCACAACATTCCCGGAAACACGAAACTTGAAATTACCCAAATTAGACACTAACAACTCTCACAACCGTAGAAGTAAATGCTAGAACAAAAAAAATCATAGTCTGATCTTTTATTCAAATGTGAAGTCACAAATACAAATCCAAATAGCAGCGGAAGGAGGTCCCAATAAGAGCCACCCTTTAAATGACTTTCACGATCACAAAAGTCAAACCTCGTGAACAAGATGACTAAGGGTGGTCAAAGCCACATGACATTAAATCTCGATTATAGACTGAGGCCCATGCAATAATACTAGTAAATAACAACCCGCCATGATTTTGAAGGAACAATGCAACCTCATTGAAGGTGGCAGAAACACAAGATGTTAGTGCATCTGTTGAAAAAACTAAGCGGGTGCTCAAGATTCATTAGAACTGGGGGGCGCACAAATGAAATATTCTACCCCACTAAATTTTGTATTCCATACTCCACGGAGCCATTGAAAGATCCAACTAAGGTCATCTCAAAAAATGTAGGTCGAAAATCAACACTCCATTTTAACTCAAATTCTGCAAGGAGGATCAAAATTATCCCAGAAACTCATGATCCGTATGAAAGGTCTTTGAAAATACTTAATATGCCAAACATTCCAAAACCATTAGTGTTTAATTTTGAGGTTGACTTCTTGAAATTTTGATCAAAGTGTTTATGTTTTGGATGTTTTAATACACAGAAACACGAACATAATCCAACTAAATGACCACATTACTAAATTGTCATTCTTAGAAAGTGATAAATTACTTGGGTCACTATAAGAACGGTTGAAGCATAATAACTACGCAAATAATACATGAATTGTCTAGAGGCTCATTATAGTGTTTCCTCAATCAATTCCTGCTCTTCTTCACGCTGACAATAAATGTACTATTTTGATTCGTATGAATACTAAACACTTCAAAGTAGATTGTCATATTATAAGGAGAAGTTGTATTGAAAGGAGTCATTAATCTCCCATATGTGGTCAATGATTTTCAAATAGCTTATTCTTTACAAAATTCATAACATGAAAATCCCATTAATTTCTAGTAGGATTGCATATAGCTTAGATGTGCACGCATTCTGTACATTCAAGAAAGACTACTTAGCATTTACATGAAATTTTTCAGGTTACAAATGATAATCGTGATGACCTTCTAAAAATATAGGTCAACTTACGAAGTTGGTCATGTGATAACCTAATAAAATTCTCTTCTTAAAATGAAAGGGGATAAGTATAATCATCGTTCAAGTAAATGTCGATGACATTACCTTTGTGCAACATTGGATTCACTATGCGAAACATTTACCAATTCTGTGGGAATTTATGAGTTTGAAATGAATATGATGGGGGAGCTGAGATTCTTTTGAATCTTACAGGTTAATAAATCATAAACATGCACTACGATCAATCAACAAAAATATATTTGTGATCTTCTAAAAAGCATCAACATGGGAAGTTCGAAGCCCGTTAATACTTAAATTAGGACCTCTAGAAAACTATATATTGACAAACCAAGTCCATCCGTAGTTTAGACAATATATTGAGGAAATACTGGATCTTTGCTATACATCAAAACAAGTAGACTAGATATAGTCTTCAGTGTTGGAATGTGTTCGAGATTTTAGACCTGTCCTAAGGAGTTCTACTTGAAAGATAAAAAAATGATTCTAAAGTAAGGGAGACTCCATATAGCTTATGTGTAAACTACTAATCTAAATTATGAGGTAGGATTTATGGACATAAATATTATGTTCAGACACTTTCATGTAATGGACTTATTGAACTATAAGCTACCCATGGGAATTAATTATAACTATTTCAATCAAATGTAAATTGCCATTAAAAATCAGTAGCACAAATAAATAATAGATTAGTACCCAAATTTGATTTTTAAAAAAGAGATACCCAAGCTTTTATCAAGATAGAGAATGGAATAATTTGTGCTCCTGAGTTTCTAAGGAGCCAAATATAGAAATAGATATGTATATGCATATTTCATATCTTGCGGTGATATTGAGTCTTAAATTGCAATTCTTCGTTCTAGTATTTGTGTAAAAATAAAGGGGTAATATTTATAATAATGATGAAAATCATACAAGTAAACAATAGGAAAAAGCAACAATAATAGGAGCATTTATTTGATGTGTACGTACTAACTCACCATAAGTACAAAGATTAATCTAATGTCATGAGAATGTATGAATTCTATTATTGGATTCTTTTTGACAGAGATAATAATTAATTAATTATACATCATGATATCCACTATCCATAGAATAAACGAAAATTCAATCGCAAACAGCATAAAGATATATATTAAATCAATTATTTATAAAATAATATAGTTAAACAGATAATAGACAAAGTGGAGAAAGTATTTACCTCTTGTGGTGTAGTGAATTTTCCATTATCACAGGTCTCAAATCTACACTCGCTCTTCAAAAAATGTTAAGACAGAGAAAAAAGGGAATAAGAATATTTTGTGAGATGATATGTAGGTTAAAGAGAGTTGTTTTCTTGTGAGTGTGAAATCTTCTCCATACTTGAATATTTTGTTGTATGATAGAATCATGAAAATGAAATAGTCCATCTCTGTATTATGCCATCTAAGAAGGATTAGTGGAAAAGACTGTATTTTTCCCAAGAAAAAGCAAAAATATTGAAGCATCCATGAATAATAAAAGTACCAAATTAGCATTAAAATTGCAAGAGATAGCGGGAGAGAGAAGGTGCGGGTGATGAGAAGAAAATTGATTTAGGATTTGGGCTATATATTTTTTTCTGTGTGTGTGATGAATCAAAAAGTTTCATTTATGAAAATAATTGACACAACATGACAACCTATAGCTTATTACATACTTTTTTCTGATTTTTCCTTCTTTATTACCTTTAAAAGGAAACAATATTGTTTTATTTTTCCTTTTTTCTCTCTTTTATTGTTTGTCAACTATTTTATAATAGGGTTATCTCTTTCCTCTTCCTTTCCTATAACATCCCGTATCCAAAAAAGTACAAAAAATGAGATTTTTAGAATTTGCAGGTGCTAGCGATGGAGCCAACTACAGACCGTCAGTCGACTTACCGTCCGTCAATCGCCTCTGTCGATGGTCTAGCTGACTCCAGTTCAAAGTCACAAACGACGGTCGACTAGTATGGACCGCCAGTCGACTTACGGTCCGTCAGTCGACTCTGTCGATTGATTAACTTACTTCCAATTCTCAGTTGCAACGGTGGTTGACTAGTACAAACCATCAATCGACTTACGATCTGTTAGGTGACTCCGTCGATTCAACAACTGACTTTCAACTCTCACTCACAAACTTTGGTCAACCAGTATGGTCCGCCAGTCGACTTACTGTCCGTCATTTGACTCCATCGATTCTCCAGTTGACTTTCAACTCTCAATCACAAATGACGGTCGACTAGTAGAGACCATCAGTCGACGTACGGTCCGTCAGTCGACTCCGTCTGTGACTCCGACAACTTTTAAGTTAAGGGTCTTTTGGTCTTTTCCTACTTCGTTTACACCCTCAAGATTGACGTTTTGACCCTAAAATCAAGATATGTAGTCAATTTTGTCTAGAAACATAACAAGAACTACTTAAGTCAAATCATAATCAAACTTAGAAAAAAATAGAAGCAAGAAAGGAGAAAAGTTCAAGGAACCCTAGTTCAAGAACGCAGCGAGGTTCCAATCATTTCCACCCCCCAAAATCTAAATATTTCTCTATGGATTTCATCGCCAAGTATGTGGAATTTCACTAGTGGGTTCTTTTCACCCATTGGTTCCCTAGTTTTCAGTTAGATTCTTGATTCCCATATCATGATTAGACCTAGGGTTTCTAGAACTTTAAAAAACTTCATGATTTGATAAGTTATATGTTCCAAATCAGATATCCATGTCATTACTCAGATTATTGCATGAATTTCAGAACCCTATCTATGTATTTCTTTAGTTCTTGAATTACACAAGCTAGGTCAGATATTTCAGTAAATTCAAATCTACACGCGTCAGTTATAAATGCTTATTATCCCCCATGACTAAATGTTTGCATGTCCTCAATATGCATGTTCAGTTTTTGAGATATCCAGTTATACAGATAAATTGCGAATAATTACTTAAAACTATATAAATTCAATGCAGTAGCTGAATACTGTTTGGACAGGTTTAGGGTACCCTAATTAGTCTCAGACTACTATCCAGCTAGGTTGTGTAAGTCCCCTGATGGGCAATCAGGTAGTATCACACCAGCAGTGCTCTATATAACCTTTGGCAGTATCATTGGGTCCTCTCGATGGGCGTTCCTCAGACTCACCTTAGAGCTCCATGTAATTTTACTATCGTTTAGTAATCGTTCTTCGTCCCACAGTTAAGTCAAATTCTCTTTTCTCTTGCATTGACCATTTTATTCATTATACTCAGTATTCAGTTTTAGCATGTTAAATGGTCATTGCATTCAGTTAGCTGCTCAAAATTCCCTATACCATTTTCAGATTATTATACTTGCTTTTGTGTCTTGTTCAGTTAAAAAAAAAAAAAAAACTGTTTTATCACTTTATTATATCCTACCTGCTCAGTACCTTTTCTGTACTGACGCATACATGCGCACAATCTTCCTCATGATTCGGTGTCAGGTTTCAGCATCCATATCACGCATATTCGATTTTCCGATCTTTAGTGCCAGCAGATGTCAAAGTGGTTATGTTTTCATTCTCTGAGGACAACAGTCATGAGTTTCTTTTCAATATTTAATTTTAGTTTCAGTTTTGCTAGATTTCCCTGGGGTTTGCCCCCATCTATTTCTAGTCATGTTGAGGAGGCCTATTTCAGACTAGTTAGTTTTCAGCTTAGTATTGAGTTTATATTTTTTTTGTACTAAACTCTCAATGGTTTTTTTTTTTTCGCATTTATCTCAGTTATAGAACATGGGTATGTCCCTATCTTTTCATCTAATATTATGATTTAGTTTCCGCATAGTTTCTAATTGTTTAGTCATGTCATATCTGTCAGCATGGTTAGCTGGGGATTCAGTTGTTTGTCCTAGGTTATATGTCGGTGTCAGGGGATCTCTCGGGGGAGTGGAAAAAACTTGGTATCAGATGCCACAGGTTCAGGTTCCTAGGTTTGTCCTGAAAGCTGCACGAGTAGAGTCCTTTCATGGGTGTGAGTGCAAACGCACCAACTAATGAGAGGACATGCTACAAAGTGTTTTTTCGGAAAACTTCACTTTTCTTTTTATTTTTCAAACAATCTCTGCGTATGTATGATCTAATTCCCTTCTAACGCGACTTGTGCGCTTGGAATCATGCCTTCTCGTAGAGCTTATGCATGAATGCTAATCACCAATGCTAATGCTTTCCATCGGTATAGAAGAAGGAGTTTCTTAATGTAAGAGTTTCAGATGCCAATTAAGCCTTTTGCTCTCATAGTATTACCAACACCAGAAAAATCACAGTTTCGAGTTCCTACTAAAAAATTGATCGATTAGTGGAAGCCGATTTTGTGATTTTGTGTTAGGATGAATCCACCTCAGGTTTTTAGGGTCCTGATAATACCCGTGGGTTTCACGGTAATTATTAATACTTTTTCTTTAATGTTTAGTGTGTCCAAAAGCCTTTTTGTGCTAATTTTTATATAAGTTTCTCTTTGTTTGTGTGCAGGAAATTCTGTCCAAGCTAAATGCGAGATTTTGAGCCAAGTATGCATAATAGACCACCTATGTAGATGATGACGGTCCCGTCGGCGTGTGACGGTCGCTTATGTGGAGCGTAGTGCATCTGCTGAAGGGAGATGGGGAAGTCTGACAAGTGGTGGGATTACGAAGCGTTTTGTGACGGTCCGTCGTGTCTCTTACGGTCCGTTTTTTTCCCCTGCAGGTTCATCGTGAAGATCAGAGAAGTGTCCCAGTACCAGATTCCAAGAGTTGAAGTGTTTTTGGAACGAGACCCTCGACGGACCGTTTGTGCCTATGACGGTCCTCATACTTTGCCGTCGAGGGGAATGAAGATAGCAGTAGAAGAAATTGCACAAGTATTGGACACGGATTCCCATGACGGCCGTCGTGACCAGACGGTCCCGTCGCGTGGTCCTTACCCACCGCATTTTGCAGATTTCCCAATTAGAATCTTGTTTAATAGGTTTTTTTTTTTTATAATAACTGACTCGAAAAAACTCGTTTTTTGAGGTTTAGACACCTGATAGTTTAGCTCTAATGAGATTAACAATCAAGATTTTTTATTTTCACTTTTGTGTATTAAGTGTTGGATTTTTGAGCATTCTTGCACGTGATTTTTGGGATAGTAGTGAAATCAAACTTGTATTTTATATTCTTTCTCATTGAAGTAAGTCATGAATTCATATTTAATATATTTGAATTTGGTGTTTATGGCTTGATTACTAAACTCATACTAGGTTGTGGGAAACCATAGAACATAACGAGTAAACCCTACTAAAATAACAATTCAGATTAGTTTCCTGGGCATGTATTAATAAATCTTTTCGTTTATTAGAAGTCTTTTTACGGATGGCCAATGTTAGAAATCGCTTAATGGCTACTTTCCGGACCAAGGGAGGTATATAATAAAAATATTATTAACGATAGAATTTAGTGTATACTATCTAATAGGCTAGTATTGATTTGTGACACAAGGTAATAACTTAGTCAAAGATCAGAATCGATGCTAATATGGGTGGATTAAGGGTTAGGATAGCAAACACACGTAGCCGGACCAAGGTGCGAGTGAGATTTTATAGATGGCCGGACCACGGATTTAGAATACATAATTAGTCACTTGTGATGCACGATATTAGAGAATGTTATAGTTAGAGTTTCAAGTTTATTAACCTGGGGGAACACGTAAACCCTAGTTTACTTTTATTAATTGTTACACCCCAACTTTAAACTGTCAGTGTCTCCTTCAAGTTCTTTTTTATTTTCACTTATTTAGGATAGAAACCAACCCCCCCTTTTTTGTTTTTTATACTTTCCAGGAATCTTGCCAAACAATAATGAATAATAGGCTGAAGTTAAGTCTAGACTATTTTTCCCGCGTGGAAAAAAAAGAGTCCAACCTCACTAATTGGGTTATTTCTTGCCAACGAACCGCTTTACTTCTTATTCGAGAAGTAGTTTGGCGTATCAATTTTGGCGCCGTTGCCGGATTTTAGCTTTTAGATTACTTGAACTTATTACTATAGTTTAGTTGATATTTTCTTGATTTTACCTTGTTTTATTTTTTTGATTCCTTTTTAGAACTATCCTCCTTGTATGCCAAATACACCGGAGAAGAAAGAACCATTGTTTCCCTACGATCTTGAGTTAGAGCGTACAACTGCACAATATTAAGTCGAAACTTGGAATCAAATTAAGATTATCCAAACTAGAACTCCCAGCTTTTCGATTGATGTTCATGGTTAGATGTTACCCGTGCTGCTTCCGGGTGACATCAACCAGAGGATACAAAATCCGTTCCATGGGCCCCCAAGCATACTAAGAGGGTATATAACATAGCAGACTAAGATGGGCCACTTGTTCTTGCCCCCTCTACCCCACAGGCCACACTTTTGTGGTAACTAGTAGCCCTATGCAAATGCTCACTACACTGCCAGAGGTTTGTTTTTCATGGCTACCTTCTGAGGATCCACATGCCCATATAGCTAAGGTAAGGGGCAGGTGTAAAATTTGTGTGGTAGGCCTGCTTTTGCATTTAGATGTAATAGTCTCAGAGTGTTGTCCTATCTCACTGACGGGAGAGGCTCTATTTGGTTCACTGACTCCCATCAACTCCATCTTTACTTGGAATCAACTAAGGCTGTCTTCCTTAGCCCGCTACTATTTCGGTCTCCAATAAACAAACCACAAAGACAGCGTGATAACTATGTGGCACTACCAGGAGAGTCAGTTAGTAGTTCTTGGGATAGATTCCCTCATTCTGAAATTGTTTCCAAATCACCGATAGATGATGAGTCACTGAAAGAATACTTCATCGGGGAAAGGATGATAAAACAAGCGGTGGTGGACACACTATAGCAGGTGGATCTTTGGAGAATTCCTTATGCTGAATCGCTGAAAAATTAGTAAAAAAATCTCCCCGGAATAACAAAGCCTGGGTATTAGGAATTCCTGATACATGAGAAACACTTCGCAGTACATTCCACAAGGACAACACATCCACAAACAGATGAGATTCATGAAAAATGGCTCAAATGAAACTGAGAATGGGTTGGTTACTAAAATATGTCACTGGGGGTGCCAGAAAAAACAATGCAGTCAACTACCTTTGGGTCCGAAACCACCGCACAAAACGATGAGTTGTCTGTAGGAGGTTTCCTATGTAGTAAATGAAACAGATTGGGGGTTTCCGACCAGTGGCCCAAGGCGCTAACAGAAATTGGGCACCAAAGGTCAAGGAAACAAGGTCGGAACTAATGGGAACTATAATCCGTGATGGTCCTTATGTCCCGAGATGGAACTTAGACCCCTACCAATCGCGACAACGACTTAACCAGGGTACTATGGGGTATAGAAACGAACAGGAATGGAAACCTATGTTCCTCCCTCAAAATTTTGAAGTTACTCCCAGGGATGGTGGAGGGATGTGATTTGGCGCGATTTGAGGTATGTTGGCACAAAATGATGAGGAGGTCGACACTACGTGAAGAACACATGAAAGAGTTTGAGGTGTGATTTTTAGCTAGTATTGGGGCAAAAAGTTGATACACATGCAATTTCAATGTTAAACCGATCAAATTGCAAGTGGCCCAATTATTGCGACATTGAAAAATGCAACCGGCACTCTTCTACAACACTGTCCCAAAATCCCAAAGAATGATGGCGCACTGTAATGGAAAATCACTACCGGTGGTAGGCAAACCATCGACCCACCTATACCATCTACTGAGGAAAATGTGAGAAAAGATAATGATAATGTGGTAAATGGTAGTGGTGAAGCAGGAAAGTAATGGAAAAGATGCAAGTGACCTATCAAGGTATTCCCATGCCTAGGCCACCACCCTTCCCTTAGAGATTACTGAAAAAGACCGAGGATGTAAATACCTGCGTTTCATAACATGTTGAAGCAAGCTTTCTAACAATGTCCCTTTGGAGAAGCTCTAGACCCAATGCCCGGTTAGCCAAATTTCTGAAAGGTCTGTCACCAAGAAAGATGGTAACTTTCGAGGATATGATAGGCTGCAGCATTGTAGTCTACTATTGCGACAAGATCCCTCGTACAAAAGAAAGAAGATCGGGTGCGTTCACATATTCCTTGTACAGTTGGTCGTTACATTTTGCTAAAGCATTATGGATCTGGGGGGGGTAAGCATAATCTCATGCCCCTCTCAATTTACAAAGTTTGGGTTTGGGGGTCCAAAACCCACTGCGATGCGCTACTGATGGCTGATCGGACAGTGAACGGCCCAGAGGGATACCCATGATGTGCAGTACAAGTGGAGTCATCATCTTTCCGGCTGATTTGTTATTCTTGATTGCGAGGGGAAGGAGAATCTAATTTTGAAGTTTCCTATTATTCTTGGGAGACCATGCCTTGCTAACAGGTAGAGCATTAGTTGATAAGGAGAAGGGAACAGATAAACATTCGGTTGATAATGAAGAAGCCGACCTTCAACATTTGGTAGGACCACATCAGGCAGAGTGGTGAGCTCCAATCGGTATCTGTTATATCCCACAAAGAAAATATGAAGAAGGAAGACTGAACAAAAATGCAAACAAGAGTTAATGTTGGGGATTTGGTGGCTTGTAGACAGTTCTTGGTGCCCGTTGTCTTCCGGGCAAGCTCAAGCCCCAAATGGACTGGGACCTGGCCCTTACTTGATTACCCAAGTATTCCCTCATCCATGGAGAATTGAGTCAAAGCCAGGAGGGAGTGGCGGTTTAAGAGTAATAAGATATAGAATAAACTCTATTTTAAAAGCATAAACATCGGAATGAAGTGATAGAGCACATACACTTGATGAAGTTTGAGTAATCAATGGTCCTCAGTCATGCGCGCACATTAAATCCGAGAATAGGAAGGTGGGAGGGATGGTAGTAGATGTGGGAAGGAAGTGATGTTGCGGGTATAAGGTAGAGGGAGGATGAGGGCGTTACGAAGTGTAAAAAAGAATTGGGTTGAAGGGGTGGAGTGGAAGAGTGAGGTGGGATAGGAAGTTTGGGTGGGTAAATGGATAGGTGAGAGGAGAGGTAGTGAAAGGGGGGTCGGGGGAGGGAATATCTCGGGGAGGTTGTTGGGGCGGGGAGGAAAGGTGTTGAGAAATTGCTGAGGGGTAGTTTTGGAAGAGGTGTCTGGGTGGGGAGGGGGTTAGAGGGGAGTGGGGTTGGTGGCGGGAGAGATGATTATGGTTGAGGGGTGTGGGATGGGTATAAGTGGGGGGGGAGGCTTTTATGGTAGGTGCGGGCGCGGATTAATGACGCGTGGATGGAAGTGGAGGATGTGATGTGGGGGTTAGGGGGCTAGAAAGTAAAGAATAGGAAATGTGGTGTGGTGTGGGAGGGATAGGGACAGAAGTATGAGGAGTGAATGTTGTTGTGGGGTGGGCTCTCTTGGAAGTGGTAGGTGGGCTAAATCAGAGGTGGGTCTCCTGTTAGGGCGGTGTGTAATGAAGAAATGAGGGGGAAAAGTGAATATGCGGGAGGATTCTGGGGAGGGTTGAGTGGTGACGAATGTATAGTAAACCTTGGGTGTTTGGGACGGTGGAAAGACCCGGAATCGGATTGCCGAGTCAGGAGGGGGTTGGCGGGCACGTATGGGGGTGGGTGTGACGGTGGCGTTCGTACGATTGTATTGCTGGTATGATGGGTAGGCGTATTACAGTGTCGGGTCTGTGGGAGTTCAGGGGTGAGATTATGTGGAAGGGTGGTTGTGGGGAGTAGGCATTGGACGAAGTAATGAGCGAATGGTACATAGATGGTCGGGGAGGTGGATTGGGAATGGATGCGGTTGGGATGCCATGAGATGGTTTTTTTAGGCGGAAGGTGTTTGACGTTGGCAGCAATAGTGAGTGGGAGAATTGGTAAGGGGTGGCTTGTTCGTTGTTTGATGGGGGATAGGTAGTGGGGAAGCTGGGTGATGGAGTGTGGATTTGGCTTTCCTCGGTTTTTTTTGTCCTGCAACCCAATACTTATCGCGTCTTTTTATGTCATGGTAGATTTTTCTATTAATGGGTTTTAAATTTGCAGGCCATCAACCTAGAAATTCTGGTCAGAAAATTACTGCAGTAGTCACTGCCAAGACACACTCGACAGGACCCGTTGCGCCTGCGAACGGACCGTCGTATTCATCCTCGGACCAGGTACATTTTTTTATCGTTTTTGAAACTAGGCACACATGACGAAAAACCAACTACGGGGCCAATCACAACTGCGACGGACCGTCGTCGGGGAACTTTCGCGTGATTCATGGGTATACCATACCCGACCGCGGCTGGACCCTTTTTTTTTTTGCCAAATCAGACGTTTTTACGGCTGACTCCCCACCCCGCCATATTTCAACCCCATTACTTTGTTTATTTCTCCTTCTCTCCTCTTTCAACTTCCCCTAGTCTCCCACCGATCATTGAACTCCTCACAATTGTCCAAGCCCTAAATGTGATCTACTAGTGGCACTGCTGCTTGGAGTGTCTACCTTGCCCCCCAACCTGAGTACTTTTTGAATCGTTTTTTCCATTTCTACGTAATGTTGTCCTCTACTTTATACCTCATTTAGCTTTGCATTTTGTTACTAGTTAGTATTCGCTTAGTTCCTCATATATTTTGTTTAACTTTAATAAACTGTTCTGCCTACCTGAGGTTCAATTTTCGAATTAATCATGTTTACCTACCACCCTAACATAGGGGCTTTTTTGCATTGCTAGTTTCCTAATGTGTTCGGTATACCATGTAGGTCCCAAAACACTACAAGGTTTGATGGGTTCATCGGGTTTGACTTAGGGTACCTTTAGTTTTGTGCAATGTCATTCGAACGAGACCCCCCCGATGACGGTCTGTGTATCCACACGGACTGTCATGGGTCCATTGCACAAGCCCTAGCACCTCTGTCCTACCAACAACATGAGACGGATCGTCCTCCTCCTTCGATTTCCGTCCCTGCCACCAACCGTCATTTTCTACTAGCGACAGAGACCCTGTTTCTACTGTTCTCTCATATTTTTCCCCAAGTGTTCCCCACGGACACATGTGACGGAGGACCGTTGTCTTTACAATGGTCCGTCCTGCACCACTGTTTTGGTTGTAAGACACGTTCTCTAATGGTCTCTCATTTTTTCCAGTGTCCTTCAACGGACACATGTGACGGACCGTCGTTACCCATGACGGTCCGTCCTACATGAACGTCATAACCGGTCAGGACCCCTCTCTAAGGGTCTTCCATATTTTTTCCCCACTTGTCTACGACGGACATCCACAACGGACCCGCGTTAACTGTGACGTCCATCCTGCCACAAAACCGTCATGCTAGTCAGAGACTCTCCTTCAGGGTTCTCTATTTATACAAGTCCAAGTACAACACGACGGACCTCACGACGGTCCCATCATAGTCACGACGAAACGTCATTAGGACCCGTCGTGTGTCACTTTTTCTACTCTGCCATTACATATTATTTTCACTGTTTTTATGTCAGATTGTTATTTCATATGGTTTTCGCTGTCTTTTTTGCCACTACTCGTCTAATAGTGATCCTTGGCAGTAATATCTACTATGGCACCCAAGCAAGACCGAACTTACTAACACGCAAAAAACCGCGACGATCAAGTCAATTTTGCCGCCCTTGCCGCCGCCTGCCGTCCCTGCACGTTGATCATTGCTCGATGATAGCGTTACCCTGAGTATGGGCCCCCAGGGCACTTCCACACCCACTTCCCTTTCTTCACTTGCTCCTATATCCACACCCAATAGACGATTGCATCCTGCGGAGTCACTTGCCGTCCCAGTCTGATGAGGAGTGCACAACTGACTCAGCACAACCCATTGGTCAGCCTAACAAATGAGGAAGGAGCGTCTGGTCTCCTTAGGAGTATCACTATCCGAGGAAGCTTCTGGCTCTTACTACTATGGTTTCCCGCACCCACCACGGCTTTCAAAAGCTTCGGCCCATTCGTCTTATGAGGTCTGGCAGTTCAGACTCTCTCCGCGCACCATTCTCAGGTCCCCACCCGCCAGCCTCTGAAAAACCAGCCAAACCGGTGGTGTGTCGATAGCAGTTTCAAGTTTACCACTCCCGACGCATGTTTCCCTTTACTGATAAAGAAATGGAGTAATGACTCAAACCTCACCTTGGAGTGGCGGGTACTTATTAGGAGTCTCCCACCGATGCTTAGATCCAATAACCTCTTCACAGGCATCGCTTAGAGTGGAACACACTCTTTTTGGATGATTAACGGGAAATGTCCGAGAGTTCTCGCATCCTATGTAGCAACTCCTGATCACAGATCGACTAGGCGGGCTGCTTCTCCCGCTAAACAGACCCACTGATGCAGGTTCGAGTCCGGGGGCGTGCAGGTTGACATTCCCTTCCATGCCATCGCCGGTTCCTTACGTCGGATAGTGCAGATGCACTCGGACCCCCATCACTTCACTGCCAGATGTTGACTATACCGCTTGCAGATAGGTTAAGGATGGACATTTGCTTGGCGCGAGCCGCTTAAGATAGACCACCAGAGGTGGATGGACCTTCCAACCTGTCAGTAGCTGGGAGGGTGCCATTGGGTCACTGTGCCGAAGGGGGCCATCAAGAAGGCCAACCTCACTTCATGCAAAGTTCTGTGTGGCGGCCGTCGGTCCGTCACTCACTCCTCTCTGCCTTTTCCCCCACATCTACTGATAACATCGTCCCATTTGGATCGAGTAGTGTTGAATGGCGATGATGATACCGGCTTCGATGTGGACTTCGTCAAATGGCTTTCCAGGCAGTCATGCACGAGTGGGCATTCAATGTCACTACTACACTAACTAACTACCTCCCCCTTCCTTCCCTTGTATGATCTTTGCCTTTTGCAGGTCTACAGGTGGTGCCCATATGGCACGTAGACCATCTTAAGGACCGCCGCAGGGCACTGTTAGATGTCTACCGTCAATCAGAGACGAGGCCAATGAGTTGGCTCCAACGCAATGGCCGCCCCACAGAGCTGCCCCAACTTGCTGAAGATCTTGGCGTATTGGTAGCCCAGCCCGCAAGCTACAAGCAGGCTTCCCTGCCTATGAACTAGACCCAAACCTCATACCCACTCCCTTGTTGTGCTCGACCCCCGGGGGTCCCGGGGTACCCCCCGGCGCTCCTCCTCAGGGCCGCGCAGTGGTGAGGGCCTTAGAACGTGGGGTAGTGTTCAGAGGAGAGGTGGGTCCTGGCGGCCGGCAGTGTTGGCTGGGCCCACCCGCGGATAGGAGCCCTACGTGGGCACCCGGTGAGTCTATCCCTTGATTAGCACAACGAGCCCTAGATCCTCTCTGGCGCAGACCCCCTCTACCCGTTATTTCGTGTGTCCCTCTGTTTGCTAGGGTCCAAAACTAGAGGGCCCCGCCCACAAATGGCCACTATTGCTGGCATCATACTACCACCCTGTTGATTCGAAGTCGTTACTGAGTGATCGCGTCTAAGAGTAAGATGCACAGTTTACAAAGCGGAAGATTTTTGAGTGGTCAAACCAGCGTCTGGAGACGCCTTTGAGTTTGAGATTGTTAGCCCACCTAGCCCCGTCGCGGTGGATTGTCGACTCTTCAGGCTGCAGTCGACAAGTTTCGTGCAGACAATTCCGACACGATCCTAGAGGCAATGGTGTCCCGGAGTCTTAGGCCCCTCCTGTCGAGCCTGCTGAGGAACGGTGTTGGCGCCCTTTTTGCTACTCGTTACATTCCACCAACCCTCCCCCTCGAGAGAGTTCCAAGAGGCATAGTGGTCGAGCAGAGGGACGAGGCCGAGCCAGGAATTAAGTAGCGCCGAGAGATGGATGCAGGCCTGCGCGGAGAGACTCACATTGCTGACGATGAGGGGCGGCGCACCAATGATAGCGTAAAGTTAGCGGCTGGGGCATCTCCAGCTCCCCGCTCCACTAGCTCCCTCCCCGGCCTCTGTAATATCGCTGGCGGTCACAACTAATGGGTGGTTTATTGTTTAAGACTACTACTTCGAGGGTGTCCAGATTGCAGAGACGTGGGTTTCCGGGGAACCCGGGACCCACCAGCTTGCTGATCGCCGGCGTTTTGCGCCCACAGTTTTGCTTTACCTACCCTCTAAATTTTAGATTTTTTTATAGGCATTGGGGACAATTGCTCTTTTTTTTGTTGGTGGTGGGGGGTAAATGAAAGTGAGTTTAGGGTGAAGTCTGAGTATCCCAACTCACTATCCCGCTTTTGGGTTTTCTTGCATGTGTTTCTTTTCCCCAAAGACTGGATTACTTTTCTGTTGAATGGAATGTTTATATCTTTTGTACATGTTTTTAAACTCTGAAGAGCACTGAATGGCTTAAAGGAATATCCCTGATCAACGGAAATGTTGCATGACTTGCATAGGAATTGATAATTGTGTGCTCTAAGCATGAATAGAATTACACCATAGCATTACCCTAGTCTTTAATTCGAACTAGGTGTCTAATAATCGGGTATAGGTGATGACAAATGTCACTGAGTGGGAGGAAATGTGAATAGTCCACTACCATTACTACTGTTTGAATCACAGGCGTGTGATCCCACTGCGGTCTGTAGGTCCCCACATAGGTCCCCTTAGAAAAATTTTGTTTGTTTCTGGGGATGGCTGTAGGTGGAAAACCACAGTCCCCACCTACACTCCATGGGCCACCCTACTATCCATGGTTAATGCCCGTTTGTGGAATTTTCAACTTCAGATTTATGCAAATCTAGTCTTTTTAGCATACGGGGTGATACAAAATGACTCAGCTAAAAGATTCCGAATAGATAAAAGAACTCGTAGCATAAAACTGGTCGCAATATGAGTTCATAAATTGTTAATCCAAACAATATTTATAACGAAACACCAAAAAGACAAAAGCCACAAACTAATCCACAAATACCTTGGGATCAAAACTAAAGATCCTTCTAGATCAAACTTAAAATTCTTGATCTAACTACATTAATCTAATTTCCTTCTGAGAGCGTTTAACATGATTGTTAACTGTAGTCAAAATTATGCCAAAATTTAAAGCTTAAATATTTAAAGATCCAAACTTAAAGGGAAAGCCTCACAACCCAGACCAACCACACTACTAGACCAAAAAAATACATTTTTGAGTTAATTGAACTTATACAGTCCTCATTCAACATTAGTCATTCTAGATGTTGACTAAAGTCAACTCTCTTTTATTTCAAAAGGCTCTGAAAGGAAAAACGTAGATCAAAGCACTCCAAAACACATTGGGAAATGTGGCGCCCAATAAAACACCTCACAAACTACATAACTAACCTATGTGAAGAGGGAAAATAGTTAAAGTATGGAAAAAATTCAGAATCAACCTCAAGAGGTTCATTAAAATCATTTGGTATCCTGGGATTTTTTACGCCCAGTGATTTACTGTGTCTTTAATTGAAAAAACTTACCTCTTTAAAGTGTATAAAGAAGTTAAATAGGAAATCAAAGATCCAAAAAGAATTAGGTTTTAAGTATGGAGAAGAAGAAGAAGAAAATAATAACTACGTATGAATTTCAATCCCTAGGATTGAGGAGAAGGAGTCCCAAGTTTGATGAAGAGGGTCGTATGCATGTGAAGTAACGGGTCTTTTCATGAAACATTATTTTTTTTTCATCAAAGTGACTATTCGTTTTTCTTTAAAAAGTTTTTCCATTCGATGTTGTGTGCTTACTTTCTATATGTTTCATTTATGAAACAATGTTTTTTTATTATAAAAATTATTTTTCATGAAACAATGTGTTGTATTCAAAAAATAGTTTTACCTCAAATAATGCTTTAAAAAAAAAATTTCATGAAACAAACATAACATTGTATTTCTCTTTATTTTATTTGATATTCTTTCCTTACTTTCTATGTGTTTCTATTTCTTTTCCGTGTAACATCTTGTTGAATATGATAACGGGCTATGTGTTTGGCTTACCTACTGGTTTTGTTAGTAGGTGTTATGATGACCTAAGATTTCAGACTGTGAAAATTATAACACTTTTGAATTAGAGGGAGGGGGTATTTTAGAGGGAAAAAATAATATAGTAAAGAGTAATAAAATAGAGATAAATAGATGCATTAGATGTTTTGGATAAGAAAAAAAATGACAATAATCTTTAAGAAATTTATGAGAACTAAGAATCTCTAATTAAGGAGTGGATTTAAGGGAAAGGAATGATTTCGTACAAATATTGAAATACGGAAATGTTACTCCTGATCAACCCCCGAGACACGGACACAAAACCTATGACAACAAGTGATCGCAAGCTAACCCTACTGGCATGATCATGATAATACTAAAGAATATAAATTATTGCGGCAACTATATCATAATTTTAGACTGAAAAGATAGGGAATACCCATGTGCTATAACTGAGATAAATGAAAACAAAAATGAGTTTAATTCAAAGAAAATATTAACTCAATACTAAGCTGAAACTAAGTATGTCTGAAAATAGCCTGTAAACTAGGCTAGAAATACTGGGACAAGCCCAGCTGAATATAGCAGAACTGAAACTAAAAGACTAAATACTGAAAAGAAACTCATGAATATTGTCCTCGGATAATGAAGACTAACCACTGAATCTGCTGAATTGAAGATCGGAAATTGATGTATGCGTGATCTGGATGAAAAAAAACTGAACCTAAGAGAAGATGTAGCGCACATATGTATCAGTACTTGAAAGGTACTGAGGATGTAGGATAGAATAAAGATGAAATAAAACATAACTGAACAACCACAAAAGCAAGTATAATAATCTGAACATGATTTAGAGAATTCTGAGCAAACTGAATGCAATGACCAATTTATAACATGCTTAAACTGAATACTGAGTATACTTATAAATGGTCAATGCAATAGAGTCTGACGCAACTCTGGGAGCTACTAATAACCGATAATAAAACAACATGAGCTAAATATGGAGTCCGATGTGTATGCCAGACCGAGAGGACCCAGTATACCCTACCAAAGGTATAAAGGCATGCTGGCGTGATCACTAAAATGATTTCCCACAAAGGGGACTTACAACCTACTTGGCTAGTAGTTCTTTGACTAATTGGGTATACTGAACCCTAGTCCAACTTGGTATTATGTTGCTCCCATTGATTTATGTAGTTAACTGATTATTTCTGAATTTCTGTAATAATTGGATAGCCCAAAACTGAACGTGCATACTGAGAATTTAATATTTAATCTAGTAATTAAGCATTTATAACTGAGGCATGTATATATGAAGTAAATGAAATATCTAACCTAGCTTGTGTAATTCAAGAACTAAAAGAAATACATAGCCAAGATTCTGAAATTCATGCAATAATCTGAATAATAACATGGAAATATGATTTGGAACATATAACTAATTAATTCATGAAGTTCTGTTGAAGTTCCAGAAACCCTAGGTCTAATCAGGTTATGGGAATCAAGAATCTAATTGAAAACTAGGGGCCGAATGGGTAAAAGGAACTCACTAGTGAAATCCCAAATACCAGGTGATGAAATCCACGGAGAAAGATTTAGATTTTGGGGCTAGAACTGGTGGAACCTCGCTGCGTTCTTGAACTAGCGTTCTTGACCCTCTTTCACCTCTCTTGCTTCTAATTTTCTAAGTTTTGATTTATGATTTTTACTTAGGTAAGTTATTGTTATGTTTATAGGCTTAAAATAACTAAATTATGATGATTTACTATTAAAACGACATATCTTAGTGTTTAAACGAAGTAGGAAAAGACCAAAAGACCCCTAAATTAAAAGTTGTCCAAGTCACAGACAGAGTCGACTGACGGTCCGTACTGGTCGACCATCATTTGTTACTAAGAGTTTAATGTCAGCTCACGAATCAACAGAGTCAACTGAAGGACAATAAGTCTATTGATGGAACGTATAGGTCGACCATCGTTTGTGACTAAGAGTTAAAAGTCAGCTAGGGAATCGACGGAGTCAACTATCGGACGTAAGTCGACTAACGGTTCGTACTTGTCAACTATCGTTTGCGACTGAGAACTGGAAGTAAGCTGATCAATCGATGGATTCGACTGACAGTCCGTACTAGTCGACCATCGTTTGTAACTTGGAACTGGAGTATGTTGGCCCATCGACGGAGTCGAATAATGGACCATAAGTCGACTGACCTTCCATNCCCCCAGATTCCCATCCTCTTTGGAGCCAAGCGACGGTTTGACAGTAAGCCAGTCGGTGGTCTGTCTATTGGCCCTAACAACTTTTAAGTCATGGGTCGTTTGGCCCTAAACTATGTCATTTTAGTCAGTTTTATCCTAGTAAATTATTAGAAATTACTTTATTCAACTCATTCTCCCAACACTCATCAAGTTGAATAAAAAGAAGGAGAGTCGACCAAGCCCTCTCCAAAAACGCAAAAGATTTCTTTAGTTCCAGCCCCAAAATTGAAAGATTTCTCCATGAATTTCGTCACCAAGTATGTGGGATTTCATTGGTGGGTTCCTTTTATCCACTAGATCCTTAAAATTTAGTCCAATTATTCATATATATATATAAGATTTCTAGAATTTCATTTTTCTGATGTAATTTAGCTATCAGACAAATCCAAATAACATTATCATGTTTTTAAGGAAGTGTGTCTCATGTATTTGCATGAAACTCGGAAACTCAGTTGTCTAGATTTTTTTAGTTCATGAATTACAGTTTATTGGTCAGTTTATTAAGATATACGCGCGTCAAATAAGAATGTTTTTGTATCACTACATTAATGTTGCATTTTCTTTAGTATGTTATTATTTTTAGCTATTTATTAATAAATAAATTCGGTAAAATGTATTACTTACATATCAATTGGGATTAGGCTTAACATTGAGTGGACTATGGTCAGTTACCCATATAACCCAGAATTATATGCCCTCGTAGGATAAGTCTCCTCTGTGGGCAATATATTTAGTGATCACGCCAATCATGTCTTTATACCCTTGGCAAAATATATTGGGTTCTCCCGATAAAGAGATACATCAGACTCAACGGATAGCTCCTATTGTTTTAAGTGTTAATAGTAGCTCCCGTAGTCAGATTCTTCTGCATTGACCAGGTTATCAATTACAGTTCAGTATTCAGTCTCAACATGTTTATACTTTGTCATTGTATTCAATTATCTCAATATTATGTATATTCTAGTATTTAATTCCTTCGTGTTCAGATTATATTAGTGCTTCATTGCTTTATTCTGTATGTATATTAATGTTCAGTTTAATCCTATGATGCATGCTTAGTACCTTTCAAGTATTGGCTCCTACTATGTGGTACATTTACTTGTGATGTAGGTTCAAGTACTCAACATTTAAATTAGACATAGATTGGTTTTTGATCTCCAGAGCCCTAATATCCGCACTGAGTCCTCATTCTTTGAGGACGACTGACATGTTGTCTTGCAATTTTCAGTCTTTCAGTTTCATTTTTGTTCGAGTTGGCTAAGGCATGTTCCAGCATCTTGAAGAACTATATTCTGATATAGTTTAGATTCACCTTTTTAGTTAAGTTTTATCATTCCGTTGTTATTGAAGTCTTAGTTTTATAGATCTAGACTTAGAATGTGTATTTCCCATCATTTTCAATATGTCATGTTTAAGATTCCATACAATATGATTTATTTTTGAGAAAATCTTTAAGTATCCTTATAATATGCGGGTAGGGTTAGCTTTGGGTCACTCGTGATCCTAGATCCCGTGTTACATCACTCCCCTGAAACGACGTTATTTTGATGCTTATCGTTACCAACGACACTACTTTTGGTTCAAGTGTCTACGCTCGTTGATAATATAACAACCGAACCGAAGGTTGCGTCATATCCAAGGGAGCGATAGTGAAAATTTGTAGATTATTAGAGTCTCATACTGATTAGTCATAGCTAAATAAAATGACGATTAAAAAAATTATAAATAAGGGGGATGACACGAAAGTGTAAAATATCAAAAAGGGTTTTTGTCACAAGTACTAAAACAACAAAAACAAAATAGAAAATATAAGGAATGAGAGAGGGAATTCTTGGGATGTGACCGCTATACAAATTATTATAGATTATTGAGTTCATGCTTTCGATAGAAAATCTGTAGAAAAATAGTGACTAGGCTAAGCTTTATATCGTATTATGTTCTCTCTCGAGCAACTTACCCCATTTCAAATGGTTCCTCTTGGACACACACTTGCTGCATGAAGACCAGCCTATGCCTTACCACTCTCACTCTCTCGAGCTGAGCCTTAGGATATGAGACTAGGGATAACCCTCTCGGGCTGAACCTCAAGTAGACCCACTTTTTACTCCATGAATCTAGCAGTCTTGGTTTCGTGACCTCTCTCTTGAGAAAGCTGAAAATACATGGGTGAACTTATATTTGAAACTACAAATCCATTAGATTAAACCAAAACCGCTAGACGAAATCACCATTAATCTACATTTAATCTACCAAAAGCAAGACCCAAAAACAATGTTAACCCAAATTTGCTAAATCACACCCCAAGAATTTGACTTTTTTTCCAAACAATATAAATAGAAATTATGCCTTCAATGATGATTAAATCAAATGGGTATGAAAAATAAAGTCTTGATATGAGCAATGAAACAAGAATTAAAGAGACCTTTTTCCTATTTGGGTAAGATAAATCCTTGCTTCTTCAAGTCTTTAAAAACCCTTACAAAACATGAGAGTAAAAATATAAAGAGTACTAAGAAAGTATGCTAATGTTTGTCTCTAAGTCAGAATCCTAAGAAAACAGTCTAACTCAATTTTAAAACTACTATTCTACTAGTATTTATAACTTTCATATTTGAGTTGCAACAATCATTCGGTAACATTAGCAAGTGAACTCGTCAATTTGGTGTAGTTCACTGTGTTCTTGAACAACCTTCAACATCGTCATGCTTTGATTTATAGGGTGATGAGATAATGCTTCATGGAACAACTCAGTGACACGATGACTGCTCATCTCTTCTGCCCATTTGACCCTTTCCTTTAGGGCTTAACACACGGGACAAAAGGCACCATCCATGTCCATTGGCGATTCACCAAGTTTACTTGGCGATGCTCAGACTTTCAATTCTTCACATTTCTCAGTCTTCTTGCTCCTTTTTGCGACATAGTTCTATTTAAATCCTCAAATACCTTAAACTTAAGAGCTTTCATAAGATATTGAGATAAAAAACACATGTGAGGAAATTATTTCCATTAAAATATATACCTAAATGAGTCTAATCTATGGACTCATCGACATCCCCAAATTAAATTTTTGCTTGTCATCAAGTAAAACTCAAGTTCAGCAGTTTTAAAAAGGATGTCTCAAATAGTGATACACAAGACTAAATAATGAATGCACACAGCAATACTCAAACTACTTATGCAAGGATAAATTGTATACTCAAAGATTCAAGTTGTGACACACCATTGTCAAAGATTCTCGAACATAAGTGTAATCCACATAAATTCCTGGAATCAAATACAATGCTCACTCTCAAAAAGAAAAACTTAATGCTTATTTTAACCCATAGGTTTGCCCTTATTTTTCAATTAACATTTGTTTCTACTTTCTCAAGATCAAAAAGGTGGCTGGGTGCAAAGGTATGGTCATTTAGGCTTAGTGACTAATGATTCTTATGAATTATGGTTCTCAGAACACTTTGGAAAGATGAGAAATACTTTAAGTATAATTTACTAGATATTCATCTATGTAACAAACAAGAAGAAGCCATGTTAATGTCAAACTTGAAACGCGGTCCAATAACGGATCAACGTGGAAACGATAGAGATAATGACACTGAAATTTATGAAAGCATTAGATTTTCGGTATAGAGAGTGGACTAAAAGGATGTGATCAAGGAATATTCGTGTTACAACATAATTATGATCATATGGTACTTGCAAGCTTTTCCTGATGATTCTTTTCCTTTTCCAAGTGTGTATTCCTATAACTGTAAAACAAGCATTATTTTATTATGCCCTTCACAACCAAAAGAGAGAGGGTTTGGAGTTTGATAGTTGGACTGTGCTTGATATTAAAAAAAAAGGAGATATATTTCGTGATATTTTGACCAGGTCCTCCATCTATGTTAAAATAATATATCTTAAAAATTTGTCATTCTTTCATTTGAAGGTATCTCCTCTTTAAAGTTATTCCTGGAGTGAGGAATTTTTTTTCTCTTACTTGTCACATTCAAAGAACTGATAATATCATACATCAACTTTCAACCTTGAATTACCCTTGTACATAACAAAAATCTATGGTTCCTAATACACTCAAAATTACACCCTATGATTATTCAATTTTGTTCTATGCAAATATAGTAATCGAAACAAGCCTTAGGTAAAATCTCAAATATGATAGAGCAAAAAATAATAGAAATTAGAGGAACAATTGATGGTTTGATTTCTATTCGGTAAGAGTTGACTATAATTTGTATATTAAAACTAGGATTCACAATATAACTAAGAGCTATAACTTATAATGTTAAAGCATTAATCTTGTGTTCCAACAATATGATGCACATTTCGAAGATAATACAGTAATCAACCAAGGTTGTGGGTTTACTATGTTGGGTTTTAAAAAGGGTAATGGAAAATGAAGATTGGCCTTTTATGAGAGTTTGTAATATTTTATGACATGTTGCCGACTTTTAGTGAAAAGTTTCGACTTTTTAGAAATTGCGACTTTTATGAAAGTTGTGACTTTATAATGGTGACGACCTTTATGAAAGATTATGACTTTTCCAAAGGTTTGTTGACCTTTCCATGTAAGGCGAAATAAGAACCTTTTCGCACTACCCTTTTTGTTTTCTATAATTGAGGGATTTTACTCTCGTTTTAATATGAATCATGGATTTTCTTCAACTACTAATATAGTGTTCTAAGTGTAAGTTTAGTGCCGTTCAGTGGTCGCTGACACCCGGAACTTTTTTAATATGTATACTTTGGTGATTGAATCATTTTACCCTGGGAGGTCATATTCCAAATTAAACTCGGATACTAAAGGGTAATAATTTTCCCTAAGGGGACCTGTGATTCGTGGACTTGATCTTTCTCCTTTAGAAAATATTTCCACGATTCTGGTACGTGTTAGCAAATTTTAGATTTGTGAATTAATTTCCATTTTCCTTCTATTCTTCTTGTTCTTCACTTGTTATTAAACCTGGTCTTTGTGTTTCTGTACAATTTGAGGATTATAAGATTCTTTAGACACCTATTAACAACAATTCTTCTTTAAAAAACATATTTCATATCTTTTTTTCTAAATAATGTTTCTGATTCTAGTTTCGCTACGCTTTATAATTTTATATTTTGTGAAAATGTTTCTTAAAACTTTTGTTGTCTTCCAAAGATGTTTCAAAGCTTTGTTCTAAGTGTGGTTGAAATACAGATGAACAACAATCTAAGGAATTATTATACTGTTAATATTTTTTGGTATTCTACTGATTGAGAGAATCTGATCAGGAAGAGAAGATAACTACAGTACTTTCCATAATTCATTACCTTTTTTAGCTAGGTCGAAGTGAGAAATAACAGAAATTTTGATGGTATTCCGTTTAAGATTACAGGTAACCTTCTTGTTAAATTATCTAAGGATGAAATAGTTCTAAGAGTAATCATCTTTGATTTTTTTATTTTTTTTATATGTGTATCTTTGGGAAAAAAATCTGCAAACATATGTTTGTGAATGAATTTTAACTTCGGCAAATATGTTTTTTTTAAATTCTTAGTTTGCAAAATGAAGAGATGCTATTTTTGTTTGGTAAAATAGTATGTCAAAATGTATAGGTTGGAGAACTATTCAATAAGAAACATTTCTATGTTTATAAAGAATATTGGTATTCTATTTGGTCGGGGAGAAAAAAGACTTTTTAGTTTTGTACTCCTGAGAAATGTTTAGTGTTTCTGTTTTTGTAACTAAATATTTTGTGTTTTTATACTCTCGATAATTGGACTAAGTGCAAATCGGTTTAAAGAATATGTAAAACTTCATATAATAAGTCAGTGTTGCTCCTTTTGATTTTCATAAACTTCAATGTCAATACATAGACATAATTGTACATTTTTTTTCCTTATTGTAGTATTTAAAATACTATTGGTCTGCTATTTTTTGACAGCTGAAAAATACTAGTGACTTTTGCCAATTCGTGGATTTTTTGTGTCTCTAATGAAGGAACCTTTTGACATTGTTTTTAAACATTGTCCAGAGAAATTGCCGCACTATATTCTTTCGTAGAATAATGTTTCCAACATTTTATAATAATGTGAAAAAACGTTTTCAATACTGAAAAATATTTTGAGATGCACATTTGCAATGTGGGGTCTCATTTGCTTATGATTAGACTTGTGTCTCAATTTACCTTTGGAGCAAGGAATATGAAATTCAATGATACTTCTGTATTATGTTATACCACAAAATTCTTGGGAGTATATCTGGTATTGTGAGGTTTTTGAGTCTCTCTATAAGGTCTAAGTGTGACTAGTTGAACATCCACATTCATATATACTTGTTCAATATTGTGTTTCTTTTTACGCAAAAAAATTCCTTAAATGTTGTGATTTTTCATGAAAGATATGTCTATTATAATAAAAAGTATTTGCCTAGACATGAATATGTGACTAGTCCATTTGGTATGCTTTTGGTAACAATAACCTTTGACTTGTTGTCTTTATTGAACCGATTAAACTTTGATTCCATAGGTAGTTTCTTATACATCAGCATGAATGTTCTGGAAATGTTCTTCTGAAAAGGACATTTTGACATTTCTAAACATGTTTGAGCACACAAAATTGTAAGAAATAACGACAAAAAATATTCGGAGAAAAATCTACCACGCCGAAGAGCTTTTTAATGTATTGTGACAGAACACTTGGGCCTGTCAATTACAAACCTTGTAAGGAATAACTGATCACTTGAAGTTTTGCATAACTTTGAGTGTATACATTAAAAATGTCACATTTTTGTGGAATCTCTGTATTGGTTGAGCATTTCAGAAACATCTGTTCAAAGAAATTCTTATTTCTTAGCATTGTTTACAACACTGACATTTTTAGATATGAATTTAACACCATCTCAGGTGGGAAAAGTCAATTTTGTTACTTTTATGAGAATTGCAATTATAAATGGACTGTTCCTTTTGCCTGAATGGTAAGGATGAAACATAGAACATGTCTAGACACTGTAATTCAAAGTTGAAAATCAGTGTGAAAAATATAAGAAAGTGATAAACAATGGAGAGTATAATCTCATTGTGCGCAATTGTTTGGAAAGGTTGACATATCCTCCCCCCACACACAATATTCATTCTTATCTAATGAAAATCGAACGTTGAAGAAATGATGGATGCATTAATTCTATAAGCTTCCGTTATACACCAAAATTGGTGTGGAGCAACTATCCTTACTGCAAAAAGCAACCCCAAAAATTGGTCTTTCTTGAAAGAAAGTGATTTGGTTTGATCAGAAACAATCTTTTCCATATGTGAAATGGAAAGGAAGGAAGATCAACTGTGAATTTCAAAGGTGGGGTATCTAGTGAAGGGTCCCAGTTCCTTGTTCCTAAAAGAATTCAAATGGACCTACGGCTGTGGACCTGTAAAATTAGACTTGAAGTAGTCTAGAGAAGGTCCTAAAAGGCCTTAGGAAGATGAAAATGATAATGTACTAATAAAGAAATTCATATAGGGGACTTAGTAAATATTAAAGGACTTTAACTTCCTTCGAATGTATTTTGTAACATTTTGCTCTGTTTCCTTCCTGTAGACTCATTCTTTGGAAAGATGGTGTCACTAAACCTATTGGAAGTTATTAATCTTCTTTCAAGAAATAAATCTTTGGTTTCAAAGTTGGAGGTGGTTGTGGGTGGTGTGATCTTTAGAAGGAAAATAATATTTAATGGAATTGGTTGAAAATCATAAAGTAAAACTTTGTGTCAAAGGCTAACCAATAAAAAAATCTAAGGTTTTGACTTTGTCGATATATACACTCGTTATAAGTTAAGAATTACATCCATTTGGCATGAAAAAATTAATTAGTTGGTATATGACCTCGAAATTCCATCAATGAATATAGGAAAATACTTTCTGGTAAAATGTATATGGAGAGGATAATTTACATCGAACAACGAGGGTGTTGTGGTTCCTGGTAAATATCAAAAAAAAGTGTGTGAACTTGTTCAGTCACATTATGGACAAAAGAAGACCCACACAATGACATAATTTTATCATAACCAGTCGGCAATGATTGAGAATGATGGGAGTGAATAAGTGTTTCACATTAAAATCAAAGGTCATTGTTTATTTGGTATTTCGCTGTACTCTGGTGCTCCTGATTGCTTTTTTTTATCATGCACCGACACTACTGACATACATGCTCCGTAAACGTATGCTATAAACAAGTGGACTGAAAATTAATTGGAGTTGGCTAATCGCGACAATCTTAAATATAAGAATTCGTAAAACGCCCATAATGTTTTAGGGCATTTTCCACGGTCATTACATTGCATTGAAAGGTACTTAACGAATTCAAATATTTGGATGTCAACATTGTCAAGTCTCCAATAAATGTGAGCTTTGCATTTTGAAAGAGCTAAAACAAAAGTGACTCACAATTGGATTGTGCTAGAGTTTTGGGAAGCTTGAAGTGTATCATGTAGTGTGTGCGATCATATATATCATTTGCTATTTTAAACTAAGTCGGTTCACAAGTGATCCCAAATAAATTCATTAGATGACAAGAAATAGAGTTTTGGAGTATTTAAAATAATACTTAAAACTATGTCTTTCATTATAACAATATCCAACAATATTGAAAGATATACTGATGCAAATTGAATCATCGGACGAATAAAGTAAAATTAATGAGTGGATATTTATCTGGTATTGGTGGAGTAGCAGTTTCTTAGAAATATTTTAAAAGAGACATATATCGCTAGCTCTTCAATGATCTTTGAGCTTGGTGCTCTACATAAGGTCGGTGAATAAGTTGAAAGATTCAGAAATTTCTTGATAGATATTCTATTTTGGCCCAAACCATTGGCATCAATATGCATACACTTTCACAGTTAAGATGCAATAGGTAGGTATGGGAGCCATGACGTATAACGGAAAGTCTCGTCATTATGACATAGACATGATATCGTTAGAAAACTACTCTCTAGGGAATTATCGAATTTATAGTTAAGTCAAAGATAGTCGGTCCACTTAAAAAAAAGGCCTAACTAGAGAGGAAGTTATAAGATTCATTTAAGGGAATGAATGTACGGCTTAGGACAAGTCATCTGGCTGGTAACTCTATCAGCAGACTGGACTCTAAGATACCTAGATTCAAGTAGAAAAAATCAGGAGTTGTGAATCATGTTGGGGTCGACATTGTCAACCAAAGCAATCCAGTCTCATGATGAAGACAATGTCAGGGACAAGTATACAAACATTCAGTCTTTGTTAAGGAGTTAATTAAAGCTTAATGGTTTTTAGGATGGAGGAAATGGGGGACAGAGGGGACTCAAAGAGTGTTTCGAGGTGATAACCACCCACCACAATCCACCAGTGCCAACCCGCAGACCCAAACCCCCTCCAAAACCGCAATGGTTAGGAAATCACCTATGTGAGTCGTGAAGTGAAAGCCGTTTCAAAGAAGATGATTGTACAAAGACTACCACTCCTCCTATAGTAACAATCGCATTAAACTAAGGAGGTGTTCATGGCTAAAACGACACAACCGTAAGAGCCATAAGGACGGGTAACAGGGTTAAGTGTGGAATATGGTTGTCTACGGGTATACACCAAAGTCTCGAAGGTTTCAAGATATCGCCTACGCATTAGATCGATGATACCCACATACGTACTTCACTAACGGTAAGGCCAAGGGGAAAACCCTACTTATCCAGATGCAATAATTTTGCTTGTAAAGTTACTCGCATACTTGCGTTTTGCCACCCAAAATTCTTTGTTCTTCGGTCATTTCCCAATTGATGCGGGGGATTGGTTGAGTTTTAAACAAGTGTGAATGAAAATGAGACTTGCCGACTTTTATGAAGAGTTGTCACTTTATGAGATGTTCGTGACTTTATGAACAAGTTGGGGACTGTGTGTGAAAAGTTGTGCGTTTATGAAACAGGAGGACGACCCTTTTTAAAAAGATTGTGACTTGTTCTAAGGTTGTGACCTTCTGGTAAGCACAATAAGAACCATTCACACTACCTTAGTTTCTATTAAATTAAGGATTTCCTCTAATTTTAAATATAGATTCATGACTCTTCTTCAAACTAACTGAATCTAGTATTCTAAGTGTTCTTTCTACCGTTAATGTGGTTCGCTGGTACACCGGAGTTTTGTATCTATACTGTGGTGATTGAGATGTTGTACCTGGCAGGTCAGATTCCAAATTCAAAACCTCGGATACGAGAGGGGAATAATTCATCTAAGGGGACACTGTGAGTTCAATGGACTGATATTTTTTCCTTAGTAAAATATTTTCCAGTTCGGGTGTGTTTACAATTTTAGCTTTGTGAATAGTTAGTTCTTCTTCTTGTTTTGTTCTTCAGCGTGGTTTCATAGACACTTTGTACACTGCGCGTTTGTGCAAAATTTGTTGGAATCAGCTAAAGATTCTTTAGACACCCTATTAAAAACAATTCTCTCTTAAGATAAATATTTCGTATATTTTTTTAAAATATGTTGTCTAATTCGGTTTCGCTACTAGTTTTAATTTTTAGTTGTTTAACAATGTTCTTACACAATTTTTGTATAACAAAGATGTTTCAACTTTTGTTTCTAAGTATGTGTGTTACATAACAAATGAACAACAATCCTTATAATCAAAGAAATATTTATAGTTACAACAAACAATCCAATGGGCAATGAGAACTCTTCTTTTGCCTCTACTCATAAACCTAAAGTGTGAATACTGCACCATTCAAGCAATCACATATACGCGCTTTCCTTTTCACACCCAAAAACCAATAGTCATTGCATGTCTAAATGCGACAAGAGTGAGTTTTATTTTACTCATTTTCAACATAGTAGTGTTTAACAAATCTTATTTTAGTAGTAATTTCTCCGGTTAATGATAAAAGAAAGCCCAGTGGACTAAGCTCTCCATTAATACAACATGTAACCATTGTGGTAAATACGGATACGTCATGTTCAATCAATTTAGGCTTTAAGTTTGTAAAGTTTATTATTAGCTAGGTCACAAAAGTTTATCACTTCCTATTTTCTAGGAGTTAAATTAGCAACGATATGTTTTGTTAGCGATGTATAAAAACTCCAATGGAGTCTCATTAATAAACAGATAATTTAATTCTACTTGTGTGCATTTATTTGGTATCTCCGCCAATACTTTAACGATTACGCCATGCAAGTTCCAATAAAAAAAATTGTGCACAAATTGGCCCTTCCATCTCTGTGTTGTGCTTAATACCGACGCAGCTCCAATCCTCAAAAATCTGATTCTATTCAACCCTTCCTCACAACTGCCCATTATATTGTCTGGCAGCCACAATCCTACCATCTGGAACGACCACATTTACATGCTGCTCCATGGCCATGACCACTACGGTCATCTTCACGACACATAATTGTGACCAACTGAAGTAGTAACTACTAATGTCCTTGAGACTACCAACCCCGAGTACAATGATTGGTTCGTCAGGATAACCTAATCCAAAATGCTCTCATGGTTTCTGTTGATGCCACAATTGTATCCACTATAGCTTCTACGCTCACCTTCAAGCATACATGAGGTCAACTTCACACTTCCTTTGCGAAAAAATCGCAAACCCGCATCTTCAGCCTTAATCACCATCTCAATCAAGTCAACAATACCATAGATCAATTGATGAATATGCGCGAGCAATTCACTCTCTCTTCGATGAATTCGACCCAAAAAGTTTACTTGTCAATAACGAAGATTTCCTCGTGAAAATATTGAGTGGTTTTTGGTCCAGAATTTCGTGAGATCTCAGTGGCAATAAGAGAACAGGACTCTCGAAAAAGCTACGAGAAACTCATTGATAAGCTTATGGATCATGATTTATTCGGCAAACAGTTGTTCAAGATCATGAACTAAGCTACTGGATCAACAAAAATACAGTAAGTGCAATTTTTGCTCTACATGTGACCAATCCTTCATCTTCCCAACACTATAATAGGCACCCACCCAACAATAATAATTGTCTTCCCAAAAATAGGCAGCCCTCTCAGTTCAAAACATCCCAGAAACCCGTTGATTATTAGTAGTGGTGCAACTTCTAATACAGATATTCACGAGTAACTACACAGACGAGTAGCACTCATTTAAATGCTTCTAATATTGTTTCAAAACTCTTTAATATTTTGTGTTCTCCAGCTATGTAGCGTAAACTTGCTTCTGTGCATCAGTTTTGCAAAGATATTCTAACCTCAATAGAATTTTTTCTTTTTAAATTTCTTGTGAAGGATCTGATTGCAGGAACCCATGTACTGTACGGCCCGGATAAAGCAGGAGTCTATGATTGACCATCACTATCTCGACCAAACATTAACTTCACCATTGCTTCACCTTCCCTACATCTGTGTCATCGAAGGTTGGGCCATCCAGCCCTATTCTTGAGTTTTATTTTCCATTATATGCTATACATATCTTTTGTATTCTTCCAAGGATAAGTTCAGTTTTTGTAATTCTTGTTGTTACAATAAAGAACACATTTTCAATTTTTCCAACACTTTTGTCCAACGCCTTTTCATTAAAAATAATTTACAGTGATCTGTAGGGCCCAAAGGATATTCTCTCTATTCATAAAAAGCGATACTATTTTCTCTTTTTTGATTAGTTCACTAGATACATTTAGTTTTACAAAATGAAAACAAACATGATGTTCAAAAACATTCAAAACTTACATCCCATGCTTAAAAAACAATTTGGTAACAAAATAATTACACTCTACACTGATGGAGGTTGAAAATATTAGACCATGGAATCATACCTTCATTCCAATGGCATACAACATCTTGTTTCTCCCCGTCACACTCCTCAAAGGGGATATTGCTTCCAACACCACTACTCCAGATCACATTCAAAAATGATTGCTCACTTCATGTTCCACCAAGGAACAAACCACAGTCAGATCTTTTCACCACTCCCGCTCCAGGTAATTTGCACAATACTTCCCTCAGATTTCCCCTATTGTAGATTCCCAATCATCCCACTTCATATTTACAAACCCCCCTTCCCTCTATGGTCGTTCTCTCACATTACATCATTGACTACTAATTACTCAATTTTATCAGCGACTCTCCTTCTCATCACCGCATATACCGACCCTATCCCTCACTTCTCACTGGGGTGTGCACAGTTGCAGTCTCACTTTTCCTCCCCAGACTGCACCAGTAGCTCCAATTCCACCAATCGATCACAATCGTGCATTAAAAAGGTCGCAAAACAACATAGTAAAAATGTGCAAAATTGTTAACTACACTGCCACATAGCCCAAACTGTAACAATTCTACCTGTCGCACAAAAACAAGAACAAAAGTTCCCATATTGGAGAGATGCTATGCAACTCGAGTTTGATGCCCTGATAAAGAATCATACTTGGGAGTTGGTTTCGCTAGACCCTACTAGGAACGTTTTTCCTTGTAAATGGTTATTTTAGAATTAAATCAAAGTCTGATGGATCCATTGAAAGGTACAAACATGTTTGGTTGCAAAATGGTTCACCCAAATGGTCGGGGTTTATATTTATAAAACTTACAGTTTAGTGGTTAAACCGACTAATATTTGGACTGTTCTCACCCTTTTTGTATAGAACAATTGGTCACTGCAGCAAATCGATGTCAATAATGCTTTTGTTCAAGGGACGCCTCAGGATGACTGATATGACTCAACCACCCGGATATGAAAATTCAGTGTATCCTTACAAGTCTGTTATCCCTAAAAGACTCCCAAAACCTTTTATGATGCACTTACTTATTCTTTGATCTAGATAGGGCTCAAGATGTCTGAGTTTGATAATTATGTCTTTGTTCTGCATAATTTGGGTGTAACTATAGATATACTTATATATGTGGATGAGATCATACGAATATGCAGAAACGAAACACTCCTTCAACAAGCCATTACCTCTCTTTCCAAAGAATTTCTCTTAAATATCATGTCTTACTGCACTGTTTCTTTGGCATTGAAGTGATACATGATACTCAAATGCATGATTGCAAAGGCATTTAGTCTCTAAAGAGTACGTCACTAGAACTATTTGAAAGCATCAGTACCTTTCTTTTACAAGGCTTGACATCACATATTCAGTAAACACGCTCACTTAGTTCAAACCCATCCGCTGTTGTTCAAAGAAACTTTGGGGGGGGTGGAAGGCAGTTGAGAGTTATAAATCGTCTCCTTCGGTCCTAAAGGAAACATAGCACCATGGTATTTATTTATTCTCTATCAACAAGTCTACTTATTTCTTGAGTATGGGGATGCGGAGTAGGTGCAGTAGTGATTACCATGATAGCTGCCGCACCATCTTTCATGGTTAAATTGTTACTCGGCCTGACTATTATGATCCTGTCTTCTAAGAAGCAGCTAATTGTCTCTGGTTCGTCCCATTCGAGGCTGAGTATCGGTGTTGTGTTGGTTAACATCTCACAACATACATGACTAGACAAGAAGGTATTGAAAATTCTTGAATATTTATTTTGAAAATGTTGGAATATGTGAGTTCCCACTACCCGTCCAGGGACCAGGTCCCTTGCCACAGAAAAACAGGCGCAGAGATAAACACAATACGAAAGAAGAACACACACAAGCAGGCGGCAGTTTACGTGAAACCTCTTGCTCAAGGGAGTAAAACCACGGACCTGTTGCCACAGGATTACAACGCTTCACTAACTTCTTCTAAAGCAAAAGGTGAATAACAGGTTACAATCAATGTGAGAAAAAGTTATTAATCTCATCCGATAAAGTAATCTTACCTGCATGACTTGAAGCCTTAAGCGGATTACCACTACCGTCACACTAAAGCGACCAACTCTAGATGATTAGAATTGACTACGCCTAAGCCCACACAAAACATACTGTTGCAAAACTCTAAACAGCTTAAACTGTAATGATTTAGAATTTTTACAAACCCAAAAAATGTATGAATCCTTTATAGATTAGGAAAGATTTTACAATTGTAATACATAGACACACAAAAGCTCTAAATACAACAGAAGATGCTATCTTTACTCTAATAGTCCTTCTGTGAGTTGAGATAAATGTTTTCCTTGAAGCTGGCCATTCTGTTAGCTTGTTGAATTTCAGAGAAAATCCAAATATAATTTGCCAGTCTTGAGAATTTGTGTTTGGTGGAAAGAGAATATGAATTCCCACAAATTCGTTGAAGCATACCCATTAGCTGAAGGCCTGACGTTGTGGATAAAAATGTGTTGTGCACCATCCATTCTGGCTTATGTCAGAGATAGGACAACTTTTCTGCAGCTGTCTTCGTCCTTTTAACGTCAAGTTTGTACAGTGGACCTATGTGTCCATTGCTTGCGGGATACCAGGTCCAGCTTGCAACTTCATGAGTCTTGTTGAAAAGGCTTTGGCCGGTGGATGCTTCACCTTTCTTTTGCGATGACTATGATACTAAGATGGTGTTTGTGATGCTAAAAGTATCAAGCATTAAAGAGTATTATCCAGTTGGACAAACCACCTCATACTCTATTCTGATTAGCGCTGTTGCTAATACAACTAACGCCCACCAACCAACACATCTGTCGACGTTGACAGTCCTTTGTTACGCTGTAACCCTAATTGAGTATTCTGATGAGGAGGGAAACTCTGCTCTTTGGTACAGGTCCCTGCATTTTGTGAGATACTGCACATACAATCTCGTCCGCTCTTCTTATTGGTGTAGGATAATGCACTTTTTCTATTCCTAACACCTGAACATGATGAGCTTTGTATGACTGCTCCCAATTTTGTAGAATCTGGACGATAGCACTCTGGGTAGGGAACCAGGTACCCGCATTGTGAGGATCATCCGAAAAACACCTAGAATATAACATTTTCCTCCTTTTCTGATGATAGCACACACAGATACCTCACACTGAGTGTTTATCATTATTTATTGTATAGCAGTTCCAACATAACAAGGGATTTGGTTCCTTGTTAGATAGATAAGTTTGTAATCAATTCAAAACTTCATATCAAAGTCGAGCATCATCTTACTCATACTTTCGACACTAACATTTTCCCCTTTTTGATGGATAACATACTTATTCTAACATTAATCCTATAAAAAAAGAATTCTTGGGGTAGGGGAACTGAGTTTAATCATCTCTAAGTTGGCACATCATAAAAACATCAAATATGATCATCTTCCCCCTTTTTGATGATAGACAAACAGCTTCATTCTCTCGATAGACAGGACCAGGGTCATCGTTGCAGGGAGCAAGCATTTATTCCCCCTATCTGCATGACCATGATCTCTTACAGATCTCCATCTGATTCGTTCGATATATGGTGACCACGTCTTTCTTCAAGCAGTATTAAGTATAACACTATTGATCTCCATTACCTTACCTAACAAACTTTCCCCCTGTGGACATCATAAAAAAAGGGGTTTTTAAAGCAGGTGTAAACCAAGTTGACAGCAATATAGTTCTTTGCAAAGTTTACATAGCCCATTGGGCAAACACAGCGCATGGACAAGAAAGGCATATAAAGAAGCAATGAGACACGCGAGTGTAGAAAACAAGACATTTTAAAACCCTAAACTCAAAAGATCAGTCTCAGCAAAGCATTGCATGTATGATTACAGATGAAAACAGAAACAAGTGCCCAGAGGATAATAAGGTAGCTGACATAGTAGAGGTAGGAAAGAGAAAGGGAGATTAGTAGGTCACAGGGATTGAAACGAATAGGGAATTAGTAGAAGCATATCACCCTAGCATTAAGCATTTCAAGAATCTTCTCTTAGCGTTACAACATGATGTGATAACCACAACCTAGTATGGAGTTAACCTCGACGTAGAGCTGCGCCAAGTTTTTTGAAACATAATAATTTTTTTTTGATTGTTGGCACCTGGTCACTCTGATAATGTTGTTTATACGCTGGATTTTAAACAACCCCATTTACAGTATTCCAGTTAACAGAGCAACTGTAACAGCTTCCAACACCAGCCTGAGTTTCATAACAGAAAGATTTGTGAAAACAAACAAACTTAAGGTCGTTCGAGATGAATTAATCACAAGTTGAGGAACAAAAATATTTCCAGTTAGTTTTTTTTACAACCTTCCTTTTCAGAATAATTTGAGTTCTTAGAATAAAACATCAACTTCTCCTTGTTTTGAGATCATCTTTTCCATTCTTCATTATTTCATGGAGGAGCAGATCCTTCTAACACTGAAACATTTTCAATCAAAGAATTTCCAGCAAGAATAAAGGGGTTAACAATTTGGAAGGTGTATTGAAAATGGAAAAGAAATGAGAGAGAAAAAGAAAAATTTCGAAGACCTCGATATTTTGAAGGAAACTCGATTTTTCTGGGAGGAATAGAAAAGAATATGGAAAATAAAGAAAGAGAAATAGTATCATTTTGGCCACTTTTAAAAGATGAGACCACACAGTCAGATTCCTGGAAGGACAGACATGTCTGGCAATTTTCAAGGTTCATGAATAATTATAACTGCAATGTTAAGGATGATAACCTTCGAGAAGGGGACCAAGTCCGAGCATCTCTGTAGTTGAATGTCATTGCCTAGATCTGCTCTCACGGACCTTTTTACTTCTCCCCTTTCCATGTGTGAGATACTACAAAAACGGTAATGAATACTGAATTTGGCTAAAACAACATAACCGAAAATAAAGGAATCACCTGCTCCGCAGTTTCATATGTCATTAAAAGAGTTGGATTTGCTTCAGGTAGGACCATTCAAGAACGGCTTTAGCATTTCCGACATTCATCTTGATAATTCAGCCAGATTTTTATGAGCTGAGAGGAATGGGATTCCTGATGCCACAAGAGAGTGTGAACCCATCAAAGCCTGCAACTAGCTACATTTATATGTGCCTGCAGTTGATGAAAAGGAGCAAAATTTGTAATCTTGCCTTTTAACATGTGTGTTGTATTCACACAAACACTGCTCAAACGATTGCCCTACAAAGATGACAATCATCAATATTGACTGATCTATGAATCAAGCAGTTTCTTGCATTATAATTCACAAAGAGAAGGAGTTTTTGACAGTTTTTACTCATCTTGAATACAATTGTTGAGGAGCAACTTGGACAACGATCAGCTTTGTTGGGGAACCCCAGGAACCGACTATCAGCGTTGTTGGCTTCTTTCAAACGAGCTTGATAGCTCTTCAATTCTCACCTTCAAATTCACATTTATAAGTAGTGAATGCATCACTTGTTGGCACTGTCTAAGAAGAACCAGGTTCCTCATCAGGTTCCATCATCTTTGGGGCTACATTCTATCTTTGAGAATTGTGGAATTCATGACGAGGATCTGTTCTTCGAGCAAACCCACTATTTAAACACATCTCTCTGATTTGAAGTCAACTCTCTCTATCTCAAAAAAAAAATTTCTTTCCTTGCAACTTATAAATACTTCTAGACTCTCAATAAACACATGACCATTTTTAGTATACCCATGATAAGCGCTGGTGGAGGAAGACGTGGGTGTACCACAAATATCTGTGTTCCTCAAATTGAAGAGAGCCACTTCTCAATATCCTCATTTTGTCGACACAAACAGTAGTTAGTAATTTACACTTATAGTCGGAACGTTCTTGGAAGATTAAAAGTCTGGAGTTTCACCTGAAGAATAGTGCTGATCTGCTTCTTCTTATAACATCTAGTTTAACAACCTTGGTCATCTTGCAAAATTGCTTTCAATGGCAGATAGGGAGCAACAAGTCACCCGAGATACAGAGTTGTGGAAGCAAAAGCAACACACACATATGAGAGGGTCATCTTCTGTCATACCTCATTCATTCTTACCTTGTTGCCTTGCCATCACAAAATACCAAACACCTGCCACCTTGAAATTCCGTGCTTGAAGAGAGAGGAAGTCAGTGCTTGTAGCATCCACGAACTTCATGAATAGACACTGTTGTTGCCCACTTCCTTCACAAGAATGTCATACAAGTGTTAGCCTTGGGAACCACTTAGTTGGAAGTTCCCAGTTAATGCAGTTAAAAGAGAGCTGACTAACTAAAAGAATTATGTGTCCAGTGAGGCAAATTAGATCTTTTCAACATAGGAACTAGATAGCACAGACCAGGTCCCTATCTTACTGCAAAGTTCTTCTGTTTACCAGGTACCCTTCTTCTGCAAGTTATTACTGTTTAACCGAGGTCCAGTCTCTGTAAGTTGTTGTGCCTTGACAGGCTTCCTTCTTCTGCTTGTGATTTGTTGACCAGGTCTCTCTCATTCTTGTTCTATCTCAGAGTTTGCGAGGTATCTTGATTCTTTACAGTGGACAATCCTTCGTCAAGTGACCCTCACGACCAAATGAATGCACAAGCAATGTCATGCTAGACACATTATTTGTTAGTTTGGACGATTGTCAAAAGGACCTTTGCATTGAATTTCTAACCTTTCTATATTTTGACCTATACTTGACTGGGAATGATTGGCAAGCAACGTTGTTTGAAGATTGTGGACATTTGAAGAGATTTTCAATTCTTCTTTGACGCGGACCAGGTCCCCTCCAAGCTGATTATTTTTCCCAAGGCCATAGAAGTTTGTGTGGATTCCGCCGCTGCCTATCAAAACTGCTTCTAGCTGTCAATTTATTATATCCGGTCTTCCTTTTCCTTTGCTCAGAATTCTCAAAAAAACATCTTACAATCTCCTCGTAAGTCTAGATTTTTAGCTTCCAGAAACTAATCACATTTTCTTTCACAACAGAACATTGGTCAACCAAAGCGATTTTTCTTCATGAAGAATATCTAGGCTGTTGTTCATCAACTCGGGTTCAGTTATTGACTCAATGCTAGAGTCAAATCAAAACAAGCAGCTAGAATTCTCAACTTGTCCCTAAACACATAACATGAACCGGTTGTAGTTTAGATCGGAAAAAGGAGTTAGCATGGCTCTTCAACTTTCTCATCATCAGTTTTAGCCAATCAAAAGCAAAAGGTGTATCATCCAACACATCTTACACCTTGCTGCAAGATGAGGTACATCTACATGCTACTATGTAATGTCTATCTGAGACTGACTTGGGAGGTTCCCCTAGTCATCAAAAAGCATTTTTCATGAATGATGTAGCCATACAGAAGCAAAGCAACTTTTCTTACTTTCTTGTCGGGGGGGAGACGGGATCGTCTCTTATTTCTGGACTTTTCTCTCCTCCAGTCTTTGGTAGTAGTGTTTTGACGCAATCCTTATGCATAGGGCAATCTCTGATGCATAATGTGCTCGCTGTGTCTTAGCACTTGTGGCACAGGTTATGGTTTGCCCATTACAAGATTGTTTGAGTTTGTCTGCACACATTGATGTAGCATCTAATGTTTCGTTTCCCATTTTTGATACTTCTAGATGGGAATGTCATAGTCCATCTATGTCTCCTACAAAAGTTTCACTAAAATCATTTTGATAGCTTGAGATTCTCTTTCTTCAACTCCTTCATTGGATGCGTCTTAGATTCTTACTTGCGTGGAAGAACCATTCTTTCCACAGGAATCTGTGCTTTTGGTGTTAACCAGTGCAGAGTGTCACCCGCTCTGATACCACTTGTTGGAATAGTGGTGCGTCCACAGGACCAGTCACATGGGGACAGAGTCCTTGACACCAGCAAAAAAACAGCGCAGAAGATAAACAACTACTGTAGCACACATACATACCACAAGCAGGTTTACGTGGAAGCCTCCTTGCTCAAGGGAAGAAAACCACAGACCTGTGTTGCACAGGAGATTTACAACCGTCATTCACTAATCTTCTCAAGCCACAAAGTGAAAAACCATTGGTTACAATGTCAGATGATGAGAAAAGTCAGTATTCACGATCAAGTAATCTACCTATACTTGAAAGAGCCTAAGCGGATAACACACCGCCCCACTAAAACCACAAACTCTAGAGACTTTAGAATTTGGACGAAGCAACACAAAACATGTGGCCCACTCAAATCAGTTAACCTTTAAATGATTTAGACTTTTACAAACCCAAAAAAAAACAAATATCTGAATCCATTTTAAGGTTAGGAAACAAATTTACAAGGTAAGTACATAGAACACAGCCTTTACCTACAACAAAGATTCTTGTATTTGACTCTATCAGGGTCCCTTCTGTTGAGTTGAGTAATGTTCTGTACTTGAAGATAATGGACTTCTGGTGCAAGATTGAGTGAATTTTCAGAGAAAATCCAATTAATTTGCCAAAGTCTGAATGTTGTGTTTGTTGGAAAGAGATAAATAATGAATTTCACAAATTCGTTGAGTCATCCCATTGGATGAAGGTGCTGTTGAAAAATTTGTGCATCCTAGCTGCATCAGAGAGTGACAAACTTTTCTGACAGCTGTCGTTGAGTCCTTCACGTCACTAGTTCTTGGTACCAGTCCCTGCTTGCACGGGAAACCAGGGTCCCTTTTGCAAACGTCTATATGAGTGTCTTGAAAAGGCTGCTGGTCTACATGAACTTCCTTCTTTTGTGATGAAAGAATATAAATATGGTGTTCTTCATGCAAAAGTAATTCAAAACAAAAAGCAAAGTTAATTATCCGTTGGACAAACACCCTCCTCTATCTGGATTGATGGTAATTACCTAACGCCATAGCAATCTCTGACAGTAGAAGGCTTAAGCGTAACCAATCATGGAATCTGATGGAGGAAAAATCTTGGCCTACAACATGGAAGGGACCCGTCCCTACAATTGTTGAGGATACCGTGTAGAACATAACATCTCAGTTCTGCTCGGTTATATTGTTAGTAGGATACGTCACTTTTTCACCCTACCACTGACAGGAACACAACTGCTTTAATTGACTGTACCCCATGTGTATCTGGTCGAGAGGACTCGCTAGGAACCAGGTCCCGCATTGTGAGGAAATGAAGAAAAACACCTAGAATATAACTATTCTTTTTCCCCTTTTTGATTGATAGCACACAAATATACCTCACACTTGAGTTTATTCATTCATCTTATTGTCAGCAGTTCCACATAACAGGATTTGGTTCCTGTAGATGATAAGCTGTTTTAAACTCATCCAAAACTTCATATAAATTCGAGCATCATCTTAACTCAGCTTCGAAACTACAGAAAAAGAATAAGAAAAATCTGGGGAATTGTGTTATGTTAGGAAAGTGAGCTTTGGTTATTTCAAAACGAGCATAGCTCCTATCTTAGGATGAGTATATGGTTAGAAATCCATCAAAATAATCTTTCCAACTCCGCTAAGTTTGCAGATTTCTAATATGATGAATATTCTTCGGAAGTTGGCTAGTGGATAAGGAAAGTCCACGGATTGGAAAGGACCAAAGTTGTCTTTTCCTTAATTAATTTAAGTTCTCCCCCCCCCCCCCCCCCCCCCCTTTTAGAGATTCTGGGTGAATGAAAAATAAAAGAACTAAATTTGAGTTAGCTTGGAAAAGAAGCATGTACAGGCTTATGCCTTGGAGAAAGAGGGAACAGAAGAGAATGGAGTAGAAAAGTCAAGGACTTACTCAAGATGTCAACTTAGCGAGTTGAACATTCGTCGGTGTGATCCCAGTAGAAAGTAGGATGAGACATTTGTGTTGGATAACGCGATCCAACACCCAAACTTGTTTCGACATCCTAGTGAAAAAAGAAACATGATTGTAATTTTTTTGTTGGTATGAGTTGAGTTTGAAATGCCTGTTTGTTTATTGATTTGTATTTGGGTGTGTGTTTGGGAGGGTTAGAATCTTATTGAGTGTTGTGTATGGTACTTACACTGCAGCCTAAATGTGATTTGAGGGAAAAGAAACCATGAAAATTTAAGAGTATTCAGCATGAAGAATGAACTTCGTAGAAAAAGTTGAGAACACCTGGGTACAGGAGTATGGGTCGACCACGCCTCCCCATAGACCCCCAATAGGACAAATATCGATCCTAGTAGGTCATTGAGGAACGCCTCACAGCAAAACAAGAATCGCCTAAATGGCACGTTGAAGTTTGGGGGCTGAACCCATACGACCTTTGAAGGATAAGCCAAGGACGCTAAGTTCACGTTTAAATAATCTTTCCCAGCTTTTCGTACTAGGTTGTCGTAAGTGATGTACCCATGATTTTTAGTTGAGTCCAACACTCTATGGTACATCTAAACATCATGAAATAATTCATAAACATGAGATCATGAACCTTGAATCCATAATCTAATTAAAGGAAAGTTAATATCAAAGTCAAAGAAATTAATAGTGAAGTCTAGAAGTTAAGAAGCAAGTGAGAGAAAAGTTCTTATAAGTTTTCAGGTGTCCTTCAAACAAATGTTTCTAAACGTTGTTTCAAACCAATTTTCAAGTTAAGTAATAAGTAAGATTTCATTCATATCTCAAAAAGTTAATATGGGAACTAAATATTCCCCTAATAGTTGTTGTTTTAGGACTCATGTTTCAAACTCTATAGTAACGAGTAAAAAGGGTTAGTTCATGGTCTTCAAAAATCATAAGGGACAATACGTACCCCTTTTTTCTAAGAGTTTATAGTGATTTCACATTTAATAAAAGTGGAAACAGAAGAGGTCTTCCAATAAGAGATTGAGCAAGTAAGGAATATGATTGTTCCAATAGAGCTTATAAAGTTATGTAAGTGTTGTGAACACAATTTTATGTCGAAACTAGAGAAAAAGTTTTATCAACAATACATGACTAGCTATTTTTGGGGTTAGTATTGACCCCGCTAATGGGGAGTGCGGAAGAGTAAGTTCATAATAAATCATATCGCCACTACACCAGTAACCATAATGGGGCGTGTTTGAACAGAATCAAAATTTTGGAGAAGAGTAGTTAAGTTATTAGTTACGTAAGCTAGTGGAATCCAATAGTGAAGTAAGGTCCTTATAACGACAATGCATAGGCTGGTAAGCGTTGAGGTAAAAGTTTCATACCGTATGTGTTTTACGTTTTATAATAAGTGTTGCGATAAATCATTCGATGCAGAGTGAAAGGTAGTGGTCTTTCTCTTCTTTGTCGAAGATTATTGTAATTTATCATTCCAACTCGCATTTACTCGTCATTACGGTACTAATGCAGTTGGTTATACATTGTCTTCTATGAATGCAAACGCAGTAACTAGGATCAGCATCGGTTTGGTATATCTGTTGATCTAGTGAGATCTCAGAGTCCAGTTGGTGTGACCCCCCTTTAATTCCTGGAGGAGGACATCTTTATCATTTAGTTATTGTTTTTTGTTTTCAGTTATTAGGATGATTGTGGGCCTGTCCCAACAACGCTCTTTATTTTAGAGTCTTCATAGACAAACAATATTTTTTTAGTCTGTTAATTTCACTTGTAAAAGATTAAGAATTAAGTTGCCATTTTGGGTAACTATTACTTTTAATTAATCCTTGAGTTATTCCTCTCGTGTTTAAGTCTCTCTCTTAGTAAGTAAGCCAGGCCAAGGATCCACTCGAGGCCATAAATGTTCTAGTGCCGATCAAGTCTAGGGTGTAGGATTGGGGCATGGTAAACTTCATATCAGAGCATAGAGTTCAAGTGTCTTAGGGAGTCTATGATGTCGTGCCCGTAGAGTCCTTGTTATAGACGTGAAGTGCGCCACATCTATTATTGGGAGGCAGCAACATTTAGGAAATTTCTCACTTTTTTTAATATTCCTTTCGTGTCTTGGAGTTTATTGCTAAAAGTTTTTCTCTAATTCGTTCTTGTGCGTGTTTCAGATAACCATGCCTGCACAAAGAGAAGAAGGAGGTAGTCCGAATAGGAGGAATATAGGGGAACCTGAGTTACCTAATGCATCTGCAGTACAACCTTAGGGGAAAGTTACCAATGGGTAATTCCGCGAGGCTACCAGGATGTTAAGCGAAGTTGTGATTAACCAAGTCACTTAAGAATGACGATCTACACAAGAAGAGGCTGACACTTCAAGGATTCGTGAGTTCTTGAGGATGAACCCTCCATTTCACCTGTTCAAACACTATCGAGGATCTGAAGAGTTTAGTGAGGAACTTAAGAAGGTGTTCGATGTCATGCACATTGACGATACTGAGAGAGTTGATCTAGCAGCATATAAATTGAAAAATGTTGCTAGGACCTGGTTTGATAAGTTGAAAGAGGGTAGATATTAGGATGCACCACATCCGCGTTGGGCTTGTTTTGAAGAAGACTTTTTGGGGCATTTCTTTCCCCGATAATTGAAAGAGTCTAAGGTAACGGAATTTTATACACATAAGCAGGATTCTATCAGTGTGTATGAATATGGGTTGGAGTTCACCCAACTACCTCATTATGCTCCTTAAATGGTTAAGGACATAATGAGTATAATGAGTTTGTTTGTTGCTAGATTGGGTCAATTAGAGAGGGTAAAGCAGGAATGCTCCTAGGCGACATGCACATATCAAGGTTGATGTTGTATGTGGAGCAGGTTGAGGAAAACAAGTATAGGAACAAACAAAAGTTTAGGAATAATAAATCCAAGACAATGACTATGTCTAGGATGCAAAAGGGTAATGTGAATTGTCCATCCATTTAGAAGAAAAAGGGACATGTACCGTCATCTACTAGTTCACCTTCACCTAGTAACAAAGTTAAGCATCATGGATAGAATTCACAAAACTTTAGAACTAGGCCAACACAGTCTCAAAAAATTGTGCCACAAGGAGGTAGTTGGGCTCCTATATGTTCTAGGTGTTGTAGGAACCACTCAGGTAAGTGTCATGATGGGCAGACAAGTTACTACAAGTGTGGTCAAGAGGGTCACTTGATGAAATATTATCCTAAAACTAAGCGGGTTTGTAGAAATGTGGGCAATAGAGCCCTATCTTCATCAGCTGATCCACCAGAAAGGGCTGCACCATGATTAGATACTTTCGGTACTAGCTGAGGAGCAAATCACCTCTATGCAATCATGAGTCGCCAAGAGCAAGAGAACTCTCCAGATGTTGTCACTAGTATGATCAATGTTTTTCCTTTTGAAATTTATTCTTTGCAGACCCATGTGCAAGTTTATCTTTTGTAACCTAATATGTTGCAAATAAATTCAATATTCTCCCTGAAAAACTTTATGAATTATTGTATGTTTCTACACCTATTGGGGAATAAATTCTAGCAAAGAAAGTCTTTCGTGATTGTCCCGATTCTATCTATCACAAGAAAACCATGGCAGATCTAGCCAAGTTAAACATGGTAGATTTTGATGTCATTTTAGGTATGGATTGGTTTCATGCCTATTATGCATCAATAGATTGGAGAACGTGAGTTGTCAAGTTTCAGATTCCTAATGAGCAGTCATAGAGTGGAGTAGTTGTTCAGCAATACCTAAGGGTAGTTTAATTTCGTGCATTAAGGTTATAAAGTTTGTTTCAAAGGATTGTATCTATCACTTAGTCCGGCTTAATGACTCAAGTGCTAAGGTACCTCCCATCTAGTCAATTCCGATAATAAAAGAGTTTCCAGAAGCCTTTTTTGATGATCTACCCGGAGTCCCTCCTAAGAATGGAATAGATTTCGGCATGCACATCATTCTAAACACTCGTCCTATCTCTATTGCGCCATATAGAATTGTATCGGCAAAGTTGAAAGAGTTGAAAGAACTGTTGAAAGATCTGTTTGATAAGGGTTTCATTCGACCAAGTGTCTAACCTTGGAGCCCTCTGATCTCATTTGTGAGAAAGAAAGATTGTTCCCTTATGATGTATATGGATTGTCTCCAATTGAACAAAGTTACCATAAAGAATAAATATCCTCTTCAAGGAATTGATGATCTTTTTGACTAGCTTCAGGATTCTTCTTGCCTCTCAAAAATTAATATATGAGATCAGGCTACCATAAGTTTAAAGTTAGGGAATGTGATACTCCAAAGACAATATTCAGAACCATATATGGGCACTATGAGCTTTTAATAATGTTATTTGGGTTGACCAATGCTCTTGCAACATTCATGGATCTGATGAATAGAGTATTCTAAGCTTATCTACATATGTTTGTTATCATTTTCACTGATGACATACTAATCTATTCAATTAATGAAGAAGATCATGCTAGTCACCTTAGAATATTCCTTCAGACTTTGAAAGCTACGGATTTATATGTTAAGTTCTAAAAATATGAGTTTTTGGCTTAAGTCTGTGGCATTCTTGAGACACATAGTTTCCAGTGATGGAAGGAGGACGGGATACCCACAGATTTGAATTAAGTTTCAGACATTGGCCTAGAACCACGTCTCCAGCTGATATATGGAGTTTCTAGGTTTGGATGGCTACTATATAAGGTTTTTTTGAGGGATTTTTGTCTATTTCATATCCTTTGACAAAGTTCACTCCAGAATCGTTAGTATTCCAAGATGGTCCGAAGCTTGGACAAACGTTCAGAATTGAAAAGAGTTGATTACTGCCCAAGTTTTGAACTTTGCAGAGGTTAATCAAGGTTTTGTGGTGTACTATGATGCATTAAGTGTTGGTTTTGGGTTGTGTTCTAATGCAGAATTGCAAAGTTATAACTTATGCCTCCAGAAAATTGAATGTTCATGAGAAGAATTATCCAACCCATGACATAGAGTTGGCTGCTGTAATTTTTTCCTTAAAAATATGACGTCACTATTTTTATGGCACTCATGTTGATATATTCAAAAATCATTAGAGCGTACAATATGTATTCACTTATAAAGATCTTAATCTCTAATAAATTAGATGGTTAAAATTGTTCAAGGATTATACATGGAGCTTCCTTACCACCGGCCTTTACAGCTAATGTGGATGGCGAGCCGTAACATGGTTGTCTGTGGTTTGTACCTCTCATCTTAGGGGGGGGGGTGAAGAGTAAGACAAACTAGGTCAAAGTATGAGCGCATAGAACTGGCATGCTTTGGAGTTTGAAAAATAGATTCCCAATAACGAGGAACAGTGGTGAAATCATCGTTAGTGTCAAAATTTAAATAAAAGTAAGACCAAGGTCCTATTTTTCTTTAACCGAAGGAAAATGTTCATAAGAAAAAGGTATTAGCTTTTGAACAGGGGTGAGATGGTGTATTGAGATATATCAAGGTAGTTTGTGTGTGCCTATGGTGGATTGAATCCAAGATAGGATCATAGAAGAAGCTCATAGATCTAGATAATCCATTCATCTGGGTTCCACAAAGATGTACCGCGATTTGTGAGAAGTATATTTGTGGGAAGGTATGAAGAAGGGCATTGCTGAGTGTGTTGCCAAGTGCCTAAATTGTCAACAAGTTAAAGTAGAGCATCAAAGGACTGGAGGATTGACTCAAAATAAAAATCTTATGGAATAGAAGTAAGAGATGATTAATATGGACTTCCTCAAAGGGTTACCAAGGTCTCACATGTATCATGAGTCTATTTGGGTGATTGTCGATAGAATGACAAAATCAGCTCACTTTTTGCAGGTAAAGACTACCCATAGGACAAATTATGATGCTTAGTTGTACATTCAAGAAGTGGTTTGCTGGTAAAGACTACCCATTTGGCATAGGATTATGCTAAGTTGTACATTAAAGAAGTGGTTAGGCTTCATGGAGTTCCAGTCTTCATTATTTTAGATGGAGGTGCAAAATTTACTGCACAATTTTTGAAATCTTTCATACAGTTTGATTTTGAAAGTGGAACTTACGTATTGCCTTCCATCCTTTCACGACCCAAGATCGGAATCCGCGACTGGCACCCAACATTTACCCCCGATGTGAGCGAACCACCAATCTAACACCTACCCATTTCATTAATATCCAACATAAAGCACAATTCGGGTAAGACTATAAACGTCATAAAGCAACAGACAATTCAAGAACTTCGAGTAAATTCAACATCTATTATTTTCCCAAAATCTGGAATTCATCGACCACCAGACTCATCTATATCACTTTACTAAACTAAGAGTATTCTAAGGAAGCCTAAAACCAAATCAAGCTAGGTCTATGCCGAACTTTCAAGGATCAAGAACATAGGAATGAGATCAAGTCCAAGCTATACGCAATTACTCAACCGCTAATATCGGTGTGAACGAAAGACTGGTTAGAATTGTGGTTGAGTTTGAAGACGATGACACGGTTTTGCTGCACTCCACAAATACACAAGAAGAAATTAAAATTAGGGGGTCAGTAAAGACCAGCCACAAGTACTGGGTAGGTATCAATCGGCCAACTCAAAGAGAAAGCATATATCTCAGATAACATCATAAAATCAACTAATATTCTTAACATGTGAAGCAACAAGTACACATATATTTAATCGGCATCACCGACATATCTGTGAGGACTCAAGCCTCCATACCAACTCGTTTGGGATACAATGTTCTTTAGATTGAGTATAGTAATCATCTTCAAGATTCATTATCTTTATTCCCTCTTGTGTCGGTACGTGACGAGCTCCGATTCCTCTACTACTATGTGGTCGAACGTGACCTCCGATCCCCGAAATTATCTATGGTGAGTCGGGGAACTGACACTCCGATCCCCTAATTCATGTGTCGGGACGTGACACCCGAGCCCACGACAATCTACGGTGTCGGTTTTGTGACACCCGTCCCACTAAGGATTCCTACATATGTCGGTACCTTGACACGCCGATCCCCTAACTACGTTTCGGTTTCGGACACGCCGTCCCACTAATTCTTGTGTCGGTACGTGACACTCCGATCGCCCTACATCTACGTGTCGTTCGTGACACCCGTCCCACTAATTCTTGATGTGTCGGTACGTGACACTCCGATCTCACTAATCTCATTTCATAGTCATCAGACCTTCTTTTTATACCAAGGCGTCATCAGCTCATCACTTTAGTTCAATCAAGCCGTCTTTTATATCAAGGCATCATCATTACAAGAGATTAAGGTTTTTTATCAATTTGAGATCAATACTTCATCATGCTTGTGGGCATCACAATCATATATATATATTACAATCACATCATGCATACACACAATTAAGCAATAGAAGAGTCTAGGAATACTACCCAACACATATCCATTCGCTAATTAAGAGTTTACTACGAATATGTACAAACCATAACCTGACCTCCACCGAAGATTTCGTGATCAAGGCAAGAAAATTCCTCAACCCTGTTTTGCTCGTTCGTTTCTCTCTCTCTTGTGCAATAGTTTTCTCCCTCTTTCTTTTCTTGAATTTCTTTTTCTTATTCAAACCCTCTTTCTTTTACCCTAATTTAGTCTACATTAAGAATAAAGATTGAACTAATAACCCACTAATTAACTTAAGGATTTACCTCTTTTAACCCCGAAGTAATTAGACTTATTAACATAACCCTCTAACTTTATAACTTACAGCAGGAATATCAAAAACATCCCTAAAACATGATAAAGAAAGGGATCCGACCCAGACTGGATTGTGCAACCTGTGACGGCCCTTCTTGCCTGCGACGGTCGTCCTGGTCTTCGTCGCAACCGTCATAGACCTCAATTTGTCACCAAAGAGTCCTGTGACTTTCAGTCACTCCTGTGTACGGTCCGTCTCTTCCATTTCGTCGTGACGTTTCAGGAGTCAATTTTTTTCAGTACCCAATTTCAGATTGTTCCAAGTTTTTTGAAACGAGACCCTGCGACGTCCGCGTGCCCAGGACGGTCCGTCGTTGGGTCCGTCGGGCCTCAGCTCTTTTCCAGAATAAAATCGCTGCTCAAAACGACTAAACAGGTCGTTACCATAGATTACCAATTTTACCCATCTTCATCCCTAACGATCACAAGAAGGAAAACAAGGGCGACAAGGGAATACCTGCTATCGTAAACAGATGTGGGATCTTTCTCGCATATGCTGCCTCCTTCTCCCAAGTAGCTGCTTCAACCGGTCGATTCTTCTATTGCACCTTGATGGATGCAATCTCCCGTGACCTCAACTGCTAAATTTTCGCTATCTAAAATGCAACCCGCTCCTTCCTCATAAGAACAAATTCTCATCAAGCAAAACTGAATCCTCATGGATAATGTAGTTTCCATCCCCAGGGTATCTTTTTAACATCGACACATGGAATACCGGATTAACTCCGTACAGCCCTGGAGGCAAGGCAACTCATAAGCCACCTCCCCTAACTCGCTTAAGTGACTTCAAAATGGATTAATGTACCTTTGGGCTTAGCTTGCCTCTTTTACCAAACGCATCACCCCTTTCATTGGCGAAACTTTCAACAAACTTGTTTCACCCTCCATGAACTCTAAGTCTCTAACCTTCGATCTGCATATTCTTTTTGCCCTACTTTGCGCCGCTAGAAGCTTTTCTTGATGGATTTTCACCTTTTCTAACGAGTCTCTCAAAAGGTCAGTACCCCAAGGTCCTAACCTCGAATGCCATCAAAACCAACCAATGGGGGGACCTACATCTCCTACCATACAATGTGTTCAAAGGGAGCCATATCAATGCTTGATGATAGCTATTATTGTATGAAAAACTCCGCTAAGGGTAATTAAGCTATCGCAATGTCCACCGAATTCGATCACACATGGCCCACTGAAGCATCTCCTCAACACTTGATCGTGCGCTCATACGGACCGTTGCGGTCTTGAGGATGGAACTCAGTACTTAAATCCAACCCTAGTACCCAATTCGCAGCAATGTTTTTCCAAAACTTGAAGTAAACTGCGTGGGCCTCTAATCTGATATGATGGACAGTGGAATCCATGCAATCGAACAAACTTCCTGAGATGTAAGTTTTGCAACTTCTCTACATGATAAAGTCACCTTGACCGAATGAATGAGCATACTTGAGTTAACCTATCCACAATCACCCAAATAGAGTCATACTTAATCCCACGTCTTTGGAAGACCAACCACGAGTCATTTGCGATTTTTTCACATTTCCATTTCGGAATGGGGCATTCTCTGAAGTTTCCTCCGGCCTTTGTTTTCATACGTTACTTGTTTGAAAGTTTGGACCATTTTGCAATAAAATCCACATATCAGACGCTTCATTCCTACTGCACCCAAAGTGTTGCTTTAGGTCACGATACACTTGGTTGCACCCTGATGTAAATCGAATACTTTGAACTATGAGCCCTCTAGTCAGAATAGTGTTGATCAAATCATCGTCGCGGGGTACACATAACCCTTCCCTTATCCTCAAACCACCTTCTCATCGTTTTTCGCTTCTTTTAAAAGCCTTCTTCTTGCAACACTTATCACTCGGATCCGGATCGAATTTTTCATACATTAACTGCTTTCCCCCCCCTTAATCTGTCAAGGAGAAGATCTTTCCTCCACACAAGCGAAAATCCTCCGCTTCTCATTACTTCAATCTCATAAGGCCTTTAGTCTTGAATCTGAACTTCTCTAGCCACGGGCGTCTAGAAGGCTGTTTTTTTTTTTTTTTGTGGCCCCAAATGAGCTAGACTTCCCATTCTTCCCGCCTTGTCTACTTGAAGCATCCGCTACAAAGACATCGCCTTCCCCGTATGATACAAAATATTAAATGTCGAGTCCTTCATTGTTTCCATCCCTCTCCTCTGTCTCAAGTTCAAATCTGTCTGAGTAAAGACATACTGTAGGCTACGATGCTCCTTATAGACCTCCATTAACCCCGTATAAATAGTGCCTCCATTGCTTTAATGCAAACACTACCGCGGCCATTCCAAATCATGATTGGGATAGTTACTTCATGCACTTTTATTAATTGTCTTGAGCATAAGCCATCACATTCTTCTCTTGCATTAGCACCGCACCAAACCCAATAGGATGCAATCACCATAGACAATGAAATTCTACCTTCCACGGCAAGGTGAAGAATTTGGTGCAGTAGTCAACAGGTCTTGAGCTTCTTAAATGCTTCCTCACACTATCCTACATACAATGGAACATTTTTTGCCTTTAGGTCAAGTTGTCCCGTTGGGAACAATAGACGAGAACCCTTGACAAATTCGACGGTAATAACTGTCTAAACCAACAAAGCCTTCTTATTTCTGACACATTAGTAGGTCCTTACTAAAATTCTTTCACTACTGTCGATCTTAGAAGGATCCACCATCACTCCATCCTTGGAAACCCACTGCCCCAGAAGGACACTGCATCTAGCCAAACTCGACACTTCGATAACTGTGTCACAAAAAAAAAAAACTTTTTTCTCCCTCACATTTCCAATACCATTTCAAATGCTCCCTCATTCCTCCCTTTACTTTTATCAGTATATCATTATATCATCAATAAATACGATAAAAAGAGATCCAACTTGCTTAAAAATCCCGTTCATTCAAACTCATGAACGCAGCAGGGGCAATAATACGGGTAAGACCAAAAGGACAAAGTGGGGCATTAAATTTTGTAATTGAAGTTGTGTGCTACAAAGGCGAATGGCCCATAACTGGTTGTCTAAAAGCAGTCCTTTGGGACATCCGTTCCCGTAGTTTTTTGCAGAATTGAATGAAATATACCGTCTCTCAAAGTCAATCATTAGAGAAGACACAATGCACCATTGTTGTACTGATCGAAGACACGTCACCAATGCGAGGAGGAAGGAGGATACTTGGCTTCTTTATTGGGGTGCACCGGTGTTTCACTAGCCAGTTGAGGATCTATACACCATTCCCCCAGGAAATCCCATACCTTCTTCGTTCGAAACAAACAAAACCGAGCACCCCCAAGGGAATGGCACTTGGATCTAATGAACGCCTTTGACTGCAACAACTCTTGAATTTGGCTTTTAAAATTCATCGTGTAAACTCCGCTGGGGGGCCCATCTATAACAGTGGTGGTATAGAAAGTGGGTGCGAAGTACCGGGTTTTCAAGATCAATACAGATAAGTCGGAAGAATATCCCTGACTGTGAGTAGGCAGTAACCCGGAAGATCTGGTCACGTGGAAAATACACTCGCATCAGTGAACCTGACACGGACCACCGCACAAGACCGAAGCATAGGGCAATCGGAAGGTGTAACTGTGGAGGTAAAGGTTGGTTTTTAAGTTCGACCATTTTCAGGGATGAGACACAAAGTAGGGGACGGCATACAAGCAAAGTCCGCTTTGAGCGAACCAATGTGTTTCGGTTTAGCCACAGAATGAAACGGGAGAGTTGATACGCAGCACTGAGGTGCCAGGACGTGAGGTGAACAACCACTCGCCAAGCAGGGCTAACAGGATCTGATCCCCAGGCTTAATTGGCTAAACTCAAGCCGTTTTTAAGCGTTACAACCAAGGGGAATCAAGCTAAGAAGTTAGAGCGGCATGTACAGCCAAAGTCATACCCCGAAAATTACATCAAGAATCAACCATTTCGAAGATAACCAAATCTACAAAGTTTATAAGAATTGTGCTCGCCCAGCAGACGATTCACCAAAACAAGGGACCTATATACCCTATTTCAACTACCCGACAGCGCGTCACCCAACCGATAGTAAAACAGACGAATTGTGCAGTATCAAAGTAGCTTCACCAATGTATATTTTAGACCAGTTAGCGAAATGAGCGAAGATTACATAAAAAAGAAATGGTTGGATCCTGGATTCAAACAGTATTAGACGGAAGCCATGCAATCCACAAACCAGAAGATTACCTGTGATTACGGCATAACAAAAATGTCTCCGCCTCCGATCTCCCAGTAAAGCATAACAATGGGACCCTTTCCGTTGTTTGTCCGTTGGTCCCTACTATGTGTGATGTAGTGGGTCTCCCGTTTTGCCCATCAACCGCCGGCCGTTTTGGTGCCCACCACATTACACTCGGCCACCACGCCCTCCAGTAATAACTCCTCTGTCCCTGACCACCTCTGCCGGTCTAATTAATTGGGGGTCCCTATACTCTGGGTTTGGACAATTCCCCTACCATTTCCCAGGCTCCCACATCCAAACAAACGCTCTGGCTTCAAGCATAGTTCTCTCAAGAACTGTTTAGAAACGGGGATCTGAGGTGGACCCCCAACTACAGTCTGTAGTGGAATAATGAATGGGTCGAACTAAGTAACCTCCGTAACCCTGTCCTCTAGAGGGAAGAACCATTAAACTCACCTCCTTTTAAGAAACCTCTTGTGGATTCGATGCCATGGTGAATTCATCTGGCTCTCACTCCCTCCACCTCTACCATGACGTCTAGGGCCACTTCTTGACAAGATTTTGCTGTGGCCCGCTACTTGTAAAGCTTGAAATTCGCAACTCATGATCTCACCGCCTTCACAGAAACGGCGAATCCGCTCGTGGGACTTAACAAAGTTGGGTGGCATATCTGGATAGTTCACGGAAACTTAGCCTCATATGCCATTGGGACCGACATCCTACCTTCGCTAGGCTCAAGAACTCATCCCGTTTCCTATCCTCGAAAGTTCGGGGGATATATTCCTCCATAAACAAGAGGGTTAGAATGAGGCCCAAGTCATAGTGGTGCCCTGTTGGTTGACCACTCAAGCAATGTGACCGCACCACATTTTGCGTTCCGCCTTGAAACTGGTAACTCACAAACTCACACCAAACCTGTTCTCCTACTACCCCTCTTGTTAAGTAAGCCAGGACAGTCAACCAGAAAATCGTAAGCATCCTCAGGGTGTTTAAGTCTATCACCCTTGGGAGAGAAATGAGGTTTAATTTCAAGAACTTACTGACAAAGGTTTCAATGCTGATCATTTTTCATTATAGGCCCCATTTAGTCCGGCGTGGCAAGCGCGCCTAATATCCAATGGGTGATGCATCCATACTATGTGGCCATAGGGTGGCTGATGTGTACCTCTGAAACGGGAAGGTGTTGTGCAAAGAAACATTGGGTGGCCTGACACCTGATCATAACAACCCACTAGATATGCCGCGACCTGTTTGATCATCTCGGGGTGTAGGTTGGGGGGTGACAGTTCCTCATATCTGTACTTGTTTCAATTCTCCCCCAAACCTCGCCCTTCTTTAACTACTTCCTCCAGTCGTGGAGGGGAAAGTCACCCAGCCACCTAGCAACCAGTGGGCTAGTTGCTCTTCCCTCCCTATAGAGGACTCCTCCCACGCTCTACCCGGCCCTCTTGCACTGTTCCACTTCGAGCTACAGCCCCAGTGCTGGCTCAGATTTCATCTTGTCTTGCTGATGTTGATTTTGCGTAGTCCCGTTGCTCTAGTTTAACCATCTTGCGGAATAGAGTGAAGATGGTCAGATACCAATTTGGATTATCACCGAGATACTCAATTGGGATCCAAGTAAAATAAGCACGAAAGAAAGAAGAAAGAATGAATTTTCCGTAAAGTCCTTAATCCCTCAAAGAAAAGTAGAAGAGCGCCCCCCTACTGTTCCTTTAAGACTCTACTAAACGTTCTTGTGTGATGAGACCAACGAACCTAATGCTCTGATACCAAGTTTAGTACACGACCCAAATCGGTACCGCGACGGGGCACCCATATTTACCCTCCTATGTGATGCGAACCAACCAATCGTAAACCTACCATTTCATTATATCAACATAAAAGAAATGTGAGAGACTTAACTCATAACACACAACAATTCAATAACTTTAAATTCAACATCTATTATTGTTCCCAAAAATCTGGAAGTCATCACCAAAGAACATCCGTTTGAGCATTTACTAAACTAGATATTCTAAAAGCTAAGACAAATAGAGCTAGTCTATGCCGGACTTCAAGGCATCACAGACATGAGAAGGGAGATCCATTCCACGCTAGACGCATTAGCTCACCCTGAAGATCCGGTGTGACGGACGACGTGTTTAGAAATGCGGTTGATTGAAGACGACGGCACCGTTGCTGCAAATCCACAAATAAACAAGAATAAACATAAAAGTAGGGGGTCAGTACAACCACAAGTAACTGAGTAGTGTATCATCGGCCAACTCAAAATAGAAGAGGGCAATATATCTCAGGAATAGACATCATCAAATCAACTAATATTCTCTGTAAACATGTTGGATATCGAAGCAAGTACAAACATCATTTAATAAGGAGCGATCCCATCCGAACATATTTGTTAGGACTCAAGCCGTCCTACCATACTCGTTTGGGCTACCTGTTCTTTAGAATTGAGTTATAATATATGATCATTTGAAGAATTCATTATCTGGTTGTTCTCAATGGTTTCGTTACGTGACACATACCCGAATCCTCTCACCTACTATGTGTCGGAACGTGACACTCCGATCCCCTAACTACTATGTGTGGAAAGTGACACTCCGATCCCCTATTCAATTGTCGGTACTTGACACTCCGACCCCTACATTACGTGTCCTGTTTGTGACACCCCGTCCCACTACTTCTATGTGTCCGGTACGTGAAACTCCGATCCCCTACATCTACGTGTCGGTTCGTGACCCCTGCCCCACTACTTTCTATGTGTCGGTACGTGACCTCGATCCCCTACAGCCCTACGTGTCGGTTCTTGACACCCGTCCACTAAGCTATGTGTCGATACGTGACACTCCGATCCACACATCTATCATTCTATTATTCCATCAAGCCTTCCTTTTTATACCTAAGCGTCATCATCTCATCATTTATTCCTCAAGCCTTCCTTTTTATCATCAAGGCATCATCATTAACAAGAGATTAGGTTTTTATCCAAGAGTTGGGATTCCATTAGCTCATCATGGCTTGTTTCAAATCACAATCATATATATATAAAATCACAGCATGCATACACCAATTAAGCATAAAGAAGACTCTATAATACTACCACACATAAGCATTGCTATTAAGAGTTTACTACCTAGTGTAAAACCATAACCTACCTCCACCGAAGATTCGTGATCAATGCAAAATCCAATTGTCCTCAAACCCTTGTTTGTCGTCTTCCATTTTCTCTCTCTCTTGCTCGAGTTCCCCCGCTTTCTGTTCTTTGGACAGTTTTTTCTTATTCAAACCCTCTTTCTTTACACTAATTAGTATACAATTAAGAATAAGATGGCAAATAATAACCCCTAATTACCTTAAGGTTACCTCTTTTAACCCCCAAGTAATTAGAACCTTATACATACCCTCTCACTTTAATAATTAATGCAGTAATATTCAAAAACGTCCCTTAAAAACGTCTAAAGAAATCCACCCAGACTGGGATGCCGCAACTGTTGACGGCCCGTCATGCTGCGACGGTCGTCCTGCAGGTCGTCCTCAACCGTCAGAGACTCACTTTTTTCACCAAATAGTCTGTGACGGTCCGTCACGCCTGTGACGGTGCCGTTTGCCATTTGTCCGCGTGACGTTCATATAGTCGATTTTCAGTGACCCAATTTCAGATTTTCCAAGTGTTTTGAAACATGACCCTGTCGAGCGGTCCGTCGTGCCCATGACGGTCCTCCGTGGGGTCCGTCGCCTCAGCCTATTTTTCCAGAAATAAAATCTGCTGCTCAAAACGACTAAACAGGTCGTTACACATCCTTAGATTGAAGGTCAAGTAGAGCGTACTATCTAGACCTTAGAAGATATGTTGAGGGCTTGTTTGATTAATTTTAAGGGAAATTTGGATGATCACCTACCTCTCATTGAGTTTGCTTACAACAATAGTTACCACTCTAGCATCCAATGGCTCCATAGGAAGCTCTCTATGGGAGAAAATGCAGATCTCCTATTGGATGGTTTGAAGTAGGAGATCAAGCCTTATAGGACCAAATGTCTTTCACCTAGTTCTGGAGAAGGTGAAAGTGATTTAACCGAGGTTGAAAATGGCACAAACTCGTCAAAAATCTTACACTAATGTTAGGAAAATGCCATTATATTTCGAAGTAGATGATTGGTTATATTTGAAAGTTTCACTCATGAAGGGTTTAATCAAGTTTGGTAAGAAGGGGAAACTCAGTCCCCGTTATATTGGGCCATATCGTATAGCCAAGGGGATTGAAATTATAGCTTATGAGTTGGAGTTACCCATAGAGTTAGCAGCAGTGCATCCAGTGTTTCTCTTCTCCATGTTGAAGAATTGAATTGGTGATCCTTCAATGATAATTCCAATTAATATTATTGAGATCAAAGATAACCTGTCTTATAAGGAGATTCCATTGCAAATCCTAGATCGCCAAGTTCGAAAGTTGAAAATAAAAGAGGTAGCACCGGTCAAGATCCTTTGGAGGAACCAATTTGTTGAAGAAACTATTGGGGAAGATGAGGAGAACATGAAGAATAGAAATCCACATATTTTTGAATTCAAAGAAAATGCAGACGAAGGTACTAATTTTCCTCTTAGTACTATCTAATCTCGAGTAAACATGTTGTTTGGTTGTATTTTCGAATGGGTGTTTCAACTTGATGTTGCTACCTTAAGTCTAGTAAGAGTAACTTTTTTCGTGGATAAATGTTCTCAAGGGGGAGATATTGTAACATCTCGCAACTAGAACAACTAGAAAAAAGGTTAAAATTTGAAAATATTTATTTTTGAAAAGAAAAATAAAAATCTAGAAATTGTATAACTTAGGAAAGTGAGTTTTGGTTATTTTGAAACTACCATACCTCCTAGATCAGGATGAGTTAGGAGTTATTCCAAATATGGTTGTAAAACCCTTGAACTAATCTTTCCAACACCGCAAAGGTTGCACATTTTGAATATAGTAATGCTTGTGGGATATGCATTCCGACAGTTGGTTGTTTTGGAGTTAATGATTTCCATCCGGATTTGGGAAGGGAAAAATTTTCTTTTCCTTACCTTATTCAATTAATTTTCTTTTAGGAATTTATTGGGGTAAAAATTAAATTTAGTTCAGTTTGGAAAAATAAGATTTAGGCTAAGGGCTCAGAGAGGAGATAAAAGAAAATGATAGTAGAGAGAAGGTCAGGATTTGCCAAGAACGTCAAGCTATGCGAGTGGAATTCGTAGGCAGTGATCCCTATAAAGGTATGTGAGATCATTTAGTGTTTGTTCAGTTTATCTACACACCAAACTTGTTTCAATTCAGTGATTTGTTAGTTATTTACATGTTAATATGTGTAGTTCTTGAAGAACATTTTCGAATTCTTATTGGTTAGGTTGTTGAATGCCTAGTATTGATTTCAATAGTGTTTCCTTGTTGTTTTTTTTGAGTTAAATATATTGGTTATTGAGGGTACTAATGATCCTAAGTTTTTGGGGAAAGAACTATGGAAGTTTAGAGGGTTTAGAGATAAAAAATGAAGGAGAAAAGTCGAGAACACCTGGGTACAGGGGTTGGGGCACCGTAACTCCCATATCCCCAAAGGTCAATCTCTCTCCATAGGGACTTAGGTCGCCACACCAGCCAGAGCACCCCAACTTGGCCTATGAAGTTTGGGACACCACTCTGAGCACTAAGGACACCAGTTCACCAAATTCTTTCACCACCATTACGTAGTAGTTCCTAAGTAATGTACCCATGTTTCTTTGTTGATTTCAACACTCTAAGGTACATATAAACATCATGAAATCATCCACAAACATGCGATCATGAACCTTGAATCCATAATCCAATTCAAGGAAAGTTAAGATCAAAGTCAAAGAAGTTAAGAGTCAAGTCTAGAATCTAAGAAACAAGTTAGAGAAAATTTATTAAAAGTTTTTAACGGTCTTTAACAACATTTTAACTTTGTTTTAAGACTCAAGTTTCAAGTTAGGTAACAAGTAAAGTTTGAGTTCATTTATCAAAAAGTTATAAGGGAATGTTACCAAAGAGTTGTTTTAACAGTCAAATTTCAAGCTAAATAAAGAGTAAAAAGTTGAGTTCATTTCTAAAAGGCTATAAGACAACTAAGTATTCTCTAAGAGTTCATAAATATTTTTCACATTTGATATTAGAGGTAACTAAGATTTTCAAAAAGATATTTGAGGAAGTAAAGGGGACATTGATTCCAATAGAGTTTACAAAGCTAAGTGTTGAGAAGTTATCTCAACCCAGAGAAAGAAGTTGTTTTTAAAACATATAAGCTAAGCATATAATAAGGAGTAGTATTGAGCACCGATAATGTATGTTAGTTCATAATAACTCAACTGTCCATATACCATGTAGCTATCATGACATTAAAAGTTCATACTATTAGATGATCACTTAAATGAATCTAGTGGATCCACTAAGTTATGTAATGTCCTGTACCGATGGCAAGGTATAAGATGGTCCTCAGCAGAGCGAGGTAAAATGTTATATCATCCCTTAGGCTAATAGTGATGACCGTCAATTAGAGAATCTACCACATAAGTTATATTACATTAAATGAGGAAAGTTAAATTTGTTATTCCTTCATCATTAATGAACTAAGATTCTTTTCGGTTTCTTTATAAGTTTTTATGTATATATATGTGTGTGTGTGTGTTTTATTTAATGCTTTATATTGAGTTCAGTATCCATGAGTTGAGTAGAGCCAAGATTTGTGTTCCTTCTTAGTCTTTTCAAACTTAAATCATTTTAGCATTCTAAATCGCATAATCGTTGATTTAATGTACTAATAGCAGTTGGCCTGCATTATCATATGATGTAGACGCATGTAAATAGGATCAGCATCCGGCATACCGTTGATCCAGTGACCAACTAAGAGTTAGTTTGTGAGCCTCCTTTCATTCTTGAGGACATTTTTATCATTAAATTTTTTTTCAGTTTAGGATGATTAGGGTTCAGTTCCAACATCCCTATTTATTTTAGAGGATTCATAGATAGACAGTATTAGTTTCTTTAGTGTTTTCATTTAACTTGTAAGTGATTAAGACTTATTTTCCATTTTGTCTAAGTATTACTTTTAATTCTTCTTTAAGTTATTTCTGCTGTGTTTAAGTATTTCACTGAGTAAGTATGTCAGGTTGAGGGTTCGCTAGAGGCCAACAATAGTCTTTGATTGCCGGCCACGTCCAGGGTGTAGGATTGAGGCATGACATGTTGCATGTGCCTTGTTTAAAACGAACTGGATAACTTGATTGCTCCGTCTCTCTGATGCTCCAATAATAATTTGTGATAACCTTGGGGTCACATACAGTGCTTAAAACCGGTCAATCATAAATAAAAATTGAAGCACCTCGAGGTTGATCTTTACTTTTTTCGCCACCATGTCTGAAATGGTCTGGTCTGAGTTATCCACATTCACTTTACTGATCAAATTGCAGATCTTCTCACCAAAACCATTCTCTAAGGCAGCCTTCCAATGGATGCTTCCCAAGTTAGGTGTTTTCTGTTTACACCTAACTTGAGGGGGGCATAATAGAGCACGTACCATTGTGGTAAATATGGATAATTCATGTTCAGTCAATTTAGGTTTAAGTTTTTAATGTTTATTATTAAGTTAGTAAAAGTCATGTAAGTTTATCAGTTCCTATTTTGTAAGAGTTAGGTTAGCACGATCTACTTTGTTAATAAACATACAATTTTATTCTAATTCTGTGCATTTATATCTATGAGTGGATTATGGGAAACATCCTTGCAAGGGTCAATTGTACACAATATTACCTTTCATTTCTAGTGGAGGCTATGGAGTTTATTATAGTTTAGTTTTGTTACCAATAAATTTATGGCACTAGTTACTAGTGAAGATCTCCATTGTCTTGGGATCATTCATTTGGATCACTAACAAGGAAATCAATACAAAAGAATTCTTAATGATGGTATATTAAATATATTAGTCCAAACAAATTTGAGATCGAATTCCACAAATAATAGGGTTACTGACTACAAGACAAATTTTTTGATTTCCATTCCATAAGAGTTAAAAGTATTTTTTATAGCTAAATTTCAATGACCCTTTCCGATCGTTCAAGGAGGCCAATGGTGAAAGATTAGAGTCATAAAAATTTGTGGGTACTGATATGAGTCATTATAAGTCCCCTCGTTTACTGAGTTATAGTGAATATTTTATGTTGTTATTATTGACTATGTTGGCATATTTGTTGGGCTTGAGGCCTTGGTCGAGGACCAACTGGATTTAAGGTTAGCCTTCTATGCTCCGGGAGCTAGGTAGAATTGGTAATGTACATCTAGTTGTTTAGCTGCTATTGTATGGATGTTGGTGATGACATGCATTGAATAAACACAAATTTTAACGTGTTATATGGTACGATCTGATTAAGCACGGTGATTTTCACATCTTTTTTAAAAGGTTCATTCTACACATTTTCTCTTTAAAAACTTGTTTTATGAGAGTTGTACATTCTGAGTCCTATGGTCTCACCACACATGCAGAGGTTTATCCATGTGGGTTCTACCTAGCATGCCAATAGGTAGGTTTATATACATGGTTGTGTGGAACTTTTTACTGTTGGGCATCATTGGTTTTATTAAATAACATTAATATGCATCCCATATCACAAGTATTATTGATTATTGTTTGCACCTTCCAATCTTATGGGAGGTCGGTTGAGATATGGTTGTTGTTGTGTACATCACTGCTTTATGGTTTACAATTTTGTTGTTTCTATATAATTGTTTATTTTATGGCAGTTTGTTAGTTCGTTATATGAATGGCTTGGACTTGTATCTATATTGTGTTCTCCTGGTTTGGTTGAGTTGGATGGGCCTCTAGCTTAGAAGTTATCATAAATTCACAACATACTCAATGTTGATGAAGATACTAATAATTGAGATTAGAAATTAAGATAAGCATATTTACCTGAAAGAATATGATTAGTTACTATACCTGCATTAATCACTGTTCCTAAGACAACATAATGCAACACATATTTATCATAGGAATTGTTGGTACAAGGCTATGAACATGTTGCTAGACTTTGACCCATTTTATTAGCTAGACATCCATACATGTGACTGGGAATAGTAGATATAAATTACATTCTACGCCTTGCAGAAGTCATCAATATTATAATTAATAATTATAATTCTATCAACGATCAAAAACTCCAATCCTAAGTATATTTTGACTGATAAGATATTTTTTTATGATCATGCAACACCATAAAAAAATTAAAGTGGAACATTAATAAATGTCACAGAGTTAGACGTGCAATGTGTGAAAACCTTTAATTTTCCTACCAACTTCTTTTCTTTTAAGAATAAATTAGTTGCCATCGTACAATTCAAGATCTACGTTAAAAAAAAAAACCAAGTTCACATAAAGAATCTATAACAAAATTAATCATCTAATCACAAATGATTCTACTCAATAATATTTCAAAATATTTATTTTTTCAATTTCCAAAATCACCCTTTCACCCTTCACGCGCCCTCCACCCCCAAAAAACATATATTTGTTTTCGAAAAATATTTTCTGCTTTAATTCATTCACACCTAAATTGTCACACTCACCCCTCCTCAAAACCCCTAACTCCCCTCCCCCAAACACCCCCCCCCCCCCCCACATTCCTAAAAAAATTAAAGTTTGTGTTTAAAACATTTCCTCCACTATAATAAAATTTTATTTTTTATCATCCGCGACCTTTCCATTCCCCAGCCCCCACCCCCGTCCCCCCCCCCTAATAAAAAAATTTTAAGTTTATTTTAAAAAATATTTTCCAAGTTCATCAAAAATATATTGTTTCACTCTACCACCCCCCGAATACCCTTCACCAGCCATCCCCCAGCCACAAACAACCCCGACACCGCCGCCGGCCAAAACTCCGCACACAACAAACACAAAACAACTTAAGTTTTTTTAAACAAAAAAAAAATGTCAAAATTTTTTCTCTACTTACCAACAAACTAAGATATTTTTCTCAATAATGTTCTCAATAAATATTTTTCCTTCATAAATGACATAAAAGATCCACGTTTTTTCTCTCCGAACCAAAAAATGAGAAAATAAGTCCAAATTCTACATGTTTATTTCGAAACCATTTTTCTTTCTCAAACAACCCATTGATGTCTAAGTAGATCCATAAAATAACCAAGGAAGAGAAACCTTCCTTTATATATATAATATAACTTAATCTTACAAATTAGAGGAAGATCGCCATAGAAATCATCCTAGTCATCCAAAAAATTAACATGATTATACCAACTCTAAGCTTGACATTGTAGCTCGATTTCGTTTCATAGGCTCAAGTGAATGGAAGTGTATGGGGGGATGATTTTAATCTCAGGCCCTTAACTAATACTACAATACCCCTCAACATCATAGTTTCAATAAATTATAAAGCACATGTTAGTCATTACTACTTATTTTAGTTTGTGACTGATCCTATACTCTTACCCATTTTATTAGCTAGACATCCATACATTTGTCTGAGGCTTTTAGATGTAAAATCACTTTTTAGGTCTTGCAGCCATCACATAAATATTATAATTAATAAATAGAAACTCTCTTAACGATTAAAAACTCCAATTGAAGTATCTTTTTGTTGATAATATATTTCTTAAGAGCATAACAAAAAAAATAAAATAAATTAAAGTGGGAAACTAATAAATGTCATAGAGTTAGATGCATACTGGCTTGAATCACTTATAATTCCTACGAAACTTCTTGTCTTCTTAGAAGATTTAATTATCATCCTACAATTAAGATACTTTTGAAAGAAAAAAAAAACAGTTAGCATAAGAAATATATACAAATTATTATATGATACACAAAGAAATATATTCTTCTATAGTCATTATTTCAAAAATATCAATAGTACACATTCAAATACATCCATATAAGTTTAGCACAATCTTCATTTTTCCTCTAAACAAACTTGTAGTATGTCAATGTATATAGATAATAACAAAATTAAAAACATTGATCACATGTCTAAACCATATTCACCAAGGAAAGATAACCATTCTATATTAAATAATCAACGTAAACCTACATTAGAGATATCTCGACAACAAAAAATCATCCTAATCATAACGGAAACAGATAACATGAAATTATACTACTCTACTCTCAGTTGATATTAAGGCTCGATTTTCTTTCAATAGACTCAATAGAATGAAAGAGTATGGGGGTGGGGGATAATTTGAAACTCGATATCATGAAAAAGGTATAACTCGGTAATTTTTTTTCATAAATCTTTGAAGCATCACTTTGCTTATTCTATCTTATGATTGATACCAACGAACACCATCCACATTAGCAAGAGTGTAGTTTAATTATTCCGACCCAAATATCAGGTCATGATAGCACCTATCAAGTCCCTGATGAGTCCCTTATTAAGTAAGACGAACTCATTGTCTTGCACTAGAAGTAATGGGGTATTGCACAATTTTTTTTTTTTAAGAATATAAACAATAATAATAAGAACAAAAGAAAGAGGGGGAATAAAACAATTCAAAAATGAACCCATGACCCGAGGTTTGACATAATTTGAGCAACTTTTAAAAAACACTGAATTATACAATACTAAATAATATATGTTTTTTACCTTGAGGAAATTAGTTTAAAAAAAAAATTTGACTTGTCCTAGCCAGAAAGCTGACAAAAGAGAGAGGCAACTTTGAACTCAGGAGCTCACCCAAGTCTCTGAATCCAAGAGCTGCTCCACATCATCAGCGAGGAGAACTCGTACTATGATCTTTAGGGTATTGAAGTGTAGCATGAGTAAAAACAATAGGCCCTCAGTAGGCATAGTCTAATTGAGCTCCAGAAACAAACTAAGCATAAACAACATGTGAGGAAGGAGAATATATCATAGAAAACTAAAGGAACCACAACAATATCATGATAAGAAACAACTAAAACAAGGAGTATATAGGAAAGGAAAATAGATGAAGGAATTTAGGGATGAACCTGGTACTTGGTTCGCTCTATTTCTTTATCTCCCCATGAATCGTATGTTTGTAACAATAGGGACAGAATTTTTTCAATTCAAATCGATTAGGCGTATTGTGCCTGGATGCTATAACCCATCAACCATTTAAGCACGAGGCACAACATAATGGAAATAATATCCATAGGCATACTAATAGAAATAACCACAATCATCACAGCAGTTAAAAAGTCTATTCCAAGACGAGACCTACATAAGAAATGTCAATTAAGGGGGTTGGGGGGGGGGGGGGGAGGGAGAGGGGCTTGAGTCCATACTACCATCAAATAACAGGACACCCTTCTTATACTCAGAAGGCAAGTGATCAAGAAATCAAAAAATAATCTTACCGGGCCCTTATGTACCCAACGTAAACGTACAACATAAAAACAAAACTAAGCGTGTCCACCCCCCCAAAGTACACACAAATGGACATGACACAACCAATATGTTTGTAGTAGCAGATCGGTGGATGTATGTGGGTGATGCAATAAAACTCAGTAGTGAAGTAGGAACCATGTTCCTCCCTCATCCTATTCGACATGTTACACTGATGGACCAATGCATGGGTCTTAGGAACATCCATATAGACCTGCCTAGTTCCAATCCAAGTATGGTTTACTCTATCACTTTGATAGGAGATAACAGTGAATCAAAAAAGTATGGAAAGGGTAAGTTTTTCTTTGACGTGATCATATAAATTGTCACGCATTTCCATTGGCCTCTAAAGCCTTACGAACCATTTTAAGGGAGTAACTGTATGTAAGACTCTATAAAAAGATACGTTAGAAAAAAGTAATCAGGCAAAAAACCTCTTTATAAAAGTTATGTTGAGAACCAATGCATGACCAATCTAAAAAGCTCGTTCACAATCAGAAAAAATATTAATGCCAAGCACCTCGCTCCTAGAGCAAATAAACTAACCTCGAATACTGGGGGTTCTTTACCAAGGCCTCGAGCAAAAAAAAACTCTAACCAACTCAACAACGATAACACAAGGAAAAAAAATCTCTAATCAAGCAGCTAAAGGGATTATAATTGTCATCATAAGAAGGTCTAACTAAAGAATGTCTTCCTCTATAATATAGACCCACCCCAAGTTACAACACATCTAGATCCATCCTACGGTGATATAAATCAATGAAATAAATAGAGGCTAACTTAGGTATAGGTCTATATGAATGTTTCAATCTTAAATCAGATGAAATACTCCCAAGGAGAAACCATAATTATCTAAGATTTAACCAAATCTCATTCTAAGGTACCAATTACACCGAATACTACAAAGCATTCAACATACCAAAAGAGATAAAAGAACACTAATAAAAGAATAGACAAGGAAACTAAAGTTGAAATAAGGATTGAAAAATTCTAAGCTAGTCTAACGCTCAAGTCAGAATCAACATATAAGAATAAGGAAGATAATCCTCACCCACCACACAAATATTAAAATCACTTACAATGAATGTTAAGCATTATGTAATAGAGTTGAATATGAGAACAAGTACATAGTAGCCTTGCTTAAAGCTAAATATACACGCTATGAAATCACTTTAATACACTCTACTTTTCAAATAACCTTCGATAACTGCCATTGTAGAAAAACATTGATCACAATATTAATACACTTGTTAAGGCACATAATTTGCATCTATTTGAAATGGAAAAAAGATCAAGTCAAAATTGGAATGTGGGAGTCATGTTGTGATTTCTAAGTTGACTCCCTCAAAAGTTTCTAATTGTCTACATGAGCTCGTTCCCCGATGTGGGACACAATTACAAGCCTGAAAAAGGTGAAACAACAACCTGCAAACATTAACATTAAAAGACATAAACAACCCTCTGTTGGTGAGAATTATCTCAAATTGACGCTTTTCACACCTCTACAACAACACTAACGTGTATCCACGAACTAACTTGAACCATTAAAATTCAAATAACCCAATTTAGAGTTCCCTAGCTCTAACTCAACTAACTACTGCAAACGTGGGCGGGTGATCACAATTAAAGAGGTAAAAAGGGTCCCAGATCGTGCATCACAAACACTAACGACCTCCCAAGAAAGTGGAGGGTAAAGGTCACATCCCTTAAAAAACACATAGCCTTGCTCGTGATAACGATGACCAAACAACTTGATTAATATGAACGTGATGCTTAATTTACGAAAGAGGATGTGAAAAATTGTAGGCCTCCGTGAATGTGGTGCCTAGGATGTAAACACAAAGATAATAATTTTTTCACCAACCTATGATTATGATTAAAAAGAGCTCTGACAAGTACTCAGTATTGAGAAACCCATATGCATAAACAATCTACTCTAGCCAATAAAAGTTTTCATTCCAAACTTAGTGGAGCCAACAAAACTTTTATTCCAGCTCATCTTGAAGAAAAGTGAGACCCACATGCCACATGGCACGCTCCATTTTAGCCAATAACCCAGAGGCCTAAAAGTGAGACCATAATCCTTGGGAATCGCATAAAAGGTCTTCTAGACCATACCCACTGCATCATTTTGGGGGAGCTACCATACTAACATACTTTCCTGTCAACCATACTTACGCCCCAAGAATGTTGAGGCAAAGTCACACCTGACTAAACATAACTTCAAAGTTAAAAAAAAAAAAAAAAACTATACACACAAACTCATACAATTTATGCCTTCAGGGACGAACATAAGCATGACTGACTCAATGCCCTACATCGATGATTTAACCATTGTTGTTGTTCGAGGTTTGTTTTTTAAATTCTATCAAAGTAAATCATTCATGTTTTAAAGGCTCCAACACATAGAAACCTTCACTAAAATAAAATGAATGACCCAACATTTGAACTATCAGTCCAAGCAAGTCATAAATTATTTCAGTTGCTAATGAAAACGCTAAATGATGAAATGATCAATAAATAGAAAAAATGACCTTAGGGTCATTACAACATTTACTACCGAAAGGTACTCGTTCAAAAAACTCTTTCTAACCTTTTAAATGTCCTCTCAGGTCCAACCACCCTAACCTAAATTTTAGGTTAATAGAAATTTAGTAATTAACACAAAATAGAAATCCCAACTCATTCCTTTTGGTAATGACTTTCTTTCAACCAGGACCAACAAAATTGAACACAACATACTTATCTGAGATGAGACAATACCACACAAATATAATTTGACGTTTCGAAGACACATCATCCAATTCGATGCGTCAACAATCGTTAATCAATACATAATTCAACTACTTGAGTTGGGGTAAAACCCCATAGGGAGTGGTATGTGTTTTAAATTCAATTTGGAAATATGAACATGATTACATAAATCATAGGAATAAAATTTATATAATAATGACATCATTCAAATTAATAGGTGACACGAATGTCATAATGGGGTTTTTGTTTTACATATCCACTCCAAAAAGTCGCATATAATAAGAATTAACAATAATGATACGAGTTCTTGGGATGTGATCGATAATAGGCTAATACAGAAAAATATGTAATTTCAACCATTAGTAATAGATATTAGTTAGTAGGCTAGGCTATAGTAGAGCTAATTTTTCTCTCGAACAATTTGCCCAATATCAAGTGATTTCTCTCTAAACTCAAACAGCATAAAACATAACTGAGTAACACCTTAACTTCATTCATCTCTCTAGCTAAATGTGGAACTTTGACTTAGGAATTCACTCTCGTTTCACTCTCTCAGTGACCCTAAGTCCAACCCAACCCAAAACCATCAATCAATACTTTTTAGTTCTGAAATCTCTCTCTAAATCAAGCCAACAAAATAAACATATAACTGCATTTGCAACTACAATTCTTAAATTAAATCACAACTAATGATTAAAATCACTTTTAAATAACACATAATCTATCAATTATCAATACTCATCAGATAAATAAGAAAATAATCACATAATGACACACCAATAATTCAATTTTAAGCTAGACAATATAAAAAGGGAAAAAATTTACGCAAACTGAATCATATATCCCACGGTAAGGGGTGGGGCTTCATCCTTACAATTTTCCAATTTAAAGTTTCTCAAGGACCCAGTTCCAGTTTCTCAAGAGTAATTTTCTTCTGTCCTTCAAAGCTAAGGAAAAACTAGAGGAAAGTCCCTATGATTGCTCTCTAGTATAATTGATAAAAGATTCAAAAATTAGATTGATAATTCACGCTAAAATAAATATTACAGTACCATTCATAAACTTGAAACTTATTAAGAAATACGCTAAGATCCATAATACTAATTTTAGGATAAGTAGGGAAAGCATGGTAAATTTCAGGCTTCAAAAGTGATTTTTTTTTTTATTTTCAATGGCCATAACTTACATATCAGAAGAAGTTTGGATGGGTTATGCCATTTCGAAGAATCAAGTTTGCGAAAATCTGATCTCGTATGAGAGAGATAATGCCTTTCACGGAAAGTTCGATTGTTGACCTAAGGAAAATCCAGTTCGGATTTTAGTAAGGGTAAAGTTGTCTTTTCACCCTAGGTTATATAAGGCGTAAAAACAAGTCCCAAACAAGTTCTAAAAAAATAAAAACGCTTCGGGCTTGGGAGAAAAGAGAAAAGAAGAAGAAGATCAAGAATTATCCAAGAACACCATAATCGTCACGTGGATTTCGTTGGGGTGATCCTTATCAAGGTATGTGAGATCTTTATGTGTTGTATTCTTCCACCCACACACCAATTTAATTCATTCAGCATGTTAGAGTAGATTGGATGATAAAAATTGAAATTTTGATGAACAATTATTGATTTCTTGGTTGAATGGGTTGTAGTATATTCTAGATGAGTTGATTCTTGTTTCCGGGTTTTTTATGAGTCTAAACTTTTGGGTAATGAAGTATTTAGTTATACCAAGTGCTTAAATAAATATCCATGGTATTTTATAAGGTTTACAATTGAAAAATTGGAGAAGAAATATCGAAAATCCCTTCTAAGAACCCATGGGAAGCCCGTGCCTGCAAGAGCCCCTTAGGTAGGCTCTGTCTGACTGGCCTTGGCACACCGCGCAAGCCTGCGCGCTTCAGACAAGAGTGTGTTCGTCAGTCTCTGGCGCTCCGCGCCTCTCAAAGTGCCAAGAACCATCCCTGGAGACCTTGTTGATTTCCTAGTTTTCCGTACTAGTTAGTTTCTAAGTGATGGTCACCCTATCAGTCCTCAATTGCTTCCAAAACTCGAAAGTATATCTAAACAATGAGATCATGCAATAAAAAGGTGATCAGATCCTTAAATCTATAATTCCATTTTAAAAGGAAAATTAAGATCAAAAAGTGTTCCAAAGAAGTTAAGGACGGTGTGAAGTCGTATAAGTTAAGGAGCAAGTCCACTAGTTCTTAAAATATCCAAGAGTCCCCCCCTTTTACAAAAACATTTTAAATTTCGTTTTAAGGGGGCTCACGCTACAAGTTCAGAAGAGTACGGACTGAGTTCAATTCCTCATATATAACTAAGGATACTAAGTAATCCATAGATTATAATGTTTTGAAATTTAAAAAAAAATTAAATAAAATTAAAAAAAAAAACAAAATAAAAAAAACCGCCCCCCTCACTCCCCCCCCCCCCCTCCCCCCACTCCCCTCCCCCCCCCCCCGGCCTTCCCCCCGCCCCCCCTCCCCCCCTCCCCCACCCCCCCCAACCCCCCCACCCTCCGCACCTTTAACCCCCCCCCCCCCCCCCCCCCCCCGACCCCAGCCCTTCCCCACCCCCCCTCACCCCCCCCCATTCCCTCTCCACCCCCTTCCGCTTACTCCCCCACCCCCCCCCTCCCCCACCCTTCCCCCCCCCGCTCCCTCCCTTCCCCCCCCTCCCCCCCCCCGCCCCCCCCCCGCCCCCCCCCTTCCCCACCCCCTCCCCCCCCCCCCCACCCCCCCCCCCCCCCCCTACCCCCCCCCCCCCCCCGCCCCACCCCACCCCACCCCAACCCACCCCGCTTTGCTCCCACCCCCCTCCACCCCCCACACATATCCCCACGTCCCCGCACAACCCCCCCCCCCTACCCCACCAAAACCCCCACCCACACCCCCCTTCCCCACGGCGCCACACGCCAACAAGGAACCCCACCGCCAACGGCGCTCCCAGCCCCCCCGATCCCCCGAACCCCGCCCCACCTCACACGCCCCCCACCCCTCCGCCCCCCGCCCCCCCCCCCCCCCGCCCCCCCACCCCCCACCCTCCCCCCCCCCTCCCCACCACACCTCCGCCTCGATCCCGCCCCCCACCACCGGCCCCCCCCCCCGTCCCCCCCACCTTTTTCGCTTCACCCCGCTCTCCCCCCCCTCCCCCACGCCCCTCCATTCCTCGCCCCCCTCCCGGTCGCACTCCTCCGACTCCGCCTGCCCCTTCCCCCCCCCCCACCCCCTCCCCCCTTCCCCCCCCTTCCCCTCCCTCCCCCACCCCCCCCTCACCACAACCTTCCCATTCGCCCCGTCCCCGCCACTCCACCCCGCACCTCCCTCCCCGCCCACCCCCGCAGTCCCTTTCCCCATGTCGCCTCCCCCCCCCACCCCGCACCCCCCGCCCCCCCCCTACCGACTTTCTCCCCCTCCCTGCCTCCCTCCCCCCCCCGCCTTTCCCCCCCCCCCCTCTGCCCCCACCACCCCCCCCCCCCCGCCACTCCCCCCCCCCCCCCCTTCCCCCCCCCACTTCCCCCCCCCCCTCCGCCCCTTCCCCCCGCCTGGCCCCCCTCTGCCCCTCCCACCCGCCCAAAACGCCGTTCCACCCCCCCTCACCCCCCGCCACGCGCACAAGCGCGCCCATATCAACCCGCCAACCTACCCCGCAGCGCCCCAACGCGTCCCCCCCCCCCCTCCCCCCCCCCCCCCCCCACTCCCCCCTAGCCTCCCTCCCACCCCCCCCCTCCCCCACCCCCCGCCCCCCCCCCCCCCCCCCCCCCCCCCCCCCACCCCCCCCCTCCACCCCCCCCCCCCCTCCCCCCCCACTCCCCCCCTCCCCCCCCCCTTATCGCCCCCCCCCCCGTCCCTCCTATCCCCACTTCCCTCCCCTCCCCCCCCCTCCCTCAGCCCTTCCCTCCCTCCCACCTCCTCCCTCCCCCCCCCCCCGCCGCACCGGCCCCCCTCCCTTCCCCGCCCTCCTCCTCCCCCCCCCCTCCCACCTCTGCACGCCCCCCCCCCCGTCGTTGCCCCGCCCCGCCTGGCTCTCCTCCCCGCCCCCACCTTCCCAGCCCCCTCCCCCCCTCCGCACCCGACCCCCCGCGCCCGCCGTGCCAGACATTAATAGAAGTAAAAAAGCAGGGAAACTATGATTTCCAAGAGGGCTATAAAAGTTATGTTTTGAGCACTTATGTCAAACAACAAAATCAGTATGTTATAAAAACATAAGAGTCCGTATACATGTATTTTAGGAGTAGTACTGAGCACCGATGTGGTTATCCGACTTTCAGATTAACTCAAGTCTCCATGAAAACCATGTAGCGCATCACGGCTAAAAAGAAGGGTCATCCTTTTTTAGATTACTCCTTTTCACAATTAATTAATGGATCCATTAGCCATTTCAGTCCTATCCTCCAGCAGAGTTAAGGATGGCCATGACAAATTGGGTCGATTAACCTCGTCAATCACTAATATAGCTGCTTAAGTGATGGTCTTTTCGAAGTTTGTATTATTCAACTAAAATCATGTATATTTTTGCATACAATCTCTTATATTATTAGATATACTGTATATATTCAGAGTTTTTAGCAATTTTTCGTCAATACTTTTTATTTCAATTACTTTACTACGTATATTGATAATAGTTAGATAGATCATGAGTTGAGTAGAGGGCAGTAAGTGTTGCTTATTTCTCTCCTTATCCAAGCTAAGTGTTTTTTGGCATTCCCAACTCCATCCCGTACATCAATTTACAAATGTGAATTGGCCTCTTGGGGGGCCCGGCATCATTTATATTTGTACATGCATGTCACCAAGATCATGTGGCAACACAGAATATTGTTGATTCACATTGAGCACCTCCGCATTTCACTTGTGGCCTCATTTCGAGACATCATCCCTTTATTTATTTTCATAGCTTAGTTCTTTAGGATGTTATGGGGGTCTATCCCAATATTCATCTCAGTTATTAGAGGCTTTATAGACTGATAAACAATTAGTAGTTTAGTAGTCCTTTCATTTTCATTCTCTAAGTTAAAGACTTGGGTTGCTATTTTGGCCGGTTTAAAAGTTTAAACTTTTAAAACAATCTAGATAATTTTACTACTGTGTTCAGTTAAATTTGTTTATCCTTATATGTGATTGTTTTCTTCCGCTGAGTAAGTAGGACAGACTAAGGGTTCTCTTGGGGCCAACAATGGTTCATGTGTCGGCCACGTCCAGGGTGTAGGACCGGGGCCTGAAAAACTTGGTATCAGAGCCTAGAGTTCAAGAGTCCTAGAGAGACTATGAAGTCGTGTCTTTAGAGTCTTATTTATCAGTGTGAAGCACGCCAGATCTATGATTAAAAGTCTACAAAATTTAGGAATATCTCATTTATTCATATTCATTTCTTGCGTTAGAGTTTATCTCTAAAAAGTCTCTCTATAACTCAAACCTAAGCATGTTTTAGATCATCATCATCCATGAAGAGCAGTCAGAGGTCGACCAAATAGGAGAAATGTTGAGGAACAATAGTTACCTAATGCAACGAATGTGTAACCCCTAGAAGATATTACCAATAATGAAATCTCAAAATCTATCCGGATGCAAAGTCAAGTAGTAACCAACAAAGTAGGGCAACAAAGAGGATCTCGACAAGAAGGGGCAGACACCTCTAGGGTTAGTGAGTTTGTAAGAATGAATACTCCTAGATTCATCAAATCAAGCACTACTGAGGATCCGAAAAACTTTGTGGAGGAAATGAAGAAAGTGTTTGAGGTGATGCATGTGGTTAATACTGAGAGGGTTGAATTATATGCATATCAACTTAACAGTATGGCTAGAACCTAGTTTGACAAATGGAAAGAGGTCACAGCTGAGGATGCACCACATCCATGTTGGGATTGTTTTTAAGAAGCCTTCTTGGGGAGATTCTTCCTAAATAACTGAAGGAAGCAAAGGTACAGGAGTTCCTCACTTTGAAACAGGGTTCCATAAGTGTTCATGAGTAGGGGTTGAAGTTCACCCAACTGTCCTGATATGCTCTCGATTGGTGAAGGATATGAGGAGCAGGATGAGCTTGTTTATTGTCGGTTTGGGTTGTGCGTCAAGTAAAGAAGGCAGGGTTGCAATGTTGATTGGCATATGGACATGTCAAGGCTAATGGTCTATGTGAGACAAGTTGAAGAGGAAAATTTTAGGGATAGAGAGGACTATAGAAAAAAGAAGACCAAGATCGGGAATGAGTCTGGGAAATTGAAAAGTGGTTTGAATATGAAATAATTTTTGAAGTAGAAGGGGAATACACCATCATCTTCTAGTGCACCTGCCCCCCAGAGATAGAGTTGAGCATAATGGTCAGAACTCCCGAGCTAGGCCTGCATATTTAAAAGGTAATGTGGCGCAAGGAGGTAGTAAGCATCCTGCCTGCGCCAAGTGTGTTAGAAGCACTACGACATATATCGTGAAGGCTCAACAGGTTATTACAAGTGTGGTCAGACCGGTCATTTCATGAAAGAATGTCCTGACAGTAAGCAAGAAGGTGGTAATGAGGCAAATAGAGCGAAATTTTTATCTATTGCTCCAGCAGATAGGGTTGCACCTAGAAAATCCTCTTCTGGTACTGGCTGAGGGGCAAACCGTCTCTATGCAATCACCTGCCGCCAAGGGAAAGATAACTCTCTAGATGTTGTCACGGGTATGATCAAAGTCTTTACTTTTGATGTTTATGCTGTGTTAGACGCATACGCAAGTGTATCTTTTGTAAATCCTTATGTTGCAAATCAGTTTGATATTCTTCCTGAAAAACTTAATGAACCCTTCTATTTTTCTACACTTTGGTTTGGGGAGTATATTCTAGAACAAAGAGTCTATCGTGATTTTCCAATTTTTATCAATCACAAGAACACCATGGCTGATCTAGTAAAGTTAGACATAGTAGATTTTGATGTCATTCTAGGTATGGAATGACTTCATGCCTTTAATGCATCAAAAGATTGTAGAACTCGAGTTGTCAAGTTTTAGATTCCAAATGAGCCAATCATATAGTGCAGTAGTTATTCAGCAGTGCCTAAGATTCATTTCATTTCATCCCTAAAGGTAGGAAAGTTAGATTTCAAGGGGTGTATCTATCACTTAGTCCGAGTAAATGACATAAGGGTTGAGGTACCATCCCTTCAGTCAGTTTCTATAGTTAGTGAGTTTCCACGAGTCCTTCCCGAAAAAGAGATAGACTTAGGCATACACATAAACCCAAATACTTATCCTATTTCTATTCCGCCATACAAAATGGCACCTGCAGAGTTAAAAGAGTTGAGAGAGCAATTGACAGATTTTCTAGATAAAGGATTCATTTGAACAAGTGTCTCGCCTTGGGGTGCTCCTTTTTGTTTGTAAGAAAGAAGGATGGTTCCCTTAGGATGTGTATAGACTACCGCCAATTGAATAAGGTGATATCAAGAATAAATATACTCTTCCAAGGATAGATAATATTTTTGATCAACTTCAAGGTGTTTCTTGGTTTGCTAAGTTTGACCTTAGATCAGGCTATCATCAGTTTAAAGTTAGGGAATGTGATATTCCTAAGACAACTTTTAGAACAAGGTCTGTGGATTATGAATTTTTGTTATATCCATTGATTTGACGAATACACCTGCAACATTCATGGACATCATGAACAGAGTCTTCAAACCTTAGTTAGATTTGTTTGTCATCGTCTTCATTGATGACATATTGGTTTATTCAAGGAATGAAGAAGATCATGATATTCACCTCAGTTTGTTCTGTAGACCTTCAAGTGTAAGTTTTGCCTTAAGTATGTGGCATTGTTGGGCCACATAGATTCGGGTGAAGGGATAAGAGTTGACATTCAGAAGAGTGAAGCAGTACAAAATTGTCCTAGACCCACATCTCCAACTGATATAAATAGTTTCTTGGGTTTGACTGACTATTATAGGAGATTTGTTGAAAGATTCTCATCTATCTCGTCTCCTTTGACCAAGCACAATCAAGTTGTAATGGTCTGAAGCTTGTGAGAAAAACTTTCATGAGTTTAAAAAGAGATTGTCTACCTCTCTAGTTTTGACCATACTAGAGGGCACTCAAGATTTTGTGGCGTATTGTGATGCATCACGAGTTGTCTTTGGCTATGTGTTCATGCAGAATGGCAAGGTTATAACATATGCCTCCAAATAGTTGAAGGTTAATGACAAGAACTATCCAACTCATGACTTATAATTTGTTGCAGTAGTTTTTCTTTTGTAAGATAGGTGTACCTACGTTATGGTGGTTCATGTTGACATAGTCACTGTACTACAGCGCATCTCAGATATGTGGTTCCCTTAAAAAGACTCAATCTCAGATAGATGAAGGTGTTTGAATTACTCAAGGATTTAGATATTATATTTTTTACAACCCAGGTACGGATATGTGGTTGTTGATGACTTTAAGGGCCGTTTTCCATTGGTATACTCGCCCATGTTGCAGAAGATAGGAGGAAGTTAGATAGGAATGTGCACAGCTTGCACTCCTGGAGTCATACTTTGGATTCTACAGAATGAGGCTAGTGTCGACCAAGGGGGCTGAGTCATTATTAGTGTCAGAGGTGAAGGAGAAACAAGATCAAATACCATTTTTGCTTGATTTGAAGGGAAAGTATCACTAAGCAAAAGATTATTGGCTTTAGAAAGCAGGGGGAGAATGGTGTGCTGAAGTACCAAGGGCAATAGGTTGTACCTAAGCTGAAACTCCAAGAGAGGATCATAAGATTCGGCTCATAGGTTCTGATATTCCCATATCCTGGTATTCCCCCAAATATGTACTGTCACTTTGAAAGGTATATTAGTAGGGAATGTATGAAGAATGCTAAGTTGATTTTGTGGTTTCCAGTGCTCAAATTGTCACTAAAGTTTGACGTAGAGACACCTAAGTCTTGTGAGTTGGGTCTCAGATAATGGTCATAATGGTTTGATTTTTCAAGGGCATAATGTCTTTAAAATAAGATAATTAAATCAGGAGGTTCTTAGTTAAATTAATAAGGAGTCCTAGTTTGACTAATTCCAAACTAAACTCCTAGTATTGGGGACACTTCTCGCGTCTCTCTCTCATTTTCACCATTCTCTCTCTCTCACATTTGTTCTTGCCAAAAACAACAAAGAAGACAAGTATATACAGATTTTCTTCACACTTGAAGAACTCACATGACAGTTTTTAAAAAAAACACAACAACCAAAAAGGTTAAGGGCAAAGAGAAGTCGGTTTCGTGGAGTGTTGGTGGATGTTGAGGTGAGCTGGACTGATTTTGGAGAGGGTTTTGGCAGCAAATTCATCGTTTGACCATCAATTAAGTATGGGTTTCGTTCATCCTTGTCCATTTCCCAAGAGACCCCTTAAAATCAAGATATTCAGATTTCCGAAAACTGGATTTGTTCATCCCCCCTTTGCATGTGCCCTATCACTAGCCTCACATATGAACTTTAGGTTGGGTATGTTGCTTGGTACCAAGTCGGGATGCATGTGTTTTCGTGATGTTTATGTTTACGTCTGCCTGTTTTAAATGTGTGAATAATGATATGTTTGTTTCTAAATCAGTGAAAAAGGTGATGTTGTGTCAACGTGTGGCAGTGAATTAATCACTGTTTTGGGACGTGTAAAGCATGTTCATTCTTGTTATTGTATGTGCTAAAGTTGTGCATCAATGTGATGTTCATATGGGGTGTGTGAAGTTACAAAATTCTGAGTGGAAAACACTTGACTAAGAAACTACAAACTCAGCACCTAACAATGCATAATGGCTTGGTGCAATGCCTAATAAACTACATGAAAAGGTTGATGGAACGGAACTACAATATGAATGAATTTCCTTCCTTTCCAAGCTTACTGTACTTTAAATTTCTTTCAAAAAGGGTGTTGAATCTAGAAATTTAATACATTTTAAAAGAGGCAGGCCAAAGGATTCAAACATAGAACCTCAACCTTTGGCTTACTGGATTTCGCAAGAAATGAAAGAAAACGGGGCTGGGGGATCGAAATTGGGGGGCTCTGCTGGGGTTTAGTAGGAAAAGAACAATAATTCAAATAATAAAGGGTGAGTCGTGGGACATTTTTCCGAACCCACGACTCCAATTAGCGAGTGAAGGAAGAGAATTAAAGCAATATATGTGAGGCGTGGGATCGAACACCACGACCTCAAGGTGGGATAGGAATAATGGCAAAATTAATAAGTGAAAAAGTGAGATTTGTGGGGGATAGATCCACAACCTCACACAAAAAGCTAGCCTAATGAACTTTATTAAAAAAACAATATAAGGAGGTTGTGTGGGTTCGAACCCACAACCTCCCAATGGTCTAGTGAAATTAAAAACAAAAATAAGGAGCCTATGGGGTTCGAACCCACCACATCCCAATGCTCTAGCGAAATTAAAACAAAATACAAAGAGGATGTGGGTGTTCGAATCCACAACCTCCCCTGGCTCTAGCGAAATTAAAAAACAAGAATAAGGGTTGTGGGGGTTTCGAACCCACAACCTCCTATACCTAGTGAAAATTTAAAAGAACCAATGGAAGAGGTTTGGGGGTCGAACCCAAAGCCTTCGGCCAATTTAGAGGGCAACCAAGTAGAAAATTAAAGGTATAATGTTACTGTTAGGGTTTCATCTTGAGTCCCAAGGTCATGGAAATTAAAATAAAATCAATAAAAAATGTAAATGTTTTATTCCAAGTGATTTGAACATGTTTTCTTTGCCATAAATTTTGTATTAACATAAGTCATACGTGAACAAATATCAGATAATGCCACTTAATATATCTAAATCAAGATCTTGCATATAACAGACCCATACGTCTTGTACTACATAATCTTAGGAATGAATGATCACTTAACGAATATGAAGGAATCCCCCGGGCCTTGTGTGTATAGCTTCACAAGTTTATAGCATACGTTCAAAAATAAGTGAAACTAATATGTATGTAAGAAAATGATGAATCCTAGAAAAGGATTGAAATGAGTGGAATACACTAATGGCAAGTGCATTGGCATTAATAAAATGACGATGAAATGATGAATGACAATGACATGATTAAAAACCCTAGAAGGTAAGTAATGGTGTGACACACACTAAATGGCCAAGTACCTTAGCATATGATGAAAGGAACATTCACTTAATTAATAGGTGAGTAACTATGAAAAAGCAAAGTGCTAATGATAAGGAATGTGGATGACAACATGATTGAGGGCTAATGTAAATGATGAAGTAATCTCAAATTACCTAATTAAATGTTACCAAAATATACTCACCTATGAGAGTGTAAGATACTGAAGACACATTCGCTATGAGCACTCTAATGAAAGTATTCACTTAAAACACTTAATACTATTGATTAGATGAGAAAATCATCTAATGCGCTATGATTTCCCTATACTTAAAAAAAAATAAGCCAACTCCATATGTATGATGAATGACTTTGACTTTATCTGAGCACCGATATGTCTAGATATGATCGTGATGCTTCTTTTGGAAGGGCAAGTTTCACACGTAACTCTCATAGATGAACTTTTCCCGCTTGCCGGTATGAGTCTCCTTCATCCCGTTCCTGTCTTCGAACTATACAACCAATATATGGATCTTGCGGGTGGTTATTCCATGTATGCAAATTTTGTTGGGTCCACTTTGGCCGGTTGATTCACATCCTTTTCCATGTGGAGAGATACTGGATTTCTGATGCTCACATGATCTATGTCTATTAAAGTTAAAGTTCCCAATGAATGATGAGTCCAACCTCAAATGATGCACATAAAAGAAATGAATCATACAAAGGCGTTAGTAGATATCAAAAGTGTTAAGATTCATTTAAATGACATTGGTCATTCTTGGTCATTGAGCAACGACCTAATGAAAGTCTTAAACTACATCTTTGTATAGCTGGTTTACAACACTGTCCGATGAATGAAATGAAATGGAATCGTATGAAATGAATGAAGAGGACCGTTTTCCTAATGAATACTCCCTCGTTAGGTCCCCATCTATTGATCCTCATTTCTCTGGGATGTCTTGATGTTAAGTCCAGATTCCAAGGTCTTCCCCCCCCCCATGGCATATATGATGATTAAAGCAGTTAATGTGCTTCTTGCAAATTGGTTATTCTGCTATATGATATGTGCTATGTGGTAAATGTTATTTGTTGTATTCAAATAGAAAAGGATGATGATGTAGTAAATTCTCTATGGCATAACTTTCCTATTTCAAATTCATGAAAGCTCACTGACTTCTAATCCAAATTTGGAAAGCTCATTGACTTTCCTAATATATCCAAATTTGGAACTGTCCTAATCCAATTTGCCAAGTCCAAAACTTGCTTCAAACAATCCATGTGTTAGGAGGCTATTCTTTCTCATCCATGTCTTGGATGGGGGTGTGTGCTTTCCATATACCCATAACTTAGAGCTGTCAATATGGGCTAGGCCCATCCACCAGGCCGAATCATACAGCTTTGCATTGTAGTCTAGGCCGGGGCTAGCCCTTTTTGGTATGGGCCAGAAATGTTGGCCCAGCCCACAAGTATGTGGGCTACAGGCTTGCCGGGCCAGCCCACTTTTTAAAAAAATTATATTTTTTTTATAATTATTACATTAAATTAAGGATTATAATTTTAAAAATTATCATAAATTATGGACAAACAATCCTAACTTATGTTAGGATGCCTCTCATTTGTTTTCACTTAATGGGTTTGAATCTTATCATTCAGATTTGCTTGCCTCATTAAGTGTGTATTTTTTAAGAACTTGATCTAATTATTCAGATTCAATTTATTAAGTTTCGTTTGTTTTATTTTCTTATAAGCCTCTTACTGGGATCTGGATATACTGAATGAATCAGATCTGTACACACCTTTAAAACACTTTTCAGAAACTAAAAATAAGACTCCTATCCTTAATTCAAACTAAATCACGACAACTCATAAAAATTGTTTTCTTATTTATTCATATTAATTACAACAGTTGTCATTATAATTCCTTTATTCCTATTAACTGTATATACAACTCTTTTCTTTTCTAAATTCTAGATATATTTGAATTTATAAGCATCCATGATATAATATTTGCCATTTTAAAATAAGAACTATTAGTTATTTGATCGATAACAATAAAAAAAATTTCTAATAAATAAAATTAACATATTTTCCTAAACTATATATTTTACTACCTATATAAACTATTTTTAAATTGCATTATATTATATTCTCAAAGTATTTGAGGTCAAATAGTCATCTGATGAGTTAACTGATGTAGTTCTAAAAGATAAATCATTTACCTTGTTAACGGTAAATGTTCAAAATATATTTATATGAAAAAAAACTAATTTTACTACAGTTTTTTAATCTTTTATTTAATTATAGAAAAGGACGTTTAATTTCCATATCTGCATTAAATATTGAAAACAAACTGTCCCCTAATTTATGTTCAGATTCAGAGTGCAATAGTTAATAGTCTGATGTTATTTAGATTTACACATCTAGCTCTTAATGCTACTCTTTATATTACAATTGGTGTATTCAATTGGAAACGTCTTACTCTTAAATGGAAACAATTCTACCATTGCACTACTTGTTAAGTCAAAATTCCAATATAATAAGCTTTAATATTTAGGGAAAATGCACAGTTAACACACCAACAACAAAAAAACAAACACAAAACCCTAAACTATGCCCCTGGGAAATTTCGCAAGACAACACTTACTAAGGTCTATTTAACCTGATGTGAGCCCCCTTCCGCTTCTTTCTTTTTTTCCGTTTCGCCAATTTTCCCTCTCATTTTCTTCCCAATATTTCCTCCTACAAAATATCTTTGATTGACGCTTCCTCATTGCGTGGATAGTCAACATTAGTGCCATAAGACAAAATTGTATAAAATTAAAAAAAAGTTCAGGGGATATGACCTTAATTTAGTTAAGGTGTATATCTGGAATTTTGGTCATCGTTCTAGGGAATACTTGTGCATTTTCCTTAATATTTATTAAGTTTTTTTTTTCAACTAAAAGTATAAATACAAAATAGAAATAGTAACCTATTATTTGATTTTGGACTCTCTTTATTTTAAAAATTTTAATATTATATTATTTTTTTTTAAATTAATTTTTATGTCCCACTGGCCGTCCCCTACAAATATTCTCAAGCCCCCCAAATGAGAGTCTTATTCAGGCCGGGCCAAAAACCACTTTTCTTAAATGAAATGGTCTCCCCCTAAAATCTTAGCCAGCCTCTTAAATCCTGTTTAGGCCAGTCCGGCCACCAACCTACCCATTTGACGGGCTCTACCCGTACTAGTAACAAGTGTGTTGACTACCCTATACAAACTCTTCTATTTTTAGGTGTCAGGCACAATTGGACGATCGAGCTCAAGATCATTGTTGTAGTACCGGTCGTTCATCATTCATCCGATTTTTGGTAGGTGCTCATGTTTCAAGGAAGCTGTTGTTTTATATTCTATCTTAGTTTTTAAGTTGAGCAGTTGATCATGTTCCACTAGAGTTTCTTTCCATTTTAAGACTATGTATTCTTGCCAATCTGGCAATTCTACAATTATAAGACTTGACTATTCTTTATCTTTCATGTTTAATCTCTTAATGTAGATGGTTGAGGTGAAAATTACGTGTAATGAGAATATTATTTATAAGTTGTTAATAACCAAAATAGTTCAAATTTTATGCTAAATTAACCTCTGTCAAATCGAATGACGTAAGTGGGCCTTGCTTGCGACCTCTGAAGAGGTCCAACCGAGCCAGTCTCGTTTGGGGTCTAGATGATTTGGTCTTGAATCTTTTACTCTTTGCTAAAATATTTGGTAATACTTTAAAAAAGTTAAAATATTTGTTTAAGACTCTTCAATGTTTTAGGGACTTACTTTGACTTGCTTCTTAATTTTGAGACTTGACTCTTAACCTCTTTGACATTGATTTTAACTTCCCTTGAATTGGATTATGGATTCAAGGATCATTATATCATGTTTATGGATGATTTCATGATGTTTTTTATGTACTTTAGAGTGTTCTAATTGACTAGGAATTATAGGTACATCGCATAGGAACTCTCACAGAAAGATAGTGGAAGAAAAGGTTTGGGGTCCTCCAGACGTGACATTGGCCGGCTAATAAGAGGAGAGTATGCCAGAGACAAAATGACAAATTCCTGGTCCTGAAGCGCTCCGAGCTGGGACATGACACGCCAAGGAGTCATATCGAGCTCCTGTCCCTGAAGTTTCTGGCAGGCGATGTGCCCCAGGGGTTGTCAGACGAGACCTCCGATTTTTTTTTTATTCATCTCTAATCCACCTAAACTTTCATGAATTTACCGAAAATGCTTAGGATCACTATATAGCTCATCACCTAATATAAGAGACCCAAAAACAGTCCATAAAAATAAATTCAATCTACTATAGATAAACTACAGTTCAACAACAAGAATTTCACATTTTTTGGTGAAGAACTTCCATGTTCATCATTCAATAAACTCTAACTTGATGAATTGAATAAAATTTGGGTATGGTCAAAAGGACCGAACGCATAATGTTCTCACATACCTCGATAGACATCACCCACGATGAAATCCATGAAACGATGTTGGAGTTCTTGGACAATTCTTGATCTTTCTCTTCTTTTCTCTTTTCTCCCCAACCCTAAGCATTCTTAATTTTTGTTAAACTGAATAGGGACTTAGTTTTTACCCCTAAATAACCTTAAAAAGTATTAGGAAATACTAGGATAAAAAGAAAAATTTGCCCTTACTGAATTCTGGATTGGACTTTCCTCGGTCCAAAAGCCCAACTTCCGAAAGACGTATCTCCCTCATACGACATCAGATTTGCGCAAACACGGCTTTGTTAGAAAGATATTCTCAATGGATTATCAACCATACAAGGAAATCATCTAAACATCTCCTAAGCTTGATGTTATATCCTTTTGAAAATTACCAAAACTCACTTTTGAAAGTTGGAAATTTTCCAGGTTTCCTTACTTATTACCAGAGACGAATATTATTGGTTTCTTATCTTATTCTTTGTAAATTCAATTTATGAGATGTTAGAAATTAGGCTCGCTGAACCACTCGAGCCTCCCTTTTGTCACTTCCATTGTCCTTCTACTTTGGTATTAAGCATCCTCAAGGTCTATAAGTGGCGATCTAGCACTGCATCACAGAACTACTTAGCGATCTGCCAACTGCTTATTTCTCTCACCGACTTGGTTTCTTCAATTAGGTCTTCCAACACTGGAACTTTAGGCCTTTAGATGTTCCACTCGGCAACATGTTGAGTGTTGTTCGCAATCCTCAGGCTCGCCAACTTTTATTTCTTAATCCTGTTTGTTCTTATATTTTGTTGTACATCCTTGCTTTTTTCCTCACATATTCTGAAAATTAGTATTTACATTAGTTTATTGAACAAAAAAAAAATTGAGGACACTAAATTTAGGGGTTGGGGGAAAATAAAGGGTGATCAAAAATACATTAGGCGAGTCATCGAGTGACTACGCGTGATTAGGCTTCTCTTAGAATTTTAAAGAACAAAACTCAACTAAATCATGATATTAAAAGTGATCAAGAGGGACTTTGGCGAAACGACAAGTGGTTCGACGAGTTCAACCTAGCTCGCCAAACTGCCCAACATTACATTTTTGTACCCCAACTCCCAAAATCAAACCCCTATACAACCGCTACAATAAAAACCACATACAAAGTTCAGATTCACGAACCCGTACAATCCCTGGCCACCAGGGTACTTCATAGACTTCCCCTTCCCTCGGTTTTAAGTAAAGCCATAATTGGTCATTTAATGACTTTTTCCCTTAAGAATGACGTCAAATGCCCCATAATTTGGTAAAAAAACGTCAATTAGCACAATATGGGTTACTCAGACATCACCCAACTATACCTAAAATTAGTTTAACACAAATCACAAGTTATTGATCAATTTAAAAGTATGAACTCGAGAAATCCAATATTAAACAACTAATGAAACATTATGAGAATACGAAAATCAACAAGCATACATTTCTTATTTCAGAGAGGCCCTGCACATATCAACACAATTTATAATGATGCATTTGAATTTATCGCTAATTACTAGTTTGAGGTTCAAAAAAACAACCTTTACGACACAATATGAATTTCTAATGCTAGGTGACAAAGAATTCCTTCTTCGAACATAAGATTAACAAGCAAAAAGAAATAAAATACAAAAATATAAAAAAACCTAAAGTGCGGGTGTGATTTTATGAAGTTTAAAGTGAGGGACTCTAAAAGGGTTGGACAGTTTAAACCTTTGGCGTTATAAAACCATCAATTCACAACCCTTTTGTAATATAAGTTTTCTTTGCTGAAACACTCGGCGAGACGCCGAGTGGTTAGATATCTTATCAAGTTGTACAGGAGTTCCAGTTAGTTTTGGGGTCCAAACGACGAATAAAGTGGGCTCGTTGACCTGTTCGGTAAATCACCGATTTGACTATGGATTAACCAAGTCTTACCGACTTTATCCTTGTAATTTCTAGAGTCCAAAATTGGTCCAAGTGGAGCTCACCGACTTCTTAAGCGATTCGCCAACTTGACTCTTGTCTCGCCAACCTGCCTTTTTCAAACACATTCTACACTTAAACCTGCACAATCAACAAACGTTATTTCACCAAAACAAATAAAAAAAATAAAAACATAGGTTTCCTCCAAAGAAGAACCTTATTTAAAGTCGTAGCACGACGGAAGTACCAAATCACACTTCATTCTTGGGGTTTGCCATAGTGTCATTAGGCAATTCTTGTTGTCTCGGGTTATGTTGCGAAGAAATCTGATCCATTTGGGTCTTTCACTTCTTGATCGATACGGAATGAGAGGTCATCACCTGGGTGAGAGTCGATGCATCTTCCATAATTTCCTTCCAAATTTTATCAGAACCTACAACCTTGTTGAGAACACGCAAGAGCATTTCTTGAGTCCTGCCACCCTCAAATTCTTTAGAATTTTGACTCTAGTTGGAGGAACATACATATCATTCTCCCCATCTCTTTCCTTCCAAGTGGTGTTACGATCCCTCAACTCTCTATCATGGTATATCCATCCCTCACCTCTTGTCCAACCTTTGTTATCACCCGATCATGGGTAGTTTGCACAATAACCAATACCTTTGTTGGTTAGGATGTTCACTTCATCATTATACAGTGCTTCCAACTTGGCCTCATTAGGGTTAAGTTACCTACCACCCACAACATTAACACTCCAACCATCAACACCCACGACATTTTCGGCTAAAGTGTCAAGTTGGGTCATCATCTTTGCAATATTTTTGTCCCTCTCGTGATATTTTCATTCCGTTCCTTTGCCAATTTAGAAGTAAGAGGGATATAGTGAACATTAACACCGGATGTCTATATAAAACAAAAAACACAAAGGGTAATCGTGGTCATTCTATCAAGTAGGTGGGTTTCTATCACATACGACTATTGCATTAAACCTTTTGGAGAAAGTTGATCAGTCACTCCCTTGTTTACTGAATCAAGTCTTCTGTAAAGTACTGCAGCAAAACGTTATCAGGAAATCCAAGAATTTGGCATTGCAACACGAACTTATTAAATCTTAGCAATGTTTCGTGCATAGGCTCACCCTCCAAACACTTGAAGCTTTGTATGTTGTCCCGAAGATTCATCATCTTTGAAGGGGAAAATAATTGCACTTCAAATGTGGTAATGAGCTCTTCCCACAAAATTATTGAATATCTTGGCAACTTATCCAACTACTTATACGCTCCTCTCATTAGAGAAAATGGGAACAACGTCTATCGGATCGACTCTTCGGATATGTTCTTAAAGGAGAATGGTCCACAAATATTAAAAAACTTCCTTCTATGCTTATGGGGATCCTCATGACCCAACCCACCAAACAAACCTTTCAATTGTAAGAGCTGCAATGTGGTAAAGAGATTTGATATTAATTAATACTACTTTAATATGTTTGAATTTATTTATGTATTAAATTTTTCTTGTATGGGTAAGATTAATATCAGTTTCTTCCCAACTGCATTCAAGCATTGCACCCCTTCAGTCTCCCTTTTAATAAGAAAAGTTATTTTGTGCATAAAGTTAGATATGAATTTTAATTTTTTCCTATATCTTTTGGTTTACATAAATATGATCAGAATAAATAAACAAACAAGAAGTTTCTCCTAATATATTTGAACCTGAGTTATTTTCTTGTTGACTATGAATGTCTCTCGTGAAAATAGGAATATGATTGACACTGAGAAATGATAAAAAATAGCAAGAAAGTGACTTGCAATGGAATTCATTGCTAACTGATATAATATCTGAGTCATTGAGAGTAAATCAATTTTTTTACCTATCCTTCATAAGTTATGAATTTATATCATAAATGTTGGATAGATGGTAATTATTGTGATGATTATTACTCATGTTTTGTTAAAGGGGGGGAAACATTGTAGGTTTAAAATTTCATGTGAATTTGATTGTGTTGAACTTTTGAGCTGCAGTCTTCTGGTTTTTTCTTAGTCCACATTGTTTGAGAATATAGGAATTTCATTTCACACGAACAATAGATTATGCATTGTTTGAAGATATAGATTCACCAATTTGTTAGATATCTGTTGAATGATATATCTGTACTTGAATACTACAAAATCTCCATCACTAGTATTATGGCAAAAATGTTTTGAAAAACATACATCTTCAATCGTTAGATAGAAATTAGTGTTTTGTATTTGAGGGTTTCGGGATTCAATACCTTTTTGGTTTACCGACCTGTCTGAAAATTGTAAAACTGATTCCGAAGAATTAAAACCTTCATCTGAATTCAAGGTTCATTCGGTTACGATTAGTAATTTAAAAACGTCATCGTTAACTATAAACACGTTGTTATAAATATTAACAAACCTTTAATGTTAGTATTCTAAATCCTAATGTTTGTCTAGTTATGAACAGAAAGGAAAAAAAGCAAGTAACATAAAATTATTGATTTTTTATGCCTGCAATGGGTGTTCTAGGAAAATTCTCAAAGAAGGCTTCTTGTTGCCAATGTGTATTTTGATGGTATACAACATTTGAAAGCATGGGAAAAATATGTGAAAATATTCACATACTTGAAAAAATTATCTTTCAGAACATTTTTAAAATGTGGCGGTTCTTTACTTGTGATAAAGACAAAATAAGACTTACTATCTAATTTAAATTTGAAAGTACAAGATATAAAATTTGATGACACTCTTTTATTATGTTAGACCCACAAAATTCTTGAACTGTATTTGATATTGTGGTCGTTGAGTCTCTCTTTACTAGTATATGATATGAATAGTATAAAACCACAAAAATATATTCCCTGTTCAAAGAATTGTATTTTTTGATGACAAAATCTCACTTAAAATATTGTAATTTTTCATGAAAAGATGTCTATTAAAATAATTTTTTTGTATAGACATGAAAATTGGTCAAAAGTGACCTGTTATATTTGTGTTGTAAAACAAACATTTGAGTCATATTGCCCTTATTGGACCAATGAGAATATGGTCATAGGTAATTCTATAAGAAATTGAATGTTACGAAAAGGTCCTTCTGAAAAGGTACTGTTATACTAATTTCACTGTGTCCATCTCTTTTGGCAGAGAATACATTCAGAATTTACTAGGAAGTATTTCCTTGTGAGACCGATGAAAATTTAACGCTTTGTATTCCAGGTAGTGAATCTTGGTTTGTCAAATGCACTATCAGAAAAGGAAATGTTAAAGTTTATTCTGGTTGGAAGGCACTCGTCCTAAAAGTAAGTTGAAAGTTTATGACGTTTGTGTATTTGAAAATATGGGCACTCAACTCTGGTAGGACGTGTACAATATTGTCGTGCACTGGGGTATCACTAACAATGAACGATATGTCGCAGAAGTGGCAAGTAGGTTTCTGATATAAAAGGAGGCTATCGAAGATGATAATTCTGTTCCCATTTTCCCTCAACCCAAAGTTATCCAAAACCAGAAGTTGAGACCAACCATACAAGGAGGTTCATAGGGCTCACTCAAAAACTAAATTATAAGTTGATTCTCTTTAAATATAAGTCTCGATTATAAAAATTTCTTGTACTATTATTTTCTTGATCCATTTATTAACGTTAATATTGGTTTTGAATTTTTTGTTAAAAGAACATGGTGCAGGCACGTGAGATTGAGCATTCCTGTAAGATTTTGGGCCATGTCGGTTGGGGACAGGCCAGGAAAAGAAAGAGACCATAAAGGAGGCAGTGGATGATGTTTCGACTGACATTCACACCAAAAGTATCAAGATGGAAAAGTCAAAAGAGGATGTAGCTTCGCCGTTTTTCACAAGAAAACTCAAAAGTATGTTTACTAACAAAATAACATTTTAGTAGTAATATATTGATTTTGAGTTTTTATTTGAAGAAAGCGGAGAAAGTAGCAAGAGGCACAAAGCAACGAACTGGGATGGTTTATGCCAAGAGAATGACAATACTGGACAAATAGACAACAATCGCATATCAAAGACCAAACACTTTAAAATTTAAGAATCCACTTGTTTTAACTTTTATGCAGCCATCATATGTCTCAAAACCATACAATCCGGTAAGCAACTTTAAGACTTACCTATACATTGATCTTTATTCAATCCATATGGATGCATAAACATATGCTCAATTTACTGTCTCCGTATCTTTTGGTAGCACATATGTATCTTATTTGCTTGGAAATATTTTGGAGACAAATGTGGCTATTTAGTGCTTCATGTTCATGGCAGGAGATCTTGGTCTGTCAAATATGACCTGGGGATATCAGAAGGGCCAAATCATTTGTTCTGGAACTGTCTCTGTATCTTTTGGTAGCACATATGTATCTTATTTGCTTGGAAATATTTTGGAGACAAATGCGGCTATTTAGTGCTTCATGTTCATGGCAGGAGATCTTGGTCTGTCAAATATGACCTGGGGATATCAGAAGGGCCAAATCATTTGTTCTGGAAAAAAAGTTTAAAATGGGTGATGTCTGTATATTTGAACTGACTAAGGGCACTCAACCCTTTTTAGATGTCACTATATTTCGTGCAGCTGAGAAGAAACCAACACATAAAACAGATTGAGGTATTTTTTATTTTAAAAACAAGATAATCAAAACTGAGAATTTAGTTCCATGTTTCTCACCAAATAGTTCAAGGGACCGTTTATTTCAATTTCAGAAAGGACAATGGACTGTATATCACTTTTGAATAGCAAATGCAAAATTCAGTACTGGATTGGAAGGAGTTTGATCTGGACAACAATGTAAAAGTTCGCGCTGGTAGACCCAAACTTCTGTTCAATGTCATGATAATTCCTTCTACTAAATGTGTTTAAGATTTCTTGATCACTTGTTCAGTTTCCTATATTTTGTTTAGCTACTGTATGTTGTGATAGTTCCTTTATGAGATAAATGTATATCTGGATCTCTATGCCTCTCTTTCTTATTTTAGTTGATGAATTGCCTGATTTACTGTGCAAGACTAAAGGAACATTCAACTCAGAAATATCATTCAAAATAGTTCTATCTATATTACTGTTCAATTTTGTTTACTAACCTAAAATAAAGAAGATGTATTTTTGTACTACTGGATTGATAATTCTATATTTCTTTCGTTAAGTTTTTTAATTTGATTGTTTTAAACCTTTTACCACTATTATTGCAATTGAAACTTAATATGATAATCGTAATGCCTTATCTTGGGATGCGGACAAAATAAATGAAATTAAAGTAATCTCTCGTCCTTAAGACATGAGAGCTGGAAGGTACATCCATTACGTACTTTTTCTTGGTGCCTTCTTGGTTTGGGACGAAACTAGACAAAAGAAAAACCTACTCACAAGGGCCAGGGGGAGTGTAGTATATGTTTTGATTTAGAAAATGATCATACACTACATATACCTTTTAAATAATTCACATCTATGAATAAACTCAAAAATATATATTGCTTAAAGTATATTTCAATATACTAAAATGATGATTTAAATAAGTTTCTAGAATCGCGTCAAGCGCGATAAATTTCACTAGTTAAATATTGTAAATAAGTAAGTGGTAATTCATAGGTTAGGTGAATGAGTCTTAAATAGAAGTCTAAAATAAAGAAAAATAAAAAAAACAATCTGCTTACCATTCCAAGACAAAGCAACAGTAGTCGTCACAGGCAACATGTGAGCGAGATATAATAGAATCCTTGTGAGACAAGCATTGCATTGTCCTCGTGAATCACAACCCTATATATAATTAACAAGTACTTAAAAAATTCCTCAACTACCGTTATCATGGTAAACTTTTCTCCTAACAACCCTATGTTCATTCAAATTATTACTTCTTCAGAAGAATTATGCTGTCTCGTAAGTACTTTCTTTAAAATCAATCTTGGTTTGCTCACAGTTTCCCAATTTTATTTTATTGTAATTGTAATTTTAGTCCTTGTTAATTATTGAGTTAGTCCATGAATAATTATGTTTTATGAAACTAAATTCAAATTTCTTTTGCACACAGAGGATTCCGGTAATATTTGACAAAAGACATTGCAAAAACATGTTTAACCCCGTGTTTCTTGAGGCTCCCCATGTAAAAGTATGGGAGGTTGAAGTGGAAAATTCTCAAGAACAAATTTGGCTAGCCAATGTATGGGATGATTTCTATGTCTATTACTTAATAAGCGTCAGTAGCTTATTACTATTCACATACAACCCGCGTTCTCACTTTGTTGTTGCTATGTATGATCAGAGTACAACAGAAATAGAATATCCAATAGATCAAGAGATTGAATCAGATGAAGAAGAGGAAGATATTTCAGTCCTCCAAGCTAATACTAATGTAATCGAGGAAGATACTACAGTTAACCTCAAGATGATGCTAATGTAATTGATCAAGGTAAGTAAACGTCTTAACTTGTTTATAAGCTATTAAGGTGAATCAATTTAGTAGTAATATATACATTGCATTTGGATATCTATTCAGAAACGTACAAGGAAGGACATTAGTATATTGGTGGAATAACTTTTTTATTTTACACTTGTTGTCTTAAATATTCCATAACATTGCTTAAGGATGTATATCGTACTGTGTGTTATAACTTATATAAGTTGGGGCAATAAGAGTGGAATGATAATAGGAAAGTGGAACAGTGTCGCAAATATTAATAGCAGTAAACACAGTTGGGGAACTTAAATGGTGACAGTCCATATTTTAAAATGGTTTGTAAAAAAGGCAACTGCTACTTGTATGGTAAAGTTTAAATTTGTAACATATTGCGTTTTCCAATTCGCTAGATTTTGCAGATACTAGTTATTTTTTCCGAAATCTAATGAACATTTTTGTTTGGAGAATATGTTTATTAGACTATTCGTTGAAATTCTCCCCAAAGAACGACATAATCAACATGAAGAAGGTGAGGTTGTTCATGACGGAGGATGAATGTGTTGTGTAATAGAGTATAGAATAGGATAGGAAGTATGGTGCTTCATAAATAGGAGGATGGACTACATTTTTGAAAATATAACAAGATTGCTAACGGTAACCGTCGATCATTTATTCGGGACATAATTGCAATGTTTCTGGCATGTTCAAAAGAATCCCAAACCCTTGCTTGCAATAAATTACTAAATTCTTTTGCATTGCATTCTAACTATTTAGTTTGCAATAGATTAATAGGCTACGTCAAATGTTCTCTTTGTTTGCTTTAAAAAGATAGATAAACCTGCACTTATTTGCTAGGGTATCTAAATTTCAGATAGGTTTCTGCATAAATTGTCTTCTTATAATTGCAATATAATGTACCTCACATCGGCTCTCGTAAGGTTTTATTTGCTTAACGTTAGGAATGTTAATCTGGTTCGTTTTGGCTTATATATGTTAAAATCATTTTTTTCTAACCGCATTATATATACAAAGGAATTACGATGTTCAATTTTTGGGTGAATAGTTATAAGTCACATTGGCAAAAAGAGAGAAAATCTCTGAGTACTTACTTTAATATCGCCTTCGCCTTAAATATTATCGCGTTCGCTTCTCGAGACCAAATCCCTGTAGCCACTATATAAGGAGGATTATAATGAATCCAGGATTGAGGGACCAGAAATGAGAGAAAAAGTCGTGCAAAACATACTAATGCTCCCAATCCTTGTCATGAAATCAAACCGTAATAAGAAAAAGGCCCCACAAACTGTAAAAAATAGGCTCAGGGATGAACCACCTCAAGACTTAATAAGGATGAAACACATACAGATAAGAACGACTACGATGAATGCTAAAGACTAAAATTATTAATTATTATCCAAACGCAGAAAAAAGAAGAATCTATAAGCAGGGTACTCCATTAACTGGCCAAAAGAATCACCGTCTCAACACGATTATGTTTGCATAGAGTACTGAAACTACAGTCAAATCGCACACTAGAGACGCTGGAACTTTTAAAATCCTGGGCAGCTACTCCTCAGTGGGGCAAGAGCCAAGGGCCTGTGCGCATCTCATATTCAACTCACTACTAATATAGGCAAATTATGAAGAGACAAACTTGCGGCGAATCAACAAGAAGGACCTTTGATTCATCAACATATACATTTTATATGTCCAAATCAGAGATATTCAAATTTAGTTTCCTCAAAGCCAGAGAAAACTTCAACTTTACCTCTTTCAATAATTTCACCTTTCTTCTCATTTAGAAAGGCTACACTGGGCCACTGGCCCTTGTAAATCAATCGGTGTTTCTTTGATTTGTAGTCCAAGGAAAAAATGTGTTCGCTTAACATGCTCATTTTAAACTCAAGATCAGCACACAATGGTCATATTTCCTATTTACATTAGTGGTTGAAAAAAAATAAAGGCAACAAATACTAATTAAAAAAGGAGAAATAAAATTACAGCACCAAGACTCCATACCTGATTTGCTATTCTCGATTGATCCAGATAGTTGAGAATTACGGTAACATGTTAAATTAAGTGAGAATAACAAGGTTTGAGGTTTTTTGTTATATCTCATAAGATTTATTTGGATGTACTAATCATCAAGACGAATTCATAATGAAATAATGAGTAAAAATTCAAAAAATATGGATATAAAAGATAGTGAATAATAATTTTTCTAGACCCTAGAGATGTGTTACATCAGCTTGGCCTATACTAGCTATATAATTAATGTAGTTTTTTTCCCGTATTTAGGTTTTAAGTGAAGATAAATTTTCGTCTCCCACATATTCCTAATGTGTTGATTATTTATAATTTAAATCTTTTGACTCATAGTTTAATAGTAGCGTGCTTGTTTAATCCAAGAATATATATCTAATCAAGTGAAATATTCGAAGCACCATTGTCCGACATTCCAACCATAAGTATTCCTTAAAGGGGGTCATTTAAGATTGGATCACACTAGTAAATTCAAGTGACGTGTTGGCAAGTGCAAACTACACCGAGATGTCATTTATAGAACCATGAGAACTCAAAGTGTCCTGCATGATATTCAGTTAATTTGAGCAGAAATTTTCTAAAGTTGAAATTTGAAAGTTGAGTTTCTGAGTTGTCCATATTATCAAATTTGAATTTATGTTTAGACATTCATTTTACTTGGAAATAAACTGAATTTTTGTGAGTGAAAGTAAAAATTCTCTCAAAAAGAACCAAATTTTGAAACTCGGAAATTTTTCAAAGAATGATTTTCAAATTTTAAACCAAAGTTTATGGTCAATTAGTAAATTTGATTTCTTCACTGAATTTATTAGGGAAAAATCTTAACTCTACCTCTTTTGTCTCTTTAATCATGACCGCATAATTAGATTTTCAGTAAAATTTTATTTTGTGCCTAAACATAGTGTAGTTGTATATTGGCGTCTTGTAAGTGCTTTAATTCTATCTCTTTTTTTTTATTTCTCTTTCTTATCTTGAATTCACCGATTGATTCCAAACTCTATGCTAGTGCAACTCTACTTTCCTTCCTTGTTAATTGTGGATTTAAATCAAACGATTAGTAGTCTTATTCAATTAGAATTTCTCAAAATCCAATATAATTACAAGACAAATTAAATTTCATTCCCTTGGAAAAAATATTCGTTTTCACGACCAAGGCTAGACATAATTTTGAGCGTGAATTAATCGAGGTTCTCACAAGTTGGATATATACAAAAATCTCATGTCTCTCTTTGTTACCCCGTAAAAATTGAATCTTTGAACTTTCATTGGTAGAGGCTAGACAATGAGGCACAAAATGTGCAAGATCTACACCTCATTCTTTCAATCAATGTGGGTCGAATAAAAATATTGTGTCCATTCCCAAGTGCCAAGTGTGTAGTCGGCCCTCTTTCTTCATTTCGTCTTTATTGTCAAAGGCTCATATAGGCCATAAAAAAACAACTCATGTAATTAAGGAGGACAAGCAGAGAATGATATTCCAGTTGGCTTTCAGCCTAATGGAATTGAGTTAGAAAAGTAAAACATCTTATCAAATTTATTAGAGATGAACATAATAAAAATTTTCATCTCTTTTTGTTAGAATTTAGTAGTAATACAAGTAATAACTCCATTTTTAATTCCAGGTAAAAATTTTACTCATTTAAAATTATGAGATTATATCAAATACATTGTTGAAATAAGTGGGATTTAAACATTAATGTCATAATATTTAGATAGAAACAAGGCCTTTTAAACATCTTGATCTAATATTAAATAAAAATGGTTCATTATTTTAACCAATTGTTTATTAAATTTCAACTAAATCAAAATTATTGAACAAAAAGGGCATCTATTCAGAAAAAAGAGATATTACACTACTTCGGCCTAACTCAACCTCAAAAGCTAGTTAATGAGGGAAGGATTGCCCAAGTCCATATAAGGAGACCACTAGTCCATTCTTCAACCAATGAATCCCCCCCTTACGTCCATGCCTAATTGACGCGCAAACCAGGAGCCCAAACGATGATGAACCTAACTCTGATACCATGTATGTCACGACCCGAGTCACACCCTAGAAATGATCGACACTCAAGAACCATTGTTGTTCTCAAACAGAACCCTCATCATGGCTAACTAAAAGCGGAAGACTAACTTAAACATGGAAAAACTTAAAAACTGAATAAAATTTCATAAAACTTAAATACAAACTTTAACTCAAAACAAAACTCTGAATAATAAATATATTCAACTCGCCCCAAAATAGGCTACTTATATCTTTAAAACATTTAATAATCAATAATACAGACTTCTCAACTATACTAACTATCTATGAATCCTCTAAATGATAAAGGTGGAAGTCGGTACAAGACCCACGACATCCTAAAAGTTGATATAACTGAAAGGTAAATGAAATCCTCTGGAAGCAATGAGGCTCATCATAGCTAACTTGAACTTAAAGATGCATCAGCGAAACTCCTGGTGATGATCCTTAATACATGTGTCTGCATCTTCAGAAGATGCACACCAAATGGCTTGGAATGTACGAGCATGTAAGGAGAATTCTAAAGCATAACATAAGCTTGAACTTGATAAAATGGAAACATACTTACCTTTTTTAAAATTTACTCAACTCAAGGAATACTCAAGGATACTCGAACTACTCAAACTTACTCAACCTAGAAGTGCTCAAGGATACTCAACTCAAAGATTAGATACTCAACTCAAAGATATGATATTCGACTCTGGGTACTCAACTGTGGATACTCAACTCAATAAAACAAAAATACGCATGCAATATATACAAAGCTTTATAAAACATTAAAATCAATTTAATCTTTAAAAATGCAATAACAAACTCAACTTTACTTATATAATAAAGTAATATAATTTTTGTGGGAGATTTTCTAACCAACAACCATCACTATAAGCTCAAGTTACGGTACAACATTTTAACTCATATGTCAAGAACCGTCCTATACCTTGACATCGGTATAGAACCTGAACTACTAAGTGGATCCACTAGTCTATTGTGAAAAGGATTAATCTAAAAAGTATTTTCTTCTAATTGTGGCTATATGTTTTTATGGAGACGTGAGTAATCTGAACTCATGCTCGTCCCAAATTCGGTTCTCAAGACTAGTCTCAAAATATACTAGCTCTTATGTTTTAAAAACATACTTCTTCTATGATTTGAGATTAGTGCTCAAAAACTTATCTCAAAGACTATCTTGGAAATCTCAGTTTCCCTTCTTTCTTCAATTAGAAAGTTGTTACTCTTTTCTGAAAACTAGCTCAAAGGCTCTTTGAGAATCTCATATTACGCTCTTATTTAAATGTGAAAACATTATAAATCTCTTTGGGAATACTTAGTCCCCATCTACTTTTTAAGAAATGAAGTTCAACATTACTGTTTACTCTTTACTCAACTCAAAACTCAAGTCTTAAAACAATGATAAAACATTTGTAAAAGACTTCTTAAAGTTCATGCCAAATTATGGACAAGAACACTCAACACAAGGTTTTCAATAACCATACATAGGACTCAATAGTTGGAACTTCAGAACTTTGGACTCAATACTTGGAACTCCAGAACTTCAATAATACTACTTATTTCAAGAATGCTGGAACCAGAGGGTTTATGCAGAATGATGAGCATGAACAACTCCACTCAAAGACTCGAAGGTACTCCTCGTCTCAAGACTGCTCGACTTATAGGATTCACGAGGAATTATGGGCATGAACTACTCAACTCAAAGACTTCATGGGTAGCATGTACTAGTCCCCTGATTAGGAATATAATCTCAAATGGGTTAGAAATGGAATACTCAAGACTTAGAACTTGAAGATACTAGTCCTCTAAAGGTACTCAACTGATGGAGTTCATGTAGAAGTTATGAGCATGAACGATTCGACTCAAGTGCCAAAACATCAATAAGTAAACCATGTATACGACTCTTCTCATTCTCATACACACTTTCTCAAAACATAGATCAAATCAATAGTTGATCTCCAAGGATTCACCCCACTTGAACTCGAAGACTTTCTTGAGCTCTTTTCTCAACTCTCTCTCTATGTGAATTATGAATTCAAGAATTTGGTTCATGATATGAATGATCTAGATGATAGTTTACACTCATGAATACATACTCTATGCTCTTATACTCACTTGCTCGAGTATTGAAACAAGTTACTAGAAGTTGTAGAAGACTCCTCAAACGCACATTTTTAGAACTTTCAAAAGAATTCTCAAAACATAACATTCAGCTATAACTTGAATTTGTATTATGAAATCAAGGTTATTATCATGTTAGAAATGATTTTTTTTTTGTTTAGAAGTATCTTAGATTAGTTAGAATCGTAAAGGAGTGGAGGTGCACTTTAAACGAACTCAAACGGAGTAGCCGAAGACAAACTAGATGGGGCAAGCGACCCTGGCTCTATGGGTGGTGCATTGAGCCAGCACCTAGAGTTAAGAGGATGGTTTGGGGTGCTCTGGGTGGCGCTTCACGCTAAGCCCCAACCCAGAAAACTGGACGAAATTCTTTGCTCGTTTCTCACCCTAATCACCTAGAATCAAACGGTTTCTTCCCCAATAACTTGGATTCGATTACTTAACTTAATTACACTCTAATATAATTAAAAAAACACTGAAATTACTCAATTTTATCTCAATAAATCATCAAAACCTCAACACAACTATATTTAGAATTAACTTCAAGAACACCTATCAAGAACTCATCAAGAACTCTTTTTTTTCAATTTCAAGAATGACATTTCGCTGAAATAACATGATTGACGTGTGGGTGAACTAATCCAAAACTATGGAAGATTGCGTACTTCTTAGGAATCAAACCTATGGCAAATATCCACGACATCAAGCAAGAATCTCGACGAACGCTTGATCCTCTCCTCTTTTCTCTACTTTTCTTTTCTTGAACTCTCAACTCAAACCCTAGGCATACATTAGGATTATAAAATTGAACCTTATAATATTAGACCCTTAAAACCTTACTAAAAATGAATTAAATCTGATTGGATAAGGAAAATACAAAAATACGTCTTACTATTTTCGACTAAATTTCCTAAACTAGAAAACCTAACTTCAAAGAATCGTATTCCACTTATCCAAACTCGAAACATAGCAAACTCGGTGGAATTGGAAAGATAATTAAAAGTTATTTCCTAAGGTATCTTGTAGCACACCTAAATAATTCTATTCTAACAGTTATGATTGTTTGAAGTTGACCTAAAACTCATACTTAAGCATAACTTTGGAAAATTTTAGATTTCTCTCTTTCTAGTTTAGTTCTTTTCAGAACTCAAGGTGTTATATCTAGTGACCTGAACTTACAACTAAAGAAATTTTAGATTCCTTATCAAAAACTTACTCACTATGAAGGATGGTTCAAGTCTTAGATCAAAAAAATTTTGGGTATTACAATGTAAAGATATGAAACCTATACCTAACTCAACCCCAACAAAAGTATCTCATAAACGAAAGATTTCATAGTTCATGTAAGGAATCCACCACCGGTCCATTTCCCAATCAATGTGGGACTTTTACACACTCTATCAGTGTATTCAATTGCAAATAGGTTTCAGGCTTTATTGTATTTTGTTAAAACTATTGTACAAGAATGATAAAAATACTACAAATTCAAAACAAAACTTGCTTGGCTTAGATGCCGTAAGACATTTATTGAAAGATATTTTGGTGTCCTCTCCCATGAGCAATCAAAATAATAAATAACAAACTCTATCATTGGGATTACCTAGCCACAAAAAGTAGCATTCAAGAATGTTGTTCTTCTCTTCTTGATTGGTGATTTCAACTTTTTTTGATGAATGTCGACAAGTGTTTTTTCAAGGAAAAGTATTTCTGGGAGTGAATATCTTTTCAAACAAAAGAAACTCAAATTATCGTACAAAAATGTTGCAAGAAAAACTTTTAATTAAATAATATTTGTTATAGGTTCATGAATTGAAAAGAAAAAACTTAACTTCCAAAAATCAATAACGTAGAATTTTAATGTCTTGCAAAACATCTATAACGTAGAATTAAAACAAAATGAATGTCAACTCACATTCATGAATTTTGTTATTTCAAAACTATTAACGGAGTAATTTGTTTCAAAATTAATTTGAACACTAACTCTAACAAAACCCCACTTTTTTCAAGATTATTATTTTATCTTTGAAAAATCCAAAGAAAATTTAGACATTAATGTAGCAACATGCATTAATAATGATATCTTTTGGACATAACTATTAGCTAGTGAAAGCTTTCGAAATTATTGACTACTTAGTGAACAAATGTTGAATTAAGTGGTTCATTGAATGAAGTCAGAAGAATACTCCATGTATATCACTATGTCATGTGTATTGAATCCTTTTAACCAAGTGTTTTAAGATTTCACTACTAAAATACAGTGAATACCGACCTAAAAATTACATTTTCGATCTCCGTAGGTCAGTATTGTTAAAAAGATTAAAAAATTACAAAAACTTTAGAAAACCGACTATAACTAGTCGATTTTTATACAAAATAAAGACGGATAAATATCCGACCTCAAGAGGTCGGTATTTTTTGTGAAAAAAATAAATTACAATAAAAACCAAGCTCTTGATGTCGGTGTTAAAAAAAATGAATAACCATATTTTATTTTTTCTCAATTAAATAAAAATTCAAAATTTAGAAATATTTTGATTTAATATTATTTAAATCATCTTCCGCAGGACGAATTTGTGCAAAATAAAAATCAAAAGATATTATAATACCGACATCCGGAAGTCGGTAAAATTAAATAGCATAGAGTTATATTAATTTTTATTAAAATATTAATATAATGACTTCCATAAAATTAATAATTTAATGTTTTTAATTGACTTTAAATAAATCGTCTTCCGGATGACGGTTTCATATAAATTAATATAAAATACCAACCTCATGAGGTTGTTATTTTTATTTCATCCAAATACCGACCTTATGATGTCGGCATTTTTACTTCATCCAAATACCGACATCATGCATTCGGTAGTTCTACTTCATCCAAATACCGACCTCATGAGGTTGGTATTTTTATTTCATCGAAATACCGACCTCATGATGTCGGTATTTTTTTTCATCAAAATCCGACCCCGTGAGGAAATTTTTTTTGTGTACAATAAAAAAATATTATATTTTCGACTTTTCAGACTTTGTAAATTAATCTGATGCGATTAAATTAGTTTTATTGTAAATATCTATACCGGCTTTCAAACATTTAATATTTTCAATTAACTTTTAATTAAATAATCCATTCTCCAGATGATGGTTTTATATAAATTAAAAAATAAATATATACATACCCGACCTCTCGATGTCATTATAAATTTTAATTACTATTATTACTTTTTATTATCTTAACAGTTAATGTTTTACCGACGTAAGGATATCGTTATTTTTTATTATCAAAACTACTTTTAATAAAAGCGAAATCCGAGGTTCGGTTGGGTTAAATTATTGTCTATTAATCATAATTTTGCTATTAGCATAATAGTAAATTTCATTTGAAACTGCAATTAATTGTTCAAAAGTGTACCAATTTGTATACTTTTATAAATACGAAGTTTAAACTTCGGTAATACATTAGAATATAATTATACTTATATTTCTTGGACTGTACAAAATCTATCAGTCTGTCGTCTAATCATGACTTTTAATGTACATGTTATGATTAAACGTGAGACTACATATATTCCTTCGAGTATGAACAACAGATACTATTATTTATACTTTCGATCTTGATGTATGTCAAGTGGCAGTGTGCACTTCCTATTAAATGATGACATGTAAAGAATTTCATCTAGAGTAGAAAACATTAATTAATTATATATAAATACATTATCAATTAAGAAATATCGATGATCAATTAAAGAGATTTATATATTAGATTTGAAACAATAAACTTTATTGATAGATAAAATTAAATTTTTAGAGGTGTATATTTAAATTATAGAATTAAACTTGATCCAGTAAATTAAATTTATTAAATTAAATTTCTATTGCTTTTATTTTATATAAAAGCGATATTTGAAGATCAATTTGTTTAAAATGTTCCTATAAATCATAATTTTGCTTGCATAATACTAAATTTTTCATTTTACACTTACAATTAATTGTTTAAAAAAGTGTTACAATTTGGTATACTTTTAATTATAAAATAAAAAGTTAGAATTCATGGAATAAATAGAAAAATGTCTATAATTCATATTTATTGTATGAAACTACGTTTTTATGAATTAAGAGATGATTATACTTATATTCTAGAGTAATGTACAAATTCTATGAATCAGCAGCAACAGCCGACAGCGACATAGCTGGCGCCATCATCTTCTCCGTCTCCGACGATGCCAGCAGCAGCCGCGAACAGCTGCTGCAAAGAGCAAGCGGCAGCCGCACAAAAAAATAACACGCAGAAGCTACGAAGAAATCTTCTCCATCTTCGGTACCCCTTTCTTCTTTTCCAGCGAGGACGAACAACAAATTCCAACAAATACTTCGAAGCTTCTGAGCTTGTTAAACGGATCTTGGCAGATCCGTCCAGGTAAGTTTTAATTAATTTATGGATATTCCAACTCTTTGCTATTAATGAGTTTGATTAGTTTGAGAATTCGAACATCCTACAGTATGTCATGATATATTCACTGTCTTGTAAAATTTGATGTTTAGGAAACATATCTAGCCTGAAATTCTCTAATCAAACTTAATAGTGAACTGGTGGGTTTCTCCCGTTGTTTTTATGCTAAAATTTACCGTTGGTTGTTTAACAGGTTCATTGAGTTTCGTTTTGCTCTGCCATAATCATGGATTTGTTAATTTTCAATAGTTGTTCTCTCATGATCCTAAATAGTTTATATTCAATCCAAGATGGGGGTTTTATTGCTGGAGTAATTTTGTTTTCATTCACATTTAATTTGGTATTGTTGATTGTTTTATACTAACGAAAATTTAAATAGGGTGGTAATTAGATAATAATATAATCTGGTTTAGTTGGTGAATATAGATAATTAGCAATTCAGTTAAAACTAAAACTAATGGACTAAAAATTTCTTAAGTTTCCTCTTCACATAATATTAATATATAAGGTGTTTAATTGGTGAATATGTTGTGGAATTAAGTTAAAACTAAACTAATTAGACTTTAAAAAAATGTCCGGGTCTTCCAATCCATTAAAAAATATATAATATCATTTAGTTTGGTGATTGTATTGGTGAATTAAGTTAAAACTGAGCTAATTATTCTTAGAAGTTGTTAATTTCTTTCTTCAAATATGTAACTTATAATGTTGTTTGAGTTGGTGAATATAGTGTTTTGGAAATTAAGCAAAACTAACTAATTAGACTTAAATAGTTGGTACTTCTTCAAAATTGTGGTTTTAGTTGGTGATATATGTTGGAATTAAGTAAAAACTAAACTAATTACACTTAAAAATTGTTTAAGTTCTTTCAAATAAGTTTAAAATATATAATGGTTTAGTTGGGTGAATAAGTGTTTTGGGGAATTAAGTTAAACTAAACAATTAGGACTTAAAAGTTTGTTAGATTCTATTCTTCAAATAGTTATAAATATATAATGTGGTTTGTTGGTGAATATAGTGTTGGAATTAATAAAACCTACAACTAGTTAGACATAATAAGTTTTTAACACTCTTCCATAGTTAAAATATGTAGCATGATTTAGTTGGTGATATAGTGTTGGCATTAATTTAAAACTAAATTCATTTGACTTAAAAAATTGTTAAGTTCTTCAAAAAGTTAAAATATATAATGTGGTTTAGTTAGTGAATATAGTGTTGGAATTAAAATTAACTAAACTAATTAGACTTAAAAAGTCGTTAAACTTATTAGACTTAAAAAGTTGTTAAGTTCTTCAAATAAGTTAAATTATATATTGTTGTTTAGTGGTGAATATATAGTTTGAATTAAGTTAAAACTAAACTAATTATACTTAAAAGTTTGTTAAGCTCTTCAAATAAGTTAGATATATAATGTGGTTTAAGATGTGAACATAATGTTGGATATTGAGTTAACTAGAACTATTAAATTCTTTCATAATGTTAAAATATATAATGTGGTTTAAGTTTGGTGAGGTAATAGGTGTTGGAAACTTTTAGTTAAAACTAAACTAAGAGACTTAAAAAGTTGTTAAGGTTGTGTTAATAGGTTAAATATATAAGGTTATTTCGTGATGAATTTAATTTTGAAATTAAGTTAAAACTAAATTAATTAACTTAAAAATTTGGTAAGTTCTCTTTCAAAAAAGTAAAATATAGAATTGTGGTTTAGTTGGTGAATATAGTGTTTGGAATTAAACTTGAAAAACTAACTAATTATACCTAGAAAGTTTGGTAATTGTTTTTAATTTGTTAAAATAGATAATGTTCTATTAGTTTGTGAATATAATGCTTGTATTAAGTTAAAATCTAAATTATTAGACCTTAAAAAGTTTGGTAGTTCTTCAAATAATGTGGTTTAGTTGGGGGGTGATATATTGTTGGAATTAAATGTAAATTAACTATTTAACTTATATAATTGTTAATCTTCAAATAAGTTAAAAATATATAATTTGGTTTTAGTTTAGTGAATATATTGTAGAATTAAGTTAAAACTAAACTAATTGGAGTTAAAAAAAGTTTTAAGATCTCAATAAGTCAAATACAGGGGGGGAAGTAAAGAAGAAGTAGGGACAGAGGCCGCGGGAAGGAGGTCGAGAGAGCGTTAAGAGGAGATGGGAAGGAACCTAAAGAGGGGAGCGGCAAGAAGAAAGACGAAGGCGAAGAGCGGGAGAAGGACGCGAAAGAACTGAAAAGAATGCGCAAGAGTATAATATGGTTTTTGTTGCTGAATATAGAAGAGTACAATCCCTAGAAGAAGCAAATGGATTTAGGAACGTGCTTAAAAAGAGCATATGTATGAACTCTATTCAAGCGTAATATCTTTTTTTTTCTTTTCCTTGTAATCATTACATTCTTATTCGTCGAGTTCTTGTTTTAAAATTAATATGAATCGGTTTTATACGAAATCTTCGGAATATCGTAGTACTCTACCTATAAGATCCATGAAAGAAATCATTTACACAAGAAAAAAGTGATTGAATCGTTTGGTCAAACAAAGTGCACAATGAACCATTAGAGGTTCATCTACGACTATCCCTGAAAGACATTATCAACAGAAGCACTTTGGAATGTGGTCATCATCCCTATAGTTCGATGGCGGGATAAAGTAGATAGTATCTTCAATTGAGGGTAGCTAGAGTTTGTCGACGCGGAGACAACAAAGAGGGGCGCTCCCCCGCTCTCCGCCTTCTCTCTCCTCTCGTTTTGTTTTCTCCCCTGTCACGCACGTACACTAGAGATCTTCGAACGCTTCATGCCCAACTACTTTCTTTTTTGCCTCACGAAATATTCTTCTCCCTGTCCTTTCCATCAATGCAATAGGACTCTGAATCACGAGGGTTATGAGAAATGATAAGTCTGATAGGAGAATTCCAGGTTTTGATGAAGAGTGTAGTTGTATCGCTTTGTCAGTTTATCTTCTATATTTTTGGATTTGTTTGATCGTATTTTATTTTTATTTGAAGTTGGATGAATTTTATTTTGAATAGTTAACGTATATGTTTAAAATATTGTATTCTTTTGGTTTGGATGAAGTTTATTTTAAAATAATTACAGTTTGAAATTATTTGGGTTGGATGAAGTTTATTTTGAAATCGATTATTTGGAATTCTTTGGGTTGTTTTGATATAAATATGCAGGTGGGATACTAAAATTACAGCTCACTCAATAACCGCTATTTTTTGTTTGCAGAAATCCAACCTCTAGAGATGAAATCTCAAAAATAAGAAATAAAAATATCGACCTCCGAAGGTTGAAATCTCAAAAATAAAAAACTTAAAATACCGACATCCCGAGGTCGGAATCTAAAAAATAAAAAAAATACCGACTTTTGGAGGTTGGAATTTAAAAAATAAGAAATAAAAATACTGACCTCCGGAGGTCGGAATCTCAAAAATAAGAAATAAAAATACCGACCTTTGGAGGTCAGAATCTAAAAAACATGAAATAAAAATACTGACCTCCGGAGGTTAGAATCTAAAAAATATAAAATAAAAAATACTGACTTCCGGTGATCGCAATCTCAAAAATAAGAAATAAATACCGACCTCTATAGGTCGAAATCTTAAAATTGAGAAAAAATAAAATTAAAAAATATCGACATTCGGAGGTCGGTATTAAAAAAATTGAGAATTAATGTTCTGACCTCCGTAAAATGAAAATAAATAAATAATAAATAAATAAATATATAAAAGTGACCTTAGGAAGTCGGAAAAATAAAACAATGAATTTTACCGACTTAAATTGAAATTGACCTCGAGAGGTCAGTATATACCGACTTCAAGTGGTCGGAATTAAATATCGACCAAGCGTTTTCCAACGTAAGCTGGGAAGTCACTTCTTGGCTGCTATTTCAGAGAATACCGACCTTTAGAGGTCAGTATATTAGGTCGATAATGGTTTTTAGTAGTGTTGCCTGTTAAAATATTATTGATGCAGCCTCCACTTCTCACTTAGTGGTGTGAATTCACCAAGAGTAACTTTGCATATCCCGATCAAATAGTCTATGAACTTCATTAAGAGAAATTAATCTCATCCTCCTTTACAGCAAAGTATTGGTAAATCAATCAAAAATGTTCCTACACACTCCAATAGATATCAATTTATAGTGTTATTAAGAGAATATAATATTATCCTTCTCTTCATTAGGAATATCAAAAGAATTTATCAAGAGTTTTCATATTAACCCAACCGAGATAGGTCTTATAAATTTATTATGATAAAAGAATCTCAATCATGCAAATCTACTTGTTTAATTTTGTTTGAAAATGGGAATTTTATTGATGTGCTTCTCAATTGTAACTTTACTCTTTTTTTCCCTTTGAACCTAAGATACATCATTAGATAGGGTTACCATAAAGTACAATTAATTTACAACATGATTTATTCCGATTCCATTACATGTTTCCACCATTAACTCTTTGCCTAACCCTTTAGACAAAGAACTTGCTAAATTAAATCTGGACTTCACGTATATTGAAGCGACATCACGCCTTCCTCCACTAATATCCTCACATTATTCGATATGAGGCGAACTTGTCTCGACTTGCCATTGTAGCAATCACTTGAAGCCCAAAACATAGAAGCTTTATTATTACAAAAGAGAGTTAAAGGGTGTACTAACTTACTCCATTAAGGAATATCTATCAGTATAGATCACAACCAATCAACTTCTTCTCGAGCAGAAGACATAGCTATAAATTCTGACTCCATGATTCGAGTGAGTAATGCATTCCTGCTTATTTAATTTCCAAGAGATAGTTGCTCCAGCCAAAGTGAAAATCCATGCAATAATAGGTTTAAAGTCATTTGAATCGAAATTCAAAGTAGCATCGCTATAGCTTTCAAGAACAACTGGAAATGTAGATTAATGTAGGCCAACATTAATCGAACCATTCAGGTATCTTAAAACACAAATTAAGGCATTTTAATGTTTAACTCCGGGATTATTGGTAAACTTGCTCAAAGTTCCCACAGTGTAACCAATATCCGTCGTGGTACAATGCATGGAATACATAAGACTCCCAACAATATGAGAATAAGTCAGCTGATCAAGAACAACACTAGAGTTTCGTGTTAATTTGATGCTAGGATCAAATGGTGTAGGAGTAGGTTTGTTGTCAAAGTGACCAAACCTCTTTACAACTTTCTCAATATAACTTAATTGAGTAAGAGTCGAACTATTCATTGATCTCATGATTTACATACCTAAAATAGCATTAGCTTCTCCAAGATCTTTCATTTCAAATTGAGAAGCCTGAAAATATTTTTTTCTTTGACAATTGTAACAGCAGATTTATTTTGAAGTTTACTAAATATGTTAATATCACCACCATTGATAGAGTATACATTAGAAATCATTACTCTTCTAAATTTCTCATTGCATTATTTTGGAGCTTGTTTTAATCCATAAAGAGATTTAAGAATCTTACAAACTTTGTGTTCTTAACCACGAACCACAAATCCTTCTGGTTGTTTCATGTATTCCTCTTCATCTATATCTCCATTCAGAAATGCAGTCTTCACATCAATTTGATGTATTACCAGACTATGAATTGCGGCTAAACCAATCAAGAGTGGAATAGAAATCATCCGACCTACAGGTGCAAAGATATCAAAATAATTTATATCATTCAATTGAGTAAAAAGTTTTGCTACAAGAGAGTTTTGTACTTATCTAAGGTACCATCAGATTTCAATTTCTTTCCAGAGATCCATCTACAACCAATAGACTTACATCAAAGAGGGAGGTCTGATAAAATCCATGTATTTTTTGATATAATGGAGTGCATTTCATCATCAATAGCTTCACGCCATAAAGGGGCATCAAGTGAAGTCATTGCTTCAGCATAATATTCAAGATCCTTTTAAACTAAATAGACTTGAAAACTAGGCCCAAAGTCTCTTGGTTTGGTCAATCTTGCACTACGTCTTGGTTGAATTTCTTCCACAGGATCGACTATTTTTCATTCAAGACAAGATATAGAGAACTTGTATCTTGTTGAAAATATTCTTTTTTCTTAGGAAATATATGCTCAAAAAGTTATCATGCAATGGTTCGATAATTGTATGAGGGATTGGAGTCTCAAGATTCAAAAATTTATAAGCCATAGTGATTTATTAATAACCAATAAATACACAATCTACTAATTTATACCCAATCTTAGTCAAATTTTGATATGGTAATCTAACATGAGCCAAACAACCCCATACTTTAAAATAATTTATATTTGGTTTTTGATTTTTCCAAATTTCATATGGATTTTATTCAAAGGAATTCGATTTAAAATATAACATGCAAAAAATAAGGCTTCGGTCCACAAATTTCTAGTGATACCAGTTCCATAAAGCATAGAGTTAACAATTTCGATGAAAGTTCTATTATTTGTTTCTGCTACATTATTTTGTTGTGGTGTAAAATATATAGTCAATTGTTTCTCAATGATTTTTTTCACAAAATTCAATAAAATCTGATTTTAAATATTATCTGTCAGTCAGATCTAATTGATTTAATTTTCAAACTCAATTTATTTTCAACTTCTACTTTATATGTTTTGAAAGTCTCAAATGCCTCATCTTTGTTTTTAATGGAAATACATACGTATACCTTGAGTAATCGTCAATGAAAGTGATAAAATATCTCTTTCCATGATGTGATAAACAATCCATCTCATGAATATCAGTGTGGATCAACTCTAAAAGTGTGGATATTCTTTCAACAGAATTTAAAGGTTTGTTTGATATTTTACATTTAGCACAAGTAATACACTTAACAACATGATCCTTTCCACATTCTTTAATTAATTCATTTTTCACCATAAATTGAATGGATCTAAAATTCACATGACCAAGACAGTCATGCCATAAATCTAAAGACTCCACAATTTAAGCAGAAATATTTTCATTTTCTATATTGAGTTTAAACATTCCATTTGTAGCATAACTTTATCCAACAAACATGCCATCTTTAGATAAAATAAATTTATCTGCCTAAAAATATATTTTAAAATCATGCTTCAAATTAAGCGTACCTGACACCAGGTTCTTTTGAATATCAGGAACATGCATGTCACGAACCAAAAATAGAGGTGATAGCACTCGTCTTATCCTACCAAGACAAGTCATCCTAAAACTCGACCATTACAATAAAGTGCAAAAAATACATAATTTACTCAAAAATACCCCCAAAATTTGGTTGTCACGTGTAAAAGCCTCAGAAATATTTCAATTGATTCAGAGAAGAAAAAAATAAGCCTCAAATGACATTGTTTCTCGTATTAAAAAAAATCATAAATAGGAGTATAAGGTCTGCTGAGATAACAAGGAGCTACCTCACAATTCTTCACAAGAAGCCTCGGACAAGGGGAACAAAAATATCACAAAGGTCCGGGCTTGTAACCTATAAAAAATGTAGTAGCAAGGGGTGAGTACCAAACCACACAGTATCCAGGAAGTAAACTTCTAAACACAAGCTAAGGGGATAAAATACGGATATTCCTTAAACACTAACCAAACCTCCAAAACTACAACCTGCATAAAAATTAGCCCAACCTTACAGTTCACAATTTTCATAACATCTAACTCTTCAAAATAATTTTAACAAATTACACATCCTTAACAACAACTTAATATTCAATTCACAAACTTTTACAAAAAGATACTCACAATATCAACAACATACAAGATCAAGTTCGTCAAATAGAGGTTCTCAAATATCAAGTATTTCCCAACCACCAATAAAACAATATTATCATTAATGATGAGAATGTCAGGGAAGGCAAATGCAATAATGACATCATAACGTGATAATGCCTCAAATACCACTTTCTCTCCTCAACCGTAATACATGATACCCTCGAAATACATCGAGAGTTCATGACCCATGGTGGACTCGCGAGGTCCCCATATACCGACACTGAACGATCTCCACGTGTTTGTGTGGGGATCCTCAAAAGCACTATCATAAATCAAACAAATTTTTGCATGAACGATCTCCACATGCCCAATAATCATAAACTCGAATCTCAACGCGGACGATATCTACGTGTTAAGAGACAATTACTCATACCCAGTCCATCTCAATGCATGTGCCCAATATGGTCTAAATAAAGGGATGAGGAACTCTCAATAAATAAATGTTCGCTATGACATATAATGCCCCTTAATTATCACATTATACTTGTTCAGTAAAGAAACACAATCACACAGAATACTCAAAAATCAACAATATTAGTTATGTCCATTGCTTTTGCAATTCCTCGGATTTCAAATCCACTCTATAGTAATAGACGCTTCACATATAACATTGGTAACGCGTATCATTCTCTCCAACGCATCAGATTCAACGAAATAATCACATAGTCTTTTATTAACCTACCCCTTTTTATCCTTAAAACTTATTCAATGTAGACAAACACCCTGGCAAAAATCCCATTACTCGCAAACACATACCACAAGGACATATACGCATTCCATAGACTTAACAAGAAGTTTAGAATGCCCTGCCTCAAATAGTCGACCAATCACTTCGGGACTTGATTCTCCCCTTTCATTGAAGTTCCAATTCAAAACAATCTATTCAAATAAATGTCCCTATAAGATGTTCAAAACTACACCACCAATTACACGATGGTCCTAGGGCCGACCCAAAAAACGCCATCGACTCTATACGGCCACCAATGCTATCCTAATCTTGATACTGACTTATATGTCAACTCTTTAAGGTTATTTTCAAAATTACCAACCTAGATTTAGTTCCAATCTCTAAATAACATAATGTCTATCTTAATATAGCAAAAGTTAATCATAATGTGAAAAATATAAAAAGAAATTCACACCAAAGTTTGAGGACGTAAACAATTAAATTAAATTACAGGAACCCTAAATTGATCCCTCAAAATTCATACGCATGACTATTGGATTTAATCTTGATAATATACATATTTTCCTAATGATATTGCAGTCAGCACGCCACCCAAATACATAAGATTGAGCCTAATTAATTTGCCTCTTCATGCTGCACACAAACCTACATATATGGCTTAATTACATACTTTTTGATTTTTTTTTTTTAAAAAAATTTCAAACCACTTTTCCCATTTCTCTTAACTCCACAGTAACATAATAAATTTAATTATATGGTTGTAAATTAATTTATAACAATACTTTGTTACCCTGAAAAGTTTGAGATCCTTTCCTAGTTGAGAGCTCGTCAGACGGGAGGTCGTCGACTGTCCAGTAGTTGTAAATGTTCTCCGACGGTTTTCTTTCCCAAAATAACTAGGTCTAAGTGACATAATGTTAACTTAAATTTAATTAAATATATGTATTCAATCCATTAACCATCAACTCTTATTACTCCGATTATACTTAAATTAAGAAAATTTATTACAAAAATAAACCACTTTTTCCATTTTAAAATTTATGGATAGGAATCATTTATGAAAAAAAAGACTAGTTTTGAAATGACTCAACGGGTCATCACATTATCCCCACTAAAAATCATGGTCGTCCTCGAACATAAGGAGAAGAAGGAAGGAAAAAAAAAAAAAAAAAAAATAAAACCACCAACCAATGTTACCAAAATCTACATTAGACCTATCAATCAGTCGGTGTTCATCTCTCTAAGTGAGCTCCTTCTTAAGACCATTCCATCAAGACTAACAACTAAGAAATGAACCTTCGAATCAAACTTGGAAGATAAAAAATTAAGAGTGATTATCAATCCAAGACTAACATATGAACCATAACACAACCATCATGACAAATGTTTTCTCACATAACCAACTTAATATTCTGAGTTGATATCGACTACAAATCAAGAATTGGAAGTTGAACAACCCCCACAACGCAGAATCACAAACCATAAGAATTTCTATCACAATTTCCTTTTCACGACACAATTTTTTTCATGAGCTTAAGTTACCCAGTGAACCTCACATTCAACCACACAAAGCTAAAACATGATATCGATGTTGATATAAATCTTATGTCTATCAAACAAATGTAATTTATTTTATGGCGGCACTCCAATACATTCTCATAAGCAAAGTTGTGTGTGTAAAACTACTCGTATACATCAACTATTCCAACCAACACTAATTACTCCATAACTAAAATGACCAAGTCTGGTAAAAAAATCCTACCTTATCAAGAGGACAAAAGAGGATCGTTACATCCGATCCACCACTAGGAATTTACCCATATATGTAGAAACACACAAAAGCATATGCAGCGAATCGAACTTTAAACCATGTCTGAAACGAAGTAGGTGGTCACCCAAAAAACACAAAACCAAGGTTGAGTAACGTAAGATGATCTTTCCATAGTGAACATATCAAATAAATATATTTATATGACTCCATATCTCAATTTTTAGCACCCACAATCAACTAGCTTGATCTCATTACACACATACTCGATTTATCAAATCTCATATACTTCTTGCACAACTCTATTCAAGTCAACACTCTTAATATCAACAAATATCATAACCACACCATCCATTTACCTTACTTTCAAACCATCACTAGTATCAAAGTCTTCTTAGCAAATACATTTAAGTATTGAAAATTGAACTATGACTCTTTCCTCTCTCTCTCTCTCTCCTCTCTAATCGCTCTCCTCTCTCTTCTCTCTCTATATATATATATATAGATATTATATATATATATTATATATATCTAACACTATTTGAATCACATCAGGTCAACTTCATGTAGTCTTTCACACATACAATATTTCAACTACATTTCAAACCTCACATAACCTTAACGCTAAAAATCAGAGAAATCCCTAGTCACTCCAATAATCCTATACTATAAGCACATAATCTCCACTCACCATTAATACCTATTTTAACACATCATGACAACTTATATTGTCCCATCAACAATGTAGTTTTCGTCTCTTCAAAATTATCATTATCCTTATAAAACTATAAGTCCACACTGTTTAACATCCATAAGTTACCCATCATATTTCGAACAATCTAACTGGACATAACTATATAGAATCTTCCACACACATATTATTGTAACCCATCAAACTAATCCTTATTAGCGTCGATGATTAAATCCTAGTAAGTCTATACCGAACCAATTCACATCCATTCAAATTTGAGATTAAAAGTAGAAATGCATACAATATTCAACTTCAAAACTTGGGTCTAAATTACCTCTCTTAAATTCTTTCCATGACGCAAATTTCAAATATCTTGAACTCTTTAATATACCAAATTCTTGTTTCCTTCACTAACTTGCTTACCAATCTTATGCTTTTGACCAACAACCCATGTCATGTCTCCTTATACTCTAAACTAATACTTCAACTAAACATTTCCTTAGGGTTTTTTTCAAAAAAAAAATTACTCAAATTATGCATAAGTCCTTCAAAAAGCTCAATAATCAATATGATCAATAATTTCTTACCTTAGTTTTTCATACCTTGTCAAAATATACCACCATGAATGTAAATTTACAATGAAAAATTTGAATTGTGAATCCAACTGTCACCTAATTCCTTTATCAGCGTTAGCTCACACCTTGATTTTTTTATGAGTTTATGTATCATAGCTTATTATAGATTGCCTCTCTAGTGACCTTATAATATCCATCGCTAAAATTCAACTGTAGTCATTATCAAACTCAAAAATACAATGAAACTTGTCATCACTCTCGAGATGAATGTGTACACTCTTTTCTCAAATTTTATCTAATAGTCTTTAAGATATATGAATGTCATATACCGTTATCACCTTATCTAGAGCAAACCAGATGAAACCACAAGTCTCTGAACTTAATTCCCGAAATTCCATTGAAGATACATCTCTAACCCTTGCAATCAAAGTAAATATCCTAGTTCTCTTCTCGCTCTAAAAGTTAAATTACATACCACTAATTCTTTCCATTATAGCTCTAGCTCCTTTCAATTCTATTCGAGTGGTGTCCCAACATCTCATACAAATTTACATTAAAATCACAACACTTACAAAATAGTAGCAAACCACAACCTTAGATAATCAAAAGTTATCATTACCATACACAATCCTTTTAACCAACAAACCTTATCATATAGTATTCCAAACATAATTTATTATAAACCTTACTACCATCATGCTTAGTTAGACCTTGTCATCAACAAAAATTAAACCTCTCCATCAACATGACTTCCCAAACCTAGCTATGCCAACCATCTAAGGGACTCACTAAATTTATACACACCTTCTTACTAAAATTATAAATTACTATCACACAAGTATACTCGTTGGGACTTCGTTTAACTATAAATTGGTCATCCTAATATCAGTCCACTTCCATGGAGCTTACAATGAAATTATCACTCATTTGAAATTCTCAAGATACAATTTATAACCTAAACACTTTAATGTTGTACCAAAGATCCACCACTAATAGCTTCCTTACTAAAGCATCCATAGTAACAAACTAATTAGTTTCTTAAATATGAATATAACATAAAAATCTAATTATGTGAGCATGTGATGCAATTAATAACTCCTTAAGTAGTAAGTATTCACTTTTAGAGTTCAACACATCTATTTCCATACACAATTAGTATCACACGATGAAAGTCAGTTAGATTCCATCACTAGAACACATCATACCTACTGAAAAGATTGTACTCAATAGCCTATACATCTTTAAGTAAGTAACATACACTATCAAATTCGTTAAGTCTCTTATCCAAGCGATATGCATTCTTTTGTAAATCAGGTCATAGCAAGAGTAACACAATCCATAACTCTAACCAAGTAAGAATTGGTACGATTGTAATAGTCATATCATAACCCTATTTGGTATACACTCAATCTATTAAACCACAAAAGAGATTCTGACCTCCATTGGTTCAACATCATTCTTATCATGGCAACGTTTTTTACTATATTTTCTCATGTTACATTGCTCATTAACTTGACATCATACTAATCAATACACTTTCCATTGTCGAACCACTCAAGATATTGCGTATATAATAGGTAACTAACCTTAAAAGGATCACATGTTCATGAAATCCCTTAACCACTGTTCAACCTCATCATTCGAATCTCTTCAATATGCATTATAAAATCATCACTCTACTCAACTCTTTCAAAGTACTGAACATTCTTAATCTAAACACACATTCTTTTCATAAGTATATTACTTCCACCTTATTACCGGATTTAACATCCAAAACATACATGACACCACTGATCACATAAGGAAGTATGCATGAGTCATCACATAAGTGAGAAAATGAAATGAAGCGATGTCAATCAAACAGAACCAAAGACGCACGATAGAGATCCAAGAATTGAATATTTTTCCTAAAAGTCATTATAGCCTCTCGGAGATAGGTATAGACGTCATAGGGTCCTCGAGACTCTACTTATACTCGACTTGTACACACGTAAGACCTATGAATCCAGGGGCTCTGATACGATTTTGTCACGATCCAAAAATGGACGTGATGACACTCGTCTTATCCCACCAAGATAAGTCAGCCTAAAACTCGACCATTACAATAAGATGCAAAAATTTCATAATTTACTAAAAAATATCCCCGAATTTTGGTTATCACGTGTACAAGCCTCTAAAGTATTACAATTGATTCAAAGAATAAAAAAATAAGTCTCAAATGACAGTGTTTCTCGCTTTAAAAAAGATCATAAATAGGAGTAGAAGGTCCGTTGAGATAACAAGCAGGTACCTCACAATTCTCCAAAAAAAGCCTTGGACAAGGGGAACAGAAATATCACAAAGGTCCGGGCTAGTAACCTAAGAATGAATTTGTAGATGAGTATCAAATCACACGGTATCCATAAAGTAAACTTCTAAACACAAGCTAAGAGGATAAAATACGGGTACTCCTTACACACCAACCAAACCTCCAAAACAACAACCTTCATAAAAATTAGCCCAACCTAACAATTCACAATTTTAATAGCATCCAACTCTTCAAAATCATTTTAACAAATTACACATCCTTAAAAACAACTCAATATTCAATAATCACAAACTTTCACAAAAAGGCACTCAAAATATCCAGCAACACACATATCAAGGTCGTACAATCGAGGTAACCAAATATAAGTACTTCCCAACTACCAATAAACACATAACACTCAAGAATGAAGGATTGCCATGGCATTCAATGCAATATGACCCATTAAGTGTATGCCTCAGATACCATTTTCACTCCTCAAAACGATAATAACATGATACTCCTCGGAATACATCGAGATTTCATGACCCATGGGGGACTGGCCGAGGTTTCATGTGCCCGACACGGACGATCTCCACATATAATGTGCGGATGATCTAACTCACTATCATTAATCAAACAAATTTAGCACGGACGATCTCCACGTGTCCAAATAATCATAACTCGATCTCAACATGGACAATCTTCGCGTGTTATAACTTGACTCATACCCAGTCTCATGTCAATGTATGTGTACAATATGACATCCAATAAAGGAGTTGATGCAACATCTCAATAAATAAAATGTTGCTATGACATATAATCACCTCAATTATCACAATTATACGGGTTCAGTAAAGAACACATCCACACATAATAAATCAAATCAATAATATTAGTTAATGTCCATATGTTTTGGCATTCTTGGATTACAATCCGAATTCTATGGTAATAGATCTTCCCATTATAACATCGGTACTCGTACCATTTTCAACACATCACATACAAACAAATAATCACATTGTCTTTTATTACCCATTTTTATAATTAAACATAATCAAGGTAGAAAATCCAACCCTTCCAAATCCCATTACTTCCAAACACATACCACAAGGAAATACACACATTCCATACATTTAGGAAGAGTTTAGAAATCCACTTGTCTCAGATTATCAAACAATCACTCCAAGACTTTAGTCTTCCCCTTTCATTGAAGTTCCAATTCAGAGCAATCTATTCAAATAGATGTCCATAATAAGATTTAAAAAATAACAAGACCCATATCACTAAGGTCTAGCCTAGACCCAAAACGTTACATCGAATCTATAATCAAGATATCCTAATATTGATACTAACTAATATGTCAACTCTTTGAGGCTATTTCCCAAATTCCCAACCTAGGATTTAGTTCCAATCTCCAAATAACAAGCAAATTTGGATTGTCTATCTTAATATATCAAAAACTTACATCCATAATGGTGATAACTAGCAAAAGAAATTCAAATCAAAGTTAGTGGACGAAACATAGTAAAGCTAAATCACATGAACTCTAAAATCAATCCTCAAAATTTCCTATACGCATGACTACTGGATTTATCTTATAATATAACATATTCCCTAATGACATTGCAATCATCATGCCACCCAACTACATAAAAGTTGAGCCTAATAAATTTGACTCTTCATGGTACACACAAACCCGCATATAATACTTAATACATAATATTAATTTTCTTCTTTTTATTTTCTTCTAAATTTCAAAACCACTTTTCCTATTTTCTCTTTCCACTCCAACATTAAAATAATAGGGGATAATGCACAACTACTCCCTCAACCTATAGCCAAAATCTCAGACAAACACTTATACTATACTAATGTCCTATTACCCCCTGAACTTATTTTATTAATAATTTTCTACCCCTTTTCGGCCTACGTGGCACTATCTTGTGGGCCCAATGCTAGTTGACATTTTTTTCAGTCTAGTGCCACATAGGCGAAAAAGTAGAAAATTACTTATAAACTAAGTTCAAGGGAGTAATTCGGACTTTCGTACTAGCATATATAAAAAATAAATAAGCACAACGGATCCGCCCCTCCCCCCTCCATCGCCTCGCCATCCCCCACCCCTCCTCACCCCTCGTAACCGCCCCCTCCGTCTCCCTCTCCCCCAGACCAATCACCGGTGGCCTCCGCTCGCCCCCGGCCTCCATCCGTGCTCACCTTCCCCCCCCCCCCCCCCAATGTGCCAGCCCCCTCCTCTCCCCTCCACCTTCGTCTCTTGTCTTTCTTGCAACCCTTTTATCGGTTCCTTTTCATTTTTCCCCCATAATCCTTATAATTATCTGTCTGCACATTCTTTCTAGCATACTTTGTTACCTCAAAAGTCTGAGATCTTTCCCTATTTGATGTGCTCGTGTAGAAGAGAGGTTGCCGCCTGTTTCGTAGTTTTTAATTTTTTCTGTTTTTTTTCTTTCTTTTTCCAAAATAAATAAATATGTTCTAAAGTTACATATGGTATTACCTTAATCATTATATATGGATTCCTCTATTTAACCATCCAAACTAAATTAATTACTTAACTAGCCTTAATTAAGAACAATTTTGGTTCTAAACAAATCCCAACAATTTTTCATTTAAATTACGGAAAAGGATCTTTTATTGAAAAAATACTAATTCTGAAAATGAACTTTAACCGGGTCCATTACAAGCATTACGTCGACAAATGTACATCTTTCAGAAGTGAATTTATTTCAGTTCGATAGTTCCTTTTTCGACAACCTTAGCAAAAGATGAGTTTCCCATATGGAAAACGTTATCACCCCCCACTAACTCATTCGTCGTGAAAGAATTTCGGTTACTTGATATATGACGAATTGCACCAGTGTCGATCCACCATTCTACTTGATCTTCTCCTACAAATGCTTTTGTGACCATTGCCACCATTTCATTTTTTGTATAGTTATTTGCCTTTTCTTTCTTCTTTTGAGCTTTAAGAATTTTACAATCACGTGCATAGTGGCCAATTTTTGTGAAAATTATAACATTCATTTGATTTAGAATTAGCATTATTACACTTAATATTTTTACTTTTCTTTGCCTTCAAAAAATTATTATTTTCAGGTTCCTTCTTGATCTTTTCTTCAATAACACGATATTTAATGATGGGTTCCTTCAAGAGATTATTGTCACAGTATTGAGTCTCTTGTTCAATTTACAAGTGTTGCAACAATTGTTCAAGAGTCAAATATTCCTTCTTGTGTAATAGTTTTGTCTTGTACTCCTTCCAAGATGGAGGATGTTTTGAGACAATAAAAACAATATGAAAGTTTTCATCAAGAGCAATTCAGATATTAGAAATTTAATTGATATAAGGGCAAATTCTTGTAATTTTTCAGTGATTTATTGTCATCAACCTTTTGACCTCCATATAATTTGAAACCAAGAAATTTCTTTGAACTGAATGTTTTGCTAACTGAATAGCTTTAAGAGTTATCCCCAGATTCTCCTTCACAAATGCACTAATATAATATGATCATAATAATATGGGACATTCCTTCAAGAATATTACTTCAGCATAAGTAACATCATCTTGTATGACAATTTGTTCTTTAATAAAGTAGTCTCTTTGTGCTACCTCAGAACCAGGAGCGTTTTTTAGGATAAGGTTTTCTTAAGAAACATTATGTGTCAACTTTAATCGTCTTAAAAGAATTCCATCTTACACTCCAGCGAGGAAAGTATTCCATCAAATATTAAAAATTAGGATTAGGCAAAGGTGGAATATGTTCGTTATAGAGTGGATGTCATTAGAGACACTACTGCAAAACTGTTACACAAAATGAACAAGAATGATAAAAATACAATTAATTCAAAACAATACTTGCTTGGCTTAAAGGCACGTTAATACATTTCTTGAAGATAGTTGGAGTCTCTCCCACAAGCAATTGAAATATTAAATAACAACTATCATCGGGATTCAACTAATCCACAAAACAAGTAGCATTCAAGAATGTTGTTCTTTTATTCTTGAATTGGTGATTTCACCTTTTGATTAATGTCTCACAAGTGTTTTTCAAAGGAAGAGTAGTTTTTGAGTGCATATCTTTTCAAACAAAAAAAAACTCAATTTATAGTACAGCAGTTTTGCAATAAAATTTTTAATTAAATAATATTTTTAATAGGTTTATGAATTGAAAATAAAAGAACAGAACGCTCCACACACCACACACAGACACTGGAGAATTTTAAAACTGTCTCGCAAAACATCTATAACGTAGAACTAAAATAAAATGAATGTTACAACTCACATTCATAAATTTTGTTATTTCAAAACTATTAACTGATTAATTTGTTTCAAAATTAATTGAAACACTAACTCTTACATATTTTTGATAAATAATTGTTTGTAATCCCTATGAATCTTGAAAGAAAATGATTTTTCACGCCTCAAAGCCATAATTTCTTGATTGTTTTTTTCTAACTCAAATTATTACGTGATGAATCTTTAGTTTTATATGATAATGCATCCTTCAAATTAACAAACCATAGACATAGTGACATTTGTGTTTGAATGGACTCAAACTTCTGTTTAATGTCATCATATTTCCGTATGCTGAATGAATATAATATCATTTCACTTGTTAAATACTCTAAACTCTTATGTATATTTTGTTAAGCTACTTTGTTTTAGTTCCTTTTTTTTAAAGGGAAGGAAACAATGTGTATATGGATCTCTATTTTAGAAAGAGTTGAGCATGTTCTATTCTAGTCAATATATAAGATATATGTCAATGAATAATCTTAATTGGAATCACGATACTAATTTCAATCAAAACATCATTAGGTGGGGAAAATATAGGTTTCTTGTCTAAGTCATGTTGATCAAAAAATGAATCTATAGTTTCTAGTCCACTAGTTGATTTCGATAAAATCGAATCAATTTGATATAGCAATATCGAGCCGTGCTTAATTAAAACCCCAAAAACAATTGTCATAAAAACTGATTTACGCAAGAAAATGCTGCACTTTCTATCTTTATCAACAGGTCACATTCTACTTTATAAAGAAGATCCAATGGTGTACTACTAGATGGGATAATTCTGTGTTTCTTTAGTAAGTTTTTTAAATGATGTTTAAACTATCGTGGGATCCGGTACAAAATCGATGAATGAAAACGAAAGAAATCTCTGTGTTTAGACATAGAAATACCTTTGAATGGGGTATCCACATTACATATAATTTTCTTAGTGCCTCCTTGGTTCGGACGACGCTTAGGCAAAAGAAAAGCATCTCCAAGGGCCAAGGGAGTAGACCAAAATAAGAGGGAGCCAAACCAACAAAGGCCTTATCTCATTCATTTTCTTCTTTTTGATCACATTTTTTTAATCACAATTTTCAGGATAAAGGCTACACAATTGTAATTTTTGAAATATGAAGTTTATGTTTCAATATGTATTTAACTTTTAAAAAATCAAACTTTTGTGAGTGAAAGTGAAACTTCTCCAAAAAAAGGGTTGAAGCTTGAAAAAATTTTAAAGACAGATTTTCATAATCTGGTCAAACACTACTCCTTTTGCCTTGTACATTACACACTCCTCGTGAGTCTGCTACACACATCACGTGACTCAGATATAAAACAGTCCTCGTGAGTCAGTCACACGCATCAGGTGAGTCAGATTGAAGACAATCCCTGTGAGACACACATTGCAGTGTCCTCGTAATTCGTGCATCAAAGTCCTATAAAAAAATTCCTAAACACTTCCCCATCCATTGGTCAACTGCAGTCATGGTAAACAAGTTCCATAACTCTTCCTTTAAGAACTCTTCTCCCAACAACCCTAAGTTAATCCAAATCATTACTTCCTCAGACGAATTATGTTGTCTGGTAAGTACTTTCATAATACTACCGAATTCTTTTTTTTTACTCATAGGAGCTCCGCACCTTGTCTCTCATCATCCCAATCTTGTTTGCTCACAGACCCGATATTTTTCTTAGTGCAAGTGTAATTTCAATCGTTGTTAACTGTTGACTTAGATCCAACAATTACAATACTTTTATATTGGTCTAATTGAATGAGAATTTCTCAAAATGATGATGTAATAAGGCAAATTCATTTCCACGATAAAAAACATTGCTTTCACGCCCAAGGATATATAGACATTTGGAGGATTCAACATTTGATAAACAAAATATATAGATGTGTTAATAGGAGGTACCACGTACATGTAAAAGTAATCAGTCACAAGTTATATATATGTATAACTTAAATAATTTTCCCTTATTCAACAAAAGGAGCTAGCTAATGAGGTAAGAAATTCGCAGGACCTACAACTCATTCTAACAGGCGTGTACATAATGCCAATTTTGCAGCTGCTACTGTATGTTCGATTCAAGATATATTTTAAACAAATTATGTATGTCTGCTTTTGTTCGTATGAAACTGAATTCATATATATTTTGCACATAGAGGATACTAATAAAATTTCCAAAAGACATTGCAAGAACATGTTCAACCCAATGTTTCTTGAGACTCCTCATGGGAAAGCATGGGAGGTTTAAGTGGAAAATACTCAAGGCCAAATTTGGTTAGGAAAAGGATGGAATTATTTATGTGGCTATTACTCAATAAGCGTCAGGAGCTTATTAGTCTTCACATATAGCCTGCCTTATCACTTTGGTGTCTCTATATATGATCAGAGTACAACAGAAATTGAATACCCAATAGATCAAGAGATTAAATCAAATGAAGAAAAGGAAGATATTCCAGTCCTCCAAACTAATGCTAATGTAATCGAGGAAGAAGAGAAAGATATTCCAGTTAATGTACAAGCTAATTCAAATGTAATCGAGGAAGATATTTCAGTTAACCTTCAAGATAATGATAATGTAATCATGGAAGATATTCCATTTAACCTTCAAGATAATGCTAAAGTAATCGTGGAAGATATTCCAGTAACCTCAACGATAGTCTAAGTAATCGAGGAAGAAAGAAGAATTATCCATTTCACCTCAAGCTAATGCACTACTAAAAAAAGGACCACAAAGAGACCTAAAATGGAGACCTCACAAAAATAGGTCATATAATAAGAACTCATGAGGTCGCTATTTAAATTAATCTTTTAATTTTTTGTAATGTGAGAGACCGGTGAGGTCAATTTAATGCTAATATTTTTGTACAAAAACTGATTTAAAAATTTTAAATTTTAATTCTAATTCTCATAAAATTGAAATTGGAGACCTCGTTGAGGTCTCTTTTTTTTTAAATATTCAATTAAATTCCATTATTATTTTTAATTTAACAAGTAGAGACCTCATGAGTCTACGTGTTTTAATTTAAATAAAATTAAGTTAATTGAATATTTAAAAACTTAGAGACTCATGAGGTCTCTTAGAGCAAAACCAAAAACCTAGCCAAATAAAATAACTCCTTTCTCCCTATCTAATTTTTTTACCGACGCGACTCTCTCTCTTTCCCTCGCTCGCGCCTCTCTATCTTTCTCCCTCGTCGCGCCTACTCTCTGCGTGCGATCGTCGCGCGCGCGCCTCTCTTCTCGTCGATCGTCGCCTCTCTCCGTTTCGTGCGACCGCCCTCTTGCCGCTCTACTCTTCTCTCTTAAGAAGCAGCTAGTCATTAAGCTCAATAAGGTATTTTCCTAAGTCCACTCATTTTTTTGGTTACGGTTTTGTTTCCTTTTTTTTTTCTTTGTCCTATTGCTACATTTGGGGTTTTCTCTGGAAACGCATTGAATTGCATATGACATAGATGAAGCCTTTAATTTGTAATTTTGGGTTTTGGAGAGATCGTTGGAGGTTTATTTGAATTAATGAGTGCTGAATGGGGGACCCCTCGCTGGTGGTTGGAATAAACGAATTTGAGGTTCTGAGGGTGTGTCGTTGTCGTCATTTTAAATGTAGCATTTTGGCGTGAGCATTTGACCTGAATTAATGGATAATAGGGTTCTGAATTCTGATGGTTGGGTGGGGTGGAATTTGTGGGTTAGTTAGAAGTGTGATAATGTGATAGAATATCATAGACAAGAAAGGGAAAAAAGGATTCCACTTGAGGGTTTATAATGATTTGTTATGGGGCCATAAGTTATGTGAGATACTTGAATATTGGGGAGATCGAATTCAATGCTTAAAGAGGGATCTATACGCCATGAGAGAAAAGAGGATACGAGACAACGATTGTTTATTACATTTTATAGGTATTTCTCTCACTGACCGCTAAGTGTCGCAAGCAAAACTGTTATTAAATTAAATACTCCAAAGATAACAAGACATGCATCCAAACTTCACATTTAAATCCATTTGTGTCCAAGTTTGGTATAGTTTGCCGACACAAAATGCAAATATCTTCGGCATAATTAAACCTATATGTTCACGTGATGAATTAGGACTTTTTATTTGTATTACAATGTATATTTAATTGAGATGATCGTTATAAAATCTCGTAAGTTTCAAATTCTATCCATATTATATTGTTTAAGCATAAGTACCAACACTAGTTGATCACTATTGATGACAAAATGTGAATTTCTTTGAAAATTCAATTTGTGTCCACTCTAGTGTTGACACTTAGCTTTAAATTTTAGATATAATTATTTGTTAACATAATACCAACACTAGTTGATCATATTGATGACAAAATTGATTTTCCTTTGAAAATCAATTTTGTGTTGTCTGTCCATTAGTGTTGACAACATTAGCTTAAATTTTAGAGTATTAATTATTGTTAAGCATTAAGTTACCACACTAGTGATCATATTGATGACAAAGTGATTTCTGTTGAAAATCAATTTGTTGTCCATTAGTAGTTGACACTTAGCTTTAAATTTAGATTTATTATTTGGTAAGCATAAGTACCAACACTAGTTGATCCTATTGATGACAAAAATTGATTTTCTTTTGAAATAAATTGGTGTCCGTCTAGTGTGGACACTTAGCTTTAAGTTTGTAAACGAATCGTCTAGGTTAAGTTAAACTCACTAATTCAAACTTAGAAATTGTTTAAGTTAGTAATAATTAAACTTGTTATATCGTATAAAATTTATTTAACAACTAGACTATTTAAACGTAGGAAAATTTGGGTAATAAGTTAAATGTAAACTATTGTGTAGTGCTTGAAAATTTAATTATATCTGATGTAGAGGATCGTAGTTGGATGTGATATATGACTAATTTTGGTCGAAGGGGCTAAGACCTGAATTTGTAGAAGTGTCATTGGTTTGTTGGAGTATTGCAAAAGAACATTAGATCCTTTTCAACGTAGTGGTATGATTATTTTTTAAGTGTCCTTATAATGTCAATGTTTGAATTAGGAAAAAAACCAGATGCTGGTGAGCTTCATATCTATCGAAATGGGTTTAAAAAGAATACACTGTGTGTGACTAGTCATGGAGAAATTGATAATAACTTGATGTATTCCAACATTATGTTTCCTGGTGAATGAAAGTAGTAGCAATGTGAAAATTCTAATGCACAAAATTATAGAATTGAGACATGGCTTCAAGATGCTTTTTTTGGTGTGCATTCTGATTTGATTTGTAAATCAAGGTGAAGAAGCTCCTAAGTGTATTATTATAGATTGAATTCTATTTGTTTAACTTGTAAATGTGAAAACTTTGTATACCGTTTCAATCCAGATGATGATGTGGGGATCATTATCTCAGACAATCACAAGAACTCTATAGAGATGCTTATTCCTACATGGCAAGTTCCCTAGCACTTCAGAGGCAAATATTTTTGAGTTCAGTGGTATATTCGAATTGATTGTTTAACACTATTAAAATACTTGTTTTCATTAAGACTTATCCAAATAAAATAATTTAGCTGTGATTGTAGAGAAAAAATGTGTTGGCGTCCGGAACATGAGGCCAAAATTTGTGCCAAAACTTTCACAGAAAGTAACGCATACTCTTGCTAGTTTGTTAATAAAGCTCGTAGAGATCATAGGGGACAAAACCTCGCTGGGTTCTATCGGAGGATTGGGCAAACAAAATTACTCGTGCATTGAATATGATCAAGATTAGGCAGATGAGTGAGATCGGTAAAAAAAAAAAAAAAAAAAAAAAAAAAAAATAAAAGGCCAAGATCATATCTACTAAGGGTGGTTCTCTACACAAAGGGGGGCTCAAAGTAAAGGAAGTGTGAGGAGGGGAACAGGAAAATGGTGAATGGTGTTGTATCATTTTTTCTTTGTGTTTTATATTTTTGTATAATATGTAATTACTCTTGATTATAACTTTATTATTTTAGTAGGAAAAGGAACTAGGAAGACAGATAACTCAAGCTGAGTGGGCATTTAGGCAACACACCAATTAGAAGAAGAAAAATCCTGAGATCCAGACGTGTGGGTTGAACCGCCGGCTGAAGTGACCTATGTAAAGCCTCTAATTTTAAAAAATAATACTTATTTTTAAATTTATATTCTAATATGATAACATTCAATTTAGAATCGATATCTTCAAGCTTGGAGGAGGATATAAACAAACTCTGCCTGAAGAAGAAGAGAAAATCAAGGTATGACAATTACTCAAGAACAGGAGGAGAGTGAGTTTGTTTAGACTTGACTTGTGAGGACGAGTAGATATGGGTATGGCATATGGAATGCCGCAACACAAAACCTTTCGGTGAATTTCTTCTGAGTTTGGAAGGCCTAAAAGTCAAATCATGATGAATCAATGAAAGAAAATTTGGCTATGGAGAAAAAGATTGTTGAAGCATATCTAGCCAAGACCGAGAATCAGGCTAGGGAAAGGCGGTTGGAATTACAATTAGCGGGGTCTTATTCTTAAGGTTCATTCGAGCATACTTGCCCAGGAGGATTCCCCCTTGTTCTTGGTGATGTCACTTTCACTCCTCGACATCCTCAATCTAACATACTCATTAAAATCCAATATATGCGTCAACAAAGAAAAATATGACACATGAGAGTAAGTGAGAAGAAAGTGACGAAGAAAGTGATGGATTATGTGGAAAAACAGTACCACAAGTGAAGTTTAGACTTTTGATAGCTAATTATGGATCATTTGTTAACCTTATAATTTTGTGATGGGAATTATTTGTTAGGTGAATACAATACATGATAACGTTGGGATGTATTAGATAACTTATGGATATCATGGTTTTGTTTAATATATAATATGTTGAAGTGAGTTGCCAATTGAGTTGATAAGAGAATATTAGTAAAGTATTGCTTCAATTGAGTTTTGAAAGCCTTGAGATGATTTGGAGAGTACTGAATTAAAATGACAGGTTGATGAGAAGACGCAGAAATAATAATTTTCTGCCAGTTTTTCTGAAGAAAAAGAGACCTCATGAGGTCTCTATTTGCATAATCTTTCCAGATATGTCATTATAGCGACATCATGAGGTCTCTTTTTGAAATTAATTTTCCAGGGATATTCAATAGAGACCTCATGAGGTCTCCATTACCTTTTTCCTATTTTATTAAAGGCAGAAGAGAGACCTCATGAGGGCTCCTTTTGCCATAATTTTTTCAGGCCTATTCAAAATGGAGGCCTCATCAGGTACTCTAATTAACATTTTTATAATTGCAGAAGAGACCTCATGAGGTAATCTTTTCTGCATTATATTTTCCGCTAAATATCATAATGGAGACCTAGTGAAGAGTCTCCAAATAGAATTGACAGAAAAAGAGACGCATGAGGGTCTCTTTTCTGCCATTTATAAAATGAAATTAAAAATAATATCTTCGCGACTAATGAGGGTCTCTTAATTAAAAATATAAATTAAATAATATTATAAAATTGTGACCTCATGACGGTCTCTATGCTAAAAAATATAAAATTAAATAAATAATAACATTAGATGACACTGTTGAGGTTCCGTTTTGTAAAAAATCAGGATATTTGTGGTTGACTCAGTTGAGGTCTCCGTTGGCGACTCATGAGGTCTCTTGTGAAAAAGGGACCTGCATTTTATGACTAGCGTTGAGGTCTCTTTTTGGTCTCTTTTCGAAAAGAGCCGCGTGAGGCTTCTTTTCTAGGTTCTTTTGGCCTTTTTAGTAGTGATGCTCATGTAATAGAGAAGAAGAAGAGGTGAAGATTATCCAGTTAACCTTGAAGCCTATGCTAATGTAATTGAGCAAGGTAAGTAAATATCTTAACTGCTTTATTAGCTATTAAGTAAATTCATTTAGTAATAATACATTGCATTTGGATATCTATTTCAAGAAATAAGTGAAGGCTATAAGGAGCACGACCAACAACCCAACATGAACTGCGTAATAAAACAACAGATTTTAGCTTTTAAACTTACTAGGGATTTATCAGTCCCGCCTTTTTTTTTATATGAGTGGAGTGATAGCAGGAAAATTTGTTATAGAAATAACACGCCTTAAGGGTTAAAAAAAATTTTTAAAAAAAATTTTTTCCCAAATCAATACGAGAGAGGTTTTAACCTCAAAATTAAATAGGATAGCCCAATTAATCTTGAACCCAAACAGTGAGCTCTTAAATAAGCCTTGTTATTCTAACTAATTAATTGCCACCATCTTTATGAATTTGGTAATATACCATGAATATATTTTCAATTGTAGCGTTTTCAAGTAATTATGTGTGTAGCTTTTCACTCCGGGTACCATCATGTTAGAATGATTGGAATATCAATCTCATCAAGAAGAACTACAAAAACTCATGCTTCATGTGCATAATCTTTCTCAAATTCTAGTGTTTCCATTACAGCTAATCAATTTAATTCTACCTAAAACCTTTTTCATGACAACATATTTCCATCTTAGGATGCTGGAAATATTTGTTGAATGCAAATAATTTGATGATTGATAGGAGTATTATTTTGTCACAAGCAAAACAATCAAGCAAGAAGAGCACTGAGGCAGAGGTGATCCCAAAATAGAAACTCAAAAGCAGCAGCCACGATTGGACCTCTTTTGAGGAAACAGATGATGAGTCCAAAAATATGCAATCATATGGTTAAAGCATATATGCAATAGTTTATGGTCTATTTCTTATTAGTTATATGTTCTGAAGATCGTTCTAGTCATTAGTGAAGTGTTCTATTAGATATATGAACAGTATATTGTTGTTGCTTTTTAAGTCATCTAAGAGTAGTGTTAAACAAGGTTCTTCCCTTTATCCTCCTCTGTTGAATTAATGTATGTGTGACTGCTACTGAGACATTGTCTATGAAGCCTTGATTGATTTATTAATTGAATATAATGTATGTTTTGCTATTATGAAGGAAGCCAATTGTAACACTTCTAGCATAGCGTGATGATAGAGTAATTTCATGGCAGATCATTTCATATTATTGAAGTATAATATGGTTGAAGTAGATGTGGGGGTGGGGTGGACTAAGAAAATTACATATGGAGTTAATAAGTTGTGAATTGTTTACATTATTTTTTAGATGTATGATTTTATTTTAACTTGTTTAGATGTAATAACTATCTCTACAACAGAGTATAAAAAGGTTATATTATTTTTATGAGCCGTTAAATTCTTACGAAAATCATAACTTTTATGCCCCATTAGCGCACAATGCAAGGCATAAGCAGTCTATGTTAGGATTTTTCAAAACCATCACCTTTTAAGTAAAATAACTGAGCAGTTGTTTAGCTTGGTTATTTTACATAAAAGGTGATGGTCTTGTTTTTCAAAGTTCTCATTTTGTTCTCTTAGTGATGCATAGTCTTCCATTATTAGTTCCCTTTTGAGTATGTTGATTGATATGCGTTAGTGAGAGTGTACAATAAAGACTATAGTTCCCTTTTTTCAGTATGAGTATAGATTATTTGTATGTGATGAAGATTAACCTTCCCTTGTATGTCTTCGTATTCTCACAATCTTTTTTTTTTTAGATCCTACATATGCTTGAGGTTCTTGAGATTGCAAGATGTTCCTTTCTTAATTTCATTCTATTGATCAATTAGGAGGTTAGTTTTTTTTAAAAAAAATATGGAGAAGAAGGATTACAAATTGCATGATTTCGGCTAGGATATTGCATTAGAGATGAATACAGAACGACCATGTAGTGCTAAGAAACGTGTAATTTATAGAAAAAAACAATTGATGAGAATGTCTATAATGAAATCACAGTCCGTTGAAGATCATTCAGAGAGTTAATATTTTTTATATAGTAGACCAAGCCATCTTTTCACTTCAAAATAGATTTGAACAATCTGAAGTATTAAAATATTTTTGGTCTTTCATTCGAGTGGGGAAAAATTGAGATCATTCGATGATTGATGAGATTTAAAAAACAATATTGTCTGAATCTTGAATGTTTCCTAATACAAATACTCACTCACAATGTTGAAGGTTTTTAGACTTATTTCTGAATTAAAGTATCAAGGGAAATCATAAGTAGAAGATATACTCTGATTGAGATACTCATCAAATTGAAAAAGGACTTAATTATATTCAAATTATTTGCATTGTTTAAGGAAAATGTTAACAATTCTCGTAACAGTCGCCTCAGCAGAAGAAGTTTTTTTAAAATTAAAAATAATAAAATCTTATTAAGATCGACAATTCTTGTCTCAAGAAATATAAGTGGTTTTTGGCTATAATCGATTGAAAAAGAATTATTAGAAAAGATTGACTATACAAAAATTATTAGCAACTTTGATCTCAAAAAGATAAATAATAGATTTAAAATAATCATTTATAATTTTTTTAAGGCCTCTAATTGAGTTTGCCTAGCACCACCAACGGGTTAAGTCGGCCCTGTGCCAATTATATATAATAGTTGTATACCTGTGTCAATTCCTTGTTCTATGGACCTTATTCGGATTACTTAATTCTCTCTCCCATTAAAAAAAAAATTTCTCTCACATATTTATCTTGTTTGATTTTCCTCCAACATTCAAGTTTTCGATATTTCTCTTCCGTTTATTTTGATTGTTTTTTGTCAAAATTGGATAAAAAAGAATCCATTTGATTAAGGTATCCCTTATATTTATTCTATTACATAGATATATTTTCTGATTTTGTTGTTTTGTTTTTGTGTAAATCTTTAAAAATTGTTGTATTGTTTTTTCAATATCGAATTAGGTTTACTCTCCAATGGCTGAATCTAAGAGCTTACTAGAGGTATCTATCTCAATCAACCAAGTTTCTAGCGATTTTTTTCGTCCATTAATTTATTTATTACTCAAGAAATATCGGTTTTTATGTAGGATCCACTACCCAAAAATGAGGGAAGAGGAAGAGAGAGAGAGACCGATTTAGAACATTTACAAGGACCCAATTGGTGATTTGCAAAACCTTCCTCCCCCCAACTTCAGAACGGAAATGTAGAATACTTCCGTTCGACTCGTGGGGATCTGGAAGAATGTACGAATAGTTGTCGAACAATTTTCTTTCTTGTTTTTTTGTAGTGATTTTCAGAATTGGTATTTCTTCTCATCAATTTGTATTCAAATTCACAAGTATGCTATCAATATTGATTATGAAAAATCTCATGTTGGATATATGCCAACTTTTTTTTGTCCCTAATTTGTTATTCATCCAAATGTATTCAACTCGAATGTATTTTTAGTAACATTCCTAGTAGTTTATCTTTCTTTATAGTTTCTCTTCAAATTTTCCGTATCTTTTCTCAATTTTATTCAAGTAGATGATATGCCTATTAATATTTTGTCTTCATTTCAAAAATCTAATATTGCCATAGTTTAGGACTCTTTATTGTCCTAATTTAAAGTCATATCAAAAGTAAACGACAGTTATGGTATTTACTGTTCTCACGACTAAAGGAAGAATTCACTCAGAAATGATAATAGAAATCTCATTCAACTATCTATAGTACTGTCAATTGGTGTTTACTAACGTAAAATAAAGGAGATCAATTGTTGTACTATTGGATTGATAATTCCATATTTCTTTAAGTGTTTTAGATTGTTTTAAGCCTTTTATATTTTTATCATTGCATTTGAAACATAATATGATAATACCAAACGCCTTATCTTAGGATGGGGAAAACATTAATCAAACAGAAGTAATCTTTAGTCCTTAATACATGAGAGTTGAAGTTGAAAGGTTATCCGTCGTACTTTTCTTCGGGCCGTCTTCTTTTTGTTTGGTTTTGTAGTGCTTGATTCCTTTTCCGCGGAGAGAAGACCTAGAATAGTGACTCGAACACCATTGCACAAACTAGGGGGCTTTCCCATTCAATATCTTCAGAATTATATTTGCCCCTTTTTTAAGGAATATATTAATATTAATTTTTCTATGGATTAGTTTATAAGAATTTAGGTTTTACATACTATCTTTGGATTGGATTCGCAAACTTGTATTAGTATATATTTTGATTTAAAAAATCCTCCTACACTACATATACTTTTTGAAAAATTCACATTTATGAATTAACTCATAAATATATATTGCTTAAAATTTATTTCAATATCCTAAAAAAGATGATAGGATAAATTTAAATATGTTTCTACAATCGCCGCAAATTTCACTAGTTATTATAAAAAAAATGTAGAATAATAGTGCAAGTGTAAATAAGTGGTAATAGGGTTAGGTGAATGAGTTTTTAATAGAAGTCAAAAAGAAAGAAAGAAAAACATTCCAAGACAAAGCAACAGTAGTCACATTCACGTGAGTGTCTGCTTTTCTCATGAGACAAGCATTGCATTACAGTCACAATAGTTGTGAATCCAGAGTAGTAAAATTCACGTTGAATCACAACAACAGATATAGATAATAACAATTTACTGCAACAAATCTCATCCAACTATCAATTATGGCAAACAAGTTCCGTCGCTCTTTCTTAAGTAACTCTTCTCCCAACAACCCTAAGTTTATTTAAATCATTACTTCACCGTACGAATTACACCGTCTGGTAAGTAATTAATTGTAATTTAAGTCCTTGTTAGTAGTTGTTTTTGTCCAAACTAATTATGTTGTATGAAACTAAATTTGCCATTTCTTTTGCACACAGAGGATTCCCGTAGTATCTGCCAAAAGACATTGCAAGAACATATTTAATCCCGAGTTTCTGAGGCCTATGTTCACGACACAAAAACGGCATGAGGCAATGATGACAATCGTTCTACTATACACCAAAGAAGTTAGCCTACCAAATATATTTTGGTAAAATGCAGAAATAAAACCAAATTCAGATAACGATACTAATAAGGAAACAATTCAATTAATTCAATTCTCAAATATTGGTAGTCACTTGCACAACGCTTCTAAATATCTAGATAAAATTAAAAAAGAATATGGAGTCTAACATGAGGTTGTCTTTAAAGTAAAAAACAAAGTCATAAATTGCGTGGGAAAGTTCGCTGAGATGACAAGCAAACTACTCACAATCCTCCCACAAGATGCCAAGAAACGAGAGAATGGAAGGTATCACAAAAATCCGGGCTCGTAAAACTACAAAACAAACAAAATTGGTAGTAGAAGCCAGGCGGTGGTGAGCTTACCCCAAACCCACGCTGGTACCCTACAAGAAACCTTCTAAATACCAAGTAGGGAACAAACGGGTACTCCGCTACACCCTCGCTGACCCTCCACACTACAAACCAACTCACAATTTACCAAACATAAACGCAAGAACCACACTAGATTAGTTTACATATCTCATAATAACTCAATATTCAACAGTCACAATTTTCCCAGAGAGAAACACTAACAATACAGCAAACCAAGTATCAAGTTCCATCACATAATTAAAATGTGTCGCAATGCATGAGAATGCTAATGTCAAGATAGGGATGCATGTCTTCCCTAACGATACACATCCGCTGTATCTCAGTCTTGGGCCATGGGACATATTGTCCATGATCTGGCGCGGCGCACGACACGGCCTCGATAATAGTAAAACCATCGCGGCGGCGATACATCCCTCGAATATAGTATCCTAGCGGTGCGCGATACGTCCCTTCGAAATGGTACATCCCTTAAGTCAATCATTCTTTCTCCATGCACATAACATGTAAAAACCAATGCCTCAGAATAATGCAGAGATGACAGATCACACAATAATGAGGAGATTATCATTTTATAACACACACAGTCACAACCACACAAAATGAAGTCACATCAACAAATGATCAACAAGCCTTCAACCCTTTCCAACACTCACACATAAAACAATTAATCACATGACCTTTTGTTATCCCTATCTTTTCATATTAGGAGTAATCAATGTGACAAGTCAACCCAATCACCAATTCCGGTACTCACAAACATATACCACAAGGAAATACTAGCATTTCTACACTTAACAAGAGTTTAAAAATTCACTTCGCCTCAAAATCAATAAGAATTCACCTCCGAAACTTGAGCCTTTCTCTTCAGTTGAACATTTCAACTCAAAGCATCTATGTCAATAAATGACCACAACGATTTCAGAACTATAACAACACAACTTATAATCAAGTTCATAATCTTGATGTCATAAACATATAATTTTCATATTTCAAATTTCAAGTCTAAGTTAAGTCATAAGTTCTACAAACACTACAACCTCTAAAGCTTCATATAATATATACATATAATTACACATCTTAAATATCACATTTGTATTTAGTATGAGTGCTATAATACAAAGTCCTACCCACACAATCGATTAAGCCACCAAGACCTTCAGAATCAATATCGTAAAACTGACATACATTTACAAACAAAAGAAGTATCACAAAGTTCTAGGTTTCAAAGGGTTAACTCGTAAGATTATAATCATTAGCTTTCAGTCTATGACTACTTAATGTTACTACATAGTTCTCACCAAATTTCTTTCAAATACAAACACATAAACGACCCGTGAAGCTAGCCATTTTCTCAAAATCAAAATTGTAAAAAAAAAAAAATAAGTAGGCCTATTATTATATATACTATATATAATTTCCAAGTGAAAATTACTTAAATACTAATTATTGATTACAATGTATCATTTTTAGAAGTCCACACTAATTGCTAGAATCCAGTGCCACAATAACCCCAAAGTCAATTTTCTCTTTGTTTCCTATTTCACAATAATAATTTAAATTAAAAGAATTACATTTATGCATGATACAAAATCAGCATTTAAGAATTTAGTTCTGTACCGATTTGTAGCTTGGCCGCCAATTTGATATGCGCGGTTCTGAATGAAATCCTAATCGCGAAGGTTTTTGTTTGTTTTATAATTATATTATTTTACAAAAAAATGTTTTAAAATGATAAGGGTAGTAACTTAATATTTTCACTTAGGCCATTAACCCACCAATAAATAAATTATTTAATATATATCCATTAATAGCTAACCGTAGTTTTTTTGTAAAATCAACTGTACCGACTAATTATAAATGACCGAGAAATGCTCTGGGAGGGTGAAACTATAATTTTATGAATATTTCGAAATAAGACTTTCGCGGTCATTACAAGGCTCCTAATGGAAAAAAGGGGAGAGAGATTTGATCGTGGGGAACAATTCTCAAGGCCAAACTTGGCTAGCAAAAGGATGGGATGATTTCGTTGACTATTACTCAATAAGCATCAGAAGCTTATTAATCTTCACATAAAACCCGCGTTCTCACTTTGTTGTCTCTATATATGATCAAAGTACAACAGAAATTGAATATTCAATCAAAATATTGAATCAGATGAAGAAGAGGAAGAGAGACGGTTAGGACATTTACAGGACCCAATTGATGTGCAAAACCTTCCTCAAAGTCAGAATGGAAGTGTAGAATCTTCGTCTACTCGTGTGGATCTTGAAAAAGAAGATGAATGTTGAATAGTTGTCGAACAATTTTCTAGTAGTTAGTTTTGTATTGTGTAGTTTATTTTCCAGAATTTGATATTTCTTCTCATTTCGTAATCAGATCACAATGTATGTTATCAATATTTGTATTTATTAAAATCTTCATGTTGGATAGTGTGTGAAACTTTTATTTTTTCCTAATTGTATTCATCAAATAGTATGTCAACTCGTTATGTATTTATTTAACATACTATTAGTTTATTTTGTTTTTATAGATATTTCTTCAAGTTTTTGTATCTTTTCTCAATTTGTCATTTATTTAAAAATAGTAGGTATGCTATTAATATTTGTATTCGTTCAAAATTTCATATGAATAGTTTTATGAATCTATATTTATCCTAATCCTTTATTCCTCTCAAGGTAAGCCAACTTGTTAGTGTGTTCTTGAAGAAGGATTGCGGACAAATATTCTCTGATTCTTTATTCAATTTTATATGGCATTCTCACTTTTTCATCATATTAGTTTTAGAGTTTATACATCATTACACAAAATACAATATAAAAACAGAAACGAATACAAATACAATAAAATACATCTGGAAGATATGACTTGGAAAATGAAACAAGATTCTAACGAGAAAAATAAAATACACGTGAAAAAATATACGAATACAAATATGTTAATAGCTACATATTTTATTTGAGGATAATGATTGAATGAATACAATCGTAATAAAGAAATACCAGTTTTCATTATACAAAATACAACATGAAAAACTAGGAATTAACTTCATAATTACAAATGGTATACTAGTGGAATAGATAAAGATTTAACCAAGGATACAAAATATGAAAAATAAAAAAAATGCATTGTGAGAAAGGTAGGCCAAATAACAGATAAAACTAAGTTCAAATTTCTAAATAATTTTTTAAATTTATAGATAAAATTTATAACATATTATCATAAATTTCAGATAGTATTAGTGAACATCGGAATATTGATTTTTTATTCAGGATTTCATAACACTAATTAGTGAAATTGGAGATTGAAATTTTATAGATGAGTGCTCTTTGATCTGTGATTTCATAAACAATAATAATGTGAAAATCGATTTTATTGCTGATAAATAGAAGTGTTTAGAACAAAAAAAGATTAAGAAAATTGGATATTAAATTTTTTAGAACAATAGTTAAAAGCGTGTTTTTAGAACAATGGTGAAAAGCATATCTTTTAGAACACGTTGAAAGAAGAAGAAAGATATGAAAGTTGGTATATTTTGATAAATTGTAACTAATGAGACTTTTAAGCATTTGTTTCTTTTTTAAAAATAATTCTCTCTCCTAAAATCCTCCAATCTTTTATATAAAAATTGAGTCTTTAAATAAACAATAATAAAAAATAAATAAGATACATACACAAACTAAAATTTAACATTTAAATAAATATTGAAAGTGTTGCTAATGAGCCTCTTAATGATAAAAGGATTGAACATGTAAAAAAATTCCTTGTATTTTTGGGATTGGGTATTTCGTTTGAGAGTGGGTTGCTGATTTGTTAAGTAAAAAGGCTCAAAAATATGGCCTTCAAATGGGTTTAAAGTTAAGGCAACAGAAAGGAAGTTCAAAATTCAGTCAAATTGAATTTAATTGGTGAATTCGGTTAAAATATAAGTAAGTCTAATTATTGTTAATTGATGAATTCTTAATCTTTTATGGTAAGGCTCAATGATTCTTGACATTTTAATTTTTTCGTTAGCTATATATTCATGCCTTTACATACTATTATTATTAAAAAACTAACGATCATGATAACTGGCTGAATATGTTTATTAGACTATTCCAATGGAATTCACCAAAAGGACATGCATATAAAATAAAATATGGAGAAAATGAGACTAATTAATGACAAAGGCAAAAAAGAGTGGAAAGTGGAAAAAGTTCATACTGGGCCAAGGGTTTTCATAAAAAATGGATGGGCTGAATTTCGAAAGCATAACAAGATATCTAATGATGAGACGTGCCGCTTCAAGTTGAATACTGCTAGTGTTTTGCATGTTTAGAAGGCCCCAACACCTAATTCCTTGCAATATTTTTAGCTACAATTCTTAGAGTTGTATTTGACTATTATTATTTGTCTAACAAAGTATATTAGTAAGGACTTCATTTAATAAAAATTATGAAATATATATATATATACACACACATCAGATTATTGTTCGATGATACATTATTGTAAATTACTCCCTTTGTCTCATTTTATGGGAGGTAGTTTGACTCAATACGGAGTTTAAAAAAGAAAGAAAGACTTTTAAAACTTATGGTCCAAAATGAATAATAGAAATTTGTATTGTTGTAAATCATTTTATTTAGGATAAAATAGATATTGTATAACTAAATTGTGACTTACCATAAAAGTGTGTCATCCTTTTCAGGATCGACTAAATAGGAAAGTATGTCAAATAAATTAAGACAGAAGAAATATATCAAAAGGGAACTTAAACAAAATGTAGATAACAAAGTAACTGTAGAGTGTACAATTTTTCACTATCTCAGTTTGTGAAGCTGTAGAGCATAGGTTTTTACCGCTTTTTCAATTATGGTTGTGCTCTGAAACAATTACAATTAATTCTACATTGCAACAAAACATCATATTAAGTCAATCTATCAAACATCATATGAATCAGATGAAGAAGAGGAAGAATTCCAGTTGCCCAAGCTAATGCTAATGTAATCGAGAATGATATTCTAGTTCTCCAAGATAATGCTAATGTAATCGAAGAAGATATTCCAATTAACTTTCAAGATATTGTTAATGTAATCGATGAAGAAGAGGAAGATATTCCAATTAACCTTCACGCTAATGCCAATGTAATCGAGGAAAAAATGGAAGATATTCTAGTTAACCTTCAAGCTAATGCTAATGTAATCGAGGAAGAAGAGGAAGATATTTCCATTAACTAGCTTCAAACTAATGCTATGAATTGAGGCAGGTTAAGTAAAAATCGTAACTGCTTAGTAGCTATTATTAATTGAATTCATCTAGTAGTATGTCTACTAGTTGTAATACTTATATATCAGTTGTGCAGATAATGAGCGTTGGAGGAAGCTATAGTAGAAGTGAAGGGGAAAAGGTTGGCCAAATAATTATAATACTCGACACAACTGGTAAACTTTTAAATGGTGACAATCCATTTTGAAATGGTTATTAAAAAAAAAGGCACAGCTACTTGTATGGAGGTTTAGAGTTTTGTACATTGTGTTTCAAATTCATAGAATTTTGCACTACTTGTGATTTTCCTGAAAATCTAATATCATGTTTGGTTTTGGATGAATATGTTGATTAGAATATCTTGTAGAGATTTCGGCCCCAGAGAAAAGACCCAGAGAAAAGCATAATCAACATGAAGAATATGAGGTTGGTTAATGAAGAGGGAGTAGAATGGGAAGTGGAAATAGAGTATACTAGGAGTATGATTATCATAAAAGGAGGATAGACAACATTTCCAAAAGATAACAAGATAGCTAATGGTAAAACTTGTCGTTTCAAGTTGATTCGGAGCCTTATTTTAAATGTTTTGTAGGTTCAGAAGATCTCAACACCTCTTTGCTTGCAATAAATTAGCAACAATTTCGTTGGATTGAATTTTGGCTATTTTAGTTTGTCTTAGGAAGATGCTAGACAGATGTTATATTTGTTTGCTTTAAAAAGACAGTCAACTTTGCCACTTAATTTGTTAGGTTATCGAATTTCACATAGATTTATGCATAAATTATCTTCTTATAATTCCAAGTATATGTATTCATCAAGTGCTCTAGTAAGCATTTTATTTTGTAAACGTTATGGAATGTAACTCTTGGTTGGTTTTGGCTTATATATGTTAAAATCTTTTTTTCTAAACGTCAATTATTTATAGCAAATGAATTACTATTTTGCAGCTTTGTGAATAGTTATAAGTCACGGTGGAAGAAAAGAGAGAAAAAAGTCTTCCTTATCACTTATTTTGATATTGCATTCGTCTTAAAATAGTTATGCGTTTTGTTTCTCGAGAGACCTAAATCCACTAGTCCAACAGCTAAATGATGATTAATTAAGAAAGGCTTGATGGGAAACAGAAGGACGAGAGAAAGAAGTCTTTCAAAACATCGGAGTTCTCCTATTCAAGTTCACATAACTCCCTCAGCAAGCTCAAGATTTGTTAAAAAATATGCTAGGGATGAGCAACAGTCAAGCCTTACGAAGGCTGAACAACAAAAACAAAAATATATGAAACTACACAAGAGGATGAAGAAAGGTGACCAAATTATAATATGACCCATTCAAGAAAAAATAAGAACTATAAAATTACGGACACAAGCCATTAAATGGACCAAAGCAGAATAACCTCAACTATTAAAAAGAGACAATTGCTTATGTGTGTGGAGAAGAGTTGATTGAAAAAGACCGTCAAATTGCGCATTCTAGAAAACTGAAACTCCAAACTACCCTGGTGGGTCTAAGGTCTTAGTTGGGTGCAAAGAAGAAAGGGATGGGCCACATTTCACATTTATGCTGACGACGATTATATAACAAAGTTTTTAAGAGGAAAAACTTTCTGAAAATTCTACAACAAGACTGATTCATCAACATATACATTTTATAATATCAAAAAAGTGGAAAGTCAATTTTTTTTTGCCTCCGAAGCCTAAGAAAAATTTACCTACATGGTTTCAATAATTTCACCTTTCTTCTCTTTTGACGGCTACTCTGCCCCTTTAGCAATCAGTAGGTGTTGGTTTTATTTGTAGTCTAAGGAAAGAGAAGAGAAGAAAATGTGTTTCCTTTCAGTTTATTTCAAACTCAATACATCTAAGTTACGGTCATATTTTCGCATCACCTTTTTTTAGTACCCTTCTTTTGATTACTAATACATTAGCGTTGGAAAAATAAATTAAGAAAAATACTAAGTAAAAAGGAGAAATTGTAAATTTGCATCAACAATCATACATTAATTGCTAATTTATAGATGATACAAGAATTAGGTGTAAGGAAATTACATTAAATTAGGTGACATTTAGTTAATTAGTGATACAAAGGTTCATGGGGTTTCTTATAACTCATAGAGATTTATTTAGATATAAGCATTTTTTAATAATTCTCATAAACTTGCTAATGAAAGAATGGCAAGAAAAAAATTGTCTAAAAAATCATAATAAAAAGTCGTAATATTTTTTGAGAAAAGACCATAACGTAACACATGAAGTGTCTTGAATTTTCAAAAGACACTTAAACTATGCAAGCAATCCTATTACCCCCTTAAATGTTGGGAATTGCAATTATTACATCATTTTGGTCCATTGGAGTGGGAGAGTGTATGACTTGCTCAATGAAGCGTGAACTAACGATAAACGAATTAATTTGCAGATTGCTATTAAATACATTGTCTTGTTTTTATTATTATTTATCTTTTCTCCATATGAATTTTTTTCTTTTTCTGTTCTTCAGTCTTCTCCAAAATTAATTTTCATCTTCATTGAACCTTCTCAATTTAAATGTCTCTTTTACACAAACTCTGTTCCCCTTTTTACTACTATTAGTTTGACTCTCTTCAATCTTAAAGCTATATCTAAATAGTTTATTGCATTTTAACAATTTGATAAACCCGTTAGATTTCAAGATGATTAGTAGGTACTATTTAATTTATTTTTATCCAAATTTCAATTAAATTTTTTCTGTTTTCTGAGAATTATGATTCTTTAAAAATTATTATTCAAGTTTTGAAGTTCTATGAAAATGAGATGATTAGGAAGTATAATATAGTTTTTTTTATCCAATTTCAATTTAGTTCTTTCAATTTTTGGATGAAATTATGATTCTTTAAAATTATGATTCTAATGATGAATTATAAGAAAATGAGTACGTTCATGATTCTTCAAAATTTTAAATTTTCTTAGAATAACTAATTAAGTTTGTTATAAATATTTTAGTAAAGTCTAAAAAAACTGAATTTCTATAAAGAATTGATCGTGAGAAGAAGAAGGACGAAGAAGAAGCAACCGAAAAGAAAAAAAAAAATGGAGTGAAATTTTATTTGACATTGGGGATGGAGGTGAAGGAAAAAAAAAGAGGGATGGAAATACTTAAAGGTGAGAGATGGAAGTAAAATGAAAGTTAAGATAAAATCAAATTAAATAGAGGAGGGAGAGAGAGAGAGATAAAAAGAAAACAAATAAATGAAAAAAAAAAAAAAATACATTAACAAACGGATGTTATGATTGCGCTGTTATGTGTGTGTGTGAAATGTGTGAACCATACTTGCCTTCCTTAAAAAAATTTGGTGCTGATCGAAAAAAAATGAGATAATAAACTATGTCAAAATTTTGGTTAGTGTGGGTAATAGGACAGTACAAAGGTTATAATATTGTCTTTCGAGACAACTTCAATGATGACATTTATATTCTTTTCCCTATTTTTCTCTGATATAGAGATGGTAACATTCATCTTCTTGTCTATATCTGCTTTATAAGTATGTATTGTAATTCATAGTAAGAGTTTTTGGCTCATATGAGGGGGTGAGAGATGAAAGATTGAAGATTTATTTTCTTCTCTATATATTCGGTTGGTAAATGTGTTGGATTTATTTCTAATTAAATCTTGTTTGACTCATATTGTATACTAGAAGAGCTTGATAAATTAAAGAATATGTACTTCAATCAAGTGAAATATCTTAAGTGACATTGTCATCGGACACACCTCAAACCATAAGATTCTTAAATAGACGGGCATTTAAGATTGGATCACCACACAAAAATTCAAAGTAGAACGTGTTTTGTGTGAAAATTAAACCACCGAAATGTTAGAACTACGAGAACTCTAAAGTCTTCATGCTGATATTCCCGTTTAAATTGAGCAAAATTTTAATTTTAAAGTTTGAATTTGTATTTATGAAGTTATGTCAAATTTTGAAAATTTAAATTTGTGTTTGAAATACATTTTACTTAAATAAATTGATTTTTGGTTATTTGTGATGTGTGAAAGTTGCAAAATTCTCTCGAAAAGAACCAAATTTTGAAACTTTAAAATTGTTCAAACATAGATTTTCAAAAATTTCATCCAAAGTTTATGTTCTAATGATTAATTTCATTTCTTCATTGAATTTATTAGGGAAAAATAGCAGGTCCACCTCTTTTGTCTCGTGAATCATGGCCGTGTAATTAGTTTTTCCAATAAAAACTTTATTTTTTGCCTAAACATGGTGTAGCTGTATATTGGCGTCTCGTAAGTGCTTTAATCCCATTTTCTTTATTTAATTTTATTTTTTAATCTTGAATTAAACGACAGGATCCACATGCATCTGAATTATGTGGGGTGTTGGTTGCACATGATTAAAAGAAAAAAATTTATAAAAAGGTGATTGTACTTATTTTAGGCTAATACATGCTAAGTATATTTCATATGACTATTAACTGTAATTAATAGTGGGACCTATAGATTGCAATAATATAATTATATCTATATCTATATCGAAGATATAAGATATAAGAGAGAGAGAGAGATAGATAGATATATATATGATAGAGAGAGAGAGAGAGAGATAGAGAGAGAGAGAGAGAGAGAGATATAGAGAGAGTAAATAATAAATTAATGAGGATCATAAAGGAGGTGATGTGACACCGCGCTATGACCGCCATTCATTTTTCCTATTTGCTCTTTTAATGACATTTTTTTTATTTTCAAGTAGTTTATTCTTATAAACGTGAGACGCGGAAAGAGAGAAAGGCGAGGCGGAAGTGTCTCAGTCTCACTCCCCCCCTCGATTATGGATGAATAATTTAATCAACTAATCAAACCCTTCATATCATAACCTCTAGCCTTTCATATTAATAACGGCTAATTATTAATGTAAAATTTTAACATCCGCTATAAAATCACACTAACATTGTGTATTATTTATAGTCATCTTTTTTAGAGGAATTAGTGGAAAGACAGGTTACAATATTTGTAAGCTTTGAGGTGTTATTTTTTCACAATATTATTTAATAATATACTTTAAGTTAGCAAGTAGGTAATATGTCAGCATATTTTTATTTCTTATAGATAAATTATTTTGTTTTGTATCGTTGATATTCATTTTATGACTAATAATGTATTGTGATATTATTTGTCTTGACTTTTGTATATAGAATGAAATGATACATCAAGAGATGAAGATTAAGAATTTTGAGCTCTATATATATTGATTATTCTTATTTTTTCAAGTTTGCTTAAGAAATAACGTTTCTATTATATATTTCCTTTAGAATTAGTTAGTTTTGTCAAAACATGATTATGTAGGAGAATTTATGAATTTAATGTAATTTGACCTATTCTTTACGAGATATAATATTATATTTGTTAACTTTTAGACTCATTTAGGACAATAATGTATTTGCTATTACATGTTGGACTCTTTGTATATAGGATGAATCGAGAATATTAGAGATGGACTAAGTTTAATGGATTTTAAGCTGGGATACATAAGTGATATTCTTTATGTTTTTAGGTGCTCTCTTAAGAAGTAATGTTGCTCTTATATTATTTATTTGAATTATTTGAATTATTTATGTTTGTCAAAAATGATTATATGTGTTTTTAAATGTAATTTTTCTCCTTGTTCTGATCTTTTTCTTATTTTGGTCAGTAATTTTTTAACTTATTTAATCAGATTATTTGCCGATTTATAGGAGATAATCTATAATGAAAATTATAGACATTCTGATAATTTTAAGTTTACAAGCGACACAAATAATTTGATATGTCTAATATAATACAACTCTTCTTTGTTGAATCATACATTTAATATTATTTGTGTGTTATGAAGATAGAAATCCTGAGTTTTTTAAAGAAAACATATTTAATTTATTCTTCTTGAGGACCTCTTTATGATTCTAGATATTTAACTATATTATAATGATAACAGTATTCATAAATAATTTTTTGTTCAGGTGGTAAATTCGGTCTCACTTTTTATTGATAAAGTAGTTTATGTTGTTATGGAGTATAAAATTTAAACAGAGAAGCAGAAAATAGTTAAATGAATATCGGATAACTACTGATTAAAGGTACGTACATATACATTCATAGTCGTGTGATGAAACAAATGATGTGAAACAAATTATATCTAACAAAAAATGATTTAGAGGCTTTTTAGAAACATAAGACAGTAAAGTAATTTATAAATATTAAAAAACACAGATTGGTGTTATTAAAAATAAAATTATTTATTATATGTAAATGAATTCTTTAAATTTTTCATTTTGTTGTTTTTTAGAAGATTTCAAGTTGTTTATTAATAAGTCTTTATATTTCATATTTGTTATTTTTTTTGGGAGTCTCTAGGTCATTTTCAAAATTGCGATTAATTGTATAATTTTAAAAACATGTTGTTTCTTCCTTTCTGATTACTTATAAAAAATATTTGTCTCAATAATTCTAATTTGTTTGTCTTTTATTTCTATAATTAATGTTTTTTATTTGTGTAAAATTGATAAATATTACTCTTATGATGGTACAAAAGGTCAAAGTCATATTATACTCTTTAATTATGATGAACTTTTTATTATTAGGAATTTATTATATTAAATGTAATATTTATTTAAAATGCGAAATATACTTTTTTAATATTTTGTGCTTAAGCCAAAAAATTTAAAAAATAGAATTTGTATGGTGTCATTTTCTTGAATTTTTTTTGCGTAGTTAATCTCTCTTTGGTTCTCTTTTATGCTATTTTAAATTTTACATTTGTACGACTATAAGTTTCCCAAAAATAGTTGGATATCTACAACTAAGTAGAACAATAATAATAAAATAATAATAATAATAATAATAATAATAATATAATAATAATAATAATAATAATAATAATGATAACAAACAACAACAACAACACACAATAAGGTATGCAACTTAATAATTAAGAGTGTTAAACTTTTTGATTGAAAAATTTAATTACTGAAATGTATTAATACAAATATTAAATTAATATTATATTTGTACCGTAAAATAATTTAAAACATGTGATAAATTGGGGGTGATGACGAGGACAAGTAATAGTAAAGTAATTGGGTAATGATGTATAATAGTGTTGGCTAACTATATAGCATGAATACTAACTTTAATAGCAATCGGTAGTTAAAAATTTCCGAAGAATTATACTAAGAATATAATTAAAAAGCATTACAAAATAAGCATATAAAGAATTATCAGGTTTCAAGTTTAACATTAATTATACAGAAATATACTAAAAAAATCTCAAAATAAAGAAAGAAAAAAAATGCTAAAAAGCTTACATTAAAGACGTTATAATATACCCAATCTTAGACATCCCTTTTGATCTAAAAATTTATTTTTAAATTAACTCTTCGAAATCACATAGTGATTTCTTAATAAAGTTAATTTCGTCGAAATATTTTCATTAGCTTTCTTGTATAAAATTATCGGATAGCAAAAGAAATTCTTTTGTTATGTAAAATAATTATTAATATTTGATATATAATTTTATTTTAATGCTTTTCATAATGCAAAAGCGCGGCGAAGATACCATATATTATAATAAATGTATATCATTGTTTGTCAATTCCTCTGTTGTATGGGTTCTTTTGTGTGTTTTTAGGCTAAATGGATTGCAGAATGTTGGATCACTAACATATGTATTGTATTTGGGAAAATTCGTAAAACTAATAAAAAAAATAACATATTTAGTAAAATAATGTCATTATTTTAAAAACTTTGTGTATACCAATTTTCTTCCTACTTTATCTTCCTTACACGTTTTCAATTACCGATATCCTTTTCTTTTCGAAAAAAAAAATTTTCTCGCATATTTATCTTTTCATATTTTTAATTCTCTCTCCCATTAAAAAAATATATTTTCTCTATCATATTTATTTAATTTTCCTCCAGCATTCAAGCTGTCGTATATTTTGATTTTTTTTGTTGTCAAAATTGGATCAACAAGAATCCATTTGATTAAGGTATCCATAATATTTATTTTATTTTTAGATATCTTTTCTGATTTTGTTTTTGTATAAATCTTTAAGAATTATTGTTTGTATTTTTCAATCTCGATTAGCGTTTACTCTCCATTGACTGAATCCAAGAAGCTTACTAGAGGTATCCATCTCAATCAACCAATTTCTAACGATTTTCCATCATTTAATTTATTTCTTATTGAAGAAATAAAGGTTAATGTAGGATCCACTTCTAAAATGAGGGAAGAGAGATGGTTAGGACATTTACAGGACCCAATTGGTGTGCAAAACCTTCCTCAAATTCTGAACGGAAATGTATTATCTTCGTCTACTCGTGGAGATCTTGAATAATAGACGGATTCCGAATAATTGTTGAACAATTTTCTATTAGTTTGTTTTGTATTTTGTAATTTATTTTTTTCAGAATTTGATATTTGTTCTCAATTTGTATTTAAATCACAATGTATGCCATCAATATTTGTATTTATTAAAAATCTCATGTTGGATAGTTTATGAAAAAACTTTTATTGTCCCTAATTTTGTATAATTCCAAAAGTATGTCAACTCGTTATGTATTTATTTGACATCTCTATTAGTTTATTTTTATAGTAGGTTTTTTTTTTAAATTTCGTATCCTTTCTAAAGTTGTATTCAAAACTAGTCCGTTTTGCTATTAATATATATCCATTCAAAATCGCATATTGCATAGTTTATGAATTTTTATTTGTCCCTAATCATATTCATCTCAAAGGTAAAGCTAACAGTATGTTAATTTATTGTAAGAATGGACCGCGAAAATATTGTCGTTATTCTGATTCAATTTTAGATTGCATTCTCACTTTTCATCATATTATTTTATATTTTAAAACATCAGTTACACCAAAATAAAATTTACAAACTAGAACGAATACAAATACAAATAATACAAATATTGGAATCAATAAATGACTTGGATCCACAAATCCAGTTGATTAAGTTATCAGCATATTATTTTATTTTAAGATATACTTTTGTGATGATTATTTTTTATTTAATCTTTAAGAATATTGTTTGTATTTTCAAATCTCGATTCGGGTTTACTATCCATCTGACTGAACAAGAGGCCTTACCTAGAGGTATCTATCTTCAATCAAACCAAGTTTATAACGATTTTTTCATCATTTAATTTCATTGATTATTCAAGAAATATAAGAGTTTAATGGAGGATCAATATAAATGAGGGCAAGAGAAGATGAGTTAGGACCAATGACAGGACCCCAATGGGTGCAAAACCCTTCCTCAAAATTCTGAACGGAAGTAGAATCTTCATATACTAGTGGGATCTTGAATAAAAGACGGATGCCGAATAATTGTTTGAACAATTGTTAGGTTTATTTGTCCAAAATTTATTAACATAAAAGGTTTTCATTTCAGGAAAATGTTTTGAATTGACTAATTCCTTTTCTATGTATGAAAAAGGTTTAGGAATCAATTTAAATAGATGAATGTTCTTCTAACTTAATCAGCAATTACAATGAGTAAGTCTTATAGAGCCTTTGGTTTTAGAGGGAGAATTTGTGGGTACAAGCTTGCATATGATACGTTATCACTTGTGTGAACTTCCCATGTATTAGAGTGAATTTGGTTTTGAGGTGTTTCCCTCTGTATTTTGTACTCTCATATTATAATGGATTGCCTCATCTCTTTCGTGGACGTTAGGTCCATTTACAGACACCACATTAAATCTTTGTGTCTTTTGGTATATTCTCGTTGTCTTCTTATCGTGTCTTTGAGGTTTGCTTGATAGTTCACGTTACACATGCTTATTATCGGTCCTAACAAGTGGTTTATCAGGAGCCAGATTCAATGATTGGATTCAGGTTTAGTGGTTCGATTAATCGATGATTGAACAGCGTTGAAAGGTTAGGAAAGAGCTGTCTCTTGATGGGTGTAGTTAGCGGCAACCTTTTTGACAGTAAGTAATGAGATTTGTTGGAGAAACGGTTCGAGAGGTTTCTTTGTGTTGAGACATAACATTTTGCAAAGGGAGAGTATGGAGAGGAGAAGCAAGTTGTTTGAAGATTAATGTAAAGAAGGAGGACAAATTTATTTTGTCAGAAGAAATTCAGGCCAAGGGGGGATTGTTTAGGTTTTTTATTGGTCCTAAATTTCGACCATAAATAGGTTTTCCTTTAAGGAAAATGTTTTGAAGTGACTAATCCTTTTCTTGTATGAAAAGGTTTACGGACTCTATAAATAAGATGAATGTTCTTCCGCTCTAACTAATCAGCATTCACAATGTAGTCTTATGAGTTTGAGAGTTTTGATTGAGGGAGAATTGTGGTTACAAGCTTGATACGTTATCACTTGTGAACCTCCCATGTATTCCGAGTGAATTTGGTGGAGGTTGTTCCCTCTGTATTTTTTACTCTCATATTTATATTGGACTGACTCATCTCCTTTGTGGACGTAGAGTCAATTTACCAAACCACGTTAAATCTTTGTGTCTTTTGGTATATTTCTCGTTGTCTTTTATCGTGGTCTTTGAGTTTGCTTTGCTAGCTTCCGCGTTACCATTGCTTATATCGGTCATAAAACAATTTCGATTAGTTTGGTTTGATGTTGTAATTTATTTTTCAGAAATTTGGTATTCTTCTCAATTTGTATTTTTTTTAAATCACAAGTATGCTATCAAATATTTGTATTTGGTAAAAATCTTTACATGTGCGAAGTTTTATTGAAAAAAAAAACTTTTATTTGTCCCTAATTCTATTCATCCAAAAGTAGTCAATCGTTATGTATTTTATTGAAATTCTATTAGTTTATTTTATAGGTTTTTCTTAATTTCGTATATCCTTCAAAATTTGTATTCAAAACTAGACGTATGCCTATTATATTTTGTATCCATTCAAAATCTCCATAGTGCATTAGTTTATGAATATTTATTGTCTCTAATTTATATTCTCTCAAAGGTAAGCCTACTAGTTATGTATTTATGTAAGAATGATGCACCAAATTATCTGTATTTTGTTTTTATTTTATAGTCATTCTCACTTTCCATCATATTGTTTTTATATTTATACATCATTCACAAAACACAATAATAAAAATCGAACGAATACAAATACAAATATGTTTCTAAATAGCTTACATAGTTAGTGACATAAATGTGGAAGGAATACAAATAATAAAGAAAGTACAAGTTTCATTATACAAATACTACATGAAAAAAGTAGATGAGTATACATAACAAATGAGTATACATATTGGAATAGATACATGAAAGCAAGGGGATACAAAATTCTGAAAAATAAAAACAAATTACATTGTGAGAAAGCAGTCCAAATACGGATACAAATAAAAAAAATAGGTGTTCAAATTCTATAATTGTTGGCTAAGTTTAATAGATTAAAACTAGAACGTATTATTATAAGTTTAATAAAATATTAGGGAATTGGTATTAAATTTTTTGCTTCGTGATTTTCATAACAATAATTAGTTGCAAATTGGATATTCAAATTTTATAGATGAGTTTTTCGTTGATTTGTAATTTTCTAACAATAATTAAGGAAAAAGTGGATGGATATTTGTTGTGATAAATATAAGTGTTAGAAACAAAAAAGATAAAGAAAGTTTGTAGATTGAATTTTTTTAGATATAGTGAAAAGAGTAGTTTTTTTTGTTTTTAGAACAATGGTGATGAAAATCGTGTTTTTTAGAATGCATGGTGAAAGAAGAAGGAAGATATGAAAGTTGGTTCGTATTTGATATAAATTATAAGTGATCAGACTTTTGGGCATTTGTTCCTTTTTAAAAATAATTCTCACCCCTAAATTTCTCCAATTTGTTATATAAATTTGTATTCTTTAAATAAGAAGAAATAATAAAAACATAAATAAGATACTGACAAACTAAAATTTAACATTTTTTACAAATATTGAACGTCACATCTACAGGGCCGAGCCCCCAACCAGGAGAAAGAGGCAAAGGGGTTTTTTTCTAAATATTATTGTATTAAAAAATTTCCTGTATGTTGGGATGGGTATTCGTTGCATAGTTGGGTTGCGGTTTTGTTTTAAGTAAAAGGCTCAAAAAAATTGGCCCTCCAATGGGTTTAAAGTTAAGGCCAAAGAAAGGAAGTTCAAAATTCAGTCAAATTGAATTTAATTGGTGAATTCGGTCAAAGTTTAAGTAGTACGCATGTAATGTTAATTTAGTTAATGAAGTCTATCTTTAAGTAAGGCTCAATGATTCTTGACATTTATTTTTTTCGTTAGCTAAATTTTCATGCCTTTACATACTTTTATTATTAAAAAAACTAACTATCATGTTTACATGCTGAATATGTTTATTAGACTATTCCAATGGAATTCGCTTGAAGGACATGCATATATAGTTTGAAGAAAATGAGACTAGTTAACATCAAAGGCAAAAAAGAGTGGGAAGTGAAAATAGTGCATACTGGGACAAGGGTTATCATAAAAAATGGATGGGCTGAATTTCAAAAGCATAACAAGATAGCTAATAATGAGACATGCCGCTTCAAATTGATTACTGCTAGAGTTTTTCATGTTCAGAAGGTCCCAAAACGTCATCCCTTGCAATATTTTTAGCTACAATTCTTCGAGCTGTATTCGACTATTATTAGTTGTCTAAGAAACGTATATTGTAAGGACTTTCATTTTATAAAGTTATGAATAATAATATATATATATATAATATATATATATTGATCCTTTATTATTGTTCGCTGGTACATTATTGTAAAGTACTCCCTCTGTCTCATTGTATGCGCAGGTTAGATGACCGATAGGGGAGTTAAGAAAGAAAAGACTTTTAAAATTTATGGTCCAAAATGAATGATACAAATTTGCGTGGCTGTAAATCATTTCATTTAGTGTAAAACAGATATTGTATAACTAAATTGTTACTTACCATAAAAATGTGTCATTATTTTTGGGACCGACTAAAAAGGAAAGTAAGTCAGATAAATTGGGACAGAGGAAGTATATTAAAAGGAAACTAAAAAAAAATGTAGGTAACAAAGTAAACGTAGAGTGTACAATATTTCATTATCTCAATTTGTGAAGCTGTAGATCACATTTTTTTAAACCGCTTTTTCTATAATGGTTGTGCTGTGAAACAATTACAATTAATGCTAGATAGCTACCAAACATTATATTAATTCCATCTACCAAAAATTATCGCTAGACTTAATACAAAATATTGTATTAATTCTAGCTATCAAAATATAAGAAATTCGCACTGCATAGGCTCATTCGGATAAAAGTTTTTCCTACCAAAGACTTTTTCATATTCAAGGCTCTAACTCGAGACCGATGATTAAGAGAGGAACAATCTCATCCAAAGAATGAATGCTTGGAAATATTTCCGGGATATGTGTGGCGATTTAGTGTTTCATGCTACTGGAAGGGATCTTGGTCTGTTAAATATGACATGGGGATATCATAAGGGAGAATTCTCTTAACTTGGATGTCATTTGTGCTAGACAATAGGTTAAAAACTGATTATGTCAGTGTATTTGAATTGATTAAGAGCACTTAGCCCTTATAGATGTCACTATATATTTCGTGCACCTGAGAGGAAATGAACGCATAAAATAGTTCCACGTTCTCAATCCAAAATAGTTCATACAAGGAAAATAAATCTTGAAAATATGTAGAAAGGATACTTCGATGTATCATCACTTCAAAAATTAAAGGTGAGTTAATAGTTCACTCTAAAGTATTCAAGTGTACACTAAAAATGATAGACATAGATTTTAGGATGCATTAAAGGTACTTTCTTGATCATGTCAATAAATACTTTAGTCGTGTTGGCTTGAATTGCGAAAGAACTCAGTGAAGGCACAACGAGGCATGTCCTAAAAGTTAAATGTTCTTGTATGGGCAGAGTGGTACCTAAAAAATTGTTACGACATATCAAAAATAAAAAATATTACATCTAAAAATCCATTCTTCTAAAGCTTTATGCAATTATCATATGTGTCTATGACCAAAGCTTCGACGCAATCGCTAAGATAGTTATCATGTATATATATATATAATGCATTATCGTATTGTACATAAGATTCATTCATGTAATAATAAGTCAGGAGTGCCTTGGATCACAATATAAAAAACTAATATATAAAATATATATATATACAACTATAAAACTATAACTATACTATATAATAGATATCTATATATATAACTTTATATATATATAGTATAGTGTGTTATAGGTATATAGATATAGTTATATAGTTATCAGTTATAGTTTATAACATAAACTATATAAGATATATATATAAAACATAACTATAACTATAACTATATAACTATATATATATAACTACAACTAAAAGTATATAACTAAACTATATAACTATATATATATAATAGATATATAGTTATATAGTTATATGTTATCTAAGGCAATCCCTGACTTATTATTACATGATGAATCTTATGTTCCATATGATAATGCATCTTTCAAAGGACAAAGCATAACATTGTCAGTAGCTTTGAATTTTTTCCCACAAGACAAAGTGACATCGTATTTAAAGTTTCAAGCAATAGACAAGTAAAATGCACTCTTGGAAAAGCAAATGCGAAGTTAGTACTGGTTGAAAGAAGTTTGTGCTGGACAACAACCTAAAAGTTGGCGATGTTTGCATCTTTGAATGGATTCGAACTTCTGTTCAATGTCATAATACTTCCTTCTACTGAATGTTTTAAAGATTGCTTGATCACTTATTTAGTTTCCTACTTTGAACTCCTACGTTTATTTTATTGTAGCTAACTATATGTTATGTTAGTTCCGTTTGAGATAATGTATAGCTGATCTCTATGCTCTTTTCTTATTTCAGTGATGTGAAATGCCTGATTTACTGTGCAAGACTAAATGAGCATAAATCAGAACATAACATTCAACTATCTATATTATTGTCAATTTTGTTTACTACACCTAAAATAAAGAAGATGAAATTATACGACTGGATTGAAATTCCAAATTTCTCTTAATGTTTTAATTTGCTGTTTTAAAGCCTTTGATAACTATCGTCATTGAAACTTAACATGACAAATCAAACGGCCTTATTCGTGAGGACGGGGAAAAAATTTAAATTAAACGAGACGTAATTCTTTAGGTCCTTAAACAGAGAGTGTGAAGGTATCCAGTACGTACTTTTTCTTAGAGCCTCTTCTTTCTTGTTGGTTTGGTGGACTTCCCTTCCTTTGTGGCGAGAAGACAGAAAATGACTAGCACCATTGCCACAGTAGGGGGCTTGCCCTATTCTAGTATTTCAGAATACATTTGCCTTTTTTTATTTGAAATATATAATTTATATTTTAATTTTTCATTGGATAATTTTTAATAATTAAGTTTACATACTCATTTTGGATGGAGTAAGTAGCAAACTTGTATTAGTATATGTTTTGATTTAAAAACGCTCACAACTACATACCTTTTTAAATTAATCCCATTTTATGAATAAATCGAAAATATAAATTGCTTAAAAATTATTTATATCCTAAAAAGATGATATGATTAACTATAAATAGTTTATACAATCGCCGCAAATTCACATTGTTATTATAAATAAAAGTTGATAATAGTTGCAAGTGTAAATACAGTCGGTTAATAGGGTTAGGTTGAATGAGTTTTATAGAAGTCAAAGAGAAAGAAAAAGAAAAAAGCATCCCAAGACAATGCAATAGTAGTCACATTCACGTGAGTGTCTGTTTTTCTCATGAGACAAGCATTGCATTACAGTCACATTCATGTGAATCACAATAAGTCACATTTCTGTGAATCACATCCCTATGTATAATAAACAAGTTCTTCAAAAAATTTCCCATCCAACTATCTATTATGGCAAACAAGTTCCGTGGCTCTTCCTCAAGGAACTCTTCTCCCAAAAACCCTAAGTTCATCCAAATCATTACTCATAGATGAAATCCACATATGGTTTGACTAATTATTGTAATTTTAAGGGGTGGGACTTTTGTTTTATTGGTTATTTTGTCCAAAACTAATTATTGTGAGGAAACTGAAGTTTGCAGTTCTTTGCACAACATAGGATTCCAGTAGGATAGAATTTGCCAAAAGACTTCGCAAGAACATGTTAAACCACGTATTTGTTTCTTGAGGTCCTCATGTAAAAGCATGGGAGATTAAGTGGAAAATTCTTCAAGGCCAAATTTGGCTAGACCAAGGATGGAATGATTTCTGTTGACTATTATCAATAAGCATCAGGCGCTATAAATCTTCACATACAACCCGCGTTCTCACTTTGCTTTCTCTATATATGATTGAAGTACAACAGAAATTAAATATCTAATAGATCAAGATATTGAAGCAAATGAAGAAGAGGAAGATATTCCAGTTGCCCAAGTTAATGCTAATGTAATCGAGAAAGATATTTTAGTTCTCCAAGCTAATGCTAATGTAATTGAAGAAGATATTCCAATTAACCTTCAAGATAATGCTAATGTAATTGAGGAAGAAGAGGAAGATATTCCAATTAACCTTCAAGCTAATGCTAATGTAATCGAGGAAGAAATGGAAGATATTCTAGTTAACCTTCAAGCTAATGCTAATGTAATTGAGGAAGATATTTCAATTAATTACCTTCAAACTAATGCAAATTTAATTAATAAAGGTAAGTAAACATCTTAAGTGCTTCATTAGCTATTAGTTAAGTGAATCCATCAGTAGTATATCGTACTAGTTGTTATACTTATATTAAGTTGCTGCAGATAAGGAGGTTGGAGAAGCAAATAGTAGAAGTGAAGAAGTTGGTCCAAATAATTATAGTAGTCGACGCAGCTTGGTGAACTTGATTAGTGACAATCTTTTTTTTTTGAAATGGTTATAAAAAAAGGCACATGCTACTTGTATGGTAAGGTTTATTAGTTTGTACAGTGTGTTTTCAAATTTACTAGATTTTGCAAATACTATTTATTTCCCTGAAAATCTAACAATCATGTTTGTTTGATGAATATGTTTATTAGACTATCCCGTTGAGATTCGCCCAAAGAACAGATATAATCAACATGAAGAATATGAGGTTGGTTAATGAAGAAGGAGTAGAATGGGAAGTGGAAATAGATTATACTAGGAGTATGGTTATCATAAAAGGAGGATAGACTGCATTTCTAAAAGATAACAAGATAGCTAATGGTAAAACTTGTCGTTTCAAGTTGATTCGAAGCCTTATTTTAAATGTTTTGCAGGTTCAGAAGATCTCAACACCTCTTTGCTTGCAATAAATTAGCTACAAATTTCTTTTGATTGAATTTTGGCTATGTTAGTTTGTCTTAGGAAGATGCTAGACAGATGTTATATTTGTTTGCTTTAAAAAGACAGACAAACTTACACTTAATTTGTTAGGTTATCTAATTTCACATAGAATTCTGCATAAATTATCTTCTTATAATTGCAAGTATATGTATTCATCAAGTGATCTAGTAAGCATTTCATTTTGTAAACGTTATGGAATGTAACTCTTGGTTGGTTTTGGCTTATATATGTTAAAATCTTTTTTTCTAAACGTCAATTATTTATGACAAATGAATTACTATTTTGCAGCTTTGTGAAAAGTTATAAGTCACGATGGAAGAAAAGAGAGAAAAAATCTGCCTTATCACTTACTTTATTATTGCATTCGCCTTAAAATAGTTATGCGTTTTGTTTCTCGAGACCTAAGTCCACTAGCCCTACCAGATAAAGGAGGATTAAAATTAAGCCAGGGCTGAGGGAAGAGAAGAGAGAAAAAAGTCTTTTAAAACATACTAAGTTCTCCCTATCCCGTTCATGATAAATCAACTAAGAAGGCTCAAAACATTGTAAAAAATATGCTCGTGGATGAGCAACACTCAAGCCCTAATAAGGATGAATAAACAAAAATATAAGAAACTACCACAAAAGTATGAAGAAGGTGACAAGATATTATTAATTATTATTCCATCATGAAAAAGAAGAATCTATAAACTATGAAAACATTCAATTTAATGGTAAAAAAAGAATAACCTCAATTATCTAAAAGAGATATTGATTATGTTGTAGAGAGTGATTGAAAAAGACCGTCAAATGGCACACTTTGAGAAAATTGAAACTCTAACTACCTTAGTGAGTCTAATCCTAAGTTGGAGCTAGGAGAAAGCGATTGGGCACATCTTCAATAATTTAGATCATGACTATTATATAACAAAGTTTTATAAAAAGGAAAACTTGGTGCGAATTCTACAACAAGGACCTTATTCATCAACATATACATTTTATTTGTCAAAAATTGAGTTTCACATTTTGTTGCCTCAGAAGCCTGAGAAAATTTTAACCTTACATTTTTCAATAATTTCACCTTTCTTCTCATTTTGAAAGGCTACTCCGCCCCTTAGAAATAAGAAGGTGTTTGTTTAAATTGTACTCTAAGGAAGAAAATGTGTTTGCTTATCATGTTCATTTCAATATTAATACTCATCTAAGTTATGGTCATATTTTCATATCACCTTTTTTTATGTGCTTTCTTTTGATTACAATTTACATTAGGATTGAAAAAATAAAGGAAAAAATATACTAATTAATAAGGAGAAAGTGAAAATTTAGTATCCAACAACTCCATACATAGTTGCTATTTATAGATTGATACAAGAATTAGGTAAGAAAGGGAATTAGGACAGGTAGTATAAAGTGTACAAAGGTATGTGGTTTTTTTTTTAACTCATGAGATGTATTTAGATGTAAGATTTTAGTTAATTACCAATTAAATTCATTATAAATCAAATAATGAATTAAAATTAAAAAACATTTAGAAAAAAAGATCGTAGTAATTTTCTAGACCATATGAGATGTGCACATCATCTTTTCTGTATCTAACCTTTATATTTATTTATGTAATTTATGGTAGTTTCTCCTCCTAATGAGGGTAAAGAGATGAAGATTATTGATGTCCATTATAGTCTATAAATTGTGTTGGAGATTATTTCTAAACTAAATCTTTTGACGATATTTATATAGAAAAAGCTTATTAAATTCAAGAATATGTACTTAAATCAAGTGAAAATTATTAAGGAACATTGTCATCGACCACACTCAAACCGTAAGTTTTCTTTAAAAGGAGGTTATTCAGATTGGATCACACTCGTAATCAAGTAGCGGGGTTTGAAAATTCAAACAACCAAAAATGTTAGAACTACGAGAACTCTCAAGTCTCATCATGATATTCCCGTTAAATTGAGCATAAATGTTCAAGTTGAAATTTGAATTTATGAAGTTTTTATATTTTGAAATTGGAATTTTTGTTTGAATATATATTTTACTTTGAAATAAATTATTTTTTGTGAGTGAAAGTCAAAATTCTCTCAAAAAGAACCAAATTTTGAATCATGACCGCATAATTAGTTTTTCAAAAAAAAAAAAATTAATTTGTGCCTAAACATGGTGTAGCTATATATTGGCGTTTCATAAGTGATTTAATCCCATCTTCTTTGTTTAATATCTCTTTTTAATTTTGAATTCATCGACTGATTCCCACATTAGATTAATTAATATGTGTTGGTTGCACATGATTAGAAAAAAAAAAACTATAAAAAAGTTAATTTTACTTCTTTTAGGCTAATGCGTGCTAATTTAATTTTAGGCTATTAATTTCTAATTAATATTGGGTTATATATTGCCAATTATATATAATCGAAGTATATCTATGTCAATTCCTCTGTTGTTTTGGTCTTTTGAGTTGTGGGCTGAATGGGTTTGAGAATGTTTGGATCACAACGTATTGTATTTTATTTTGGAAAAATTAGTAAACTAATAAAAAATAACATATTTAGTAAAATGATGTCAAAAATGTCATTATTTTATAAAACTTGGGATCCCAATATTTCTTCCGACTTCTCTTCGTTTAACATTTTCAATTATTGAATCATATATTTTTTTTTAAAAAAATCATTCTCTCGCATATTTATCTTTCAGATTCTTAATTCTCTCTCCCACTAAAAAATATATTTTCTCTCTCATATTTATCGTTTCTAATTTTCCTCCAACATTCAAGTTGTCGATATTTCTCTGCCCTATATTTTGATTGTTTTTGTAAAAATTGGATCAACAAAAATCTCTTTGATTAAGGTATCCCTAATATTTATTCTATTTTTAGATTTCTTTTCTGATTCTTTTTTTGTTTAAGTCTTTAAAAATTGTGTTGATTTTCAATCTCGATTAGAGTTTACTCTCTAATGACTGAATACAAGAGACTTACTAGAGGTATATATCTCAATCAATAAATTTCTAGTGGTTTTCCATCCTTTAATTTATTTATTACTCAATAAATAACGTTTAATGTAGGATTTGCTGCTAAAATAAGGGAAGCGAGACTGTTAGGACATTTACAGGACCCAATTGGTGTGCAAAACTTTCCTCAAATTCAGAACGTAAATGTAGAATCTGTCTACTCGTGAGGATTTTGAAAAAGAAGAAGAATGCCGAATAGTTGTCGAACAATTTTCTATTAGTTTGTTTTGTATTTTGTAGTTTATTTTTCAGAATTTGGTATTTCTTCTTAATTTGTAGTCAAATCACAATGTATGCTATCAATATTTGTATTTATTAAAAATCTCATGTTGGATAGTTTATGAAACTTTTATTTGTCCCTAATAATTTGTATTCATCCAAAAGTATGTCAACTTGTTATGTATTTTATTTAACATTCTCTTAGTTTATTTTGTTTTTATAGTTTTTTCTTCAAATATTTGTATCCTTTCTCAATTTGTAGTCAAACTAGTATGTATGCTATAAATTTTTTTATTCATTCAAAATCTCATATTGCATAGTTTATGAATCTTTATTTGTCCCTAATTTATATTCATCTCAACGGTAAGCCAACTAGTTATGTATTTATTTAAGAATGATTGCGACATTCTCACTTTTCCTTCATTTGTTTTTCGCGTTTTTATATTTTATAAAATCTTACACAATACAATATAACAGTTCGAACGAATACAAATACAAACAATATACATGTTGGAATAAATGACTTGGAAAAGGAAACAAGATTCTAAAGAGAAAAATAAATATAAACGGCATAAATAAAGAGTTCAAGAAGGAAACAAATAAAAGTGAAGTCAAGAAAGCAAACTGACAGACAAGTTCGGTTGAACTAGGATTTCCACACAAAATAGGAAATCCTATACGTGAGTTTCTAAGTTTCAAGAGAAGAAAAAAGGAAAGCAGGCACCAAGTAGGATTCATGACTACAATGATGAAATAATAACTAGAAAACATTTTTTATAAAACTTCAATTATTTTAAATCATTTTAAGTTCAAGAAGCTCGATGATTAATAAATATTGTGGAGGTCTAAAATTGGGGGTCAAAAGGGTTCCCAATAAGCTTTTTAAGCATAGAAACATGATATACCGGGTGGATCGGGGCTAATTGGCATGTATAACTCATAGCCAACTTTCTCAATACGCTTCAAAATTTGATAGGGACCTACGAATTGGGGACTTAGTTCCCTCTTTTTGTCAAACCTCATAACACCCTTCACGTGTGAGATTTTAAATAGACCCAATAACCAACTTCAAAATCTAGATTCCTTCTTCTAACATCGAAAAAAGACTTTTGCCGACTTTGGGCCGTCTTCAGCCCCTCTCTAATGATTCAAACTTTTTCGATGGCCTCAAAAACTAGTTTAGAACAATTAGAGAACTTTTACCTATTTCAAACAAAGATCTACACCTCCTACCATACAATGATTCAAAAGAAGCCACAACAATACTTGAGTGGTAACTATTATTGTAGAAAACTGTATCAATTGTAGATGGTCATCTCAATTATTCTTGAAATCTATACTAGATTTCCCCAACATATCCTCTACGATTTGGATGGTGCATTCCTCTTGACTATCCGTTTGAGGGTGGAAAATGGTACTAAGCTTAACCTTCGTACCTAGACCTTTTTGGAATGCCTTCCAAAAGTGTGAAGTAAATTGAGTACCCCTATACGAAATAATATATATAGGACCCCATGAAACTTCACTATCTGTTTGATGTACAACTTGGCATAGTATTCGACCGAGAATGATAGCTTGACAGGAATGAAGTGGGATGATTTTTTCATTCTATCGACAATGACCCAAATAGAAACATATTGCCTTCGTGTACGAGACAAACCCACTATGAAGTCAATGTTAAAACCAACCACTTCCAAGTGGGAATATCTATATCTTTGGACAAGCTTCCCAGTCTTAGGTTTTCAGCCTTAACATGTTGACAATTCGGACACTTGGCCACAAAACTCGCTATATCCTTCTTTAAACAATTTCACCAATAGACATCCCGTAGATCACGATACATCTTGGTGACTCTCGGATGAATAGAATATCGCAAAAGATGATCTTATTCTAGAATTTTTCTCTCAAACCATCAACATCTGAAAAATATATTCGACCTGAGTACTTAAGCACCCCATTTCCCCCTTGGGAGAAAGCCTCAACAGTCTTGTTGAGCACCGATTCTTTCAACTCAACAATTATGAGATCAAGGTCTTGCTTTTCCTTAACATCTACCACAAAAGATGATTTTGACCTTTGTGAACTGTGACTCAACCTTTTGGGGAATCTACTAGTTGGACACCTAACTGGGCCAATCTCTGTACATCACGAACTTCTCATCCTCTACATGTGAAACACTACCAATGGAAAATCAACATAGGGCATCCTCAACTACATTAGCCTTGTCGGGGTGGTAAAGGATACTCATGTCATAATCCTTCAAAAGTTCTAACCACCCTCTTTGTCAGAGATTAAAGTCTTTTTGGCTAAACACATATTGAAGGATGTTGTGATAGTTGAAAACATCCGCACATACCTCATACAATTAAGTTTTCCATATATTCAAAGAAAATATCACCGCCGCTAATTTAACATCATGGGTCAGATAATTCTTAAAATTAACCTTAAGTTGCCCTAAAGCATACGCAATTACCTTACTTTGTTCCATGGGCATTTCTTAAGAATAGCATGATGTAGCACAACTAGAATGTCGTCATGATACCATGGCATTTTTATGCCTAAACAATTTCATAATAGCTTTAGGGGAAAGGACTATACTCTCCTAATGTTAGCTTGAATTGCATGCAAGGTCTATTTCATGAAATAGCTTGAGATTAGGTTCTCAAGATTTCGAATCCTTAGTAGTGCTTGAATCGGTGAATCTGGGGGGATTTATTCTAAAAAATTTGTGAATACTCGAGGTGTTAGGCTCTTGTTTTTGAGCTCCTCTCTTATGCCAAACTTGGTTAATCACCGCTTAGCTTGACATCAAGATAGCCTCACGTAACTCAGTGTTTATGTCTTCTCATTGAATTTGCACATTCGGTGCATTAGGTACCTTGGCTCTGAAACATGCCTTCTACATGGACGACTTCTTGATGCTCTTTGTGGAGGCATGATTTTCTGAAAAAACGCGTAGGCATAAATTAGAAGGAAAATTTTAGAGATCAAACTCTAATGCATTAAATGAGTATGAAAAAAGTGAGGAGTTTCCTAAATGCTGAATTCTCCTAATTATAGATGTGGCGGGCTTCACATCGATAAATATGACTTTACAGATATTATTTTATATACTCCCAGGACTCTTGAACTCTGTGCTCTCATACCAAGTTTATCACGCCCCGAGCTAACACCCTGGACGTAGACGACACCCAATGACCATTGCTGTCCTTGTGGGAAACCTTGGCCTGGCATACTTAACTTAGCGGAACACTTAACTCAATATAAATCAAGAAACTTTCTCATAAATGTATCTTAATGTACGAGGCTTGGACAAAAATGACACTTTAGTCTCAAAATTAGAAAATCTAAAATATAAGATAAAGAGAGACCCAAACTAAACAATTTGACTAACTATCCGTCTAGGAAGCCTCTATAATACAAAGATTAATGTTGGGACAAACCTGAGGCTCACGACTGACTCTCAATGCTCATACTAGATCAACGTGGCATTGGATGCTAATCCTGGTTACCTGTGTCTGCATCATAAGACGATGCAGGCCAACATGCATCAATACATTGAATGTAGAGTGGATCAAGGTTGGTAATGCTAACGACAACTTAAGATTGATAAAGAGTAAGAAGAACTTACATGTCTTTGCTCAAACTCATGATAGTGAACTAATATAAAAGCAATAAAACAAATGATAATATATAATGTAACACCCCCGTAGCTAAAACAGACCAAAAAATTAGTTTCAGAAAAATCTGCAGGGCTACAACTGGTGGCATCGATGGGCCGTAGCCTGAAACACGGTCCGTTCCTGCACACCTGTCGATGGGATCAGAAGAAACTCCCAAAACTTCAGCCTCAGAAGGAAAAATTGATCAAGTCTGGATGACGACGACACTTACGGTCCGTAGACTAGGTCAAAAGACGTCGTAGTCCGTGACCGTCGATCAAGACTCCCTTCAACCACTCTCTGACAAGAGCTATGGAGACCAACATGGTTACGCGTTCGTAGTCTGACCATAGGTGAAAAATTGTGCCACCAGTAAAGGGAAATACAGGTGGTAAACTTAAAATGATCATCTCCCTTACACAAAATGATTAGCGTCTCCCATGACCTACCAACAGGATAGATAATTGAATATCGTCAATAGACATCGACCTTGATTAAAATAGACCTTCGAGTAAAAATTTATGCCCCATTTAGTAAAGGCTTGTCGAACAGGCCCTCACGACAGGACCCAATGAGGGGCCGTCGGAGCACGACAAACCGTCAAGTCATCGGTCGTGAGGCTCGACAGCAACCTTTCCAAGGGGTCTTTTTGACCTTTCTCACTCCGTTTAAACCTAAGTTACGTCGTTTTCGTTTGACCCGCAATCTAAGATTTTAGGTCAGTTTAAGCCTAGCAACAATCTAAAACATACAAGTTAAATCATTTTAAATCAAAACATAGAATATTAGAAACAAAGAGGAGAAAAAATCTCAAGAAACACCTAGTGAAGGAACGCCACAAGCTCCAACAGTTTAGCCCCGAAAAAAATAAGTAGTTTTAGTGGATTTCCATGCCAGGTCTATGTGGGATTTCATAGTGGTTCCTTTCACCATGGGTCTTGTTTCAGTCAGTTCTTGATTCTCTTTCATGATAGACCTAGGGTTGCTAGGGAACATTGATATACACTTACTGAATTTATTATTAAATATAGTCCAAATCTTATTATAACGTTAGTATCATTTACGCATATAAATTTCAGAACCATAGCTTTTATAATTTTATTTAGTTCTTGAATTACAAATGGTAGGTTAGATATTTCAGACACATTAGCTATACATTTGTCTTAGTTATAAATGCATAATGACTAGATCGAGTGTTGCATTTCAGTTTTCCATGGTTCAGTTTTAGTAGCTATCCAGTATTTATAGAATTCAGATATAATCAGTTAATTACTAGAATATTAATGGGGAAGTAGCATAATAACGAGTTGAACTAGGCGTCTAGCGTACCAAAGCCCAGAATTACTAGCCAAGTAGGTTGTAAACTCCCCTCTTTGGGCAATCAGTTTAGTGATCAGCAACCAGCATGCCTTGTAACCTTGGCCGGGTAATTGGGTCCCACTCGATGGGAGTATACATTAGACTCAAATTTGGCTCCGTGGTTTTATTATCGCTATAGTATCTCCCATAGTTCCAATCAGACTCATCTGAATTGACCATGTATCAGTATATTCGGTATCAGTTTCAGCATGTTATAAATGGTCTTGCAGCAGTTAGCTCAGAATCATCACATCACGTTCAGGTATTATACTTGTTTTTTGTGCTTATTCAGTTATGGGGTTATTCAACGTAGTCCATCCACATACTCAAACCTTTCAAGTAATGACGCATACGTGCTTCTCGTGATGTGTAGGTTCAGGTGCTAAGCATTACAGATCACGTAAGATCGATTCTCGATCTCCAGTTCAGCAGATTCAGTGTGATTCCTCATTCTCCGAGGACAACAGTCACATGAGTTTCTTTCTGTCTTTGAGTCATTTAGTTTAATTTTTGATAGATTTAGCTGGGGCCTTGTCCCAGTATTTCTAATATAGTTTAGAGCTATTTAAGACATAGTTAGATGCAAACTTAGGATGAGTAAGATTTTATTTTATATTAAACTCATTGTTTTCAACATATTCAGTATAGAATTATGGATATCCCCATATTTTCCTTTTACGTATGATTTAGCCCGCAATAGTTTATATCTTTAGTATGATCATGATCTGCCAGCAGGGTTAGCTTGGGATCACTTGTGGTCCTAGGTTCCGTGTTCCGGTCTCGGGGTAGTCCGAGGTGTTACAAAACACTGTATCAGAGCATAAGTTAGTGTCATAGGATGTCTGAAAGCCGCAATAAGTTAAAGTTTTCCCCCCCTTTTTCATGGGTGTGAAGTGCCCCCACATCTAGTGTTAGGGAATCTAATGAAGTGTTTTAGGAAAAAAAACTTCACTTCATGTTACTCTTATCGTGAGGAAGGTATGATCAAATTCCATTCTAACTTGACGTTGTTCACTTAAGATCATTTCTTCTTGTAGAGCTTGGGCATGAATGCTAATGCACGCAATGCTTAACGCGAGTTACTCTAGTATAGATTAAGGAAGTTCAAATGCGAGTTTCAGAAACGCCAATTCATATTTTGTCTCAGAGTATGACCAACCAACATAATCATAGGTTCTAGTTCCTACTAAAGAAATGACCGATATTAGTGCGCAGCCAGGAGTTTTGGATTTGTCTGGATGAATACGATAAGTTTTTAGGATCGCAAGTTCATAAGACCCACGAAGTTCATTAATTGAGAGTCAAGAAAATATTTGGTGTGAATTTGTCAGTGTAAATGTAGTAAGTTGAGATTGGCATCTAAAAAACTCAAGGAGTGTGACTTATATATGTTCACTCAGTGGGAGAAGACAATAGCACATGACGTTGTTATTTTGTAACTCTTTATAGCAGTCCTCCAAATCAATATAGTCAAGAAACTCTCTCAAAATCCTTATAAGTATCTCTCCAGTCGGTGACCTCTGTTTATAGCTAGACGCGGTATGGGTATACAGAAATTGCCCTGTCACAGTCTTTCAGAAAGTCACCACAACAGATCTAGGCATGGATTGGTTACATTCATGTTATGCCTCAGTCGATTTCAGATCTAGAATTGTTCGGTTTTAGTTTCCAAATGAACCATTAAAATGAAAGGGTAGTATCTTAGCACCTATGGGTCGATTTATTTCTTACCTTAAGGCTAGAAAGATGATCTCAAAGGGTTATCTCTATCATCTAGTTCAGGTTAAGGATACTAGCCTTTAAACGCCATTTCTTGAGTCAGTTCCTGTAGTCTGTGAATTTCCAGAAGTATTTCCAAAATATCTTTCTGGGGTTCCTCCAAAAAGGGAAATCGACTTTGAAATTGATCTCCTTCCAGATTCCCAACATATTTTTGTTCCTTCATATAGAATGGCTCCAGCAGAGCTTAAGGAATTGAAAGAGAAGTTGAAAAACCTTCTAGATAAGGATTTCATCAGACCTATTATTTTACCATGGGTGCACCAGTATTGTCGTTAAAGAAGAGAGATGTTCCTAGACTGTGCATTGCTATAAATAGATGACAGGTCATAATAAAGAATAAGTATCCCCATCCCCAGGATTGGTGGTAACTGTTTGACCAACTTCAGGATGTGCTAGTCATTTCTCAAAATAGAAATCAGATCGCGGTTATCATCAGCTCAGAGACAGAGATAGGGACATTCTGAAAATAACATCAAAAATTGGTATGCGTTCATTATGCATTTGTGTTATTTCATTTGGACTACACTCCTGATCGTTCAGGATTTGTTGAAAGAGTGTTCACATAGTACATTGACTGTTAGTTAATCATCTTCATACTGATGATATCTCATTTACTCTATGAGGAGAATAAACATGCAGGTCATTGAGAGTTCTTTTGACAGACTCTCCAAGATGCCAATGATTTTCTAAGTTTAGTAAAAAAAAATTGGGTGACGTTTGGTTACAATACGTTACTTTCCTTGATTCACATTGTATCTAGCGAAGGGGGATCCACGTTAGACACCAAAGATAGAAGACGTGAACAATGGCACAAACCTACCTCTGCTCTAGATATCATAAGTGTCTTAGGTTTAGCAGTTTATTAGAGAAGGTTCGTGGAATGGGAATGATTTAATCATTAGCCTCACATTTTACTAGGTTGACCTTAAAGATGGTATGTTCCAATGGTCATTATGATTGTGAAGGAAAAGCTTGACACAAAAATTGAAAACTAGATTGACTACCAATCTGTCTGACTCTACCATAGGGTTAGAGGTATGTGATCTGATGCGATTGAGAAGAAGTTGGACTTGGTTGTGCGTGATGCAAAGAGATAAGCGTTATCTTTATGCCCTTAGAAAGCTTAAGGTGCATAGCAGAAGAACTATCAACTCATGACCCGAGCTGGCAGCAGTTGTGTGTGCACTCAAGATATGGAGACACTACTGTATGGTGTTCATGTAGATGAGTTCACCGATTAATAAGAGTTTCAGTATGTGTTCACCAGAAAGAGTTTGAATCTTTGCCAGGAGGGAGATGCTCTGTGAGTTCCTAAGGATATTATATGAGTGTGGAGATCATCTTGAAAGGCGAAGATAGTGGCCGATGCTCTTAGTAGATTATCTATGGGTAGTGTAGCTATGTTGAGGAAAAAGAAAGGAGCTAGTGAAGGAGGTCACAGATTGCTGGCTTGGGAGTTCCACCTTAGAGCATATCAGACACGGTGGACAATTTAGAATGAGAAGAATCGTACGTGGATAGTCACGAGGTTAAGGAAAAATCAAGAGAGTGATCTTATCTTTTCTTGAACTAAGGGTTGCCGTAAAAAACAGAAGTGGAGCGAGAGAGTGGAGATTTCTCCCAAGGGGGGTAGTGTACTTCGTACCAAATGGTAGGATGGTGTGTATGATGGCTGCGAGAGGTCTGAGGAAGCATATTCTTGCAGAAGCTCACAAATCCAGGTATTCAGACATCCAGGTGCCACTGTGACTGTACCGGGGATCTGCGGGAAAGTGGATGGGGGAATGGACTGAAAGAGGAATATTAGCAGGACTTGATGGAGTTAGTGCACATTGCCATAAGTCAAAAAAACATCAGGAAACCAGGAGTTGACTCAAGAGAACGATATCCTACTTGGAAGTGGGGATGTGATCCATATGGATTTCATCCAGGGTTACCTCGTACTTCATACATCATGGGACTTCAATTTGGGTGATTAGTTTATAGGAGGACTACGTCTTATCGATTTTGGTGGTCAAGACTACATATTGGCAGAAGTGACTATGCAAAGCTTTACCTTTACTGAAATTGTGAGGTTTGCATGGGGTTCCTTTGTCTATCATCTTAGATAGAGGCCTCAGGTCCTCTCCATTTCTGGAAGTCATTTCAAAAAGTTATTGTACTCAAGTTAACCTCAGTACAAAATTTTCATCCACAACGCGAATGGGCAGGCAGAGCGTACCATTCAGACCTTAGCGTATATTTTGAGCGCTTGTTGTGATCGATTTCAAGGTAGTTGGATGATCACCTTCCGTTTTATTGAGTGTTCCTACCAATAATAGCTACCATTCCAGCTTCAGATGGCCCCTCTGAGGCTTTATGGGCATAGATGTAGGACTCCTGTTGGTGGGTTTGTGATAGGTGAAACAGCTTTGATAGGGACCAGATTCAGTCCTTATGCTAGGGAGAAAAGTGCAAATCATAGATATAGACTTAAGCAGCCCTAAAGTAGTTAGAAATATTTTGAAGATGTAAGGAGAAGAGAAATAGAGTTCCAAGTTGACGATGGGTTTTATAAAGTATCACTTATGAAAGGTGTGATGAGATTTGAAAGAAAAGAGAAGATCAGTCCTAGATATTAGGACTTATAAGATCTTGAAAAGGGTTGGCCAAGGTGACATATGAGGTAGAGTGCTCGCAAAAAATTAGCAGAGTGCATCCGATCTTTACATCTCACTCTTGACGAAGTGCGTGGGTGACCCAAAACCTCTATAGTGCATTAAAGAGTGTGGCCGTTAAAGATAGTCTTTCTTATGAGGATTTACCAATTGAGATTCTTGACCGTAAGGTTAGAAGGTTAGAAAACAAAAGTCTCTTCATCAAGGGTTTGTGGAGGAGTCAGTCCGTTAGAGGGAGCTACTGAAGCAAAAGCAGCCATGATGAAAGCCAGTATCCTTACCTTTTTTCATTGCGATTCCACTCCAGCTTGAGGTTAAGGTAATAGGTCATCTTCAGTTTTACAGTATTAATGAACAAATCAGTTTTTAGAATCATGTTCCCTCAGTTTGTACTTTCATTTTTAGCCGTAATTGCATGATATCAGACATTCAATTCAGTTCAGAAACCTAAGTTCCCATGTTTGTCGGGGGTTGTGCATATCTCTCCCTATGAAGCGAGTTTAGTCTTGATTCGAGGAAGATACGTTCTCAAGGGGGAGTAATGTAAAACCCGGGAGCCAAAAACAAAAATTGTTTTTCAAAAAATCTGCAGGTGCTACACAATGGTCGCATCGACGGGACCATCCCCACCCAACCATCGATGGGATCACAAACTCCAAAAAAATTCAGCCTAGAAAAATTGGTTAAGTCTTGGACGACGGATGGACTTATGGTCCGTAGTCCATGACTGTCGATTAAGACTCCTTCAACCACTCTCTAACAAGAGATATGGATGACCAGCATGTTTCGTAGGTGGACCTACGATCCCGTAGGTGGAAAATTTGCAGCCAGTTAAAGGGAAATATAGTTTGGTCAAATTAAAATGATCATAACTATAAGCACAAAATGAATTAGGTCTCCCATGACCTACCCAGATATATATAATTGAATTATCTTTCCATAGCCACCGATCTTGCTAAAATCATACCTCTGAGTAAATATTTATGCCCATTTTAGTAAATGCCTGTCGAAAAGGCCCTCACAACGAACCAAACGACGGGGCGTCGGGCGCACGATTTGAACAACGTCAGTCTCATGTACCGTCGGAGGCCCGAGGGCAACCTTCCTCTCGGTCTTTTTTACCTTCCCACTCCGTTTTTTTAACCTTAAGTCTTACGTCGTTTTTGACCCTAATCATGTAGATTTTTGTCAGTTTAAGACTAGAAGAAAACATAATTACAAACATAATCAAACAAGTAAATTAAATCAAAACTTAGAAAAGAAAATTCGAAGCGAGAGAGGAGAAAAAATCTCAGAACCCTTAGTTCAGAATTGCGACCAAGCTCACTAGTCCAGCCCAGAAACTAAGTTTTTTTCCATGGATTCTCTTACCATGGTAGTGGGATGTAAACTCCTTTCACCCATTTGGGTCCTTAGTTTCAGTCAGCTTGATTCTCTATCATAATTAATCCAGGGTTCTACGAACTTGATATAAACTTATTGATTTATTAAATATATGTTTCAAATAATATTATCAGTATGATTAACTCAGATTACCGCTCTGAATTCAGAACCCTAGATTTGTATTTCTGAGTTCTTTGAATTAATATGGTAGGTCAGATATTTTGAAGCTATACATGCCTTTGTAAAAGGCATAATTACCAGATAATCATTGCATTTCAGTTGGGGTATTCAGTATCGAGCTATCAAGTATTTATAGAAATTCGATTAAATAGTAGTTTTACAGAATTCATTGGGAGTAGCATAATATCGAGTGGACTAGGGTTTAGTGTACCCAATAGGTTTCAAGAACTATAGCAAAGTAGGTTGTAAGTCCCTCTGTGGGGCAATCAGTTTAGTGATCATGCCAGCATGCCTTTATACCCTTTGCGGGGTATATTGCGTCCCTCTCGTAGAGAGTATACATCGGATCCACATTTTGCTCATGTGGTTTTATTATTGGTATTAGTAGCTTCCCATCGTTCAAACCAGACTTCTCTGCAGTGACCATTTATCAGATATTCATATCAGTTTAAACATGTTAATAAATTGCGTCATTGCATCCAGTTAGCTCAGAAATCAGCACATCACGTTCAAGAGGTATTATACTTGTTTTTGTGCTTGTTCACTTATGTTTTATTTAAGCTTATTCATCCGACATACTACAATACCTTTGAAGTACTAAAAAAAACGCATAAGTGCGCTACATCGTCTCGTTGATGTAGGTTCGGTTCTCAGCATACAGACACGCATAGATCGAGTCTCGTCTCAAGTCAGCAGATTCAGGGTGATTCCTCATTCTCCGAGGCAACAGTCATTGAGTGTTAATTTATGTCTTAGTCATTAGGTTTTAGTTTTTGATAGATTAGCTGGGGATTGTCCTAGATTTCTAGCTAGTTAGGGTATTTTAGACATAGTTAGATTCAAAATTAGCTATCTGAGTTTAATTTTCTTTGGTATTAAACTCTTGTTTTCAATATCTCAGTTTAGAGTTGGGTATCCCCAATTTTCATTTTAAGTATGATTTAGCTCTGCAATAGTTTATTTCTTAGTATGCCTCTGATCATGCCAGAAGGGTTTAGACTTGGATAACTTGTTGGTCCTAGTTCGTTGTCCGCGTCTCGGGGGGTTTAGATCGGGGGTGAAATATAAATTTGAAAAGAGAAAAAAACCTTAGTTTTTGTTACAGGAAAATGCAGAGTAGTAACAACTAACTGAATTATATATGAAAATAATATGTGCCATGGGAGATTCTCTAACCAACAACATCACTATGAGCCTAAGTGATGGTACAATGTATTATCTCATATTGCAAGAGGATTGTCCTATACCTTGCAGCAAGTATAGAACCTGAACTAATAAGTGGGTTCACTAGTCTATGCTAAAAAGCACTAAGAAATCATCTAAAAAGTATGACCATTCTTCTGTCCATGTTGGCTACATCGTTTATGGTAGCTTGAGATAGTGTGAATTCGCGTCCCCATATCGATACTCAATACTACTCCTAAAATAATTATCTAATATGTTTTTAAAACACTTCTTCTCTGATTTGAGGTAATTTGCTCAAACATAGCTTTAAAAGCTCTCATAAAAATCATAGTTTCCTTTTTTACTAAAACTAGCCAAAGGCTCTTTTTGGAAGTCTAGCTTCCTTTCTTGTTCAAAATTTGAAAACATTTATAACTAAACTTTTAGGGAACTTCCCTTATAACTTTTGAGAATTTAATTCAACTCGTAACTTTTTGCTCAACTTAAAACTTGATCCTTAAAAAAAGTTAAAATGTTTGTTTACTACTATTGAAAACTATAAGAACTTACTTTTACTTGCTTATTAACTTTTAAACTTGACTTTTAACTTCTTTAACTTTGATCTTAACTTTAATTGAATTGGATTATGGATTGAAGGTTCATGATATTTTGTTTATGGATGATTTAATGACATTTAGATATACCTTAGAGTGTTTTAATCAACCAAGAAACATGGGTTCATTACTTAGGAACAAGTATGAAAAGATAGGGAAAGAATGGGGTCTCCAGGCATCCCTGGTGCTTTGAGAGGTGCAACCCGCTAGAGCCTGACGGACAAAATCTGTCCTGAGGGGCTCCAGCTGGCGCGGCGTGATAGGGACTAACAGACAGAGCCTGTTCTGTGGGGATGTAGCTGGTGCGGTTCGCCAGGGCCTGACAGACAGGCTTTTTGACTCTTCTCCTCTTTAATCTCTAAACCTTCTAAACTTCTATAGATATTTCCCCAAAGACTTAGGATCATTAATACCCTCAATACCCAATAGAATCAACTTGAAAAATAACCCAAATACACCAATCAAATAAAATAAAAGCATACTACATGTAACATCTCGTAACTTGAAACAACTAAGTTTAAGCTAAGAGACCAAGAATAATCATTTTTTGAAATAGATAGGGAAATCTGGAAAATTTCCAGATTTCAAAAGTGAGTTTTGGTAATTTTCAAAAATTCATAACTTTCATCTCAAAAGAGTTAGGGTGTTTCCTTTATATGGATGGAAAGCTCTTTCCAACGGAGCCTAGTTTGCAAAATTTTGAGGTCGTATGAAGGAGATATGTTTAGAAGTTTGTTTGTTGGAAAGAGGAATTTCCAATATGGATTTGTTAAGGGTGTTATAGTCTTTTCCTCACCCAATTATTTTATTTCATTTTTAGGTAATAAGTTGGTGTCTAATTTGAACCCATTCAGTTTACGCATTTAGAAAACAAGTTAGGGTTTTAAGGGAAGAAAAAAGAAGAGGAGAAAAGAGGAGAAAGGAGAAGAAGAAGCAAGAACGCCACGAATCATTGCGTGGATTTCATCGGGGGTGATTCCTTTAAGGTACGTGGAATATGTTGTGTTGGTTTACTTCACCCATACACCAATTTATTTCAATTCAGCAAATTTATAGGTTTACTTCATGTTAGAAGTTAAGATCTTGAAAAAAGGTTTTGATTTCTTGTTGATTGGATTTTTGGCTACCATTGTTTGTTTGATTCTTGTTTCTTCGAGTTACTTTGAGTGTAATATAGTAGATTTTAATAGTACTAAGGGTTCCCAGCTTTTGGTGGAGGAACTAGAAAATTTTGGAGAGTTTGGAGTTGGAAAACTAGTTGAAAAATTTGTCAGATGCATCTGAGAAGGGGTAGGTTCGGCGTGCCTATAGTGCGCCAAAAATTAGACTCAATCAACCAAGGCGTAGATAGGGCGCACCACCAGTGCTTCAGAACAAGGCCTTAGTAAACTGAGACTGGCGGACGCGCTTGCAGTATGCTTAACCTGGTATTTTGTACAATTTTCGTAGTTTTGCTCTTTTAAGCCCTTCCAAGGTACATTAACACCTTCCGATGATTCAATAATCTATTCAAGGAAAGTTATGACCAAAGTCAAGAGACCTAAGAAGTTAAGTTTAACATTTTGAAGTAAAGTTTAACATTTTGAAGTAAAGTTTCTTAAAGTATCCAAGGACCTTCTCTAAATGTTTTAACTTTGTAAGTGTAAAGGTTAAAGTCTTTCACAAATGTTTTCACTTTGTTTTAAGACTTATGGTTCAAGTGACTAAAACTAAAGTTGAGTTCTCATCTTCTTGGAGCTTATATAGGGAACTAAGTAGTTTCCCAGAGCTTAAACTAAAATATTTTCAAATTTGTGAGAAAGAAAGGAAGCTAGACTTCCAAGAGCTATGATAGTTATTTATAGGAAGAAAAGGGAAACTATGATTTCCCAAGAGAGAATTCTAAAATATAGGGAATAAAAAAAAAAAAAAAAAAAAAAAAAAAAAAAAAAAATTTTTTTGTCGTCCCTCCGAGCTTGAATTAAGTGTTTCAAAATGTTGAGAAAGACGGAAGCTAGACTTCGAAAGAGCATATGGCTAATGTATGAGAAAAAGGGAACTAGTTATTTCCAAGGGAGATTCTAAAAACCTAAGTGTTGAGTACCGGAATCAAATCTAGAAGGAAAAATGTTCATAAAAAATAAGAGTCATATATACTATATATATATATATAGTAATATATATCTATATATATATAATATATATATATCTATAGAGATATATATATATATAGATAGATTAGAGATATATATAGATATATATATAGATATAGATAGAGGGGAGTAGATTGAGAAACAATGTGGTTGAGTCAGTTTCAGATTAACTCGAGTCGCCATGTAAACGTGTAGCCATCTGGGTATTAAAAGGGTCATACTTTTAGATGAATCCTCTTCATAGGTTAGTGGTGGATTTATTAGGCAATTCATGTCCTATACTTTGGCAATGTTAGGATGGCCAGGCAGGGTGGTTCGATTAACGATGTATGATCACTGTAGCTCTTAAGTGATGGTTGTCGATTATTTATTTATTAGAATCTCCACACCATATTGATTTTCCTTATACTCAGTTAGTTATTGATCTTCTGTAAATCTTAGATAATATTTTATACCATTATACATTAAGAGTTTTCAACATGTTTTCAGTCATAATTTATTTATATTTGCAATTACTTTTAACAACGTATATTGAATATAAATTAGTAGATAATGAATTGAGTAGAGAAAAGGTAAGTATTGATTCTTATTACTTTTGAAGACTAAGTGTTGTTTAGCTTTCCAACTTGCATACTCGTACATTCAGTGTACTGATGCCAGTTTGCCTGAACCGTATCATGATGCAGACGAACGTAATGAACTGAAATCCAGCGCACCGTTGATCTAGTTGATCAGTCCATAATCAATTAGTGAGCCTCCATGCATTCCGAAGGACATCTCTTTATTTATTTCTAGATTAGTTCAATGGAATGTTATGGGATTTGTCCCAACATTCATCTCAATCAGATTAGAGGCTTCATAGACATTTAGTAGTCTAGTAGTCTTTACTTTTCATTCATATGTTAAAGACTTGGTTGCCATTTTTTCTAGTTTGAATGTTCAAACTTTTAAAAAATTCTAGGTAATATTATTGTTTTGTTCATTTAATTTTTTTCATTCTTATAAGTATGATTATTGTCTTCTGTTGAGTTAAGTAAGTAAGGCTAAGAGTTTGCTTTAGGCCAAAAATTTTCACTGAGTGCCAGTACAACCCTGGTTATAGGCTCGGGGCATGACAAAATTATTATCAGAGCACAGTGTTCAAGAAACCTAGGGAGTCTATGAAGCCGTGTCTGTAGAGTCTTAGTCATCGCTATGAAGCACGCCACTTCTATGATTAGAAGGCTATAACATTTAGGAATGTTTTACTTCTTTCATATTCTTTTCATGTGTAGAGGTTATTTCTAAAATTCTATATCTAGTTTGTGCTTATTAGTATTTTAGGATCATCATACCTCCATAAAGAGTAGTCAGAGGTCGACCAACCCAAATAAATGTTTATAAACAAGAGATTCCTAATGCACCAAATGTACAACTCCAAACAGAGGTCACAAATGCCAAAATTTTAGAAGCTATCCGGATGGTAAGTCAGTTAGTAAATAATCATGTATGGAAATAGAGAAAAGCTTGACAAGATGGGGTTGAAACTCAAGGGTTCGTGAGTTTATGAGAATAAATCCTTCTAGCTTCATCAGATCAAGAACTAATGAGGATCTAAAAAACTTTGTGGAAGAGTTGAAGAAAGTATTTAAGGTAATGCACGTGGTTTATGTTGAAAGGGTTGAATTAGCTGCATACCAACTGAAGAATGGGGCTCAGACTTGGTTCGACCAATGGAAGGGAGGCACGGATGAGGATGCACCACATCCAAGTTGGGCTTGCATCAAAAAGCCATATTTGGGAGGTTCTTTCCTAAAGAGCTGAAGGAAGACAAGGTAGGGAAGTTCCATACTCTGAAATAGGACTCTTTGAGTGAGCACGAGTATGGGCTAAAGTCACCTAGTTGTCTCGCAATTCTCATGAGACGATAAAGCATATGAAAATTAGAATGAGTTTGTTTGTTGCTTGATTGGGTCATGCATAAAGCAAGGAAGGTAGGGTTGTAATACAGATTGGCAACATACACATATCAAGGCTAATGGTCTATGTGTAGAAAGTTGAAAAGAGAAAGTTGAGGGATAGAGAAGAGTACAGGAACAAGAAAGAAAAGACTGGGAATGAGTCTGGGCATCAAAAAAGTGGTTTGAGCTGATTACAATATCAAAAACAGAAATTCCATGCACCATCATATGCTGGTGCACTTGCGCACAGAAATAGAGTTGAGAATCATGGTCAGAACTCCCAAGATAGACTTGCATATTCACAGGATAGTTTGGCGCAAGGATGTAGTAAGACTCCTACCTGCGCCAGGTGTGATAGGAATCACTGTGGCATCTGTCCTAAAGGCTCCACGGGTTGTTTCAAGTGTGGTCAGATCGGGAATTTAATGAGAGAATTCCCAAAGAGTAATCAAAACGGTGGTAATGGGGGCAATGGAGTTCAGTCTTCATCAGTTTCTCCACTGGGTATAGATACACCTAGGGGAGCTATTTCAGGTACTAGAGAAAGAACAAACCACCAGTATACTTTTAATAATCACAAAGAACAAGAAAATTCACCAGATATTGTTACTAGTATGATTCGAGTCTTTTGAATTTAGTATTTATATAAAATTAGACTCAGAAGCGAGTTTATATTTTGCAACTCCCTATGTTTCTATGAACATTGAGATTTCTCCTTAACAACTTAAAGAACCATTCAGTGTTTCAACATCTGTTTGTGAATCCATTCTAGTAGAAAGGGTCTATCGCGATTGCCCTATTTTCGTCAGTCACAAGAGTAATATGGCTGATTTAATAGAGTTAGACATAGTATATTCTGATGTCATTCTAGGTATAGAGTGGCTCCATGTCTGTTATGCATCAATAAATTCCAGACTCAAGTTGCCAAGTTTCAAATTCCTAATGAGCCAATTATAGAGTGGACTAGTACTTCAGCAGTGCCTAAGGGTCATTTCATTTCATACCTAAAGGCAAGAAAGTTAGTTTCTAAGGGGTGTATCTATAACATAGTATGAGTTAATGACTCAAGTGCTGAGTTACCTTCCTTTCAATCATTTCCTATAGTCAATTAATTTTCAAATGTATTTCCAAATCATGTAACCAGAGTTCCTCCCAAAGAGAGATTGAATTTGGCATAAACATCATTCCAGATACTCGTCCTATCTCCATTTCACCATACATAATGGCACTAGTAGATTTAAAAGAGCGAAAAGAAAAATTGGCAGACATGTTAGATAAAGGCTTCATTCGACCAAGTGTCTCACCTTGGGGTGTGATGTATCCTAGTTTCACGGTACTTTCAATGTTTTTCCCGAAAGTTTAGTGTGTGTCTATGTTCTTTTTTATAGTAATTTTAATGCATTTTTATCTTTGCTTTGAAGTAAATATGTCCAAAGAGAAAATGAAAAAATCAGTACAGAGTGACCCACGAAGCCATTGATTGCCCGTCGTCCCATTTAAGGACCATAGGTGGTGATCATTGACTGGATGTTCAAGCATCTGGAAGCAACTCTAGAAATTATAACTATATGAAGGGTTACAGAACAATTAACGGTCCTTCGACTGATCGACGACCCATCCTAGAAAATCGTTGATAAGATCAGAGAATCCTCAAGTACCCGATGTTGAAGAAAATTATAAATATGGAACAATGGAGGCATCGACGGACCGTAAGTGAATCGACGGACCGTGTTGCTGATCCATCGATTGGATCAAAGAGGATGAAACATGCAGGCTTTGCAAAGATGCTAAGTATGGACCGACGGAGGCAGTCGACGATCCGTCGTTTGATCGATGGACGTTAGTGGGGTAGTCGATTGGAGTTGTATTTTTTGGACAAACTTTCCATTATTGCTTTACTTTTATTTTAGGACAATGTTTTTATATATAGGGGGTAAAACCTCCTTTTTGTGGTTGGATCTTTCATTATATTTCTTAATTTTGTTCTTGGTGATTTGACTTTGTAACTTGGGCAATTAATTCAAGTTTTCAGAATCAATTCTCAAGTGAATTTTGTCGTTTCAAGTACAATTTCTAGATTTTCTTCAAACCTGTCAAAGTAAGTTCATGATTTATTATTCAAAAAATAAGAATTACGTTCTTCTAAGCATGGGTAACTAAATCCACACTAGGGTTGTGGGAACTATGGGTGATTAACAAAATAAACCTAGCTAATTAACAATTGTCTACTGTATGAATCGATAATTGTTTCGTTCAGCAGTTTTTGTAACGAGTGCACGTGTTAGAACTCACTATATTGCTATTTGCCGGACCAAGGGGATAGTTAATAGGAAAAGAATTATCGACATAGATTTAGTGGATACTATCTAATAGTCTAGTTTCGATTGGTGCGAGGTGATAACTAAGCCAAACATCGAATATGACACTTAATATTAAGTAAACGATAAGGGTTAGTAAATCAAATACTCATAGCCGGATAAAGGTACTGGATGAAATTCTCTAAATTCCAGACCAAGGATTTAGAGATAAATAGTTTATTAGTTTGCATGCAAAACTTTAGGAAAGAATTGTCGTAAGCTAAGGTTATGGTGTTATGAACCTACGGGGAGAACTTACACCATAGTTTCTTTCATAACTTGATAAACATAAAAAATTTACTCTTTCTACTTGTTAGATTTCATAAAGTTACAAAATTTTTGTTTAACAAACCCCTATCCTCCTATAATTATTAGTTTTCAGAAAGGACTTGACTAAATAGAGGTAATCCTGCATTAAAGTTAAGTCTAAATCATTTTTTTCGTAGGATTGACCCCAACATGATAGTTGGGTTCTTTACTTGATACGACCGCTTATACTTCTTTAGGGAAGTGTAATTTGAGAGTATCAAATTTTGGCGCCGCTGCCGGGGAAAGTGACTTTTAGATTAAATTTAATATCAATTACTGGAGTTTAGACAATAATTTCCTAATTTTGCACTTTCTCTTTGTTTTTGTCTCTTTCTAGTGTATGCCAAATGTACGGAGTCGAGGAGAACCAATACTTCCATTTGATCCAGAACTGAATATACTCCCTAGAATGAACGATCAACACAATACTGGTAATATTGGTAATGGGATCAACCATCAACTTCCTCCGCTAGTTGATGCTCACAACCAAGTGATATTGGAGAACCCTGGTGATGGTTCTTTGAAGAGGAAACCTCCCGCCCGACGTCCTCAAGTGTATTACAGGGGAAAAGTTAACATTATAGATTCTGATGTTCCTATTGTCCTACTTCCTCTACCACAGGGTCATACATTCGTGGTAACTAGTAACTTGATGCAGATGCTCACTGCGAGAGGTTTATTTTAGGGGCTACCATCTAAGGATCCACATGCTCACATCTCCTAACCGAGGTCTTTGTGTTAGAGTTGTGTAGGGAAGCCAGAATTGGACATGAATGTCATCAGATTAAGGGTGTTCCCTCTCTCACTGAAGGGAGAGGTCGCAATTTGGTTTACGGAGTTGCCCGATAGCTCGATATATACATGGGAGTAGTTGAGGGATGTGTTCCTAGCACAGTATGACCCGGTGTCTAAAAAGCTCAACCACAAATATCGAGTGAAAATCTTTGTGGCATTGCCTGGGGAGTCAGTAAACAGGTATTGGGATAGGATCACCTCATTTGTGAGATGGCTCAAATGAGATCTGATCTTGGGTTGGTATTCAAACATATCACTAGAGGTATGGAGAAAGTAAATAAGGTGAATTATTTGACCAAACCTCCACCGCCAGCAGATGAATTCTACTATGAAGAGGATTCATATGTAGTGAATGATCAGATGGGGGGTTTCCGACCGAACGCCCAAGGCTTCAATAAGAAGAAATTGCGCCAAGGTCAGAACTATGGGAATTACAATTGACAGGGTCATTATGTTCGAGATGGAAATTATAACCGCGACAAAAACTTCAACCGGGGTAACTATGGTAATAGAAACGATCAGAGTGGGCTCTACGTTCCACCTTAAAATTGGGAAGTTTCTCCTAGGGATAGTGGAGGTAGTAGGTCACTAGTTGAAGATATGTTGCAAAAGATGAGGAGGAGGTTCGATGCTAGTGATGAGCACGCCAAAGAGTTGAGTGGTGATTTGGCTAATATTGGGCAAAAGGTGGATGCACATGCAATCTAAATCAAGCATCTTGTGTTACAAATGGCCCAATTGTCTTCTACTGTGAACCCATATCAACAGGGGTACTCTTTCTAGAAACACTGTCCAAAATCTAAAAAAGATAGACTTTGAATTACAGTTACTACTCGAGGGGGTAAGCAAACCATGGATCCACCTATAACGTCTAGTATGGAAGATGAGGTGAGAAAAGAGGGTTAGGTGGTGGAAGATAATGGTGAGTTGGTAGATTAAGCGATCAAAGAAGCAGGGATACTCTAAAAGGTAATCTCCGTTCCTAGACCACCACTACCATTTCTGCAAAGATTGGTAAAGAAGACTGAGGATGGTAAATACCGGTGTTCTATTACTATGTTGAAACTACTTTCCATCAATGTCCCTTTGATATAAGCTCTTGAGTAAATTCATGGTTATGCAAATTTTATGAAAGATATAGTTACTAAGAAGAGATCAGTAAGTTTTGAGGAGGATGACTGAATGCAGCATTGTAGTGATATTGCTACAAGGTCTCTTATGCAAAAGAAAGAAGATTTGGGCGCTTTAATTATTCTATGTACCATCAGGTTGTTACACTTTGCTAGAGCACTATGTGATCTTGGTGCAAGCATAAATCTCATGCCTCTCTCTATTTATGAAAAGTTGGGTTTGGTTGACCCAAATCCCACTGTGATATGGTTATTGATGGCCGATCGAACGGTGAAGAGGCCTATTGGATACTCCACGATATGTTGGTAAATGTGGATTCATTTATATTTCTGACCAAATTTCTTATTCTTTACTGTGAGGTGGATTTTGAGTTGCCTATTATTCTTAGGAGGTCGTTCCCTGCTACCGATCGCGCCCTGGTTGACATGGGAAAAGGGCAGATGAAGTTTAGGGTAAATAAAGAAGAAGCAAATTTCAACATTTGTAGGTCCAAGACGAGAGTGGTGAGCTCCAAACAGTATCTGCTATATCCTATAGGGTTGAGAGTATGTCTAAGGTACAAATCAAAGAGCGCCTTGGTGTTGAGGCACTAGCGGCGGATCATGAATTTTGAGAGCGATGGTATTGAGGAGTATGTGTTATTATTGGTATCGATATGACATTCGATTCAAAAAAAAGAAATTTGAGTTAGATATGAGGCATCGCGAGTCTCCACTTGTTAAACCATCTAGTAAGGAGAACCCAAAATTAGAGCTTAAGGCTCTACCAAATCATCTGAGGTATGTATACTTGGGAAGAGATAACACTTTGCTGGTAATCATTGCATAAGATTTTAATGTAGAACAAGTAGAGTGTTTCGTAGAAGTGTTAAAAAGGTTCAAACGAGCCATTGGTTGGACTATTGTGGACATTATTTTGATCTCACCCGATATTTGTTTACAAAAAACCCAATTCATGCTCGATCACAAGCCAAGTATTGAGCACCAAAGATGTTTGAATCCACCTATGCAAGAGGTAGTTAAGAAGGAGATTATTTAGTGGTTGGATTTGGGAGTCATATATCTTATCGCAGATAGTAGTTGGGTATGCCCTGTTCAGTATGTGCCCAAAAAGGAGGGAATGATTGTGGTACCTAATATGAAGAATGGGTTTGTCCAATGAGGTCGGTAATCGGATGGAGAGTTAGTATGGATTAGCGAAAGTTGAATGCATGGATTGAGAAGGACTATTTTCCTATGCCATTCATGGATCAGATGTTAGATAGGCTGGCAGGGAAAGGTTGGAATTATTTTCTTGATGATTATTCGGGTTATAATCAAATCTCCATTGCACCGGAGGATCAAGAGAATCACCTTTACTTGCCCTAATAGAACATTCACATTAAAGAGGATGCCTTTTGGGTTGTGTAATTCACCTGCTACTTTTTAGAGATGTGTGATTTCGATATTCTCCGATATGGTGAAGGACACTATTGAGGTGTTTATGGATGATTTTTCAATTGTTGGCGACTCTTTTGATCGTTGTTTTAGTCATGTGGCCGAGGTTCCCAAAAGATGTAAAGATTGCAATCTTGTGAGAAATTGGGAAAAATGTCACTTTATGGTGAAACAGGGTATTTTATTGGGTCATCGTCTCAGAGAAGAGTATAGAGGTTCATCGAGCCAAAGTTGAGGTTATAGAGAGACTTTCTCCACCCATGTCTGTAAAAGGTATGAGAAGTTTTCTTGGGAATGTGGGCTTCTAGCGGAGGTTCATTAAGGATATGTCAAAAATTGCACATCCTCTGTTCAAGTTAGTTGAAAAGGAATGTAAATTTGATTTTGATGAATCCTATCTAAAGGTGTTTTGAGAGTTGAAGGCAAAGTTGGTGTCTGAACAAAAGCTTCTTGTGGTGTTATTTGCTTTCGAAAAATTTTTCTTCTATTTGCTTCGCACGAGAGTCATAGTGCATACTAACCACTCCGCTTTGAGATATTTGATGGCAAATAAAGATGCGAAACCAAGGTTGATTAGATGGGTTCTACTACTGCAAGAGTTTGATTTTGAGGTGAAAGATAGAAAAGGGACCGAAAATCAAGTTGCCGATCACCTGTCCAGATTAGAGGATGAAGCAATGCGAGATTCGGGTGAAAAGGCTGAACTTGATGATACCTTCCCTAATGAACATGTATTAACCGCCTCTCAAGACTTGATTCCATGGTTCGCCGATTTTGTGAATTATCTGGCTAGTGATATTGTCCTATCCATCTTGTCCTTCAATTAGAGGAAAAAGTTCATGCGTGATTTGAAAAAGTTCTTTTGGGATGAGACTTAATTATACCGAAGTTGTGCTGATGGGCTTATTTGTCGTTGTGTGACGGAAGTTGAGATGTTGAGTGTTTTGGAGGCATCCTATTCCTCGCCTGTGGGTGGTCACCATAGTGATATCCGGACTGCCCATACGATCTTGTAATGTGGGTACTATTGGCCAACAATCCAACAAGATGCTCATGAGTTTGCCTAGGCATGTGATAGGTGCCAAAAAGATGGAGGTATTTCGAGAAGGCAAGAGCTCCCTTTAAATCCCATTATAGTAATTGAGTTGTTTGATATATTCAGCATTGACTTTATGGGCCCATTTGTGAGTTCTCATGGTATAAAATATATTCTTGTGGGGGTGGATTATATGTCAAAATTGGTAGAAGCCATAGCACTTCCCAACAACGAAAGGAATAGTGTCAGTACGTTCTTAAAAAAACAACATATTTTCCTGATTTGGCACACCTAGGGCTATTATCAGTGATGGGGAATCCCACTTTTGCAACAAATAATTCAAAGGGCTCTTGGAGAAATATGGGGTTCGCAAAAATATTACCACCCCCGTACAATCCAAAAACTAGTGGGAAAGTTGAAGTGTCCAACAGAGAAATTAAGCAAAGCATGTCGAAAACGATGAATGCTAATAGAACGGATTGGTAAAGGAGGCTTGATGATGATCTTTAGTCTTAACAGACAACATAAATGATTCCTACAGGTAGGTCTCCATACAAACCTGTGTATGGGAAGGCTTGTCGCTTGCCGGTTGAGTTAGAGCACAAGGCCATGTGGGTGATGAAGAAACTGAAGATGGATTGGAATTAAGCAGTGGAGCGGAGACTTAATTGATTGAATGAGCTTGATGAGTTTTGCCTAAAAGCATACAAAAGTTCAGCCCTCTACAAAGAGAAGATAAATATGTACCATGACCAAAAGATTCAGAAGATCAAATTTGTAGTAGGGGATTTAGTACTTCTACTTAACTCTAGGTTGCGGTTGTTTCCGGGCAAACTCAAGTCCAAATGGACTGGTCCATTCTTGATAAATAAAGTGTTCCCATATGGAGCGGTTGAGTTTGAAAACAAGGAGGTTTCAAGGTTCACGGTCAACGGACAGAGAATCAAGATCTACCTCGGGAATGCACAGTGTGCCCATGAAGTGGTTGAGGCATATAACTTTGATGAAGTCTGAGAAATCACAGGTCTTGCGCCATTCCACGACGTTATATCAAAAGTTTCTTTGGAGGCAACCCAATGTGTATCCTCTAGATAACAATAGGTTTTTTCTTTTCTTTGCAGGAATAGTTGCATCATTTTGTTTCGTTTTGATTGACTCAATGAATGTGTAATTTTCTTTTATAGTTTTAGTCTATTGGCTGGAGAATAGTTTTGTAACACCTTGAAAATCCAAGACTTATGGTAAATCCTAACATAGGTGGCATAAAGTCTAAACACTGTTTCTAAGTCCATTTTTAATTAATATAGGTCATTTAGAAGGTTTAAGAACCCAAATGTCCAAAGACGTCTAAGAAATTGGTTCAAAAGAGATGTTAGTGTGCTTTAGCCTTTTTACTAAATTTTACGATTCGAAAAAATGTACAAAAATGGGTGGAAAGGTATATAATTGGCGTTTGAGTTGGTTCATGATTGGAACGTCTGGGTATGACTCGCCAAGGACCAACTAAGAGCCCTCAAGGAGAAACCCTGAAGTTTGATGTAGCACTGCCTGGCAGTGTGCATCAACGGGACAGACGACGGGACGTCATGGACTCGACGGGCGTCGAGTCCACCGTCTTCCCTCACTTATAAAAAAATTGGAGGATGCCTCGCCTGTAAAGTCTCTGAAAGAGACGAAAAAGTGTAGGACGGAGGGAGGGCTGTCCATCGACCCACCGATGGACCGTCGACGTGGTCTCGTCAATGAGGGTCAGATTTCATTGATGGATTTTAATGATTTCTTTTAAAAATACTTAAATTGTTTCGGGTTACGATATGATTAAAGGTAAAACATTAACTTATTAATCCCTCTATAAATAACCCTTAACCCTCATTATTCTAAAGCCAAACTCTCGCAAAAATCAACTCTCTCGTTCGCCCCCTCGTGTTTCTCCTCTCTACAAGACCCATCCCATTGAAGGCTAGCACGACTCGGGTTTGAAGGCTGGAACAGAGTGCATTCTTCATAAAATTCGGGAGAAATATTAAGGTATGGGTTCTATTCACCTATAGATCTTCCTTAAGAAATTGCAACGGTTGCGGGGTCGGACGTGCGTTATTCTTCGGTATAAAGTGCTTCGTAATGGGTAGGAGAGGTATTAATGGAAGGTGGTCGGGCTCGGTTGTCAGTTTTAGAGGAGTGCCCTGGGGAGGGGGGCAGTTGTCGGAGATAGGAGTGGTAATGGTGCGCAGAGGGGATGGGGGGGACGGGATGTGGTAGTGGGAGAGACGGGGTGTGGGAAAGGGTTGTGATGGGGTGCGGTCCCCGTGTTCGTTTTCCGCCTTTGGGGAGGGATAGACAGGGCTGAGGGGGTTCTTATAGGAGTAGGCTTTTGTTCCACGTTGTTGTGGGTTGTCTTGGCTTGTTGTTTCCTATTGGTCATGGTTTCCCCTCTCGGTGAGGAGGTCGAGGTGATTGGAAGGTTAGAGGGGAGGTACAGAGCTATATGCGAGTTTGAGGGGGGGGTGGGGGCTCCGGGGTTTGCCGGCGTTTCTCCTGTTTCCTTTCTAGTTATCGCGGTTGGTGGGGTTTTCATGGTGGAGTCTCCTTCTTAGGGTTATATTGTGTAGATTTGACGTAAGTAAAACGTTTTAAAATGATAATTTGGTCAAATTGAAGAACATGATCCTATATCCTACCCGAGGTAGTGATTTTGACATAATGATTGTATGTTGATCCATTCAATAGAGATTATGTTGTGGGGGGAGATTTGGAGTTTAAGGGGTGGTATTGTGGTGGGGTGGGGGGGTGGATATGGAGGATGGGCATTTGTGTTGGGACGGGTGGGAGAATGGTTTTTGTGATAGAAGGAGTAGCCGGAGGTGTTATTTGTTGGGACTTCGGTGTGGGCGGGGGGATGGGGGGTGGGGGTGGTGGTGGTAGCGGGTGGGAGGGCAGCGGAATTGGGGGCGGTACACGTCTCGGGAGTTATGGGGAAGGGGGGTGAGGGAGGCTGGGGGTAGGAGGGGAGAGTCATGGGTCGATGGTCTTCGGGGCGTAGGGGGTATGTGATGGTCCGAGTGTGGAGGGGGTTGTGGTGGTTGAAGTGTGTAGTCTGAGGATGTACAAGGGGGGTATGGGGATAGGTGAGTGAGAGTGGGTGTGGGGGGGCTGGGGAGGGGTTTGGGTGTGGAAGGGGAGGAGGGTAATGGTCGATCTGCGGTGGGGTGTTGGAGGTGGGGGTGGCTTGTGTTGGGCGCGTAGAGTGCGAGGGGTCAGCCTGGGCGGTGGAGGTTAGGGGGGGGTGTGGTGGGGGGGAAAAGAGAGGTGGGTTGAAGATAGGGGGGTGGGAGGGTGTAGGGTGGGTGGGGAAGGTTGAGGTTGTATGTGTTGTTGGGGGGGGGGGGGGGGAGGGGTGGGCTGTGGAGTCGTTTTTGGGGGTGTTAGGTCGGGTGGGGGTGGGGGAGGGTAATGGGGGGGGGGTGGGTGTGTGGGGGGTGAGGGCTTGTGAGGGAGACAGAGGTGAAAGGTTGTCGGTGGTTTTTTCCGCTTATGTTTGGCGGAGGTGGTAAGAGGGGCAGGAAGTGGTCGCTTGCTCCCGGGCTGGTCTCGGTTTACTCATGGGCGTGTGGTATAGTTTGTGTGTGATGGGGTAGTTCGGACGATAGTGTAGCGGTTGGGAGCTTTCGGTGATGTCTCTTGTAATTAGGTATGGATTCTAGTGTGAAATTAACCTCTGTATCTTGTTCTCAAGTGGTGTCTAAAGATGAAGTGTGTTAATAGAGATGCCCAATTTGCCGAGTTATTCCTATTGATTATCATTTTTGTTGATATGTTACTCCCCATTGTCTTGAGTTATGGTTGCTATTAGACCTGATAATAGATTATGAGAAAGAGACTTGGTTTTTAGAATCTTATCTTTTAACTTCTAATTGTGATTAATTGTTGTTAAGCTATGATATTAACCTTAAAGTATGCCTTATTAAGACTATAGGGGGTATGATGTTGAAGGAAATGTTCTTGACTATGTTGTGAGGTTGATTAAGGTGTATTGCTATACGGATGATGAAACTATCATTGTGACTTGAAAATTTTATGAAATGCTAAAGTGTGAACCAACTTATTGATTTGTGATGCAAAGGACACAACTCATACAATTCTTATTGAGTATGAGTGATGACTTGATTATACAAGGGGTAGACATTATGGCCTAAATGCAGTTATGGTTGAAATTAAAGGCTTAAGACATTTCAACAAGGGTCTCGATAGCTTAAACCAAGCGAGATTGAGAATTTTCCCTGCCCCACATGGGAAAGGTAGTATCACTAATCTCACTAATTGAGGTCGGAAGATAATAATGCATGGTGGCACATAAAGAGGATCCAACTAAATCTCCTAGTTCTTGAACTAGAGGTTTCCCCCAGAGGAAATACTAGCTATGGCTCCACGTAGTTATGCTATGTTTATGTTTTTGGTACTCCTTAAGCATTATTTCGCTTTTTTGATGTAGGGTTTTTATGACACTAGATTTCCACACTAATCAGGTGGTCCTAATTGGTCGTTAGGGCAAATGTTCCCAAAAGTTAAAAATGAATTAAAGGACTTGAAGTCTAACTTGGGATAAGCCTAAGAGGGGTCTGAGCTTGACCTAGGTAGTGGTTATGGGCTCTACTAGGCATTACACTAGTAGTCTTGAGAGGAGAATCTTAGGAGGATGTTCTTATACGTTTATTTTATGATCATATATGATGTGTGTGTGTGATATATATATATATAGATATAATATATATATTATATATATATATATCGATGATTACCATTTCAGATTGTTTGATACTATATATGTTGATTATAACATTTAGAAATATGCCTTGGGGTTCTAATGATAATATAAGATGAATTGTACGCCCTAAATGCCATAAAATGTAAATTTGATAGTGTGGGTCTGTTATCTGGTTTGAGGATACTTGATTGAGTAAGGTTATGGGATTTTCTTGGTTCCCATTTCACGGTGTTGACCTTAATAAGAAGTTTAATGTGGGGTCTTGCTTATTAAGGGATTGCCTCTCTTATTCATTCTTTGTTGAATATATAGTCCTTGATGTTTAGGGTTTAGTAACTCATGAATTTTAAGTGTGTTGGGATAAGTGTTACTTGTTGGGATAGCAAGCAGTTAAATGTTGCATTATATATTTACCCTTGACTTCGAATTGAGAGCCCAAAGGGGAAAATACATGTTTATAAAAAGTCCCTTTTAATACATGGTTTGCTTGTTGGTATGTGCATAAGATATCATACTAGTACATGTGGAGTACAACCCACTTTTCTTTCCTTGTCCCAACCTTTAGTTCCGGTCCGTTGAAGTTTGATGTGAGTGATTGAGGAAGTACCTGGACATTCTATCATCTAATGGTAATCCTTATTTTCCCTGAGGCGATTCCAATATTCTCTTAGTGAAATTACAAATAGTTCCTACAAACTTTTTTATCGACTCTAATTTCTTATTTGAGAAAAAGTTGTATCAAGCCTATAGCGGCTTACTCTTATTGATGTATGCGGCTTATGCCTATGTTATTCTCCTAGTTTTGGATGGTGTATAAGATGAGACAAGGTATGATCTATTTTCTTTACTATACAGTGTTGAGAATAAAAGTAAAGACTAGTAATCTTCTTATGACAAATGAGCTGACGGTACACTCGATTATTATATGATTAACGGTATGTAGAGGTCTATGTAAACCTCCGAATAATGTAAGGACTATGAGGCAGTCCTTAGTCCTGACAAATAGATGATTAACGCCAGTTACATCTAGGGGGTAACCTGAGTTTAAAAAACTGGTATCAGAGCATGAGGTTTGAATATCTAGAGTATGTCGCTCTCTCTCTACCACGTCTGATGTAGGTTTGTAATTCATAATTGTGATGTGTTTTCCACCTTATGAGTAGAACCGTTATATGATGCTTAGGAATCACTCCTCTTTCTTGGAAATCTTATATTGTGCCAGTTAGAGTATACTTATGGTATGCTTTTGCGTCTAATCATATTGTTGTGCTTATAGAAAGCACGAACACTCGAAGGAGTGTGGCTTGAAGACTTGAGGAGGAAGTTCCTTATGTGGGAGCTTTTCCCCCTGGTGAGCAAGTTCCTCCACTTGAGGAGAATGCTAATATTGATCAAGTCCCGGTTAACCCTCCACCTATGGTGGAGTGGAGGCGGAGATGAGGTATTCTTGCCACAATGACCCAAGCTATGACTAACCCAAGAACAAGCCACAACAGTTCAAAAAGCCCAAGCTATGCTGCTCAAGCAACCAAATGTTGCTCGTCGTCTCATCACGAATCACTACAAGGCTTCCTTCTAGGGGAGGGACTTTCAACTCTGAGGGAACCCTCCACTTTTGATGGGTCTAAGGTTAATGAAGACCCTCAATAATTCCATGATGAATTCTATACAAATTGCTATATGCCTATTGGGTGGGACTTCAGTGAGAAGGCCGAGTTGACCTTATATCAAATCAAGGATGTGGTTCAAATTTGGTACGTGCATTGGAGGGACAATAGGACGTTGAGGGGTGGTCCGGTAACTTGGGAGGTCTTCAAGGCGGCGTTTTTAGATCGGTTCTTCCCTACAAAGATGAGGGAGGATAAAGTGACAGAGTTAATCAATCTTCGCCAAGGAGGGAGGAGTGTTCATGAGTATTCTTTGGAATTTGTTAAGTTGTCCAAATATGCTTCTTCCTTAGTCTCCAATCCTAGAGATGAAAGGGTCGTTTTTTGACGAGGTGTCAGAGGACTTACAAGAGGAGTGCCACTCGTTCCATAGCCTACATGACAACATGAACATTTCCCATCTTATGGTCTACGCAAGAAGGGTTAAGAGGCAAATAGCTAATTGGAAAAACTAGATGCTAGGCGGGGCTAAGTATTTTATAGAGGCTACTCAAATATAGTCCTTCAATAATATAAGCCTAAATTTAAAAAGCGGGGTTCAAATAAGTCCCAACAAATCCCAAGAGCTATTGGTGTAGATGTCTAAAACCCTACATTTAAGAAGGAAAAAGGTTCTAATTCACCAAAATTAAGCCAAATTGGGGAAGAAGTGTGAAAAAAGCACTATGGTGAGGGCGTTAAAGGGTACGGATAATTGCTTTAGTGTTGTGTCAACGTGGTCACAAATAAAGATTTTACAAACTTGCAGATTATGACAAGGGTATTGCCAATCTCAAGCAATTGGATCTAGTGATGCTCCCAAGAATTACCGGTTCTATGATTTTCCGCTATACGGGGTAGAACGATACCTCCCCTTATGTGGTGACCCCGGTCATGTAAACAATATTTACTTTTGATGTGTATGCTTTACTTGATTCCGGGTGCTACTTTGTCCTTTGTTTACACACTAGTAGCTAAAAATTTGGATGTTTTAAAACCCAATATGGGCATGAGCCTTTTTTGTTGTATCTACTCTGGTGGGAGAGTCGGTTGTTGCTAAAGAGTCCTATCGAATTGTCCTATTTCTTGCCCAATAAAGTTTCTTATGTGGATCTAGTAGAACTCGATATGCTTGCTTTTAACTTATATTGGGTCTGGATTGGGTGCATGCATATTTTGCATCCATTGATTGTAGGACAAGAGTGGTGAGGTTTACCCTTCCTAAATAACACGTTATTGATTTAAAGGGGGAACATTCTATTCCTAGAGGTCGCGTCATAGCTTTTATAAAGGGCATGTAAATATCACATGGTTTGGTCCTCTAGCATTAGTCAATTCCAAGATTTGGATTGTCAAACTCTTCTCCACTTATTGAGTTCATCCCCCTACTGGAGTAATTTCTGAAGTTTTTCCTATGACCTTTCCGTTTATTATCTCTCGAACGGACATTGGATTTTGGTATCGATTTACTACCGAGAAAAAGACCATTTCAATCCCTCCATATCGTATGGCTCTGGATAAATTGAAAGAGTTGAAGGCTCAACTCACGGATTTTCTTGAGAAAGGCTTTATAAGGCCTAGTATATCTTCTTAGGGTGGTCCTGTGTTATTTGTAAAAAAAAAGGATGGGTCTTTGAGAATGTGTATTGACTACCGCCAACTCAATAAGGCCACCATTAACAATAAGTACCCTTTCCGTCGGATTGATTACTTATTTTAAAAACCCCATGGGGCGAGTTACTTTTCAAAGAGAGACTTGAGGTCGGGGTATCATCAACTCACGGTGAAAGGGGAGGATGTACCGAAGATGACCTTTCGGACTAGGTATGGGCATTATGAGTTCATGGTCATGTCTTTCTTTCTCACTAATGCTCCGGTAGCATTTATGGACCTAATGAATAGAGTAATTTTGAAATTTTCATAGGATTCGTTTGCAGTGTCTTCATTGACGATATCTTGGTTAATGGAAAGAATTAAGATGATCATAGGGGGCATTGGGGTAGTGTTGCAAACCCTTAAAGAATATCAATTGTATGCAAATTAGTAAGTGTGATTTTGGTTGAGATCGGTTACTTTTCTTGGGCCATCATTCCCTAGTGAGGAGTTGAAGTAGACCAAAGGAAACACAGAAGTGGTGAAAAATTGGCCTCGACCATTGACTCCAACTGATATTAGGAGTTTCTTGAGTTTAGTAGGCTACTATCGGAGGTTCGTGTATGGTATCACGTCCATTGCGTCTCCTATGACTACTTTGACCCAAAAGAGTAGAAAGTTTGAGTGGTCAGAGGCTTGTGAGAAGAGCTTCCAATTGTTGAAAGATAAGCTTACTTCCGCTCCGGTGTTGACCTTAAGAGAGAGTACATAGGGTTTTGTAGTATATGGTGACGCTCCCGAGTGGGTTGGGGTGTGTGCTTATACTAAATAGTAAGGTGACTAGCTTGATTGCCGCGAGCAACTGAAGGTACATTAGAACAAACAAAAAGCAAAATTACCCCCACTCAATGACCTTGAATGAGCAGGCATGGTGTTTTGCTTTTAAATTTAGATGCATTTTTGTAGGGGGTTCATAGTAGATGTGTTTTTCCGATCATAAGAGTATCCAATGTGTGTTTCACCAAAATGAGTTAAATCTCTCGACAAGAAGTGGCTTGACTTGTTTGACGATTATATATGAGTATCCTTATCACCCCGGCAAGGCTAACGTAGTTTGTGCTGCCCTAAGTCGATGACTATGGGTAGGTGTATCCATCTGATGAAGCCAAAAAGTGACATAGCAAAGGGATGTGCTGAGGTTTTCTAGGTTGGGTGAGGTTGGAGATATTCCGGATGGGGGTGCGGTAGTTCATCATAACACTTACTCATCGTTAGTGGTTGAGGTGAAGTCCAAATAACACTTTCATTTAGCCTTAATGGAGTTGAAAGAATCATTTCGTGGCAAAATGAATGAATCATTCTCCCTAGGGGGGATGGTGTGTTAAAGTACGAAGGGAGATTATGTATTCCCGATGTAGATGGGTTGAGAATTCGGATCCTAGCAGAAGCACATGTGTCCCGCTACTCAATTCATCAAGGGTCGACAAAAAAGTACCATGACTTAAGGGAAATATACTGGTGGGAAGGTCTAAAAGGGACATAGCAAAATTGGTCGCTAAGTGTCTGAATTGTCAACAAGTAAAGGCCGAACACCTAAAGCCAGATGGATTTTGACAAGAGATCAAAATTTCAACTTGGAAATGGGAAGACATCAATATGGACTTTGTAGTACGTTTACCCCAGACCTAAAAGTCCTATGATTCCATATAGGTGATTTTGGATCAATTAACTAAATCTGCTCGCTTTATCCCCGTCAAATCTACATATTCGGCATAGGATTATGTAAGAATCTTTCTAGATGAGATTGTGTATCTCCATGGCATTCCATTATCAATTATATCAGATTTGGGCGCACAATTCACATCTAGATTTTGGAGGTCGTTCCAAAAAGGGTTAGGTACCACAGTGAAGTTGAGCACCGCTTTTCATCCCCAAACCGATGGTAAACCGTATCGTACGATACAAACCCTTGAATATATTCTTAGATCTTGCATTATTGATTTTAAAGGGAGTTGGGATAGGCATTTTGCTTTAGTAGAGTTTTCCTACAACAATAGTTTTCATTCATCCATTTCCATGGATCCCTATGAATCCTATGTCTGGAGGAGGTGTGAGGCCCCTATTTGATGGTTTAAGTGGTGATCCATCTACGTCCTTGGGCCTGAGTTTGATTTATAAGACTTTGGAAAAGGTTCATATCATAAGGAACCGGTTACCAACGGCCTATGTCAGCACCAGTCTCATGTGTCGATAATAGAAAGGGATTTGGAGTTTTGATAAGGTGTAATGTTATTTGAAAAATTTCACTAATGAAAGGGGTTAGATTTGGCAAGAAAGTGAAATTGAGTCCTCGTTATGTGGGGCCCTATGAATCTTGCAAAAGGTTGGTAAGGTTCATAATGAATTGAAACAACCTAGTTAATTGCCCCTTCTGGTTCATCCGGTGTTCCCATGTTTCTATGTTGAAAAGTGTATCGCATAACCAGTCCATTCTTCGTATTGAGGGTCTTGGGTGTCAAGATAACCTCTCTTTTAGGAAGTCATGGTTCCAATTCTTGATAGGCAAGTCAAGAAGTTTCAGGAAAAAGAAGGTGGTACCCTTAAAAGTATTAATGGAAAAATCAATTAGTTGGTTTGAAGGGTGCTACATGTGAGGCCGAGGCTGATATGAATCCCGTTAGTCCTCATCCTTTTGAGAATTAAGGTTTGCCATTATTTTTACTCATTATTTCTGACACATATTTTTGTTTCTTGATTTTTGGGTGAAGTGTTCAAAGATGGCATTTTTTAAAACCTCACCGTATTGTTAGGGCAGTGAAGTGCGGCTAGAATTGAGGGGTGTGGGTGCTAGAAAAAGCGCTGTGAAATTTTTCGGTTTTTGCGCTTGTTTTGAGTCTTGTGGTGGTATTGGTGTGGGATATGAATTGATATTTATGAAAGGTGGGATATTGTAGAGTCATGTTGTTAAGATGCTTTGTGCTAATTGAATCATATGATGTATTTGAGATCATAAATGTTAGAGAGAATGGGGGGGGGGGCCTCATATGAAGTGTTTGAGCCGTACGTGGAGTCCTAGTATGAGTTTTGATATTTGCAATTGTGAAGTTACATATTTATGTGTACATGGTGAGTGTGTTTGGGCTTCTAATTTGGGTCTATTCCTTCATTTAAAAGAGTTTTAGTGTCATTCGGTGACGAATATTCCTACGGGTGGGATAATGTAACACCCTGAAAATCCAAGACTTATGGTAAAGCCTAACATAGGTGGCATAAAGTCTTAACACTGTTTCTAAGTCCATTTTTTTATGAATATAGGTCATTTAGAAGGTATAAGAACCTAAATGTCCAAAGACGTTCGGGAAGTTATTTAAAAGAGATGTTAGTGTGCCTTATACTTCTTACTAAATTTTACGAGTCAAAAATGTACATAAATGGGTGAAGAGGTATATAATGGGTATTTAAGTTGGTTCATGATTGGAACGTGTGGGTACGACTCTACAAGGACCAACCAAGTTCCCTCAAGTGAACCGGCCGTGCGAGGGGTTTTGACCCAAACACTGTCTGGCAAGGTGCACGACGACATATGACCGGGCGCAGGGCTCCATAGGCGTCTAGGACACCATCGTCCCTCACTTATAAACATGGTGAGGCCCTGTTACCTTATATACCTGTTATAGTCGACGGAGGGATTGAGAAGGGTGTTCATGATGCCGACTGGGTCGCGTGCGATGGCCACCGTCATCCCAGTACTTAGAAAAAATAATAAATGTTTTTTTTAAAGTTGTTCGATCATGATTAAAGCGAAAATAAGTACTTAACTAAGGCCCCTTAAATACCCTTAGACCCTCATTAACCTAAGCCAAACTCTCGAGATAAATTCTCTCCTTTTCTCTATTTCTCTCTCTATAAGAACTCACGCATTGAAGACTAGCAAGAACTAACGGTTTGCGATTCGAAAAGGGTGGATTCTTCATAAAATTGTTTGGTAAACATTAAGGTATGGTTCTATTCACTTTGGATCCTTTCCTCAAAGGGTCCTTAAAATGGATTTTAAAAGTTTGAATGTACTTATGGGTTTTCCATTCATTAAAAAAATTGAAGTTACAGATTGAGTTTGTTATGATTTCTTAGTGGTTGTATTAGGTATATTTACATGTAATTCAACTTGTTTATGATAGATTGTTTATGTTTGGTCAATGAAGAACATATCCTATATCCCTAACCCTAGGTAGTGATTTTTACTTATGATTATATGTTGATCATCAAGTGAGTTGGTTTGTTGATTAGATTACATCGCTATGGTGCTATTATTGGTTGACTTAAGATGAACTAAGGCCTATCATCTTGTTCTGAATTTAATTTAGGTTTTGTATTCTAATTGTGACATTAGCCTATGGTATCTTGTTTCAAGTTGGTAAAAGTTATAGTGTCTATAGAGATCAATTGGGCCTATTATTCTATTGATTATCATTTTTGTATGATGTTACTCTCCCCCATTTGGGTTGTGTTATGGGTTTATGGTAGGACCCTTGATAAAGACTATGAGACAGACTTTGGTAAGTCTTAGAATCTTTGTCTTTATTCCAATTGGATGAATTGTTGTTACTATGATATTACATTGGAGTAGTCGCTTATATTAAGACTTAGGGTGGTATAACGTTGAAATTGGAATGTCTTGACTATGTTGTGAGGTTGATTAAGGTGTGTGTGCTATAATCAGGATGAACTATCCAGTATGTCTTAAAAAAAAGTTATGAAATTCTAAATTGTTAAGCCTCACTTATAGAATTGTGGATAAAAGGACTTAAACTCATATAATTCTTATTGAACTAGATGATGATGATGATTAATAAAAGGGGTAGACACCCGATGACCTAAATTAAAGTTATACTTGATAAGTACAGGCTTAAACACATTTCAAAAAGGTATCTATCTTAGCACCGAGTGCAATAGATAAGAAGTGTCCTTTCCCACATAGAGAAGGTATGACACTACCTCACTCTGACATTGGATATAATAATGCATGGCACATAAAGAGATCCCAACTAAAATTCCTAGTTCCGTGAACTATGCTTCCCACCGTAGGAAACTAGCTATGGATTGCCTACATAGTTTGCTAATGTTTTATATTTTGGTACTAACCCTACCTTTGGAAAGTAGTCCAGCTTCTTTCGGTGTAGGGTTTTTTATGATACACCGATTTTCATCACTAGCTCATTTGGTTTATGATGTTCGGTAGGGAAAGATGTGCCCAAAGTTAAAACAATTAAAGGACTTGAACTGTAACTTGGAAACCGAAGGGGTCTATCTAGTGCAGTAGGGTATGGGAACTCTACCTAGGCGTATTGCACTATTAGTCTTTTAGGGATCTAGGAGGAGTTCATATAATATATATATATATATATATATATATATATTTATATATATATATATGATTACCATATCATATTGTTGACACTATCGTGTTTGATTAGTTCCCTTTATAAATATCCTGGGGTTTCTAATGAGAATATAAGATGAAAGGTAAGCCTAAATACCATTAATGTAAAGTTTGACAGTGGTCATGTTTTTCTATTGAGGATACTTGTTTGAGTAGGTTATGGAATTTGGGCTTGGTCAGTTTCACTTATTGAACTTATAAGAAACTTATGAAGTAAGTCTTGCTTATATGATAAATGCTAATAAATCTTATCATTCTGTGATATTATTCCTTGATGTCAGGGTTGTATTAACTCTAATTTTAGTGCGTTGGGATAAGTGTTAGCATATTTTGGTGATAGGCAAGAATTTTGGTGTTGATTATATTATTTACTGACATTGCATTAATCTGCCAAAGGGGTAAAGTTGAATTTTTAAATAAAACTCCCTTTTTAGGCATGTTGATTTCTTGTGTATTGGCATAAGATATCCTACTTAGTATTCATGTGGAGTACTAACCACCCCATTTCTTCCCTTGTCCCAAACATTTTAGGTTCCGGTTCCATTGATGTGATTGAGGCGAATTAAAGGAAGACTTGAACATTCTAATCGATCCAATGTTGGTAGGGCAATAATCATTTCCCCGAGGCGATGCCAATATTCTCTTGCGAGTTACTTAGTTACTAAAACTTTTGTATTGACTTTTATTTCTACTTGAGACAAATTTGTATAAATCCTATATGGCGGCTTACTTCTTATTGATTAGATATGCCCCAACTTTATTGTCCTCGTTTAGATTGTTTATTGAGATGAGAGAATTTATGACTCTATTTTTACTCTTATTATGACAAGTGTGTGAAATAAAAGTACAAGACTATGTGATCGTTCTTATACGACGGTCTATGTACACTAGATATTTTTTTGATTACGTGTATGTAGAGGTCTATGCAAACCTCCTATTAGAAGTAGTTGAAAAGTTTTAAATTCTTCCGTATTTCTAAATTGGTGAATGCAATGATGTAAGACTATGAGGCTTGTCTTAGTCCTCAAAGAGGATAACGATGTCGGTTACATCTAGGAAGTAAACTCGGATGTGAAAATTTTACGATCCGTGTCTAAAAAGTGTCCAAAAAACATAAAAGAAATGGCTTAACGGGTGCTAAATGTGAAGGGACCAAACCACAAGAATTCTATAGAAATTGGTCTGGTGCACAGATCTACAGATAAATTGATAGGTCGTCGTTACATCGATGGACTGTCGATGGTTTCGTAGGTCCCAGTTATGCTTTTAAATTTCCATCTAAGTTAGGGCACAACTGACAGACCCATCGACAGACCTTTGATTCACGTACGAGCCGTCGATGGGGTATCATCAGTTCACAAAATCCAGTGACTTGACCCGATCCGACCAGCTATATAAGATTATAAATGTTCATTTACCCTCCCACACCTTTTCAAATTCCCTCCAACCGTTTCCCTCCCTCATTACCTTAACTCCCCATTATACTCCCACCATCACCTACTCAAATTTCCTTCAAATTACAAATTCTCCTAAACTCTAAGAAATCCCAAAACCCTAGTCCCCAAGTTATCCTCCATTTTCATTGCTTCTCCGGTCGGTGTTTGAAGGAGGTATCATAGGATTATTGTCGTAAAATTACTCACCCATTCACTCCACTACACCGTACAAGTCTTTTATCTTCACTTTCTCAATGATTACTTGTTAAAATTCATTTCTATGTCCCTTAGAATGATATAAATTGAATGGGTTGGGGGTGAACTCTGTCTAAATGAAATCTTCTTGTTCTTTGGTTTGTTGTTTTTCTGACTTGCGGCTTGTTAGTTTCTTAGAATTGATGGTTGAAATTGTCAAAATTTAAGCCCTAGGAATTACAATTATTATTTCTCTTGATATTGCATGTTGGGTGTACTCGTTTGTGCTTCAAAGTACTCATTTGTGAGGTAAAAACCAAGCCCAAAACCCCGTCGCTGACAAACCGAATGAGACCCCGTCTAAGGATTATCGATGGGGTCCATCGATGGTTCATCTTAGAAACTGCTAACTGTTGAATGACAGAAGTTGACTACGGTCCGTCGATTGATCTACGAGTCGTTCTGAACGTCCGTCGATTTTGTCTAAAACTTTTCTTTGTAAGAGTTTCAAAAATTATTCTAAAGTATCCAACGATGGAAGTGGACTATGGTTCATCAATTTATCGATGGACCGTTCTGCATCTCCGTCATTTTTGTCAGAAACCTTGCTTTTGGGAGATATTCTAAAATTATTCTAAGTGTCAAACGATGGAAGTGTAATACGGTCCGTTGATTGATTGATGGGACGTTCTGCACGTCCGTCATTTCTAGCTAAAAGTTGTGAGGAAATATGTCTTCTAAAAAGTGTCCATCGACGAACACCATTGACAGACCGTTGTTTGATCGACATGCTCTCTCTGGTGCTTGTCTTTTAAGTCTGCAGTTCTCCACTAAAATATGAACTATATTAAAAGTTTTTGTTTTGCTTCTTCTGTGTGTGTAGGTTGATTACAATGAAACTAAAAACTCTCTTTTTCAGGTACTAATGGCCCCCAAACCAGATATTGCCTATTCCAGGGGACGGTCCAAGTCTATGGCACCATCCCGGTGGTTGATTGACTTGTCAAATGATGAGCGTTATGATGATTATGTGCCCTCAGCACCCGAGCCCCGCCACCACTTTCTAGAGTCACTCGGGGCACCCCCAACATGGTGGATCCCAGCGTAGTCACTTTCTCCCCATATGATGAGGAACACATCTTGACTGGCACACCGTCTGGGTCTGCCTCAAGTTTTGAGGGAGCATCTGGCTCCGAGGAAGCCTCCGATTCTGAGTCGTACCACTCTACAGGGTCGAATGAGGCCAGTGTCTCCGGATTTTGATCTCAGGGAGCCGCTCACCCAATCAGGGATTCACGAAATGCCTCGTCTGATTAGTCCCAGAGTTTAGAGTATGTTTCGGTGCCCTAGTTTTAGGTCCCTGCACTAGTTGCTGATAAGACCAACCGGTTGTGCATAGAGGGCCAATACCATATATACAGAGATGCCAAGTTGCCAAACGACAAGGGGGTTATGACTCTGACTTTGACAGCTGAGTGGCGGGTTCGGACAGGTTGCCTCACATATTTCGTGTGATACATGACTTATTCACCCGCCAAGAGCTCAAGTGGATGGCTAGGACTGTGGGACCTTACAGGGAGGAGATGCTACAAGAATTCTACGCCTCTTAGGTGTGGCTCTCCGAGTTTCTTTGGACAAGCGAACTAACCCCTCCAAATAGGCACCACTCACATATGTCCGAGTTTGAGGTTGACGGGTGGATGTTTCTTCTCCTACCATTCATCTCTTCCTATATTGTTAGACCACCGATGTTGGGAGGGTCCCCTCACCGCAGAGTTTGACTACAGGTGGGATATGGTCAAGAATGGCCATTTTCAGTGGGCCATAGAACTTAGAGAGTCCTACAAAGACGTATTCATGCCCGTCTATTTCGTCTCCCCCTCTTCTTTCATATTCCTTCACTTACCCACCCCTTGACTCTCTTTTTATACTTCTCCGTACCCTCTCCTTTCGCTACTCCACTACTTCTTCTTTTTTCCTTCCCCCCACCCGAGACCTCCTTCCCCCTCCCTCAACGCCTTCCCTCACGTTCAACCAGCTCCTCTCACTTCCTGTCGTGTTCTCCTTTTCAGCTACCCTGCCCCAACCCCTACCATATTACCTTCTCTTTTTTTACTTTCATCTCAATGTGTGGCGCCAAAACTAGGATATACATAGAAGTGGCGAGGTGAGTGGATGGGTGATGGACCGGGAGACCATATAAAGAATCCCAACCTCACGTGTGACATTCAAGTTCATCTGGCTTTTGGTTCTCCACCGCCTCTCCGACAGCTGACAAATACGTATGCACGGAAATGGGGACCTTTTAGAGCGATGGGTTCGTGGTAGCAGCTAATGGTCACCGGTGTTTGAGATTGAGATTTTGCGAAGATTGTTTATCTCGTAATCCATGAGCGGGATTTTAAGCCTTTACCACTTACCCATTTGACATGCATGATTTTTGCTTGCAGGAATGTTGTTAGATGCCCATTCTGGCACATAGAGGTCCTCTGTATAACTTCTACCGATTCAGTGGATATTGGTCTCATTAGGGATGAGGCCAATGAGGCGGCACCACGGAGAGAACCTAGAGTAGATGTGCAGCCGTTAGGTGAGAACTCGGTGGATACGATAGATAAAGGACAAGGGTCTGATGATGCTACTTTAGAGCCTACCAGTATCGCCCCTATCGAGTTTTCCTGAGGAACTAGTAGGGCACCGAGTTCCTCTCGGTCTATGTCTACATCAGCAGCACTGGTCTCGATTGCTAGTGTCCAGAAGTTAGAGGCCCAAATGGCCACCTTGTTTCACCATATCCAACCTTGGATGTAGAGATCCATTATTGAGGCTAAGGACCAAATTGAGAAGAAGGTAGCTCAATAGACGGAGAAGAGGATTCAGGCAGTCCATTAGCGCCTCGATGCTTTTTAGTTGAGAGTCCTACAATGCCCAACCCCTACCATTGATTTGACGACTCTTCAAGAGGTTGTGGCGAGCCTGCGGGCTGATCTTGATGCTATCCTTGATGTGAGGGCACCCGAGCCTGAGCCACACCTGCGGAGCTTGCGAAGGATACAATGCTTATTGTATTGTTCACTACCACTATTGCACCGCCACCCCCGCCACATGAGTGTGCCAACAAGCACCATTTCATAGAGAGTGAGGATGCTCGGTCTAGGAAAAAGGACCATATGAAATGGAGGCTGCGAGGAGAGCTTCATTGATTGATGAGAAGGCTCGACAGATGAGGGCTCGTGAATTTGCCGTTGGGGCATTTTTCTCCAGAGTGGAGGATGTTGAGTGGAGCACTACTGAGGTTGCATATATTGTTGTGGGAACCATTGATGGTGGCCCTACTACAGAGGGAGCGGGTTCTGGGAAACCATACCCACCAGCTTGTTGATCTTTGGCGCTATGTGCCTCAGGTTTGCTTCACCTACCACATTTGCTTTATTTTATTATGCATTGGGAACCAATTGCATGAGGTCTCGCGTAAGGGGGGGCCCCAAAGGGAAAGATGGACGAAGTAGGGAGGGCCCAGGTTGGTGAAGGGTGCGGAGCTAGAGGTCAATCAGGGAATCTTCTTTGGGGGTTTTCTTTCCCTTTGTTATTTGTTGCACCAAAGAGGACCTGGTTAGTTTACTGTTATGAAACGACATGATGTACTATCTTGTCCAGTTATGATTGTTAATCTGTAGCTATTACACTCTAATATCAAATGATTTCCCATCTAAGAGAATGCTGGCATGATTAGGCATAATGAATGTTGGAATGTGTTGGATTTCTAAGAATGAACATAGAGATGCATTCATTACATGACATCCATATAATACTTGAAATAAGGATACAAAATATGATAGCGGATAAAGAGGTGTTTTAAGAGAGTTTGAGAAAGGTGATAGTCCTTGTGGTACTAGCTAGAACTTGCCCCGGTTAGTCATGACAAAAAGAAATCTTGTTTAGACATTTGGAATGATCATGGCACCTGTTGTTCAAATTAGCCAATATTTATCTCAAATAAAAGAAAACCAAATGAAATTGATCCCTTTTTAGATCCAAATATTGTGATGTTGCAGTGGACTTTTCTTTTCATACACCCAACTCATCTTCCTTGGGTATAATGTATGGACATGGTTCTTCTGGGACATGTACACCTCAACTTAGGCCAAAGCAATAAGTTGAGGGTGGCTAAGCGGAAACTGAACTCATCTTGTCCATGACCCATCTGGGGACTGTCTACCTCGACTAATGCAAAGCCATAGTGGGGGGGCTATTAGGAGTAATGTCCCAAAAAGTGCGGATGAAAACGGTAAATGGTACGAAACAAAAAAAAAAACAGACAAGCAGTGAATAAGGAGGAAGGGACTCAATAAAAGACATTATTGAAAGAAAAAAAAAAAAAAAGGAAAATAAAAGAAGTATTTAGAAAAAAAAGTAAGAGTCATTTCCCACAAAGGGAGAAAAAGCAAAGAAAGGAGGTAAAACAGAAAAACAGGAAAAGAGTACGGGGAGGAAAAAAGGAAGAAGAGTAAGGAGCATAATAGACAAGAAAACAGGTTTAGGTTCGTCCTAGGACGACTTAGCTGTTGTAATGTCAGCGAGGCCCAACCCAAAGTCCATAAAAATTTCCCATATGTATCAACCCTGACCCAGAGCTACGTTACAAGCCAAGAAAGTCCTATGTGATCCCTAAGAGTCTAATAGGGTAACTTAAGCACTTGAAAAAAGGGAAAAGCCCTATGGCGACAAGTACAACGAGGTGTGAAGTTGTTTTGAGCTGTGGGTGTTGAATAATATCCTATACCCCAAATTTGAAAATCACTTGCGAAAAAAGGAAGGGTATCTTTTGCAGCAAGGGCACTAGTTGCAATATTGGAATTGTTGTACCTTAGTGGAGATTGTAAAAGAGTAGAGGTGTAGGTGTTGGTGGTAGGTTGTGCCATGTCTGATCAACATAAATGAGCTTAGTGAGCCTAAGAGTAAAAAAATGCAATAAAGAAATAAAAAGTCGGGATTGATAGCCATATGATTGTGAAATCTTAAAAGAGGATAATTTTGTACAAAGGTGTTATGGTGATTCATTGTACGTCACTTGAGGACATACAATGAATTTAAGTTAAGGGTGTTGATGTACCGTACTTTCAATGCTTTTCCTTAAGTTTAGTGTGTATCTAGGGATTTTTTGTAGTAATTTTAATGTACTTTATTTTTGTTTAGCAGGAAAGTTGTCCAAAGCAGAAATGTAGAAATCAATACAGAAGTGACCAACGAAGCCATCGACGCCCATCGTCCTATCGACGGACTGTAGGTGGTGATCGTCGACTAGAGGTTCAAGCATCTGGAAGAAACTCAGGGAATTCTAAGTAAGTGTGGGTTTATGGAAGGATCGACGTACCATCGTGGTAAATTTTTGATGATATCAGAGACTGCTCCAGTACCGAAGTTGAAGAAAAGTAAAAAGTAGGAACAAGCAAGATCGAGGACCGTGTGCTGGTTCCGTTCTATTAGGATCAGAGACGGATGCAAGTGCAGGATTGAAAAAGAGCTAATATGGGACCGACGAAGAAACCCCCCCCCCAAAACGCGATGGCTCCGTCATGGATCAACGGAATGTCAGAGGGGTCGTCGATTGGAGGTACGTTTTTTGGACAAACTTTTCTTAATTGCTTTCCTTTTATTTTAGGACAATGTTTTTACATAGGGGGTAAAACCTCATTTTTGAGGTCTAATCTATTATTATTTTCATAGTTTTGTTTTCGGAGATTTGACTTTGCAACTTAGCCAAATAATAAAATTTTTCAGAATCAATTACTCAAAGTAAATTTTGTTGTTTCAAGTATAATTTCTGGATTTTCTTCAAACTTGTCAAAGTAAGTTCAGGATTATTATGCACAAAATATGAATTGTGTCTTCAAGAATGGGTAAATAAATCCACAACTAGTGTTGTCGGGAACCACGGAGTGCTTAACAAACATAAAACTTAGCTACATTTAAAAATTCTCAACTAGGTCAGTCATTGCATTGATAAATTTTTCGTTCTAGAAGTATTTTTAACGAGTGCCCGCCTTAGAGCTTAAACCATATTCCATTTCGACTCAAAGGGGGATAGTTAATAGGAAAAAGATTATCGACATAGATTTGGGATACTATCTATAGTCAGTTTTGGTTGGTGGTTCGACGGTGATAACTTAAGACAAAACATCGAATATGGTGTTCCTATGAAGTAAAAGGAAAGGTTTAGTAATTAAAACACACATAGCCGAATCAAGGTATGGGGTTCAAATCTTAAATGCTGGTGTGGACCAAGGATTTAGAGATAAATAACTTATTACTATTACTTTGATGCAAAAACCTAGGAAAGCTTGTTATAAGCGTGGGTTATGGCGTTATGAACCATGGGAAGCACTACACCCTAGTTTTCTCATAATTGAATAAAAAAAATTTACAAACCCTCTCCCTTTAATTATTAGTTTTCGGAAAGGACCTGACTAAATAAGGTACTCGTACATAAATTTTAAGGACTAAAGTCATTTTCCGCGTGGATCGACTCAAACACTAATAAGTTGGGTTTCTTTATTGATACGACCAGCTTATACTCTTTAAGGGAAGTGAATTTCAGTGTTGGCATGAAGTAGGAGAGTGACAGTGTATTGTCTTGTTAAAAGAAAGAATAAGAAAGACTGTTTCAACTTAGGGATGCCCACATTGTGTATAGACTCCGCCAATTGAATAAGGCCACCATCAAGAATAATTGAAGATACGAATGTTGAGAGATATATATTGGAGCGTTCAGAGTTGGCCACCAACTTGGAGGAGGCTTATTGCCTATAGATATTCCATTACATACAGGTTCCACCAAGGTTTCCAGGGAAAAACATGAGCGCCGGATTCTGAATTCGACATCTCGGCATGATAGGTGCTACGGAGCTGAAGGCACCAATGAAGAACAAGATTCTGATGCTGATTGAATTTGTTGAAAGTGTTCAAATTGTCAGTAATAGGGGAACATTGGCCATCCAAGGGTGTCTATTAACACGGCTAAAAATACCGTAAGGAAAATGAGTGTTAGTAGCATGAATACTTAGAACATGTACACCGAAATGGAAGTAAGAGATGATTAAGATGGACCTTAATCAGTTCAGGCTTTCAAAGATCTTGAGGCCCAAATGACGGAGAGGTGGCGTGGAAGGAGAGGATTCGCGACATCTAACACATGGAATGAGGAGGGACAGCAACTAGCGGAGGGCTGATTCCCCGGCTCCGAAATGAATCGCTAGAGAGCCCCTGAATGTATAGAAAGTCCGGAGGAAGAAGAAGCTAGCACTGTGGTGCGAACGGATCTAAGAAAAAGGGCCTCGGCCCCCCTTCTACGTTGTTTCGGAAGCGTTTGATTGAAACTTAATGGATTCCAGGTCTCCATTATTATTTCAAATATATGTACACAATTTTTAACGCACAATTTGGAAATTTTTCCAGAAAAAGGTGTGTGTTCAAAAGCAACTTTAGCACTATTTTTCATCCTTATACAGATTAGAAAAAGCAAGACCTCCACGGGGAAGATAACCAGGAAAGAACCACAACTAAGAGTAGAATGGGCAAGATTTGGCGGTGTTCGAATCAACGAGACTAAGGACTGATAACATTACTCGCAATTAGTTCCGCTTCCAACATCAAATTACCATTTGAGCATTACAAAATGGCTCTTATGAAGCTTTTTCTTAGAGATAAGATGCGATCTCCTATTGGGATGGTTGAAGGCTTGGCATTGGACGCTACAGCAGGGTGATAAGACCTGATCTGATACACCCAAGCTATAGCAGAAGGTGAAAGTGATTCAAAAAAGGGGGTGAACACGAAACCAAAGTCACCAAATACTACACAGATGGTAGGAGAAAGGCCATTAGAGTTTGAGGGGGATAATTGACTGTGTATCTTAAGGTTCACCCATGAGGGTGGTTTATAAGGTTTGGCACTTAAGAAGGAAAACTGGAGTTTCTAGATATATTGGTCCTTGCAGATCTCCAAAGAAGCGGATAATGTGTCTTAGGAGTTAGAGCTACCCTAAGAGTTAGCATGCGGTTCATCCGGTATTTCAATTTCTATGTTGAAGAATTGCTTGGGATTATTGCATGCATAGTATTACACAAAGAAGTGGGATTAAGGATAAACCTATCTATGAGGTAGTACGCTTCAAATTTTGGATATCGAGTATTCGCCAAATTGAGACAAAAAGAAGTTGTTTAGTCAAGGTCTTTGAAGAACCCAATTTGTTGAAAGAAGGACTTGGAAGGTGATAAGATATGAAAAAGAACATATAGCACCATCCTCTTTGCTTTTGTTAGTTGAGTGTTGAAATAGTGTTACTAGCCTTAGCTTAGTGAAAGATTTCTCATTCGAGGATGAATGTTCCCAAGGGGGAGATATTGTAACATCTAGTAACTTGAAACAACAAAGTTTAGGCTAAGACAGCAAGAATAATTATTTTTTGAAATAAATAGGGAAATCTGGAGAATTTCCAGGTTTCAAAAGTGAGTTTTGGTCATTTTCAAACGGCCATAACTCCCAGCTCAGAAAATTTTAGGGTGAGTTATTTATATGGATGGAGAACTCATGGAAATATCTTTCCAACGACATCGATTTTTTTGAACTTTCCAGGTCGTATGAGTGATATATGACTTTCAGAAGTTGGGTTGTCGGACAGAGGAAAGTCCAATCTGGATTTGTTAAGGGTGTATTAGGATTTTCCTTACCCAATTATTTAATTTCGTTTTCGGGTAATAAGTTGAGGTCTAAACTGATCCCATTCAGTATACGCATTTAGAAAACAAGTTAGGGTTTTGAGAGAAAAGAAAAAACGAGGAGAAAAGAGGAGAAAGGAGAAGAAGAATCAAGAACACCAAGAATCGTTGCTTGGATTATGTCGGGGGCGATCCCTTTAATGTATGTGGGATCTTTTGTGTTGGGTTACTTCACCCACCCACTAAGTTATTTAAATTCACCAAATTTTTACTTCATGTTAGAAGTTAAGATCTTGAAAGAAAGTTCTGCTTTCTTGTTAATTGGATTGTTGGTTTGCCATTGTTGGTTTGATTCTTTTTTCTTCAAGTTACTTTGAGTAGAATTCAGTAGATTTTGATAGTACTAAGGCTTCCCAGCGTTTAGTGGAAGAACTCGGAAGTTGGAAAGTTTTGAGATAGAAAACGACTTGATGAATTCATCAGAGGACACCTGGGCAGGGGCAAGTGCAGCGCGCTTTCAATGCGCCAGAAATTGGCATCAATTAACGAAGGCCTGGCAGAGCGAGCCACTACGCCAGAACCAAACCTCAATAAACTGAGGCTGGCGTGTTGGCAACCAGCAATCACAAAACAACACAACAAAAAAAAAAAAAACAAAAAGAAAAAAAGGGAGGAGGTTAGAGTGCCAAGACAAAACACAGAACATTGACTTTTTTACAAATCTTTCATAGTTTTAGACTTTTTAAGACCTTCCCAAGGTACCTTAACAACACCATGCAATGATGAATTCTACTGGTACAACCTCAATATCAAATGACTTCGGGAGAAATACCCAAAATGTCACCCATCAAAAGAACTTAATTCAAAACCTTGTATCCATTATTTATTCAAGGAAAATAAGAACAAAATAAAGAGAGCTAAGAAGTAAAGTCTAAAGCTATGAAATAAGGTTTCTTAATGTTTCCAGGGGTCTTGTTTGAACGTTTTAACTTCGTTTCAAGGCTCAAGTTTTGAATTAAAGGAAGAGTAAAGGTTAAAGTTTTTCACAAATATTTTCACTTTGTTTTAAGACTTAAAGTTCAGGTTGAGTAAAGAGTAAATTTGAGTTCATTTCTCAAGATTTATATAGGGAACTAAGTAGTCCCTCAGAGCTTAAGCTAAAATGTTTTTAAACTTTTGAGAGAGAAAGGAAGCTAGACTTCCACAGAGCTTATGGCTAGTTTTAATAGAAGAAAGGGGAAACTATGATTTCCAAGAGAGCTTTTCTTTAAAAAATAAGTTTTGAGTACTAATCTCAAATCATAGAATCAATATATTTTAAAAACATAAGATCCAGTAGATATATATTTTGGTAGTAGTATTGAGCACGGATGTGGGGATGAGAGTTGAGATTAACTCAACTCTATGTAAACCATGTAGCCATCATGGGTAGAAAAGGGTCATATTTTCAGATGAACTCCTTTTCATCGTTTACTAGTGGATCCATTAAGCATGTCAGGTCCTATATTATTGTAAAGTTAGGATGGCTGGAATGCGTGGGCTGAGTAACGTTGTATCCTCCCTGTAGCTCGTAATTGATGGTTGTAGGATAGAGAATCTCCCATAGTAGTATTGTATTTTCATATACTTAAGTCGTTGTATTTTTATATACATCTTACATATTATTGTATACTTGTATACATTAAGAGTTTTCTGTCATAATTTCTTTATATTTGCAATTACTTTTAAGTGCGCATATTGAATACGAGTTGGTATATCACGAGTTGAGTAGAGCCAAGGTAACTATTTATTCTTACTCCTTTTCAAGCCTAAGTGTGTTTTTTAGCATTCCAACTGGCATATTGGTACATTTAATGTACTGATGCCAGTTGTCCAGCATCGTATCATGATGCAGAGGCTGGTAACGAGGATCGACATCAAGCGCACTGTTGATACAATTGAGTCCTCCAGAGTCAATTGGTGAGCTTCCTTGCATTCGAGAGAATGTTGTGGGGTTTGTCCCAAAATTCATTTCAATCAATTTAGAGGCCTCATAGACATTTAGTAGTCTAGTAGTCTTTACTTTTCATTCATATGTTAAAGTTTTGGTTGCAATTTTGGCCAGTTTGAATATTTAAGCTTTAAAAACATTCTAGATAATATTATTGTTCAGTTTAGTGAAGTTATTTCATTCTTTTATGTATGATTGTTGCCTTCAAAAAAAAAGTTCCGCTGAGTTCGTTAAGTCGGTCAAATGGTGTCTGCATTAGCGGGCAGGAGCCATGAGCGACACAATGGGACAATACACAAAGGATGGGAAAAAAAAAACAAATCAAAAAGAAACAAAGCTGAGTAATAAAAAGCCAGTCCCCACAATCCAGGTTGTGCCCCTTGGGCGCGTTAAACACTGAAAAACTCAACCAGCAGGAATTCAACTATTGTTCTTAAAGAACTTCAGTGTTCATCATTCAGTCTACTAAAAATTATCTAAATTAAACAAATTGGTGTGTGGGTAAACTAACCCAACATAGAATAATCTCGCATACCTTGATAGGGATCACCTGTAAATAATTCCATTTGCAAAACCTTAGCGTTCTTGATCTTTCTCCCTTCTCCTTTTCTCTTTTCTTTTCTCCCAAGCCCAATGTGTGAATAACATTTATAAAACTGACTTAAGGCTTCGTTTTAACCCTAATAAAACTTTAGAATTAATTAGGAAATAGTTCAATAAAATGACTAACTTACACTTGCTAAAATTCATTTGGACTTTCCTTAATTCAATAGCCCAACTTCAGAAAGGCATATCTCCATTATACGATATCAAAATCGTGCAAACTCGACGCCGTTGGAAAGATCTTCCCAAGGCATTCCAACATTATAAAAACTGACTCTAAATCATCCTGAGCTAGAAGTTATAGACATTTAAAAATACAAAAACTCACTTCTTAAACTTAAGAAATTTTCCAGATTTTGTCCCTTTCTTTACAAAAGTGATTATTTTAGTTTCTTATATTAGTTTGAGCTATTTTGGGTTGCAAGATGTTACACTAAGCATGAATATCTTTTCTAAAACTTACTTAAGGCGTTCGTTTTATCCCTAATAAACCTTTTAAAACAAATTAGGAAATCGTTGGGTGGAAAGACTACTTTAGCCTTACTAAATCCCGTATTGGACTTTCCTTAATTCAACAGACCAACTTCCGGAAGGTGTATCTCCCTCATACAATATCGAAATTGTGCATACTCAGTGCTGTTGGAAAAGTCTTCGTAAGGTATTTACAACCATATAAAGAACTGACTCTAAAGCCTCCTGATCTAGAAATTATGGTCGTTTGAAAATAAGCAAAACTCACTTCATTAACTCAGGAAATTTTTTCCAGATTTTTTATTTTCTTTCCAAAAGTAATTATTTTTAGTTTCATAGCTTATTCCTAAATATTTTGAATTACGAGATGTTACAGTTTAGCATTCAATCTCATAGCTTGGTATGAAGAGGGAAGTGAAAATAAGGAGAGTATTTCCGGGGTGGATCTACTGAATTATGGGGTATGGGCTTGGGGGTGTACCGTGCAAGTCGTATCATGATGGGGCAGACCCTTGTACTATATCGGCTTTTGGGTGCACCGTTAATCCCGTGAGCATCTCCAAGTAATTGGGTGAGACCTTCCTTCATTCCGGAGGACGAATCTCCACCAGTAGGTTATTTTCATCAATTTTCCGTAGTATATAAAGAACATGATATGGAAGAAGGGTCTAGTCCCCAACACCCATCTTTACTTTAACTGAGGCTTCATAGATAGAACAATTAACAAGTTTTTAGCTATTTCATTTTATTTTTAGATATTTGAGGATCTCAGACAGCTGATTGAACAGAGAGGGTATTGTAGACAAGGTCACAGACTTAAAATAGAGACCTATAAACACACAACGACACACTACTTACCAATCTGAGAATAATATTTAAAGCAAGATCAAAAAAAGTGTGGTTAAATAAGTACGTTCTAATAATCAAAGGTGAGGTACAAAGTCATGTACACATTACAGGGGTCAAACTTAGTGGGCATACAATAGTGATTGTGTACCAGGGGTGCGGATTGGTCACTCCAGGGGTGTAGGGATGTGGGGCTCGGGGCGTGGAAGAGTGGTAGAAATATTATGATATTATCTAGTTAATTAATCTTTTTTGAGCGTCACACAATATAAAAGAAAATAACATAGACTCTTACAGTTAAAGATTGTCCATTTTTTTTAGACTTTTTTTTAGCATGTGGCATAATCCGCACATTTTTTATTTTTTTTGAATCTACAAATCATATATTATCTTATACTAAAACTAGGGGAGGGTGCCCTTTTATTTAATTTTATTTCCAACAGCTTGCGTCGCATTCAATTAAGGGAGATCTACTGGTCGAACACCACTGGTTGTTGATGAAATTGGGACTTGTATGAAACATAGTTCCCTTGAAAGAAAGGTTGTGCCTTTTATGAATGGGCGACCTGTTTCCGAAGGGTTTAACTCTTCCAAAGAGTTTATAACCATTGCAGAAAGGTTTAATAAACGATGAGAGCGTATAAAGTTATGACTTTAACATATAAAGGTTAATCTAAAGAAAAATACACAACTTCATATGGTCCACAGTTTGATAAGGTGGACCTTGGAGCTTCCACATATGTTGAGATAGAAAGATTTTGACCTTTTTAAAGGATTGTACTTTACCAAAGAACGTTTGTAACTTTTCTGGTAAAGGACACAATAATCATTTTTCACGCTGACCCTTTGTGTGTCTATAAATAGTTACTATGATGCCTCATACCTACCGGTGCGGCGGGTGGGAGGAGGTTTTCTATAATTAGGTGGTACATTAATCCGAAAGAAGAAGTACTTGGGGTTCATCCCAATCAACAAAATAAAAGAAACACTTTACATGCCTGAAGTCTACGGAGGGCCACAAAGTTGGTGTAAAGAGGGAGAGGTAAGGGTAGATAGTATTAAAATTGCTGCGCATAGACCGATTTAAATTAGTTGTAAGATATTGACACGGTGAAGAGATTATTTATACAAACTTTACAAAATTTTTAGCGTAAGTGATGAGTCCTCTGTAGGGAAAGAGCTGCAGGAAGTTGGTGATTGTGAAATAATAAAAACATTAAATAAAAGGGTAGTATATTGGAAGAATAATGAAACTTAATCAAATATGATAGATTCTTTGCGACAATGTATAACCAGACAAAAGAAGAAAACGGAATGTCTAAGGAGGATGTAAAAGAGGAAGCGTGCAACCAAGAGTCTGGTGAATGATAGGAGATGCAGGGGGAGTAACGGGCAGAAAATGAATGGAGAGAGACGGCACACGCTATTTGGGTTGGCATTGGGTCGTGGGTACAGATCATTGATCGGGCGGGGCTGGAAGGCAAGTGGGAATATCACTGGTACGAAACTTTCCATAGTTCGGGGGTGGTGTGCAAATCACATCTGGACGACTGCAATTAAGTTAAAGAAAGGGGTATGGAGAGGGTATTATGTTTTCTTGGTTTCTTGACTTGAAATTGATAAAGGCGAGTTGATGGTTGTAGAGTCGAAAACAAACGTCCTGTCCTCCAAGGGTTGTTATAGTAGGCTCTGTGTCCACACTAATTCTTCTCTACCTCACATGTGAGATACAATGGAATAAACATTTGTAGATGTTGAACGTGTTTAACAGTGTTTTTTAAGCAGTTAACACAAAATTCCTGCTATTGGAAAAATGGGGGAGAGGGGGGAAGAGGGAGAAATGGGGGTGTGCATAAGAGTATGTTTACTATATGATGTTTCAAGTTTTCTACTTCCATATTATTTTAGTTGAGCCAATAGAGACATAGCGTGTGATCTGTATCATAAGTATAAAAATGAGAAAAATAATATTTATGAATTCCATATTGTTATTTAGACCCTCAAGTCAAGTCGTTCATGCCCATAAATTTGGGATGAACTTCATAAGTTGAGTATCTTTGAGAGGAGTAGTATCTTAAGGTCTAAGATTGAGTTCCTATCCATTTAGGGATTATATTCCTGATCATGGGGCTACTACATGTTACCCACAGAGGTCCTTGAGTTGAGAAATTCATGCCTATACACTACAACAAACTCGATTATAAGGAAAAACTAATTTCATCATTTATAAATCATATTTCGTTACTAAAAATCTTGTGAGACGAAAAATAAGTAGTCACTAAATGTATATAAAAACAATTTAGTGTTTAATCTTTGAAAATTTTATATTAACTACAAAAATAAAACTCGTCCCCAAATCCTTAAAAGGTTGTGACAAATTTTTTTCCGTAAAAAGTACGTATATTTTTTTGTAGTAAATAGTATGTTCTGTCACTAAAAATGTTATTACTACTGACAAAATCATATTGTCGCTAGTTATTTTATATCAACTGGTGATAAATCAATTTTCTCTATAGTTAAATGTATTTCGTAGTTGAAGAAAATCTAACTTCGTCACTAATGACTATATTTATTATACAAAAAATTAATTTGTTCTAAGATTAAGAAAAATTAAGCATTACAAAAAAAGGTTATTTTCCTCTGCATTGAGGATATGAGAGTAGTTATATATATAGATCTATCTAGATATAATATAGATATATATATAGAGAGATAGAGATAGATGTAGATATAATGTCTATATATATATCTAGATATATAATATTATATATACACACACACAACACACACCACCACACACTAGCTATTATCAACATATCATAATCATAGTCTCATCAAAAGAACCACTATAGAGTATCCCTTATGATCCCACACATGTGCAATGAGAGATTTTTCGCAGTCTCAAACCTCCCTCACTCTATGTAGAGTAGCCTTCAAACAACCCTTATAAGAGTTCACACACTTAACTTGTTCATTTACTTTTACCTTAGGGAAAGAAGTGCAATAATCGAAATGAAACCATGTGAGCTACATGGAATCTGGTGTTCTATTCCCACACCGAAAAGAGAGGGTTAACACTTGCCTAAGGAGTAACCATTCGTACGTAGCTATCAAGGTGAATCCACTAAGTTAGAGTCCTATGTGTTCACATAGTTAAGGGTTAAGGATATTGTTTCTAGAAACCTTAACTTAATAACATGGAGGTTTCCATCTTTTGAGACAACACATAAATAGGGAATCTGGACTTTCTAACTTGGGAAACCCATGTTGAGGCCGAACTTCCTAACGTGAGACCTCCATCTCATTTTAATGCCCTTACGATGCTAAGAAAATATTTCCTTCACTAATCATAGTATTTTATCGAAACAAATTAGTCTATTCTAGACCCTTATGTAAACATCTTATCATATATAGCTCATAGGTCATCATAAGTGAGAATAATCCTTTTACTTTAGACACCACCTCATAAGTGAGTAAATCTTTCACTTAACTGTTTAATATAATCATGAGAAACTACTATCAATCATAAAATAATCATACCATAACATACTTGCATAATTCATCACCAATTTAATAGTCTAGGGTTAAGGATGAGGAATACTTAGCATCAACATCAGAACCACACATTAGACCTAGAAGCATTACTATCTAAGTAACTCATAATTCATAACTGAATCCAAAAAGAACAAATCGACATACCTCATTTCCCTTACAAGAACCTTCATACTTACATTACCAACAATACATAACAAAATAACATAAACAAGGTAAATTCAAGAAGAAATTAGATAATTAACAACAATGTTGTCAATATATATGTTCATAATCTTCGTAATTCAATATATCAATTCAATGTTTTTATGAAATTGGGAGAAATACTTGGGTCTGGGGAACTCTTTTTGGAAATCATCAATTAACCATCAATATATACTTAAACAACATTAATTCATCATTATTTATCACAATTGATTCATAAATTAATTCATCATTATTTATCACAATTGATTCATAATTTTGGTTTTCAAAGAAGACCTATGTGTAGAACAAAAACCTAGAAAGACGAAAATCCTTCCACAAACCTCCTATAGTAACAAGCCATCCCTAGAAAACTTCGGATGTCGGTAGGACTCAAAGGTCTAAGAAAAAATTTGACAACTTCCGTCTTCCTTGGATAAACCTTTACCCCTTCACTGGAGACAATGTGACCAAGAAAGACAACTGATCTCAACAAAAACTCACACATGCTAAACTTAGCAAAAAGTTGGTTATCCTTGAGAACTTTCAAGAATATTATCAAGTGTTTCATATGCTCATTCTCACTCCTAGAGTATATCAAAATGTCATCCATGAAAACAATCACAAACAAATCAAGATACTTTCAAAAAAACTCGATTCATAAGGTCCATGAATGTCGGCGGGGAATTTGTTAGACCAAATGACATGACTAGGAATTTAAAGTGACCATATATTTTTCGTAATGCTGTTTTCTTAATATCAACCTCTCTCACTCAAAGTTTATGATAACTCAAACACAAGTCAATCTTTGAAAAGTAACTCGCTCCTTGAAGTTGATCAAAGAAGTCATCAATCCTAGGGAGCGGGCAATTATTCTTTATAGTGACTTTGTTCAATTGTCGATAGTCTATAAACATTCTTAAAGACCCATCCTTCTTCTTCAAAAATAATATCGGGGCATGCATTGAGATATGCTCGGTTGAATAAAGACCTTATCTATCAAATCTTTGAGTTGATCCTTTAACTCCGAAAATTCAGCAGGGGCCATTCAATAAGGAGGGATTGAAATATGTTGTATATCCGGCAATAAATCTATGCCAGAGTCAATCTCCTGTTCGGGAGGAATTCCGAGAATGTCATTGGGAAAGACCTTTGGAAATTCCCTCACTACCGGTACTGACTCTATGGGAGAGACTTCGGATTCAAGATCCCTAACTTTTACTATGTGGTAGAGACAACCCTTAGCAATCAATTCACAAGATTTTAGACATGAAATGATCCCTTGGGGCTTGAGTTTCCACCCTTTCACTCAAAAATGGGTTCATTTGGAAATTGAAATTTGACTACCCTTCTCCTACAATCAATAGAGGCAAAGAAATCATGCAACCAATCCTTTCCCAATATGACATCAAAATCTAGCATATCAAGTTCTATCAAGTCAACTAATGTAACTCTATTGGGCAAGAAAATAGGACAACCTTTATAGACTCTATTAATCACCATCACCCACGGTGGTAGAAACTCAAAAGGGGTCGTCTAATATGTCGGGTGGTATGTCAAACTTCATGGCTAAAAGAGGGGTCACAAATAAAAATGTAGATCCGGATCTAACAAAGCATATACATCAAAAGAAAATAAGTGTAACATACCAGTAACAACGTCCAGTGAGCTCTCTTGGTCACCTTGGAATTGGAGAGCATAAAAGTGATTCCTCTTAAAAGTATCCGACGGGGCACTTGCTTGATCTTGAGTATTTTTCCTTCCTTGAGTCTTCATCCTAGAGAAATCTTTCATTATGTGACCACTTTTTCCACAACAATAGTAATTACTCATGCCAACTACGCACTTACCATCATGTTTTCTACCACATTTTAAAGAAAGAGTCTTTCAAACATAAGAACCACCACCTTTCCCCTCTTGGGCTTGGGAGTAAACACCTTACTCTTGTTTACCCTTGGAGAATTAGGAGGGTGTCAGTTAGAAAACCTCCTATTGAATCTTGGTTTATCTTGCCCCTCAAATTTAGTTTTGAATGAATTTCCATCTTCATTTCTTACCTTTTTCAATTCTTTACCAACTGCTTAAGCTTTTTCTCCTCAATTTGTTCAGCATGAACGAATAGAAGAGATATGTCCATGATAAGAATCAAAATAGACGACCTAGACTCATTCACCACAAGGTCGGATATCCCCATAACAAATTTATTACTCTTAGCTCTAGAATCCGCAATTATTGTAGGAGCATACTTGGATAGTTGAATAAACTTGAGACTATACTCCTTCACGCTCATACCCCCTTGACCAAGGTAATGAATCCTTACATTTTCCACTCCCTTAGTTCCAAAGGAAAGAACCTATCAAGGAATGCCGTTTAGGAAGCTCCCAAGTAATCCCGCCTTTAATAACCGACCTCTCATCCTTCCATTGCTTATACCGAACTTGAGCCACGTCTTTGAGTTAGTAGGCGGCTAGTTCCTCCTTTTCTTGAGAAGACACACCCATAGCATCAAGATCTTTGAACACTTCATCAATGAAGCCTTGTGGGTCCTTCTCAACCTTAGAACCATCGAAATTAGGGATTCATCCTTGTGAAATTCCTAATCATTGAAGAGGTGGTATTAGCATTGAGGTTCACTTGAACCCTTGCATCCTTAGCAACTTGAGTATCCAAAACTTGAGTAAAGCTACACATGACCGACTTAATCTCAATGTTAGACATAGTCGCTTCTATAATAGGAACTTGAGAGTTTTGAGGAGCTTGAGGGGGAACCACCTCATTCAAATTCTACTGTCCGGCCCTTAGAGCATTGTTCCTCCTTGTATTTATTTCCTATAAGCACAATATAAGGATTAGAAGAAAGGACAAAATAGATATATGACTCTTAGGCATGACTAAGGAATACCAAGAGAGTGAAAGTTCCTAAGCATCACATAGTCTCTCATTCATGAGTGTGGAGCGCTTCAAAATTATGAATAAGATCCTACATATATGTGGTTTAGTGAGAATTCAATCCTAAGAGTTAATTTAACCTAATGCTCTCATACCAAGTTTGTAATGACCCAAAGTACACTCTAGTCGTTACCAGCGTCGTCGTCCTCGAAGAAGACTAAGACAAGTCTCTTAGTATTCGTTATCACATATCATACGTCAAAAGTTCAAAAATAATTAGAACTTTCGTATATACTTAATGAGGTTTACATGGACATCTCATCTAGGAAGCTTACTTAGGCATCTCGCTGAGACAACATAATAATACATAAGAATTTAAGTCCTGAATCTTCTCTGTCCTCATTAAAATCATCTATTCAAAGTGAATCAAATAATTTGGGGGGGAATAGCCTTAGTCCTAATTACCGTATGCCCATTTGTCTACAAGAAGTCCTCAAACATGAGAAATTTGAACAGTTGTCCAAGTCAAAATATAGGACAAAACTAAATAAGGCTTTTGAGTGGGCTCTATGCCTCGGCACACTCCATGAGGACTCACCAATTGACTTAGGAAAGATCCAAGTCTTCTTCTCCAATAGACATGAATCTACTTAATGGACCAAACTTAAAATATTTGGGGAAAAAAAGGCAGAAATATGGGATAGTACGACCACATGTACTAAGTATGACTCCTATGCACAAAATCATCAATGCATGAGAAAGGAAAATTTAGTCAAAATCATGATTTCTATCAATTTAACTCAACATGCATATATAAAAAGAATAATAAGTGAATTCCTCATAATAAAAACCCAACATGTAGATCACCCAAGCAATACGTGTGCAACGCCAATGATAGTACCCCATAATCCTATCCAAGACTAAGTATCACTTTAAGCAATCCACTTTATACTTACAAACTATTTCTTGTAAAGTCATCATAACCATGATTATACATGAATACTACTCATTAGCTTATCAAACAACATAATCATAATGATAAAGACGCACTACTAGAACCATCAGTTATGAATCCACATGTGGCAATAAGTAAAGAAGTCCCTTACCCTCCTCCCTCCCCCTATGTATTATCCATCCTTCAAGCACCCTAATAAGACTTCAATACTTAAAATTGTTTCATTTTACTTTACCTTAGGGAAATAATGCAATAACCAACCTGAGCCATAGTCAGTTAATAGAAATCTGGTTGTTCTACCCACACCCAAAAGATAGGGTTACATTTGCCTAGGATGAAACATTCATCATAGCTAATTGTGATTCCACTAACCTATATTCCTTATAATTGGGCCCATAGTGAAGGGTCTAGGAGATTGTTTCTAGAAACCTTGACTTACTAACGTGGAGTTTTCCATCTCATGAGACAACACATTTAATAGGGAAACCGAACTTACTAATGTGAGGAATCCGACGTGGGAGGCTGGACCTATTAACGTGAGACCACCATATCATTTAAATGACCTTTTGGTTCAAAGCAATTATTCCCTTCAGTAATCATATTGTTGCATCATATAAGTTCAGATAAGTCCTCTTCCAGACCCCTATGTAAACAATCTCTTATCATATCTAGCTTCATAGGTCCATCACAAGTGAGAAACAATTCTTTCCTGTATACAACCACCTCTAAGTGAGTAACAAAACCGTTCACTTAACACTTTTATTATAATCATGAAGAACTAATTTTAATAATATAATATTCTACCATAAACCTACTTATATATTCATTAGAGCCATTCAACTAGTCTAGGTTTATGGATTTAGAAAAATACTTTGGCTCAACATCAAACAACACAAGGACCTAGAAGGCATTACTATCTTATCTCAATAATTCCAATAATTGGAATCCAAGAAGACCATCAACATACCTCATTGCCCTTACACCGAAGAACCCTTCATACTTACATTACCGAAAGAAATTACATAACCCATTACATAAACAAGGTAATTCAAGAAGAATCATAAATTTAATACAAATATAGTCAACCTACACTTTCTTATCTTCACAATTAAACTATATCAATTCACATTTCTTTCATTAAATTGTGTGGGAAGTACCATGGGTGGTATGGAAAATATGATATGAATTATCTATAACAATAAGAACATTAATTTATCCCAAAATTTATCAAATTGATTTATAATTTTAATTTTTTCAAAAAAGACCCATATGTAGAAGAAAACCTAATTTGGGGGATTTGTAAATCCCGCTTTTGCAAGGGACCTCGTGGGGTAAAGAAATCCCAAGATGAAAACAAGCCTACCGTTACGCCAGATTAATAGCCAACGAATTGGGTTGGAAACTTGAAGGCTTGGTCTTCTTCTTGGAGCTCTATTAGTCTTCAATGGAGGTTTGGAGGAAGAAGAGAAATCTGGAGAGATGAGAGTGACTTTTTATTTCAACTTTTAGACTTTATAATATGGGTGTTTAAATTGAAATAAAGTGACCATCAAGAACCTTATACAGTCGCACCCCATTAAATTACCCAAATACCCCCCTCACGTAAATGAGTCCTTTTTTGACTCCAAAATTGCTTAGAATATGACCTTTACGAATAAGGGGAAGGGCCTGCGCATCTGGGGTCAATTTCACAATTTATTTTTTAAATCCGTGTTGAGGCAGTGAGCCTCATGTAGTCCTCATATCGCGAGGCCATGTTGGAATCCATGTGTGATGGCTGCGCGTCGTGCAGCAGCCACCAAATTCCTGGCTGCACGCAGGCTGCTTTGGCAGCCTGCTCGCCCATGTACGAGTCCTTCCAAAGGACCCTTACGGTAATCCTTGGTGTGTCATAACTATACGTTTTGACCATATATACTAAGTTTTACCTTATTAAAGTCTTTTTACAAGTTTTAGAATCAATACGTTCTTCAAAAACCTTCACCAAAAATAGGGACGCCTACTATTTCAATTTAGCTAGTTTTCGGATGTCAAGGCCTTTGTTTTATGTTATGGATCCAATACTTAACAAACAAGTTATTTACACTATTTTCGGTCTAATATTATCATTATAAAAACAAAGAGACCTATTATGGTAATGGAAATCCGGGTGTTACACACACGAGATATGTTCATGTTTGGTACTACTGTGGAAAGTAGACCACCTTCTTTCGGTGTTGGGTTTCATGACACCGAATTCCACACTTATCTCTTGGGGATCTATGTTGGTTAAGGCAAGTGTTTCCGAAAGTAAAATAAATGACTAAAGGTAAATGAATATATACATTGATTAGGATGACTTGAAGGTTCTAATTAGGATAGGTAGGGGTATGGGACCCTATCTAGACATTGCACAAGTTAATTCTAAAGGGAGTCGTAGGATATCGTCTTGTGAACTATGTTATTATGAAGTATATGATGTTGACTTTACATGATGATGCTATTACATGATGTTGGCTACATTGATGAACATGTGTTTGTCTAAGTTTCTATATGTAGTAATGAATATGACGATATATGTTGTATGAAGCAAATCATTAATTATGATATTCTATCTTGTTTACTTGATTGTGTGGGGTTATGAGACTTCACATAAGCATTGCACTTGTAGGATTGAGATTACATTGTTGGTAAGGGTTTTGTATTATTATGTTGATATGTACTATTTAACTTGTTATGTTTATATGGTGCTTATGTTTAGTTGTCATTATTTTTAACATGACTTGTGTTATTGCGATCCTTATATTGTACATGCTCTCTTGTATGTGCATTAAAGGCTTTCAAATGACTTCACATGTTTTCTAAAGTAAAGGTCCCTTTTCATGCATGTTTCAAATGTTTTATATGCATTCTTTCCATACTTAGTACAAGAGGTGTACTAACCCATATTCCTATCGAAGTATTCTTATCAAATACATGTCCAAATTATGTCTATCTCTCTTTCTATTTTTCAGGTCATGAAAAATACGAGTTGTCAAAAAAGGCTAATAAGTAATTTCAACTTTGATACTACCTTTCATCAGAGATAAACTGTTAATCACACCCAAAATTAAACTCACACCAAGTACACATATCATGTTTAGCTACATTTCTAAACCAAGCACATAACCTCATGCAAATACTTAGGGAAATTCTTGGGCCACTCAAAATTATTCGGTATATTATAAGCTCATAACCTTCATGCACCCTAAAATGTCCATTGAACGTATTTAATATTCTATGAGTCCCATCAATCAGAAGAGTATAACTCAACCTAGATTCTTAATAACCATGTAGAATGATATCTCACATTGTAATATTCTAAAGTAATTTATCAATAATTAAAGAATCTTAAAACCCACGTAAAAAGACTCAAATGTCTTCATACATATGTTTGTCACCCAAATCAAAATTCGATCTTTATGAAGTCAATGATAACCTCTTAGTAAGTCTGTACCGAACTAGTTCAAATCTCACAGTCATATCTAAATTCGTCAGAAAAAAATATACAACCTTTAACTATACCCTAAGGGTTTATATGAGAGGTCTTATTCTTTCGCCAAAAATTCTAAACACTTTAACCTTATCCTCTAGATCAAAAAATTACGTGAAACCCCTCTTAGGTCCTTTAACAATCAAAAGTAACAAAAATCCTGATTCAAATTATGCACAAGTCCTTCCAAATGCTAATACTCAATGTGATTAATCATTCCTTACCTTACCAACCCATATCTTCACAAAACACACTATCTCAAACCTAAACTCACAATGAAAAATTTGAATTATAAACAGAAATATGTAACTCAATGTTCTTATCTATCAACATAACTTATATCTTTAACATTTTTATGAATTCACGTATCTTTTTTTTAATCATTAAACGCCTCTACATCAAGCTTACTGTATCCTTCACTAAAAATCTAAATGTACTCACTACTAAACTCAAACAACAAAAAAAAATTATTATTGTACTTGAGTTGGATGTGTGTACAGTTGTTTGTTAAGTCTTATCCACTATTTTTTAAACCAATCTGATGAACAAATGACACAGTTATCATAATAAAATCAAAATGGATGAAATTCCCATCAATGAACCTAATTATCTATCCCATTGAGGATACTTTTTAAGTCCTTCCAACCAGAGAAACTATTCTTACTCTCAATCTTTTTTGTTTTTGAAGGATACACTGATCCCACTAATATTATTTTATTTCATCCTCTTTATGACTCTAGCTCCTTTAAATTATATTCGAGAGGTGCCCTTACATCTCCTAAAACTTGTCATACAACCAAATTACCCACTCAATAGTAGAAAACCACAACCTTAGATAATAACAAGTATTTATTACCATATAAAATTCATTTCACCAACAAAACCTAATTATATAGTTTCATCCCAATCACAATCCCTCACGAACTCTTTTTACCAGCATGCTCAATGTGCCCTTTTTACCACTTCCAAGTGTACCTTTTCATTGAACGGACACCTTAAAATTAGGTATACCAATCAAAAGGTACTAACCCAATTCTACACGCAGCTTACAAAAATCTTTAATTCACTTCACCCAAGTACACTCACTAGGACTTTCTTTCCATAAAAGTTTGTCATTCTATTATTAATCTACCCTTTTAAGCTTAAGATAAAATCACCAGTCCTCATTCAGAACCCTCAAGATACATTTCACAACCTAAGTGTGTTAATATTGTACCAAAGATCTACCAGTAAAATTTTCCTTAAAAATAATACTCAATCCAAGAGCCCGTAGTAATAAACTAGTGAACTTCTAAAAAGTGAAAGCAATACTGAATATCATTATCTAAACATGTCATACCACAAATAACTTCTTAAGAAGTTAATATTTACACTTGATAGGCTATATATTCATTTCACATAACACTAGAACCACATCGTGAAAATATGTAATATACATCAAAGATCATACCTATCGAGAAGATCATACCCAAATAGCCCACACATTTCTACCCATTGAATGAATACAAAACTTTATCGATTATGTTTTCTCTAGCCCAAGCAATTTGCTTTACAAAAGTAACACATTTCATAACTCGAACCAAGTAAGCAACGGATATACCCTCAATCTATGAAGTCATAGTACAGATTGTGACCTCGATTAGTGCACCTTAATTTTATCATTCGCAAAACAGCCCATACATATTACGAAAAATCTACTAACTGTATTTTCTAAAGTCATGAGGATCATTTTCTAGTTGTCCCTTATGAAACTTCTTGCATGTTGTCACATATCTAAATAAATTACAAAATTCATCCTCATAGGCTAATTACAAAATTCATCCTCATAGGCTGCAACACATATCTTCTAATTCTCTATATTCAGAAACCATATCTCTTCCTATCGCTCAAAGTTTGGAGTATATAATTGGATAAAGAAGCTAGAAAATGATGCCTTAAGTTATATGTAGTGTCTTTACTAAACAATACTCAGCATGAGACTATCATCACATTTTGTATCTCTCTGAAACTAGTATGTCACAAATTTGATACTAAGCCTCTCCATTATATTTATTTTATGAAGAAAATCAAAAAAATCAATAATGAAAGTATAAGCATCTTTATAATCAATATCCATGAAGAATGAGGGCTTCAACTTTATGAACTTAAAAAAAGATCATGTTGATTACTAGTCATTACACGCCCTATAGTCAATTAAGAATATATATCCATTTCCAAGGACACATTCTCTTTTCTCCTAGTGTTGCTATTTAAACTTTTAATACTTTAATATATGTTAAATAAAATGAAGAAGTTCAGACAGCAATTTTCACACATCCTGATACCAATTGGATTGAAGGCGCCTACCCTTTCCCCCCTACACCAGTAGCACGAAAGAAAAGAAACAAAATGAGTTTCCTAAAGTCTTTAATCCTATTAAAGAAAAGTAAAGGTTGTCCCCAAACGTTCTTTCAAGCCTATTAGACGTGTTCTGTGGATGAGATCAAAGAAACCTAACGCTCTGGATACCATGTTTGTCAACGACCAAAATAAAGAAGTGAACGACACCCACATTTACCCTTAGGTGGGAGAACCAACAAATTTAACCCAACTTACAAAATACAAGCATAATGCGGAAGCTCAAAATTTTAATAAATATCATTTCCAAAAATCTCAAAGTCATTACATCAAGGAAATCTAATCTCCAAATACTACGTCTAAGAATATTAAATACACCAAAATAAAAGAATAAAATGGTATGTATCCGAAAAGATAGGACATCATGTCATAACAAGAGAATCCAATACGAGCTTGAATGAATAGATCATCCTGGAATCTGATATGCTAGATACTGGCTAGAGCTACGGAAATTCGAAGTCGTTGGTACACTCGATGTACTCCATAAAAGGAAAACAAAGAAAAACACAAGTAGGGCTCAGTATGAGGCAACATGTACTAAGTAGGTATCATCGACCAACCCAAAATAGAAACAAATATACAATTATTAATAATATGAACTTGACTATAGCACTTAATAGGTGATAAACAACAAAGAACATGAACTAGTATCAACAACAATATAGTAAGTATGCAATAAAAGTCAACAATATCAAGATCATTCATGAGAACTCATGTCTCCAACTAAACCATTTGGGGAATTGAATTCTTTGAGATTGAATACATTTCGTTAATTAGGTTTTTCCTTTAATACTATCGTGTCGAAACGTGACACTGCAAACCAATTGTACAGTGTTAGAACGTGACCCTCCGATCCAATAATACCATATCGGAACGTGACACTCTGATCCAAGAATACCATGTGGGAATGTGACACTCCGATCCTACAATACCGTGTTAGAACATGACAATCCGATCCAATAATACCATTAATTTATCATTTATTATCACCACTTTTAAATCATTGATTATATTTCATCAATCCTTCTTTATTGATGTCATCAATTCGATAAGGAGGTTCAAAACTATAAATTTCACGGTCCCAGGATTTCATACCAATCACAAAACACACAACCAAGAAACACAACCACAAAATAAAGCACAAGCGAACTCACATAGTATTCAATGCATATCAAATCACTATTAGAGGTTTACTAACCAAATAGCAATAAACATAAAAAAACCCTACCTATACCGAAGATCGGGTTAGCAAGCTGCTTCTCCAATAATTTTTGTTTCCTCAATTTGTCTCTGATTCTTTCCAATCTATCCAGTATATATGCATAATTGTAATATGGAGGTATAGGAACACTCATTTATTCTATGTCTAGCCTAACTCAAAATTCGCCTATTCTATATACAATTCAGTTAAAGTTCAAGCCTAAGGTAAGTCTTTATTCCTATAATTTAACATAAACTTTAATGAAAGTTTAAGAATTCTAATAAACGTAATTATTATACCTATTTTAGTATATCAAAAATATTGTTTAAATTATGATACACAAAGAACAAAAATTAAAGAATTTAAAATTTAGGTTACAAATCAATGGTAGCATACCATGCATTCAATTCAATTTCTATCTAATTATATGGGTTAATAATAATATTGATAATTAAATAATAATATCCATAAATTTCATCCCCACTGCTTGCAATAACTTTTATGTCCACAAATCGTATACAAACTGTTATATATCATACTTATACTCACTATCCAATTACACACATATATGACCTTCTCTAATGGTTACAGCAACCAAACTTCCTAAACTTTATTTGTTATTAACCCCATTTGTCTCCCCAAAATTCTCTAACCCAAAATATTAACAGAACTTCAACTTTTTGGTATGTTCAACCATTGACCGTCTAAACTTTGTCAATATCCCTTTTTTTCCTTCTTCCTCATTTACTTAATATAATGACTAGTATAAACAACCCAAAATGTAATATAAGATCTAAGATTCATGAGTGATTTACCTGAAACAAAAATATTCTCCTTGTGTTTAAGTTGTGATGATGCACAATGAGTTTTGACGTCCTCTCTCTTGCCCAAACGCTTATTCTTGCTAAAAATTTACTCCCTTAATTATTAGGTAAGACGAATTATAAAAAATATTAAAGTGGCCAACAGATTTAATTTTAATGTTATTTCTCTAACCCATTAACTTTTAAATTAAATTATTTAAAATTACCCCCATTAATTCTTAATGTAGTTATGAATGTCAAAAAATATTCATTTTAAAATATATCGAAAGTATATATGAAAAACAAGGCGTTTTTTAGGCATTCGAACGACCAAAAGGGTATGTTACAATTTGTCAATACTATGCCCATTCTGCTGGAATCATAAGCTTGAGACTACCAAACGTGCAAGACTGTGCACACTTCGGCTAACTCCCTTTCTTCTCTGAGAGGGAAGTTACTTCCAATGGATTATATGCTTAGGAATAAACAACCACATTAGCCTTACCTGGTGCGGTGTGATAAAGATACTATGTCATAATCCTGAGTAATTCCAACCATCTTCATTGGCTGAGGTTGAGATATTCTTAATGAACAAATAATTAGAGGCTCTTGGTGATCAAGGAGTATATCCACATGAACACCGTTATAAACAATGACGTCATAGCTCAACGCAAAACACTACTAAGATAATTCTAAAATCAGGAGCTGGATAATTTTCTAATGAACTTCAACTGCCTGGAAGCATAAGGTATAACATGGCCATGTTGCATTACCGCAAAACCGATGACAAACTATTGATGCATCTCAATGCACCACACAGCCTTGAGTCAGTACCCTTGTAAGGTCAAGACCAGAGCTGTAGTCAACCCTTTTCTTCTTTAGAAAGACTTTTCTCACATGGTTTCTGACCATTGAAACTGATTGTATTTTCAGTTAACTTGTAAACGGACAAGAGTATAGAGAATTCTTCAAGAACTCTATCATACTAAGTCAAACCAAGAAAAGAAAATTCCTTATATCATCGGGAGATATGGGTCTAGACTAACTCTGAACTGCTTTTATCTTTTGAGTGTCAAATTTAATACGTTCACCAGAAACAATGTGGCCTAGGAACGCCACAGACTTAAGACAAAGCTCACACTTGGAAAACATGGCATACAACTTCTTCTCTCTCAAAGTCTGAAGAACAACCCTTAGATGACTAGCATTATCTTCTTCATTCATTAAATCAATCAATATATCATCAATGAAGACGATGACAAAAAGATCCAAAGAAGGTTTGAAGACTCGTTTGATAAGATCCATGAACGTTGTAGGTGCATTAGTGAAACCAAAGGACATAAATAGAATTCATAATGCCCACACCTTGTTCTAAAAGTTGTCTTGGGAATATCACATTCTCTAACTCTCAACTGATGATAACCTAATTTGAGATCAATCTTGGAAAATTAAGAAGCATGCTAAAGTTGATCGAAATATCATCTATCCTTTGAAAAGGATATTTGTTCTTGATGGTCACTTTATTCAATTGGCGGTGTTATACCACCATCCTGAGCGGATCCATCCTGTAGTCAAACGAACAAGAATGAGCCTCAAGGTGATGAGACAACTCGACTCAATAAGGCCTATATAAAATCTTTAACTGCTTCCTTTTACAACTCGTTTAACTTGCTAGTTTCCAGTCTATATGGAGAAATAGTTATAGGATGACTATTTGGATGACGTCTATGCCGAAGTATATTCTCTTTCCGTGGAGGGCTCTGGTTGATCATTTTGAAACTTTGGAGGGAAATCATCGGCTATAAGACTGAAATAAAAGGAAAAGGTATTTCACGCTTTAGTCATTACAAATAAGACTAAAGTGCTAGCTACATCCCTTAGAAAAACCTAGGGCCTTAAGGTATGAAAATTAAACAAACTTCGGCATGCTGTCTCTAGCCCAAGATATGACTGGCTCATTTAGAATCTTGAAACTTCACAACTCGAGTTCGGCACTATATATGATAATAACAGGCATGGAGCGAGTCCACACACTAGATGACAGCAAAATCAACAATTTCAATCTATTAAATCATCCCCGGTCCTATTGTGAGTGATGAAAACAGGACAATAAGAATAGACTTTTTTCCTATAGAATGGACTCCCCAACAGCGTGTAGAAAAACAGAAAGGTTTACGACGCTTTTCAGAGGAGGGAGAATTTCAAACATATGTGAAACATAAGGAGTCACAAGGGATAAACTTGATCCTGGGTCTAACAAAGCATAAACATTAAAAGTAAAGACTTTTCTCATACCCGTGATAATATCTAGATAGTTCTCTTGGTCTTGGCGGCTAATGATTGCATATAGGCGATTTTCCCCTCCGCCCCTAAGGAGGGACGAGCCAGGGGTCAAGGGAGCGGTGGACCAGGGTAGGCAAGAAGTAAGTCCTCTTGGTGTAGCCTCGTTTGGTGAAGCAACTGATGAAGATTGGGTTCTGTTGCCTGGAGTTTCACCACCTTGCTTATTATTAGGGCATTCTCTCATGAAGTAACCCTCTTGACCACAATTGAAGCAACTTATCTGGCAATCATGACATTTTCCAGGGTGGATTCTACCACATCTAGCACATGAAAAACTGTTACTAATTCTTTAAGCCACACTACCTTGAGATTTGGCTGCTCTAACCTTGAAGTGTTGTGAATTGTGACCGCTATGCTCATGTCCATTTTTGGGCACATGTGCACTAGTAGATGATGGTGCATGCCCTGTTGATTTATGGAATTGTGGTCGGCTCGAACCACCATTCTGTTGGCCAGACTCATTCCCAGTATTCACCTTCTTGTTTCGATACTCTTATCTATCCTTAACATTCTCTTCTTCCAATCTTGTTAACGCTTATTAAACCAAAGCAACTTGATATATACAATGGGGCACTATAAACATGGAAACCCTACATTCCTTACTTGAAGTTAGACCTAACCCTGTAACAAACAGACTCATTATGCTCCTTATTTCTTTCACCATCTCCGGAACATAGCGAGATAGTTGGGTGAAATTCAACTTATACTCATGAACACTCATGGAGTTTTATTTCAGAGTAAGGAATTCCCTCACCTTGGCTTCCCTCAGTTCACAAAGAAAGAACCTCCCCAAGTAGGCTTCCTCGAAGCAAGACCAACATGGAATTGTGGTGACATACTCCGCCTTCCATCCTTCCATTGATTGTTTGAAACCATGTTCTGGCCCCCACCTTTAGTGATATGACAGCAATTCAACCACCTCTCAGAATTCAAAACACATGCCCATTACATTAATAAACTTTCTCACTCCTCTATTCCGTTCTACGGATTATTTAGTAGTGTTTTATCTGGTGACACTAGGGGGATTCTTCCTAAGTAACGCACGAATTCTCCAAGTATCCACCCCTTCCTATCAAGCTCCTCTGTGATGCCGGACTTGGTTGGTCACAACCTGAATCAACATCCAGATAACTTCCTAAAATTCCTTGAGGTTGTACCCCTGGTGCATTTGGAACCTCTTGTTCCTTAACATTCCTCCGTGGACGACCTCTGACTTATCTTCTTGGAGGCATGATTATATGAAAGTCTGTATAAGTACGAATTAGAGAGAGACTTTTAAAGATAAATTGTTTGCACGAAATAAGACGAAAGAAGGGAAACATTCCTAAATGTCGCAGCTCCTAATCATAGATGTGGCGCGCTTCACATCGATGACTAAGACTCTACGACACAGCTTCATATACTCCCAAGGACTCTTGAACTCTTTGCTCTAATACCAAGTTTGTCACACCCCGAGCATACACCCTGGACAAGACCGGCACTCGAAGACCATTGTTGTCCCTAAATCCTACCCTTAGCCTAGATATTTAAATCAGTGGAAGACAAATCTCATCTTTGACATGAGCAAAAAACAATAAAAGGGAAAACTACGTCATGTTATAACTTTGGACAAAATAGCACTTGAGTCATAATGACTGAATCCAACTGAAATATTATAGTCTACGAAGCCTCTAAACTGTCAAGAGAGGATGTTGTGACAGACCCCACAAACATCCTAAGCTAGCAAATATAGAAACTGAAAAGAGTCCTCTAGAATGCAATGGAGGAGTCACCACCAACTTGCAGGTCAATCTGACACGAAATGCTTTGTCGCTGATCCAAGGGAACCTGATTGTCTGAATCATGAATGATTGCAGGACATTGGGATTGTACATGAGGTACTTATGTATGAGAGTTGGAGGAGCTACAAAACAGACTTACGTTTGAGGGGATTAGTTGAACTTTACCTTGTCTTGCAGAACACAAGAATATGTTAACTCTCCACTGATCTATACATAAATCAGTTTAAATCCCATGAAAATGCATATATATATATATATATATATAATAATATAGATATATAGAGATATATATAGATATATATATATTATACAACGTATTATCCAACAGTTGCAAGAGGACCATCCTTACACTTGCCATCGGTAGAGAGACCTTACTCAACTAAATGGATCCACTAGACTATCCTTATGAGATCATCTAAAAAGTATGACACGACATAATCCATGTTGTCTACATGGGTAGACATTGAGACTTGAGTTAATATGAACTCATCATCCCCATATCGGTGCTCAATACTACTCCAAAAAAAATTACTTTAGGATCTTTCATAAAAAACTCCTTCTTTTGGGTCTTAGATCATTATTGACCCACTAGCTTTAAAAATATTCCTTTTGAGAATCAATGCTACCCTTCAATTCAAAACTCTTTTGGAAACTTCTAGGTCCCTATTTTATCAAACTCATAAAAACATTGTAAGCCTCTAAGGTATTAGTTATTTACTATATCTTTTAGAAATGAAATCAACTCTTGCTCTTTACTAATTTGAACTTTAACCTCTTATGAATACGTGTTCCCATATAGATTTTGAGAAATGAACTCAACTCTTGCCCCTCTTTACTTAACTTGAAAACACTTGAATATTAGGGGAATACTAGTTCCTTATCATTATTTGAGATATGAACTCACACTCTTTACTTGACTGAACTTTTAAGTCTTTCAAACAAAGTGATGAAAACATTTGTGAAAGGATTTAGCAAAAACTTTCATGTCGTGAGTCTTAACTTCTAGGACTTGGCTATGAACTCTTTGACTTTGACCTATTTCCTGAATCGAATTATGGATTCAATAATATGATCTAAAATGTTGATGTGGAGGATTTCATGATGTTTAGATGTACCTTAGAGTGTTGGAAACAAGTAGGAATGAGGGGTACATCACTTAGAAACTAGTACAAAAAGATAGGGAAAAAACGGGGTCTCTAGGGGGTCCTGGCGCTCTGAGAGACGCGGAGCGCAATAGTCTAACGGACAGAGGCCATCCTCAGGTGCTCCAAGAGGCGCGTTGTGCCAGACATGACGAACAGACACTGTCCTGAAGAGCTTTGGAGGCGTGGTGCCCCAGCGTCCCCCGAACGGGTTTTCAAACTTTCTTCTTCATTTTTCATCTCTAAACCTTCCAAACTCCCATATTTCCCATCCCAAAAACATAGGATCCCTAATTAACTTATTACCCAATGATTAAGACCTGAAAATAGTCCTTAAATATGGATTACAACTAAGAGCGACCAAAAACAATCCAATCAACAAGAACTTCAAACTTTCTTTCAGATTCCAACCTAACATGAGTTAATTCATGAACTTGACTAATTTGAATGAAATTGGTGTGTGGGTGAAGTAACCCAACACAAAAAAGACCAGATACCGTGTTAGGGATCACCCTCGATGAAAATCCACAAAGCTAAACTTGGTTTTCTCGCGTCTTCTTCTTCCTTCTGCTCTTTTATTTTTGCTTTCAAAACCCTAGTCTATTTTCTAAGTGCATAAACTGAATGGGATTAGTTTAGGACCCAACATACTACTCCAAAACTATATAATTAATTGACTTAAGGAAATAACCAAAACACCCTTATGAAATCCGGTTTTGAAACTTTCCATACTCAACAACCAATCTTCCAAAAGTCATATCTCACTCATACGACCTCAAAAATTAAAAAACATGGCTTCGTTGGAAAGATTCTTCTAACGAGCTTTCCTTCCATATAAAGAAATCACCCAAACTTCTTCAGAGCTGGAAGTTATGGTCGTTCGAAAATGGCAAAAATCCACTTTTGAAATCTGGAAAGTTTCCAGATTTTCCTATTTTTTTCTAAATTTGTTTCTCCTTGTTTTTCTTAGTTAAATTTTAGTTTGTCTAGAATACAAGATATTATAGATAGTTTCAAGCTTTATATGTGTGATTATATTCGGTAAGTTGTTTATCATGTACACATAATAAATTCTTTTACAACCAACCTTTTTTAATCTTATCAATTTATGTTTATTTGTATATTTTATATATTGAAAAAATAAAAATCGTGCGACTTACCACACATACTTACATTACTCTAAAATTGTATTGTCTTTCACTTGTTAAGAGTATATTTATTTTTTTTATTGTTTAGGCGCACAAATGACTAAAAAATATTTAATATGAGAATTGTTATATCACTTAAGCATGATAAAACTAATGTGATTAGATGTAACTATTGTGTAGCTTATTCTCACTTAGATTTAATACTTGAGCACAAATTTAGTTAATGATTAATCTAGAGTTACACTGATGAAATAGAATTTTGTGTGGGGAAAGAATAATTTATATTACTAAAATTCAACTACATTTATTTTGGAAAAACGAATCAGGTATAAAAAGAATTATTTTTTTTTGAGTAAAATTTACATTGGTTTGCTTTATTTTGTTTAAGAAAATGTGTATTTATAACATATGTATTAAGATTGTATCAATTACATCACTTATGAATTCTTGTAGCTTGTGATTTAATTGTAACTCATTTTAATTCTTGTCACTTGCGATTTAATTGTAACCAATTTTTAATTATTCATATTTTAATAAATGAGTTTTAACATGTATCTACTTATATAAATAATTTGCATAATTTGGTTAATTGATAAGGAATTATGCAAAACCAGCAATAGAAACATCAAGTTTGTAGCAATTGTAATGTATATGTCAAAAATTCAATTAGATGGGCTAAATGTAGTTGCTTCCCTTAGTCCACATGTATATCTTCTTTGAATTAATGTGTGTATGTGTGTGTGCTAGGGTGTTTTGTTATTGTGTGTGTGCGCATGCGTGCGTAGAGAAAGTTTTAAACGTTATGTGTGAGGATAAATTGGGTAAGTTGTTGTCGGAATGTTGATCCATGGTGAACCGAAAGCTGATCCTAGTTAAACCTGGGACAGTCTGGATAAATGATATTTACATGCCAACGTGCAATCGTATTGTATGGACGAGTGTCTAAGTTGAAGTGTTAATAACACTTAAGAACTTGAACTTAGTAACGGAACACGTAGTGAACCTTGGCTCACTGCTTAACTCATGAATAACTAACTCATTGAACGTAGATTAATAAAAACAAGTGCCGCAATAAAATAGAGGCTAAATGTGAAAACATGCGTAACTCCTGCATGTAGCAAAGATTCATTAACTTTGGTATGTATGTAAATACCATTAGATTATGTATATAAGAATACAATACTTATGGGATTCTTCTACCCCGATAACTATTACGTAAGAGCTAGAGTGGATGATACAAACGATCTAACCCAAATCGACGCTGGGCCCCGGGGGGGGGGGAAAGGTGGTCGGGGCGTCCTATACTCACAAAGTGTAGTACAACCTAAACATCGCTAAGGGATCCACTATAAATGAACTAAATGAAACAGAATATTCATGCTAATACGTTAACCGTTTTCTACATGGGTGGTTTCATGGTTTAAAATGTGGGTGTGTGAATTGTTTGAACGTTCCCCCGATATAGGCTTTTCTCAATATTACTTCCCAAAATATTATACCCGGTCATGTTTTTAAAACATATTGATTCTGTGGTTTGAGATAAGTGCTCAAAATACATAAATAAAAGGTTATCTTTGAAATCTTAGTTTCCCTGCTTCCGTCTTTTAGAAAGTTGTAATTCTCTTCTGAAAACTCATCATAAGGCTCCTTGGAAATCAAAGTTTCCTTACTTGGTTAAATTTGAAAAATATTCTAAGTCTCTTTGGGAATAATTATTCCCCATATATCTTGGAAGAAAATATCTTCAACTTAACTCTTTACATAGATTGAAAACATCAGTCTTCAACAAGTTAGAATGTTTAATAAAGGGCTGTAGAAGCCTTAAAGAACTTTACGTTTGACTTTACTCTGCTTGAAGGGCTTTAGACTTGATATTAACTTTCTTGACTTTGATTTTCATTTTCTTGAATTGATTAGTTGAGTCCAAGGTTATTAATTTGAGTTCGTTATGAGTTCTAGGTGTATAGAAATCATTTGAAGTATTAGAATCATTGAAAGGTCTTACCTTTACCTTGAACAAAACTTACGAGGGCTCAACTACTCAATTGGGTGAAACTCTGATTCCGATCTACACGGTGGCGCGGGGCTCCAGCCTCAGTTGACTGAGGCTTGGTTCTGGTGCGCAGCGCCCTTGGTAAATGAGGCCACTTTGTGGTGAACTACTGGTGCAATGCACCTGGGCTTTCCTCGAAGTGCGGTTTGATGAACTTTGTGACGGGAAAAATCGTTTTTCACACACCCTTTTCCTCAAAAAGAATTGTTTGTTTTGAAAGAAAGAGTTTTTTCAATTAAAGTGACATTTCAAAGAGGGATTATTTTATTTGTGCAGAGTCGTCATCTGTCACACCTCTATTTTATCACTACAAATCTTAATAAATTGTTTTGAAAGAAAGAGTTTTTTCAATTAAAGTGAAATTTTTAGAAAGGATTATTTTATATCCAGAATCGCCACTTGAGATTGAGTTTTATTATTCCACGTCACCTTATTTGAATCCCTAATAAAAGGAAGTTGACTCTTTATTTTATGGTCTGCGAAATAAATAATAAGCTAAGGAATTATGTTGACCGAAGGGAAGGTATTAGGCACCTCTCACGTCTCATGGTTGTAGCACAGTCGCATTATTTTGTATGACTTAACTCAATTTTGAATATATGATGTTTATTAGCCTAACAATTTTTCTCAAAACTTATCAATGGTCCAGCTTCGCGGGGTGGGGGGGGCTTTAATTTCTTTAAATGGCCGCCGGTGTAAATTGGGGGGGGTTTTCTTATTTTTAATTAGTATATGGTTTATAATTGGTAAGCCTAGCGCTTTCCAACCATACTCAACACACTTTTTTATTTTTTTTACTTAAACAGACTAAAATGTTTAATGTTCATTTAATCTTAAAAATTTTATTATTATTATCATAAGCCTAAATTACATATTATCTTTCTAAAAAGATAAACAATATATTAATAAAAACACAAGTTAAAATACCATTACAATATACAACAGAAGCACCTTTCGCATATGAAAATTTTATATATGTTTTGGGAGACTCATAAATTATTAGAAATAATGCACATTAAGATATTTTTATTTTCCCTATCTTGGTCATTAAAATGAACATAGCCTAGGGCAATGGAATACAAGTGGGGACTACATTTTTCAGGCGGTGGTGTTGGGTCACTTTTTATAGTTAGTTATATTTTGTTTTTTATTCCTTGTAGGATTTTGTGTCTCTGGGTTCTTCGTAATCCTTTAACCTAATTTTTGTTGGTGAACATTTTCTTTTGGGCTAATTATTGTTGACTTTTTATTACGCTTTATACATTTGTACATCTTTTTTTCTTTACTCATGAATTTTTTTATTTGTTATTCCTTTCAACAATAAACCATCAATTGAAACACTTTTTAAAGATTAACATAAAAGTGAAAATTGTACAGAAAAGTGTAACATTTAATTGTTTTATTAAATTTATTTTAATTTTTTTTTATCTTACTTTCTTTTTTAAAAAAATAAAATAAAATACAGTTTTATTAAAAGTATACCAAGTGAGAAAAGTAAAACTTCAATTAGACACTAGACTTCAAGATCTATTATTACAAATCCTACATATATATTAAGCTACCTTTTGATAAAGACACAATATAAAAAGGAACTTTAAACAAGCAGCAAAAAACAAATAAACACATTATAAAGAAAAAAAGTTAATTATTCTGAAGTTGTACTATAAAATCGCAACAGCTGTTAAACAGATAATAATGTACGCAGGCAAAAATTTATCACCACACATAAAAAAAAAATTTAAAAACAACAACTTGTCCACGTTGCCTTACAGAAAATCTTGCGATGCGGCTGGTTTTATTGAACCAAATCAAGAATCTATCGGAGAATAAGTGTTACCTTTAAAGGAAAATTACTTCAACAATAATGGGCAGACGATTAGAACCATGCCTTCAGTCAACCCCACCAACACAAGCTTCGAACTTAATCTTTATTTGTAAGTGGACAAAAAAAATGTAAGGGTGATAAAGATTTTTCTTCAATGTGTTTTCTAAATATTTTTTTTCTACGTGTAGTTATGTGCACTCTTTTCTTTTTCCTTTAAGGATGATTTCAGTTTTTTCTTCAATGTGTTTTCTATATATTTTTTTTGTAGGTGTAGTGTTGCAACCTTTTATTTTTTTGAATGCTTTTTTTTTATGTGCACTCTTTTCTTTTTCCTTTTCTTTCTTTACCTTTTTTCTTCTTCTCTACTTTTATTTTTTATTCTAGTTTTTTTGTGATTTTGCTTGAACTTGCGCATACTTAGTCTTTTCACTTTAATATTCAACTAAGGTCTCGGCGCTATGTATCTAATTGATAAAACTCACATGCAGGTGAGATACAAAATAATGCATTTATGCACTAAAAATTATATGTGAAGTTGTGGTTATTCTAATGAAAATGTTTCGTCTCGAAATGGGAGTCCTACAATAACATGTCATTTATATGAAACTGAAAAAGGGACAGGATCGCATCACAGAATCCTGGGGTAGGGGAAAAATCATTTCCGTACCAATGTAATTTGCTCCCACTTGTCACTTTAACGAACATTTAGGGAAGCCAAGGTTCTAAATCAAAAGTCAAACGATTGTAGTTTATGTCTAAAGATCACCAGCCTGCACTGCATGAGGGTAACAATTAGTTGAAGAAGTTTTGTGTTTTAACCTCAATTTTAATTAAATGTGTATTAAGTATCACATAAATATATCAAGATATTCAAAAATAATAAATAAGTCCACAACCAAGTTAGAAATAAATACGCGTCTTGATCAAAATAAATTAAAAACAACCTGTATTATTTTCCTTAGGCACTCACTTCTAAGAAATGTTTGTACAAGGTACTAAGAAAAAGGATCAAATTTTTCTTAAAAAAAAAAAAAGACGCATTTTCACCCTTTTCCCCCCATTAAATTGTCGAAGGACGTTTTTAGAGTTTTTTTTGTTGAACCGTCATAAAATAATAAGTTGCCTATGCACTTGGTCAAAGCAAAGAATCACTTCTGCGTAATTCAGGAATACTGTAAACACGATATTATTTAGTTAGTAAAAAGTAAAATTTTTTAATTTATTTTGATGTTCAGGCGAACCCGAGGAGGGATTCCCTACAAGTATTCCGTCATCGATTTGAGAATCAGTCTGTTAAAACGTTTTCATTAACTTTTACCTATTTTATTTATTAACTAAAAAAGATGCATTCTACCATTTGAAAAAAAATTTAGTTTGGTCATTTTGTTGTAATAATACAAATGTTAAGCTTTTTGAGAATTACAAATAATTGCTGTATTTTTTACATTTTGAGAAAAACCTTCTATTTTTTTTAGTTTACCAATATATTTAAAAACGTTGATCGATACTCAGAATAGAATATCTTACTATAATGAGCACATAACTTTGGAACCCATGGGGTTTGCTCTACATTGGAATTAAAAATTGCATAGTAAGAAAATGAGTAAATCCTATTAGATATAATGTCCTTAGACCTACATTACTCATTTTAGCAACTCTAATGGAATAGATATCTTGAGGTAGCTGTAAAATGAGTCGACACTCAAGTCAAGAAGGGACAATTTACCTTTAGCAGTGACTTTCTGCGACTTCGCTGTTTATCCTCCCCTCCTAATGTAATGTTACTACTATTGAATCCTTTCCAGGAGCATTGTCACATCTCTGGTATCTTCATGGGTTCGAGGAAACGTATTACACAATCTCAGCATAAGGGTATAATCAGAAGACTAAGATTGGTGGTAGTAAAAGACAATTTAAAAAATATTGACATTCAAACAACATCAATGTAACAACGGAGAGATAATAGACACATGTACATAAAATAACAAAACAATAAAAATTAATAATATGTCATATAAATTCAATATTACAATCGATAGTAGCACGAAAGAATTTTTTATCAATTAAAGGGTGACATTTAAAAATGGATTATTTTAATTTATTCAATTCGCGGCGCTTGCGAATTGAATTAATTTGGGTCCAAGGTCACCTTATTTCAATCTCTAATAAGAAAAAAAGTGACTTTTATTTTAGAGTCTGGGGAATCAAAAAACGGGATAAAGAAAATTCTAATTGACCGAGGTAAAGGTATTAGGCACCATCTCCAATTCAGCACTGTGTTCTAAGGCCACTGTCATGCGTTATAAACTTTCATATGGACTTGAGATATTTTTATATATTTAGTTATTAGCTTAAATCAAAATGTTTAATCATATTTTTTTGATTTATTTCTTTTAAACTTATTTTATATACTTCTTGTTTTATTAGTGTATGACTTTTCATACATTTTTTTTAACTGCTTACATGTTGTATTTTTTTTCTTACTTCTCTTTATATTTTTGCTTCTTTTAGTTTTTTCATTATTTTTGCTTTTAATTTTTTTTTTATTTCCTTATGAATAAAATAATATTTTATTAAACAATTCAAAAAAGTTTAACTCTATACTTTGATCCATCTTTTTATTTTAAAATTTTTTATTCTTAATATTGTTTGTAAAAAAAATAAAATTCGATAAAATAATTGAACTTGTACAAACTTCTAAGACTCCTTTTTTATAAATATATATATACATTTCATGCTTTTTTCCGGTCATTACATGAAAAAGAAAACACTTCACTAACTATAAAATACATCTTTACATAATTACTCTATTGGTCATTACTTATTCTCTAAAAATTTTTTGGTCAATTCATAATAGCCATACTACACATATCAATCATAAAAACAAGAAAATAAGACTAATTTTGGGACATAGTGTGTTGAAACTTAACTGCAAATTGAAGACTATAGGTTTTTAAACCAAACACAGAACTACAATTTGGTATAATATTGTTGCACTAATATCGACTACTAAAGAATGATCTAAACATAAATTAAAGTGGAAAGAATTTAAACATAGGCTTGCATGATTATTAATCATAGAATAATTAAGTGGTTTAAAAACATGGTGAATATTCAACATTTTAATATATTTGGGTATCCTTTTTGATATAAGGTCATTACAATAAAAACGATCCAAGATAAAATAAAATTATGGTGTTAGCGTTCTTGTAAAAATTATTTCAGCGCATGAAAAAGTCACTAATCAGAACTTTGAAAAATACACGAAAAAATCCGGCCGGAAAACTCAACTATTATTTGATTGTGTTTTTTTCTATGCGTAGTTTATTTTAACGTAGTGAAATGGGTATTCTTTAGTGGTTGTGAATATTTACTTGTGTAGGAGGTGGTCTTAATATGTTATATTGAAGGTCCCCCCCAATCTATTTCTTTTCTATCTTTGCTGATAATTTTCTTTTTTTGTTTGCTTCCTTTTTTTTTCTTTGTTTTTTGGTTGTTCTCTTTGCTGATTGTTTTTTTTGTTTTTTCTTCTTCTAGTCTTTCGTTGGTGGTTATGCAGTGAGTATATTGTTGTTAGTATGTGTGGGAATGGATGTGGACGTGAATGGGGGGGTAAAAATGTGAAGTACGAGTGTCTTTGGTTTGGAAAGGTAGTGTGGTGCCATGGGTGGTTTACTTTTTGTTAGCTTACTGGTTACTGAGATCCCAAAATACTACTATGTATCAACCAAAATTAAAGAGCTACTCAAAAATACATATAAAAGATAAAATCACTACTTGCTATTGTTAACACTTGAATGAAAATAAATAAAAATGTACCTAAGGTGTGTTAACTCTTTTTTTGTCGTTTTTCGAGAAAGGGAAGGGGGGGAAGCACTCTCAATTGGGCCCCCCTAGCCTTGCTCCCCTCGCCCCCTAGTCGACAAGTATTAATAAAAACCTATTCTCTCTAACGCTATAAAACTTACCTTCGGATCAGAAAATTACGTTCAACACATTTTTCTAATCCTACAACGCCTTAAACCGTCCATATTTTCTATCTCCAAACTCGTAGGATCATCAATACTATCAATACCCAACAGATCTAACTTAAAAACAACATTACGAACTACTAATTTACCTCAATGGGTATTCAATAAACTCAACCAAAATGGATTCGACAAGATTTATGAAGAATTCACCTCAAATCATGTAAACAACTCCAAAACTACAAAACTAAAGCAAGATTGATGTAGCGGATGAATTAATCAAACCACGAAGATCTCTCATACCACGCTTAATAGGATCACCGGAAAAAAGCCCAGGACACAAGGGCCCCACGGAAGAAGAATTCACGAATAATAAACCATCCCTTGGGCATTGGGGCTTGGCGAATCTTGATCTTTCCTCCGGTTGGAAAAAAAGGGGGGGAATGGTCGTTCTTATAGATCAGGCTCTGGTCATCTTTTCTCCGCAGCCCTAAGCGTGAGTTGATGTTTTCTAAAAAAAACTGACTAAGGATTAAGGCCTTAATTTTTCACACACCCCAACTGGAAACCCCTTAGAAAATGAATTAAGGAAAATAATTGGGATAAAGGTGAAACTAGTTTTAAGATAATTTACTGGGTACTGGGGCTTCACGGGTCTTATCTTCAAAGGTCCCCCGATTGTATTTTCCTTAATTCAAATAGCCAAGCTTCCAACAGGCGTGATTCCCCTCATATTATGATCGAAATTGTGTAAACCGACGGGTCGGTTCCAACCGGGGGGCCAGGGAGGGGATTATAACGCTTTTTCTAAGGGCTATCTAACCCTAAGAGAACTACCTACCGGGGGGAATAACGCCGGGAAATTCTCAACCTCCTGCTTGACGCTACCCTTAATGTCCAAAAAGTTTGGAAGTAGTGAAACTGCGACTTATTTAATAAAATAAACAGGGAAAGGGGTTTCTCTTTCCATTTCAAAAAGAGTGATAATTCTTAGTTTCTTGGGGCTAAAAGTAAAAAAAATTTGTACAATATTAGGGGCTAGTGGACATTACGAGATGTTACAAAGGGGGGGGGAAATATCTCCCAACTCCCCTAATTGTAGAATGTGTAGGGTATCCTCTATAATGCTAGGGTGGGATTCATAAGAAAAAAAGGATAGCACGTGTGGGATGTAATAGGAATAGGTAACAAAAAGCTCAGTTTCATATTCAACTATCAAAGCAAGTAACACCATGCTGTAACGTCAGTAGGTTTTCAAATACGTGCAAGTAAGGTAAGATATAATTTAGTACCAAAAAGGGGGGGGGGGGGGGGAAAGGGGGGGGGGAAAGGGGGGGAGGGGGGGGGTTTGGGCCATTGGCATTGGCCTTCTTACTCTCCAAGTTAAAAGATCGGTGGTGAATGTGATCTCTGATCTCTTCTCTTATTCATATCCTCATTCAGCTTCGCGAGCAAGGGAGGTTGGGAAAATGTATAATAAGGGGGGAGGGGGGGGTTTGTTTATCCTCAAGGCACATTGCTGGTCCCTATTGCTTCCTCCAGAAGACCGTGACTGGATTGCCAACTTCCTTTAGTTCTTACCTTGCGAACTTGAACATCTAAAATCTAATCGGGATCGGGGTCTGATCATAGGAAAAACCTAATCCTTAATTCAACTTGCTAACTTGGCGATCAATGAAGGATTCACACATGCACTTTTTCAAAAACTTAGAAAAAATGTAAACACAGATGAAAACTGCTACCCTTTCTTGGGGTGGAGAAAACTCATAAGCTACAACTTGTCCAAGTCTCTTGGAGATTCTATAAGGGCCCATATACCAAGCACTAATTTCCCCTTTTTAAACCGAAACATCAATCATACACTTCCCTGTGAAACTTTCAGATATACCTAATCTCACACCTCAATCCACTGTCTTCTCCTAACAAATGTGTAGATTTTCAGAGGCTGTGCCGTTTTAAAATCCTCTTGGATCACCTTAACCTTACTCCATGGCTTGGTGAACTAGATATGGTCCTATAACCGAAATTCTTCGGAATCTTTTCGCCCACTTCAAAACCCCCAATAAAGATCTGCATCTTCTTCCCGATAAAGATCTTCATTTGGATGCCTCGAGAATTTAGGCCTTGTTTTTGTAAAGGAAACTACAATTAAAGTGTTGAAGGTTGTCAATCAATAAAGAACCCAATACCGTGAAATGGCAATCCCACAAGCCCTCCCATATATTCTAGGTCATGGTAGTACGCCTCCGCTTTTCCACCATCCTTTGAGGATGAAAATCAGTGGTGGTAAGTTACCTTTGAAGGAACCCCAAACCTTGTCTTGAAGGACTTACAGAACTAAGCAGTACACTAGCCACCTCTAATCTGAATAATGGAGACCCGAAACTCCATGAGGTCTTACCAACCTCTTGAATGTACAACCTTAAGCTAATCTCGGCCGAATGAGTGGTCTTTATAAATTTACCTACCGGCATAATTTGATGATTTTTCATTCTGATTAAATCGATAATTACCAATGGAATCAATGCTTTCTTTCTGGCGCGACCTTAGTAACCCTGTGGAGTCCATCGAATTATCTCCACTTCATCCAACAGTTTTTCGTATTCTAGTTAAGCCCCAACTAACCCCCCATAAAACCCCCCCCTGGCCTTAATGTTTAAAACTCTCCCTTGTTGGGGGAGATTTGATACATTGTGTACCGACACTTATCAAAGACCCTTCTTCATGAAACGTTCCCAACGCAATATCCCAAAATCTCTAACATCATTGTACAGGAAAAAATCTTTGGGTTGACCCAAACCCAAAGTATGAAATATCGATGTCTGGAGCTACAAACAAGCTTCCTTTATGATCCGGTTCTTGGGTTCACATAATGAATCACAACCTACAGTTTAAGAGGCACCACCTACTTTGATATACCTTCAGGCACAAAATCTCGCCACGATATGTTTAAAAAAGCCAAAACCTCTTGTGCTAATATATGAAATTTACAAGCTTCAAAGTCAAGAAAAATGGGGTCTTGTTCTTGCTTCTCTTTCACTTCAGACATTAGTGTCAACTCAACCCCATTTATCACCACTATTCATCTTTTTATGGAATCCATAAGTCTGACTCCTAGGCATGCAAGTTTATGTACATCTTTGTCTAACTCCCTCTTTTCTTCCTCAACATGAGCGGTACTCTCCATAAATAACCTTCTTAAAGCATCTTCAACCACATTAGCCTTACCTATGTGGTAAAGAATACTCTTGTCATAATCCTTGAGTAATTATAACCACCTCCTTTGTCTGAGATTGAACTCTTTCTGTGTGAACACCTATATTAAGCTCTTGTTATCAGTGAATATATCAACATGTACACCATACAAATAGTGAAGCCATATCTTTAAGGCAAAAATTACCGTAGCCAACTCTAAGTTGTGGGTTGGATATTTCTTCTCATAAACCTTAAACTGTCTGAAGTAATAAGCTATAACCTTGCCGTTTTGCATTATCACACAGCCCAAACCAACTCTTGATAAATCACAGTACACCACAGAACCTTGAGTACCCTATTGTAAGGTAAAAATCGGAGCAATAGTCAACCTCTTTTTGAACTCCTGAAAGATTTTGTCACAAGCTTCAGATTATTGAAACTAAACGGTTTTTTTGAGTCATCTTAGTCAAAGGAGACGAGATAGATGGAAACCCCTCAATAAATCTTCAATAGTAGCCAACGAAACATAAGAAACTTCTTATATATGTTGGAGACGTAGATCTAGGACAACTCTGAACTGTTTCTATCTTTTGGGTATCAACTATAATCCCATCACCAGAAACGATGTGGCCCGAGAATACCACAGACTTAAGCCAAAACTCACACTTGGAGAACTTGGCATATAACTCATTATCTTTCAAAGTCATAGGAACTAACCTGAGGTAACTAGCATGATATTTCTCATTTCTTGAATTGATTAGTATGTCATCAATGAAGGTGATAACAAACAAATCTAAATAAGGTTTGAAGACTTTGTTCATAAAATATATGAATGTTGCAGGCGCAATGGTCCAAAAACTCATAGTGCTCATATCTGGTTCTAAAAGATGTCTTTGGAATATCACATTCCCTAACTTTAAAATGATAGTAGCCTAATCTTAGATCAATTATCGAGAAGTAGGAATCACCCTAAAGTTTGTCGATAAGATAATCTATCCTTGGAAGAGGATACTTATTCTTTATGGTAACCTTATTCAATTGGTGGTAGTCTATACACATCCTAAGGGAACCATCCCTCTTTCTCACAAATAAGAGTAGATCGCCCAAAGGTGAGACACTTGGTCAAATAAAGTGTTTGTCTAACAGATCTTTCAATTGTTGTTTCAACTCTTTCAACTCTGTTGGCCCCGTTCTATATGGCGGAATAGAGATAGGATGAGTTATAGATGTTGAAATTTGGTGGGACTCTACAAGATGTGTTCAATACAAGTTGGGACTCTACAAATTGTGTTAAACACATATTAGGATTCTTGGAGGCTACTCAACCTTAAACCCTACTTTATGTCAATATAAAGGGTACTAAATTCCCTTAAAAGGCATCTCAAAAATTTCATAAAGAGATCAAAATCTCAAATAATTTACAAATTGATGGATTATTCATATAGAGAGGTCAAATCTAAATCATCCTAGTCCGAGAAATACGCCATAAATGACCCTCGAATCATGGATAAATCTTAGGAGAGTAGAATAGAGGAAAGAACAAATTTTTACTCGTGATCTTGATGATTAAAATCATGTTTCGTCATATTTTATTTGTATGGTTTATTTATTTTCCATATGTTTAAAGTTTGTTGAAAACGAATTGGCACGCCCACTAGGACCAAATTTTCCCTTCATCTCTTCTCTCTTAAATCAAATCTAAAAATCTCAACTCAAATAAGGATTCTTCGAGGCTAATCAACCCTAAACCCTAGTTTATGACTATATAAGGGGTACTAAATTCCCTTAAAAGGCATCTCAGAAATTCCATGAAGAGATTAATATATCGAATACTCCACAAATTGATGGATTATTCATATAGAGAGGTCAAATCAAAATCATCCTTGTTCGAGAAATACACAAACAACGGCCCTCGAATCATAAATAAATCTTAGGAGAGTAGAATCAAAGGATACACAGAATTATACCTGCAATCTATCTAGTATAATAGAATCATGTTTCTTCATATTTTATTTGTGATTGTAATTTAGAAAGTTATTCGGATTATAATAAATTAATGAATATATTAGTCCATATAAATATTATGGATTAATATAATTTATTTAACTATTAAAATTTAGATAAATATGAATTTAATTAATGACCGCTCCACAATGCCCATATGACATGTCTCTTAAACCTGATTGGCCGAAGGGAGTCCTATTTGAATCACAACTCCTCTATCCTAAAACTTTAAATACAGGTCTCATAATTCAAAAAAGAGAACGAAGAATTATAAACAAGAAGCTAGAGAAAATTCGTTGATCAAAAGCCATAAATTTCTCTACAAGTTCAAGAATTCAAGAATTCAAGGATTCAAAAATTCAAGTGTTTAAGTTCAAGATTTGAAGAAGTCAACATCAAGTTCAAGAACGATCAAGATCAAGACCACCAAATTCAAGATCAAGCTCCAAGACCTTGAATTCAACTAGAAAGACAAGATCAAAATAAAGTTCAAGTCAAGATCCGAATACATTTCAAGTATAAGTTGAAGTCCAAGATCAAGTTCAAGAACGATAAAGATCACCACCACCAGTTTCAAGATCAAGTTCAAAGCCCTTGAATTCAACTAAAAAGTAAAGATCAAGTTCAAAAACGATCAATACCAAGACCACCGAATTCAAGATCAAGCTCGAAGACATTAAATTCAACTAGAAAGTCAAGATCAAGATAAAGTTCAAGTCAAGATCAAGTCCAAGTCCAAGTTCAATTCAAAGACTAAGTTCAAAAACAATCAAGATGAAGACCACTAGATTCAAGATCAAGCTTCAAACCCTTGAATTCATCTAGAGAGTCAAGATGAAGATAAAGTTCAAGTCCAAGATCAAGATCAAGTCTAAGTTCAAGTTCAAGTCATAGATCAAGATCAAGATAGAGATCAAGATCAAGATAAAACATAAGTTCAAGATCAAGTTTTAAATCCCTTGAAATCATATTTAAAAAGGTGAATTCAGAGGTATCATAGAGATTGTAACGCTCACACTTAAAATAATAAATTGATTATTGTTATAAATTTCCGTTCTTGATTATTGTTTTCTTGACGCAAATTTTATTGTCTATAAATTCTTGCACGCCCAGTGGGACAATCTCTACCTCTCATCTCAATTTTTCAAGGATCAAAGAATATAAAAATGTCTTCCACTATAGAAGAACAACCAGCAAGCTTAAATAAAGAAACGGAAGGCCTGAAAAAATGTGCACGCGAACAAGATACTAAATTTTCAAAGCTAACATATAAAATGGATAACATGATTGAAAGAAGATCAAGTCAATCACCTCTGAAGCTTCCTAAAATTCAATGCAAAGAAGTGTCTTGTGTAAAGAAAACAAAGATCAGAGAGATTCATATCTCAGATGAAGGTTTGATTTCAATTTATCAGTTAATGAACTTTATTAAAGTGGCTATCGAAGAAAAATTTGAGTCTTCATCCAAATTTTCTCCCACATATGCAAAACCATATACAGAAAGGACTGATAACTTTAAAATGTATGATGGTTATCAACCTCCTAAGCTTCAAAAATTTGTTGGCAAAGAAAATCCCAAACAACATATAGAGCACTTCATCGAGACTTGCAATGCTGCTGGGACGTATGTTGATTATCTTGTTATAGAGTTCGTTCGATCTCTAAGAGAATATGCCTTTTGTTGGTCCACAAATCTTGAACCTAATTTTATAGATTATTGGGAGAGATTAGAGCAAGAGTCCCTTAAATGTTTCTATAGCACAAGAAGTGTCGTTAGTATGATGGAACTTACAAATGCTCTTCAAGGCGAAGATGAGTTAGTTGTTGACTTTATCAATCGCTACAGAAGTTTGAGCAGTTGATCTGATGCGTCATAGATAGAATGGAGTGGGTTATACATCGGCCCACGTTAAAAGCCTCAATTGCAAAGATTGCCTTAGTGAAATTTCTAGCATTGAAATGTGTATCCGATGTATGAATTGGGGTCTTCAATAAATTTTGCAACGATTAAATCCCAATACATTTGAAGAGTTGGCAACTCGTGCACATGACATGGAATTAAGAATGAATTTAAGAGAAGAGCAACATTCTTCTGTTTATGGACCTTATGAAGATGAAGATATTGACGAACTCCAAAGTGGGGGCAAGTCTATATCTGAAGACGACTTTAAAGAGTCAATGTATATCTAGACGCTACATAACAAATGAGGTTATACTACAAGTTATAATGCTCCTTGAAAGACTAGCTTAAATTGTGTGTCTCTTAAATCTTCTAGTTGAAATGCTCCTTGAAACACGAGCTCAAAATGCATGTCGCTTAAATCTTAAAGATTGACTCAAACTTTCAAGTTTAAATGATCCTTGAAAAACGAGCTTAAATTGTATATCACTTAAATCTTCAAGTTCAATTGCTCCTTGAAACACGAGCTTAAATTGTATGTCACTTAAATCTTAAAGTTTGACTTTGATATTGCTCCATGAAACACGAGCTTAAATTTTATGTCACTTAAATCTTCAATTTGAAATTCTCCTTGATACACGAGCTTAAACTGTATGTCACTTAAATATTAAAGTTGAAATGCTCCTTGAAACACGAGCTGAAACGGTATAACTTAAATTTTCAAGTTTGAGTTAGATCAATGAGTTGCAATGCTCCATTAGACATGAGCCTAACTTGTATATCATAAAACTCTTTAAATTTGATAAGTTAAAATGCTCCTTAAGACACGAGCCTGGATTGTATATCATAAAGGTCTTTAAAATTTGAGTTAAATCTTCAAGTTAAAATGTTCTTTAAGGTACTAGCCTAAACTACATATCACTCCTAGACAACAAGAGTATAGACAGTGTACGACACAACAACAACAACAAAAAAAAAACATCATTCACTCCTTCAGAATTACGTTGCGACTTGATCCTCTTCATTGAGGTACGAAGGCACTTAGAAACATATTCTAATTTCAGTTGCATGATTTTTGAAAAACCAAATGTTCCTACTTGATCTGTTATATAATTTAAAACTATGACTAAGCTTTCATAAAAATTCAGACTTGCACCAAATGGTGGTTGACTCAATGGGGGCAAACCCTTATGAATAAAATTGTTTCAAGATGAAGTCTTCAAATCTCCAAGTATGCAAGTTGAAGTCTTCAAATTATTCAAGCCTAGTCTTTAATAGACAAAATATATCGACAAGAGTTGAAAAAGGGGCATTTGTATTCACTTAAAATTTATTAAATATAAATTTAGAAAGTTGTTTGGATTATATTAAATTGATGAATATATTAGTCCACTTCAATGTAATGGATTAATATAATTCATTTAATTATTTTAACTCAAATAAATATGAATTGAATTAAAGTCCGCTTCATAAAGCCCATATGACATGTCACAGTAACCTGATTCGCCGAAAGGAGACCTATTTCAATCGCAACTTGTCTATACTAAAACCATAAATAGGGGTCTCATAATTCAGAAAGAGAACCAAGAATTCTAAACAAGAAGCTAGAGAAAATTTGTTGATCAAGAGCCATCAATTTCTCTACAAGTTCAAGAATTCAAAAATTCAAGTGTAAGATTTGAAAAAGTCATGATCAAGTTCAAAAATGAATAAGATCAAGATCACCGAATTAAAGATCACGCTCCAAGCCCTTGAATTCCACTACAAATTGAACATCAAAATAAAGTTCAAGTCAAGATCAAGATCAAGTCCATGTATAAGTTCTAGTCCAAGACCAAGTTCAAGAACGATCAAGACCACCGGATTCGAGATCAAGCTCCAAGCCCTTGAGTTCAACTAGAAAGTCAAGATCAAGATAAAGATCAAGTTCAAGAACGATCAATATCATGGCCACCGGATTCAGGATTAAGCTCCAAGCCGTTGAATTCAACTAGAAAGTCAAGCTCAAGATAAAGTTCAAGTCAAAATCCAGATCAAGTTCAAGTGAAATTTTAAAGTCAAGAACACTCAATATGAACACCACCGGATTCAAGATCATCTTAAGACCTTGAATTCGACTAGACAGTCAAGATCAAGATAAGTTCAGCATAAGATCAAATCAATTCGAAAGTTCAAGTTTCAAGTCCCAAGATCATAATCAAGATCAAGACTAGAGATCAGATCAAGATAAATTCTTAAGTTTCAAGATCACGCATGTTAAATCACTTGCAATTACTATTTGAAACAGGTGAATTGAGAGTATCCATAGAGATTGTAACACTCGAAATGAAATAAAAAATTGTTGTTGTTATAATTTTTCCATTCTTAATTATATTTTCATCGCACAAATTTTAGCGTCAACAATTCTGGCATGCCAGTGGGAATTATACCTCTCCTATAAATTTTTTCAAGCATTACCAATATCAAATTTCCTCCACTATAATACGAACACTAGAAAGCTTAACTAAAGCAATTGAGGCCGACAGACTGCGCCCACACGAAAAGATTCTAAAGTTTCAATGCTAACAAATAAGATGGATACATGATTGAAAGAAGATCAATCAATCAACCTCGAAGCTTTCTAAAATCAAGACAAAGAAGTGCGTGCGTAAAGCAAACCAAGATCACAGGACAGATTGATTCTTAGATGAGGGTTGATTCCAATTGACATCATTTAAAGCCTTTATCATAGAGGCTATCAAGAAATCTTAAGTCTTCATCCAAACTTCTCCCAATATATGCAAGCCTATACACAAGGATTGAAAACTTGAAAATGTCCTGAGGGTTATCGACCGCCTAAGCTTCAAAAATTTGAATGGCAAAGGATAGTCCCAACACCATATACAATAATTTCTGGAGACTTGTAATGCTACTGGGACGTAAGGTGAATTATCTTGTCAAAGAGTGTTTTATTCGATCTCTCAACGAAATTGTCTTTGATGGTATAACAGGAGATCTGACCCTTATTCTATAGATAATAGGGAGAGATTTGAGCAAGATTTCCTTAATCCTTTCTATATCACAAGACGTGTCATTAGTATGATGGAACTTACAAATGCTCGTCAAGGTGAAGATGACTTAGTTATTGACTTCATCAATCGCTGGAGAAGTTTGAGCCTCAACTGCAAAGATCGCTTTAGTGAAATTTCTAGCATTGAAATGTGTGTCCAAGGTATGAATTGGGGTCTTCACTACATTTTTCAAGGATTAATGCCCAATATATTTGAAGAGATGGCAACTCGTGCACATGACATGGAATTAAGCAAGACTTAAATACAAGATCAACAATCTCTTTTCTATGGACCTAATGATGATAAATATATAGAAGAACGCCAAAGTGGGGGCAAGTCTGCATCCGAAGATGACTTTGAAGAGTCAATGTATACATAGACGCTCCTTAACGCATGATCTATTAAAATAAGTGACAATGCTCCTTGAAACACGAGTTAAAACTGTATGTCACTTAAATCATCATGTTGAAATGCTCATTGAAACACGAGCTTAAACTATATGTCGCTTAAATCTTAAAGTTTGACTTAAATTTTCAAGTTGAAATGCTCCTTGAAACACTAGATTAAACTGTATATCACTTAAATCTTCAAGTTGAAATGTTCCTTGAAACATAAAATTAGACTCTATGTCGCTTAAATCTTAAAGTTTGACTTAAATCTTCAAATTGAAATGCTCCTTGAACATGAACTTAAAGTGTATGTCATTGAAATTTTCATGTTGAAATGCTCCTTGTCACACGATCTTAAAAATCTATCACTTAATGCCTTCAAGTTTGAAGTTAGAATCATCGATTTAAATTCTTCTTTGGACGACACGAGCTAACTGTATATCATCAAACTCTTTAAATTTGAGTAAATTTCAAGTTAAAATGCCATTAAGACCTGATCCTAGTGTCATATCGTCAAAGCTCTTAAAATTTTTGTTACAATTTCCAGTTAAAATGCTTGCTTTAAGGTAACGAGCCTAAACTGCATGTCCTCCTGGACAACAAGAGTATGACCTGTCGAGACTTCCAATTAAAACAACAACCCAAAAAACCTGAATCACTCCTCCAAAACTACGTTGCGACTTGATCCTCTCATGAGGTCGGGGGAGGCACTTAGAACCATATCTAAGTTCAGTGCATGAGTGCAATAAATGAATGTTCCCACTTGTTTGTTACATGATTTAAAGCTATGAGTCACTTTCATAAAACTTCATACTTGCACAATGGTGTTACTAAATGGGGCAAACCTTATGATAAAATTGTTTTCAAAAGTATGAATTCTTCAAGTCTCCAAGTTGCAAGTTGTACTCTTCACTTTTTCAAGCCTAGTCTTTAAAGATAAAATTATCGACAAAGTTGAAGAAGGGGGGAATCTGTAGCCACTTAAATTTATTACAATATAGGATTTATAAGTTTTTGGATTATATTAAAATAATTAATATATTAGTCCGTATAAATATTATGGATTAATATAATTGATTTAAATTTTTAAATTCAGATAAATATGAATTTAATTAAAGACCGCTCCATAAAGCCCATATGACATGTCACTTAAACATGATTGTCCAAAGGGAGTCTTATTTCAATCGCAACACGTCTATCCTAAAACTATAAATAGGGGTCTCATAATTCAGAAAAGAGAACCAAGAATTCTAAACAATAAGCTAGAGAAACATTGTGGATCAATAGCGATAAATTTCTCTACAAGTTCAAGAATTCAAGTATTCAAAAATTCAAGTATTCAAGTTCCAGATTTGAAGAAGTCAAGGTCAAGTTCAAGAACGATCAAGATCAAAATAACCAAATTCAAGATAAGGCTCCAAGCCCTTTAGTTAAACTACAAGGTCAAGATCAAATTAAAGTTCAAGTTAAGATCAAGATCAAGTCGAATACCAAGTTCAAGAACGATCAAGATCAAGACCCCCGGATTAAAGATCAAGCTCCAAGCCCTTGACTTCAACTAGAAAGTAATGATCAAGATAAAGTTCAAGTCCAAAATAAAGTTAAAGAAAGATCAATATCAAGACCACCGGATTCAAGATGAAGCTCCAATCCGTTGAATTCTACTAGAAAATCAAAATCAAGATAAAGTTCAAGTCAAGATAAAGATCAATTCCAAGTCCAAGTTCAAGTCAAAGATTAAGTTCAAGAACAATCAACATGAAACCGCTAGATTCAAGAACAAGCTTGAAGCCCTTAAATCCAACTAGAGAGTCAAGATCAAGAAAAAGTTCAAGTCCAAGATCAAGATCAAGTCTAAGTTCAAGTTCATTCCAAGATAAAGATCAAGATCAAGATAAATCCCAAGTTCAAGATCAAGATTTAAATCCCTCAAAATCATATTTTACAATGAGAATTCAGAGGAATCACAAAGATTGTAACACTCGCACTTGAAACAATAAATTGGCTGTTGCTATAATTTTTTGTTCTTTATTATTGTTTTCTCGATGCAAATTTTAAGCGCTATAAATTATGAATTAATATAATTAATTTAATTATTTAAATTTTGATAAATATGAATTTAATTAATGTCCGCTCAATAAAGTTCATATGACATGTCACTAAAACCTGATTGGCCGAAGGGAGTCCAATTTCAATCGCAACTCCTCTATCCTAAAACTATTAATAGGGGTCTCATAATTTAGAATAGAAAATCAAGAATTCTAAACAAGGAGCTACAGAAATTTCGTGGATCCAACGCCATAAATATCTCTAAAAGTTGAAGAATTCAAGGATTTAAAAATTCAAGTGTTCAAGTTCAAAATCTGAAGAAGTCAACATTAAATTCAAGAACGATCAAGATCAAGACCACAAAATTCATGATCAAGTTCCAAGCCCTTCAATTCAACTACAAAGTCAAGATCAAAATAAAGTTCAAGTAAAATCAAGATCAAGTCTAAGTATAAGTTGAAGTCCAAGATCAAGTTCAAGAACGATCAAGATCAAGACCACCGGATTCAAGATCAAGCTCCAAGACCTTGAATTCAACTAGAAAGTCAAGATCAAGATAAAGTTCAAGTCCAAGATCAAGTTCAAGAACGATCAATATCAACACCACCAGATTAAAGATCAAGCTCCAAGTTGTTGAGTTCTACTAGAAATTCAAGATCAAGATAAAGTTCAAGTCAAGATCAAGATCAATTCCAAGTGCCAGTTCAAGTCAAAGATGAAGTTCAAAAACAATCAAGATCAAGAACACCAAATTCAAGATCAAGATTCAAGCCCTTGAATAAACTAGAGAATCAAGATCAAGATAAAGTTAGAGTCAAAGATCAAGATCAAGTCTAAGTTCAAGTTCAAGTCCAAGATCAAGATCAAGATAGAGATCAAGATCAAAATAAATCCCAAGTTCAAGATCAAGCTCAAAACCCTTTAAATGATATTTGAAAAGCTGAATTTAGAGGAATCATAGAGATTGTAACACTCGTACTTGAAATAATAAATTTATTGATGCAATTATTTTCAGTTCCTGATTATTGTTTTCTCGACGCGAATTTTAAGTGCCATAAATATTGTATAATATAATTGATTTAATTATTTAAATTCAGATAAATATGAATCTAATTAAAGTCCGCTCCATAACGCCCATATGACATGTTGCTAACCTTATTGGCCGAAGGGAGTTCCTATTTCAATTGCAACTACTCCTCTCTGCCCTAAAACTATAAATAGGGGTCCTCATAAAAAGAAACCAGAATTCTAAACACGAAAACTAAGAAATTTGTGGACCAAAAGCATACATTCTCTACACGGTAAAGAATTCAAGATTTAAGAAATCAAAGTTCAAGTGTTTCAAGTTCAAAGAATGAAATCAGATCAGTTTCAAGACGTCAAGATCAAATCACGGAATTCAAGATCAAACTCCAATTACAAGATCAAAATTAGTTCAAGTCAAGATCAAGATCAAGAGTCCAAGTATAGTTCGGTCCCAAGATCAGTTCAAAACGATCAAGATCCAGACCACCGTATTCAAGATCCAGCTCCAATCCCTTGATGTCAATAGAAGTCAGATCAAAAAATGTTTCAGTCCAAGATCAATTCAAGAACGATCAATAGCAAGACCACCAGATTCAATATCAAGCTCCAAGCCATTAAATCAACTGAAGTGTATATTCAAGATAAGTTTCAAGTCAAGATCAAGATCAAATCTAAAACTCCAAGTTCAAGTCACAGATTAGTTCAAGAACAATCACGATGAAGACCACCGGATTCAGATCAAAGCTTCAGCCCTTGAATTCAAGTAATATCAATATAAAGATAAAGATCAAGTCCCAAGATCAAGATCAAGTCTAAGTTCAAGTTCAAGGCCAAAAAAAATCAAGACCAATACTAAGAAAAAGATCAAGATCAATATAAATCCTTAAGTTAAAGATCAAGCTTTAAATCTCTTGAAATCATTGTTAAAAAGGCAATTCAGATAGAAGATTGTAACACTAGAACTTAAATAATAAATTAATTGTTGTATACATTTTCCCGTTCTTGATTAGTGTTTTTTTCATCGACGCAATTTTTACTGTCTATAATTCTGGCACAACCTAGTGGGACCAACTTTGCCTTTCATTTCTTCTCTCTAAATCAAAATCGAAAATCTGAAGCGCAAAGGTGTAATAATTGTGTACTTCAAGCCTCGTTGTTTTAGTTTCAATCAAGCTACCACTCCGTCAAATCATTGAAGCAGGGGCATTTTAGACATTAAATTTTAATCTGGACTCTACACTACATGATGCTTTTACATTCTTTGGACTCTAACAAATTCTGTTCAAAAACTCTATAAGGATTTTTTGAGGCTAACGTAACCTAAACCCTAGTTTATGCGTATATAACTTGTAACTAATTCCCCTTAAAAAAGGCAATCTCGTAAACTTTAAAAGAGAATCACGCTCCGAATAATCTGCAAAAATTGGATGGATCATTCTATAGAAGGTCAAATCTAAATCATTCTAGTTTGAGAAAATACACCACTAACAACCCTTGAATCATGAATAAATCTTAGGAGAGTAGAATCAAGGGAGGAACAAAGTTGTACCTGCAATCTACCTTGACCAATAAAATCATGTTTCTTCAGATTTTATTTGTGTGGTTTATTTATTTTTCATATGTTTTAAAATTTGTTGTCAGAACAAGTTAGAGGTCTCACTCGAATTGAATTGCATCTTCTAGAGTTTCACAATTTTAAAGTGTACAAATGCCCTCCTGCTTCCGTTTTGACGGATTTAGACTTGATGACTGCAAAAATTAGGCTTAAGTACTCATCTTCCACTGTTTGCCGTTCAGATTTTTTGATTTTGGGGGAATTAAAGTTAAGAGATGAAAGGGCAGATTTGGTCTCACCAGCGTGCGCATTTCTTTTCAACAAACTTTATAGTGAGAGAGAATAAATTAAAATAACAAATAAAATATGAAAAAAAACATGATTTTTTTTATTCTAGATAGATTGCGGGTACAATTCTGTTGATTCCTTGATTCTACTCTTTTAAAATTTAGTCATGATTCAAGGGTCGTTAGTTGCGTATTTCTCAAACTAGGATAATATAGATTAGCTATCTATATGAATAATCCATCAATTTGTGGACTATTCGAGATCTTGATCTCTTTATTGAATTTCTGAATTAAACTCATCTTGTAGAGTCCCACAAAATTTCAATGTCTACACGAATATTTAGAAAAAGAATTATGCCGAAGTCTCTTTCTCTCTCAGGAGGGACTCTGGGAAGATCATCTCACATGATTTATCAAGACTCACATAAAATCATTTAAACAACTCCATAACTAAAGAACTGAAGCAAGATTGGTGTAAAAATGAATTAATCCAACAGAAAAGATCTTACATGCCTTAATAGGGATCACCCCCGACGAATTCCACTTACTTAAGGGAATGAATTAGGAAATATTTTGGTGAATAGACTAGTTTACCCTTATTCAAATCCAGATTGGACTTTCTTAATTAAACATCAAACATTCAAAAGGTGAATATCGTTCATACGATATCAAAATTGTGCAAACTCTGTGCCGTTGGAAAGATCTTTCCGACGACTTTCCAACTATAACAAGAACTACCTCTAACTCATCCTGAACTAAAAGTTATGGTCATTTAAAAATGACCAAAATTCACTTTTTAAACTTAGAAAATTTTCTAGATTTTTACTTTTCTTTACAAAAGTGATAAATCTTATTTTTAAAGCTTATTCTTAAATATTAAGCGTTCTGAGATGTTAGATGTTGTGGAGAGAAAAAATCACTAGCTTTAAATTGAAAATAAATATTATTTTGGAAAAATGACAAATGTATAATATTATTTTTTTTCTTTTTCTTTTTGACTAAAAATGACTTTCTTTTATTTTATTTTGTATAAGATAATGTGCATTTATAACAATATATTAAGCATGTATTGATCAATTACATCATTTATGATTTATTGTCGCTTGCAATTTACTTGTCACCCATTTTAATTCTTGTCGCTTGAGATTTAATTTTAACCCTTTTGAATTAACAGATTTCAATAAATGAATTTTAATATGTATCTATCTATATAAAGGATTTGCATAGTTTGGGTTATTTAAAAGGAATTAGAAAAAACTAGCGATAGAAATATCAAGTTTTAAGCAATTGTAATGTCTATGTCAAACAATTAAGTAAAGGGGCTAAATGTGGATGTTTCCCTTCCTCCACTTGTATCTTATCTTTCAATTACTGTGTGCGCGTGCATGCGTGTACATGTTGTTGTGTGTGCTCATGCGTGCGTGTGTAAAGAAAGTTTCAAACTTTATGCTTGTGATTATATTGGATACATTGTTGATCAAGTGTACATACTAAATTCTTTTACAACCATTCTTTCTTAATCTTATACAATTTGTATTTATTTGTACAATTTATATACTAAAAAATAAAAAAGCATGTGGCCTACCACACATGCTAAAATTAGTCTAAAATCAGATTATCTTTAACTTGTTAAGAGTGTATCTATTTTATTTTATATATTTTTGGCGCTTAAAATTGATAAATAAATATGTAATATATATCACAATAGTTCTACCACTTACGCATAATAAATCTAATGTGATTTGGTGTAACTATTTTGTAGCTTATTTTCACTCATGTTTAATGCTTAAGCAAAAATTAAGTTAATGATTAAGCTAGTGTTTAATATCTATGAGTAGATAGAGTTTAATAGCTATGAACAAATATTGTTGCAAAAAAATTTCACTGACATAAGATCAAAAACACTTATTATTTTTTTAAAAATGACAAATGTATAATATGATATTTTTTTTGAAGTAAAATTTACCTTTATTTACTTGATTGTGTTAGATTAAACATATTTAGAACAAATAAATTAAACTTGTATATTGGTCAATTACATCACTTATGAATTCTCATCGGTTGCAAATTAATTATAACCCATTTTATATGTTTTCGCTTGTGATTTAATTGTAACCATTTTTATTATTAAGATTTCAATAAATGAGTTTTAACATGTATCAATCTATACAAACGATTTACAAGGTTTTGTTAATTGAAAATAAATAAGGCAAAACTACCAGTAGAAACATCAAGTTTTTAGCAATTGCAATGTCTATGTCAACCAATCAAGTAGATGGCTAAATGTAGTTGTTTCCCTTGCTGCACATGAAACTTCTCTTTATATTAAAATATGTGGGCTTGTGCATGCGTGCATGCGTTCGTAGAGATAGTTTCAAACATTATCAGTGTGGTTATATTGGGTAAGTTATTGATCAAATATTGATGATAAATTCTTTACAACCATCCGTTTTTCATCTTATCCAATTTATATTTATTTTTATATTTTATACGTTAAAAAATACAAATCATATGGCTTAGCACACATGCTAAAATTAATCTAAAATCAGACAATCTTTCACTTTTTAAGAGGAAATCTATTTTTTCTTATATTGTTTTGGCGCTTAAAAATAATTAATTAATATGTAATATCACTACAGTTATATCACTTAAGCATGATAAAACTAATGTTACTTGGTGTAACTATTGTGTAGCTTCTTTTCACTTAGATTCATAACTTAAGCACAAATTTAGTTAATGATTAAGCTAGAGTTAAACATTTATGAATAGATGTTATGGGGAAAAAATTCACTAACTTAATATCGAAAATACATATTATTTTTAGAATAAGGACAAATGTATAATATTCTTTTTTACTAATGTTCACTTTTGACTTTATTTTGTATAAGCTAATGCGCACTTATAACAATATATTATGTTTGTATTGGTTAAATACATCATTTATAAATTATTGTCGCTTGCGATTTAATGTAACCCATTTTAATTTGTGCCGCTTGTTATTTAATTGTAACTCATTTTAATTATTCAGATTTCACTAAATGAGTTTTGATATGTATCTATCTATATAAAGGATTTGCATAGTCTGGTTAATTGAAAAGGAAGTAGGTAAAACTAGCGATAGAAATATCAAGTTTCTTTTAATTGCAATGTCTATGTCAAACAATTACGTAGAAGGGATAAATATTGATGTTTCCCATGCTCCACATGAATTTTATCTTTCATTTAATGTGTGTGTGCATGCATGTGTCCGTGTAGTTGTGTGTGCTTGTGCGTACGTGTATAGAGATAGTTTCAAACTTTATGTTTGTGATCATATTGGAGAAGTTATCATGTATAGATAGTGAATTCTTTTACAATCGTTATTTCTTAATCTTATACAATTTGCATTTATTTGTACACTTTATATATGAAAATACTAAAAAATCATGCGGCTTACTACACATGCTAAAATTAGTCTAAAATTGAACTATTTTTCACTTTTTAAGAGTGTCTCTATTTCGTTTTATACATTTTTTGCGCTTAAAAATGATTAATAAATATGTAATATCACAAGAGTTCTATCACTTAAGCAGAATAAAACAAATGTGATTTGGTGTAACTATATATTCTATAGCTTTTTCTTACATAGATTTAATACTTAAGCACAACTTTAGTTAATGATTATGCAGAGTTTAACATGTATGACTAGATGTTGTTGGAAAAACAATTTCACTAACATAAGATCGAAAATAAGTATTATTTTTGAAAAAATGACAAATGTATGATATGATTATTATTTACTCAAATTCACCTTTATTTACTGGATTTTGGTAGATAATACACATTCCGACAATAATTAAATTAAAAGTTGTATTTATCCAATTCATCACCTCATTAATTCCTTTTCGGTTGCGCATTATTAATAACCGATTTATTTTTAAATCGCTTTAAGTTTAATTGTTACCCCATTTTGAATTTTCAGATTCAATAATGAGTTGTTACAGGTAATCACTCTATATACAGAACTTGCATAGTTTTGAATTAAGTGAAAAGGAATTAGGTAAAACTCGCAAATAAAAAAATCAACCCTTTTAGCAATTGTAATGTATATGTCAGACAATCAACTAGATGGGCAAAATGTAGTTGCTTCCCCTTGCTCCACATGTATCTTTTCTATAACTAATGTGTGTGCGCATGTGTGCCTGCATGCGTGGTTATGGTGCGTAAAGATAGTTTCAAACATTATGTGTGTGGTTATATTGTGTAAGTTGTTGATCATGTATTGAAAATAAATTCTTTTATAATTATTCTTTTTTCATTTTATATAATTTATATTTATTTTATATTTATTACTTTATAAAAAAAATAAATCATGCGGCTTACCACAAATGTTAAAATTAATCTAAATCAGACTATCTTTCATTTATTAAGAGTGTATCTATTTTTTTTATATGTATTTTGGCGCTTAAAAATGATTAATAAATATGTAACATGACAATAGCTTTGCCATTTTTACATAATCAAATTAATGTGATTTGGTGTAACTATTCTGTAGATTTTTTTTCACTAAGATTTAATGCTAAAGCACAAGATTAATTAATGATTAATCTAGAGTTTAATATCTATGAATAGATGTTGCAAAAAAACATTCGTAACATAAGAATCGAAAATACGATTATTTTTTTTTGTAAAAGAAATATATAAATGTATATAGGATTTTTTTTTACTAAAATTCACTTTTATTTACTTGATTGTATTAGATAATACACAGTTAGAACAAATAAATTAAACATGTATTGATCAATTAGTTCACTTATGAGTTCTAGTCGGTTGCGAATTAATTATAACCCATTTTAATTTTTATCGCTTGTGAATTAATTGTAACCTATTTTAATTATTCAAATTTCAATAAATGAGTTTTAACATGTATCAATATAGAAAAATGACTTGCATAGTTAAGTTAACTGAGAAGGAATTAGAAAAAACTAGCAATAGAAACATCAAGTTTCTGGCAATTGTAATGTCTATGTCAAACAATCAAGTGAATGGGATAAATGTAGTTGCTTCCCTTGCTCCACGTGTATCTTTTCTTTGAATTAATGTGTGTGCGCGTGCGTGCGTGGGTGTGCGATTGTGTGTGCGTAGAGATTGTTCTAAACTTAATGTGTGTGGTTTTATTGGGTAAGTTTTTGATCATGTATTGATAATAAATTCTTTTACAACCATCCTTTTTTCATCTTATATAATTTATATTTATTTTTATAATTTATACGTTAAAAAAAAGAAAAATTATGCGGCTTAGTACACAAAAATTAATCTAAAATTAGACTATCTTTAACTTGTTAAGAGCGAATCTATTTTTTCCTATATTGTGTTGGCGCTCAAAATGATGAATAAATATGTAATATCACAATAGTTCCACCACTTGCGCATAATAAAACAAATGTGATTCGGTGTAACTATTATGTAGCCTTTTTTCACTCAGATTTAATGCTTAAGCACAAATATAGTCAATGATTAAGTTAGAGTTTCATTATTTTATTAAAATTCACCTTTATTTACTTGATTGTATTAGATAATATACATTTAGAACAAATAATTTAAATTTGTATTGGTCAATTACATCACTTATGAATTCTCGTCAGTTGGGAATTAATTATAACCCGTTTTAATTTTTGTCGCTTTTGATTTAATTGTAACCCATTTTAATTATTCAGATTTCAATAAATGAGTTTTAACATGTATGAATCTATTAAGGACTTGCATATTTGGTTAATTGAAAAGGAATTAGGCAAAACTAGCAATAGAAACATAAAGTTTTTAACAATTTTAATGTCTATGTCAATCAATCAAGTAGATGGCTAAATATAATTGCTTCCCTGCCTACATGATCATTCTTGGAATAAATTTATGTGTGCACGTGCTTTGTGTTCTTGTGTTTGGTGTGGTTGGTGTGGGCAGTCATTAGGTAGTTTCAAACTTTATGTGTGAGGTTATATTGGGAAAGTTGTTTATCATGTATTGTTAATAAATTCTTTGCAACCATCCTTTTTTCATCTTATACAATTTATATTTTTTTTATATTTTATATGTTAAAAAATAAAAATCATGCGGCTTAGCACAAAAATTAATCTAAAATCGGATAATCTTTGATGGTTAAGAGTGAATCTATGTTTTCTTATATTGTTTTGGTGCTTAAAAATGATTAATAAATATGTAAATCACAATAGTTATATCTTTTAAGCATGTTAAAACTAATGTGGCTTGGTGTGACTATTGTGTAGCTTTTTCTCACTTAGGTTTAAACCTAAGCACAAATTTAGTTAATGATTTAGGTAGAGTCAAACATCTACACATAGATGTTGTGGGAAAAAAATACACTAACTTAAAATTTAAAATACATACTGTTTTTGGAAAAATGACAAATTTATAATATTATTTTTTCTTTTTCTTTTTTGACTAATATTCAGTTTTGTTTACTTTATTTTGTACAAGATAATGTGCATTTATAACAATATATCAATCTTGTATTGGCTAATTCTATCATTTATGAATTATTGTCGCTTGCGATTTAATTGTAATCCATTTTAACATGTGTCGGTTGCGATTTAATTGTAACCCATTTTATTTATTCAGAGTTCAATAAATGAATTTTAATATGTATCTAACTATATAAAAGACTTACATAATCTGGTTAATTGAGAAGGAATTAGGTAAAATTAGTGATAGAAATATCATGTTTTTGACAATTGTAATGTCTATGTCAAACAATTAAGTAGAGGGGCTAAATGAGTATCTTTCCCTTGATCCACATGTATCATATCTTTTGATTAATGTGTGTGTGCGTGCATGCGTGTGGTTGTATGTGCTCGTGCGTGCATGCGTAGAGATAGTTTCAAACTTTATGTGAGTGATTATATTGGATAAGTTGTTGATCATGTACAGATAGTAAATTCTTTTACAACCATTCTTGCTTAATCTTATACAATTTGCATTTATTTGTATATTTTAGTCCCATCAATAGAGCATTATTAACCAAACTCTGAATGCTTAATATAACCATGTAGAATTAGATCTTACCTTCTACATCATTCTTTAGTCAGCTATCATAATTTGAGTAATCTAATTCCATTAAAACACTATTTTTTTTCATACCCTCACCATTTTCCCAACCCAACCCAACTCAATATTTATTATACAAGTAAATGATAAACTCCTATAGTTTATGGTTTGAACTAATGCAACTTCACAGGCATATCTAACTTAATATAGAAATTCATCCACAGCCCACTTTGGAACCATGGGTCTATATATGAGATATTTAATAACTTAACCTTTCTTAATTCTACCGCATGACACCAATTTCAATCCATTGAACTCTTCACTACACACAGGGTTGTTTTTTTTCATTTTGCTAACCTCCTCTTAGCAATCTTATCCTTTACTGATAATACTATAATATTTACCTTATACTCTAAACTAACCCTTTAAGTGAACTCTTCCTTCGATCCGTAAATAATCAAACAACATTTTTCCAATCCAACTAATTCCATAAGTCCTTCCTATATATTTTAATATTTAAATGTAAATATACATTCTTATTTTAATGTTTATTTTTACCTCACAATTCATACCCTCGCCACCACAAAAGTATATTCACAATTAAAAAGCTTTACTTGTTAACCAAACCATTCACTCAATCTCCTTATCTACCAACCTGCTGATACCGTTAAGATTTTTTATAAACTAACATATCTTACTTATCGCTTATCGGCTCTTCATCAATCTGATCATATCATTCGAGAAACTTCGACCGTAGTTATTAAACCATTTGAAAACCTGTGGACCTAAACTAAAAACCATACATATTAATATATGAACCACATTTCTCTGAACCTAATTCTCAACCTCCAAAAGATCCTCTTTACAGCTTGTACTTTAGAGAAAATATTCTTGTTCTCCGAGAACCTCTTTTCGAATTTGCATTAATATCCCACATTTTATTTTAATTTTTTTTTAATTTTTATTTTTTTTCCATTATGACTCTACTTCTTTTTAAATTAAATTCACAAGTGGTGGGGGGGGTCCCCAGATCTCCCCTAACTTTCCCTACAAACCATAATTCATCAAACATCAGACCACAACATTATTTTTGCTCGCAATTCGTTAGTACCGTAACAAAACTGTTTAAAAAAAGAACCACAAATCCTTATTAAATAATATCCATCACCAATCCCTTATCATCATTATTGACCTTAATAACCTCTATTAGTCTTAAATTAATATTTCCGTATTAAATATTATCTTAAAACACCTCATAATACACACTATAAATACAATATCTCTACAATTTTAATGCAAGTACCACCCAAACGCAGCTGTTGTTCAGAACCAAAAAACAATAATCTCACGGACATCTGAATTCAATCTATACCTTTCAAATCAATCAACAAGATGTCAGGAACACATAGTTCAAATTTTATCCCGATTCAATGGTTAGTTAATTGAGAAACACGATCTGAAGGTTGCTTGTCAGAGAAAAGGTATGTAGCAAAATAATTTTTGTTTTTCTTTCCTCTTCTCTCTTTTCTCTGTTTGAAATCTCTATCAAAACCTCTCTTATTTCTTAATGTCTTTCGAAGGAAAATGATAATGGAGTAAGTTTCAATTTTTTCCTCTTAGGGACCATCCTCTATTTAGTACAATTGTGTTTTTTCGCTTACAAGTAAAAATCACTACAAAGGAATTACATTTCCAATTTTTTTCTATAGAATGGCAACCAAATAAAGAGAAATTTCAATTCCTTTTTCAATTAGGATAGGCCTAGTGTCCAACTCTTAATAAATATTAAATTTAATTTTATAACCGATGAAATACTTTCAAGACTCTTGGTTGCCACCAAATTTATTCTAACTGAGATTTTTTTATACTAGTTCACACAAACTAAAATCATAAGGTCATATTAGCATTTCCCTTTTTACCCATCTGCTTTATCTAACCTTTTCATCCTAAAGAAGTGAAACCTTTTCCTCGCATGCCACCTTACAAACTTAGGTTATACGAATCAAATTCAAGGGACTAACCTCAATTTTTTAACATTTTATACTAAAATCTTCAATTTAGTTCACCCAAGTATACTCATAAGACTTTCTTTCCTATAATTTTCATTCTAGTTTCAATCTACCTTTGAAACTTCAGATAAAATCGTCAGTCCTATTGAGAACCCTAGATATATTTCCTGCCCAATCTAATGCACTAGCATCCAAATATCCGCAACTATTACCAATCATACTTACCAAGAAGAATCATATCCAATAGGCCACACAATTTTATAATACCTTTAATAAATCCAACATATATTAATTCATTCTTATATCCATGTCGATACAAAAAAACACACCATCATAACTTTTAACCAAGTAAACTCCGATATTATTGTAGTAAGCGTAATCATGACCCTTTTTTTTTTACACACATTTAATCTATAAAGCCATAATAGAGATTCTGCCCTCATTGCCGTAACATAATTTCATCACTTTCTAAAAAATTTAATATTTTTTACTATAACTTTACTAATGCACTTCACTATATAAGGGTGTCCATTATTAGTCATTTACAATCCCCCACGAGTCAATCGAAGAAAATATATCCATTTCCAAGACAAATTTTTAATTTCTCCTGTGTGTTGCTATTTCAACTCTAATACTCTAGTCTGACCATAATGTGAAACGAATTGAAGAATTCAGACACCATGGTTATCAATCTAATACCACGTGGATTCAATAGTACGACGAAGAAAGAAGTAATGAGATTTTTTTCCTAAAGTCTATAGCCCTCTTCGAAGAAAAGTAAAGGCGTCCCCCGGCACTGTTTTAGAAAGAATCTACTAAACTTGTTCCTTGTGTTACTGAGATCACCGAACCTAACGCTCTGATACCCAGTTTGTCACGATCCAAAATTAGACGTGAGTGAAACCCACACAGAACCTCCTAGGTTGGCGAACCAAGGAATCTAAATCCCAACATATACCAATAGTTCAATTACGAATAAAAACAATATGCGGAAGCTCCAAAACTTATTAACTTTCATTTTACCAAAACCTGAAAGTCATCAGCAACATACAAACCATCCTAATCTCAAATACTAATCCTAAAGTGCTCAAAGAACAAAAGACACCAAAATAAATGAACTAATGTAATTTGTGTCCGAAAACTAAGGATATCAGTTAATGACAGAGAGAATCCAACCCAAGCTTGAATGAATAGCTCATCCTTGAAACATATATGCCAAGACTTGCTAAAGATGAGGGAAATTCGAAGTCATTGGTACACTCGTTGTACAGCAATAAAGGAAAAACAAAGAAAAAATAAGTAGGGCTCAGTACGGGGCAACATGTATTGAGTAGGTATCATCGGCCAACCCAAAATAGAAACTAATATACAATGAACAATAGTATGAACTCGACTATAGTACTTAACAGGTGATAATCAACAAACAACATCAACCAGTGTCAATAACACAAAAGTAAGTATGTAATAAGTCAACAATATCACTATCATCTATGAGGACTCATGTCTCCAACCAAACCATTTGGGGAATTGAGTTCTTTGAGATTGAGTACATTCCGTTAATTCAATATGTTTTTCCCTTAATATTATCGTGTCGGAACGTGACACTCTAATCCAATTTTACCGTGTCGAAACGTGACACTCCGATCCAAGAATATCATTTCAGAACGTGACGGTTCGATCTAATTATATCGTGTCGAAACGTGACACTCCGATCCAATTATATTGTGTCAGAACGTGACACTCCGATTCAATTATACCGTGTCAGAACGTGACACTCCGATCCATTTATACCATTAATTTATCATTTATTATCACCAATTTAAATTCGATTGATAATATGTCATCAAGCCTTCTTTATTCAAGGCATCACTTCGACAAAGAGGGTTCAAGATTATAAATTTCACGGTCTAAGGATTTCAGACCAATCACAAGACACACAACCAAGCCACATAATCACACAATCAAGTACATAGAAATCTTCACAATATCATTAAATGCATATCAATCACTATTAAAAGTTTACTATCAAATAGCATAAATCATAACCTACCTCCACCGAAGAACCGAAACCAATCAAGGCATTTCTCCAATACTTTTCCCTTTCTCAAAGCCTCCAAGCCTTTCCATTCTATTAAGTATATAATATTTTATAAATACGAGTCAATATACATTTGTTTTTTCTATATTTCTAGCTTAGTCCCACAAGTCATCAAGCACAAATCTATATTCAAGTTTCTACCTTGAGATCAATTAATATGCTAAGCTTTTTATTTCATAAATTCAAACCTAAGAGTATGTCTTAATTCCTTCAATTAGCGTAACTTAAATGGAACTTTAATAATTCAATACGCCTCATATTTAATTACTTATCTAAATATATCAAAACTTGAATTATAATCTAATAATAAATGAAAACATACAAAAATACCTAAGATGGATCATGGATATGAAATCACTGGCATCAATTCACCACTTAACAAGTATGCATAATTGTTTTTTTCTAAATTAAATTCAACCCATCTAACCATTATAATATTACTAAATTGTCATAACATCACAATTCCCATCTTCCTGACAATCTATTAGCCTCTATTATTTGTCTTCCTAAAATCCAAAACATCATCTAAACCTTAATTCATATAGTTATTATTATTACTACGTCACACCATTACAATATAAATCAATCCACTAAAATCATATACCTATAAAGCACAGAAATCAAATCTCTAACTTCAAACCTTTTTCAACAAGAAATATTAATTTTATAATTGTTGTCCTATCATTTACGAAACAAAATATAGGTAATCGATGCAACCCAATGACCTGAATCGTCCCTTTCTGCCTTTACTTGAGCAGCCGCTGACCCCTTTTTTTTTATTTTTTTAATGACGAAAACAAGTAGGAGATCCTCCTTCTTTCTTTTTGCTAAACATAATAAGATATTAAATAAATTATTAAAACTATCCTCTTAGTCATATGCCTATAGTTATGAAAAGTCTAATATATCCATTTTAAATCTATCAGAAGAGTCTTTTATAAAATAAAAAGTTCTAGCACTCAAAACGATCAAGTGGGTCATTACAATTTAGTTGTTGTATTAAGGAAAAAAATTAGTTAAAATGTTAAAGTTATTTAAATAAGTTAGATAAAATGTAGTTGTTTAATTAGTGGATTTAGTTGTTGTATTTAGAAAAAACTAAAAGTAGTTAAAATGTTAAAGTTGTTTAAATAAGTTAGAAAATATAATGTGGTTTAGTTGGTGGATTTAGTTGTTGTATTTAGGAAAAACTAAACTAGTGAAAATGTTGAGGTTGTTTAAATAAGTTAGCAAACATAATGTGGTTTAATTGGGATTTAGTTGGTGTGTATTAAAAAAAACTAAAGTCGGTAACGTTAAAGATTTTAAATAAGTTAGAACAAGAATATGTGATTTAGTTGGTGGAGTTTAGGAAAAAAAAGTATTTAACTGCTAAATTTGTTTAAATAAGTTGAAAGCATAATGTGTTTAATTTTGGTGGATTACTTGGTGTAATTAAGAAATTTAAAGGTAGTTTAAATGTTTTAGGTTGTTTAAATAGTTAGAAAACAGAAGGTGGTTTAGTTGGTTGATTTAGTTTGTCTAATTTAGTGAAAGAACTCCTATTTATAATGTAAAGTTATTAAATAAAGTAGAAAAACAATAATGTCGCTTCGTTGTGGTATCTCTTGTGTAATTTCAGGAAACACTAAACCTAGTAATATGTTAAGTTGTTAAAGAGTTAGAAAACATAATGTGATTTAGTCAGTGAATTTAGTGTTTGTATTTAGGAAAAACTAAACTAATTAAAATTGTTTAAATAAGTTTGAATAAATAATGTGATTTAGTTGGTGAACTTAGTTGTTGGAATTAAAATACTAAACTAATTAAAGTTAAAAAAATATTAATTTTTTAAAATAAGTTAGACATCATAAAGTTGTTGGAATTAAGTCAAAACTAATTGAATATCTATAGTTTTGTAAATGGATCATCGTTTGTGGATTTATAATATGCATTATGAAACTGGTGCTGGTTTCAAACCCGAGTTTGTTGACGGTGTTGGAAACTTTATTGACCATACAATAACACTTAACACCCTTTTGGATCATGAGGATATCCACCTCATGAGGATTACGGTGACCTACCTTGCTCCAATGGGAAGAGACACCTCTAACTTCAAGTTCACTCGGGACATTTAGTGCATGTAAGTGCTTAAAATGTTTTCAACCAGATAAGGTTATGGTTCATTTGCACCATAATGGATTTAAACCTAGATATCTTGTATGGATTGATCATGAAGATATTGATGAATTGGATGGTATGTTTTATATTAAATGCCTTTAGATGTATATATGGGATTTCACCACATGGTCAAATTACGGTTGAACATGATAGGGTTCATGAAATGATCAATGACGCTTTTGGTGTTCAAGATGGGAGTTAACTCGAGCGGTATTTTGATGAAGATCCTAATGAAGAGTAAGGCGCTTCTATGATCACTTAGAAGAGTCTAGTCGTCCACTATGTGAAGGGAGTCCGCATTCTGCCTTGTTTGTTGTCGTTAGATTAATGAATATTAAATCATATTGAAATGTCTAAGTGGGGGGCGGCTATGTACCTCAATTGTTGAGCTTTTTGGTGAACTAGGTTTCATCAAGAGTTCAACATACCAAAGAAATCTATCAGCAAAGTGTTGGTGTCCCAGTTAGGATTTAACATATGATCGAGTTTATTTTTTGTAGTGAATGGTTATGTTGTTTTAACAATATGCAAATTAGAAAACTGTGAAGTTTTGTGGACATGCTCATTGTAAGAGACTCCAGCAAGAAAGGTGTCCCAATTTTGTGCATTATCTACCTCTTTTTACTAGGTTAAGAGGTTGTATGCATATATGGTTTGCCCCCGATGATGTAGAAAGTGATATTGTGGATACTAGAAGGATGATGGGTGATCTTATCTCATCCATCTTATCGTTAACATGGAAACATTTGATAATGTAATACCAAATTTGTTAAGAACTCGAACTGTTAGATTGAGGTTGTGTTCAGATAGATTTACACCATTCTCTAATGTATCTTTGCCTTTCATGATGGTCGGTATTTCTTACTTCGCAATGACGAAGGCAATATTGATCCTTCATTTCCACCGATATGAATTTTTAATCAAAATGGTGGAGGATCTAAAAAGCGTAGAAAGTGAGGAATAACTAATATGGAAATACAATCAGCTATGACACATATTTTGCTTAATTGTACAAAGATTCAACCATATCTCAAGTAAGTGTTAAAAATATGTTATCTAATTACATAATAATAAGTGTTGATTAACTAACTAAATACTTGAATGTAAAATGATTAGCTTGTTCGTAAACACATGGGTTAATGAAGTCATCCATATAGAATTTTCGAAATGACTATACAACTATGTAATTGTACAATCATTAAGTATTTAATAATATATTAAATTTATGCTATGTTATATCACTTGAAATAGCAATCACGTAATTTTACGATGAATACTCTAGTGTCCAACATATGCAATTAGTGAAAGAAGTAGCACTTACCCGAATCTCAAGTACTGACAATGAATAAGTATTGTGTCAATGGATTTAAATTTCAAACTAAAGAAGTTTCTAGGAACAAGAAAAAAAATAATAGCGGTGTCTACATACAAAATTCCAAACAAGTGTATTGTTCTTCACATCCATTGCGTAGAGACAAAGCTGATTGATGGATCAACATAAAAAGTAAGCATGTCCGAAGAATTGAAATTAACAATGTCTTAGATGTGGTGTATCAAAATGATGTTGCAAATGTTCAACAACAAGTTGATGTTGAATTGAAAACTACACTAGAACATCCTCAACACATATTAGAAGAAGTATTTGATGATAGATACCGAATGTTGAGGAAGAAATGTCTGAGAATGAGGAGAATGAAGCATTTGATGATGAAGAATGGGACGATAATGTAAATAAAACAATTGAGGACGAAGAATGGGAGGATGATGGAATTGAAAAAGGCGAGGAGGAATAGTGTAGAATATATGAAAGTTTGCTAGTATATATGTAACACACAATTTCTTTGTTTTTAACACCTCCTAATTTCAAGGAATTAGTCAATTTAATAGCCTTCAATGGTTATACGAGTATCATGTAATTTTCGTACAAATGGCATCAGGAGGTGGAGTTAGCCAACACAAATAGGCTAAAAGAAATAAGTCTAAGAGACTCATGATCCAGAGGATATTACAAGATCTATTTATTCTGCGCCAAAGCGCATAAACCATGACACACATGTACTTGTTGTTACTTTTGGTACGGCGGGTCCTCGACTGTGTTATCCAAATCGTAAAAAATCAGTCGGTGCTTTCTCTTCGTCACAGGCCTTGACTTCAGCATGCCTCGAGGACCTACCTTTACAAGCTATTCATCGAGGATGACCCTTATCGGTGGATACTCCATCGCCCATTGGTGCATCTCCTCAGTCATATGCAATGAGGATTAGAGATTCTAGTAATGAATAGTCAGATGTTATTGCCGGTACGCCTCCATTAACTCAGCGTTATGAGCATGTATGAGTCTCAGGTACAACTACACCTAGTGCTTCTCTAGATGATGGGATGTCTCCTCTAGTCCCTGGCCAGAAGGACAGACTTGGTAAAGTCATGATTAAGCATGATGGATCATCGTAAGTTTGTTTTGTTATCTATTTATTAGTCTATTTTATTTTTTTCTTATACTTTGATATATTATTCATGAATTAACATATTTATTATCTATTTTGCAGGTGGCATACGACAATGAATTATACTGGGGCTTCAAAAAAAGTGTGACGAGATTATATACATAGGCTTATCACTCTTGGGGGAGACCCCAAACGGTATACGCCAAGCGATATTTACTTATTTTTAGGTACACATTTTGTATCGAATGAATGTTACTCAATTTTTTTATTTAGACTACGTGTACTTGAGAGCCGAGACACAATAAAGTCATTTCGACCACATTTGAGAGTAAGGCATCCGCCAAACTGTCTACCTGACTAAAGTAAGTTTTAGATGATGGTGAATGTCCTATTGGATGTTTCCACATAATTAAGGCAATATCATACCAAGCCAAAAAGTCTAGAGGCAATCTTAAGGGTGGCTCGTTGCACACCGGAGGTGCAATGTCTGTTGGAACAATTAGAAGAGATGATAAGTTCTAATTCAATATTTTAAATAAATAATTAGTTGATTCATATATATCATTATAAATTTTAGTTTTTTATTTATAGGAAAAAGAATTGGGGCAAAACTCCCATTGTGCCGAAGGTTTTCAAGAAGATTCATGTCTGGAAGAAAGAAACTGAGTCAGATCCGGATGTCTTGGGTGGAGGAAAGAGTCGAACAAACTTTTATAAGTTATTTAATATGAATAAAATATATGAATAGTGAACATATTTGTGATATGTATATATATTGATGTCAATTTTTATATTTAATATGCAGAATAAATTTTAGAAATAGGTCGTTGAGAATGTAAATAGTTTGATTCAACTGAAACCTCAACTTTCCACTCAAATTTGGACAGAAAAAGTGGTTGGGGGATACACAAGGGTAGAGTCTATGATATAGGCTCTCGGAACGATGTAAGACCACTCCACTCAGGCTAAGAATAAATAAGATGGTCTAGTCAGGAGCACACACGGGCCAAATGACGGTTGTTAGAGATGGTGCTATGTCGGATCAAATAGCAAAACTTTAGCGACAGTGGCAGAGTCGGAGCAGAAGAGAGTATCTGAAAAACAAAGCATGAGTGCGACCGTTCAACAAATCAAAGAACAAGTTATGAACCTCTGTTATAGACCTACTATATCGGCTCCTGGTGACAGTTCTTATAATGATGATGATTGTGTAGGAGTCACTCCCTACCCAGTTTACATCTTGGACATTTATGCATTTTTTTTTTACATTTGAACATATTTTGAATAATGCTTTGAAGGACTTCAAAAGTCTTTAAATATTCAGTTAGATATTTTAAAATGTTATTTTAAGTTTCTTATTTTTTGTTGTGTACATTATTTATATAGTGCTCGTGGTCAACTTTCTTGACTGCATTAAAAAATACAGCAAAAAGTGACGGACAACGCGGTTTAGTCTGTCATTTTTTCTGGTTTTAATTCTTTTAGAACCCAGAAAAGCGAGCAGACAGGGCCTTTTTTCCGTCTCTTATAGGATTTCAAAGTCAACATTTTCACAAAAAAGGGGACGAACCTGCGTCGCATTTGGAAAATTAAAAAAAGGAACATGGAAAATTGAAAGTGCCGGACTCCCTCGCTTTTTTTTTAAAAAAAATCACACAACTAATAAAAAGTTCTCACACTTGCGCCCCCGGTCCCGTCGACTGTACGAAAAGTGTCGACCTAAAAAGCGATGACCATTGATGCATTCGTAGTTGACATCACGGTGGCAAACACAAGTGACGGACTGCGACGCCTTGTCGTCTCTTTTGGCATTTTTAAAAGGGCCCTACCACAGTGCCCAGCTTCTGGATACCCTGGTCTAACCCAGCCTGGACTTGAGATCTTAGCTCCGTTTAGTTATTACTTGCGCCATAGCGGGCGTTGTATTGCACTCTGTTTAAGGCACCGCCACTGACCTCAAAACCTACAACTAGTATTTGCCAAGTTATTTGCAATTACAATCCTTTTCTTGTTTTTCTTATTACTTTCACTTCCTGATCTCCTTCTTATTTGTTCTTTTTCTTATCCTTGTGTCACTCCAAAAAGGCTTATGTCAGCGTCATTGTAGCTTCTACATTATAGTATACTTTTTTTTGTTAAAACTGCCACCTCATTTTTTTTACTTTATAAGGTTTTAACTATATTACAATTTTAAAATATATTATTATATATGTCGATAACTTGATCATATAGATCGATAACATTTAAAAACAATTTGATAAAACCCATTAGATTTCAGAATGATTAGTAGGTATTATTTATGTTTTCAATCAATTCAATTATTGTTTTTAATTCGGAAGAATTATGAGTCTTTCAAATTATCATTAAGTTTTGAAGGTTATATGAATAATGTGAGATAAATTAAGTGACGAGGTTTTCACAAAGTTTTATGTTTTTAGAAAAATAATTAGGTTTTTAAATCACTAGCTTCACCACAGTGTAGAGAAAATAAGATAGTTTTGAAAAGAAATTAATTGCTGAAGAATAGGAAAAAGAAGAAGAAACCAAAAGAGGAAAAATCAGTTGGTGGGGGTGGGGTGGTTTTGGTTCGGTGACGCTGAGGAGTGGGAGGGCTGAGAGAAGAAGATAAACTAAAGAAAATGAAAGGGAGAGGTATTTGAAAGTAAGGGTGAAGATGAGGGAGAATTTAAAATTGAAAGTTGAAAGTAATAAAATTAAATAAAGTCAAAAAGTAAGAGAGAGAATTAAGAAAACTTAAAATGAAGAAAAATATATATTTCACATGTAAATTAACAGAGTTCACACAGATGATTGCATCGTGTAGATAAAATAGTCATTCACAATCTGAAATTGATCAACAAGTGTGGAATACTAGCAAGTTAGGAATTGTTTAAGAGGTGCGGTAATAGAGAAACCCCGGAGTAATCAAGAATGTCTTTTTTTTAAAAATTAGGATACACTTCAATATTCCCCTTTGTCTTTCTCTTCATATATCAAACTTATAATTTGATACTTCATCCATATCATCTAGGGTGTATAAAATCGGACCCAAATTGAGTCCATCCGGAACAAAAAGTCCCGAAAGGTTTTGTGTTTGACTTGATGTGGTATTGAAAAAAAGAACCCAACTTATATTTGGGTTGGTTTTAACTAAAAAAATCATACCGAGACCAAAGCCACAAAGCCCGACATTTATATGTATTTAAAGATGAATTTTTCTTCAATAAAAATGATTTACTCTGATATAATTTTAAAATATGTCTTTTACTATTTGCTACTTTTATCTTTGATATAGTATTTACTCATGTAAATCACTATAGAATTGTGAAAATGGTACATAAAAATCTATAGTTCACATAGATGTTCGATAATTATATAAGAACATAATCAAAATAATATAGATTAATGAACAAGAAATCAGCTCAACACTAAGAATGCCAATAATAATTTTGTGTTTTAGTTTTTACAGTTGTGTAAATAAACTTAAGAATACATATTTAATTTTAATTCCTTAAAATAGGAATGTAACTAATACATAATTTTAGCCATGACTTAATAATGTTAAATTATGACTCATTTTCACCTTTAGATTCTTTACAATATTTAATTTTCATAGAGATATGCTATTATTTTTAATTGAACATTAGTGGTCATCGATAATACTCATATTTGTGTTTAATTTGTCTTTTTATCTAAATATCTTAAATATTTGATTGATAAAGAAATTTGTGTTTAAGCACAGAACCCATAGTTAATTTATGTTCTGTATGCAAACTGGATCGCTAAAATCCCCAAAAATTCGAAGGATAAAAAGTCGAGGGATTTAGAGTGGGTTGTTATACATTTTGTAAAAATTTTACATGATGGTTTGGTACTTTGAAAAAACCCGAAACCAACCCGAGTTGGTGGAAACCTCCAAAGAAAATCAAAATTTTATTACGTTTAAATTTATGTTTTGTAAATTTAAATTTTTATAAAAATAATTGATATTATATTTAAAAAATCCGACACCCATTCGATCATTAATGTCAATTACAAAAATATCTGTTTTATGTGCGCACGAGAACTAAATACCTCTGATGTCAGTAAGCATGAGATATGGATAATCCTGATGCCCAACGCTACTAAACATAACGTTGTGACATATGTTCCATCCTAATTAAAAGGTAACAATGACATTTTTCTAGGAATATTGCAATGAAATATATTTTTTTGTAAATAAATATAATCAATAAAATTAAATGAAGTGTTTTTGGTATTAAAATTAAATAAAATCATGAGGATCTTTTCCACACAGTGGTTTGAACTTGAAATACAAAAAGGTGCAAGCATAGGTCGTGTATATCAGTTTAGAGAAAGCCTTCATGGATTGTAAAGACGTAAAATTCAGTTTCCTCTATTTTGCTGTTTGAGAGACTTCAATCAAGGAAAGAGCTGTAGAAGAGCTTCAATCACAAGCAATGGATCAATATGTGCTTGAAGAAGTTTCTCCCATTAATTCTTTAATGACTCTGTATTCCTCAATCAGCTCGAAACTCATTTACGCAAAATCAAAATCCCCCCTACTACTCTGACAACTCCCCAAACCTTCTAATGCGCAACGAAATTCAGTATTAGACCATTGGACAGCACATCAACGGTCGTTAACAAAGTCGAAAACTGCATGCCATATTATAAACTTGGACACACACACAGTTGGTACGCACGTCGGGCCCTGTGGACATGCGAGTTCAGGGCTGAATTAGAAACCAAACCCACGGCTTAGGAATGACGTCGGGGATGGATGCCATCATACAAATGGACGCACATCACGGTCGGTACGTAGACGTCAGCGCCCGGCGATGCCCCATCATCTTCCCTTTGGACAGCACACACGATCGTTAGTCGGCAACATCAGCGTTACCTATCGCTACCATGGCCCTTGGACAAACACACAACTGGTCCACGATGACGTCGGCGTGGCATTCCAGCCCGACTCATGTACAACACATACTGGTTACCACAAATGCATTAATGGCATTGGCATCGCCATAAATCGCATCGGGAACTGCACACAAGGTTGGATGGCACAGTCCTGGGTAATGTGGCATGGCCATCTAGCCCTTTGCCCACTGCAGAACCCCGAAACACAATGACAAATCATGTATGACATTTCACAAATCTAGCGGTCGGGGGTTTGTACACATGAAAACTTTATAAGCTCTATAAAAGGCGGTATCAACAATCTCTATACTGAAAGGAATTTCATCCAATATCTAATATTTCCACCAATATCATTTTATGATCATCCAATTATATCAGGCATATTATGACCTATCTGCAGGAATCCCACTTTTAATTAATAACAAACAATGTTTAATATATACAAATGATACGTTATTCAAGATTAAGAATAAAGCTATATCTAATAATTTAGAGACATGATTTATGAGGCAGATCTGAAACAAACTAATTCTTTGCTCGGTCCTGTCAATACATATCCAAATGCAGTAGTTTCTAGAGAGTAGAACGGAATTAGCACACTATGCAATTCTCATATCCAGATAATTACATCGTGTTACAATCTTTCTGCTGGTTTTCTCACAGATTGGCCTTCTTAGATTGACTGAACCTATAACTTTTTAATCTATAAGACCCTATGATTTAATCCTTTTGTGTATAGCTAAACTATATACACCAAATCATCTTATGTAAAGTTAAGGACAACAATGGACAGACTTGGATCTATTAACTTGTAACAACTTTATGAATTGAACTAAATGAACATAACACACAATGTTTCAATATGTAAAGTTACTGATATCATTTAAACCTATGGTAATCAGTAGCGTCTAACAATATCCCACGTAGATATATAACCAGCTACTACAACTTAATACCCATTCCTTTCAGACTATGTCTATTAAAAGACCTTTTGACGGGTACAGCCTGTGGTTGAAAGGGTCATGCAAGGTTTGTTCTCTGATGTCAATCTTCGCCCCCATCACATCCCCGCCGTACTGATGCTTCAAATCAAAATGGTATTTTCTCTAGTGTTTATTCCTGTCTTATGACTTCGTGGTGGATCCTTTTGGATTTGCACACACTTCACTATTATATACAAACAGTAGTGGCCCATTTCTATTCGATGGACAACCGCCAGTCTTTAAGAAAGTTTAGAGCCACGCTGCCTTTAGCGCCTCAGAGGCGCTATATTCAACTTCAATGGTAGAATCAGCAACACAAGTTCGTCTTATGCTTACGCAAAACAAGGGTTCCACATACCAAAAGTAAACACATTTCCGGAGGTTGACTTTCTAGGTCGACACATATCATACTGAATAGCTGAGTCGGTGTTACCGCTAGGGTCACCAAACTTATCCGAGAGAATGACCCTAGACTGATGTAATCCGTAGTCTTTGCATGTACTCGATAACTGCTTAACTGCATTCTAGTGTTCTCGTCCCAGGATTAGACTTATTTCGCTACTATGCCTAAAACAAATAAAATATCCCTGGTCTACGCGCACAATACTTTGCATACATGGAGACTTCACTGGCGCGATGCATGATACGGCAACTGTTTCATGCTTTCTATTCTAATCTGGTCATTCGAATTGATCCTTAGATAGAGAAATTCCACATGTTCTTTTAAAGGCATACATCCTTTATTGGATCATGCAGTGTTAAACTGATCAAGAATGTATCAATAAAAGAGCTGGAGATAAATCTAACATCCATTCTTGCCGATCACGTAGAACCTTGATGCCCAGAGAAAGAGCTTCTCCCCAAATCCTTCATATCAAAAGTTTTGGACAACCATTCCTTAAGTGCATTCATCAGGGAAATTCATTTGCGTCATGATCAAAGAATATCAGCCCATTTGATACCAAACAATACCACTTTATCCCCATCCAATTTTTGGACAACAAGACTCATCAAGACATTGCTTCAAAAACACAAAAGACTTGATGCAATTGTCAAGCAAGGGTTCCAGACTAGAAGCTTTGCTTTAATCCATAAATAAATTTTAACTTGCTAACAACCTGTGTTCTTTTGCTTTTATGAAAGTTTGGTTGTCGCATAAATTGCTTTAATCAAGCCTTCCATTAAGGAAGTCGTCTCTGACATCCATTTGCAAAATTTTTAAGGAATCCATAATGAGAAGAATGGATAGCGAAATTTGATAGATCAAAGTATAGCATTCCCTAAGAAGTAAAGCGGTACGTATCAGTAAAGAACCCCAAAGTTTAGGCTTGGGGTCGATCCCACGAGAGAAAAGTGTTGTCAGGACTTAACGTTAATCCACGATTAAGTATATTTAGGCAAGTCCTTCAAAACACTAAATAAGGAACTTTTAGGTGGGGGGGTTGTGGTTTAGCAAAAAATGTTAAGTATTTCAATGTAAGACAAATATCAAGTTGTTGATAAACTTTGGTGGGTGGTCATCACGTGATGACGAGAAACAAGGGTTGTAAGTGTTCCACAAATGTTTTATAACGTTGGTAATACCTAGCTATGAAACCAATATTGCTAGTGTATTGCATGCAATAGTTAATCTGTTTATGTATCCCTAATTTCCTTGGCTCCGAAACAAATAGAGATATTATCATCTTAATACCTTGCGTCCTGGCTACGGCTACTTTTGTGTTAGAAATTACTAACCATTACATTGTACCATATTAAGAATGTATGGCTTCAATGTTTGGCCAAGGTACTACTTACACCCCAATTGAAAGTAGCCTATTCGGGATGGCGATTACTAAATCGATCTGTTGATAATGTTTTTTCCTATTCAAATGCTTCTGGTTGGGCAAGTAGATATGGGCAAGTTCTAATGCCGTTTGCCTGTTTAAAAAGACTTCGAAATACAAAGAATTATCACATGCTGGAAAAGCAAACTATTTTAAAATTGGTTCATTTAGGCAGTTTTACCTTTTTAATTACCCATAGTTCCCACAAAAATCGAGTTTGGATTTAGTTACCCATGATTAGAAATACACAATTCATGGTGTGTAACAAAGAATTATTTCCGTAATACTGTGAGATCCATAAACTTGAAGTAATTCCCAAAATCCAACAGTTCAAATCCAATAACAAGAGTGAAAAATAACAAAAAGTCCAACCCCAAAAATGAGAGATTTAACACCTTATTTAAAAAAATTAAAGTGCTAAAATAAAAGGAGTTACTAAATAATTGAAAGTCTTATGTCCAAAAACACATTCCTTCAATCGACGGGGACCCACTGACAGTCGTTCGACTGAATCGGACAACCAGACCATCGGACTCGCTCATAGGCCACACTTAGGACTCTTCTTTCAAGTCTACGAACTCGCAACCTCTTCTCGATCCATCGACGTATATACAACCACGAGTTCGTCATGCCATACGGTCCGTCCGGTGTGCATATCGTCGTTCCATACTTAGACCAACTCTCAGCCTTCCAACCCTGGCATATTCTGCTATGATCCCCCCATCGACATACCAATAACATGGTCCGTGCTCCATCTACGGTCCACCGATTACCTCCATTGGTTCCCATCACTTCGTTTTTGATACACTTAAGGTATGGGGACTACCTCTATGATCCTGAGCGACGTCTTTTGCAGGACTCGTCCATTGTTAGTTGACGGACGCGAATCTACATAGCCACCAGTGTTTCGAATGCCAACGAGTTGCTTCCAGAGCTTGGACACCTCCACGTAAACGACACCTACTATTGGAAACGTCGAAGGAACGGACGGGTATTCGTCGCATGGCTTCCTAGGTGAGTACCGTCTTTGCGATTTTGCTTTTGGACACAAACTTTCCCTGTGTAAAACACAAATAAAAACCATTAACATTACTACAAACGGTCCTAGACACCCCACAAACTTAAGGAAAAAAATAAATTGCATTTATGTGACACCACATGTCACATCAAAATTCTAATAGACTTAGATGCACAATGAGCCCCAAGTCCTCATAGTGCGGATCCCTCTTTCTAAGTACCCCCTTTTGCAGACAAGTCTAGCTTTGTAGTTATGCACTTGTCATCTAACTCTCTCTTTTCTCTATCGCGTCAACACTTGGTTCCCAATGGGTTTTTTCCTCCATGGTACCGTAGGTGTCTAAATGCTCCCGGATTATTCGAGTACATACGCACCGATTTCTTCTTTCTAAGCCACCATCCATTATTCGTCTTTATTTCTTGTAAGGTGCTTTCTTTGTCTTACGGTTCGGAATTTCGACGCTTCAAGATCTGTGTCAAAAGACTCTTCCCAAGAGTCCATACTGAAGCATGTTTTATCTCCTCATCACCACTAACGACGGACCGACACTATATGTTGATAGGGGCAGAGGTTCAGAGAGATTTGATCTTAGATCCTCTGGTGGACCACATTCATTTTTAGGACTTGATTTTCCATGATCTTCAGTACCTATTGCGGTGCAGAGACATCAACAACTCTTTCATCTAATCCAGATTCTGCTCATTATTACTCCCACTACTGTGATGTACAATGAATTTTCAAGAGTCATTGTAATTGTGTAAGTCTATGTTTGTCTTAACATCTATCCCACTATATATGCGACATGTTAGTTAAACTTGAAGAATGTTGTGGTCACTGATTGGGTTTTCATTATTTTAGTAGACTGGACTTGTTATTCTCTTTCTGGTTCAACCCTGTAAAACTAGTTTTCTTCAGGAATGAGTTCTTAATTAATCTCTTTCAATAAATTTGCACTGGTAGTCAACTAACTATTTTCTTCAGGGAAAATTTTATAAAACATACACCTTTCATCCTTTCGGATATTGTGACAATAATAAAAACAATATTCTGCTTAGGTTCCATTTTTTGACACACGCCTTCCTCAAATCCATGTGCTAGGACACCACAAAACAACCGATATGTTTCCAAACTAGGTGTTGCCCAGTCCATAGTTCAATGAGGAATGTCAAAGGAACAAATTTCGAAGGAACACAAGTTCAGAACTGTAGTTTGACTTTCTAGGCATATCCCCCAGGAATAAGTCCACACCATTCGTCATACTCATCATTGATCTAAAAACCTTTGTCGAAGAGTTCTCTTTCATTCTTTCATGACCCCTATACCATTTGTTGTGGCTTTCTAGGTGCAGAAGTTGAGATGTAGTACCTTGATTCTGATAAGTGGTGGGGGGGAACATCATAAACTCTATTAGAGAGTTGTATCTCTCCATCCTACGATCACATGCTGAGACTTTCTATATTATGCCATGTTTCGTTTGCCGTTTCAGCTGACGTGTCAACTATGAAATCTCACAAGCAATTCAGAGGACATTCGTTAGCGCATACTTCATTATTCCATGTGCCAGATTCATAAATCTATGGCAGGGTTTAACTAATGAAAACTCTATCAGCTTATCATGAAGGTGTAGTCATCATTCTCGATATGAGACATGGGATCCATCAACTAACAATTTTTCACCAAATATATATTATTATCATCCCAGGTGTACCAGGCATATTGGCACCCCATCCAGACTCGCAACTTTTTAAAAATCAAAAAGATTATAATAATAATATTAGAATGTTCTATTAAGATTGAAGAGATAATAAATTCATCATATTAGAGAATAGTTTTTATCAGTCAGTCAAAAACAACTATGATCTGCTTGGTCCCGGGTTCAAATCTAACACCAAAAATACACTAGCCGAGAAGTACAGAACTATGCCATTCTATATCAAGATAAATTATAGTAATCTCGTGTGACACATCTTTCTTTGATGTTGTCTAGCATTTTCATCAATGTATGAACCATGACTAATAACTTTTTATACTCTAACGAAAAATGTGATTTATGTGAGCGTGTGTGATGTTGTGAAGCTTAACACACTTCTGTACACTAAACTCATTAAGTCAAGGAACACATTAGGTGACATTGAATTCTATTTTATGTAAAACTTATTGAATTGCGTTAAATGAAACAACAACTTGATCAATATAATACTATATCAAAAACAAAACATGCGTTATAGAATTAGTAACCTAATAATAGGTGTTACTGATGTTTCGCTCGGGAACAATACCTACATGACGCCAAGAATGATTAAATATTTTTGATTTATGTTTTTAGGTGATTAATATTTCTGAATTATTGTTTTAGTCGAACACTTGATTAGGATTCTTATTATTTTAATTTTATAGGACTTTGTTATTTATAATTTATTAAGTCTCTTGCTATTGTAAACCTCTATTTTAGAGAATGAGTAATTAATAAAATGATGGTGGATTTTCAATTAATAGCCTCACGCGACATCGATACAAAGTTAGGAGGACTTAACAATGCCATTCAATACTGTTAGTTGTTATAGAGGGTGGCTAACAAAAGTGAGCGGAAGGTATATGGAGTTCACCAATCAAAATTAAAAGTGTTCCTTTCCTCGATATGGACAGGCCAACGGTTGTGTCTTTGGTCGTTTCGACAGATGACTCTTGTTATTTTGCTATTCGGATAGTCCAGGATATGAGCGATTAACGCCATTGTTGCAATTCATTATCCTTCTAGAATTAAACTTGAGATATTCTGACAGAATTTGCTTCTAGGATACTCATGTTCTTGCAAATGGTAACTCCGTCAATTCATGAGCCTGTTTTAGCACACGAATGAGTGTGGGTCATAAAATTGGCATCGATTTCAGTCCTCCATCGTGCTATATCTTCAAGATATATCACCTGGTCACAAGAAGAGGCAATTTGAGTCTTAGTAGTTGCCACAACCTTACTAGGCTTTTGATTCCCGCTACGACTGACAGTGTCGTGACTTGGGATTGTAAGGACATTGTACTACTTTTGGTGTCATTTGAGGTTCAACATTATTTGATTATCGTCAACGGCAATAAGCTCAAGCGGATTCAAGAATGTATGTAGGAATTCATTCCATCTCTTAATTGACTGCAACTATTTGGGTGTCTAGAAATAGAACTTTTTTTTCATGAGGGATTGCCCTTAAAATTAGAAGTCTTTGAGATCATCGATTGCGAGAAACTTGTGAATGGCTGAAGGAGTGGAACTTATAGAGATTCCACTGTCTCAGAGAGTTGAAGATTATCCATGATACAGTGACGAAGAGATTCATGCTGATGAGAATTAGGAGTTTCCTTGCTCTATTGAGTATTACGAAGATGCAATTTGAAATAAATAAGCACCCAAAGTTATTAAAAACGCTCACCTCGTGAATACTGGTTCTACTATTATTTACCTTAGATTCACTCTAATGTGGAGAAGGGCGCACCTCATTTCTCTCTTGAGCTACATTCCTTATTTCCCTATGAGATCCAGTCATCTCTACCACCCCACAGGTCTTTGGCTGCCCCTTCACTTCTCTTCCACCTCTATACATACTCCTCGTGTTAGATTCCTCCCTCCTCTCTGCCAATCCGCGCTCCCCTCTTGCTCTTTGCGCTGGCCCGCCGGTTTGTGTCCTCTTCCACTCCTTCCCGTAACAGGGACACACACCCAAACATTCCGCTTTAGCTCCAGCTGATATTGTGCAGATGCTGCTTTGTTTCCGTTGCTCACCATGCTTCGTCCCGGCAACATCGCGCACACGTCTTCTTCCCTGGTACTCTCGCGCTCTCACGGTTCGTCATCCATTAGTTCGTGCACGCCAACCTTTTTTTTTCATTTCCCCATTTTCAGTGCTGTTCCGTCCCCGCCTGTTAAGACGCCGTCTTGCTCCCCCCCAAGATTGTCTCCACTTGCTGTACGCGAGGCCTCTTTCCACGTCCTTAATCGTCTATTGAGTTTTTTCTATTACTTTATCCTCAGTCTTTTGTTCACCTCCTTTTTGTCTTACTTCTGGAACAAGCTCTTTGTTTGGACTTCTCGTTTCGCCCCTATTGTCTTTCTGTCGCCGCGGACCCCACATATCAATGTCCACTAATCTTTTTGCTCACTTCTGTTCTTGTACATTTTATTTAGATATACCCCCTTCATATCGGGTCCTCGCCCCCAATCCTCACCCATTTAATAAATATAATATATTGTTACCCAGATATATCTCATATTGACCTCTGCCTGTTGCGGGTTCCAACTCATCCATAGTATAAATATCGTAGAACTGTACTTCAACAAGCCCTTCTTCACAACCATATTCTGTAACTATAGCAATAACGGAAATACAATTGTTATAGCACGTGTACCTTCAGTAAACAACCTGTCCTCTTAAGTAAGATGAAAGCGTGAAAACCTCGTTCTCATAAGTAGAGTAGCTGACGAAGGAGACAATTAAGGGCCCTCTGGGTGATACTGAGAGCAGAAGAGACGTTTGAATAAGAGTCAAAAACTTACTGTCATACTCGCCGTTATATGATAAATTTTCTGCTTCACACCACGTAAAACATGATCGTTACGTCTCTGCTCATGTTGTCGCACACCCAACACTTGATAATCTATGTTTCACACTGATCAATCTCAGGTGAGGACACTATTTCTTTTCATGATTATTTCTTCATATTTTTTTCCATACAAGTAGAGAAAAATGAAAGCATTAACATTGGATACAGCTCTGAAATATTTTTTAAGGCCAATACAAAAAACCGGCATACCCTTTTACGCATTAGCTTTATGTCCAGAAGTGTGTCTTCAAGAAATTTTCAAGCCTATGACTTACCCAATCTCAAACATTCTACTCAGCAGCCTTTGTCGGCACTTCTAATATGTGCAGTTGATCCACTATCTCTAGCTGAGGGCTGCTGCAGACCCCAATCATCGCCTCTGCCCCTGACTGCATACGGCCCCCCACCTACAAGGAGAGCTCTCCCGGGACTCATCACCAAAACGCACCTGTCTGTACCGCCTCTCTGCAAACTTCCTATCAACACATAAGCTAACCTCCTCTTGTAGAAACACCAACAGCTACGTGAATAGTGGATTATGGATGACCAAATGCCATAACACAACGCCAGTGCTTTAGTCTATCCGGTACGTATGTAACTTAAGCGTTAGGCATACCAAAAGACCTACACAATTAGCCAACTCGAGCGTGCATGCCTTTTATCATAGATAGCAATGGAAACAAAAAGGCTCAAATCATAATCTGTATTGCTTTCCCCTTCAATATTCAACAAGTTCCAAAAGTAAAGGTTTATTCACCAAATTGACCATGGAAGGAACTTTCAGTTATACAAGGCCCACTTTTTTACGCTTATATTAAAAAAATAAATACATAAATCTCCCACTAAACAGAGTCAGGTACCTCTCAATTCCTCCCCTGATACACAAAACCTATACGCACGGTTTAACACCCATATCAAAGCTTGAGCCTTAGTTAAAATTAAAACACCTTTGATCTAGACGAAGATTCTGTGTTCTAATGACAATATAAATAAAGCATTTGACAAATTTATAAATTACATAGTATTACTCATTGAGCTGACTTTGGTTAACACACACCATGTATCTAAATGTAGAGGATTGATATGTGATAAGGCTTGTTAATCGTATGCACATAGAAGGTCTATTGGCGGATACATTTCCGGTTTAATGAAATACTCTCAATTATGATTCATATTAGCAATATAATAGATACCAATACTCAGACACAAAAGCTTTTTCGAGGAAGCATATGTCAAATGCTGCAATACATGTCAAACGTGACCGTTGATAAATCCATAATACCAGAAGCTTAGTGCTTTACGAGCCTTTTTTATTTGCTATGTACAACCTTTGAGATTAAGGGAGAGATATACTAAGGTTCGAGAGAATCTTATATTACAATAGTATTATTTCGGTTGTGGTGTTGGTACTAATCTGTTCTCACTTCTATCACATAAATTTCTTTAGCCATTGTTCCGTCGAAGGATTAAATGTTGAATATTTGGTGCTCGTCATAACATATGCATCATACTTGTTGTCCTCTCCTTGGAGTTAAGTTAAATCTGTGTTTTATACATACTTACACAAAGCCAGTAGAAGGACCAGGAGGGTTCCCCCAGACCTATCATAGGGGACTTCTCGGTGTGCCACTGTTGTGTAGTGTGTGACGTTACAATTTTCATTCTTACATTTTTAGCATGCCTGTAATAGTATCAACAGTAGTTTGTAATAGTGAATCCTAATGTGAAAACGTTGTAGAGAACATCCTATATGCAGGACTAGAAAGTCGTGCTGGCTCGTCTTTGTTTGGTGAGCGTCTATCTGTGGTGGGTGAGCAGCCAGGATCTGAGACATGTCAGTTCTTGGCGATGTGTCTACATCTTCCAACATTTCTTGGTGCCCCAAGCGTTCCGACCTCAAAATTGGCCCACCACCGTGAAGGAACCTACCACTACTTCATTCTTACAATTACCTATAGAAAATAGAGAAAGTTTACAGCTCAAGTCCTTTATTCCTTGGGCTATTAGACTCAAAATATATCTCTCATAAAAAAAATAAAAGGACAGATTCTAAATTATTATATGATGGTAAACCCAACATAAAAAAAAAGTAATAAACTTTTAACAGAAAAGTATGCACAAGTAAGATTAACTTTAACACAATGATATTAAGGGATCTACCGGTGTACGGGGGCATAACTCATCACTGTCGCTGGTGATTGTATGTAGTAATTTTTTTCGGGGAGGTAGGGAGAACACACTAAAGGTGCGGCGCCATCTCCATTGATAACAGCCTATTGGATTGTCGCACGCCGGACACCTGACCTGGACTGGTGTGCCCGCGTCCTAAAGTGTATGTAGATGTCAGGCCAGGGTAGTAGCGGATTTATGTGATCTTCGCGTGTATTGTTTGGACCTCTCTATTTGTTCCAATCTGCCGCTTTCATGGCTGCTGCTGTGATGGCGTTTTTATTCTCCTGCTCAGACTCTCACAGAGCACACGCCCGAAGAAGGACGGAGAGGAGGAAACGGGATCGGGAGGCCGAATATTGTGGAGGGAGAGAGGGCGAATGACAAGAAGAAAATCAAGAAAATAATTAGGTGTTTGAGATCATTTTGTATGAGCAAAAAAATACGGAAAGCAAGGGTCTTAAATCAGCCCATTGATCAATGTATGAGCAGATGTGTATTTATTCTTGGAATTTGACGAACCGAATGTCCGAAGGAAAATTTTACATGAGTGTATTGAAATTGAAAAATTGAGTGCAATTGTGGATTCATCGCCAGTGTATGGAATTCATAGAATCCGTCCCTGTGTTTGAATATAATTGTTAGATATATAATTGTGGTAGCAAAAATTATATGGACAGATAATTTCATCACTATATAAAGAAGATAATTTAGTTATACAATTATATGTTTCATAGTTGATAGCAACCTGTACCGTCAAAAGTTCTGTCGCCCGATATTAATTAGATTGTGGCCCGGAAAAACATTCCTACATAAATAGCGTATGAAGAGAAAAATAGGAGACCAAAATTTTAAGCCGCGAACATATTTAGCAAACGAATTAAATATTTCCACTTGCAAATCGGATTGCTACTAGATGCATCAAAAAAATGTCAATCTCTATGTTTGGCAACAACCACAAATGATTATTCGTGTGTATATGAAGTGCGACAGGCAATATTGTTCGTCGCTAATATGCATCGCTAAACGCTGTATCTTTAGTAGTGGGATACCCAGTTCCTCCTAAACTCATCTATTCCTAACTTCACATTCGCTCCAAAACCACTCCTAACTAGACTTGAAAAGGGGAGTATTACTAGCCATAAATTGCTCATATCTTTGTTATAGAGATCAATAAAAGGAGATTTTATGATTGCAACCAAATAGCATCTTAATATCTTATTTTCTTCTCTTGTTTATTTTACTATATAATGTCCATAGGAAAGCGGTCGCTAAGGCTTGTAGCTTGCTTCTATCCTTGGTAAAATTTGGATTGGCGTTATTCACATTGGCATATCTCTTTTTGAACTGATTTCCTTCATGTGTCATCTATCAAATTTCTCTTTATGAGAGAAAACGTTCTATCCCACTTCATCATGAAGAACTTCAAATTTATTGCGAAATGATTTGGTGGTAACCCCACAACTTTATGTAGAACCGTATGTCAAACCGTGTCTTCACCCTCTACTACGGGACCTCCAACTTTAGATAAGAAACACCTTCCACCCACTTCGATTTATTCATGTGCCTATGATAACCCGATTTTGAAACCCTTTCTGATGGCCCACCCAATCTCATGAGAAGCAAGCTCTGAAAGACCTATCTTAACTTGTCTTCACATAGCCTACCCTCTTTAGGCTACTGGCATTGCTAAAGCTTTGCCACAGAGTAAGCATTCCTAAATATGACCAATGAAGAAGTGTTAAAGAAGTTGGAGGAAGAAAGTTTTTGGACTACTATACACGAAGGTACATTAGTATTTTCGCAATTGGCAACAAAAAAAGGACTAAGATATAGGAATAAAGTAATTTACCTAACCATCAATCCCCGTAACAAAGTTTTTCTTTCTCACTCTTTATATACCTTTTTTTTTTCTTTTGTTTCTTTTTACCTCATCCACTCCTTTTTGCTTTCCCTGAAATGTGGCCAAATGAAACCTTCTACAACTTCTTCTAAGAAAAGTTGGTTCTTTTCAAATGATAATGGCCATTTACTTATACTACAACCATCTCTTCAAACCTCATTTTGCAAAGTTGTCTGTTAAGTTCTACTATTTACTCTCGACGATGTTGTCGATACCATTTGTAAGAGTTCTTATGATTTCAGTTCAGATTTTTGTTACCTGGGATAGTCTGTATAAGTAGACATTACTGATTGATCTTTCGAAGTGAGGAAAAAACGAAGAAAGACTTCTTATGTAGTAACTTAACTGTAAAAAGTAAAAGTAAAACTTTCAATTATGATTTTTATTTGAGAAAGGTATAAATCACCAATATGAAGACAAAAGTATTACAATTAATATTTGAGAAATATCATTACACCAATAATAAAAATATGATTTAAAGCAAAAAAGGTTCAAAATATTTTTTTTTTAAAATGCCCAAAGCATATGTTTTAAATCTTGGAGCTTACGCTCCAAATTCTATGACTTACGCTCTCTGGATCTATGTGTTACATTTGCGCTCCGATGCGTTTCTTGTGCGCCCACCCCAACACTCGCCTCAGAAAACGTTTTTGAAAACAGTTTCTTCCACCATGCAATTTTTCATGCACATTTCCTTATTAATTTTAGGCTATATATTGGCAAGTCCGTACTGTTCCACTATGTATTATAGCTTGTAGAAGTTATATGTAGCTTCTGTATACTTTGATATGTTTAGCTCCCTAAAAGAATTTTATCATTTTTGTGTTAAGAACAAAAGGGATTCTTGGAAAGTCGGTTTCTTGAGTTGAAGTGGTTTCCCTTTTCTTTATGGAGGCTGAAAAACTTCTAAACAACCTCACCATGTCTCTATGAGTAGTACTAACTTACCGTTATGTTTGTATAATTGAATCTTTAATGAGGAGGTTTCTAAACTGATTCTGATTATTTATACCAGAAGCAGCTGGTGGTGGATTTTAAGCAGGTTGATATTCAAATCCACCAGTTCAGGGATTATAGTTCCAGGATGTACTAAAATTTTAATTGCGTTAATAGAAGTAAAAGTGTTTATTTTTATGGCACGTGGACAAGTAACAGAAGACTAAATTTTCTTATTTCGGTCAAGAATAGGCTAAGTGGATTAGGCTTTCTTCATTTGAATATAGGTATGATTATCTAGGGATTTTGTATAATTTCTTTTAGTAGTATCTGAGTTCATTGTCTGATTAGTAAGCCCTTCTTTTGTTTTGCAGTATAGGTGCACTAAGGGTAAAAAGTGTCTTGAATGCTTTCACATATGCTTGTCAAGCAAAGACCCTGACAGGTGAATCTTGTGTTATGCTCTTTAGTGTAACTATTTCCTACAGATAATTGTCAATTGTTATTATGCACATCTGGTTACTACTTAGGTTCTATCATAGTGATTGTGCTTCATCCTAAGTCCTTACTTAGGTACTACTCAGAGACTCGAAATATCATTTTCTGAGGTGACCATTATAGTGTCATCGCTATTTCTAAGTGTAAATCATTGTGTGATGTTGTTCTTTGTTCTTCCATATACTTTCTTTATATTAATTAATTAGTGGATTTGGGATTTTTAACCACAAATCCTGCGAATCTTCATTGACTTGACTTTTTAAAAAAAAAATTAAGTCATCACCTTAACTGTGTGGGGGCTTAGGTTTGACCCATACCATTTCTATTAACATCCAAACAGTTACAAAAGCAGAGGGGGACATGGACCTACTCTATGATAGGAAACAACATAATTACTAAAAAATCCACAGAATACAATGGTCCAACTAACAAAAAAATTATATTTGTTTTATTTTCTCATTATGCTAGGAAGTTTCCACATATATAGTCGAAATTGTCCCTTCATCTCTTTAGAAAAATTAATGAAAAGAATAATAGAAGGCACCACTTCCACTTGAAGAGGCCCGTTTAGTAAAGAAGTGAGTTGGCTGGTTGGTTTCTATTTAGCTGTAGAGATATTTTCTTCTGTCCCATTCATGGCCTGCTCAATGTCTGGAATGATTCCTTTCAGCTTCAAGATTTTGGTATCATTGTCTTTGATCATGTTGGCCACTATCATTGAATCAAGTTCCAAGACATATTTGTTATGGCCACCTTGATTGCACCATCTGGTAACATATAATGCTACTATAGCTTCAGCTTGATTGTTGATTTTGCATTGAGTAGGGACTGATAATGTCGTGCATGGTTACCAGTAGCATCCTAATGTGTCATGACCGGGGATCACCCCTAGAAGTAACCGGCATTTTCGTCCTCGTAGAGGCCTTAGACCATCCTTTAGCATACGTCATTGCATATCATAGATAGAGAAAAATGAGGAATATTTAAAACTTTACATGTAAAGTACACATAGACTTCTCGTTTATCCTTATATGAAGTATAAATAGATTTCTCGTTTATCCATATGTGAAGTTACTTGGACTTCCCGTTTATCAACATAGTCAATTCATTAGAGTAGTATAATATCGTCTCACATATAACCATCTACCACAGAAGTATAAGATTTGGTCATATCCCTTACACTATTACAACATGTCTCATATAGGACTTACAACAAAGTCTCAAAAGATAAGAAAACAACAATTGTCTTAGTCATAGTTAATACTAGTAAAGTAAGAAAATTGGCATCATCCTCAGACTTGAGGACTCACTAATAACTTGGGAACAAATCCAAGTCTTCCTTGAAATGTGGCCTTGAAGCTCTTCAATGGTCCGAACCTACATTATTGTAGATATAAATAGAATATGGGTTAGTACAAACCATATGTATAAAGTATGGAAATATATGCACGTAAAACTAGTAAAATCGTGCACAAAGGGACATTTTGTTCAAAACCTTGCTAAGTCAGTTTGAAATTCTTTATGCACATACAAGATCATATACAAGTCAATAATCACAATACATTAAGACATGTTCATATCCATATAAAAGAACAACGTCATCATAAGACATATCAACATTTCATATCACCAAAGTATACAAAACTCTTACCTACAATCCTAATCCAAGCCAACTAGTGCAATGCTCGTGTGAAACCCTATAACCCCACATAAACTAAGTCAAATAGTAAAGAGACCATAAAAAATGCCTATACTTCATATAACATCATAGCATGCACACATCAGCATCATAGCCCTATTTTAGAACCATTACTATTTCATGAATGAGTCAACATTATATAAGATCACATCACGTAAGTCAATGTTCTGCATTCATTATGACATAATACATAATGAACATTCTTCAGCTTATGATCTCCTCAGTCAACTTGTGCAATACATAGGTAAAGTTCCATACCCTGACCTACATAAGTAGAAACCGCCCTTAAGTCACCCTGTTCTGTCAATCTTGTATAACTTTATTCAATTCTTTTACTTCAGGAACATGAGCCTTTTAATCCTACACTAGACCAGGTGCTAAACATAGAATCTGGTGTCATGTAAACCCTACACCGAAAGAAGGTGCTCTACTTTCCTTGGTAGAACCATGCTTTAACATAACATTCTAGGTGGATCCACTAGCTAGTCTTCTTATGGGGGTACATAGTTATGGAAATCGGACATTAGTTTTGGAAACCCTTTTTATGCACATTTGCATTGTAGTCTCCATCTCATGAGAAAAATGGTGAACCTTCCTTTCCTCATTGGAATTCAACCTCTCATACTCTAGTTCATCACTCGGTTCTAAGCTAAGAGTCTTTTTTGAAATGTAATTTGAGTCATCCCTAACATTATTTAAACATCTAGCCTTAGGTACTAACCCCCCTATGTATCATCATGATATAACTTTGGTATGAATGACACTTCCGCTCATCAACACCGATCACTTAGTGTGATCATCACAATCATAGTCATATCATAGTAAGACGACAGTCAAGAAGAACCACTTTTAACATTGCATGATCATACCCCTATCATGATATCACATTCAACATTTTCATCACATGCCATCATATCTTTAGATACACCAAGGCACACTAGTTCATTTTCACAAATCTCCAGACGTCACGGTCGTCCCTTGACATTTTGATTCAAACACTTCATAATTAAGTTCATTACCTTTGTTCAAGCTTAGAAACACTGTTTAAGGCAAAATTCATCTAATGAGTCTCTATATTAAGTCATGGAACTTCCGGAGTGTTACATAGTGATTCCTCCTACACAAGCTCAAGAGTTTTCATAGATGAAACTCGCATATGTGTTGGCTTTGATCTTACCCATATCATGTTTATTCCTCCACTTGAATTATCTCCATCTCATGATAGGTTTGTAAATTTCAATTCTTGTGGTCCACTACTCATCAAGTCTTTTTTTTCCTAGTCTTTTACAGGGATGCCTCCAGCCCTTTTATTACACCAAGTATACCTAGGACCAACAAAACCAATATTAGATGGTCCACATGCCTCCATGGTTCTAATAAAGTCAAAACACCATCTAGCAGTGTGGGGTATGCCCCATAGTTTCTCATTGGGAACCATTATTGTCCAATACACCATGGATCATCTATGAAGTTTCTTATGCTATAAAAACTATCCCATAACTCTCTTCGTTCCAAGGAAGTGCATTTGGCATAAATAACATATATGTATCATGGAGGTTGTATGAGATTTACTTCACATGGTGTATATTCTAGTTTTATTGGGAAATATGCTTATAGACTTATAGGGCATTGAATGTTTTGGACGTAATATGCAATTGACATAGGGTTCTAGAATAATACTAAACTTTCATTTTAGAAGTTCTGCATTATCATACCACGCCAACATTTACATTGTATCATCTTCTTCGACCATCTATAAGTTAGAATATTGTTTTCATCTATTAACTTCCACCATGCCTTTTTTTTTTCACGCACATTCATTATTAATTTTAGCCCATATATTGGCAAGTCTTTTATGTTCCACTTTTTATTATAGCCCGTATAAGTTTTATGCAACTTCCGTATACTTTGATTTGTTTATCAACCTAACAAACTTTTATCATTTTTGTGTTCTACTTAATTTTTTTTTTAAAAAATAAGGAAAACGTCTTGCAAAATCATTTTGAACTTTAGATATCATCTTTCCATTCTAATTTTCGTCGCGGGTGAGTCGCTAGGGTCGAGGTTGGGGTAAGGTATCATGGAGGGTGTTGGGTCTTAGGTTTTGGTCAAGGTCATGTCTCTGCTTCAACGTCAGTATTGGGTTCGAATCTTAGTCTCAGGTTCGGGTAGGGTCTTGTTTTGAGTTAATTGAGGGAAGGAGGTAGAGGTGTGGCTTCACGGTAGAGGCCTTGTGGTGGTTGGAGGGCCTCGAGATGGGCAAGGTCTCAAGGCGGGTGAAGTCCGGAGGCAAGCATAGACTCGAGTTAGGTAAGGGATCAAAGAGGGCGAGGCCTTAGTAAAGGTTTGAGGCGGGAAAGGCCAAGGATAAAGGTGGGAAATTCCAAAACTTGAGGCAAGCGAAGCCTCGAGGCAGGAGGAGTACCGAGGAGGGCGAATCATTTGGAAAGGTGGCCTCGGGGATAGTGTGGCAGGCATGCCCTCAGACTGTCTCGAGGTGGGCATGTCCTCGAGGGCATACAGGGCCATAGGAGAATGTAGGGCCTCATGGAGTGAGTGTGACATCCCAAGATAGAAGATATAGAACTCTCACAGTGCAACCGGCGTACTCGACCTCTCAGAGGTCTTATACAAGAACATACATATCATTCATCGCATATACATAATGAAAACTAGTGCGGAATTAAAACTTTTCACAAAAACATTTCAGTCATTAAAATCTCTTTCATATAAAATCATAGGAAATACTAATTATCAATCTCATCAAACTTAAGACAGTATAATACTCTTGGGACATGGCCCATACACAATATGAATATAGAAATACTTAGTTTATTACATTAATATAAAAGACATCCGTGCCCTCGATTAAAATGAGGACATACTTTGACTTAACTTGAATGATGCTACGATCCAAGTCTTGCTTCCCAAATGCTCCTCACCTGCCAACAACTATAAAGATAGATAAAAGCATGAATTAGTAAAACCATATGTACTAAGTATGTAATAATGCATGAAAATCATTAAAACGAACATTTATTGGAAATGCACATCATTTTATTTAAATGTCATGATATAATCATAAGAACAACAATTAACAATTTAAACACACATAAGATAATATCTAAGCGATTATTCATATTTTATGGCAATAATTACAGTAAGCTTAATTTACTATACAGTGAAGATTCACTGTTACAGTGAAGTGTCACTTCTTCCTTTTTAACCCTTCCTAGCATGTAGTATTCTCACTAAAATCTATCCTAAGACGCACTTCTGCAACACAAAGATAGAGCACCCATACACCCTCTCTAAGAATGCCTTAATGATCTTCAAGACTACTTATAATGAGACATATACACACTTACAAGACATCATACACATCAACATGAGATTCTTCTACCCAAGGTGACTCGAAGTCTCATTTGATGAGTTGAAGCTCCGCGCATCAATACCTTACACACACACTTAACAGATCATATAGCACACCTATGATAAAATCATTCTCACTTACAATAACACATATAATAATAAGACATCTCTTACCAAAGGCTATCAATCAAAAGACTTAAGTAAGTCAAGAAGATACGTCCATGACTTGACCTCTTTCAGACTACCCAAAATCCCTTAAGACTAATCCCAAATAATCCTTAAGAATCACATAAGTTGATCATGTCAACTTAGTCAAACCGTTTTCCTCTAACTAGAGTCATACCTCACACTAATTAGGTATGATATAAAATGAATAATTCCTATGCCCCTTATTGATTCTAGGTGGGTATATTCTTTAACATACTTTTTAACTTAATTTGTTTTTACATTCATTGGTTTTTCATTTAAGGGACTTTACACATAAAGACATTCAAGTATGATCTTGACCAGACCTCTGGAACTCCAACTAACACCTTCACAATCCATTTTGCAATGTCTAGATTAGTGTCCCATAACCACCGCTAAACTTCGATAGGACTCTATAATGCTAAGGTATACCATAGGTGGATGAAAAGAGGACTAACTACACTCCAAATAGGTACATGGTTAAGGCAATATTAAGGGCAATATGCTTTTTAATCTAGTCTCATTTCTTTAACCTTGACCTGACTTCCCTTACCATACTCAACTCTATACTAGCCTTTTTCGTTTCTCTATAGATTTTTCACCTTAAAGGGTTCATATAAGGGTTCCATCTCAATTTCATAACCCATCAATTCATTTGTAAAATAACCAAAAAAGATCCACTAGGGCTACCTCACAATGGCGACAGACTTATCATGAAAAAATTTTTTCCTAGATTTATGTATGATTTCGTGTCCACATTCAACCTTAAGTCTATCAATCCTTTACTTGAAGGATACCATCACGGCTTTCGACTTCAACATTCATAACCATACCACTAGGTTCAAGGTTTAACATCAAAGAACCCTCTTAAATTTATTTAAGATATTATCTCACTCATTCATACAAGACTAAGAGACTTTTTAGCATCTTAAGTCAAAACATGTCATATTCACATTCATACATGCATTCGAGAAGCACATAGAAATAACCCTTATCATCTTCAAGTAATCCTATACACAACCATATCATCATCAATATGATCATCATAGACTCATATAGTCAAGTAGAAATAACATACATCAACCCTAAGACTAATACACACAAAGTCAAAAGTCATAGTCTAACATGATCACCTAAATGACATCAATAGAAAAACACATATACTTTCACATTACTTATCATGTAGGTAGATATTATAATACTTCACATAATCAACTACATAAATAATCACGTTACTTCAAATAGTTGCCAAAAAGGCCATAATCATCATAGTACATAAAGTAATGCCGACAAGGCCACATCAATTGCAAGTAAAGCACATAACACTGCCACCATAAGTGGAACATACCAATCAAGAAATAATTAAAGTATAATTAACATAAATAAAGTGAATTATGGTGGCGTACCACCACTTCATCCTCAACACATCAATCCAATGCCAAACCATCCAATTCAATACTATAAGGCCCTTACCCATGGCCATCAACATCAATTCAATATATTTATAACAATACTCAATGAAACTAGGTAAATTCACTACATATACATCAATTTAATACAATATAGATATTAATTTAATTAACATTATTACATCAATCAATAGCCCTAGAAACTACACTAAATTACATAAACATTTTTATATCATATACTTACCCATAATTTAGTAAAAACGATGGTTCATCATTACATGAGTTCATAGTTTAATTGAGTTAAAATAATAAAATTCATACCAATTCAAATCAATATCAATGCTTACAAAACTTTAATGTCAAGTACCCATGCACAGCTCATGAATCGGACAAATTCATCGGTGAAAACTTTAGAAAAACATCTTCGAAAGTTTGGATCCTTGATGATAGATATTCAAGGATAAAAAATCATACCTAAATAATGCTAATCCTCCAATTTGATTAATAATCTACTCCCAATTCTATAATCCAACTCTTTCCTTGAGTTTTTGCTCCAATGATGTTTTAGAGAATTTTTAAGGGAATTTGGGTTTTGATTTTTGAAGAATGAAATCTTCCTAGTTTTTCAGGCTTATAAAAATAGTTAAAATACCAAAAATACCCTTTAGGAATGATAAATATTCTTATTTAGATGTGGAGTGAATTTAAAACTTCACCCTCTACTTAACAGTAAACTGTGAAGGGAGGCAGTCCACCAACGATTGCCAATCGACGACCCGTCCCTTGACAAACGGACCGTCCTGTTGGTCCCTGGTTGGGGAATGAGTCCACTCCTTGTATTACTGTCCCCCATTCCTAACTGCCTATCACACCACCAATGGGGTGTCGATTGACCCACTAGGCGTTGATCGCCATCTGCTGGTAGACTGTGTTGGGCACCAACTTTGGGTCCTTCCTCAAGACCCTAGGATGGTCATTGGGATGTTATTGAATCGGAAGTTTCAAACGCCATACATTATTATATTAAAATTTCGACATAGCACTTTACTTTTATCCAAAACACACACAAACTCAAACGAAACATCCTAGGTACACAATGTCGTGTCACGAAAAACTGTTCGCACGTCATGATGTGCTTGTACGTTGGACCGCAAACTGTCTCAAAACTCAAACATTGCTATATATACATCATAAATCATATAATGACCCTTATAGACCTTCAGGAATGACACATTAAACATATAAACCACATATGAGACCATAGGTGAGTTAGTCATCGAACTTTTTAGTAGCCCTGATGGGGTGACTTCCAAGGCACCTAAACCTGTAGACAAGCGTCAATACACCTAAAGACCATGTAGGACCTAGACCGTTATGAAAACCATGTTGTAGGCTGCTAGGGAACACGAGCAGTGTTGGGTAGCTGACATTCTCCCCTACTTGGACACCTCCGTCCCGAATACACATGCCAATCTCCAAACACTTAAAAGAATAGAGATTCACAGGATCTCAGTATCATACCATAGAACATATCATACAATAATACATTCAAGAGAACATTCTTTTCCGTCATATTCCTAGAGGATCACAACACAACAAGAAACTATAAAATACTTCTGATAACTCATATGTTACCAAAAGTAACATGCTTCTTTCCAAATAGCAAGAACTCATTTATATTTAATATCATACTCATATACATCAGGTCTACCACATTCCAAAAAATTTTAGACCCAAAGAATTCAGTAGTTTATAGTTTTCAAATTTAACAGTGACAGGCAAAGACTATAGTTAATTTAGAAGAAATTTACAAAAGATGTCATGATAAGACCATCTAATATAAAAAATCAATCAGATAAAAACAAAACCCTTATTTGGGGAAGGGAGAAAGTCACATAACTCTCCATGAATATACTTTCCGGCTTGCCGGGTATGGGTCTCCATACATCTCCTATCCCGTTGAAATATACTGCAATATAGTGAGCTAGCGGGCTAATTCCCATAAGACCTAGCATCTTCTGGGTCACTTGCAGGTAGCTACCTATTTTCGGTGTGGGGGCGACACCTGATTTTATGATGCTCAAGTGATCTATGTCAGTAAAGTTAAGTTCCTAAGATTGAAGGAGGGCATCCTCAAATGAAGCATATAATGAAATGAATGATACCAAAGATATTAGGATAAGATAATCAAGAGGTGAGCTAGACCCAGGTAATGACATTAGGTTATTCCTTACCCTTGGACAACAAACATGATGAAAGTCTTAAACAATACCCTAGGTATAGCTGGTGTTTATACTAGCCTATGAATAAAATGAAATGAAGTATGTATAAATGAATGAAGCAGACTCTGTGTTTGCTAATGAAGACTCCTAGTTGAGGTCCCATGTGTTGAGACCTCATTTTGGAAAGTCTTAATGTCCAGTCCATGGTTTCCAGGGTCGCATACATATGAATGAATGATATAAAAAAATATAGGATTTTATGTGTTATGTATGTACGGAATTAAGAATGGGGTGGAAGGGTGGGATGGGGGGGGGGGTGGGGGGAAGGCAAGAATTAGGGGGCAGAGGAGGGTTAGTAGTTATGGCTGATGTGGAACGGGGGAGGGAGGGTGTTAAGGATGGGGTCACGGGTAGAAGGGGGGGTGAGGGATGTTTTTGTTGGGAGCAGGTTTTGGGGGGTGAGGAAAAGGGGGAGGTGTCGAAGGGGGTTCACGGAAGAAAGTGATATGTGGGGCGGGGGTGGGGGATGGGGTTAAGGGGGGGGTAGGGGGGGGGGGATGGGTGGCGTGGTGGGTGCGGGGTTAGTGGGGCAGGGTTAGGGAGGGTGATGGTGGTCGGTTGGTTTTCGAGTGTGTTCTCAGAAGGGGGGGCCGGGTGGGTTGGTTGGGCGGGCGGCGGAAAATCTGGGGGACGATGGGAGGGTCGGTTCCGGTTTGTCCTTGTACCTCTTCCCCTTCCCCCTTTCAACTCCTCCCCCCCTTCCCTTTCTCCCTTCGCTTTTTTATTTGCCCTCTGATACTTTATGATGATGCATGTTTATCCTCTTGTGGCATACCCTTCCTATCGAAATTTTGAAAGTTCACTAAACTTACCTAATCTCTCTCTTGGCAAATCTCCTGCCTGACTTCCGAAATCATTTTGTTAGGACGAGCTATTCTTTCTCATGCATGTCCATGGTGTGGCATTGTATATACCCATACTTAGTACCAGTGTGTACCAACTGTAGACAAATTTATTATTTTAGGTGTAGGCACAGGGTTACATAGAGCTACATGATCATCGCTTGCACAGCATCTTGAACGTTCAACATTCATCCCGGCTATTGGTAGGTTCCTCATGCTTTCGATGATGCCTTGTTGTTTTATATTCTAGCTTAGTTTTTTGTGTTTGATATAGTGGAGCAAGTTCCACAGCATTTCCTTGCCTATTTTATTCAGACTATGTATGAATTCATTTTTGGCAATATACACCTCCATAAGACTGGATTGTTTCTTTCAGTTGGTTATCTCTTAATTTTGATGGTTGGATGACAACAATACGTATTAATGAGAACTTTTTTATAATTATGTTAAGAAACAAGAGTTTCAAATTTTCTGCTAAAATTAACCTATGTAAAGTGAGAAAGATGTAAGTAGGTTGTCTGCGACCTATGAGAGGTTAACGACGCCGGTCTCACTTGGGGTCTAGGTTCCAGTCGTGGTTCAAGGCAGAACATCTTAATCCTGGTGGTCTATCTCTATTATGAGGTATTTCGACGTGGAATGGGAGGCATTAAGAAGGACATTGCATGATACTGGCAAGTGTGGCCCTAATTTCCGTCAACAGGAAGCAACATCTTAAATCCCTGAGGCCTGTCTCATATTAATTGAGGTTCCGACTAGAAATGGGAGGCCATTAATATGGGACTTCGTGGTTGGTCTTTCGAGAACTGTAGAAAATAATGACACATCCGGTATGGGTTTTATTGGGGACAACAATTGACTAAGTCGATCACTTTATCCCGGTGAAGTCTACTCACAAGTCACGGATTATGTGAGGCTCTACATTGATGATAATGTGAGATGTCATGGTATTCCCTTGTCTATTATTTCAGATAGAAGAGATCAGTTTACTTCTCATTTTTGGAGATCCTTCCAAAAGATGTTGGGCATGCAGGTGAATCTTAACACTGTATTTCATCCTCAGACAGATGGGCAGGCAGAGCACACCATTAAGATATTGGAGAACATGTTCTGACTTTAATAGAGTTTTCGTATAATAATAGCTATCACTCTAGCATTGGATGGCAAAAACCTTTGAGGATGCACGGTAGGATTTTAATCTCCAGTTGGGTGGTTCGATGTTTTGAGAGTCATCCATTTTGGATCCGGAGATCATTCTGAGGCCTTAAAAAGTTAGAGTGAGTAGGGACTGTTGACTATTTCTTACAGTCAGCAAACGTCCATATGGTTGATTAACAAAAAATGGCCCTATAGTTTGATGTTGGTGACTAGGTTTACTTTAAATATCGCCTATGAAAGGGGTGATGAGATTTTGTATAACTTGAAAGCTGAGTACGAGATATATTGGGCAGGTATGAGATTCTACAACAGCGTGTGGGTGTATTGTGGCCTATGAGTTAGCATTGCCTGTGGAGCTAACTCTATGCATCCAGTCTTTCATAGCTCTAGTTTGAAAAAGTTCCTAGTGATCCACATCAATCCTAACCTGTTGAAGTTTTGGGGTTGTGAAGAAACTTTCTTCGAGGAGGGACCTGTTGAGATATAGACAGACAGGTCAAGATTGAGGAACAAGGAGAATTGCCACATGAGTGAAGGTAATTGTAGAGTAAGATGTCATCTTGTTGATGGTGCTACTGGAGGCTAAAGGCCGACATGAGATCCCTCTACCTCATCTTGTCACTCCCCTGAGGTTAGAATTCTACGCTTAAGCCTATGTTTTCTTTATTCGGTGCCTAATGTTCCTAAGGGGGGATAGATTAAAACCCCTTAAAATGAATATGAATCCAGACTTATGGTGTCAGAATGCTTGGCGATTAACCAGGTTCACACGATTGTATAACCCGTAGAACCAGAACCTTAGAACCTTTACTACGATGAAGTCAACTAAACTTGGGGAGTTAGTTGGGCTTGGAAAGGTTTGTCACCAACCAACTAAGGCTTCGCGAAAACGAAGATTTATCGAAGGATTCTTTAACGGACGTAACAGAAAAATTTTTAATATTTTGAGGTCCAATGGTAAATTGTCATTTCCTTCCAGGCCAAGGGTGATATTTTTTATTACCTTGATGAATAATAAATAATTAGTTAATTCATTAAAAGAGCTTTTCATTTGGGTCGAACCTGAGTGACCCCATTTTCGGCAAATGTTTTGCCCAACTTAGTGTGTTCGAGCCCCCACTAGGAGCAGGAATTTATGATTTAATCATCAATTAAAATTGTATTCATTAAGTCAAATTTTCCTTTTCAGTATTATTAAAAACAACTAAGCTTTTTATTAATTGTAATTAATACATATTTTGACTAAGTCTTGAATTTATTCTCCCAATCCTAATAACTTCTCTCTCCATCACGGTTTTCGCAACTCTCTCTCACGCTCTCAATTTCTCTCTCTCACATTATTCTGCCAAACACAACAAAAACTAGAAAATACATCAACAGTTCTTCACACTTGAAGAAATCATAAGAATTTTAATGTAAAAGACAAAGTAATTAAAACGTCAAGGCTAAGAGAGGTTCGTGGAGTGGGGTGTACGTTGAAATGAATTGGGCGTGGTTTGGAGGAGTTTCCGGGCAGAAGCTTCACACTTGAACAACATCAAAAGGTATGGGTTTTCTCTCCTCGAATTATTTCTTCAAGAGTACTTTCCTTCGAACATTTCTCAAGCTCTTGAAAACTAAGGTTGTTCCCCTTTGTATGTCCTTGTCCTTAGCTCCCAAATGAATTTGTAGGATGGGTATGTTGTGCTGCTAGACTTAGGCATGATTGATGTATTTATATTAAGTGTGAACATGTTTTATGTGAGGGAAATTATGAAAACGATATTCGAAGTGTAACAAAAAATGGAAGTTATGTGTTCATCCTGGGCAATGGCTTTATCCAATGTTTTGGGGTCAAATATTCATATGTTTTTGGTGTATTTTATGTGTGTAATGTGTTTGCAATGTGTTCATTATAATGAAAAATTTGGGTTGAATAACACTCCTTTAGCTAAGTACACTCATGAAAAAGGTGACTAAAAATGAGTGAAGAATGATAAGAAAAAAATTTCCATATTCCATACTCTCCCATAAGGCTAAATTATGGGTTTCTAAAAAAGCTAAATAAATGAGCGAGGTCAATGAGAATTGAACCCAAGACCTTACATATTTAGAAGGCTGAAAAATAACAGAAAAATGTGAAGGAGCTAAGGGGAATCAAACCCCTTAGCTGCTGGTTTCGTGAGGCAAAGAAAAAAGAAAATGGGGGCTGGGGGATTCGATCTTAGCCCGTGTTTTCGCGAAAAAAATTAGGGTAATGGGGCTTGTGGGAAATCGAACTCGCGACCTATAGAGAGTAAAAGGAGGAAAATTACATAAAAAAGTAAATGGGACGCGTGGGATTCGAATACACAACCTACTAGTACGCGCAAAGGAAGAGGAAATAATGAAAAAAATGTGAGGAATGGGGATCGAACCCACGAACTCTTTGCTAAAGGGAGAGGCAAAATAACAAGGATATAAAGTGAGGCTGTGGGAATTCGATCCCACAAACTCACTTCGAATCGCCCATTTAAATAAAATAAAGACAGAGGGGCTGTGGGGGTTCAAACCTACCACCTCACAGCCTCCTTAGCGAAATTTAACAAAGATTAAGGGGGGGTGTGTGGGGATTCAAACCCACAACCTCCCGATTGTAGAGAATTTAACTCTAAAAATCAAAGGGGTTGTGGGTTCTCGAACCCCGAACCATTCAGTTATCTAAGAGTGAAATTAAAATATAAAACTAAACCTTCAATGTAAATGTTGAGATTTAATTTAGAGTTCTAATGTTATGAATATTAGAAATAAAATTACTGAAAAATATAAATGATATCCAAGTGATCTAAAATTTGGGTTCCCTTGCCCAAATTTCCATATTGATTCATGAGTCATACGTGAGTAAAATATCAAAGAATAATGCCATCTACTTATATAAAAAATTAATATCTTGGCATATATACAAGATACATATGTATTGTACTACATAATATTAGGAAAGTAATAATCACTTAGCAAACTACGAATGAAGCCCCATTGCTTGTATGTATAGACACATAAGTCCAACATACATTCAAAAATAAGTGAACCTAAGATGTATGTAATGAAACGATGAACCCTAGGAGGGTTAAGTATGAGTGTAAGATATACTAAGTGGCCAAGTGCATTGGCATATGATGAGATAAACTATGAAATGATGAAATAAGCATTCACGTAATAAGAGGTGAGTAACTATGAAAAGCAAAGGTGCTAATAATGAAGAATGTGGTGACAACATGACATGAGGCTAATGAATATGATGAGAGCAATCTCAAGTGAGCCTAAATAAATGTTACCAATACGTACTCACCAAGGAGAGTGTAAGATAATAAAGAGACCAGTCTCTATGAACACTCTAATGAAAGTGTTGAGTTTAACACACTTAATACTAATGATGAGATGAGAAATCATCTAATGAGCTATGTTGTCCTCATACTAGAAGCAAATTTTCATGCCGTATGAGTTTAATGTACTTAAACTTTATACTGAGCACCGATAGGCTATCTATGAGCGGTGATGCCTTCTTTCGGGAACGGCGAAGGTTCACGTTACTCTCATGAGATGAGACTGCCCAGCTTTCCGGGTATGGGTCTCCATACATATCCTAGTCTTTGAACCTATAGTTCCAATATAGGGATCTGGTGGGGTTAAATTCCCATATACGCTAGCATGTTATTGAGTCACTTTGGCAAGTGGTTCCACTTATTTTCTGTGAGGGGGACACACTGGATTTCATGACGCTAACATGATCTATGTCTATTTAAGTTAAAGTTACCAATGAATGAATGAGGCAAGCCTCAAATGAAGCACATAATGAAATATGATACCAAATGTATTAGGATAGGATAATCAAGAGGTAAGATAGACCCAGGATATGACATTCGGTATCCTTATTTGCACAGCAAAAACTAGATGAAAGTATTAAAATATACCTAGTTATAGCTGGTTTATACTAGCTCATTGAATGAAATTGAAATGAAACTGAAGTAGGTAGGTACGAATTGAATGAAGAGATTTTGTGTGTTTGCTAATGAACACTCCTAGTTGAGGTCCCTGTGTTGAGACTCATTCTGGAAATGGAACGTCTTACTGTCAAGTCCACATGGTTCCAAGGTCTCATGGAATATGAATGAATGATATGAAAGAAGCTATGTATTATAGTTATGTGCCATGGTATTATATATCAAAGATGTTACTGTGTGGCCATATGTACTTATCAATGATGCGGTTACTCTCATGGAATGACCTCCTAATAGAATTGGAAAGTTCACTAACTTTCTAAACTCGATTTTGGCAAGTCTATGACTTGAATTCCAAAAATCAGTTGTTAGGAAAGATATAATCTTTTCTCAATGAATGTCGTGCTGGTGCTGGCATATACCATTACTGTAGTAACAAGTGTGTATAAAGCTATACAAAGTTTGATTATTTTAGGTGCAGGCAACAGGTTGGAGATAAAGCTACAGGATCATTGCTTGGGTATGTTTAGTGTAGTTATCATGGGCCGTTCAATTATTACATTTGGATTTGGTACTTCCTCGTGGTTCGAGGATGCTGTTGTTTTATATTATAGCTTAGTTTAGATTTTAGCTAGTGGAAGCATGTTCCACTAGAGTTTATTCCTGTTGTTTTATTTCATAATCGTATTGTGGCATTTTTTTTTCCAATTATACATTAATAAGATTGGATTTTTTGTTTTTAAGTTTCTTATCTCTAATGTTAGATGATTTATGGGGAAAACAATACGTTATATAAATGAGAAATTTTTTATAAGTATGTTAAGAACCCCCCAAAACAGTTTCATATTTTCCGCTAAAATAACCTATGAACAAGTAAGAAACGAAGGATGTATGTAGGCTTGTTTGCGAACTTGAGAGTCCAACGACACGGTTTATAGGTCCGGTCGTGACACTTGAAGAGGATTAATCATGGAGTGATCTTTCTGGATTATACTAAGTAAGTCTTTGGATTAGCCTTTGGTAAGCGAAGTCATATTATCTATATGTTGTTATGTTAATAGAGATTATTTTATCATTGGTAGTCTATAGGACTCCTAAGTGTTATGTGTACGGGATTGCATGGGCGGGGTCGGTGACAATCACTCAAGTGCGACGTAGAATCACCTTTGGTTAGTAGAAGAATCTCATGTTGATGTGTGTATAATGTCTGTAAGTGTGTATATGTCTCTATGATAAGTTAGTCTTGAGGATGGATAATTTGGGTGATGTTGTGCTAAGAGGGTGTTGGGCAGTTAGGTTTGTATATATTCTTAAGTGCGTCTCTAGGATAAAAATTTAGTGAGAAGGAATACTTCTAAGAAGGGTTAAAGGAAAGAGAGAGACTTCACTTGTAAACAGTGAAGCCCAATTCATTATTACTGTGAATTAATATATTGAATGATTACCATAAAAATATGAATAATCGCTGAGATATTGTCTTATGTATTTTTATGTTGTTAAATGTTGTTCTTATGATTATATCATGATATTTAAATAAAAAGATGCACATTTCCAATAAATGTATATTTTCATGATTTTCATGAATTATGACCGACGCGGGTGGATAGGGTTGTACTAATCATGCTTTTATCTATCTCTATAGTTGTTGGTAGGTAGGCGCTTTGGGAATAAGACTTAGATTGTTTTTTTTTCATACCATTATTCCCCAGTGAAGTCAAAGTATGTCCTCATTTGGAAACGAGGGCAGAGATGTCTTTTATGTTTACCATTCAAAATATTGTAATAAACTAATTTTGTCAATATTCGTATTGTATATGGGTCGTTTCCCAAGAGTATTCTCGTCTCTTAAGTTTGATGAGATTGAGACTTAGTATTTACTCAGATTTTATATCAATGAGATTTTAAAGACTATGAGTGTTTTTGTGAAAGAATTTAATTGCGCCCTACTTTTCATTATGTATATGCGATGAACGATACTTAAGGGTTTGTATAAGACCTCCGATAGGTCGACTACGTCGGTTGCACTCCGAGAGTTCCATATCTTCTAGGGTATGGTCTTGGGATGTGAATATCTTGGTATCAGAGCATAGGCTATGAAAGTAGTCTTAGGAATTGAAAAGTCCCATAAAGTCACGTCTAGTAGAGTCTTGACCATTGGTGTGTGTCGCGACACATCAATGGTCCAGAGGATATAAGACGATAGATTTTACCTTATTTTTAACTCCCATGTCATTCCATATATTAAAAGTTACGAGTATTCTTTTTTATGGTTTTACTTGTGTTTGTAAGAAGATGAATACGAGGATGACATAGGCAAGGAGAATTGACGAGAGTGACGTGCATGAGGATATCCCTCATCAAGTTGAGGAAGTTGAGCAAGTTCCTCAAGGTGCTCAAGATGATCAAGTCCCTATTGTGGAAGGAGGAAATGATGTTCCGGTGGTTCCCCCGGAGTGGAGTAATAGTGATAATAGAGAGGCTTTGCATGCTTTAGCCTTAGCCGTGACTACTCAAGTGAATTTTAGTATGGTGCCTAGGGTGAATGTTATGGAGAGCACTATGACCTCTAGGTTAAGAGACTTGTGAGGATGAATCCTGCTATCTTTCTTGTCTATAAATGTGGAAGAGGTTCCCTAAGAGTTCCTAGATGGTGTGTATAAGGTGTTGAATGCTACAGGAGTTACATCTAGGGAGAAGGCAGATCTAGCTTCATATCAATTGAGGAAGGTTGCTCAAATGTGGTACACTCAACGAAAGGACAATAGGATGGTGGAGTCGGGTCCTATTAAGTGGGAAGAATTTAAGGAAGCTTTTGTTGGGATGTACTTTCCCCATGAGAGGATGTAAGTTAAGGTAGAGGAGATTATCAATCTCAAGTAAGGCAATATGGGCTTTGAGGAATACTCTTGAATTTCTTATGTTATATAGATATTCCCCATCCCGTGTGTCTAATTCGAGGGATGAAATGAGTCATTTTGTGACAGGTGTCGCCGATCTAGTGAGAGAGGAACATCGTACGGCGATGCTACAAGATGATATGACCCAAATTGGACTCATTGTGTATGCCCAATCAATTAAAGAGTCTAAACTCAAGAGGATGTCTAGAAACTTGAAAAGGGGTGGTTCTAGTGACAAAGATCAACATTGGTTTAAGAAGAGGGCTCAAACTCAATAAGAACCTAGGAGTGCTAAGGTGAAATTGGAGAAAGGAGGTAGTTCTCAAGATGGTAAACCTACACGTGTCTCTTGCGCAAAGAGTCATTATGGTGAGTGTCTATAGGTTACCGGGAGGGAGTTTCTTTGGTGGTGGTAAGGGAAGGAAAGAAGGTGGAGATTGTCCTTACCATTGGGTCTAGAGGAAGAGAGGGTAAGAAGAAAAGTTGACTCCAAATGTCCAAAGATGATTGAGGTTACAATCAACAGGAGTTTCGAGTACTCCGGACACTAGGAGGAGAGAGAAGCGAATAGTAATGATGATGATGAGGGTAAGTCCTTGGATTTCTCTTTTTAGTGATATGAGTTCCTTCTAAGTGGGGGAGTTTGGTTAGTAAATGGGATAGTAATTCCTAGAAGTATGTTTCAAACTCATCAATTCCCAATAAAATGGTAAATGTTTTGCACACTGAATTTAATGTAGTTCAAAAGATAGTGCCATCGACGTTTACTTTAACCATGAATATATTTATGCCCCTTGATTTTAAGAAGAGAATGTTGTTAGGTTCTCATATGACCAACTTCATCAGTAGACCTATATTCTTAAAAGGTCATCAAGATTACTATTTGTAACCTATAAGTTTGACGTAAATGTTGAGTTGTCCTTCTTGAATGTCGAAAATGTGTGCACTCTAAGCTTTATGCAGTCCAACTAGAAATTAATTGGATTGTCATGCCATGATTTTTGTATGTCATAAGCTATTTGAAAATAATTGATCATACATTGGTGATTAATGACTCCTTTTAAAACAATTTCTCCTTATAATGGAAATCTACTTTGAAGTGTTTATTACTCTCATGTTAAACTTTATTAATAACAATCTAAATAGTACATTGATTTGCAGTGTGAAGAGGAGCTGGAATTGATTGAGGAAACTCTATAACGACCCTCTACATAATTAAAGTATTATTTGCTTAGTTATTATGAAAGCATTCTTATAGTAACCCAAGTAATTTATCACTTTTTAAGAATGACAGTTTAGTAACCTGGTCGTTTATTTGTATATTTTTGTGTTTCTTATTCTTTGTTTTTTAATTTTTACTCGTGATCAATGACACTATCCTAAAGTCTGAGTGTCCACGAATCGAAGCTAGTTTAGTAACCCAATCAAGGGTAGGGGTCGTGTCCCAAAGGGGTGTTAGTTAGAGTAGTAGCTACATTGAATTCCTTCTAAAGTGATATTTTACGATATTTTTGAATACTATAACAAATTCAATTGTCTGTGACAACAAAGGGTAAAATATCAAGATTTGTCTGTCACAACTATTAGAATGCAATAAAATAAATGAAAAACAAATATGGGAGAGAATTCTTGGAGTGTGATCACTATATGTGAAGATAAAAGTGGTGGGTACATGCTTTCGGTAGCTAATTTCTCAAGACAATGGTGACTAGTCTATGCTTTATGTTAAAGCAAGGTTCCTCTCGGGCAGCTTACTACACATAAAATGGGTTCCTCGCAGACACCACTCGTCTAAACTATCCAACCTATGCCTTATCCACTTTCGCTCTTTCGACAGGAGTGCTTAGATATGGGACTAGGGCTCACACTCTCGGGCTGGAACTCATGTCGACCCACTCCTTAGAAAATAATTCTAGTGGTCTTAGTTTCATGACCTCTATCTCAAGCAAGCTGAAAACACATGGGTGGTTTTGTATTTACAACTACAAACCCATTAGATAAAACCACAACAACTATGTGAAATCACCATTTAATTTCAATATTAAGCTACAAGCAAGCAAGACACAAGAAATTAATCAACCCATAATTATTATATCACACCCCAAGAATGGGTGTTTTGAGCCACACATCAAGCAACAATGAAATATACTTAAAATGATAAAGGAATCAAGTGGGTATAAGAGATTAAACCTTAAAAGCAGCAAAGAAGGATAAATAGAGAAGACCCACTTCAACAATAGGAAGAAGAGATTCTTTTTCAAGCTTTCACAAAACCCTCTCAAAAAATTGAGAGAAAACTTAAGAACAAGGTTTTTAAATTAAAGTAGCAAGTGTAATTGTTTCATTTTCTAATTTTTTTTAAATAAGAAAATAGTCCTGTATTTATAGACTTCAGAATTATACTGGAAAATCTTTTTTACGCAGTTATTGGTGATTCTCCTAGTGCTGGCGAATCGCCTTGTGTTTAGTTCGTCGCCGCTTGCATGATGCCTTTCTTGTGAATATGTTGTAGATTGATGGGAAATAATCTTCTGCTCTGTGGAACTGATCGACGAAACACCTACTACACCTTTTCATCACCTTTTGATCCACTTAGTTCACAGCTCAATTGCTGTAACAGAAGTCGAAACTTTGCTATACGGTGGATCGCAAAGTGTGCTTGGAGATGCACACCTTTGCATCTTCATCTCTTTTTCATCGTTTTGCATCCATTTTGCACCTATGTTTTCATGCTCCTACTATATCCTCAAATACATGAAACTTAGGAGTTTTTATTAGATTTCGAGATAAAATAAACAATTTGAGGACACTATTTGTAGCAAAATAAGGCCCTAGATGAGTCCAATTTGCAAACTCATCAACATCCACAACATAAACTTTTGTTTATCCTCAAGTAATACTCAAGTTTAATTATTGAAGTAGGATGTCTAAAATAGTGATACACAAGACTCATCATGAATATACACAACAAGTCTCAAATTACTTATGCAAAACTCAATTGTATACTCAAATATTAAAGTTTTGATACACCATTACCAAAGATTCTCTAGCTCACAAAACTCACTACTAATGCAGGTACAATCTCAACAAAAGTATTTACATGGCCTTACACAAATAATGATTGCATTATCAAACACAGATTTATCAATTTAGGATCAGGAATCTAATGCAACACTCACACTCAAAAAGAGGAACACAATGCATATGTTCATCCATAGGTTTCCCTTATTTTCCAATTGACTTTTGGTTCGGTCCCCAAAAGATCAAAATGGTCTTTTTAAGGCTTGTAATGGGGGCTTAGTGCAAAGGTATGTCAATTAAGTCTTACTCGCTTTTTCCTCTATCAGATATGACGTTCTTCAAAGTCCCCTTTCTTCCTTCATTAATCCTTCGTCAAGTGCCTTTAAGTCATCTTCTTATTCTTCTCTATGGATTGCTTAGAAATTCGATTTGTTTTTGTGTTTTTATTTCACAGTCTTCTTTTTCTTGTTTTTTAAATATATATGGAGGGTTTCCATTTCTATGCAATACAATGGGTTTGAGAGATATTTTACTTGCACTTTTTGACTTCTCTTTTCACTTCTTACGACACCCAAACTTTGACTTTTGAGGTATGTTGGCTATTCACTTATATCAAATCTCAAGAGGATTATAGGTTATGGATAATGTAAAGTTTGGGTTTCTTTAAGCTTCTCCAAAAGAAGAGGTAAGACTCAAAGGGAGTTCTAGAGAGTTCCACACGCTCACGGATAGGCCACAAAAGAGGTACATGTGAAAGTTATCTTACACTCTTTGAATGTTGCCTAAGATCATATGTAGAGGACACTTTTCTAAATCAATCAAAATATTGAGGAAATTCCTAGGTTTATTCATGAAAGGTTCAATGTATTCTAACCACATAAGGCATCGAAACTTAAGTCAAACATGAGAACACACTTTCGCTAGTGTGCAATTGTCATTGCAAAAGAGTCAATTCGATAATTGGATAATTACAAAGAGATGCTTAGAGTTAAAATATTGTCTATGTAACTTAATTTGTTCTCGTTATAGCCCTACATTCTTATTTTTTTGATTGACCGTACTTTTCAAGTCACCATTATTGATTGAAGCCGAGACTTAAATTTGTAGAAGAACAACCACTTTCAACACAAAAGGTGGCCAAATTTTCATAAATACTTTTTTTTCCAAAAGGGTCAAAATTACCTCGGATACCAACGCTCTCCACAATGTTTAGGACTCCAAAGCGATTGAGGATGTTACAAAGGGTAACCGTAATGTGATTCCAATTACTTAAATGAGTACCTATCATTTAAATGCTTCAAATATTGCTTCAAAACTATTTAATATTTTGTGTTCTCCCTCTATTATTGTGAAGGATGTCACTACAAAACCCCCTCTAGTGTGCGGCCCGAATAAATCAAGAGTGTACGAATGGACATCACTCTCCCGACCAAACATCAACTTCATAATTTTTGCACCTTCCCAACATATGTGGCATCGAAGATTGGGCAACACCAATTGTTGAGTTTTATTTTACATGTTACGTAATACATATCTTTCCTATTCTTTCAAGGACAAGTTCAATTTTCGTAATTCTTATTGTTGCAATAAAGCACACAAATTTCCATTTTTTCCAACACTTTGTCAAGCTTTTTATGAGATATAATTTACAGTGATTAGTGGGGACCATCCCCTATTCTTTGTATTAGGAGTATTTGTTTTGATAGATTATTGTAAATTTTTTCCTCAACTTATTAAGGATTAAGATCTTTTGGTTTGTTTAAAAGTCCAGGTTAGTTGAATCCAACTTATTTAATTGTCAACATTGTGTGTTGCTTAGTCGAATCCTAAGTCATCAAGAGGGTGGTGATTTAGTTGCAAGCTGCGTGTTGCTTAGTGAATTCTAAGTTGGTTAGTTTTGTAGCTTAGTCGGCAGAGTGACATTTTCTTAGGCTCTTCAAGCAATAGAGTTATTTCTTGATTGTGCGATTAATAACGTTTTCTCACATGGTTGTAATCAGGTTTCATTTTTGCTTGTGAAGATTAGTGAAAACGAGTGAAAATCCTGTGTGACATGTTGTGGTATTACTCCCTTCAGGAAGTAGGTTTCTACGTAAACTTCTTGTGCTATTTTCTGTAATTTTTACCCTTTATTCTCACTTAAAGTGTGTCAAGGGACATGGTTCATTGATTGACAGTAGATGCAAGTATTCTAACAATTGGTATAAGAGAGAGTTCTTTCTTGTTTTTAACACCAAGAGTGTATTTCTTCATTCGAGTGGCTACTCCACTTAACCTTAAAGAAGGTCAATCCTCAACTATATCACCAGGTTTCAATGGCTAGTCCTATTGCTGGTGGAAAAAAAGAATGCACAACTATTTTATTATTGAGGATAGCGAGTTATGGGACATTGTGTTGGATAGGATTTTTATTCGAACTTCTAAAGTGAAGGATGGTGAGATAACGAGAGTTGTTCCAAAGACTCGCCAACAATATAGTGTAGCGGAAAAAAATATTGAGAAAGGATACAAGGCTAAGAACTTGTTGGTTTGCGGTATAGGTTTTGAAGAATACAATCGTATTTCTTCTTCTGAATCTGCAAAAGAGATCTGGGATTGCCTCAAGATTCCTAATGAAGGCAATGAGATGGAATCAAAGGTGGACATGTTCTATTCTCAATATGACATTTATTTGATGTTGTTTTTATATAATTGTTTATTTTATGGCACTTTGTTAGTTTATTATATGAATGACATGCACTTGTCTCTATATTGTGTATTCCTGGTTTGGTCTAGTTTAATGGGCCTCTAGCTTAGAAGTTATCATGAATTCACAATCTATTCAATCTTTATGTACTGAAGATACTAATTAATGAGATTCATTGACTACTCAAATAGATGGGGTGGGGGAGGGGAGGGTGTATGGGTAGTATCTAACATCAAATAAAGGACCATCCTTCTTTCTTAAGCAGGTGAACAAGAAACAAAAAACTAATCTTAACAAGCCTCTATGTACCCCGAATGTACACAACAAGAAACTAAATATGTACCACGCCATGTATGACCAACATGTACAAATAACAAACAGTTATATTGGTAATAAGTAGTATATGAGGAATGTGTGTGATGCAATAAAACTCATTAATTCCAATAGAACCAAGTTTTTCGTTCAAAGATCTATATACATACCCCTTAATCCATCTAGTGATGTAGGAACCATGTGCCTCCCTCTTCCTATTCAATGGTCATCTTGATAAATCAGTACATGGGGTCGTAGAAACTTCAATATAGACCCGCCTAGTTCCTATCCATGTATTATCCGCTCTATCACTCTGATATGAGATAAAAGTAGAATGAAATATTATGGAAAGGGTAAGCCACTCTTTGATTGGTCAAGTAATAAGTGATTGCATTTATAATGCCTCTAAGTCTTAAGTCCATTAACATTGTAGTAAAGGTTGTAAGACTCATATAAAAGATCTCTTTTAAAAATAACCAGGCAAAAAACCTTTTTTTCTGAAAGTTATGTTGATAACATGCCAACACAAGAATCTAAAAGCTCGTTAAAAAGCAGAACAAATATTAATACCATAAACCTCGCTCGTACAACACATAAACTAACCACGAATACAAGTTGTCCTAACCCAAGAATTCGAGCAAAAAAATAATCTAGCCCACTCAACAAAGATAACACAAGCAAAAACATCTCTAGTCAAGCTGCGAAACGGATTAAAAAAAATTATCATACGAAGGACTAACTAAAGAATCTCTTCCTCTATAATATAAAACCACCCATAGGTAAAACACAACTAGAACCATCCACATAGATAAAATAAATTAAATAACAAGAGGCTAACCCAGATATAGGTTTAAAGGAAAGTTTCAATCCTAAACTAGATGATATACTTCCAAGAACTAACTATTATTATTTAAGGTTTAACAAAATCTCATTATAAGGTACCAATTACACCGATTACTAAAATGCATTGAGCATCCCTAAAGATATAATAAAAAGCACTAAACAAAGGCATAAACAAGGAAAATTGAACCTAAAATAAGGATTGAACAATTCTAAACAACTATAAGGCCCAAGTAGGAATCAAAAAATAAGAAAAAGGAACATAATCCTTACCCACCACACACATATGAAAATCACATGCAATGAATTCTAAGAATTTTCTAATAGAGCTCAATATAAGAATAAGTACATAGTAGCCTACCTTAGAGCTGAATATACATGCTCTGAAATCACATTAATTCCTCTCTACTTTTCAAATCACCTTCAATAACTGCCATTGTAGCAAAATATTGATCATAACATCAATACACACGTTAAGACACATAACTTTCATTCATTTGAAAGATACAATAAAATAAAGTTAAAATGGGAATGTGGTTTATGTGTAGTGAATTTCAAAATCGACATACGTCAAAAGTTCCTAATTGTTACCTTAGCTTGTTATCAAATCCTAGGAGCACCCCCTAGATGAAACTGGCGTCGTCGTCCTCTTTGAGGACTAAATCTAGCCTCTTAGCTTACATCAATACATTTATAGGTTTAAAACACGGAAACTTTTAAACTTTTTAATTACTTATACATCGAGGTTTACATAGATCTCTACAGGCATATAGAATTCATATCGAGTATACATTCATTCTTCATATAGGAACATTACATAGTCTTCTATTTTTATTGCACATAGATATATTATACTTAACAAAATTTTAAAACCGGATGTCGCATCTCATAACTATCTTATCAAGAGTATAACAATTGGGCATAACACATACATCAATAAGAGCCACGTATAGGCTGTTCAATCTTTAGTACTCAAATGAAGGAAAGAACATATAAGTCTTAAAATTAGAACAATTTCAAAAGCTTGATATTGGAATTGCCCTCGAAAACCGAGGACCTACCTAACTTTGATTAGTGAGAATTCCAAGTCTTCCTTCAAGTCCTCTCAAAAGACCCTTCAATGACCAGAAGCTAAAATATTGGGGAAAAGGGGGAAATTGGGGTTAGCACATCACATGCACTAAGTATGAGATCATATGAACATATAATATCAAATTATGCTAAAAAGGGACGTTTCATCAAAACTGGTATTTTACATTTAGAAAGACTTATGAACATTGAAGAACCAATACATGTCATTGATGCATATTCATCAAGTCAATACCATGTATTGTACAAGACCAAACCACCTTAAGTCAAATCAAGTCATACGCATATCAACATACTTGAACCCATAATCAAATACAACTCTATCATCAAGTCATAACATAAAAAGCATGAATAAAAGTTCATTACCACAAAACCAATGCAAGATCATTACTCACGTCCCTCATGAAGACCACTTGTGCAATACCACGCAAATCCCCATAACCTTACTTAATCAAGTAAACCTAACAGGAATCACAACCAATGTCCAACTTCACATATCATATCATTAATAGTACATAACATCATACTTTAGCAATATAGACCAAACATATATTCATAAGTGAAACCAATAATCATATAGTATCATCAATATGAAAGATCATCACATATACATTATGTATAATTATAAACATGTACATATATAAGAACATCCTCCTAAGACATCCATCAAGGATAACTAGTTCAATGATTAAGTAGACTTCCCATAACCCTACCTAGACTAAGCTAAACTCCTTAATTTATCCTAGTTAGAGTTCATTCTCTTAATTTATTTTACCATTTGGAAACATCTTGCCTCAAACGACATAGACCTCATGAGCTAATGTGGAATCCGGTCATGGAACCCTTCATCGAGGGAAGACAGACTACTTGCCAAGGTAGTACCAAAACATGAACATATGTGGATTCACTACGTATTATTCCTATAAAGGAAACATAATATAAGAGGTCGGAGATATAGTTGAGACCCTCTTTATGCTACATACATTATAGTCTTCAATCTCATGATTAAATTAGCGATCCTACCTTCCCTATGTGGGAAGGGACACTCCTCAGTTCACTCGGTGCTAAGCTGGAGTCCTTTTTGAAACGTCTTTAATATCTTTATGAATATTTATAGCTTAATGTAGTTCATCTGATCTATTCGTTGTATAACCATCATCGTCATACCTCAATAAGAATTTCATGAGTATTGTCCTTTCATTACAATTCATATAAGTGAGGTTAGCAAATTTACATAATCACATCATGATAAGGAACATTAGTAAATTATCACCATCCTTATAACATTTACATCTTAGCCAATACCTCACAAACCATAGTCAAGACATTTGAATTCATCATCATTTCAACCAATTTAATCTTAATATAAGGTATACTTCAATTCAACATCATCACTTAATCACAAGTAACCATAATTGAAGTCAAGAGATGAGATAAAAATTTACTAAGTCTCCTTCATAAGACAACAACAAGGTCTTACCATATAACACACCTTGACCTTGTATTCTATGGTGTTCTTCCACTTGGGAAAGAGAAAGAAAAGAGAAGGAAGAGAGGTTGTGTTTTGGGATTTATGAGGGTTAGGTTAGTTTAATTATCTTAAGGTCTTTATATAGGTCATTAAACCACTTAATTAGGCTTCCTTACACCACTTAATAATTAACTAACCACCTAATTAATTAATTTAACCAATTTAAAAACGTGCACAAAACAGTCCCTTGACAGACGAGAGCACGACAAACCGTCCATTTGTAAAACAATGGGATGTGTTCACATCTATGCTGCACACTCGTCGTTTTGGTCAGAGTGCAGTATAAAAGGACCCTAAACTAAAATGGCTAAGTGTTGTTCTATTTAGGCATTGATGCCCCATCGATCCATCGATGCCTTGTCGCCTGCACACATAGGTGGACATTTCCTCTTGGCACCTTTTAGCCACCTTTGCAAGGGTCCTCCTCAAAGGCCCTTGGTTAGTCGTTGGGGAGTCAGACCCGGACGTTTCGACTATGAATTAACTTTAATACATGTTAGACTCCCTTCGACGAAAATTCATCAACTTCTGACTGTTAAAACATAGTCAAATAGTCAAAGCCACACTAGTACCTCATTGAACTAGTTTACGGACATCATGGACGTTTGTTGACGTTTTGATTCCTAAATATCCTAAATGACTTATATACACTATTTATGACCTTAAAATAGTGTCTATACCTTTTTTAAACCTATGTTATGATCTAGAACACGTCTTAGACTTTTGTAGTATTACATTATGCCCCCCCTTAGTAACATTCATCCTTGAATGACACAAAAATCTTTTGAAAGGAAGGAATTGACTCAAGACCAGCATACTAACAAAAAACAATACATTGTAACATGAGTTACAACATCAATCATGACATTTACACATAGGAATTCCAAAACTCAATTACCACACATAAAACTCAAAATAACATTACGAGGAATTTTCTTCTGACAACAACATGAGCTCAACATACCATATATGAGTGAATTGTTCCAAAAATCAATTCATGCTCAACATCATTTGTTAAAGAATCATCATAACAACACGAACAAACATATCTCAAAACAACCCAAAGAGCAAAATTGAAAATTTTTAAGTTAAATAGGCATATTACACTGTAAGGTTACTACAATATGAACATTTTTGCAAAACTTCACCAAAATTTAAAACAACTTCAAATTTAGTCATTGTTTTAGTTATTAGTAAGCACAACTAACCTTCATTAGGATAGAGATAAGGATAATCGAACTTCATGTTGGCCTCGACCACCCATGTTCCTCCCACAACTAGGTGGTTTAGACATAACACTTTTATGGAGGCCACCTCTTTGTTTCTCAACCTCTTCACTTGACGATACATGATTTAAACTGGAACCTCCTCATAGGAGAGGTTCTCTTGTGCACCAAGACCCTCAAAAGTATAAATGGACTCGGGGTCACCGATACACTTCTTAAACATAGAAACATGGAAAACCAGATGAACCGAACACAATTCACTAGGCAACCTCAGTTCATCTGCCACCTTATCAATCTTTTGTAAGATTTCATAGGGACCCACATAACAAGGGCCCAATTTCCCCTTCTTAACAAATCTCACCACCCCTTTCATAGGTAAAATTATTAGATACCCTTTATCACCTTCTTCAAACTCTAATTCTTTTACCCTATGGTCGACTTAAGAATTTTTAAGGCTATAGGCCATTTTCAAGCGATTACTTATGATATGAACCTTCTCCAAAGTATTATAAATCTAATCAGGACCCATAAGTGAAGACTCACCCACTTCAAACCATCCAATTGGAGATCTATATCACCTACCATACAAAGCTTCATAAGGAGTTATAAATATAGATGAATGATAACTATTGTTGTAAGCAAACTCCACCACAAGAAAGTGCTTATCCAAATTATTCTTGAAATCAATGATACAATCTCTAAGCATATCCTCAAGGGTTTGATTAGTACTCTCCACTTGACCATCCGTTTGGGGATGCAAAATGGCGCTTAACTTCACCTTTGTACCCAACCCTTTTTGGAATGAACTCCAAAACATATATGTAAATTGTGCACCCCTTTCCGATATGATGGATAACACAATACTATAGCCACACACAATGTCATCTATGAAGATCCTTGCATAATTCTCCGCCGAATAAGTAGACTTGATGGGAATAAAATGAGCGGATTTGGACACATATCCACAACCACCCTTATAAAGTCATATAGATTTTGTGTCGGAGGCAAACCTACCACAAAATCCATATGGATGTATTTCCACTTCCATGTAGGAACTTATATTTCTTGAAGTAAACCACCCGACTTTTGGTGTTCGGCTTTTACTTGTTCGAAATTAGGACACTTTGCAACAAATTTTGCTATGTCCTTCTTCAAACCTTCCCACAAAAACACCTCCCTAAGGTCATGGTACATCTTGGTCGAACCTGGATGAATCGAGTACCGAGATCAATGAGTTACATCAAGAATCCGGCTCCTCATACCATCTACATTGGGAACACACAACCTTCCTTGATCCCTCCAGACACCCCCAAGGAGAATAACTCATTAAGCTTACCAAGAACCGACTCCTTCAACTCCATCAATGTTTGACCAAGGTGTTGTTTGGAATTCACCTCAACTACCAAAGCGGAGTTATAATGGACCACAAAACAACAATTCAAAGAATCTTCCAATGTAACACCCAATCTATCCAACCTTTGAACATCTTTCACTAGGTATTTCTTGGCTTCCTCTACATGAGACACACTACCCGTGGTCATATGATTTAGAGAATTCTCAACCACATTGTCATTGCTGGGGTTGTAAAGAATACTCTTGTCGTAATCTTTTAACTATTATAACCACCTTCTTTCGTGGAGATTCAACTCCTTCTGAGTAAAAACATATTGAAGACTCTTATGATCGGTATACACATAAACATGAACAACATACTAGAAATGCCTCAATATTTTCAAGGAAAATACTACAGCCACTAACTCAAGGTCATGAGTTGGGTAATTCCTCTCATGCACCTTAAGTTGCCTTGAGGCATAGGCTACTATATTCCCGTGTCACATAATCACACAACCTAAACCCACTTGGGATGCATTACAATATAAAATGAAGCCCTTGGTACCCTCCGATAAAGTCAACACCAGAGTGGAAGTAAGACTATCTTTATAGATTTGGAAGCTTCTCTCACATCCCTCCACCACTCAAATTTCTTACTCTTTTAGGTCAAACTAGTCAAGGGTGATGCAATGGACGCAAATCCATCCACAAACATTCGATAATAACCCACTAGACCCAAGAAATACCTAATGTCGGTTAGAGTCAATGGTCTAGACCAATTCTTGACCGCCTCGTCTTTCCTTAGATCAACCTCAACCCCCTCACTAGAGATGATATGACCAAGAAACGTTACCGACCTCAACCAAAACTCACATTTGCTATACTTGGAAAATAATTGATTCTTTTTAAGTACTTGCAACACCATCCCTAAATGGTCCATGATTTCACCCTATATTTTTCGAATATACAAAGATGTCGTTAATGAAGACTAACAAATAAATCTAGGTAACTTCGAAACATCTTATTTATAAGATTCATGAATGTTTTCGGGGCACTAGTTAGACTAAAGGACATTACTAAGAACTCATAGTGATCATATCTAGTAAAAAATTCCATATTTTATATATCTTCACCTCTCACCCTAAGTTGGTGATATCCCGATATCAAGACAATCTTCGAAAAGTAACTTGCCCATTGGAGTTGATTAAACAAGTCGTAAATTCGAGCGAGAGGATACTTGTTCTTATTAGTGACTTTATTGAGTTGGTGATAATCGATACACATCCTAAGGAACCCATCCTTCATTTTAAAAAATAAAATTGGAGCAACTATGGAGAAATACTATGTTGAATAAAGCCTTTGTCAAGAAAATCTTTGAGTTGAGCCTTCAACTCTTTCAATTCGGCTGGAGCCATCCGATAAGGAGGAATTTATATGGCGTTAGCAAGTTGATACCAAAACCAATTTTGCGTTCATAAGGAACGAGAAGATCATTAGGAAATAGTTCATGAAATTCCCTCACTACGGGGACCTCAATTGGAGGAATTTCGGAGTCTTAATCTTAGACTCTTACTATATGGTGTAAACACTCATTAGAGATCAAGCTTTCAAATAGGAAATTATACGACATCTAGGAATAGAATTTCTCCCCTTTAACTAAAAAACGGACTCATTTGGAAAGTTAAAATTCACTACCCTTGTTCTACGATCTATGGAGGAAAAGCAAGCATGCAACCAATCCATACCCAATATTACATAAAAATCAAACATATCATGTTCTACTAGTTTAACATGAGTAACTATATTAGGAAACGTTAACGGACAATTTCAATACAGCCTTTTTGCAACAATTGACTCACCCATAGTGTAGACACCATAAAAGGTTCATTTAAGATATCGGGCAAAATGTCAAACTTTTTAGATACCAGAGGAGTAACAAATAAAAAGGTAACACCGGGATAAAGAAAAGCATATACAATAATAGAAAAGACATTAAACATACAGGTTACCACATCGCTCACCTCCAGAGTGAAAATAATAGAAGTGGTTCTTCTTCGGAGCATCAATATTTAAACCACTTGCTTGTCCACTCTCCTTGTATTGCCCTTTCACATTTGGAATATATCAAACTTTGTGCCCACTTTTACCACAACCAAAACAATTATCCATTCCTGTAAGGCAATCACCATAATGATTTTTTTGCCACACCTTCCACAAGTTGGCTTCTTGTTTGGTGAACTAGTACCCCTTTCCTTTTGAGGCTTAAGGTTAGACACCCTATCATCGCGAGCCTTAGGGAACTTGGAAGGAACTTGGTTGGAGAACATCTTCTTGAACTTAGTCTTGTATTGAATAAAAGCCTACACTTTGATGAACAACCATCTAAAGACCTTGGCCTCTTGGCATCTCTACTCTTTCTCTTAGCCCTTGTCTCTTCCACTTGTTGAGAATGAACCATGAGATGATGTATGTTCATATTTTTCATGTAGCATATCAGAATGACATTCTTCTTGCAAGTCATTCGCCACTCTTGTTACAAAGCGGCTCATTTCATCTCTAGGATCTAAAACGAAAGAAGGAGCATACTTTGACAATTTTGTGAATTTCAAAGATTATTCAAGTACACTCGTACCTCCTTGAGAAAGGTTGACGAACTTCACCACTTTGGCTTCCCTCTTATCCCTAGGAAAGAATCTATCAAGAAAAGCCTTCTTAAAAACCTCTTAAGCCACTGATCCACCTATTAAAGGCCTATTGTCTCTCCATTGGACGTACCAAGTTTGGGCCACATCCTTGAGTTGGCAAGTGGATAATTCAACCTTCTCACTAGTAGTCAACCCCATATCATAGAGGATATTGTATATTTAATAAATGAACTCTTAAAGGTCTTCCTCAACCCTGGACCCATAGAAAGTAGGGGGATTCATCCTAGTAAAATCTCGCAAACGAGAGGCCATGGTGCCAACATGTTGATTTGGTCAGGGTACAACCTCCTGATTAGCTTGGGCCGTCATGGCTTTTCTTGAGTAGTGATGGATTATGCTTGAGTAGTAATGGCTTTGCCATTAGGATAAAGGCAGCCTTATGTCACAATCCGTCAAAGGGGAGGGTTAAACCGGAGCTTGGTCGTCATTAGCTACTTCTTCAAGAGGAGGGACTGATTGCCTCAGGGAGGATCTCCCGCATTGGTAATCTCTTCATCGAGTCTTCGAATGGCTGTTCTTCAAGTATTAATAGCCTATAATAATAATAAAAGGATTATAAGCTAAAGGCACATAGTGTTCAAAACTTAAGAGGAACGATAATAGATTTAAAAATGAGAGAGAGTTTCCTAAGCATCACCTAGGTTCCTATTCATAAGTGTGGCACACTTCATAATTATGAGTAAGAATCTACATAGACATGGTTGAGAGAGACATTGACTCGAATATATTGAACCTCATGCTCTGATACCATGTTTTTCACATCTAGGGAGAACCCTTAGGACGTAACCGGCATGGTCGTCCTCTTTGAGGTTTAAGACTAGACTCTTAGCTTACATTATGACATTCATAGGTTAAAAATGCAGAAAATTTAAAACTTTTAAATTACTTGTACATTGAGATTTACTTAAACATCGACATACACATAATATTCCTATCGAATATATCTAGACCCTTCGTATATCAAGATTAGATAGTCCTATACTTTTATTGCACATAGATATATAATACTGAACATAGTCTTAAAACCGGTTGTCTCATCTCATAACCATCTAAGAAAGAGTATAACGATCGGTAATAGCCCATACATCAAAAAGAGCCACATATAGGTTATACAATCTTTAGTACGCAAATGAAAAGAAAAGAACATAGAAGTCTTAAAACTAGAAAAACTTCATAAGCATAAAATTGGCATTGCGCTCGGAAAGTAAGGACCTACCCAACTTGGATGAGTGAGAATTCTAAGTCTTTCTTCAAGTCGTCTTAAAATCCCCTTCAACGACAAGAACCTAAAATTCTATGGAGCAGGGAGAAAATGATGTTAGCACATCACATGTACTATGTATGAGACCATATGCACATATAATATCATATTATGCTAAAAAGGACATTTAATTAAAACATGCTATTTTACATTTAGAAAGACTTTTTTACATTCAAAACACATACAAGTCGTTAATGCGTATTCATCAAGTCAATAACATGTACTATACAAGACCAAACCACGTTAAGTGAAATCAAGTCACATGCATATCAACATACTTGAACCCATAATAAAATACAACTCTATAATAAATTTATAACATCACAAGCATGAATAAGAGTCCATTAAAAAACAACCAATGCCAGACCATTACTCATGACCCTCATTAAGTCCACCTGTGCAATGACCAAGCAAAACCCCATAACCTTACTTAATCAAGTAAACCTAACTAGAATCATAACCAATGTCCAACTTCACATATCATATCATTAATAGTACATAACATCATACATTAGCAATATAAACTAAACATATATTCCTAATTGAAACCAATCATCATATATTATCATGAATATGAAAGATCATCACATACATCTCATGTACAGTTATAACCATATACATATATAATAACATCCTCCTAAGACATCCCTCAATTCTAACTAGTGCAATGTTTAGGTAGAGTACCATAACCCTACCTACACTAATCTAAACCCCTTAGTTTTATCCTAGTTTGAGTTCATTCCCTTAATTCGTTTCACCTTTTGGAAACATCTTGCCTCAACCGACATAGACCACATGAGCTTATGTGGAATCTGGTATCAAGGAACCCTTCAGAGAAGGAAGGCGGACTACTTTCCAAGGTAGTACCAAAAGATGAACATAACAACTACGTGGATCCACTAGCTAGTATTTCTATGGGGAAACATAGTTCAAGAACTAGGATATTTAAGTGGGACCCTCTTTATTAGACATACATTATAGTCTCCAATATCATGAGTACATTACTATACTACCTTCCCGATGTGGGAAGAGACACTCCTCACAATAGTTCACTTCGTGCTAATCTAGAGTCCCTTCTGAAATGTCTTTAATATCTTTATTAATCATCAAAGCTTAATGTAGGTTGTAGGGTCTATCCCTTGTATAATCATCATCATAATATCTCAATAAGAATTGCATGAGTATTGTCCTTTTATTAGAATTCATATAAGCGAGGTTAGCACATTTACTGAATAACATCATTATAAGGTACAATGGTAAGTTATCACCATCCTTATAACATTTAAATCTTAGCCAACACCTCATAAGCCATTGTAAAGACATTTTAATTCAACATCATACCAATCTCTATCAATCATAATACAAGGTATACTTCAATACAACATCATCACTTAATCACAAGTAACCATAATTGAAATAAAGAGTTAAGATGGCAAGACTTACCAAGGGTAAAGAGGAAAAGGTCACCTCCTACAAACTAGACCAATAAATCAATAAGTAGTGTTATATAGTCATAATTCATCATAATATAATCAATACATTCCAAATATACCATAAAAAATTAGTTTGGAAGATCAATCCCACATGAAAGATCATCTTTTGAATTTAATTTGAAGAAACTCTTTCTGGAAATAAGTCCCAAAGGTGAAAGTAATCCAATACCTTTTTATTTGATTAAGATTGATGGAGAAAATTTTGTGATTGCATCCCTACAACCCACCTTGACCTTGTTTTCTATGGTGTTCTTCAACATTGGAGAGAGAAAGAAGAGAGAAGGGAAAGAGTTTGTGTTTTGGGATTTATTAGGATAAGGTTTGTTTAATTAGCTTAGGTTCTTTATTAATACACTTAATTAGTCTTATTTAAACCCCTAAATAATTAACTAACCACTTAATTAATTAATTTAACCAATTTTAAAACGTGCAGCAAAATAGTCCCTTGACAATCGAGACCACAACAAATAATCCATTTTTCAAATTACGAGCACTGTTCAAATCCCTGCTACACACTTGTCATTTTTGTCAGAGAGTGGTCCAAAAGGACCCTCAGACAAAATGGTTAAGTGTTGGTCAACGGAGGCATCCATGGTCCGTCAATCGATCGATGCCACGTCGCATACACACGTAGGTGGATACTGCCTCTTGGCAGCTTTTAGCCACCTTTCCAAGGGTCCTCCTCAAGGTCCCTTGGTTGTTCCTTGGAGATTCATATCTGGACGTTTTAACTACGAATTAACTCTAATACATGTTAGACAACATTCAACCATAACTTATCAACTTCCGACTCTTATAACTTAGTCAAATAGGCTAAGGCACACTAGTACCTCATTTAACTAGTTTCTAGACGTCTTGGTTGTTCCTTGATGTTTTGATTCCTAAACTTCCTAAATAACTTATATACACTGTTTATGACATTAAAATTATGTCTAATCCTTTTAAAACCTATGTAAGGCTCTAGAACACGTCTTAAACTTTCAAATTATTACACTCATTCCCTAATATGCGACACAATTCATGGAAGTGAAAAGCATCCAAAAAGTTAACTCAAACCAGAAAGAGCTGGAATCATAATTGTCTTAGGAGTATTGCTTCTTATCGATTATTGTAAATCCGTCCCTCAACTTATAAAGGATTCATAACTTTTGGTTTGTTGAAAAGTCTAACTTAGTTGAGTCATACTGATATAGTGGGAAACCTTCTGTGTTGCTTAGTCAAATCCAAAATCATCAGGAGTGTGGTAATTTAGTGGGCAACGTGCGTGTTGCTTAGTGAATTGTAAGTTATGTAGTGGTGATATCTTAGTTGGCAGAGTGACATAAGCTTAGGATCTTCAAGCAATAGAGTTTTTGCTTGACTATGAGATTAGTAAATCTTTCTCATGTTGTTGTACTCGGGTTTCACTTTTGCTTGTGAATATTAGTGAAAAAGGATGAAAATCTTACGTGAGAGGTCATGGTTTTACTCCTTTGAGCAAAGAGGTTTCCATGTAAATTGCTTTTGTGCTATTTTCTATCATTTTTACTCTTTGTTCGAGTGTGTCAACAGACCTGGTTCATTGACTGGTAGTGGACACATGTATTCTAACAATTTAATATCAGAACGGGTTCTCTCTAGCTGGTTAACACCAATATAGTATTTCCTGCATAAGAATGGCTGGTCCACTTAACCTAGAAGAAGTTCAATCCTCAACTCGACCACCGCATTTCAATGGCTAGTCCTATAGCTCGTCGAAAACAGGAATGGACTACTATATTATGGCTGAGGATAGCGAGTTATAGGACATTGTGTTGGATGAGCCTTTTGTTCCAACTTAAAAAGTGAAGTATGGTGAGATAACGAGAGTTGTTCCAAAGACTCGCTAACAATATAGTTAAGATAATATAAATAAGATTAAGTAAGGGTACAAGGATAAGAATTTATTGGTTTGAGGTATAGGTTTTGATGAATATAATCTTATTTCTGCTTGTGAATCAACAAAGGAGACCTGAGCCTACCTCAAGATTGCTCATGAAGGCACTTAGCAGGTGAATGAATTAAAGGTGTACATGCTCTTTTCTCAAAATGAAAATTTCATAATGAAGGAAAGAGAAATTACCCACGACATGTACACTAAGCTATCCTCTATAACAAATGAGGTATGAATATTAGAAGTATATCAATACAAGCAAGCAAGTTGGGAAGGTTTATTAAATTCATCCTAAATAATGTAAAGTAAGGTAGATGCTATCAATGAAGCCAAGGATCTGAAAGTTTTATCGATGGAAGCTCTTATTGGAAATCTCAAGACACATGAAATGAATAGAAGCCAAGATATCTCAAAGAAGGAGGCTAAGAAGGACATGTCTTTAGTACTCAAGTTTACTCCTGGAGAAGTGTTGAGTATAAAATATGATATGACCTATCTAACAAAGAGATTTTAGAAGATCGCATGGAAAAATAGAGGCTTTAGATAAAGAGGGAACCATCCTCGAGCTACTACTGCTAGTTACCCCTGTCACAAATGTTGAAAGGCTAGGCACTTTATAAAGGAGTGTCTTATGCTCAAAACTGAAAACAAGGATAATCAATGTCCAAGAGGTGGAAAGGACAAACGAAGGGACCTGGTACCTAACAAAAGTACCAAAAAAGTTGCAGCTGACTACGTAGTAAAGAAAGCTCTTGCAGCATAGGAGACTCTTCAAGTGAACCAGAAGTCTCAGAAGGCGCTGAAAATGCATCAATGTTGGTGATTCAAGACGAGGCTAACGTGTTCGATGGGATGTTTTCTCTCATGGTTGAGTCAGAAGAGGAAGATTATGATGATAAGGGGAATGAAAGAAGTAGCAGTCACTGGTTGTTTATGGAAAGTTGATGTTCAAAGCACATGATTAGAAACACAAAAAACTTCCTCTTACTCAAGGCAATTCAAGGGGGAGGTGTCTCTTTTTGACATGGAAAAAAGGGATATATTTTGGGTGTTAGGATATCCATTGAAAATGTGTACCATATGAGTGGATTAAAGTACAGTCTTCTCAGTATTTCCTAGATTTGTGAAAAGGATAATGAAGACAAGGTCACTTATAAAAACTGCACTGTTACCAACCTCTCTAAAAAAAGGTGGTTCTTACAGCTCTAAGACGTAAAACTATGTATGTGGATGACCTAGAAACATCTCACAAATACGATCTGACATGATTGAGTGCTCTGAGTGATAATGCAGACGTGTGGCATCGGAGGCAAGGGCATGTGAGCTCGTCTTTGCTGAATGAATTAGTTTCTAGGGACCTGGTCTATGGTCTGCAAAAATTGAAGTTCAGTGAAAGCATGGTTTGTGATGCATGTGTTAAGGGAAAGAAAAATAGATCATCATTCAAGTCAAAGAAGCAAGTGAGCTCTTCAAGGATTTTGGAACTGTTAGAGATGAATTTATATAGGCCTCTAAAGCGCCAAAGTAGAAGTGGAAAAATGTATATTCTGGTAATTGTCGATGATTACTCAAGGTTCACATGGGCTAGATTCCTCAACTCAAAAACTGAGACACCTGATGTGCTGATTATCTTCTTCAAAATGATCTAAATAAAATTGTATTTCTTGATAACTGGGATCAGGTTTGACCATGGAACTGAGTTTAAAAATGCAATGATTGATCTGTTCTGCTCGAAAATGGCATAAGTCACAAATTTTCATCTCCAAGATCACCTCAACAAAATGGAGTGGTAGAAAGGAAGAACAAAACATCGTTGAACATTGCTAGAACAATAATTATTGAGACAAATCTCCCTCAGAATTTATGGGCTGAAACAGTTAAGACGGCATGCTATGTGACCAACAAATTCTTATCCCGTCAATGCTGAACACAAATCCTTATGAGATACTCAACAACAATAAACCTAAGTTGATCTATCTAAGGGCTTTTAGGTGATTATGTTTTTTTCTTAACAATGGAAACTATGATCTTGGAATGTTTTATCCCAAAAGTGATGAAGGTTTTTTTGTTTGATACTCATCATCAAGTAAAGCCTAAGGAGTATTCAACAAAAGAACTAAATACATTGAAGAAAGTATGCTTGTAATATTTGATGAAGATAGTGACCTAAAAAATCTAGAGATGAAGGATGAAGATAATCTGAATAAACTTTTCCAAGCTCAGCAAAACAAACGTATCAAGACTAAACCACTTGAAAACTTGGAGCCTGATGATGCAGACACAAGTTCATACAGGAAGACAAAGGGAAATTACCAATCTGTAGAAGGACCTGGTCCCATACAAAATGTAAATCAAGAGGAAACTCATCCTCCCAAAGATGAAAATTTAGAAGATGAAGATGATTTGAAATATCAATCCTAACCTCTAGTCTTTAAGCCAGGTGGAAGCACGCTCATTCCATCCTCTTGAGAATTTTATTTCTCCATTGTATTTTGGAATACAAACTAGATCAAAAACAAGAATCCTTGTTGCATTCTAAGCTTTCATCTCGACCATTGATCCTAAGTATGTGAAATAAGATATGAATGATGCTTACTGGGTTAACTCAATGCAAGTTGAACTGCACCAGTCTGAGAGGAGTAACGTATGTTACCTGGTCCCAAGACTTGCTGAAAGAAACATTATAGAGACCTGGTGGGTGTTCAGAAACAAGATTTATGAAAGTGGTTTCATCACAAAAAACAAGTCTAGGTTGGTTGTTCAAAGATATAATCAGGAAGAGGGTATAGACTATGATGAGACATTTGTGCGTGTTGCTAGAATAGAGGCAATCATAATTTTCATAGCCTTTGCCGCTTTCATGGGATTCAAAATCTACCAAATGGATTTCAAAAGTCCCTTCTTGAATGGAGATTTGAAGGAAGAGTTGTATGTGAAACAACCACCAGGGTGTGAGGATGTTGAGCGACCAAATTATGTTTTCAAACTCAACAAGGCCCTGTATAGACTAAAACAAGCTCCTAGAGCTTGGTATGAGAGGCTGTCAAAATTTTTGCTAAAAAATGGGTTCAAAAGAGGGAAAATTGACAGCACCTTGTTTCTAATGAAAAGGGAATAAGAATTGTTCATCATCCAAGTGTATGCAGATGACATCATTTTTGGATCTACCTCTGAATATCTATGTGAAGAATTTGCCACTCTAGTGGGAACAAATTTGAGATGAGCATGATGGGAGAGATAACATTCTTCTTGGTGCATCGAGTTAAACAAACACCATATGGTACCTTAATCATTAAAGAAAAGTATACAAAGGAGATGTTGAAGAAGTTTAACATGGTGGATTCTAAACCTATAGACGAACCTATGGGAACTAACTCCAAAATGGGAGGTAGATGAAAATGACTCTCTAGTAAATTAGACCATGTATAGAGGTATTATTGGCTCCCTTTTGTACTTAAATTCTAGCGTACCTAACATCGTTTCAACGCTGTAATGTGTGCTAGATTCCAAGCATGTCTCAAGGATTCACATCTGAAGGCTACCAAACAGATAATGAGGTATCTTAACAAAATAGGGGACGTGATCATGTTCTACCCCACATGTGATTCTTTTGACATGGTAGGTTTTGCATATGCTGATTTGCAAGTTATAAAAATGACAGGAAGAGTACTTCTGGCATGGCACACATTCTTGGATCCTCTTTCATTTCATGGTGAACTAAGGAACAAAATTCAGTGGCTTTCTCAATAGTTGAAGCTAAATATGTGGATGTTGCTTATGTTGTGCACAACTTTTGTGGATCAAGCAACAACTACAGGACTTTGGAGTTCATATACATATCATTCCTCTTATGTGTGATAACACCAGTATGGGAAAGAATCCAGTTCGACATAAGATAACAAAGCACATTGATGTGAGACATCACTTTTTGAGAGATAATGTTGAAAAGCGGAATATCATCTTGAAGTACTATAGAATGGAGGATCAAATTGCCGACATCTTCACAAAAGCTTTTAGCAAGGACCAATTTGAGAGCAACAGGCTTAAGTTGGGAATGTTGAACTTGAATTAACCTAATCTCATCCAAAAGCATTTGATTCTCGTGGTGACTATGATTTGCAGGGCATGTATCGTCATTACTAGTAATACATTATTTTAGTAAGATCAATCTTGTAACAATTGCAGGTATACATTCATGAAAATTTACAGAAACAAAGTATGGTTAGACCTATTTAGGAATGGGATCTCACTTGCAGTATTGGACCTGGTCCCTGTCAAGTTTAACATTCCATACATTTTCTTTAAACTATTTGAAAGAGATTTGTTAAGATGGCCACGTGTCAATCACTGGTCATTGTGACCGTTATCCCATCACTTAAGTCCAAGCAACACATCAAATCAAAGGGACTTGACACACAACTTCACCCCTTTTTATACAACCTTGTTCTGCCTCACTTCATCTCTCTAAGCAAAGATGTCTCAACCCTCATCATCTTCAAAGAAGATGGTTGATTATACTAGAGGAAATAGCCGTGGTCTTTACACATATTCACCACGCTCTTCTCTAAAAATGTAGATTATATCTCGAGGTCAACGTTGTCAAGATAGTTCTCCAAATCCAATGTCTCCTCTTGACCTAAATAACCCAGTACCCTCTCATTACCCGGTACCCAAGGATGCTATATTGTGCGATCCATTTTTTTTGATGGAGATCTCCTAGAAACAAAAACCTTTGAATTAAACATTTTGGCTACTAGTAAGAGTATATTTATCAAGAGTTTTACATTGATGAGGGAAGAAGCCTTACGTGAAGGAGATGGTCATTTTGTGGAAGAAGAGATGGGAGTAACTCAACCTATGTTTGATAAAACCCTAGATTTTCGTAGGTATCCTTCTTCTGAGTCTACTTACACAGATGAAGATGATCATCCTATTCAATGAAATACTAAAAGAGAGAGGTCCCTATTTCTGAAAAAAGGGGAAGGAAAGGTTTTTGATGAGGATTCCTATAATACTCTGAACTTCCATGACATAATATAGAGTCTCACATGAAGAACTAAACCTTAAAACATTATTTGTGAATTCTTACAAATACTGGTTATTAAGCCAATTTATGAAAATTTTAGAGTGACCGCCGTCAAGAAATATCCATGACGTTAGAAAACTATCTAAATCAAACTAGTTGACACGATTTGAAGGGTCAAATGAGGTACAAAACTTATTAAAGACATTAAATAGGTGGAATGTAGTACAAAGGGTTCAAACATCTAGTAAGGACACCCCAAGGACCTCTTAAAGAGACCTTGAGAAGGACCCAAACCTTTGCAAGCAAGCTTCCAAGGTAGATTGAGGAAACAAAGAATTGAAGGTCACTGCACGAAATGCATCTGACAAGTGGGGTGGCAAAAATTTTCCTCGCCACGGTGAACTCGACAGGGTTCAGTGCCACAAACAAGGTTCAAACAAATAAAAAATATTAACTAGGCCTGTGCTGTGAACCACTTTCCAGATTTTGAATCAAATTTAAGGCATTCTTTGACTCACAAAAGACTCATTTAAGGGAGTGGGGGGGGCTTTGTTGGGTAATTGTGTGGGCTTAATAATAGTTGAAGAGCTAAGCAGTCAAGTTTAAGGGTAATTTGCAATCACCTAAATCAAAATATATCGCCCAAACAAAAATCCAAACTGTATCTGTCATATAAGAGCGTAAGGGGCAATCTCTGTACTTTCTTCTATCCATTAAATCCCTCCATTGAAGAAGCAATAAATCTTGACAGAGAAGACAACAAATTTTCTAGTATTTCACTTCAATTTTTTCGTTGGGTCAGTCTTTTTAGGGTGTAAGGTTCTGCAGTCTTGGGATTCCTTTACTTAAGAGGTCCTTTCAATGTTGATCTCTAAATCACCACATTCTAAGGTTTTTCCTATTCTAATGAGTTTTCTTCTAAACTCAAAATTGATGATAAACTCTGATTTCCTATGATGTTTATGTGTAGATTGTTTGCTATTTTGATTTTCCATACAGGGGATTATCTTTTGAGGTATCAAGAAAGGTTGTGTGTTCCAATGTAGATGATTTGAGAAACTGGATTCTTGAGGAATCTCATAGGTTCCGTTATTTGATTCATCCGGGCTATACAAAGATGTACAATGACATTAGAGAAGTGTATTAGTGGGAAGGGTTGGAAAGGGACGTAGCAGAATTTGTAGCAAGATATTCCAATTGTCAACAAGTGAAAGTTTAGCACCAAAATCCAAGTGGATTACTTTAAGAAATGCAAGTTCCCACTTTGAAGTGGGAAGATATTAACATGGATTTTGTGGTAGGGTTGCCTCGAACTCAAAAGAAGATTGAATCTAAATCGGTGGTTGTGGACAGATTGACCAAATCCGTTTATTTTGTTTCAGTCAATTCAAATTATTCTATACAAGGATCATCATAGATGAGATGGTATAGCCATGGTATTTCCTAGATCAATCATATTCAGATAGGGGTGTACAATTCAATCTAGTTTTTGAGTCAGTCTCCAAAAGGATGGTAGAAAATGGTTGAGTAGGCAACCACGTTTCATCCCCAATGGAAATGGTCAAGCGGAGGGTACTATTTCTAACCCTTGGGATATTACTTCGAGTTGTGTGATCGGACCTCCTCAAAGGATTAGTATACATATTTTCCGTTGTTTGAATTTTCTCGATAGTAATAGTTCCATTCATCTGTATATATGGGTTCCTTTACTTTTAAGGCTCTTGTATGGTATGAGAGGAGGTCTCAAATGGATGGTCTACGTGGGCGAGTCTTCAACTCTTTGGTACTCAATTTGCTTAAAAAAGCTTGGAGAATGTTCTATGGATAAGGGTGTGAATGAAAACAGCCAATACCTGGCAAGTCCTTAGTCGACCATAGAAGAAGGGAACGTAGAATTTTAAAAGGGAAGGTGTAAGGGTACTAAAATTTCACCCATGAAGGAGTGGTGGAATTTCTGGAAAAACAAGGGAAGTGTAGTTCTCGTTATGTGGGTCCCCATGAAATCTTAGAAAGGGTTGGCAAAGTTGCATACGAGTTTAGACTACCTATGAACTAGTTTCGGCTCATCCGGTGTTCCATGTCTCCATGCTAAAGACGGGCATTGGTGATCCCGAGTCCATTCTTCCTATTGATGGACTAGGTATGGATGGGAACCTCTCCTATAAAAAGGTTCCGGTGGTAATCTTGACATTAAGTGAAGAAATTGATGAACAAATAGGTGTCCTCCATAAAAGTTCTATGAAGAAACATCCTAGTTGAGGGAGCAACATAGGAGGCCAAGTCCGACATGATATCCCGTTATCCTCATATCATTGTTGATAAAGGTTAGTAGTTCTAATTGATGAAACAAATAATGAATCAATTGATTTGACTTGTTTTCAAAAGATGTGCATAACTTATGATAAAGGTTTTTGTAAATTGAAGTTCATTTGTGAAAAATAGTATTGGCTCAATTTTGCCCGTTTGCGGTATTGGTGTGTATTGCTTCGGTGTGAAATGCTATTGAACATTTTGTTATAGGTTGAGTTTTTGTATACTGACTCTATATTCTCTGTTTGAGAAGGAACATGCCTAATGTGAGTAGTTGAGCACTTATGGGAAGAACGTTGCGTTCTGACGTTCCTAAGTGTTAAACGCCATGATTATGTGTTGAATGGAGTGGTGAATCACTCCTATGAGCTGTAACTCATGATGATTTTATATTATTGTTGGTTGGCTGCTACTATTGATTCTATGCTTTCCTTTCTAAAGAATTTTAGTGTTATTTGGGGACTGATGTTCCTAAGGGGGGATAATTTAATACTCCGAAAGTACTTGACTATAATTGAGGCCTACATTTGTACTAAAACCTTAAAAAACTTATTTTCTAAGCTAAAATAATGCATAAAATTTTAGGAATGGTCTAGAATCAAGCGTCAAGAAAATCCATGGGACACCCGAACACTAAGCTAAAATTGAAGCGACAACTACTATTTTTAGTGAAGGATGGGCGGCAAATGGAACAAAAAAAAATGAATACAAAACTTATAAAAAACACTTTAAATAGGTATAATCTACTACGAAGGTTCCAAACGTCCAGTAACGACTCCCCAAGAACAGCCTGAAGGGTCCTTTAGAAGGACACAAACCTTGGCGAGATGCTGCCAAGGCAGCTTGCAGCAGCAAAGAATTGAAGGTCACTGAGTGACGCGCAACTGACATGTGGGGTGGACAAATTTTATCTCACGACGTGTTCACTGCAAGAGGTCCACTACCTCAAATAAGATTTCAACAATAAAACATACAATTAGCCTCACGACGCAAAATCACTTCCCAAATTCATTGAAACCATATTATAAGCATTTTGACTTCACAAAGACCCATTTAAGTGAGGGATATTTTGGGTAATTTAGGGGGTGGCTATATATTGACTAAGGTTCAGTTTTATGTCATTTGTGACTCACCTAATCAAATTTCTCAACAGGAAAAAAACCCAACGCTTCATCTCTCTAACTTTCTCTTTTGCCTAAATCCTCATTGAGAAGGCCCGAAAACAAGCTGAAAAAAGAGGCCAATTTATCTAGGATTTCACTTTCTTGTGGATTAATCTTCATAAGGTATGGGGTACTTCAATTCTTGAGAGTTCTTCCCCTAAAAGGGTCCTTTAAAAGTTGATTCTAAATCACCCAATCAATGGTTTTTCATATCCTTAGGTTATTTCTAAACTTCAAATTGATGATAAACTTGTTGAGGGCCCTATGACTAATTAAGGGGTTATATGTTGTTAATGATGGTTCAATTGATGCAATGTCATATTAAATCATGTCCTTTCCCCAATTCTAAAATCTAGGATCTTACATATATAGATAGGGATGGGAATGAAGAATGTATTGGATTGTTAAATTTGATTTAGCTATTCTAATTCGTCATGGTGCAAGGGTAATTATTCTTGAGATTGGATCTATTCTGAGGACATTAAACTGAAACCCTTTCCCCCAATACCGTAGATTATCAATCGAAGTTAATTGGGATCAATGTGATGATGCTTTCACCTAGTTATTATACTAATTACTATTCAATAATGTTATTAACCCTTATGGGTTGAATTGGATGTTTGATGCTAAAACCTTGGATGAGGTTATGAAGGAGCTTGCTACTCTTAGGATTTTCAACCTTTACTTCAAGTAATGTTACTTGGTTAGTAATGAGTAATATTGAAGTATACCTTATATATATTGATCAGGTGAATATGATGTTAAAAGGAATTGTATTGAATAATGGAGTGAGATGGTTTGCAAAGGAGTGTAATTGTTAAAAAGGATGGTGATAAATTACAACGTGCCTTATCATGATGTGATATGTTAAATTGTGCTAGCTCACATGTATGAATGTAAGGAAAGGACCAATACTAAGCAATCCTATTGAGCTTTGATGATGACGTATATAAGGGTAGACCCTATGATAAACTAAGTTATAATTCCTAATGAAAGACATTTTTAAAAGAGACTCTAGCTTCGCATCGACTGAACTAGAGTGAGGAGTGTCCCTTCCCAACTTAGGGATGTAGGATCACTATGTACTATGAGATTTAGATTACGATAATGCATGTAGCATAAATAGGTCCCAAACTACATCTCCTGGGTTTTTCAAATATGTTGCCCCATATAAAATACTAGTTAATTGATCCACATAGATTTCTTATGTTTCATGTTTTTGTACTATCTTACGAGTGTTCGCCTTGTTTCGGTGTAGGGTTCGCATTACGACGCCAATTCCCAAATTTCTCACGTGGTCATGTGTCAGTTAAAAAACAAAAAACGAAAAAGATGTTCCCAAAAAGGTAAAACTGAAGTAAGTAATTAAAGTGAATTAACTAGGATAACTAAGGGGTTTGACTTCGTCTAGTAGGGGGTATTGAGACTTAATGATACATTGCACTAGTTAGCCGTTACGGACGGTTAGAAGTATTTATGATGTGGTTATATTGCTATAAATGTACATGATATGTAATGTGTCTTTAATGTTAAGAAAATATACAATATTGGTTTCACTTATAACTGTGGTGGTCTCTATTGTTACTGTATGGATGATGGTTATCCAATGATGTAATATTTGAAGTTCGGCAGGGCTTATAGTTTCATTGGATACTTGATGAGTGAGGTATGGGGGGGGGGGGGGGGGACTTACATATTCATTGCACTAGCTGGATAATGAGTGTTCATGAGTAATTTTCAGCTTGTGTCCTGATGATGAACTCTTATACATTGTTTTTTGATGTTTGTGATTGAGATTGATAGAGTGACTTGATTAGTTCTCATTCTGTTGATATGCATGTTTTGACTTGGGGGGGGACTAGAGTTAAGTGTTGTCTTGTGATGTACAAGGTCTAGACTAATGAATATATACTATTAATTTTATTGATTCTGAATGTTGCATAGGATTTTCAGGTAAATAAAGCATGCTGTAAATTTATAGGTCCCTTTTTAGCATGAAAATTGTTTTTTTTTTTTTTTTTTCAATTTGTTGTAATGTGCATAGTACCATTAACTTAGTACCAAGTGATGTGTTGTAACCCATTTCTCTCTTTGCTCCAACAATTTTAGGTCCCGACGTTGAAGGGTTTGAGATGACTTTTGAAAGGAAAAGACTGGGTTATCATTCTTCCACAATTGGTAGGTCATGACTAGTCGAGGATAATACCACCTCTTGCTTTGAATGTGATATTCTTAAATACAATTGTTCCATTTCTTCATTTGAGTACTAAGGATGTTGGATAGTCTATATGGGACTTCATTATATAATGTAAGCCTTTGCCCTATGTTTATACTCTTGGTTAGCTGGTTTATGATATGATGGGCATCCCGTTTAAGAATATAATGTATTTTAATAAATGTGATGCATCATAAAGTAGAAACTATGTAATCGTCTTATACGAAGGATTTCTTACGTATACTCATAGTGATATATTTCTGGTTTGTGAGAGGTCTGTAAAACCTTATATAGGATATAGGATATAGAATTAAGAAGTTTTATATTTTCCGCATTTAAACCCAAAATGTCAGATTATATTCTAAGAGCCAGTCGTAGCTCTTCTTTGAGGGAGAGATGCTGGTTGTCTAGGAGTGCTCACCAGATGTGACAAGCTTTGATCAGAGCATGATGGTGAATATTAAGGATTGATGTTCTCGTATTGACATAGTGGGTCTATATATGTCTTCTTAATTTAAGTGAAGCGCGCACATGACTTAATGAGCGAGAAGCTATATGATTTTTAGGAAATTCTCATTTTATTGGAAATCCAATGTCGTACCTCTAGATTATACTTTATATGTGATTTCACCTAAACATTTAATGGTGGTTATAGATATGAATACTCGAAGGGTAGATGCACGAAGACTTGATGAAGAGATCGATAATGCGGGAATTCCTCCAAGTGGCAATCAAGAGCCTCCTCTTGAAGAAGTTGCTAATGATGATCAAGCTCCCACCAATCCTCTGCCCTTTTCAGATGGGGACATAATGGAGGACTTTCTCCAAATGTCCCAAGCCATTTTTGCTCAAGAACAAGATGTTACTACTCAAGCTCAAGCCATGCCGTCCCAAGCTAATCGGGAGGTGGTACCTAAAGGAAACAAACATGTTAGGACAATGGCCTCCCGCTTGAGGGATTTTGCAAGATTTAATCCCCCTACTTTAAATGGTTCCAAAGTGGAGGAAGACCCCCAAGAGTGAATTAATGAAGTCTACAAAATCCTCTATGCATTGGGGTTGACTACTATTAAAACGGTTGAGTTAGACACCAACCAACTCAAGGACGTGGCCCGAACTTGGTATATTCAATGGAGAGACAATAAACCTTTGACAGGTGGTCCAGTAACATGAGAGATTTTCAAAGGATTTTCTTGATAGGTTCTTTTCAAGGGAAAAGAGGTAAGATAAGGTGGAATATTTCATCAACCTTCATCAAGGAGGAATTACTGTGCTTGACTGCTCTTTGAAATTTACTAATTTGTCGAAATATGCTCCTTCTTTGATTTTCGACCCGAGGGATGAGATGAGATGCTTTGTGATGGGAGTGTCCGATTACATGAAAGAAGAATGTCGTTCAGTTATGCTACATGATAATATGAACATCTCTAGTCTCATGGTTCATGCTCAACAAGTGGAGGAGGAAAGGATTGAGAAGAAGAGTAGAGATGCTAATAGGGCGAGGTTATATCATAACGGTTCTTAAAAGGGTAGGCTTGATATCCAAGACAAACCAAGGTTCAAAAAGAAGTTTTCCAATACAGTTCCTTCCAAATTTCCCAAGGCTCGTGATGACAGGGTGTCTAACCCCGAAGTCTCAAAAGGGAAGAGTACTAGCTAACCAAGCAAGAAGCCAACTTGTGGAAAGTGTGTCAAGAAGCATTACACTGATTGACTTGTTGGGATGGAAAATTGCTTTGTGCATGGAAAAAGTGGCCAAAAGGTTAGGTATTGCCTTATTTTGAAGGGGCAAGCCAAAGGTAGCGGACAAGCTCAAGCTCCTGGTTCTAATGTGGATCCTACAAAAAAGAATCGATTTTATGTACTTCGCTCTAGGGGTGAACAATATAGTTACACCGATGTGGTGACTAGTGTGTTACAAGTCTTCTCTATTGATATTTATGCTTTACTTTACTGGGTGCTACCCTATCTTTTGTTACTCCTTTGGTTGCTAGAAAGTTTGATATTTTTCCCGGTATCTTAAATGAACCTTTGATGGTAACTACCCTTGTGGGTGAGTCGGTGGTTGCAAAGAGGGTATATAGAAATTGTAATATAATTTTACACAATAGAGTTACTTATGTTGAATAAGAAGAACTTAATATGATCGATTTTGATGTCATATTCGGAATGGATTGGTTGCAGGATTGTTTTGCTTCCATTGATTGTTGAACAAGAATGGTCAAGTTCAATTTTCCTAATGAACCCGTTTTAGAGAGGAAAGTGGGAAATTCTATTCCTAGAGAACATATTATATCTTTTATTAAAGCTTGTAAATGATTTCAAAAGGGTTTCAATTTCTCATTCTAAGAGTCAAAGATTTAGCCTCCGATAGTACCCCGATTGAGTTAGTTCCCGTGGTAAGGGAGTTTCTTGAGGTCTTTCCTAATGATCTTCCTAGAATCCCTGCAGAATGGAAGATTGATTTTTGTAATTACTTGCTACCAGATACAAATCCTATTTTAATTCCCTCTTATTGGATGGCTCCGGCCAAATTGAAAGAGTTGAAGGCTCAACTCAAAGACTAACTAGACAAAGGCTTCATTAGAACTAGTATTTCTCCATGGGGTGCTCCAGTTTTGTTTGTGAAGAAGAACGATTGGTCCCTAAGAATGTACATTGATTATCACCAACCCAATAAATTCACTATTAAGAACAAGTATCCTCTCCCTCAGATTGATGACTTGTTTGATCAACTCCAAAGGGAAAGATACTTTTCTAAGATTGGATTGAGATCTAGATATCACCAACTTAGGGTGAGAGGTGAGGATACACCAAAAAAGGCATTTCGTACTTGATGGTCACTATGAGTTCCTAGTAATGTCCTTTGGTCTCACTAATGCTCGACGATGTTTATGGACCTAATGAATAGGGTGTTTTGAAGTAACCTATATTAATTTGTCATTATCTTCATTGACAAAATCTTCGTATATTCGAAAAATGAGGATAAACGGATGAACCATTTGAAATTGGCGTTACAAGTTTTTAAGGAACACCAATTTTTCGCCATGCATGGGAAATTTGAGTTTTTGTTGAGGTCAGTGGCGTTTCTTGGTTATATAATATCTAGTGAGAGAGTTAAGGTTGATCCAAGGAAAACTAAGGCGTTCAAAGTTGTCCTAGGCCATTGACGCCAACCGACATTAGAAGGTTATTGGGTCTAGCGGGATACTATAGGAGGTTTTTGGATGGCTTGGCGTTCATTGCATCTCTATTGATTTCCTTGACCCAAAAGAGTATGGTGGTCGAATCATGTTAAAGAAGCTTCAAAATTATGAAAGATATGCTAACATCCTCTCATGTATTAACTGTACTAGAGGGTACCAAGGGCTTTGTGGTATATTATGATGCATCCCGAGTAAGATTAGGGTGTGTTCTTATGCAACATGGGAAAGTAGTAGCCTATGCTTCTCGAAAACTTAAGGTATATGAGAAGAATTATCCAACTCATAATCTTGAATTAGCGGCAGTGGTATTTGCCTTCAAATATAGAGACATTATTTTTATAGTTTCCATGTTCATGTGTATACCGACCACAAGAGTCTCCAATATGTGCTTACTCAAAAAGAGTTGAATCTTCGACAAAGAAGGTGGTTGGAATTGTTGAAATATTATGACATGAGTTTCCTCTACAACCCAGACAAGGCCAATGTGGTTGCGGATGCTCTAATTCGAATGACCATGGGTAGTGTGTTTCATGTAGAAGAAGCTAAGAAAGACCTAGTGAAAGATGTTCATAGGTTGGCTGATTTTAGTGTTAAATTGGAAGATTCTCCAAATGGTGATTATATGGTCCATCATAACTCCTAATAATCTTTAGTGGTTGAGGTGAAGTGTAAGCAATAGCTAGATCAATCATTGATGGATTTGAATGAATTGGTCAACAAGTGAAAGCTTAGCACCAAAAGCCAAGTGGATTACATCAAGAAATCCAAGTTCCCACTTGGAAGTTAGAAGAGATTAATTTGGATTTCGTGGTAGGGTTTCCTCAAACTCAAAATCAACTTGACTCTATATCGGTGGTTGTGGATATGATGACCAAATCCGCTTATTTTATTTCCGTCAAGTCCACTTACTCGACAGAGGACTATGCAAGGATTTTCATAGATGAGATTGTGTCTCCATGGTATTCTGTTATCCATTATATCGGATAGGGGTGTACAATTCACATCTATGTTTTGGAGATTAAACAAAAAAGGGTTGGGTACAATGGTGAAGTTAACCATATCTTTTCATCCACAAATGGATGGTCAAGTGGAGCATACTATTCAAACCTTTACAGAAATGCTTAGATCTTGTGTGATCGACTTCAAAGGAAATTGGGATAAATATTTGCCTTTCGTTGAGTTTTCTTATAATAATAGTTACCATTCATCTATATCTATGGTTTTTTTGAGGCCTTGTATTGTAGAAGATGTAGGTTTCCCATTTGATGGTTTCAAGTGGGAGAGTCTTCACTCTTTGGTCCTCAATTGATTTATAAGACTTTGGAGAAAGTTCATATGATAAGGAACAGACTGAAACAATCCGATAGCCGCAAAGGTCTTATTGAGAACATGACGAAGGGATTTAGAATTTAAAGAAGGTGATAAAGTGTATCTAAAATTTTTACCCATCAAAGGAGTGGTGAGATTTGGAAAGAAAGGGAAGTGTATTCCTCGTTGTGTGGGTAACTATGAACTAGCTTCGACTCACCCGGTGTTCTATGTCTCCATGCTAAAGAAGTGCATCGGTGATCCCGAGTCCATTATTTCTATTGAGGGTCTAGGTTTTGATGAGAACCTTCTCTATAAAGAGGTTCCGGTTGAAATCTTGATCGTCAAGTGAAGAAATTGAGGAATAATGCGGTGCCTCCCCATAAAATAAAAGGAGGAGAAACAACACTAGTTGAAATAGACAACATGGGAGGCCGAGTCCAACATGATGTCATGTTATCCTCATAACTTTGTTGATTAAGGTTAGTAGTTCCAATTAATGATAAAAAAAATAAGAATAAGTGAATTGTATTTGTATTTTTTGCAAGGGTGCATATTATGATAAAAAAGGTTTTGCTAACATGATAGTTTCATGTGAAAAATTTCTTTGGCTCAATTATGCACTATTGGTGTGTATTGGGATATTCTTTGCCTAGTGAATGATATTGAAAGTCGTGAAGGTGAGTTTTTGAATACATTGACTACTATATTGCTATGTAAAACATGTTGTTGAGAAAAGAAATTCCTCATGTGTAATGTGAGCTCTTATGGGAAGAAATTGATGTTTGAGTTGCGTTGGTAATTCCATTGGTTACGTGTGAATGGAGTGGTGAAGGCACTCTATGAGCTGGTGACTTCATATGAATTATTATATTGACGGTGTGCTAGTATGAGTCAATCCTTCATTTGTAAAGCATTTTATGTTCATTTAGGGACGAATGTTCCTAAGGGGGGATAATGTAATACTCTGAAAGTCCATGACATAAGCTAGAGCCTCACATTATGTAGTAAACCTTAAAACACAATTTCTAACCCTAATATAATGTTTATAACCATTTTAGTAAGTTTTAGAGTAAAGGCGTCAAGAAACGTCCATGACGTTAGGAAATTAGATAAATCGAACTAGTTGACGCTTCTATGTTTGGTGAATCAATAGGAGTGTCAAATGAAGTCCAAAACTTATAAAAAGACTTTAAATAGGTAGAATGTAGTACAAAGGGTCCAAAATTTTAGTAACGACCCCCCATGAACCACATGAAGGGTCCTTTAAAAGTACCCAAACCTTGGCGAGCAAGCTGCTAGCCAAGAATTGAAGGTCACTGCGCGATGCGCAGCTGACATGTGGGGTGGAAAAAATTAGTCTCATGACGTCTGCACTACACGAGCTCCATTGTCTCACATCATATTTCAACAATGAAATATGAAATTAGCCCCTCGATGCGTAATCACTTCCCAGATTCATTGAAATCATATTTTAAGCATTTTGACTTCACAAAAAGAACCATTTAAGTGAGGTGTCTTTAGGGTAATTTAGGGGGTCTCTAAATATTGAATAAGGGTCAATTCTAAGTTATTTTTCACTCACCTAAATCAAATTCCACAAACAAAACCCAAAAGCTCTCATCTCTCTCTACTTCCTTTCCGCATAAATCCTCCATTGAAGAAACAAGAAAGCTTGAATAGGAAGGTCAATTTCTCAAGGATTTCATTTCAATTTCGTGGATTAATCTTCATTAAGTTATGGGTTCTTCACTCTTGGGATTCCTTTCATTAAGAGGTCCTTTGAATGTTGATTTTTAAATCACCCAATTCCAAGGGTTTTCCTATTCTAATAGGTTTTCTTCTAAACTCCAAATTGATGATAAATTGTGATTGCCTATGACTATTTAAAGTGTATATTGTTGGTTAGTTTATGTGAAATGATTCAATTTCATATAGATCATGTACCTTTCTCTAATTTCCCAAAATCTAGGCATTTCGTCAGAGTTATAATATGGGATTAGGGAAGTATTGATTATTAGGTTTGTTTTGTCTATTCTAATTAGTTAATTGACTTCTTAGGGTAATGTATTTTTTTGTTTGGATCTACTTATTGAAGAATTCATGACGAAACCTTTCCCCTTAACCCAAGGTTATCAATATAAGTTAATTATGATAGTTATAATGCTATTACCTAGTGATTGTATGAATTACTATTAATTTGATGTTATACACCCATTGTTCGGAGGGTTGATGTGATGGTTGATGGTAAAAAGTGATGATGGCTTATGCAAGGAATGATGTGGTAAGTTAAGTCTTATGATTTTAATCCTTTTACCTACAATTCTGATAATTGGTGTAGTTGCTAAAAAGTTATATTAAGTTATATTTTTAATAAGAATGATAGGGCTTGATATGATGTTGATGGGAATGTCTGAATGATGGATGGTCAAATATTGCTAAGCTTGTAAATGTTATAGGCTGGTCTCATAACTTGCAAGCATGCTTATTTTGATTATGATAGTGTAAATTTTGCGAACTCAACATGTATGCATTGTAATGTAAGAGGGACAATAATCATGAAGTCATATGAGCTGATGATTGATGAAGATATAAGGGAGTAGACCCGATCAGCTAAACGGAAGTTATGATTACTACGAAGACATTTAAAAAGGGGATATAGCTTAGCAACGATTGAATTAGCCCCCCAGAGTGTGAGGTAGGTCCTTCCCACATAGGGAATGTAGGATCACTAACTGTACTTTTTATGATATTGCATAATATAAGGCATGTTAGCATAAAGAGTTCCCAACTACATCTCCTAGTTGTTCTTGAAATAATATTGCCCCCTACGAATACTAGCTAGTGGATCCAATATATGCTTATGTTCAGTTTGGTACTACCTGGCAAGTTGTCCCGCCTTAATTCGTTATGGGTTCCATGATAGCGGATTCCACATTAGCTCATGTGGTCTATATCGGTTAAAGAAAGGTGTTCCCAAACTGTAAAATGAAGTAATAAAGTAAACTCTGACTAGTTTGACCTAAGGGGTTTCACTTAGTCTAGGAAGGGTATGAGACTCTACCAGTACATTGCATTAGTTAGCCTTAAGAGAAGTCTTAGAAGGAGGTTCTTATGTGCTTATATGCTATAAATATAAATGATACTTGTATGGTTATCGTACATGATAATGACACTGTATGTTATTGGTTTCACTTATGAACATGTGGTTGATCTCTATTGCTAAATAATGATGATGGTTATCCGTAATGATGTAGTATGTTGAGTTGGGTATTTCTTATAGTTCTCATTGGGTTTACTTTATTGAGTGATGTTATGAGGCCTTACTTAGTCATTCCACTACTGGAATTAATGAGGGCTCATGATTAATGATATTGTTGTGGTTATGATGTTATGAACTCTTGTACATGCTTTTTGATGTTGTGACTTGATGATAGCATTGTCTTGATTATGTGTTCAATTATGTTGATATGCATGTTTGCTTGACTAGACATAGTATTGTTAATCTTGTGATGTACATGGTATTGACTTAATGAATATGTACTATTGACTTGTATTGGTTCTTGATTGTGCATAAGGCTTTTCAAAGTAAATTAACATGTTTTAATTAAATGTCACTTTTTAGCATAATACATATGTTGTGTGTGCATATGTGCCCATACATAGTACAAATGATGTGCTAACCCCATTTCACCCTTTGTCCCAAACATTTTAGGTTCCAATCATTGAATGTTTTGTGAATACTTTTAAAGGAAGACATGGATCCTCATTCTACAAGTTGGTTAGGTCCTTACTACTTCGAGGACGATGCCACGTTCTAGCTTTGGATATTAATTAGTCTTAAAAACAATATGTTCATTTCCTTTAATTTGAGTACTAAGATTGTATACACTATATGTGTCTTTTATTGTATTGGTGTATGGGCTATGCCCAATTGTTATAATCTTATTTAGATGATTATGATATGATACATCCGTTTTAAGACTATATTATATCTTATATATATGTGTGTGCCATAAAAGTGGAAGACTATGCAATCTTCTTATATGAAATGTATATCTATACTCGATATAAATATAGTATGTGTATGTGAGAGGTCTATGTAAACCTCATGATACATATAGAAGCATAGTTTTAAAATTCCGCATTTTTAACCTATGATGGTAATGATGAATTCTAAAAGGCTAGGATAAGTCCTCTTCGAGGACGACGACGTCGGTATTGTCTATGGGGTGCTCCTTGGATGTAAAAAATTCAAAAGGAAATCTTTCACTAGGTTTGACTCTCAGAAGTTGATGGGTGATGCTATGAAAGTAAATGCAGCCTCCACTGCTGAAAAAAGAAAGAAAAGGACATTTAAATTTTCTCGATTTGAAATAACTTTTTCTGATGTCATTGAGGTCTCTGGTTAAGAATCTTAAGAGGAACTTGTGTGAGGAGTATTATATGGAAGGAAAGCAAATAAAAATGAGAAGGTTCAGAATGAAAAAACAAAACACCACCTGCGAACAAGAAAGTAGATCGTGAAAAGAGCAAGGGAAAGGCTAGTCAAAAGAAAAGAGAGTCATTAAAAAGGAAGAGAGAAACCCATGAGGTTGAACCAGAAATCTCTAACCAGGTACCTGGTCCCAAAGTGAGTCTGGACGAGGAAGGTACACAATTATTGACAATCTTTGTGTACAAAGTTTTTTGGGAGGCAGGGTATTCGATATGGACATCATTGAGAAGCCTAGGATTGACTCATTACATGACATTGTTCTTACCTAGTTCTGGTTGCACTTATTTAATACCAAGTTTCATGTTCTTCATGAGGAAGAGGTGTGTGAATTCTATTATAATATTGAGTTTTGTATAGATAATAGTATCAATACCATAATGGGGGATGTAGGCGTGTATCTGAATAGGGAGCTCATTTGGAAAATTTTGGAAGTCCCTAGACAAGGGATCAAGTCCATTTTTTGAAGGACTCGCTCTATGGAGTTTGTAAAGGAATGTTCTAAAATTCCTAAAACTCGACATGTTTTACTTCTCAAGAAACTAATGAAGGGTGAGTATCAGTTGGTGTTTGAATTTGTCAACAAGGTTCTTCTCCCTCGAATAAAGAAGAGAACTTCTGCTACCTCAACTGACTTATTCATCATTGAATCCTTGTGCATGTTCTAACCACTTAATCTCCCTACACTTATGCTCGATCATATGTGCAAGACAACGATTGAACGAAGAGGAAAGCATGGAATGGTATATGGATATTTTCTGATAAAAGTGTTTTAGTATCTGAACATCTTACCAGGGGCAGGGAATGCAGGGACTGTTAAGCAATTATTTACTCAGAACACTCTAGTGGAATGTGATTTCATAGAAGTGAAGGGAAATCCAATGAACAAGGTATCCAAGCTTATAGGGGAGCAGGACTAACTGAAACATACATTGGAGGAAATGACTAGGAATGTGAGCAGCAAAGATGCTGAAATTGCTATACTAAAAAATGGGTTGCTCAAGGCACACAGAGGAACGTGGTACCTCTTATGCTTAAGAACTGCATATGCATAATTAGGAATTGAGGGTCAAGATTGTCGCATTGTAGGAAAAGTCAATAAAAACAATAATGAAGCCAATGATCGACTCACCCTCATCATTATGTCCCTCTCCCATCATCCTCCCCCCTTCATAGTCACTCTAATGTTTTTCCCTATGTCCTTTATTTTGTGTGGCAAATGCCAGGGTTCTCTTGTTCAGTTTAATCTAAATGTATTGAATGTCCCTTTTATGGAACTAAACTGATTCCTCTTTTCTTCTGTCTAATACTTATTGTCTAATATTTTTGTGTTTGTTATTCTAAGGATATGATCTTGCCTTACTATATTACATGGTTTGCTGGTTAACTACACTTCCTTATTATGATGCCAAAAGGGAGGATAATGGGTGCTTAGCATGATAGGAACAACTAAATACATGGGGAACTTACTGAAGACAGTTGAAGATAAGGGGAACTATATGTGTTATGATTCGTTGATAGACAGGGAAACTAAAGTTGTTATGTGGCTGTGCTGAAGTTATTATGTGGTTGTGATAGTCAAGGGGGACTGAAAGTTTTGCTTGTACAGCTTGTCATCGTCAAAATAGGGGAAAATGTTATTTGTACTTTTGATAAGATAACAAACTCAGGTGCCTCATACAAGGACCTGTTCCTAAGTGGATATATACACATAGAGTGTCACACTAGAGAAAGTATGAAAGTTGGTGCACAATATCCAACAATAGCAAAAGTTTAAGAAATCTCGGTCAGTAGCATGACCACAAAGATTGTGACTATTCTACATAAACATGAATCTCATTTGTCCCGTTATTAGTTTTTGCAACATTTAAAATATATTAATAACTCTTCCAAAGGATGAGCAAAAAGAAGTGAAGAATCATTCAAAAGAGTAACTAAAAACAGAAAGAGCTGGAAGCTTAGTTGTGTTAGGAGTATTTCCTATGATCGATTATAGTAAATCTGTTTGTCAACTTATAAAGGATTCATATATTCTAGTTTGCTGAAAGTTCTAAGTTAGTTAGTTGTAGAGATTTTGTGGTCAACCTTGTGTGTTCCTTAGTCAAATCCTAAGTCATCCGGAGCATTGTGATTTAGTGGGCAACCTACATGTTGCTTAGTGAATTCTAAGTTGTCTAGTGGTAATAGCTTAGTGGGCAGAGTGACACATACTTAGGATCTTCAAGAAATAGAGTTATTGCTTCACTGTTAGACTAATAACTTTTTCTCACATTGTTGCAATCGGGTTTCACTTTTTCTTGTGAAGATTAGTGAAAACGGTAGAAAATCCTGTGTGACTTGTCGTGACTTTACTCCCTTGAGCAAGGAGGTTTCCACGTACACTGCTTGTGCTGTTTTGTGCCATTTTACCCTTTGTTTTTAATTCAAGTGTGCCAAGGGACCTGGTCCATTGACTGATAGTGGACACAGTTATTCTAACAACACTCTTTGGTTTCCTCCCACGATTGATCCTGTAGCTCTATTGCCATCCAATCACAATCGTGCAGCTGAATATTTTTTTACTACACTATAAACATAACCCAAACTATACCAATTCTAAATGTCACCCCAAAACAAGAACAAAAGTTGCCATATTGGAGAGCTGCTATGAATTTTGAGTTTGGTGGACGAATAAAAAATCATAGTTTAGTGTTGGTTCCGCCAGATCCTATTTGGAATTTCATTCCATGTCAATGATTGTTTCGAATCAAAACTAAGTGTGACAGATTAATTTATAGGTACAAAGCTTGTTTGGTTGCAAAAGTCATCATAAAACATATCGCCTATTAGTTAACATTAATATGCATCCCTATCACAAGTACATTAATTATTGTTTACACCTACCAGTCTTATGGGTTGTCAGTTGAGATATGTTTGTGGCTGTATAAAACACTACCTTATGGGCTACAATTTGATTTTGTTTGTATATACTTGTTTATTTTATGGCACTTTGTTAGCTCGTTATATGAATGACTTGGACGTGTCTCTATATTGTGTATTCCTGGGTTGGTCGGGTTTGATGGGCCTCTAGCTTAGAAGTTATCAAGAATTCACAACATATTCAATATTTATGTACTGAAGATACTAATTATTGAGATTTGTTGACAACTCAAATATAGGGGGTGAGGGAGGGGGTGTGTGTGGGTAGTATCTACCATCAAATAAAGAACCACCCTTCTTACTTAAGAAGGTGAACAAGAAATAATAAAATAATCTTAACGGGACTCCATATACCCAAACGGTACACGACATGAAACTAAATTATACCACGCCATGTACGACAAACATGTACAAATATAAACCTGTTATGTTGTTAATAGGTAGTAGATAAGGAATGTGAGATGCAATAAAATCAGTAATGCCAATAGAACCAGGTTTTTCATTCCATGGTCAATATACATACCCCTAAATCCCGTCTACTGAAGTAGGAACCATGTGCCTCCCTCTTCCTATTCAATGGTGATATTGATAGACCAATGCATGGGGTCGTAGGAACACCATATAGACCTTCCTAGTTCCTATCCATGTATTATCCGCTCTATCACTCTGATAGGAGATAAAAGTAGAATGAAATCGTATAGAAAGGGTAACCTACTCTTTGACTAGTCAAGTAAAAAGTGATCGCATTTCTGATGCCTCTAAGTCATAAGTCCATCTATATGGTAGTAAAGGTAGTAAGACTCCCATAAAAGATATGTTCTAAAAGTAATCAGGTAAAAATCCCTTTTTTCTCAAAGTTATGTTGAGAACATGCCATCAGAAGAATTATAAAGCACGTTAACAATCAGAACAAATATTAATACCAAACACGTCACTCCTAGAGCACATAATCTGACAACGAATACTAGTGGTTCTGAACCAAGGCCTCAAGCCAAAAAATAATCTAGTCACTCAACAAAGATAATACAAGGAAAAACACCTCTAATCAAGACACGAAAGGGATTATATATTATTATCATACGAAGGACTAACTAAAGAATATCTTCCTCTAGAAAATAAAACTACCCTAAGGTACAACACAACTAGCACCATCCTACGGTGATAAAAATCAATGAAATAACAAAAGGTTAACTCATATATAGGTCTATATGAATGTTTCAATCCTAAACTAGGTGAAATACTACCAAGAAGAAACCATAATTATCTAAGGTTTAACAAAATTTCATTCTAATTTACCAACTACACTGAATACTAAAATTCATTTAGAAAACCTAAAGAGATAAAAAAAAAACTAAACAAAGGCATAAACAAGGAAAACTGAACCTCAAATAAGGATTGAAAAATTCTAAACAAGTCTAAGGCTCAAGTCGAAATAAAGAATTGGAAAGATAATCCTTACCCACCACACACATATGAAATCACATGAAATGAAAGAGTTCTAAGCATTATCTAAAGATCTCAATAAAAGAATATGTACATAGTAGCCTAACTTAGAGACGAATATGCATTCCTTGAAATCACATTTATTCTGATCTACCTTTCAAATCACCTTCGATAACTACCATTGTAGCAAAATATTGATCAGAACATCAATGCACATGTTAAGACACAAATTTAATTCATTTTAAATAAACAAAATATTAAGTCAAAATGGGAATGTGGGTCCTTGCAGTGAATTTCAAAATCGACTACGTCGAAAATTCCTGATTGTCACCTTAGCTCGTTCCCTGATATGCGATACAATTCAAACCTAAGAAAAGGCCAAACAAAAATTTTCAAACATAATCAACATTAAAAAGACATAAGCAACCCTTTAGGGGTGATAATTATCTCAAATGGATGCTCTCCGCACCTCCACAATAACTCTAACGTTTATCCATAAATTAATTTTTACCAATTCAACTGACATCACCCAATTTTGAGTTTCCTCTCTCTCAATACACGAACTACCATGAACGTGGTCCCCGACTACAATCACCCAGGTATACAGGGTAAGTTTTACAATGATAATCCATCACAAACACTAAGGACCTTAAGGAAAGTTGAGGGTTAAGGAAACATCCTTCAAGAATGCAGTGCATGGCTCACGATAATGATGACCAATTAACGTGGTTCTGGTGAGCGCGATGCCTAGTTTACAAAAAAAATATGCCAAAAAATTAGGCCTAGAGGAATACACTGCTATTATGTGAAAAACAACAGGAAAACTACTGCAGCAGCCCAAATTTAAGATTTAAAGAGCTACGGCGGGGTGCTTAGCTTTCAGAAACACATACGCCTAGAAAATTACTTAACTTAACAAAAGTTTGCATTAAAAACACAATGGAGTCATCAAAACATCCATTCGCGATAATCTTGATTAAAAGTGGAACTTGCATGCAAGCTCCATTTTAGCCAATTTTCTCAAGAGGACTCAAAATGAGACAAAAAACCTTGGGATTCTTATAAAAGTTTATTCTACATTAAACTCAGCAGTTTGGAGATTACGATATTAACATAATTCATGTATAACCATATTTAACAAGATTGTTGAGCAATTTCAAACCTTGACTAAATCTTTAAAGTTTAATACCAAATAGCACAAACTCCCAAAACAAAACTTAGGGACAAAACCTAGTTTGTCCTAGCCTTACATGGCCCTTAAATCGATGACTAAACCATCAATGTGACGTTCCTCGGTCATCTTTCTGAAATTCTTACTCAAATAAGTCATTCCTGTTTTCAAGGATCCAACATTTGGAAACCTACACTAAACTCATAGAAATGACCCGACATTGGGAACCCCTCCAAATACAGATCACTCAAAATTCCTTCGTCCGCTACACAATGAAAACACCTAAAGGTGAGATGATCAATAAATAGACAAAATGACATTGGGTATTATTACAACATTCACTACTAAAAGATACTGATCGCACACAGTTTTTCTGACCTTGCAAATATCCTCTAAAGTTGAGCGACTCCAACCTAAAACTTAGGTTGATAGAAATTAAGTAATTGACTTCATCGCTTAAAAACTCAAATTAGAAAACCCAACTACTTTGTTTTTGTAATGATTTCCTTTCAACCAAACCTAATAAAATTGAATGAAACATACTTATCTAAGATGAACCAATACATAAAGATATGATATCACTTTTGTAAAACACTTTAACCAATTATATGCGTCAAGAATTGTTAATCAATATATAACCCAACTAAATGAGTTGAGGTCAAATTCCAGAAGGAGCATTTACATGTTTCAGATTCAATTGGGGAGTATGGAGATGGTCAAATCAGTCATATGAATAAAAATTATCGGAGAATGACATCAATGAAATTAAGGGGTGACACAAACGTCGAATGTGGGTTTTGGTTTTAGATATCCATTACAACTAGTGGCATACAATATGAATTAATAATAATAAGAAAAGTTCTTAGGATGTGACCGATTATAGGCTAATATTGAAAATTGGGTAATTCCAACTATTAGTAAATATCTAGACATTAATGAGTAGGCTAGGCTCTAGTAAAGGTAGATTTTCTCTCGACCAATTTAACCATAATGAAATGATTTCACTCGAACATCAATAAACTTGTAACTTAAGAACAACCACACCTAAATCCATTCACTCTCTCGAGCATAATGTGCAGTATTGGGTTTAAAATTTAGTCTCTCAAGCTCAACATAGGTTAATTCAATACCCACAAACCATCAAACTATAATTTTTGTTCTAAAACTTTCTCTTGATCAAGCAAAGAAATACCAAACATATAGGGCATAATACATATATTGACCCTAGACTTGTCTTCAAATTTTTAACTTTGTACATCCAACATTCATAATGCCAAACATGCATTTTAAACTACCCAACTTTTAAATAATAAACACACCACTGAGTCCCTATAGGCACAAATACGACGTAGACCCACATAAGCAAAAAAGGACAATGTATATTGAGAATGTAGAACAATGTGGTGTCATTTGGTTCAACTTATTAATACAGTTAAGTGTGTACTTGGACACAACCCATATTTGAAGGGCATAATGTAATTCTAAGCCAATAAAGGCACATTAAGCGTTATGGCCAACATTTAATTGCATTGCAATTTCCATTTCTTTCATTAAAACCATAATAAATAATTAAACAATTTTAAAAATAGGAATTTAAACTAACCTTATCAATACTCAAAATCTAAATAAGCCCATAATCACATAATCACACCCCAATAATTATGGTTTTAGTTAGACATCATAAAAAGGTAAAAACATTACCGAACTAATTATCCTACAACTAGTTAAGGATTATTTCGTCCTTACAATGCTCCAATTTGAATATTTTGAAAGATCAACTTCCAATATCTCAAGAGTAAATTGGTTCAATCATTCAAAGCTAAGGAAAAATTAGGAAAAACTACTCAAGATTGTTCGCTAGATTAATTGATAAAAGAGTTAAAAATTAGATTAATTGTTCATTCAAAACTAACTGTTCAAAAATGTATTTATAGTTGCCAAAATGTGTTGTGAAAAATAACTTTATGAAGTAACTCGGGATCAGTGAACCACTCAGGGAGACTCCTTTTCGTCACTTCCATCGTTGTTCTACCTTGGTATTCATCATCCACAAGGTCCGTAAGTTTTGGCTATCTATAACTACATTGCATAAACTACGAGGTGATCCATCGACTAATCATTTCTCTCCCCAACATGGTTTCTTCCTTCAGGTCATGAAACTCTAGAACGTTAGACTATCAGATGTTCCACTCGGCCGAGTTCTATTCCCGATCCTCAAGCGCTCAATTTATTATTTCTCAAGCTTATTTTGTTCCATTTTTTCTCTCATAGCGTCTTTGCTTTGTTCCTAAATCCATATTCCTGAAAATCAAAGATTGAACATCAGTTATTGGCACAAAATATAATTTTAAGAAACCTAAATCAATATAAATTAAGCCCCAAATGAGTCTGAATCTCAGACTCATTAAGATACAACATTATGTGGCGACCAACATAAAAGAGAAGATGGTGCTTAGCTCTTAAGAAAAACGTTTTCCCTCCTTCTCCAAACATGTAAAACTTTTTCCATCCTACTCCGAACTTGTAAAACCTTTTTCGTCCTACTCCAAAACAAACATCTTATGTTCATCACTTATATTTTACCCATACTAAACCATATCAACACTTCCCAATATCATGTGAAAATCGAAGCGCAACAAAACCAGAAATACGTGATTCAACCCATAAAACAAGGCCAAAGGCCAACAACAATAACTATTCATACTATGAACCTCAACCCATAAAATGCCTATAATATAATTGAATAGAATGTATCTGACCCTTAATTTAACATATACATCTCTAATTACAATACTAGGGGCACCACTTCTAATACTCTTGTGACGTACCTTGGTTGACTTTACCAAGACCCTAGGATCCTGAAACTACTGAATATGTTGTATCAAAGGTCGACTAAATAAAAATCCTTAACAAAGTTGTTGAACATTCAACAATTATAACATCCCATAGAATATAACTTACTAAGACCATCTCCAATATAACACCATGTTTTTACACCAAATCCTATACTTGGTGTAACTTTTGGTATTTTGAGCTTTAACTCACACAATTATTTACACCAGATTTTGCGTGTGAAGGGTAATACACAAAATTTAGTGTAAAACTATGCATCACACTAGTTTACTTTTTGAATAATATAGAGTTGTTTCATTATACAAACTTTTAATTAAACGGTATATATTTGTATGTTTTAATGTATTCTCTTGTATATTTAATTATTTGTATGTAGTATTTTTATAATGTTAATTTAGGTATACATTTTGTTTTTTATGAATTATATTTCTATATATGGCTTTTTAAAAAATAAATTTGTGTTAAATAAACAATAAATTATATGCATTACAATTAACCTTCATAAAAATTAAAAAGCAAATATATACATTACAAAACAAAAATAATAGTATTTAAGAATAAAACAAATAAAATATTTGAAAACAACATGCCATTGACATACCAAAAATTGAAATATAAATATAGTACTTTTAAAATACAACAAAAAAAAAATTAGATATAGACAACTGAAAACAACAAACTAATATCTAATAGATTGTATTCTGGATTTTACAGCACTATAAAAATATGAATGTTCAGGGGTTCCGAATTGTTGTGGTTGTGAGGATTGAAAATTGTTCTGTCTCGAACAAGTTGCACGAACATTAGATCACCAATACCATCCATATTAATCCAAATAATTTTTTTTTACTGTTTAATAAATTTAAATATCTATGTTTTTTTACTTATTAATTCATTAATGGGGCTTTATTGGAGCACCGGAGTGACCTTGGAAGTTTATTATTTATGTAGACCGTTAAAATAATTTTTTCAACTATGTATGTTATTTTAAATGATTCTTAATGATTTAATTAAACTTTAAATTTGGTTTATTCATTATTACGTATAACCGTATAATATCTCCAAATTTAATATTATGGCCCATATAATTTTATATTAAACTTTATAAAAGAAAATAACATGAATTATATATGGAGCTATTTTGACACTTAAATAGGTGAGTTTTGTAATGAATGAAGTTATTGATGCTTCTAGTGATATCGTGATCAACAACACTAGCCTACAATCTGAGTGTCTATGAATCTAAACGAGTATAGTAACCCAACCAAGGGGTCGTGCCCCAAGGGAGAAATAGTGAAAGTAGTGGCTAACTAAAATTTCCATTCTAGTTAGTAATACTTTGAGAAATTATTGAATAAAAGCAAAGTAAATTTAAATTGTTACGCCAAAGTGACAAATATCAAAAAGGGTTTTCACATGTAGTGAAAACAACAAAAATAAAAAAGAGGAATTAAGTATGGGGAAACGTTCTTTGCATATTACCGCAATATATGTTGATATAAACCGTTCGGTACATACTTTTGATAGAAAATTTGCAAGATAAGATGACTAGGCTAAGCTTAAGGTGAAAGTATATTCTCTTTCGGGCAACTTACCCAATATCTAATGGGTTCCTATCGCATACCCACTTGCGTAATGAAGAAAAGCCTGCGTCTACCCACACCCACTTTCAATGTGCTATAATATAGGACTAGGGTTCACCTCTCGTGCTGGTCCAGCGGTATCAAATTCATGACCTCCCTCTCGAGCAAGACGAAAACAAATGGGTGGTTTTGTATTTTCAACTTCAAATCAATTAAGTTAAACCACAACCACTAGGTGAAATCACCGTTAAAATGCATCAAACTTATCAGCAAGCAAGGCCCAATAATAATATCAATACATATTTGCTAATTCACACCCCAAGAATGATAGATTTTTGCCACACACTAAGCAATAACCAAATACAACAAATGGTAGAGAAATAAAATGGATATAAGAAGCTAAATCTTAATATGATAAAATGAAGAAGAATAGAGAAGATCCACTTGCGATTTTAGGTTGAAGAAGTCCTTTATTCAAGTCTCCCACAAAACCCTCTACAAACTTGAGATTGAAATAATTAACGAAACATCTAAGTCTCAAACCTACAAATTGTGTCTGTATTTTCTCATTATATCTTCTAATAATAATATATTTTAGTATTTATAGACTTTATAATTTGTGCTGGAGAATCTATTCGGCGAGCTTAGTCTCAAATGCTGAGTGACTTGGTGATGCACCTTTCTTCTAGATCATCGTAGTTTGTGCTTTGCCTGATGATTCTTTCCTTTTTTTATTTTTTCTAATGATCAATGAAACTACACCACTATAACAACCCTAAAAATTGATATGCTATGAAATGCTCAATATGTCAAGAATGCCTACGATTAGACCGGGATCACACGAATTGATTCGCGTAGAACCAGACCTCTGAACCCTTACGACATCCAAGACAACTAACTTGGGGAGTTATTTGATCAAGAAATGCTGGGTCCATCCATGTAGGTCTCCCTAATATGAAGGTTTACTCATATGAGTCTTTACGGGACTTAAAAGGGGGAAATCTTATGTTTGGAGGTCTACGGGTAAAATAGTCTTTTTCCAGGATAAGGGTAGTATCATAATTAAAATAAATATATAATCAATTAGTCAATTAATAATGTGGTGGAGCATTTTGGAGAGAGAGTGCCGAAAATTGGCTCATAGAGTGAAATTTTTCTCCACCCGGGTTCGAACCTAGGTGGAATCGATGTCTTTAAAAAATGGGTTCTTTTATTTGAGTTGGAAAATTAATATATTTTATTAATATTTATTATTTATTGGCTGATTTAAAATAAAAGGGAAATCAGATTTTCTAATATTTAACTAAACCCTATTTGACGAAGTTCAAAACTAGACTCCTAAGCCTAAGATAACTCTCCCCTCTTCTCACTCTATCTCTCACTTTAACGATCAAACCAACCTCATTACATTCTCTCTCTGCCCAATAACGTACAAGAAAGAATTAAACAATATTTCTTCACACTGAATAACTCACAACAAAATTTTTTACAACACAAACAACTAATAAAAAACATTGGGCACAGGAAGAAGATTTTCCGTCAAAATTTTATTCTTAAACTTGGATTTTGATGAGTATTTGGGATGTTTGGGAAGAAAATGCAAGGTTTGAATGTCATAAAAGTTAATGGGTTCTCTTTCTCTTTTTTGTCCCTTTCCCAGAGACCCCCTGAAGGTTCAGTATAATTCCGTCCCGAAAACCTGGGTTGTTTTTCCTCCCCGTTGCCTGTCCCTAGTCACTATCTCCAATGAATCATGGTTGGTTATATGTTTTGCTTGTAGAAACTAAGGATTAAACCGTTTTTGGTGATGCTTATGTGAATTTATATGTAGGTTTCATAATTCCTGTGACTTATGCTGATGTTTTTTTCTGAAGATGTCACTACATTCGTTTGGGCATGTTTGTCTGGCTATTGGTCACTTTTAGGAATTGAAATGGATGTTAGTTCTTGTATGTCGTGTGCAGCAACGTGTTTATGTAAATTTGTGATGTTTCCTATGAGATTTTAAATGATGCGGATTATTGATTGATAATCTCTTGGATAAAAAATCCATGAAAGCAACCTAAAATGTTCTAAATGCACTATCATTCCTTTAGACCTACACGGTAATTGAATGTAAAAGAAGCTGAAAATGTACCTCAAATTCCAGCACCTTGTTGATTAATTTCATCCAGTTAAGAGCTGTTTCAAAATGTCCATGAACGTGAGAAAAACAAGTAGGTCCATTGAGGGCGCACACGTCACCTCACCACGTTAAAAGTTGTGAAAATACAGAAGTAAAAAAAATGTGGTAATGGGGAATTGTAAGACCCTAAACCCTAAAAACGAACCATGCTCCAGGCTTGAAAATAAGTAATTAAACATAAGAAAAAAAAAATTATAGGAGGGGTTTTGAATCCACATCCCATCTCGTCAAACGTAAGGAAAAATGAAAATAAAATAAGTGTGAGGCGTGGGAATCAAAAACCATGACTTCTAGGCGCAAAGGAGCATTAAAGAAAAATAAAGTGAGAGTGTGGGGGTTTGATCCACACCTTCATTGTCCAAACGCAAAATGTAAGGAAAAAGAAATTAAAATAAAAAGGTTTGTGGGGGTTCGATCCACAGTCAACCCCTCTGGCCCAAGAAAGAGAAAAATTAAGAAAAAAATAAAAAGAAAATGAAGGCCGTTGGGGCTTGATTATTGGATCCCCCCCGTGTAAACAAAATAAAATAAATGAAAAATGTAAAGATTGTTTTTTAGGGATTCGAAACCCGGTTTCCTTGCCAAAATTCTGTATTTATACATAATCATAACGTGAATTAAATGTTCAAGAATAATTTTACCTATCTAGACGTATCAAGATCTTGACCATACTATAGAGGCATAAGTAGTCTTGTAACCACATAATCTTAGAAGATATGAATCATTTAAACTAATTATGATTGAACCTCAATTTCTTTTTGTATGTCTAGACCCATAAAGTCTAAATGACATGACATGAAATGAGGAAACCCTATAAAAAAGGTTAATAAAGTGTGAGTACACTAAATGGCAACTGTATTGTTAATTATTACAGAACTCACTTAAAAATGCTTGAGTAATTATGAGATAAAATGTGCTAGTTTGGAGTATATTGGTTGTGACAAAAAACGATATGGAGGATAATGGTAAAATTAGAGAAATATCAAATGAGCAAGTAATGTTTATAACACGTATCACCTTATGATAGTGTAGTTAATGAATATACCAGTTCTTTATGAATAGTCTATGAAAGTATTGAGATTAGACACACTCAATATAATATGATATCAAAAATCATCTATTGAAGCTATGATTTCCTCATACAAGAGAAGTCAGCTTTCCATGACATAGTAGTTGAATGTAATGTGAACTTTATACTGAGCCCAAAAAAACTAGCTATGTGAAGTGGATGCCTTCCTTTCGGGAAGGGCGGAGGTCACGTAACTCTAATGAGATGAGACTGTCTGGCATGTAGGATGGTCCCTATATCTCCTATTCTTTCGAACCTATACTGCCAATATAGTATCATGCGGTTTTTTCAATTCCTATGTACCGCTACATGTTTTTGGTCAACTTTTAAAGCTGGTGATTCCACCTCTTTTTGGTGTGGGGGAGACACTTGTGGATTTTATGAATGCTCACATGATCTATGTCGGTAAAGTGTAAAGGTCCTAAAGTATGAATGAGGCCCAGCCATCAAATGATACACTAAAGAATTAATGTACCTAAATTTTTTAAGGATAGGATAATCAAGAGGTGACATTGACTTAAAAGTAAATGACACTAGGTCATTCTTGATCATTTGCAATAGCGAACCCATAAAGTCTATACACTACTCTTAGTTATAACTGGGTTATCTACCCTAGATTATCAATGTATAAAGTGAAAAGTATGATGAATGAGCAGACCTGTATTTTGATAAAGAGTCCTATTCTATTATTAGTCCCCATTTTGTTGAGCCCTAATTTTTGGGAAGTCCAGATGTAAAGTCCCTGATCCCAAAGTTCTCATGGCTAATGAAATGAATGATATGAGATGTAATGTGCTATCTAATATGTGTTATGTGCTATATGAAAATTGTATGTGTTGTACTGTGTACGACGGTATGTGGTTGTGTGCCATATGATACGTAGATGATGCATGTTACTCTCATGGCAATGATCTCCTAATCAAATTGGCAAGTCTACTGACTTGACTTCAATACATCATGTTGTTTACGAAAGATATTCCTCACTCATATGCTGTCCTTTGTTGTGTGATTGCATAATATCCATACTTAGTCAAGTATGTACTAATCCCACAACTCCTATATTATAGGTGCTAGGCACATGTGGATGCTATAGTTACACGTGTGACGATTGCAGCTATCCGGAACATGGAGCTTTCATCCGGAATTGTAGGCCCCTCATGCGTTCCGATGATGTCTACCGTTTATTATCTAGCTTTATGTAGGGTTCTAGATTGGATCATCTTCCCACTTAGTGTAGTTTTCCACTTTCCATTTCAGACTTGTTATGGGTCGTTTTGGCAAGAATACATTCAATACAATTAATGAAATAACTGTTTCTTTCATTTGAAATATTTCTAATTGTATATGGTTGGAATTTTGTGAAGGATCTATGTGTTAATTTAACAATATTTAGCATGAAACAGAAACCAAAAGTTTCAAATTTAAAATTAACCTAGATGAATTAGAATGATACGTATGTTAGGTTTGTCTAACGACCTCTGAGAGATCAACGACACCGATCTCGTCTGGGGTCTATATTTTGGTCGCGACACCTACAGTCTAAATGTCTATGAATCAAAGATAGGTTAGTAACCTAACCAAGGGTTGGGGTCTTGTCCCAAGAAAGCAGTAGTGAAAGTAAGAGCCACATAGAATTCTATTCCAAATAGTGAAAGTTTGAGACATTTTTGAATATTAAAACAAACTAAATTCAGTTTGTGACATCAACATTTCAAATATAAAGCCTTGTTTGGTACAAGTAGAAGAATGCAATAAAATAAATGAGAAACAAGTATGTGAGAGAGTTCTTGGGGTGTGATCACAATATGTGAAGATAAAAAGGGTGGGTATATGCTTTCGACATCTAATTTCGAAAGACAATGGTGACTAGGCAAAGCTCTAGGTGAAAGCAAGTTCCCTCTCGGGCACCCACTCGTATGAAATATCCAGCCTACACCTAATCCACACTCGCTCTTTTGATGGTAGTGGTTGGATATAGGACTACGTCTCACCCTTGCAGGTTGAACCTCATGTCAACACACTCCTTAAGAGATCATTCTAGTGGTCTTAGTATCCTGGCCTCTCTCTTGAGCAAGAAGAAAACACATGGGTCATTTTGTACTTGCAACTACAAACATATTAGATAAAACCAAAACCTCTAGGTGAAATCACCACTAAAATTAAATCTAAGCTACAAGAAAGCAAGACCCAACAAGTTAATCAACCAATAATAGCTAAATCAAACCCCGAATATGGGGGTTTTAGCCATACATCAAGAAATAATCATACACACTTAAAATTATAAAGGAATCAAGTGGGTATAAGATATTAAACCTTAAAAGTAACAAAGGAAGGTAAACGTAGAAGACCCTCTACAAAAATTGGAAAAAGAGCTTCTTTTTTCAAGATTCCACAAAAACACTCTCAAAACTTTAGAGAAAACATAAGAACAAAGTTTCTAAAATTAAATATCATGTGTAATTATTTCACTATCTAATTTTCTATTCTAAATAATAATATAGTTCAGTATTTAAACATTTCAGTATTGTGCTGGCAAATCTTTTCGGTGCAGTTAGTCGTGATTCAGCGAATCGCCCTTCATTTAGTTCGTCACGGCATGCAAATTTCCTTCCTTTTTTATGTTTTCTTGATTGATAGGCGGAAATCTTATGATTTGCGAAACTAACAGAAGGAAAAACCTGGATATACGGAAGATCGCCAAGTGCGCTTGGAAATGCGCACCTTTACATCGTCAACTTTTTTTCCCATTTTGCGCCTAAATGTCCATTCTCCTACCAAATCCTCGATTATCTAAAACTTAGGAGTTTTTATAAAATATCGAGATAAAATAAACAATAGAGGACACTATTTTCAATAAAATAAGGCCCTAGATGAGTCAAATTTTGAGGACTCATAAACACCCCAAATTTAAACTTTTGCTTCTCCTCAAGTTCAGTTGTTCAAGAAGGATTTTCAAATAGTGCTACACAAGACTCAATCATGAATATAAAAAACAAGAATCAAATTAATCATGCATAGCTTATTTGTATACTCAAAGATTTAATTTGTAACACACCACTTCCAATGATTACAGATCTCACAATACTCGCCACTAATGCAAGTTCAAGCTCAACAAAAGTATTTACATGCCCTTACTCAAAACCTAATTTCATTTTCAAAAATGTAGATTTATGAACATTGGATAAGTAATTTAATGCAACGCTCACACTCACCAAAAGGAAGACAATGCATGTTTTCATTTAAAGGTTTGCATTTGTTTTCCAATTGACTCTTTGTTCAGTTCAGTCAAGGTCAAAAAGGTCTTTCTAAGGCTTGTAATGGGGGCAGAGTAGAAAGGTATGGTCCTTCAGGCTCACTGTCTTTTTCCTCAATGAGATGTGACTTTATAAAAACATCCCCTTTCTTTCTTCCTCAATTCTAAGTTGAATGTCTTTAAGTCATGTTTTTATTCTTCTCAATAGATTGCTTAGAAATCTGATTTCTGTTTGTGCTTTTAATTTCATAGCCTTGTCTTTTTCACATTCTTTTTCTTTCTTTGTCCTTTTCTTATTTTTCTGTATATATATGGAGGTTTTCCATTTCTGTGTAATAAAAACAACGAATAACAAAAAAAAAAAACAAGTTACCAAATGGGTTTGCCAACTTTTTTCCGTTGCATTGCTTGACTTCTCCTTTCACTTCTTACCAGCACTACCCCCAACTTCGATTTACTATGTGCTATTCACTTTCTCTCACGTCTCAAGAGGATTATAGATGATGGATAACATAAGGTGTAGATTTCATCAATGTTTTCCCAAAGAAGAGGTAAGGCACAAAGGGTATTCAAGAGAGTTCCACACGCTCATGGGTAGGCTACAAAAGAGTTATATGTCAATGTTTGGTTATACTCATTGGATGTTGCCTAAGATCATCTCTAGAGGGAACCTTTCGAAACCAATCAAACTAACGGGGCAAATTCTAGGTTTATTCATGCAAGGTTAAAATAAGCATATCACCTAATGCATATACATTAAGTCCAACAAGAATACATAGTTTTTCTATTATGCAATGGTCATTGCAAAAAAATTATTGATCATTAGTTAATTACAACGGATGCTAAGATTTGACTCCATATTTGTCATAGTGTCTAGAGATGCTATATATAGTCTGCTCACTCTTGTTTTACAGTACGTGGTCACAGGGTCATTGGGTTTGTTTTAGATTCAACACTTTTAAAGTCATGTGTATGGTATATGTCGTCTCTAAGCCTTTCGTGGTCTCGACCCGAGAGGGCTTCATATCTTGTCTTCCTAGTTACCTGCTACTGCCTTGGACGGCCGCTAGCACCTCCCTTCTGCTCGACGTCCTGTGAGCATCACGTGTCTTGATGCACTATTGTACCCAATCTATTCCCGATCCTGGGTGCTGTTCGCAACTCTATAGGGCTCACTCAACCAGTTCATTCCTCTCACACACTCACTTTAAAACAAGAGGAGGCGCAAAATAATTCAACAATTGAATTTTTTTTAGAAGGCGTCTTCCGTATTCATTATTATGAAACTATCCGACACCCGATTAGTGCCGGATACAAGTGAGATTCTTGCACTTAAGCTCAAAGAATATACTAACCTCCTACTCCCGAATTTTTTACAGAACATCGCTTCGCCAGGCACATCAACCCCCGACAGCATGACAGATTCGCAAAAACACACCAAATTTTGTAACAAAGCCTCCCCTTCACCATGCTTCAAATATCACAAACAAACGAGTCAAAACAAAGCAACTCAAGGGTGTGCCTTACCTCCACCCACCAGTAAGAGCATTTTGTTCAGAAATCCCGCATTAATAACTATCAGTTTACAAGCAGTCAAAATGAACATCCAAACAATGAAATTGGAGGAAAGATATGTCTTTTTATTGGTGGCGGTCTCCTATTATGAAGGTTTACTCGTCCAGCCTCTACAACTTGGTCATTTAACCCATACTCTTTGTTTGTTCATATAGTTTAGTCTTTTTCATTGATGGGGGGGGGGGTCAGTCTTCTTTGTGCAGTAGTCGATCCGTAGATGACTAGTTCGGTGCTGATGTCATTCTTTCTCATAGAGCAACTTGATAACTGCAATAGTTAATGGTTGCAGGTGTGTTTATGTCTATATGTGCAGAGATGCTTATTTGGGATGCAGTTTTGTGAGCTTTCTTATTATTCTGATACGTTCAATTGGTGACCATGGAAAAGATCGCCAGTCTAGTTGGACCTTCTCCAATGGATGTACCTATCCACCGAATGAATCAGAATCTTCAGGTCATTCAAGAATCCTAACAGAAATCTCCATCGTTGTCGCCAATGCTGTTGGAGATATTCCAATAAATTCTCTAGCTCGCCGTGTCTTACAGGTTACAAATTGAGGTACTTATTATCGTTGGCTTCTCAGAAGTTTGTAAGTGCCTATGGCTCGACACTTATCCAACAACATATTAAGTATTCTTCCTTTTCTCTCACTTTCTTAAGGGTATCTTATGCACTATAACTTGAAACACCATTATAAATTGATGTACCGATATTAAAATAAATAGTTAAACCAGAAGTATTTAGCAAAAGGGTTTGAGGGCGTTTCTACCAAAACAAAGTCGTAGTTAACGTCTTGTCACAATGCGGGAGCACTTCTCAAATCTCTTCCAGGTACAATTCTTCAATCATAGATATCTCTTAATAATCTGCGAGATGTAGCTTCAAACAGTTACTGTTCTCTTTAAATGGAGGTCCCTCTTTACCCACAACATCTATGGCTCCATTTGTGACTGCACGAGTTAATCGGAATGGTCTGAACCATTTGGACTTCAACTTGTCTGGAAATGATCACCGTTGTGAGTTGTATCCAGATAACCCCTACATCCCCTCCATTGAATTCCTTCTCAGTTCCATAGCTATGAACTTCTTTCATTTTTTTTTATTTGTAAATGCATGAACTTTCATATGATTTGCGCTGGAACTCATCTAGTTAATTCAATTGTGTTAGTCACTCTTTTGAAGCTTTTGTCCAGTCCATGACTTTAATATGTATCTGTAGTAAATCTATGAGCTTTTAAACATAATTTCAAGCAAATAAGTTTTAATGATCAGTGGAAATGTATTATTTGCTCCCAAGAAGGCGTCTTTAAGATGAGATCGTAGTATATTTATCTTCAACATTGGTGTGTTCTTTTCTTTCTTCCATTGATTGTTCAAGCGGTGGGCTGTGTTCGCGTTTTCAAATTGATCACCTTTGTAGTTTACTTGAATTTGAATTTTTGCGTGCCCTTGGCCCTCTACAACTGCTGAGAGTCTAAGCAACAACAACCTATTTTTCATTATAATGTATGGACGTATGATCCAATCATATTGGAATCACTTACTCCTGACTTTTTCACATTAGATTACTCACCTTTCCACTACTTTATCTATAATGTGGATGATTTTCAGTGGATACACCTGGATATTTTCACAAAATGGTTCTTTCCATCCATCGGCTTTTTTGCATATATGTTAAATATGTCACCGTCATCATCATTCAGTCTCGAAACTACAAGTAAAATAACTTTCACTTTTTCAACACTCCCACCAACTCTGTGCTCCTCTTTTTGGCTAAGAATTCTATCCGTAATATAATGGCTGATCTTTGTGCATCAATATGGGATCCTACTATCCCAAAATTAACGTAATGCTAGCCGTCCGATGTCCCTGAGATTTTGGGTAATCGATCACTTTTAACCAAGGAATTTTTATAACGAGTTATCCCCGCGACCGGAGCGCTTCAAGGGATCCTTCCTTTCGGAAGAGTCGCACTATTGTTATTTAGGTTTCCTCACCCCCCCTGAATCCAAGCTCTTCTAGCATGGATATTGGTCCTAAAGCAGCAAGTGTTTCTCTCGGTTTTTCGCGTTCGCTGTTTTCTCCCAAGGTTGGCGAACCAAGCTTTTGAACATGGAGCATTCCACTCGTTCAATGTGGACTGGTGCCTCTGGCCTATTCCGTCATCTTCTGCCCCTCTAGTTGTGGTAATAATCCTGCTCCTTGGTCATACCACCTCCCGTTCTACGACCGCAGCTAAGAACTGTGGACGTAATCTCACTGTTTCATATTTCAAATCAAATCTCTCTCTTTTTTATGACTACGACTCTTTCATGCCAAAACTTAGCTGAGCCCACAGCCATTTTCCCAAAAATTCCTTTTTCCATTGGAATAGGTACGGTTGAGAAGAACATAATTTACTTTAATGTACAGATTAAGTGATTCGAAAAATTTCCTCATCATTATTTTCAGTCGTTGGGGAATGGTGGGGGTATTTTGGGCAACAACATTGTAACTTTTGAAAACTCATTGTGGTGCCTCGCTCCCCCTGAGTTTTCTTGATTAAGGTTTTAGTAAATTGAACATTCTGCTTCGTTTGATGCTTATTCACCACTATAATTTTTAGAGTGGTCTTGGAGCACTTCTTCTTCACCATCTTATTGTTATCGCTACCGATTTGATGTGGGTTACCACCGCTAGCACCCCTTCATCGTTTCCTATCCTTATCTTACATGCTAGCTGTCTTGCTAAGACATTTAGTTGACCTTCTATCATCTTGATTTAATTATCATGTGACTTCACCTTGCTTTTAAGTGAAGGAAATTCATCTCATTCCTTTTAACAAATCGTCTAAGCCTTACACTTTGTCAAGGGTATTGGTAGCAAGTCGTTAACCCTTGTAATATTTGCATTTACCCTTGATATTATTCATACTCATTACTCTCTACCCAATCATGAAAGAATTTCCTAGGTTCTTCACCTTTTATGTTCACATTTTATGTAGTTCCAACCCTTGTCCTACCTTGCTATTGATAACGAGGGCCAAAACTATTCTCAATCTTTATAATCTTCCACCTTGATTCTATTCTGATCGCAAATAACCTGAAGAAGTACCCTTCTTGAAATGGAAAACTTTACCATTCCCCTTCATGTATTCTTGCAATATCTCAAATTGAGCCAACAATATCTTTATGTTCTCATATCTCTCTTTTTCTTTATCGAGTTGTTCTTGTGTCATTTAAAACACAATGGGGAAACTTGGTCTTATTTAGTGTACCAGGCCTAATTTACTTTGGTCATGTAATGTATGAGTAATGATGTCACTTCAAAGGACTGTAACATTAACTTCGCAGCCCATGTGTGAGAAATATTCATAAACATCTCTTTAATACAACCCACGACTACTGGTTGACATTCCCTTTGCTTGAAATTCTAAATATCGTCCCATAACATCATCATTTTTAAGAAGGCAAGAACGTTTTGCTGAAGGCTGAGATTAATTCCTCCCAAGATCTGAATGAGTTTTTGGGAAATTTAGACAACCATTTAGTCTCCCCTCCTGACAGTGATAATGGGAACAAGTGAAGTTTGATTTCTTTCTATGACCAATCTTTAAAACACAAAGGAGTGGCACAATTCCACTAAACGTTGAATGTGTCTTACCCCACCCCCAAGAAATTCATGACCTTAACTAGAACCTATATTTTAATATGATATTTACCTAAATAAGTGTAGATAACTTGTTTGAGATTTATTGGGGTCATAGAATTAAAGAAAGGCCTTAACGTCCGGAAACTAGCGAAATTGAACTAGTTAACGTCCCTATGTTTGGTGAATGTTTGGGAGGGTCACATGAAGTCCAAAACATGTAAAAATATTTTAATAGGTAAAATTAATTATAGAGGGTTAAAATGTACAATGACGAAACCTCAAGGACCACCGGAAGGGTCCTTGGGAAGAACCCGAACATGGGAGAACAGGTTCCAAAGAAGCCTGTGTGCAACATAGATTTAGTGCCTGCTGCGCGACGCACAACCGTCTCACTGGGATTCAAAAATTTCCTCGCGATGAGGGGACTACACGAAATCCACTAACTCTACCTGGATTATAAAAATGAATCTGGAATTAACCCGGCGAAGCGCAGCAATGTCCCAGATTCGTAAAAGTCGTAGTTTAAACATTTTGAGTTCACAAAATCACCCATTTAAGTGAGGAGTGTTTTGGGTAATTTAATGTGTAAATATATAAGGTCTTGGGGTCAATTTTATGTCAATTTTAACACCTAAATCAACTCTCAAAATTTGTAACCAAAAATCACCCACACCTCTTTCAAATTCTCCCTTCCTCCAAACATCCATTGAAGACAATTAAAGCTAAAAGAAGAAGATCAGGACATAAAGTTTCCAACACAATTTCATTGTTTTATCATCCTTAAAGTTTGGTTTCTGTCACTCTTGGGATCCCTTTACCCAAGAGGTCCCTCCAAAAGATGATTTATTATCCCCCAAATCTAGGTTATCCTTCTACACATGGGTCTTCTTTGAAAAATGAAATTATGAATCAATTGTAATAAATTAAGATGAATTAATATTTTTTAAACATATATTAATTGTTAATTGATGATTTCCCTTGAGATTCCCCTAGAGCCATGTCTTTTCGCAAATTTGATGAAAATCTTGAATTGATATGGTGAATTGTGAAGATTATGAACATGTAGATTGGATACATTGTTGTTAATTATTGCTTCTTGAAATAACCTTTTTTATGTAATTGGTTATGTATTCTTGGTAATGGAAGTATAAAGGTTCTTAGAAGGGCAATGAGGCATGTTGATTGGTTCTCATTCGATTCAATTATGAATTATGAGTTACATAGATATTAGTGCTTTTAGGTCTAATGTGTGGTTGTGATGTTTAAGTAAGTATTCCTCATCCTTTACCCTTTACCCATGTATTTTCCCAAAATTTGATGAAACCTTGGAATTGATATGGTGAAATTGTGAAAGATTATGAACATTATAGATTTCCTACATTGTGGTTAAATTATTGGTTGTTGAAATTACCTGTTTATGTAATGGTTATTGTATTCTTGTAATTGGAAGTAAGTATAAAGGTTCTTAGAATGGCGAATGAGGTATGTTGATGGGTTCTCTTCGATTCAAATTAGACTTATGAGTTACATGAGATATAATGTTTTTAGGTCAATGTGTGGTTGTGATGTTTAGTCAGTATTCCTATCCCTAACTCTAGACTATCGAATGTGGTTTTGAATTATTAGTATATTATGGTAGGTTATTATATGATGAAAGTATAGTCTCTGATTATAATAAAGTGTTAAGTGAAAGTTTTACTCCTTATGAAGTGGTGGTCAAAAGTGAAAGGATTGTTTCACCTGCGAGGACCTACCTTATGAGCCGATATGCTAAAAAGTGACATGGGGTCTAGAAAAAGAACTATGTGAGCTTGTATGATGAAATAATATGATTAATAAAGGTATTAATTACTTAGGACCGAAAGGGATGTAAATGAGATGGAGGTCTCACGTTAGTCAGTCTGGCCTCCCACATGGGTTTCCTCACGTTAGTAAGTCCAGATTCCTTAATTATGTGTTATCTCATAAGATGGAAACCTCCACTTAGTAAGTCAAGATTCCTAGCAACAATCTCCTTGACCCTTAACTATGTGGCCACATAGGACTCTTTCTTAGTGGAACCACCTAGATAGCTATGTACGAATGGTTATCGCTTAGGAAAGTCGTAACCCTCTCTTTTCGATGTGGGAGTAGAATGTCGAATTCCATGTAGCTCACATGTTCTTATTTTTGTTATTTCACTTCTTTCCCTAATGTAAAAGTAAATGAACTAGTTAACTATATTAACTCTTATTAGGGTTTTCTTGAAGGATACTACATAGAGTGAGGGAGAGTATGGGACTTCTCTCACTCGTGCACATGTAGGATCCTAATGGATGGTTCTAGTAGTGTTCTTCTATGATTATGACTATGATTAAAATTCTGTTGATAAGCTATGAGTTAGTGATTTAAATTTAAAAATTATGGTGAAAGCGCTGAATAGTATTATGTATTTATATGTTAGATGATTAAGAGATTTAGTTGTTGTTGAAGTATGAAGTAGGTGCTTTGCTTATGTGATTCGATCCCTTAGATAGGGTAGGGTTCTCTCTTTGTTATGGCACAGTATTGGTTCGGTGATCTACATGTTGATGCTATTATATATGAATTGACTTATTAGCATCTTGTATATCATGTTGAGTTAAATTGATTGAAAGAAGATTTTGAGTTTGAATAATTGTCCTTGTTCTCATGCATGATGGATTTTGTGGTTTGTATATAGGAGTCATAAACTTAGTATAGGTGGTTTTACAAACCTATATTTTATTCCCTGTTCCAAAACATTTTGGGTGGTTTGGGCTGTGGTGATTTCTTGCGCTATTAGAGAAGAGACTTAGATCTTTCCTTAAGTCAATGGGTGAGTCTTCATGAGTTTAGAAGATTAGGAGGCCACTAATTCAAGCCTTATTATTTTGTCTATGTTTGAGACAATTATTCCATTATAATGTTGAGACCATTATAGCCTAATATGTCATATATGTACTAGACTAAGGGCCTATGCCCAACCCAAAACTTTTTGATTATACTCTTGTTAGATGTTTAATGTGAGGGACAAGTATTAAACTTTAAATTCCTATAGGTTGGTTATGTTGCCTATGCGAGAAGCCTACAGTCTAAGTTAATTTGCATAGTGACAGGTTTATGGTAAACATCATTGATAGTGGATACAAATTATTATTAAAATATTTTCGTTTCCTTATATATACCTTTGTTAGTTATGATTATACTACGGGCTTGTCTTAGTACACTTAGAGGAAAACGACGCCGATTACGCTTAGGGGGTACTTTGGGTCGTAACAAACTTGGTATTAGAGCATTAGGTTAAACTTAACCTTAGGATTCATGTCTCACTACACCACATGACTATTTTACGGTCTTATAATAATGTGAAGCGCGGCAACATTATGAATCGAAAGGACTATGGTGTATACATAGGAACATTCACTCCTTTGTTATTCCTTAGTCATGCCTGAGATTCTTAACTCTATCTAGTCCTTTCTTCTAATCTTTTTATTGTGCTTTTAGGCAAAGAATAAAAAGAGAAACAATGCTTGAATGGTTGGATAGGAAAACTTGAATTAGGTTGTTCCCCCTCAAGCTCCTCTAAACCCTCAAATTCCTATTGAAGAAAAGGCTATGTCTAATGTTGAGATAAGGTTGGTTATTCATAGTTTGAATCAAGTTTTGGCTACACAAGTTGCTAGGGATGCAAGGGTTCAAGTGAAACAAAATGTTAAAACCACAACTTCAAGAATTAGGGATTTCACAAGGATGAATCCCTCTACTTTCTATGGTTTTATGGTGGAGGAGGACCCACAATGGTTCATTGATGAATGTTCAATGTTCTTGATGTTATGGGTGTGTCTTCTCAAGAAAATGCGGAACTGGCAGACTACCAACTCAAAGATGTGGCTCACGTTTGGTATGAGCAATGGAAAGATGAGAGACCGTTTAGAGAAGGCTAGATTACTTGGGGAGCTTTCAAGACGGATTTTCTGGTTAGGTTATTTCCTTTAATTAAAGGACAGGAAAATGCAAGAATTCATCAACCTTCAAGGAGGGTGAGGGTATGGGGATGAAGGAGTATAGGCTCAAGTTCACTCAAACTATACCATCATTTTCCCATAATGGATTGTGGATTTCTAGGAGCTAAGATGAAAAAATTGTTATGGGATATCCTACCTTTGTGGTGGTTGATGAAGTAGGTTCTTTGGCTATGTTGATTCTAGCTGAAAATTTCTATATTATCATGGTACTTGCTAATCAATGTGGAGCCAAAAGCCTTAAAGCAAGTTGTAGATGTCGAATTAAGGTAAGAACCGAAGATGGGAACTCTTCCAAAATTAAATTTGAGGTGCAAAACACCAAGGTTCAAAAGGAGGTTTTCAAACCAAGGCCCTCCTAATGCTCCAAGTTTCAACAAGAGTAAGGTGTCTACTCACAATCCCCAAGAGGGTAAAGGTGATGGTTCTTATGTTGAGAAGCCTCTTTGTTAAAAATGTGGCAGAAAAAATGATGGTAGGTGCCCAATTTGTACGGGTAATTTCTATGATTGTGGAAAGAGTGGTCACGTGAAGAGAGATTTCCCTATGATGAAGAATCAATGAAGGGAAAATTCGCAGGCTCAAGCAAGTGCCCTAAATAAGGATGCTCCTAAAAAAATCACTTTTATGCCTTCCAATCCCAAGATGATAAACAAACCTCACCAGACGTGGTTACCGGGATGATACAATTATTCTCTTTTTATGTATATTCTTTGTTAGATATGGGAGCTTAATTCTCATTTGTTGGAACCCTTTTTATCCATGAAATTTGAAATACTACCCGACATAATTTAGACGAACCTTTTTTGGTTCTACCCAAGGGGGTGAATTCGTGGTGGTAATAATGGTCTATAAAAAGGGTTGTTACTATTTTCCTTGCCCAATGAAGTTACATAGTTTGCTTGATAGAAATTTATATGATATATTTTGATGTGAGTTATATTGGGTATTGGATTAGTTGTTGCAGCTTGCTTTGCCTATATTGAATATTACACAAGGTCAGTGAAATTCCATCCCAAATGAACATATTTTTTAGTGGAAGTACGAGTAAGATCATCTCATGTCGAAAAGCTTGCAAAGTGATTGCAAAGGGTTGTCTCTACCATATAGTAAGATTTAGGGATTTAGAATCTGAGGTCCCTCACATAGAGTCGTTACCCATACTGAGGGATGTTTCGGAGGTCTTTCCAAACTGCCTTCTCAAAAATCCTTACGAATGGGAGATTGAGTTCGGCATAGACTTATTGCCGGATACACAACCTATTTCGATTTCTTATAGGATGATATCGACAGAGTTTAAGGAGCTAAAGGATAAACTCAAAGATTTGTTAGATAAGGGATTTATTCATCCAAGCATATTATGATGGGATGCTCTGGTATTGTTTCTAAAGAAAAATCATGGGTCCTTGAGAATGTGCATCAACTATAGTCAATTAAACAAAGTCACTGTATAGAATAAATACTCGCTCCCTAGGATTGATGACTTGTTTGATCAACTCCAACGAGTGAGTTACTTTTCAAAGATTGACTTAAGATAGGATTATAATCAACTCAGAGTGAGGAATGTTGATATTCCAAAAATGGAATTCTGAACAAAATATGGTCAGTTTGAATTCCTAGTGATGTCATTTTATATAATCAATGCACTGACGACATTAATGGACCTTATAAATTGTGTTTTTAGAAGTATCTTAATTTGTTTGTGATTGTATTCATTAATAACATTTTTATATACTCTAGGAGTGAGAATGATCATATGAGACACTCAAGGATAGTTTTGCATGTTCTTAAGGATAACCAACTTTTTGCTAAGTTTAGCAAATGTGGTTATGAGTTTTACTGTAACGATTTGTTTGCCTTTGCTGGTTCAAATGTTCTTAAATGAAGGGGAAGAGGTTTATGCGAAGAATACGGAATTGGTCAAAAGTTGTCCCTGACCTTTGATTCCTACCTACATCCGAAGTTTTATAGGGTTGGCTGGTTACTAGGAGATGTTTGTTGAGGGATTTTCATTTATCGCATCTCCATTAACGTCCTTAACCCAAAAAAGGGCCAAATTCAAATGGTCGGAATCATGTGAAAAGAGATTCAAATTATTAAGAGATAGATTGACCTCCACTCTTGTATTGACCTTATAGAAGGGTACCAAATGGTTTATGGTTTATTATGATGCCTCCCGAGTGGATCTAGGATGTGTCCATCCCTCATGTAAAGGTCAAGTGTTATGCCTATGTAGGCAAATCAGAAAAAAACATGAGAAGAATTACCCCGACTCAGGACCTCTGTACTTGCATTTCGTAGTGTTTGCCTGATATTTTTGGACACTTCTCTATGTGAGCATGTTGTGTGTTTCACGATCATAGGTCTGACAATATGTATTCACTCAAAAGTCTTGATAGACGGCCAAAGAAGGTGGTATAACTTTTACGGGTGTATGATATGAAGCTCCTTTACCATCCTGAGAAAGCTAATGTGGTTGTGGATACACTAAGCCGAGTGTCCATGGGTAGTGTGGATCATGTTGTTGATGATATATAAGAAAGAGTTAGCGAAATATATATATATTGGATCGTTTGGGGCTTCGACTGGAAGACTCTCCAATGTATGGTTTCGTGCTCTCGCCATAAACTCCGAGTCATCTTTTAGTGATTGGGGTTGAAATCCAAGCAACAAACTTGATCCTTATTGATGGAGTTGAAGAAACGGTGTCCTTAGTAAGTATAAGGAATCCTTACTATAAAAGGATAGATGGGGTCTTAGGACACCAAAGAGGTGTGTGTTACCGGGGTGCATGGACTGAAGGGAATGATCATGAGAGGCTCATGGAGACCGATATTCCATCCATCAGGGTGTCACAAGGTTGTTTACCGCGGACTTATGAGGGAAAATTTATTGGTGGAATGTTAAGAAACGGGACATAGGAAAAGTTGTGGCTAATTGTCCAAACTGCCAACAAGTCAAAGCAGAGGTAAGCAAACCAAGGGACCGGGCGGATGGGACTCAAAAAATATAGATAATCATACATTAAAAATGGAGGATATTAATATGGACTTCATAGTGGGGGTTGTTTGAACTAGAAAGATAAACATGAGTTGATATGGGGGTAATTTTGTTGAAACCTACCCCAAATCAGCACATTTCCCTTCCGTCAAAAACACCTATCGGCCGGAAAAGATTCATGCTAAATTGTACATCAGGGGAGATTAGTTGGAAGGTACATGGAGACCTTGTGTCCTCATTTTGAATATTAGAGAGTCAATTTTACTCCCATTATTGAAAATCTTTCTAGAGTTGGATTGGCTAAACAAAATGAAGCTTAGTTACCACTTTGCATCCAAAGCAGTATGGTCACGTAGAATGCCTATTCAAACTCTGGAAGCATATATGAGCGCATTGTCATGACTTAAAGGGGTAAGTAGGATCGACTTATCCTACATTGAAAAATAGAGTTCTGTACAACAATTAGACTATCATTCGATATCTCTATGGCACCCTGCGAGGCCCCTTTCACCTGGGAGAAGGGTTGTTTGTAGATCCCCGGTTGGGCTTGCTAAAATGTAGGTGATTTTTCTCTACTTGGTCCTGATTTGGTGTATGAATCCCTCTAGAAGGTTTGGATTATAAGGTATAGAATAAAAATGTCTCAAAGTTGGCAAAATCATATGCCGACAATAGAAAGAGGCACCTTGAATTCGGAGTGGGAGATTGGGTCTATTTAATAATTTCACTCATGACAGAGGGTGAGGGAGGTTGGAAAACGGAAAAAAAATAGTCCGTTGTTGGATGAGGCAGTATAAATTTGGAAGGAGTTGGGAAGTATAGTGAGTTGGAAGAGTGTTGCCTATGAGTTAGAAGAAGTTGCCACTGAGTTGGACCAATTCATCCGGGTGTTCCATGGTGCTATGATTAAGAAGTATAAGATGATCTGGTTTCATTCTTCCTCTAAAGGTTTTTAGTGGGTAAAGGAAAAAGAAAATTTTTATGAAACGTCCCGGTGAGAAATTTGGATCACCTGTTAAGAAAAGTTTTTTGAGGAAAACTGGAGGTCGCACTCCGTACTCTATGGAGGAAACAACCGTTGTTGAGGGAAGCCACACTGGGAAATAAGTACTACTTGATGTCCCACGCTGCTTCATATTTTTTCCCTCGCCCTAGCAAAGATTGAGGTTAGTAGTTCTATTATACTATCATGAAATAAACTATAATAACATGTTGTTCAACAAAATGTGATATTATAGTAGAACAATTCAGTTAAGTTAAGTTCTTCCTTCCATGGATAATATGTTTCTTAGGTTGGGCGTTCACATGATATGTGTAGTGTACTATAAGTATTCATGGAAGCGTATGGAGCATATTTGAATGTCTTGATAGTAAGGGCATGGAAACTGTGGGGGTTATAGGAGCCTCTATTAAAATGGAGAAGGGACTTCTTCCTTTTATTTAAGATGAACAAAGTTGAGTTTATGATATGGATTGTTGTGAATTAAGTTCCTTATTGTTATGATATGATCTACTATGGTGAATGGGTTGAATGATTCCTCCCATGATCTGTTTGACCCATTTGTTCATATATATATAGAGAGATAGAGGTAGATAGGATATTATGGACGAGATGGAGATATAAGATGGATATATAAATACTGCTGTAGAGAGAGCAGAGAGAGTAGAGAACGATAGTATATATATGTATATACAAATATATATATTACATATATAATTCTGGATATACTACATATATATAAAGACATATATATTCATATATCATATGTATAATATGATGTTAGATATGTAATATACATATATATATCTATGTATATTATATATATAAAGATATTACATATCATATAATACTAATCTCTTATAAGGTCTACGAATGTTATTTGGGATATAAAGTCCTAAGGGGGGGGTGGAGAGTATTGACAGGGACCCAGAAAATTCATGGAACTATACTAGGACCCTAACGCACTTAGCCTAAGTGGATCCACCTGGGATAGCTACGTATGAATGGTACAAACTATTCAAGTGTGGTACCCTTCTCTTTTCATTGTGGGAATAGAACATTGGATTTATGGTAGCTCACATGGTTTCATGTCAGTTATTCGCCTACTTCTTCCAAATGTAAAGCAAGGATGAACCGCGTTAAAGTAATTGGAACTCTGATTAGAGGGTTTTCTTGAAAGATAACTACATAGGGTGAGGGGGGGTAGGGGATTCTTTCTCACTCATTGCACATGTGTGGATCTGAAGGTGGATTCTAGAGTAGTTGTTCTTTATCTTTATGAGTGTAACTATGTTATGATGATGTTGATAATCATGAGTAGATCATGTTACATTCTGTAGATGTCTTACAATAGATTATGTGTATGCTAAGGGTGATATTTCTTAATGTGATACTTAGCCTTGGATCGGATTTATGGGGTTATTATCTTTGCATGCACAAAGTATGGGGTGATCATGTATTGGGTGAGTGTATATGTTGAAAGGGCACTATTTGGCTTCTTTTAATGCCAGGTTTGTCAATATAATCTCAGAAAGAATTATTTGACCACAATTTCATTTTCTCACTGCATCATGGTTTTGGTGACAAGGAGCCTAATAACAAATGTTGTTGTGGTTGTACTTACTCATATTTTCTCCCTTTTTACCACACATTTTAGTTTAGGCCATTGAGGATAGTCATGGCTATTAGATAAGAAGACTTTAATCTTTACTAATGAAATTTGTGAGTCCTCGTGAGTTCTGAGGATAGAGACACTCATCAAGCCTTATTAGTTTTGTCTATACTTGAGAGAATTATTACATTCTCATGTTGAGACTTCATTGTAGCCTATATGGCATATTGTAATAGATGAAGTGCTATGCCCAAACTATTCTGATTCATAATGTTGTAGATGGTTTAAGGTGATACAAAGTATTAAACTAAATTCCTATATGTTTGTTATGTTGCCTATGAGAGAAGCCTAAGTAATCTTCACGCGTGATAGGTCTATGTTGTCACGACCGGGGAGCACCCCCTAGAAGTAACATGGAGTACTTGACCTCTCTAAGTTCTAATACAAGCCCATAGTTATCATTCATCGCATTTTCAAAGGTATATTAGCGGAAAAAAATTCAAAAAACAATTCAAGTACAACATTGTTAGACATTCACTTCATATATTTAAAGATCCTAAGTAAATACTTAGACCTCAGTCTCGGTTTTGCCATCCTACACATCATTTAGAGTTAGCATTAGGGGTATCACGGTGGTTGGGGGGGGGGATCTTATAACATAATAAATAAGTACAATAAATAAAGTTGGAACTTTATTGTAAGCGGACATTTTGGAACCCAATTCCTGTGTTTTAAGATTCTTTTCCTCTTAGGCTTGGGAATAAATATTACGCTCCACATCATTTTTAAAAAACTTCCTTTAAAGCATCCAATAACCTAAATGTTGGTGTAAAAAGGTAAAGAAAGTGGAGTTAGGGAGTTAGTATATAAATGCACATAACTATGGATAAATCAGCAAAAAACATGCATTAAAAGGGACATTTTTTGAAATCAACTTCATTCCTTTTTGAGGGAAAATCTTCATAAAACATTTATACAATAATACATTATACAATGTAAATACTTTCATATATGCATATTTTAAGGCCAAACATCATATGAAATCACACATAGAATTTAAGTCACTTTTTGTGTCACTTTACAATAACCTTTTTGCACTTTACAGTAAGCTTCCTTCCTTTTAAATTCTAACCTTCCTAAGTACCCCTCTAGTGATACTTGGTTCAATTCATCACCTTAAGTCCACAAAGAAAGCATACATACTACCTACATAATCCAACACATACCATCATATAAATATAGCACACCACAAGAACCTTCAAGTCTATGACCCTAAAGGCATTACAGTGAACCATAATAAATGACCATACTCACAATCCTATCAAGTATAGTAGTGAAAATATAGTGAAGCCCCATTAACCTTCCACATTAATTGTAAACCTATCATAGTTTATCCATAATCATCAAACATGTTACTTCAACACTTCACACATAAAACTATAAGTAAAACTACATGTAACCCAAGTAGGTTTCATTCCGAAAAGTCATATATAAGACCAAAATCATACAACATAAGAAAAACCTCATTATATAGACAGACACAAAGTCATGCGTAAGAATAATAATAACACATAGTCACATGCATTTAAACACCTCCTAGGACTTACCTCAAAAATCCACTATTGTGGCAGCATAGGTGGAAGTCCCATACCCCCACACACAAGCAACTACCCTTAGGTTATCACTGTTAGGGTCCGTAATTTAGTTGCGCATCGTCCATTACTTTAGAGAAAAAACACTATATTTACCGAGACAAAACCATGGTTATTAAAATCAATGAATTTGTTGTTTTAGAGCCTTATACTAATGGCAGGTGTTCTTACCTAGCCAAGGTAGAACATTAGCACATGCCAGAATATTAAGTGAATGTAGTTGCTAGATACTATGTGGCAAGCATAGTTATGGAACTTGGAGATATACATAACCCTCTACATGACCATTAGCATTTGAGCCTCTTCTCATGAGAAACCATGGATGAATCTTCATCAAGAAAAGTCAAACCCTCACGTGGAAGGACGAAAGTGGAATGTTCTCAATAGGGAAGTCCAACATTTTCAAGATAAAATCCAAATGGTGAATCTTAATTCCGAGGAATCCACAAAACCTCTATGTACAAATTTCACTTGGTGCTAAGCTAAGTTCCTTTTAATTAAAAAGCCTTTATTAACATTTCCTATAAAAACATACGCTTTAGGAGATTCACTCATCATATGTTTAGCTCATAGGTCATAGATGAAAGTTCATCTATCTAAATAATTTGATAAACCCTTTCACATGGACATAGCATATGTAAGCACCTATATAGTTTAGGTACACTTGATCACACCTTTTGTTACAACCGTAGTATAGACCTTAGAAGAGACCAGCATCGTTCACTTCTCAAAGGTCGCAGGCAAGCCTACTTACGTACATTCTACTTATCTATGTTAATTTTTAGCGGGAAATTTGAAAAACTATTTGTTTCTTATCATGATAAAGGTCATTCTACTTCCATTCAAATTTCATACAAACAATCTAAAATTAAAACAATATCAACTGAAAGAAATAGTTCAAACTGCATTAAATGTATAATTGCCAAAAATGGCACCAACAATATATGAAAAAAAATGGAAAGAAAGAAACACTAGGGGGGAACATACTCCACTAGGCTAAATCCTATAACAATGGCTATAATATATTGGCAATGGAGAATCCTCGAAAGATGAGGGGCCTACCAACGTTCTAATGAATGCTCCATGTACGGATAGTTTAGGCGCCACCTATGCCTTCAATAAAATCGTTATTAGGCGTTAGATTTTTAGTAGTTAGAGTTGTATAGGTTAGTACACATTTGTACTAAGTATGGGATATGGCAAGAACACACCAAGGACATGAATGAATGAGTAAGAATTCTCTTCCTCAACAACTGATTATCGGAAAGTCATAGTGTGGGAATTGCCAAATTGGGATTAGCAAAATTGGTTGACTTTCAAAATTTGGATTAGAAAAACTGAGTAAACCTTCCAAATTTTGATTAGGTAAAGTCATTCGGGAGTAACATGCTTATCATTACTTATCATTATTGCACAGAGCCACATAAAACATATTGCACATAACTATAAACTATTGCATATAACACATAAACATTTCTTGCATATCATCGTTTCTAGCCAGTGACCTTGAATCATGGATTTCACATCACGGACATCCCAAAAAATGAGGGATCAACAAATGGGGGGACCTCAACTAGGGAGCCTTCTTTAGCAAAAACACAAAGTCAGCTCTATTTATGTCTAAGACTTCATTTCATGTCATTCATTTGGTTAGTGTAACAGCAGCTATCCTAGGATGTTAGGTTTAAACTTTCATCGGGTTCGCTGTGCAATGATCAAAGAATGACCTAGTGTCATTACATAATTATAGATCACCTCTTATTAACATATCCTTCCCACATTTTCTATTCAATTCATTTTCTTATTGTGCATCATTTGAGGGTTGGCCTCACTCAAGAATGGGGAACTTTAACTTCAAAGACATTAGATTGTGAGCATCACGAAATGCCCCCAATGTCTCCCCACACACAAAAAGAGGTGGAATCACCAGCCAAAGTAGTGACCCCAAAACATATGCTAGCGTACATGGGAATTGACCCTCGCCAGATTCCCTATATTGGCACAGTATATGTTGAAGATTGGGAGATATAAGGATACCCCAAAATCCCGCATGCCGAAAAAGTATCATCTAATGAGAGTTAAGTTGAACCTCGCCCATTACCCGAAAGAGGTCGATCACCTCTCATAGCTTAGTTCCTATTTCGTGCTCGGATAAAAGTTTCCATTACATTCAAACGCCATATGTCAGGAAGTTGTCTTAAGTAGGAGGGAATCTAGCTCAATAGATGATTTTTCATTTCATCATTAGAGACTGTCTCTTCATTAATCTTTCCACCTCTCATAGGGGAGTCAGTTTTTTGTAACTTTATTTAGGCTCATTTGAGATTGCTCTCATCTTTTACACTAACCTCATACCATGTTGTCACAAAATTCATTAACATTATCACATTTGCTCTTATAATTATTCACCCTTTTTCACATGAATGATCGTTTCATCATATGCCAATACACTTGGCCATTAAGTATGTTTCACACTCTTACTTAACCCTTCCAGGTTTTCATCATTTCATGGATCAATTCAAAATTTCATTGTTCATTTCAACATTTCATTATTCATTTCAACAGGGCCAAGGAATTTTGCCCATCTTAGGTGTTTTAAACTCCTACGTAAACCCTTCTAGGATTCATGCATTATGGGTTATGGCATATTTTCATTGTTCATTCATCAAGTGGACAATGCACTTGGCCGTACGTTTAATTGTTTTTTGCACTTTACCTTAACCATTTCTAGGGTTTCATCATTTTCTGGTTCATTTCACCATTTCATTGTTAATTTCATAATTTCATTATTCATTTCATCATGTGCCAATGCCCTTGGACATTTAGTGTGTTTTACACTCTCACTTAACCCTTCTAAGGTTGATTTCATTACATACATCTTAGGGTCACTCATTTTTAAATTTATACTGACTATGAGTCTATTTATACAAGCCATGAGGGCTTCTTCATAGTTTGTTAGTAATTCATAACTTTTCATAAGATTATGTGGTATAAGACTTCTTCATCTTGTATGTATGCAAGATCTCCATTTGATCGAAAATAGGCAAACATATTCTTGAAAGATTAATTAACGTATGACTATGATCAAACCACAATTTGGGTAAGGGAAACCTGGTTTCAAATTCCTTTGATAACCCACTTTACAATTTTCATTTTTATTTATGTCAGTCCACATCATCACATTGGAACCTAGATCGAGATCCAACATAAACTTCCTTTTTTATTGCTAGTCCTTTGAAAATTATCTTTCTGGCGACGAGGGTGTGGGTTGCGAACCACCAACTAACCCTTTTTTTAATTTTCCTTGACTATCTCGAGTAAACATGAGTTGTGGGACAACTCTCCCATAGCCTCAATTTATTTTTCTTTTAATTCTCCTGATGCATAGAGGTCATGGGTTTGATCCCCACGCCCACATTTATTTTTCATCTCATTTTCCTTAAGCTTGCACAAGAGGTTGTGGGTTTGGGAATCTAATGTTCTAATTTCTTATTTCAACATCTATTTTCAGCCCAAAACCATGGTTCGAAGCCCTCTTCACCCACATTCCTTTTTACTTCTTATTTCCATGATTTGTAAACATGGTGGAGGTCACAAGGTCGACCCTAAGTGGAACTCACTTCTTTATCTCATTTCTCATAACATTTTTTAAATTCATTTTAACTTGACAAAACTTCCTCGAATTGCTGCTGGCAAATTTTGTATAAAATTTTTCAAAAAGCTTTTTCATCAATTCACACACTAATTTTAGGGAAAGTTCATGGTTATTTTTAACGTCGTAGGTGAAAATTCTTCAATTGATGGCATTCACTTTTAGCATGAGTTTCTCACTTGCATTCAGCCACATAACATTATTGGAAAATCTTGATTTTATACTTAAAGTTTGTTGCACGTAAAATAAAAACCAGAACCAAATATTTTTATGAGCATTAAAAAACGAGGGCTAGGGCCATAGTTACATTTGCACACCACTCTTTAATAGTCCGGAAAAAACATGGGCTGGTCATGCAGTCCGATTTTAAACAAAATCATCAAAAGTATTCATCACGACAAACACAGCACACGCCTAATATCTACCAGCAGACAACCCAAACCTAAGAATCATGGGGAAGCAGTGATAGGGAGACATTGAACGGGAACAACCTAGTTTGCGACTGATATTTGACCAGAAGGGGTCATTGGAAACAAAGGACAAGGGAAAGAGAAACCATTACCTTTGTGATGTTCAAACTCGACTTTCTGCCCAAAGAAATTCTCCAAAACACATCACCCACCAAAAGTTCAACATAAACTCGATGGAAAACCTTGCTATTTGCATACGTGTTGATTAGTTGTTTGTTTATAATTAATGTTTGTGAGTTCTTCAAGTTGTGAAAGAAAGAAATTAGGTTTACCTACTGTCTGTGAAGTATTCCACAATCGGCTAAATGAATACTAATTATTAATTAACTACTTTAATTTAACAACTTAGAATAAAAACAACTTTAATCTTGCTTCCCACATGGGTTCGAACCCGGGTTGGAGCAAACACTTCACTTTCAAGAGCCCATTTCGGTCTATCTCCCAAAAAATAAAAATGCCCTCCACGTTCTTAATTTAAATCATTAATTAACTATTTAGGATAATCGATACTAACCCTTAGCATGGAAAAAGAAAATTTACCCCTTACACCCTTGCAAACTATGATTTCCTTTTTTTAAGTCTGATAAAGACGTCAAGTAAATATTCGATTCGAGAAGAGCCTACATGGATGGACCCAAACTTTAGCTAGCTCAACTATTTTGTTCTTTGTTCTCTCTTTATGTCCCTCCCTTTTTCCCCTCTCTAAATTCCCAAGGCTTAGTTGGCTTGGATTTGTCGTATCTGTTAAGGGTCGGGGGTTGGTTTTCAACGCACATCAATCCTTGTGAACCCATGGTGTAATCGTAGGCTTTCTATACACATTAAGCATTACTTATCATATCCATTTTAAGGATTTTAATACCTTTCAAGGACCCACCATTTACTAGATTATCATACATTTCATTTATACATATATTTTAGAAAACATTTCACATAACACATTAAGTCGACAAATTTTCATACATCAATGCATAAGTATATAGGTGTAACTATATGAGCAATGCTTACATATAAACACTCTAGGAAACTATGCACATTCTTACTTCATCATATCATATGCATAACATAATATCATATAAGGCATATTGATAACATGTTAATACATTCCTATGCATGTATTTAGAAGACCAACCTCGGAAATATCCTACCAAGGTACACATGTACAATGCATTAACAAGGTCACATACCCTTTCCTATACTAGTACAACCTAGATCATAACTAAAATAGACAACAAGGCATAGGCTTCATATAGGATGCTCATAATTAACACATATTAATAGTATAATTGACTTCAAGTCCATGATAGTATCACATATATATTTACAATAAAGTAAACACCGCCACCATATATGGACCATACTATAGGAAAGTAGAGAAGTACGGCAATAGAGCAATTCTTACCAATCCTTTAGTATTTGTTCATCTTTGATAAATAATTCAATTATAGATCAGTGACTTAAATGTCCTTTGACACTCACGAAATAATTCATAAGAACTATACGATCATGCGACTAACAAGTAAACTACTTCACCAATATACTACAGAGTAGAGAGTTATACATCATTAGCCAATTTCACTTTCATTAATAATAAATTATATTTTATCAATAATATCAATCTAGGTCAGTAGCTAAAGACATAATAATCAAGTCTAACTCATGCTTCATCTACCCTAGAATTTAGATCACATCATGTATATAGATTTATCAATCTTTAGGCTACTTTGATCATGAAATAATCTCACCTACAATTCATGAATAATATCAACATAAGGCGGTAGTTAAAGAAATCATAACCTAAAAAAAATCCTACTACAAGTGTCATAAAATTGAGATTACTGTGAATAGCATGCTTTAACAATCAATAGGAATCACACATCAATTTTCAATCCTTAATCCATATTGGACAAATAATACATAATTAATCATCACATGATATCATATGCAGTAGTTAACTATCAATTTTAACTTATTTGATTTCATAACGATCAAGCTAGAAATCAAGATCACAAGATACTACATTATAACTAGCCGTTATTCAAACTTCACGTTATCGTCCTCATCATCTATTCACCATCATCACATGCTAGGCAGTAGATAAAGCACTTCAACGTGCTAGAAATCATAATTCAATCAATACAGGTCACGATCACAATCCATACAAAGGCTAGAAATTAGGAGGTGTGAAGGGGAACAGGGTTCATCATGAAATTTGGAATTGGAATCCTCGTTACAACAATCCTCATATTAACATCAGTTATAATGATTATAATGTGAAAAACATTTTTAAGAAAGAACCCATGGCTAGATTTAAGAAGGAGAAGTTTAACCATGAACTTGCATTGAAAAACATTGAGAGAAACTCTCTAGATGGAAGATTAAGTATAGATGAAGGATCACCATACCATAATGTAGAACAACACCTCTAAAACTTGGTGAAGAAACCATGGAAATCCAACATCCAAGCTGTTCTTGAGCTTCACCTTTAATGGAGGTTCTAGAGAGAGATTGTTTTGGAAGAGAAGTCTAATTTGTGTGAGTTGAACAAGGAATGGGGTTGTCACGTTTTTTTATAACTTAAATACACTCAAAATAACAAAAACCAACTAGAGTCAGGTTATCACATGGGGTGAATTTCCCATTCACCCCTTTAATGAAAGAGTGTGCAGGCTGCAGTTGCAGATTCCATCGACGGTCACAAACGACGCACAGTAGGTCCATCGATGGACCATACTGCAGGCCATCCTTTGGTTTTGACTCTTTACAATAGAGTTAAGCCTTCACCAGGATAAGTGTCCATCGACGAATCACCATTGACGGGCCGTTGGTGGAGTGACGATCCATCCGTTGTCTTCGTGGATTCACACTGCCAAGGCAGTGTCTCAACAGCTTTTGGGTCCTTCTTAAGGGCTTCTTGCGAGGCCCTTGGGGAGTCGTAACCAAATATTCCCAGCGTAAATATATATATTAACATGCCAAGGACCTTCAACATAAGTTTCACCCAAAACAATTACACGTAACAACTTCAAACATGGTAGGCACACTGAAGACATACACATGCACGTCTCAAGGGTTAACTTTCGAACATCTCTCACGTCTCTTGGACTTTAATCTAAACATCATAAAACTTACATACATCATAACTAATTTTCAATCATATATGACTTCAATAGCCAATACACTATAAGACCTGAAAACATCTAAGGGCCTCTTGAGCTATTCGTCGAATGACTGGTCATCCCTGACTTTGACTCCAAATGACGTCAAATCACTTATGCAACATTTTAAGCAAATTAATTAACATTAAACAATTTGAGCACATGTGAGGCTCTTAGAAACCCTAAACCTTATTTTGGGGATACATATGTAACCTCATTAGTGGAATAAAGGAACGTTTTAATTTTTTCCAATTTTGACCTATGATGGGCTATGATGATGCTAAGGGAATTGTATTAGTCCTTCTTAAGGAGACGGACGCCGATTTACAGCCTAGTGTACTTTGGGTCATAACAGTGCTCATATGAAATCTTCATGATCCATAAATCCATATAACCCCTAGATGTATTAGATGGAGTGTTGTGCTAGTGACTTAAAAAGACTTCTTCCCTTCACCGTGTGGCATATGTGTTTCCCCCATACCCATTGAAATTGGATCATATCCACTATTTTCATCATCTACGTTGTCCCGTCATTGATCACTGATCATTGGGTTGTTTGCGTGGAAAGGAGCAAAGTCACGAGGGTTCATTTTTCCTGTTCTTAACATAAACACTTAAACTAAAACTAAAAATTTAATTACTATAACCGCCTACACAACAAAATTATAAGACTATATTTTTATGTGACACTAATCCGTGGAAGCAACACCATTTTGATACTTTCCTTTTTTATTTTTTCTCATGATTAATGACACTAGACGATAGTCTTACTGACTACGAATCCAAGCTAGTTTAGTAACCAACCAAGGTTTGGGGTCGTGTCCCAAGGTAGTGGTAGTGAAAGTAGTAGCTACTTAGAACTCTATTCTAAATAGTGATAGTTTATGACATTTTGGATTATTAAATAGAATGGGAGAGGTTTCTTGGAGTGTAATCACTATATGTGAAGATAAAATTGGTGGGTACATGCTTTTAGTAGCTAATTTTACAAGAATATGGTGACTAGGCTAAGCTTTAGGTGAAATCAAGTTCCCTCTATTGAAACTTACCCCATATCTAATGGGTTCCTCTCAGACACCCACTCGTATAAACAATCAAGCCTACACCTTATATACACTCGCTCTTTCGAAGAGAGTGTTTGGATATTAGACTAGGGCTCACCCTCTAGGGATTAACCTCATGTCGACCCACTTCCTAGGATATCTTTCTAGTGGTCTTAGTTTCACAAAACCTCTCTCGAGTAAGTAGAAAACGCATGGGTGGTTTTATATCTCCCATTACAAACCCATTATATGAAACCACAACCACTAGGTTAAATCACCATTAAAATAGAATCTAAGCTATAAGAAAGCAAGACCCAACAAATTAATCAACCCTTAATTGCTAAATCACACCCCAAGAAAGGGGTGGGGGTTTGGCCACATATAAAGGAATAATAAAATATATTTAAAATTATAAAGGAATAAAGTGGGTATAATACATTAAACCTAAAAGTAGCAAAGTAAGGTAAATAGAGAAGACATAATTCCAAAAATTGAAAGGAGTGTTTGTTTCTTCATGCTTCCACAAAAACCCATTCCAAACATGAGAAAACTTAAGAACAAAGTTTCGAAAGAAAATATCCAGTGTAATTGTTTCCCTCACTAATATATAAACTTCATAATTGGGCTGGCAAATCATTTAAGAGCAATTATTCTTGATTTAATGAATCGTACTTCATTCAGTGCGTCGCCGCTTGCATGTATCCTTCCTTGTTTATGTGTTCTAGGCGAATGGCTCATTTCTTTTTTTTTTTTTTTATGGAACTGAATCGCAAAGCGGCTTGTAATGATCGGGGCCAGACCCTAGATTACATGTGCGATACTTGACCTTTCGAGGTCTTGTAACATCCCCGTATACCTCTTTCATCTCATATATATAAAAATGTGCGAATTTAGAACTCTTTCAAAACATAATGCAATATCAGTTCATAAAATCGAGGCTTTCTAACTAATGTCTCAAAAACATCTATGAAACAAAAATATAAATGTATTAGGACGCAGCCCACAAAAGTCTAAAATATAGTAAATAACATTATAATAAGATAGGGGTTATGTCGTCGAAAGCTATGAGGACTCACCAATCCTCACTCCTTGAATGCCTTGGAAACTATACCCTTCAAAGAAACTCAATATTCTCAACACCCTACATTGGATTAAAATGTAGGCAAAATATGTGTTGGTACAAAATGTGCCAATTATGGAAACTTCATACCAAACATAAGATATCTCAAAAGTTTAGTCAACAATAGACATAGTCATAAGAGATAATAGCATGAGTATACCATATACATAACATAGATATAAATCATCATAAAAGCATCCTGTAAGTTCATGACTTAAATGAATTGTCCGTCCTGACCCGTTGAACTATTCACAAGCCCCTCCTCCCGTCATACTTGTACAAGGCACAAGTACTATCCCATTCAACTACATACGCTAAGTACCTCTCTTTTGTTATTCTTGATCATAATACACTCTCATAATCAAGACTTAGGTTCTTCATAACATATGAGCACTATGCTCCTAGATCACCTCAAGGCACACTTGTGCAATGCATATGAGACATCTCATTCTACCTTACCTCTCTTTTGTCATTCTTGATCATAATACACTCTCATAATTAAGGATTAATTTCTTCATAACATATAACCACTATGCCCCTAGATCACCTCAAGGTACACTTTTGCAATGCATATGAGACATCCGATTCTACCTCAAAACACTAAGCATATCTTGAAGTAACCCTAATCCCTTTTTTGAACTTTAGGTGTCACTAGTAGACCTACTTCATATTGACAAAGAACTATCATCTTAAGTCAATCATGTCATGGAAACAACTATAACTACTACCCGAGCTAAGCATACATCAAATAGGAGTTATGTAATTGGTAGATTAAAGTCATACTTGTGTCATATATGAATTGCATCCAATTATACCATCCATACTAAGTACTTCTCTAGGGTATCCTAATCCAAGCTAGATTTTCATGCATCCTTTCCTATTAAGCTTAATAGACCTAATACCATTAAAAGCAACTTAACATACAAACCAAGCTACCAAAGGAAGGATACAAGAGTACTAACCTAAAAAGCATGCAACCAATAATTTAGATGCAAGCTAACCATATGGTAGCATGAATCCTCAACTCTAGGCTACCATAAGCATACTATCTCAATCTATTCCATGAAATGCACCTTGCATATGTATCAAGCTATCATGAAGGAACTCTAGTCATTCTACTTCAAGCTATTCCTAGGAGATTTATACCCTATCCTAGTCTACGTTGCCTACTACTAATGAAAGCTAGCATGATCAATCATCCTAGCAACACAAGATCAAGCTAAAGATTTGATAGATTGATTCCTCCATCCTAAGTGACCATGAGTAATTTTACTCCATGAGACTTAATCATCTCAAGCTACAAAGTTCAACAATACATGAAGGAGTCATAACTCAACATCAAGCTACAATATCATGGTATTATCTTACAAAGTAAACTACACAAGAACTGTCTATATAATACAACTTGAATCTATTGTAGTTTATCATGCCTTGATTCCTTTCAGGCTCTTATCTAAACCCAGTATCTATCTATGTGAAAGAACTTGTTTCCCCATTCTTATTAATTTGTAAGTGTATATGAGAGAGAACAACTCATCAGAATCCCCTCATAATGACTTAACTCCCAAATCCCTAACAACAAGCCTTACATCATCCCTATCATCTCACTCATATGCTAACCTTCATTCTATTCATTATCTTAGTCATGAATTACGTTATTTCCATTCTAATTTATTCATTCAAGGTAAAGTCGTCATACTTGCTCACATGATTCAATTCTCCAACTTACAAGTCAGATCCCTCTTAATTAATTTTGGATAGTTCAATCATTCTAGGTGAATCCTATATGATCATTGGTATTCAAGACTCATTGAATAAAAAGATCAACTTAGAACCTTCAATATTGCCTCTAATGGCCTAAACCCACCATGATCCACTTCAACATCAAAGCGTAGAATTAATACAGAAAACCACATGAAAACATCATATAATCATAATATAAACAAAATTGAATCCTAAAACTAGATTGGGATCACAATCAAGCCGAACCCACAATGCAATTACAACCCTATATAGAATGGGGTGTTTTGGATTCACAACTGAGGGATATCTATGGGGGATCCATGCATGAACAATCTTCACATACGATAGATTATAGCCTTTAATCAAGCTTTATTCAATGGTAAAATTATTCCTAGAAGCTGCCTCATCTTTCTGTTCTTCTTCAATGGTGATCTTGAGAGAGTTTTATGCAGGGAAAGGTTTTTTTTTTAATATGAAGCCTAAATTGTTATTTTATTGATTAAAAATACTTCAAATACATAAAAACTCTAATACTAAGCACCCGTGATTTATTTGGAACATGGAGTGAATTTCTCGATTAACCCTTAGCTAAGACGGGACACCTGCAGGAAAGTTTTAGGCTCAATTGACTGTTGCAGTCGACGGCCGTTGTCTGGATGATGCGTCGTCCTGCACGTCTGTTGTTTGTGAAAGAGACTCTAATTTTGTGGATGAGATTCCACGTCTAAGTGTGCATAGATGTCCCAAATCTAAGGATCGTTGATCAAAGCACGAGGCATCGATTCGTGGTTTGACATTGCCAAGGTAGTGTTTTGTCAGCCTTTGTGTCCTTCTCAAGGACACATTGGGAGGTCCTTGGGGAGTCATACCCAGGCATTTTTACCCTAAACACGACTATAAACATGTTATACCACTCCCATATAATTTTAGACACCAAAAATCAACTCAAACTTACCAAGGCACACTACCACACACACACGACTAGTTACCGGACGTCTTGGTCGTCCTTTAAAGCTTCCCTTCCAAACTCCTCAAATTGACTTGTAATGCTAAAATTCACCATTTTTACACCTTATTAAATCACTAAAAACATGTTAGGATCTACTTTTAGTTAATAATTTTTTAGGGTCCTTGCATTATCCCTCACTTGTGCACATTCGTCCTCGAATGATACCTACCTAAACACTTCTTAAAGAACCGACTCAAAAATAAAATCCCATTGTGTATGAATTATTTCTAAATGCACAAACCCAACCAAGGAAATTTCAGTTCCTAGTTATACATATCTAATTAAAACCAATCATGAATGAAGGAAACACTCTTACTAAGGTCCAAGGAGAGATTAACATCTCCATGCTATGACATGACCAACATAACTTTGTGGATCCTAGAATGCTCATTGACTTAATTATGTCACATCAAGAGAAAATACATCCAAAGAGAACCATAGCAACATATAATCATATAAAGACCTTATGAAAAGGTCTCACTGTCCATCACATTGGGGTAAGACACACATGTATTCTAACATTAATTCATTATAACAATCAAATACCACAAAGAAAGTCAACAAAGCAAGCAAATCTGCAATTTTCATAAATCATTAAGGAAGCACATACAAGAAAGGGACATAAGGAGATAATTCAAGATCACCTGGATAGGAGAGCATAGAACATGTTCCTCTTTGAAGGAATATCTTCAAAATACTAGGAGAAACTTGCTTACCTTCCCTCACATTATATTTTTCATTAGGGAAATCCTTCCTCATGTGGCCACCCTCACCACACCCATAACACCATCCCTACCACCCAAACACCTACCAGCATGTCTCTTACCACACCTAGGGAAAGTAGGTCGTGAATACTCATTGCTCTTACCTTGAGGTCTAGGGTTAGACACCCTCTCATCCACATACCTAGAAGCATTAAAATAACCTTTTCTGGAAGATTTTTGTTTACACCTCATCATTGTCCATCTTGCGTCTCTTTTTCTCCTTCTTAAACTTTGATTCTTCTATTTGTTGGGAAAAAAACCATTAGACGTGAGATATACGTATCATCCACAAGCATTACCATACGACACTTCATCTACTAGTTTGGACACTCCTTTCATGAAATTATTCATCCAATCTCTAGGGCTTGTACCAAAGATAGAGCTTTGTTAGACAAAAGTGTGAACTTCAAGGCATACTCCTTAACACTTAAATTTCCTTTCTTGAGGTTTATGAATGACACGAACTTAGCCTCGCTCAATTCTCTAGAGAAGAATCTATGAAAGAAAGATGACTTATAAGTATCCCATTCTGTATAACCTGCCCCTATCGTCCTAGAATATTTCCATTGCTCATCTATGAACGAGTATTATCAACCTCATCTATGAACCCATTTGATCCTCCTCCAGTTTGGAGCTACTCAACTTTAAAGGGTTCATCCTCAAGAACTCCCTAATCCTATGGGCACTCATTCCCTTATTAGTTTGGCCAACACCTCCCTATTGGCTTGGGCTAGTCAACAATAGACAGACATAAGAGATAATAGCATGAGTATGACATGAACATCATAAGCATAAGATATTTTAAAGGGTTAGTCAACAATAAACATACATAAGAGATAATAGCATGAGTATGACATGAATATCATAAGCATAATAAATCATCATAAAGTATATGTAAGTTCATACTGAAATCATTTGTCCTTTTTACCCAAGTGAACTACTTCACAAGCCACCTTAAAGTATAACTACGCAAGGCCATGGTAGCATCCCATTCTACTATTTAAGAGAAGTACCTCTCTTTGGTTATTCTTGATCATATAAACTCTAGTAATTAATAGTTAGGTTCTTCATAACATATGAGCACTATGCCCGTACATCACCTCAAAACACACTTGCGTAATGCACAAGAGGAATCTATTCTACCTCACACTCTAAGCATACCTAGAAGTCACTCTATTCCCTTTCATCAACATTAGGTGTCACTAGTAGACCTACTTCATATTGTCAAGGAACTATCATCTTAAGTCAATCATGTCGTGCAAATCAACTATACCACTAACCAATCTAAGCATACATCACATAGGGGTCATGTCATATGTAGGTTCAAGTCATACTTGAGCCATGTATTAATGGTAACATTCTACCATCCATACTATGTTCTTTTCTAGGAAATCCTAATACAAGCTAACTTATCTTGCATTATTGTTTATTAAGCCTAAAGTACTAACCTAATAGACCTACAACCATGGAAAGCATCTTTGTATACAATCAATCTAACAAAGGAAGGATACAGGAGTACCAACCTAACCACCATGTAACCAATCATTTAGATTCAAGCTAACCATAGAGGAGCATGAATCCTCAACCCTAAGCAACAATCGTAATGCTATCTCAAGCTATTCTATAAAATGCACCTTGCATGCAAATGAAGCTACCATTAGGAGAGTATAGGCCTTTCCCCTAAAGTTTCCATGAAGTGAAATTGGCCAAGCCAAGTCAAACTATCCTTAAGGCACTCTAGTTATGCTACTTAAAGCTATTCCTAAGAGATAATCGATCCTCCATCCTAGGCTATCTTACTTACAAGTAGTGGAAGATATAATGATAAAGAATCCTTGCGACAGAAGATTAAGCTAAACATGGGAGAGCTTGATTCATCCATCCCAAGCAACCATGAGTAATTTGACTCACGCTACCATGAGACTTCATCATCTCAAGATACATAGTTCCACTATCCATGAAGGAGTCAAAAGTGATCGTCAAAGTTACCATATCTTTGGTCTTATAATTACCCATCAACCTACAACAAAAAAAAAAAATGTGGCCTATGCAAATACACACTTCAAGTTATTCTAGTTATCAGTACTTCATTATTTTTAGTTCTTGGTAAACTAGATTTATTTATGTTAGAGAACTTGCGTCCCTAGCTTGTTTCATGTCTAAGTGTTTATGCGAGAAGAGAACACTCTATTTCCAAACCTTCATAATGACTTCCCAAATACCTAACAAAATGACATACAATCCTAATTAAATTCTAAATTCTTAATATCATTTTTTATGTCCAATACATTATTTCATTCAATTTGATTCATTAAAGGTTAATCATTTAATACTTGTCACATGGTTTAATCCATTTACAAGAAGTCAAGATACTCTTAATCATTATGCCTAGTTTAATCCATATAGTGAACCTATTATGATCATTAACTTTAGACAATTGAATTAAGTAGAAAACTTAAGAACCCTGCACATGTTTGCCTTGAATAGCCTAAACCCACCATGACACCTCAACCATAAAAACTATAAATCATCAAGGAAAAAACATTAAACCTAATATAATCATCATATAAGAAAAATTGAATGCAACGCACTATATTGGGATAACAATCAAGCCTTTCCCACAATGCAATCACAACCCTATTTAGATTGGGGTCTTTTGGATTCACAGTTAAGGGATATCTATTGGAGCTCAATAGATGAAAGAATCCATGGATGAACAATATTCATATACCTTACATTATATCCTTAAACCAAGTTTGATTCAATGGTGAAATTCGTCCTAGAATCTTCCCCTTCTTTCTCTTCTTCTTCGATAGTGATCTTGAGAGAGTTTTATGGAGGAAAAGGTTTTGTTTTGGAGTTTGAAGTGTAAATGGCTATTGTATTGATTAAATACACTTAAAATACCTAAAAATCTAAAATTAACCTCCCATAATTTATGGGTAACATGGGGTGAATCTCCCAATTCACCCTAGCTAAGCCGAGATATCTGTAAGAATGTCGCAAGCACAATCGATAGGTTGTCGTCTAGTTGACGTGCCATCCTGCACGTTTGTGGTTTGGGAAATAGACTCTAATTTTTAGGTATGATCTCCCACGCCTAAGTGTGGATCTACAATCTATAGATCGTTTATCAAAGCACGAGGCATCGATTGCCATACGTGGTTTGACACTGCCAAGGCAGTTTTTTGCCAGCCTTTGGGTCCTCCGCAAGGACCCCTTCATGCGGTCCTTGGGGAGCCATACCTGGGCATTTAGACCCTAAACAATACCATAAACATGTAAAGCCACTCCCCTATCATTTTAGACACCAAAAAACACCTAAAACATACCAAGGCATACTAGAACTTACACACGACTAGTTCACAGGCTTCTTGCTCGTCCTGCGACGTTTCACTTCCAAACCCCTCCAAATTGCTCAAAGTGAGTTTTAATGCTAAAATTCATTATTTTTAAACCTTATTAACTCATGACACACATTTTAGGCTCTATTTTTCCCTAATACATTTTTAGGGTCCTTACATTATCCCCCACTTTGGAACATTCGTGCTTGAATGACACCTTCATATACACTTCTTAAAGAACGGACTCTAAACTAGCAGCCCATCGTGTATGCATTATTTCTAAATGCACACACCAAACAAAGGAAAATTTAATTCCAATCTTCACATATCTAATCCAAACCAATCATGCATAAAGGAAATATTCTCACTAAGGTGCAAGGAGAGACTAATATCTCCTAGCTAAGACATGTTCAACATAACTTTACGGGGACTAGAATGCTCATTGACTCAATTATGTCACATCAAGACACAATTTCATGCAACTATGTCAATTTTTACAAGGTCTACACACATTCATATTATTTATTCAATGTGAACCATAGCAACATATAATCATATAAAGACCATGTGAAAAGGGCTCACTATTCCCCATATGGGGGTAAGCCGCACATCTCTTTCTAACATAAACTGATCATAAAAAGAAAATCATCAAGCCCGACAAAGCAAGTCAAGACAACAAGCAAATCTTGAATTTTCATTAATCATTAAGGAAGCACATACCGAAAAGGTACATAAGGAGATCATTCATGATCACCCTTGGATCGGAGATCATAGAACCTATTCCTCTTTGGAGGATCATATTCCACATATGTAGGAGCCACTTTCTTGCCTTACCTCACATAAGCTTTTTCCATAAGGAAATCCTTCCTCATATTGCAACTCTCACCACACCCATAACAACCATACCTATAGTCCAAACCCGTACCCTCGTGTCTCTTACCATACCTAGGGCTAATAAACTATGAATACTCATTGCCATTCCCTTGAGGTCTAGGGTTAGACATCCTCTCATCCTCATACCTAGGAGCATTATAATACCTTTTCTGGAAGACTTTTGTCGATTTATAGAACGACTATATCCATCGGACCCATCATTGTCCATCCGACTTCTCTTTCTTAAATTTTGATTCTTCTATTTGTTTGTCAAACACCATTAGATATTATATATTCATATCATCTATAAGCATTGCCATAATACACTCTTCATATACTAGTTAAAAACTCCCGTCATGATGTTAATCATCAAATCTCTAGGTCTTGCTACCAAAGACGGAGCATACTTAGACAAAAGACTGAACTTCAAGCCATACTCCCAAACACTCAAATTTCATTGCTTTAGATTTATGAATTCCCCCAACTTAGCCACCCTCAAATCTCTAGGGAAGAACTTATTAAGGAAAGTTGACTTAAAAGTCTCCCATTCTATAGACCCACCCCTACAGGTCTAGAATCTTTCCATTGCTCATACCAAACTTGATCTACATCTTTTAATTGGTATTCTGCTAGTTCCACTTTCTCCCTAGAAGTTAATCCCATAATACCAAGTCTTATAAACCTCAACTTTGAACCTATTTGGATCCTTCTCCACCTTAGATCCACTTAATTCCGAAAGGGTTCATCCTCAAGAACTCCCTAATCATATAGACACTAATTCCCCTTTAGGGTTTGTCACCACCACCCTATTGCCTTGAGCCATCAAGGCATGAGCCAAAATATTCATAGAAGTCCTAAACTCCTCTAGAATGGAATTCCCTATTGGTGGGTCATTAGGAAATTGAGGAGAAGCTTGATCTCCTCGGGGATAATCTCTTAAGCATGAAGTACTTGAACTTTCCTAAGAATCACATAGCTTCCTACTCATTGATGTGTCTCGACTCACAGCGTTAAATAAGACTCTACTAGACGTGGTTTTTAGTCATCCTAAGACGATTTCGTAACCTTTATTGTTTCACATTTAATTTTGGGAATGGACCGGGAAGCCCTCCCTAGAAGTTTACACGTTGTAACGTGACTTCTCGGCGGGTCGAGTCACGCCCTTTTAGACATCATTCATTCATATTTACAAAAGTAGTGCAAAATAAAACTTCTTCGTTAAACATAATGCAGAACTCATTTTATATGAGAGTCTTCTAAAATATAGCTCAAAACATCTATACAACCTGCATATAATGTCTTTGGACACTGCCCATAAAAGTCTAAAACATGGTAAAGGACATAAAAAACATAGGGGTGTTGTCCTCGAATGCTATGTGGACTCACAAATCATCACTCCTTGAAAGACTTAGAAACTCTACCCTTCAAAGCAACTCAATATTCTCAACACCCTACATTGGATTCTAATATAGGGAAAATATGTGTTATTAAAAAATGTACCAAGTATCGAAACTAAATATAAAACACAAGAGATCTCAAAGGGTTACTCAACAATAGACATAGTCATAAGAGATAATAGCATGAGTATAACATGAATATCATAAGCATAAACATCATCATATAGCATACGTAAGTTCATACTTAAATTATTTGTCCTTCTTACCCAACTGAACTACTTCACAGGCCACCTCGAAGTATACTTGTGCAAGGCCAAGGTAAAATCTCATTATACTAACTAAGATACATATATATCTTTGGTCATTCTTGATCATAATCCACTATCATAATTAAGACTTATGTTCTTAATAACATATGAGCAGTATGCCCCAAGATAACCTCAAGGCACACTTGTTCAATGCATGTTAGGCATCCCATTTTACCTCACACACTAAGCATATCTTGAAGTCACCCTTTACCCTTTCATCAACTTAGGCGTCACTAGTATACCTACTTCATACAGTCAAGGAACTATCATATTATGGGAAAGAAATTATAGACACTACCCAAGTTAAGCCTACATTAAATAGAGGTCATGTTATTGGTAGCTTGAAGACATACTTGTGCCATGTATGAATGACATCCCATTCTACAATCCATACAATGTACTTTTCTGGGCTATCCTAATCCAATCTAATGTATCTTGCATTCTTGTATATTAATCTTAACATACTAACATAAAAGGCCTAATACCATGGAAAGAATATTATCATACAATCCAAGTTAACTAATGAAGGACACAAGAGTACAAACCTAACCACTAGCAACCAATCATGTTGATGCAAGTTAACCATAGCAGGGGAATGGCAATGAATTGTAAGGGAACTATAATGGGAAGGAGATGAAACTCGTCACCTAGAGATACCATTAGATATATCTCAATGATATTTCATTAAATCACCTTGATTCAATAAGGTAGCCATTAAGAGGTATAGGCCTTATTCACCGCTAAAGTTGTCATGAAGTAGCTTTGGCCAAGCAAAGTCAAGCTATCATGAAGGCATACTAGTCATGCTACTTCAAGCTATTCCTAGGAGAGTATTTATCATCCATCCTAGACTATTTTGCCTACTATTAATTCAAACCACCATGATGAAGGATCCTAGCAACATAAGATCAATATAAACATGGGAGAACTTTATTCCTCCATCCCAAGCTACTATGAGTAATTTAACTCAAGAAACCATGAGACTTCATCATTTTATGCTACATAGTTCAACTATACATGAATGACTCATAAATAAACCTCAAACTACCATATCTTGGTCTTATCTTATCTAGTCAACTACACAAGATGTCTATACACTACAACTTCAAGCTATTATAGTTTATCATGCCTTGATTAAATATAGGTTCTTAGGTCAACATAGAATCCATCTATGTGAGGAACTTTGTTCCCCTAGCTTATTCATACATAAGTGTATAGGATAAATAAAACAACTCGTCATAATCCCCTCATAATAGCTTCACCCCCAAATCCATAACAACAAAGATATGTAATCCCTATAATCAATTCTAACTTCATTTTATCATTCTCCATGTTCAATTAAAAGTCATTTCATTCTATTTGATCGTGAGAAGGTAATTCTAGTCATACTTGATCACATAGGTTCAGTTCCCCCTTTACAAGTCAAGATAATCCTTAATCAATTAGGCCTATTTAAATTTATATCTAGGTAATTGTTATGATCAATTAGTATTCAAGATAAATGAATTAAGAAGATCAACTTAAAACCTTCAATCTTGCATCTGAAACAACCATGATAACTTTCAAAAATCATATCTTCGAATTCATAAAGGAAACCACATGAAAACATCATATAATTATAATATAAATATAATTACATTATACCCACTAGATTGGGATAACAATCAAGTGTTACCCACGATGAAATCAAAACTATATCTAGATTGGGGTCTTTTGGACTAACAATTGAGGGATATTTGTGGGGGATATATCAATGGAAAAATCCATGGATAAAAAAGCTTCACATACCTTAGATTACATACTTAAACCAATCTTGATTCAATGGTAAAATTCTTCCTAGAAGTTGCCTCCTATTTCTCTTCTTCTTCACTGATGATCTTAAGGAGATGTTTGTAACTGGCGGAAAGGTTTTGTTTTGTATTACGAAGGTTTAACATGTTTATTTTTTATTACAAATCTATTTAAAAATACGTAAACTACAAACAAAATTCCATCCACTATTTGTAATGTGGGGTGAATTTCCCAATTTACCCCTATCTAAGCCGAGAAACCAGAATGATCAATTGATCGTTTCAATCGACGGGAGGTCGTCTGATTGCCGCGTCATTATGCACGTCCGTCATTTGTGAAAATGAATCTCATTTTTGGGGATGAAATCACACGCCTATGTTTCGACCAATGCCCCCAATTAACAGATCGTTGATCAAAGCATGAGCTGTCGATTGCAAGGCGTAATTTGACACTGCCAAGGTAGTGTTTTACCAGCATTTAGGTCCTCCTCAAGGACACCTTTGGGCGGTCCTTGGGTAGTCATTTCTGGGATTTTCTACCCTTAACATGACCATAAAAATGTTAAACCACTCCCCTATCCTTTTAGACAGCAAACCGCACCTAAAACATACCAAGGCACAATAGCACATACACATGACTAGTGACCGGACGTCTTGGTCATTCTTTGACATTCAACTTCAAAACCCTTCCAAAGTACTCAAACTAACTTGTAATGCTAAAATGAACAATTTTTACTCCTTATTAACTAATGACACACATGTTAGACTCTAAGTTTTACCTTATTCATTTTGATGGTCCTTACATGTTGACTGCTCCTTTTTGTTTCCTTTTCATCCACTTCTTTCAAAGCTCACTTGCTATAATAGAAGGTGGAACTTCACTATACGGAGGATCGCCTAGTGTGCTTGGTGATGCACACCTTTGCATGTTAAGATGTTTTTCTCCATTTTAGTTCCGTTTTGTGCGTATGTGTCCATGCTCCTATCGAATTCTCAGATGACTGAAAATTAGGAGTTTCTATCAAATATCGAAATAAAATAAACAATCAAGGACACTATGTTCAATAAAATAAGGCCCTGGTTGAGTCCAATTTGAGGACTCATTACCTGCAACATCAATGTGTTATGGATCATTGGGAGGAATTATTCTTCTTTGCGGAACTACTCGGTGAAGCGCTAACTGCTCCTTTTCATTGCCTTTTTGATCCACTTCCCTCAGAGCTTCACTTGCTCGATCAAAGGGCGAAACATATCCTTTTAGCTGATCGATGCTCAGGCATTCCTCTTCAACTCTTTTTATCCTTTTTATTCCTGTTTTGCGCCTAAGTGCCCATGTATACACTAAAACTTCAAATACCTAAAACTTAAGAGTGTTCCTCATATATTGAGATAGAATGAGCATTTTAGGACACTATTTTAAATAAAATAAGGCCAAATGAGTCCAATTTGTGGACTCATCAACACCCCCACCTTAAACTTTTTCTTGTCCTCAAGTAAAACTCAAGTTCAGTAGTTCAAATAAGATGTCTTAAAAAGTGCTAGACAAGACTTAATTACCAAAGATTCAAGTTGTGACATACCATTATGAAAGATTCTTGTGCTCTCAACACTTGCTACTCATGCAAGTTCAAGCGTAACAAAAGTATCAACATGAACTAACACAAACATGATTCATTATTCACACACAAGAATTAATAAGTTGACGATCAAGAATAAAATGTAACGCTGCACAACTCACAAATGGAGAAAAAAATTCAACATTTTTCAACCCATAGGTTTGCCCTTATTTTCATTCCATTATAAATTTGGCTTACTAAAGATCAAAAAGGTCTTTCTACAGCTTGTAAACTTTCTAAAGCTTGTAAAGGGGTTGAGTGCAAAATTATGGTCATTTAGGCTCCCTGAGGTTTTCTTATTAGATGTGGTATTCTTACGAAATTTTCTTTTCTTTTTTTTATCAATTCTCTTTCAAGTGTTTCTAAGTCATCTTTTTATTCACCTACATGAATTGCGTGGAAACCCAATTTCTTACGTGTTTTTATTTTACAAGTTTTTTCTTTTTCATTCTTTTCTTTTTTTTACTTTCTTCTTTTTTTATATGGAGGGTTTCCATTTTTCAGCACCAGAATGAATAAATGAAGACGTTTCCTACACTTTTTACATTTCCTTTTCACCACACCCCAAAGTTAGGATTTTGGCCTAAGTTGGGTATTCACTTTAAACCACAAATCAAGAGGATTACAGGTGGTGGATCACATGAGGTTTAGATCTCATCAAGGTTTTTCCAAAGACATGTGAAGCTCAAAGAGTTTTCACAAGAGTTCCTTTAAAAGAGTTTCGCACACTCAAGGATAGGCCACAAAATAGGTACATATAAAAGTTGGCATATACTCTATAAAATTTACTAAGATCATATAGAGAAGACAACTTTCTAAATCAATCAGACTAACTCGGAAAATTCTAGGTTTATCCATGCAAGGTTTAAAGTAAGCTCATCACACAAGGCATTGACACATAAGCCGAAAAAGACTACACATTTTCACTAGCGTGCAATGTTCATTACAAAAAAAATTAATTCAATTAATGGATAAGTACAATGAGATGCAAAGAGTTCACATATTCCCTTTGCAACTTCATTTGTCCTTGTTGTACTCATACATTCATGTTTATTTGATTGAAAGTACTATTCAAGTCATAGGTATTGATCGAATCAAACTTTTAATTTGTACAAGAACATCCACTTTCAAAACAAGAGGTGGATAAAAGTAATAAATTATTTTGCAATTAAACAAAAAGAAATCCATAACCACAACAAATTGCTAAAGAAGTTCTAAAAACATAATTAAAACAGATGACCCAAATATAAATGTACCACAACACAAATATTCATAACAAGGTGAGCCTAACACCACCGAAATGAAAAATATTTGTCCTCAAAAATATATATGACAATAATCGAGAGGTAAAATAAAAAAAAGACAGAGATATGGGTAGAGGATAATCCTAGTGAGTTAGCTGTTTCGAGTTGGAGTCATTAAGTAGATGTAGCCTTGAATTGAAGGTATAGTGGGTGCGTCGGGTATATTGTTGAGTGATTCATCAAGATATGAGAGATATTTTCAGCAGTCTACCGCGTCTATTTTCAACCTACATTCTTGATTTATTCATCAGCTACCTCTTTGTTTGCCTGCAACTTATCTAGTTCGTTCCCATTCGGCAACAACATTTCTACTTACGAGTCATTAGGTGCATTATTAAACAATGTTTTACTTCACCGATTTTTATAGAACCCCTTAGCATACATGGATGTCCAACGGCAGTATTCATTGGGGCCTCCATTTTGGTTTTCAATTCGCCGAGAGTTTCTTGAGCTCTCCTAGTTGTACAAACTCCAGGTTTATTAAGATACCTTCAGTCAAATGGCAGAAAATAATTGTTCGCTGGTGTCTTCAAAGATTCACAAACTTGTCTGCTGCTCGCCACTCTACACCTTGTTATCACTTACCTCACTTTACTCTACAAGGCTAACATACTATTATTTATAAAAGTAAAATCTTATAGTTAGCACGTTGGGTTGCCTCTCAAAAAGCTCCTTATTTAACATCGTGATTTGACGTAGTTCCTGCTCCCTCTGTGATATTGAGGGTAGACCCAGTGTCACTATGTAACTCCAATATATTGTTAGGGTGGAGCTAAGGCAACACAAAAATCAATAGTGATATCATGTGTGGGATTAGAACTAATCAATTAGTTCAACGCTTCAAAATTCTCTCTCATTTCGTCCAACACTCTATCTTGATCAGTAATCTTTAGGAGAATAATTTGAAGTGTGTCCTCAATACAACTTTTATTATCTTCTCTAGACTTTTTTTCGTGCGTGAGGAGGTATCCTCCCTTGGCATTTGCACTGGTTTTCCACGTCACATATTTTGGTGGTAAAATCATGTAGTTGAGATACCAGTGCAACTAATGTGAATTCACCCTCAACTTCATGATATTCCTCAACAGGCTTGCCACCCACTCCCTCTGTCTTTCATAGAGGACATGTGCACACACAAAACAAAACTAAAAGTGAAACGGGTAACAACTACACTAAAGAGAACAAAATTGTTAGAAAACTACATATTCACGTACACCACTTCCAGGCAGCGAAGGTAATTTAATACTTCTTGTGATATAGTGATCAACGACACTAGCCTACGGTTTGAGTGTCTACGAATCGAAGCTAGTATAGCAAACCAACCAAGAGTTGGGGTCGTGTACCAAGGGAGTGGTAATGAAAATAGTAGCTAATTAGAATTTCCGTTCTAGTTAGTATTAGTTTGAGAAAATGTCGAATAAAAGAAAAGTAAATTAAATTTGTGACACCAAAGTGTCAAATATCAAAAAGGTTTTGTCACAAATAGTAAAAACAACAAAAATGGCAGAAGGAATCAAGTACGGGAAAAGTTCTTGTGGTGCGACCACAATATATGTTGACGTAAATCGTTGGGTACATGCTTTTGATAAGAAATTTGCAAGATAATGATGACTAGGCTAAGCTTTAGGTGAATGTAAAATCCCTCACGGATTACTTACCCCATAACAAATGGGTTACTCATGGTCACTCACTCATCTAATGAACAACATCCTGTTCCTTACCCACACCCTCTTTTTCCATGATGAGTGTTACGATATGGGGCTAGGAGTTCACCCTCTCGGGCTGAACCTCATGTCGCCCCAGTCCTTATCCCACTAATCTAGCTATCTTGATTTCGCGACCTCTTTCTCGAGCAAGCTAAAAACACATGGGTATTTTGTTTTTTAATTACAAACCCATTAACTTAAACTACAACCACTAGGTGAAATCACCATTGAAAGGCATCTTACCTATCAGCAAGTAAGACCCAACGACAATATAAACATATAATTACAAATCACACCCCAAGAATAGGAGTTCTTAGTCACACATCAAGCAATAACCAAATACACCTAAAATAATAAAGAAATCCAATGGGTATAAGAAATTAAACCTTAATATGAGCAAAGGAACAAGAATGGAGAAGTTCCACTTCTGATTTGAGGAAGAAGAGCTTCTTTCTTCAAGTCTCCCACAAAACCCTCTCTAAACTTGAGAGAAAAATATTAAACTTAAGATCTAAGTTTGAAAATTAAAAATTGTGTCTATCTTTTCTCATTTTCCCTCAAAAATAATAATAGAACTTAGTGTTTATAGACATCAAAATTTGTGTTGGAAAATCCATTCCGTGGGGATAGTCACGAATGCCAAGTGATTCAGTGATTCTCCCTTCTTCTATATCATCATCGCTTGTGTTTTGCCTTCAGTAACTATGCATTCTAGATCATTGGGCAGAATAATTCTGCTTCGCGGAACTACTCGGCAAAGCGCCGATGACTACTTTTATCGCTGTTGATCACTGCAAGTCAAAGGATTCGCTGTTTTTTTTTTTTTTTTTTTTTTTTACTGGAAAGAGTGATTAATAAATCATGTGGGCTGATCGCCAAGTAGACTTAGCGATGTTCATGCGTTCCTCATAAGTACTTTTAATCTTCTTTTTTTCCCATTTTGCTCCTAAGTGTCCATGTTTACACTAAATTTGAAATACCTTAAACTTATGAGTTTTCATCAGATCTTGAGATAGGATGAGAATTTGAGGACACTATTTTCATTAAAATAAGGTCCAAAATGAGTCCAATCTGAGGACTCAACAATTATTAAAATATTAGTATTAAAGGAGTTATTCTAATATGAAGCTATGATTTGATTTGTACTCTTAATTGTTGCATGTCGAAGTATTTTGTCTATGATATGATTATTCCTTTGTCTATACCATTGAGATTTTACATAGCATCGAGACGACTTTAGAATTGAAGCCCTACAACTGGTAGAGGTCTGGTATTTAGAAGTAGTTCCTTTCTCCCTGAATATGTTCCTCATAAGATTTATCTTAGGAAGAAATGGCTAGTGGATCAACCTAACCTAACATGTATGGTCCTTACCTTGGCAAGTAGAAAAAATATGTTTTCGGTGAGATAAGGAAAACACTCTAGATTCCATCTTTTGCGCACGGGTCTAGTCCTATGTGGAAATTTCACACCAAAATAAAATGTTCATTTTTTTGCTAAATAAATTTTTTTTTCTTACCAAGTAACAATTACAACTCAAGTTTTATTAAGAAATACAAGCCTGGACACACCCAACTCCTGACTATCTTTGCCCTTATTATCTTCTTCGTACCAATATGACTATGGGATTAAAATCCAAACATTAATGTTGAGCCACAATTTTAGAGTTTTCTGATGATCCCTGAATTACACCTCCATGGAAGTATGTTTCAGAATGTCTTCAAAGATCCTTCTCCTATTCTTGAATACTCGTTGTTTCCTCTGTTTTTGGGTAAACTAGACTGCTGCAACTAGTGTTGTCTTGTATACCTCAACTCTTACACCAATTCTCTGAATATTTGAGTTCAACTTTCCATGCCATATACAGTCTTTAGATATGCATCCATTTGAGTAACCATTGTTGTCGAGTGTAATTTCTCCAAAAGTGTTACGACCCTAAAAATGAACTAGGTTGCACTAAAGCTTCACTTGTGATTTATGGTCCGTTAACTAGATTAATTAATGTGTATATTAGTTTTAAAGTCATACCAGTATATTTTGAATTCAAACGCTAAGGAACGACCAAGACATCGGATGACTAGTCACCTATGTACTTGCATGTGTTCTAGTGTGCCTTTGCATGTGTCATGAGTTGTTTGGTGTCTCAATTGATAGAGGAGGACCTAATACCTATATGATTATGTTTAGGATTAACTTCTAGGTACAAATCCACCAAGGACCCACAAGAGGCCTTATAGGAGGACCCCAACTCAAAGGCTAAAAGCTGCCAGGCAGCCTCCTTGTAGTGTCAAACGACGGCTCATAGACTTGGGGTGTCGATTGATCCTACAGGCCTCGCATTCTTGATCTTTATACAAAATCCATGAGCCCTCATCAATGGGACGTCGACCAAACGATTGTCCATCGCTGGTGGGCGTCGTTTGGGGGTCCGCTATCTTCCTTAAACTCGGCCAAGCTTGGGTTGTTTAGGTAAATTCACTCCAAGTCTTTTAATGTGAGAGAACGGGTGTTTTAGGGTTCTTTGGGTATTTTAAGATTACTAATGTGATTTAACTATCATTTAGACCCAAACACTTAAATCAAAAACCTTTGCCTCCTAAGTTTTTCCAAAAACCTCCATGACAGCTCAAGGTCAAGATGGAGATAGGATGATGGATTTCAATGGAGTTATTCTTCAATTCTCTTTGTATTTCTTCTAATAAAATATCGGATTTCTTTATCTAAGGTTATCTATCACCTTAGAGCAAATTTCAAAGTGGTCTTAAAGTTTCAAAGTTTATGAAAAAGTCCAATTTCTAATCTAAGTCATGGGTTCTTTCATGAAATATTTTCAAACAATGAGATATGATGTTAATGATGTATAATTTATGTTTTCCAATGAAAATCTGCATGAACTCTTGATCTTCTCAAATCTCTAAATTTGGATATAAAGTATGTTAATTGCTTATGAGGTAATGATAATAGAATTGAGTTAAGATAATGTTATAATGTTTATCTCTATGATGAATTATTCTATAATATTGTGAATTGTTGGAAATGTTAAATAATGATGATCTTGGCTATTGGTAAGAGCCTTTGTAAAGTGAATGGATTGAAAAGGCTAAGGAATGGTAATGATGATGATGATGTGAAGGTGGTAAGTTAACCTAATTCCCTTAGTTATTGTAGAATTTTATAGAATTGCTACTCAGTGTGTGTCACAACTATATGATGCGGGTGTGATTGGGTTTGGTTGTGTGATGATCATAGCCTTGTTGGATTTATGTAAATTGTAGTAGTATAATGGTTAGGTATTTATGAACGGTATAATGTGAAAATGTCTATGTGAATAGTAATTGATTCAGGCGATAAGATGTTAGATTATATCAATATGTAAGATGAGGATGATGGGATAGTGTTTTTGTATAAGGTGAAGGTATGACGTGAAGGGGGTGACTTAGTGATGTTTATATGATCTTGTACGAGTACTAATGTCATGATTATTATTTAACGTGATGGTACATGGTGATGGAGGAATAAGAACAGCTTTATATGATAATGTTGTATATGTATGTGTGAGGTTTAAGTATGATTTCCTTTAAATGATTATATGTGACTATGGTAGACTATGATGAGTTACTATATATGTGGATATTATATCTTGTGTGGTAGACTTAGTGTCCTTACTTGGTCTTGAATGATATTGTATAAGTGATATGATGAATTTTGTGTCTTGATTTGGTAGATAAAAGTCCCTATTCTTGATACATGAAAGATATGTAAATATGTGATCACATGACTTGGAAGGCTTAGGCACCCTTGTCATGTATATGTATGAATGATTGATTAATGAAAGTCTAGCATCGGTAGACCTAAGATAGTTCCCTTCCAAGGATGTTAAATACAGGACCTTGAATATGATAACAAGGTCAATAATATAGAACCTTGAACATAGAAAATAAGGTTAACAGAAGCCGTGAAGTGAAAAACCGTAATGGTATCCTTCTTGAGTGAAATGATGGACTTAAGGATAGGTTGGATATAACGGCATGAAACCATCTCTAAGTAAGTCATAATAGATATCCTTATAGACCTTGAGTGGCATCCCTAGTGGACCCATTCTTGGTATGGGCATTATGACTTGGTAAGACTAAGAAATTGTACCTTCTCATGCACCTTTATTTGAATGAACTTACTCTATGAGAAAAATGGCAAAGCACCGAGTGAAAATGCTTGTGGTAGTGGACCTACTTAAGATGAGACTAGTTTACAAAGAAACCCTTGATATTCCACCTAACCACCCTGTGCAACTTGGGGATGTGTATAGCTCATCCTTGGCAAGGAGAACACCCTCTCGGAGTAGGGGGCTTCAGATTCCATACCGTTCTAGTATGGTCTCTATGTCGGTTGGTTAATGCCTATTCCTATCATGTGGATTTATTCTTCTAGTATCGAAAGTTTAACAATTGTGTAGGTAGTGCCAATGACGCTATCTATATACCTGAACGGAGTAGGCTGTTGAAGATACTAGGTGGAGGTTCCCTAGGTCTTCTCCAGGACATTATGTGAGTCTAGAATTGCTCAATGTTCTTAAATGTCTAAATGAATATTACTTGACTTGAGTAAATATGTAAGAATCTTAAAGCGTTCTTATCTAGGGTAATTTTAGGGATGCGTTAAGTTGATTGAAGAGGGTGTATCGCGTCTCTTCATTGTTTACTAGGTAGCTTGAATAACTTATGGCCCAAAAGAGTCTTATTGATGGGAAGGCTTGTGTTATTAAATATGGACTATGTGATTAAAAGGAAATATATTTACTTTACGTAGTCTTGAGGATTAACTAGGTGTGTGTGAAGGGTTATATGGGCGACCACATCTTACTTAGGTGGGTCTTAGGATAACCTTACTAGGGATTATAAATGTTTAAATGGATTTCAATTGATTATGTTCATATATTGTGATTATGTGGATATTGTCTTATATGTCATTATTGATTGTATTATTGTATTAAACTTTTATATGAAGGTTTTTATCAATGTCATGAAAGCATGTTTGATACAAATGGTCACCTTATTTTATGTTTTTGGCAGGCTTTCATACCAGTGCCATTTCAATGTGTAACAATTCTTTTCCCTCTGTTTTAGTTAATTAATAGGAATTCAAAGTCTTGAGATGCAGTTTTAGGATATTGATGATAGGTTTCTAAGGTTGAGAAGAAGGAAATATTTGGTGAGTCCTCATAAATTCGGGGAGACAAGGCCCACATGTTCCTTTCCGGTCTTTAGTCTGTATTTTAAAGTATTGTACGGGTTAGTCCCCTAGTAGTCCATTCCAAGTATTAAATGGTTTAATGAGAAATTGTATAGACTAGATGCGTGTTAAACGTATCCATTACGTATTTAATCAATGTATTCTTCGTGTATGAAGAATGTTTCAAATTCTTTCTTATTTGAGAGTATATTATTCAATGATCAATACGAGAGGCTTGTGTGGGACTTGTCTAGGTCTCATACGCCGGTAACTTCCAGGGGGTACATTTGGACCGTTACACAAAGAATAGATGGTCAATAGATCCAAGATAATTATTGCATGGTTGGCATTGTAAATTTATGTACATTACCCATTTGGCCAATCTATCACATGTGTATAGTGTTCCCAATTGTACTAATCTCAGCATAAATATCCATATAGGTACAACATTGGTTACAAATATCACTCCACGGGCAAACTACCTTTTCAAAATTTCCATGAAGCTTTTGATATACGCTTTTAATAATCAATCTGGACAATGTATGTACCGTATCCAATGCTATTCAAATATCTATGGAATATTTTTGTGCCTTAAATATCTTCTGCATCACCCAAGATGCCTACTTTGGTTTTATTTCCCTAATCCATCTACCTTTCACATAGTATGCATGTATCCAGTTGATCCATAGTTTATCCTTCTTTGTACACATATTCCATAAATGGGGCAGCAAACAAATTGAAAATGTCTCTCAAAAGATTGAAATGACTTTCAATAGTTTTAAAAATATAATTTTCTTAATTTGCAATCTAAAACAACCTAAAGTATCTCAACAATTCAAACAACCTTACTAAAATTTAAAACTAAAATTTATATTAAACTAATTAACTTATTTTGCAAAAAACTAATTAAGTAACTGAAACAATACTTAAACACTCCTTATTTTCTTTAGATACTCCAATTTGAAACAGTTGCTCCTCCTAGATTTGTGCTTCTACAACTTGTTCTTGAAGATTGTTTTTCAGCTTGCATACTTTTGTAACATGACCGGCTTATTTGCAATTTCCACAGATAGCATTAGGTGTCCACCCAAAAAAATCCAACAGTTTTTTTCTTTTACAGTATTTGCAAAGGGGATAATCACAATTTTCATTTTTGCTTTGTGCATAAAAGGCACCCTCAGTAACACTATCTTTATTTTTCCTAAAGGCTTTCTTGTGCTTGAAGAGCGCTTATTAGTTCTTCTACAGAAATAGTAGAGAGATCTTTAAACTCTTCCAGAGATGAAATATTAGATTCGAATCTCTCTGCAATTATCAGAAGAACTTTTTATACTATTCTGTCATCTTTGAAATCCTCACCTAGCGACCAGATTTAATTTACAACAAAGGAAATCTTCATAGAATACTTAACAATAGTTTCATCCTCTTGCATCCTAAGAGAAGCAAAATCGTTTTTAAATTCAGAATTTGAATTTGCCTGACTCGGTCTCCTTGATATTCTTTTTTTAATTATTACCAAGCTTCTTTTGTAATGTCACAAACAATGAATCTACAAAAAATCAAATTCGCAACTGAATTTTGAATTACAATTTTGGCTTTGAATTTCTTGATTTTTTTCATCCGAATGAGATTTAATTTGGTAAATAATAGGATTTGCAAGGAGAGGTTGTAAGGGTATATCTTCCATTACAACTTCTCACAGATCATAGGCTTCAAGATATGATTTCATTTTCACGGACCAAATATGATAGTTTTCACTAGTAAAATTTTTTGGGGAATTAAAAGAGAGACTGCTACTTGTCATATTTTGGTTAAAAAATGATTTGCTAAGCATGTGCGTTGAAAAAAGCAAGGGTTGAAAAGGTAGCCTTGATTGGTTAAAATGTGTAGTCTTGATGGGGCTAAAAAAGGAATCTCTTACGGGTTAAAAATGTATGGTATATATTTTGAAAATTTAACAAATCTCTTAAAATCAATGAAGCTTTGTTACCACTGTTGGTGTTTTTTAAAAAAATAGGGCAACACTAAAAGATTGAAAATGTTTTCGACGGATTGAAATGGCTTACAATGGCTTTATTAAGCATTGAGGGGCTTTAAATAGCCAACATAAAAATATAATCTGCATGATTATAAATATAAAACAACCTAAAATATCCAAACAATTTAAACAACCTAACTAAAATTAAAAATTCAATTTCACCTTAAATTAATTAACATATTTTGCGAAAAACTACTGCAGTAACTAAAAGCAAACTTCAACAATAACAACTTGCTGATTCCATATTTCCATATCAATTATATTTAGCCCACTCGGTGATTGGGGTTGCCATAATCTACTCCAAGCTAATAATATTTTCTTTGTTACTCCTGCCTTCCCAGTCCACAAGAATCTATTAGGTTCGAATTCGGCACACACACATAGATGAATGAAGAAACAAGAACTTCAATGGAAGAGATGAGATATCTAGTAGAGGAGAAGAGAGAAAACCCCAAATTTCGTGGACACCCCGTGAGTAAACTTCCCACGGTAGTGAGGTATTATTTATATTAATCAGATCAGAGTATTTTTGATTACAGAGAATAAATAGAGAATAAAATAGAAAAAAATAAATTAATCAGTTCACTACCTAACCATTCTCCGTACATGCGAGAATGACTCAGTCATCAAAAAAATACCATTCTCAAAAAAAATCTTCATCATCACAAATCTTTTACAGCACTGCACACATTCTGTAGCAAACAAATCTAGAAAGACCCAACCGAGGTTGTACATAACCTCGTTCCACCAACACATCACAGTTCATCAACATGTTATGTCGAGTTCTTTGCACCATCATCTTCTCCAAGCACATATCACCATCCTCCACTTGCCCTGCGAGTGACAGGTATCGCATTCTGAGTGTGCTTTGTCTTCGATGATAGACTGATTGTACCAACTGTATGGCCACTCTTGCTTCTGAGTAAAGAATCTTCTCTCTCTCACTTCTTGCCAATTCCTCAAGATAATCTTTCCAGTCATATCATCCTTTCCCAGCTTCAGCTATTTGACACAGACTCTCTTCAATAGATGAAAGAGAAAAACACACTTTGAAGACTGTACAGCCAACTACTGTTGGTCCACCTATGGTGTAAATATACCCGGATGTACACTTCTCGGAGTCAACATCCACACCAATATCAGCAATCACAAAAGCCCTGTAGAGTCACCTTGCCTTTGCCAAAACAAAGTGAAGTACTGGATGTACTCTCAGATATCTCAGACAGGCAACTTCACAGATTCCCAACCAATGCTCTTTCCCAGGGTTCGCATCTACATGCCAAAAAATCCCACTTCATGTGCTATAACAAGGTCTAGTTGTCAGACCATAGCATCATCAACTACCAACTGCTGAAGCATATGGAACAAGTTAGTTCCATGTGATTCACGGCTCCTCGGCAGACTTGGCGTGACTGCCTCCTTTGACAATTAAAGTGATTTGCCAATGAGTAGTTCATGGGTTTAGCAGCAGTAACCCTACATCGCCTCAGCACCTCTCAATGTACAACTCCGGAGATAAGATTTAAAGTGCCAAGTAGATCTGTACCGAAAATCTTCATCCCCAAAATCTTGTTTGGCTGGACCCCAAATCTTTCACTAAAACGTTGAAGACACATTGTCTCATATTATTAATCTACCTCATACTAGATCACTGCAATCAACATATCATCAATACACGAGTTAGAACGACATATGAAATCAGTATATTTCTGAAGCTAACTACAAGGACATTTTCAGCTTTGCAGAATCACTCTTGGTCCATGAAGGAGAGTCAAACTTCTTGTACCACGGTCGTGGGGCTTGCTTTATCCATACAAGCTCTGGTGAGCGGGCACACCCATGTGTTCCTTCCTGGAACCACAAAATCATTCGGTTGTGCATTTAGATATCTTGTCCAGATCTCCAGTAAAAACATTTTTTACATCCACTTTCTCAGAGGATGCAAATTCTCCGATTCAACAACCTCAACAAATTAGATAGAGGTTAACTTCACAGAAGAGGAGAATATTTCAGCATAATTAATCAATACTTTTCCTTGGTTGTGAATATCTTAACAACTCTAAACGAGCATGAACACTTTTTTGACATCTGGTTCAGGTCTTGATGTTTGATACCCCTTGTTCAGACAAAGCTCTTTCCTGCAGGTATGCTCAGTCAACACCCATGTGTCGGATTCTCAAGTGACCTATCTAATCATCCATGGCTTGCTCCCACTTGATCGAATCCTCCACCTGTAGGCATCATCAAAAAGACTCTGGTTCCCTCTCATCATCACAATAGATAGTATAATGAGGTGGAATACATATCTGGTGCCCGATGGATCTGGATGATCCCTGAACACCTGCCTTTACTCAGGTGCTAACTGCTCCACTCCCGATCTTCAGGAAAGGGGTTTGAGTATCTGCTTCGACATCTTGGGGTACTCTGACTCACTCAACTAAATACCACTTTATTGTAATCTCTAAAACCTTCCTGTCTCTGTCCTTGTACATGACAGACTATCAAAAATGCCAGTACAATGTCTCAGGTGATCTTCTTTCTTTTCATCCCAAAACCTGTAACAAAATATTAGAACCATAGAATATGAAGTAACAACTTCATGCCTTGGCATCATCTTATTCTCTCTTTTCTGGATCAACATGAACATAAGCAGTGCAACAAAGTCCTCAAGTGTGATTAATGGATATGGATTGAACCCTAAAGGATTGGTGGGTCTACCTATGATCAAGGTAGGCAGCGGTGATCACAGCGACATTCCGACCAAGTGTTCTTGGCAGCCTAAAGTGTATCCTATACTCCTTCGCAACTTCATTCAATGTTCTGTTCATCTCTCAGCAATTCCATTTCTGCCATGCCTTACAAGGAAATGTTCTATCAATCTGATCTCCCTCAGCTGCACAGAATCGCCTTGAACTTTGTGATTTGTCATACTCTCCTCCATGGTCAGACCTTAGAATTTGACTTCAAATCGATCTGATTTCAACTTCAGCTTTCCACTTCTTGAATGTTGCAAACACATCGACTATGCCTCTCAAGAAGTAACCCATACCGTTCTGCTGAAAATCATCAATGAAGGTAAACATAGAATCTGGATCTCAAGTGTGATACTGGAAATGTCCTCCAAACATCGTAATGGACCATTCTCCAACTGCACTATCTTTGGCTGTTCTAGAAGAATCTTTGCTGAAGACTCGCTTTTCATGTTTGCCCATAAACACAGCTTCGCAAAGAACCGGCTTGACAAGACTTCGACCCTCTATACTCCTTTTCCACCAGATCTTCATTACTTTAGCCTAATGGTCAAGTCAGTTGTGCCACAGACATGAACCGGAAGAACTTCAGCAACAGCGGCCATGTTTCTACACTCTGACAGTGGTGTACAAGCGTTCCAGATTTGTGACTACGAGGCTACTACCATAGCACCTTCACGATTTCCACGAACCTTCTCAAACTCTGCTGCATTATCCGTGCATCGAACTGACAACAGAGATCAGATTATTCTTGATCCCACGAATATATCTAACATCCTCAGTCCACTGGTTTCGAGGTGAGTCTTTAGCAAACATCCCTCTTTCCTTCAATCTCTAAGAGATTTTATTTTTTTCAGCAAGATTACTTCAAAAAATTCAAGATTTGAAATTTTGACAACTCCTTGCTTTGGAGACGATAGAAAATGTCACACAATCAACAATCTGTGATTCAACCGGGCTGTTGTTCACACTAAGGATTAGAGTTCCCCATGTCCTATGTGAATATTAAAGAATCATTTTTTAATCTCTAAATTTCTGATTGTGTTTCTTATTGTCTTGTACACTTCGTCCCGAAAGTGCAGTGTTCTCCACAGTCAAACAAGCAAGTTTAATATGTTCAGGGATTTTCCTCGATCTTGATTTGATCGACCCATGTTGATTTTTTCATTTCGTCTTACTTCTCCCCCTTCTTCTAACAGGAGAGAACTGCCCGATGAATCTCCCACTTCTCGTTTGCGATACTTTCGCCCTAAGAACAACACACAGATTCAGCAAACATAGTTTATCAGATCCACGGAAACTGCTAATCGACAAGCCAGGCAGCAGGCAACAACAGTATCCCAAGACTCGGGTAGAGATGACATTCAAATCAATGCTTTATTTAATTTCACTTCGAAATTAATTCCAAGAATTTAGTGTAACTCACATCATAGTGAACTCGTTAATGATTAGAAACGGATCCATTCTAGAATCTGTACAATTGAACATAACGCATACAAAATATACCTTGTTATAGCCGATGTTTTTTCATACATGTTTGACAGGTGCGTTCAACAGACCTGACGTAGTCTATAGTCTTCCCTTTCATGATTGTTGAACGCCACGTTTCTTGACAAAGTCAACCAGATCAACCCTAGAGCCTGGCCGATACTTGAGTTTCACTTCTCATCCGTCATGATCCGGTTCACCCCAGGTCAACGGTTCGTGAAGATATTTCTGGCATAGGATAATCTTGATCTGAATCTTCCATAAACTGAAACGGATCATCAAAACTTCTCGATTCCAAGCTGTGAACACCTTCTTCTGTAATCGTGTTGAATCTCCTTAGACTGATATCAGGTTGTTAGGTTCTAATTCACGCACACACCCCACTAGATGAATGAAGAGAACACCAAGAAACTTTTCAAGAGGAGAGATGAGAATCTTGAGAAGGAGAGAGAGAGAAACCCAACTATTTCGTGGTAACACCGTGAGTAAAACGTCCACGGTGTGAGGGATATTTATATTAATAAATCAGAATACTGTTTGGGTTACAGAGAATAAAGAGGAAAACCTAAAATTAATCGGGCTCCACTACCTAAAATAATTTTTTACTCATCTATTAAATTAATTGTGATATCTTTTTTGCTAAGATGAAAATTTGTGACCAAGATGTTTTCATTGATATCAATACACTCCTTATTAGTTGAGCTCTACCAGCATAGGATAGGAACTTTTTTGTCTATGCAGAGATCGAGCCTAGAATTTTTTCCAACAGTGGTTCACATTGAATGATCGATAGTCTTTTAGTGCTAAGTACCCCAGATATCTAAAAGGCATTTACCCTCTAGTAAATCCCGTGTATGCCATTAATTGATCCTGTTCAGTAATACTTTCTCCTCCAAAGTATATGAAACTTTTACTGGTGTTCTCTATCAATCATAATGCCTTGGAGATCTAGCTTAACAAATTTCAATTCGTTGATACTTAATTACGTGATAAGAATTGTAGTTTTTTTTTGTACACGGTTTGCCTAACTTTAATTTCCTTTTCATATTCTTTATTTATGTATTATTATTTTTAATTAAAGGATCAACTTTTGTATTCTTAATATCTAATCTTATCTTTCGTATTCATAACTACAAATATTTAAGCTAAAACTATAAAATATCTTTGAGTCCTTCTTAGTATAATCTAATAATTCAACTTCTTATCTAATGAAACCCTACAAGAAGATCATTAGGTTACTATTTTATCCTATAGCTTAAGTGGATGAAGAAGACCCTAGAATTTTTATAGGATATTGATTAGTCGATAAGAACTTAGAGTTAGTACAATTTGTACTATTTTTTACATTTCTATATATACATCAGTCTTATAAGAATAATGTCAACATTGTATTTTTTTCTTTAATGTGTTTCTTTTTTGTATTTTTTTTTTATCTATTAGATTTTTTAATTTAGTTTTCTATGAATGCATTATTCGTAGTCTTATTCTTGTTGGTAATTGTAATCTTGAGTTTCATTACAATGTACATGTATATTTAAATGAAATTTTAGTCATTCTAACGTATCGATAAAAATTCCATAAAAAACCACGTGCAAGCACAGGCTAGATAGAATAGTTGTTTATATAAATTGTTATAAAATGTTAATGACTTTTAGATTCTAGCGATTAATTCCAATAATCTAATTTCATTAATATTTTATCTATAATCTATATGGATACAATAATCATATTAAATTTTTAAAAAAGAAGGTTCTACATAAATTGATATACTTTTACTACTTCTCATAACTGTTAGTTTCCTTTAACCCTCTTACATTAATAATAAATTTATGAGGAGGAAAAGTATATCCTTTATTAATAAAAAAATTTAATAATTAAAGGGTGCAAATGTACAAAATAGAGACACACATCGATAATGTCTCTGATTATTATTAAACAATGATTCTTGTTTCACAAATTTAAATTCATTGATGTTTAATTACGTGATAAGAAATTTCAAATCTATAAAATGGAGACAAACATCTATAATGTCCTCTTGATTATTATTAAAGAATGACTATGGCTTCACAAATTTGAACTCATTAATGTTTATTTAGGTGATATGAACTATAGTTGTTCTTTCTACATAGTATGCTAACTTTAATTTTCTTTTTCATATTTTTCATTTATTTATTATTATTTTCTATTTACTTGTTCAACCTTTATACTCTTAATATTCATAACGCTGATCTTTTCATTCAACCTCCAATATTTAAACTAAAACATTAGATATCTTTTTATATTCCTTCTATTCTATCTATATAAATTCAACCTCTTTACCTCATGAAACCCCTAATAAGATTATTTGGCTATTATTTTTATTCTATATTTAAACTAAATGGAGAAGACTCTTGAATTTTGAAAGGATATGGAACGAGTCGATAAGAACTCAGAACTATTAATTTTGTACTTATTTTTTCATCTATATATATATACATAAACATTACCATTATTGAGAATAATTCTACATTTATTTTTCTTAAATTTGTTTCTTTGTGTTTTTTTCATTGGAAAGACTTCTAATTTAATTTTCTGTGAATGTTTTTATTGTTGTAAGTCATTATTTCTTATTTTGTAAGGTGTTGCCCCTGTTTATTTTTCATTACAGTTATATATATTTTATATATATATATATATAATATCTATATATATATATATATATATCCAGAAATTGTAGTCAGTTCTTAACGTATCTATCAAAAATTACAGTGAATACACTGCGAAGCACGTGTCAAAAGTAGTATATAAAAACATTTTTAAAAAATAAATTGAGCTACTATTACACATTAATCTTTTCTCTCCGATGAGTCATTTAAATTCCTTTACATGATAATATTTTGTTTCTCATGACTATGCATGTAACAGGGGTTACCTTTTAGTCACTTGTAATTCTAAGAATTGTGTTATGAATAAGGTGAGTCTCAGGTCGTGATGCTTTGTATGTTTAAGAACAAGTAGTTTGCAGTTTACTTGTTCTTTAACATCGAAAAGAACTTTTGTAGAGCAGAGGAACTAAGCTGAAGTCCAATTGGTTCTCAACCAAAACCTCGGGCCCAATTACTCGAACCAACTCAACAACAACAACAATAGGATAAAAATATTCTCATCAAGTAGAAAATGAGATCATAAATAATTAAAGTACGAAGGGCTTAACGACAAGAGTCTTCTCTCGTACAACATTAAAACAACCCAAAAGTATAGAACAACTAGCTCTATCTGTTATGAACCGAGTCCACAACATGGATGTGGCGGCACTGGAGAACCATTGTTAGTCTTCAAACAAACCCTCATCTTGGCTGACTACAAGCGGAAAACATACTCAAGCATACAAAACTTCAAAACTGAATGGAATTGATGAAACTCAAGTGCAAAGCTTTAATTCAAATGATTTATAGAATATTGAACTATCCAACAATAGGCAACTCAAGTCTTTAAAGAAATTAATAAGATAAATGAATCATTTCTCAAACTCTTCTGTCTATGTATGAAGCCTTTAATTGACAAAGATGGAAGTCAGGACAACATCCACGAGATCCTAACAATTGATATATCTGAAAGCATAAGTGGAACCATCCAGAAGCAAGGAGACTTGTCATAGCTAACTCAAACAGCATACGGTCTCAACGAAGCATCTATTGATGATCCTGAGTACTTCTATCTACATAATGAAACAATGCTGGCAAAATGGCTCAATACAAGGAAAGTACAAGCATGTAAGGGGAATAATAAAGCCTAAACATAAGTTTGAACATGATAAAAAGGAAACATACTTACCTCCTTCCAATTCACTCAACTAAACTCAACTCAAGAATTAGATACTCAACTAAAGGATATGATACTCAACACAAAGGTTTGACACTTAAATCAAAGGTATACTTAAGGATACTCAAAACTACTCAAATTTACTCATATCATAAGTACTCAAGTATAAGATACCCAGTCGGTAATAAGGTTCTCAACTCACTAAAACATAGCTCAACTCACTCAACTCTGCATATTGTTGCGAGAGAAAAATACATATTTTTTATCATTATTTGCCTCATGTTTACTATTTATATTTATTCTTTTTCAGCATGGATTTAATCAATTGTGCTAAATAGTATATATTTTTTGTTTGATTAAATTAGTGGGGAAGTGAAGAAGTTAGAAGCTAAACTAATTAATGAGGAAGGTTGAATAAGGAAACCAAGGTGGCAACTTAATGGATTTAATCAAAATAATAATTTATTTATACATATGAGCGGTAAGCCAATTTGAAATTTCCATTGCAATTGCAATTGCAATTGCCTACTGCTGCCACATGTCAGTCACTGGAGTAATCTTATTTTTCAAAGTCAGCAAGCGAAAGTGACGATGAAACTTAAGGAGAGTTGGATTATTTTACGCGCCGAAGAAGGAAAACTTTTTTTTATCGGGTTTTAATTTCCTAATTTGTCTTTAAGACAATTATTTTATTTAGGGTTTCAATATTTATAAATAGGACATGAAAATTATTCTTAGGGGGGAATCATTGATAAGCGATACTTTTTATGGTGCTTTTCTTCATATTATTGGGATAGACAGGATTGTAAACTCTTAGTATTGGTGTTTTAGGGAATCAACTTACACACTTTAGCAATTTGATTTTCAGATTTCGTCTTATAAGATTTTTATTTCCAAATTCAATTGACGACTTTTAGTAAGTTCATGAACTTTTTCTTCTTAATTATGATGAACTCTCAAGCATGAGTATTTAAATCCACAACTAGGGTAGAGAGAACCACGAGTAATTAACAAAGGGTGAATAATAATTAAGTAGTTCTTGAATAGCTTTTATGCATGTAATGTTAATTCTTTCACTTAAAAGTCTTTTTAAGGAGTGCACTTTTTAGAACTCGCCTTGTTTCTATGAGGACAAAAAAGGTAGTTAATGAAAAAAGAATTAACAACCTAGATTTAGTGGTTGTTATCTAATAGCCTGATGTCAATTTTAGCTGCGATTTTAAAAAATATGCCATACATTGAAGTGATGTCTAATATGGGGTAAGTGTAAGGTTTAATAAAGCATACACCTATATCCGTAGCGAGGTGCAAGGTGAAGTTCCTTACTTGGAGGACCAATTACTTAGGGATACCTAACTTACAAATATTGCATGTAAAACACTAGAAAATGATTACTACTATTAGGATTACTGCGTAAAGAGCTTGTGGGGAACACATATACTCTAGTTTCTTTCTAATATTCATAGCTCAAAGTTGAATCTTGCTCAATTGTTAATCAATCAACAATTTGCTATTTACTTTCAAAAAAATCCCCTTCCGGTTACTTGTCTCGGAATAAATTGACTAAACGGATATAGTAGTAAGTTAACTTTATGTCTGAATCATATTCCTCGTGGGATCGACCCAGACCAACAAGTTGGGTTCTTTATTTGAAAATGATCACTTATACTTATTAAGTTTATTTTTCTTCTTACATAGTGAATTAAATATTTCTTTTTGGATCAAATAGCATTATGTATCAATAAAAAGGGATTAGGCTCGATCATGTGGTTATAAGTAATAATATAGGCTAGGAGCTCAAAAGGTTAAATAATGAGAAATAGCTGAAAGGCCTAAAATTACAGAAAAATCAAAGAAAAGCTTTCCAGCTCCGAAACAAATAAAATGTATTCGGCTGAGAATGTGGTTTACAAGGAAAATGAGGCTAAAAGGCATCTAAAAAAGGTTAACTAGTGAATAATATCTGAAAAAGATAAAACTTACCAGATAAATCAAAGAAAGCCTGTTTTCATCTCCTAAAAACAACTCTTTTTATTTCGCTTCAATTACATACCGAGCAAGTTCTAGATTAAGAAGAAAAACATAGAATAACAAAACTCTCACCACACATGGAACAAGACCCAATCAAGATAGATCAATTCAAGTTCTTAAAGATACATGATTGTAACAAATTACAAAGTAAAATAGGCTATATACAAAGTCATAACCATGAGCTTAGGTGTCAAGACTTTGCAATTTCATCTCAATCAAGCATTCAGAAGAAAGCATTACTAAAAATTTAGACCTAAATAGACAGTACCACACCATTCAAATAAGTCTTTTCATTTCTCTAACAAAATTCTAAAGAAAACTTATTCTTAAAAATAGAAGAGACTAAGTCCAAAGGAACTATCCGTCGAAAATAATCGAAAACAAAAGTCAAGGAACTCATCCTTAAAAAAAGACTCTATAAAACAGTAAAAACTAGGAATTCATTCCTTCAACCCACAAATAGAAAGATAATATGTTCCCAAATCATTAATAAATTTTAAAAAAAAGGTGAGGCCTTTTGGCCTAGCAAGTATCATGATCTCTTGCGTATGTGAAGTACACGAAGTCGAGGCGAACCTTGACCCCTACGATCCTTAATTGAGAAAAACTTTGAGCAAAATGTCTAATCAAGGGGGATAGAGTAATCAAACTGGAGTGGGCCAAGGAGATGGATCCAAGTAACTAAGGTGTATGTGTCGTGCTGCAGCATTAAATTAAGCCCTATTGGGAGGAAACCCAATTGGTAGCGTAACTTTTTTTTTTATTGTAGTTTTTTACTATCACTTTTTCTTTCTTTTGGTCTCGTTTTTTCAGATAAGGAGAAGTCATAGTACCCCAAAAAAAACTAAGGAGCACATTGCGCCTTAAGTCTGGAGGTCTGCATATGTCCCTTGATGAAAACTAAGAGATCATGATATGCTAGAGCAAAAGGCCTCACCTTTTTTTTAAATTATCTAATGATTTGGAACATATTATCTTCTATGGTGGGTTGAAGGAATGGAATTCCTAGTTTTTACTGTTTTAGAGTCTTTTTTTAAGGATGAGTCCTTGATTTCGTTTTCGCATTAATTTTCAGAAGGATAGTTCCTTGGACTTAGTCTCTTCTATTTTAAGAATAAGTTTCTTTAGAATTTTGTTAGTTAGAGAAATAGAGAAAATGAAAAGACTATTTGAATGGTGTGGTTACTGTCTGATTTAGTACTAAATTTTAGTAAGGCTTTCTTATAATGAACTGATTGTGAGATGATGAAATTGCAGAGTCTTGACACCGAAGCTATGCGTTAGGACTTGTATTATATAGGCCTATTTACTGTGTAATTTTGTTACGATCATGTATCTTTAAGATACTTGAATTGATATATCTGATTGGAGTCTTGCCATGTGTGGTTTCGAGAGTTTTGTTACATGTTTTTTTTTAATCTAGAATTGTCGGTATGTAATTGAAGCACGAAATAAAAAAGAGTTTGTTTTATTTTAGGAGGATTGAAACAGCTTTCTTTGATTTATCTGGTAAGTTTTATCTTTTTCAGATATTATCTCACTAGTTAACCTTTTTAAGCCTTTTAGCCTACATTTTACTTGTAAACCACATGATCAAGCCGAATCACATTTTAATTTGTTTAGGAGCTGGAAATAGCTTTTCTTTGATTTTTCTGATAAATTTAGGCCTTTTCACATATTATCTCATTATTTAAACCTTTTGAGCCTCATAGCCTATATTTTACTTATAAACCACATGATCGAGCCTAATCCCTTTTTATTGATACCATAATTCTATTTGATCCAAAAAGAAATATTTAATTCACTATGTAAGAAGAAAAATAAGAACAATGGTAGAAGTACAAAATGGTTGAAAAGCTTGGTGTGTATCTAATGGAACAAGAAGGGGTAAAAGATAAGATGGCCCATGATTGAGATCCACACATCTCAAATTTCCATACAAAAGTTGTAAAACTTTGTGTTGGCCCAGTCCTTTCTTTGATATTGTGCACGTCAACTCACGCTAAAAGCGTAAGTTGAGGGTGGTAACTTCAGAAGTTATGTTTATGATGACCCTAATCCCTCCAAGGTCATTGTGCACCTTAATGCATAAAAAATATGTAAGTTGAGTGTGGCTATTATGACGAAAAACTACAAAAAGAATGACTGGAACATTCTTGAGAAGATGATCATTACTTATGAAATAATTATCGAACAAAGGGTTGAAAATAAAGATAACAGAATAAAAACGCTAATCCCCTAATAACTAATTTAACACAATCAACAAAAAAAAAAGGGTGATGAAGGTCTAAATTGCAAAAGACTTACGCAAGTGTAAGTCACTATACATATGGTTTTCCTACCGTACCACTAGCCTACGAATCTTATTTAGATTATTAGCATACTTGGTGTGATATAATTGTTAAAGAGAGGTTAGAAAATGAATGGGGATGAAGTCTAAAATTGCAAAGTTCTTAAAGAAGGTAAGTCACTATATATATATATATTAATATATATATAGATATATACTATTATTATATATATATATATATATATATATATAGATAAATATAAATATATAATTCCTTAGACTACTTTAAACCCGTTTTAAAGTCCTATTTGATTCTATCGTCGAGCATGCTCTTTAATTAGTCGAGATGTACATAATGGGACAACCTATTATTCTTTACATGACATGTGAATTTTATTGTTGAGTGTAAGAGTTTGTCTGATATGGAAAGTCCTTAATTATATTCAATATTTTGAATGGAGTGTGTGACATTTCATTTGTTAGAGCACTTGTTTCATGATAGATAGGTATTTTATTACATTTTTTTTAATAGAGTAGGTGAGTAACTAAAATATAGGAGTGAAAGTCCTTCCTTGAGTTGGTTAGGAGGTTAGGAGGTTAGAAGTATGTTGTTTATTTGCATGTCATGCATGATGATTGAGAAGGGTACTTGATTTTTTGAAACTGGTATAACACATAATTATTTGTATTTATCAAAAGTGATGACATTTTTGTTTTGATTTTTTAATATGACCTTTAATGGCTGCTCGAGGAAGAGCAAAATTTGAAGTGTGGGGTGTTTATGTAAGACAAAAATACATAACTCAATCATTTGCCTCATATTTAGTATTTCTATTTGTCCTTGTTGAGCATTGATTTTATGAATTGTGCTAAATAGCATATTTTTTGTACGATTAAATTGGTGAAAAAATGAAGAAGTTTAGAGATAATATTAATTAAAGATGAAAAGTTGGAGAACGAAATCAAACATACAATTTAGTGGATTAGATTTTAAAAAAATAGTATATTTATGAGTAAGAAAAGTAAGAGAATTTGCAATTTCTTTGGCGATTGCAATTGCCTACTACTGCCAGGTGTTGGCAGCCGAAGGGCTGTTAGTTTTGAAAGTTGCCACCGGCAACAATAACGAAAATATAGGCGGTTTGGATTAGTATTAAGGGTACAACACAGAAAACCTAATTTAATTGGGTTTTGATTTCATAATTTGTGTTGAACTCAATTCTTTTATTTAGGGTTTTTATATCTATAAAAAGGGAATGAAAAATTATTTAATTCTTACCCTTGTTTTAAATATTATTTAATGTTGTGGGGACATAGCATCTTTTTAAATGTGGCATGAAGGAATGAATTCCTAGTTTTTACTGTTTTATTAAGTTTTTCTTTAGGATAAGTTCCTTTGCTTTTTTTTTCCAGTTCTTTCTTGAGGATAGTTCCTTTGTACTGAGTGTGTACTATATTTTAGGAATAAATTTTCGTTTGATTTTTTTTAGAGAAAACAAAAGACCTTTTTTAGTGGTGTGATACTTGTTATTTAAGTCTAAACTTTTAGTAGTACAGTTTTGAGAATGCTTGATTAAGAAGGAAGTTACAAACTCTTTGACACCTAAGCTCATGGTTGTGACTTTTTATATAGCTTATTTTATCTTGTAATTTGTTATTATCCTATCTCTCGAAAGTTCAATTGATCCATTGTGATTGATACTTGTGCCATGTATGGTGAGAGTATGTTTATTCTATGTTTTGTATCTTTGTCAAGAACTTTGCCCGCATATTATTGAAACGAAATAAAAATTTGATGCTTTGTTTAGGAGATTAAAATCGGCGTTCTTCTATTTGTCTAGTAAATTTTATCTTTTTCAAATATTATCACACTAGTTATCCCTTTTGAGCATTTTAGACTATATTTAAATTGTAAACCACATGATCGAGCTAAATCCCTTTTTATTGATAGCATAATTCTATTTGATCCAAAAAAAGAAATCATAAATGCACTATGTAAGAAGAAACATGAGAATAATGGTAGTTGGCAAAAGAGTAGAACAACTACGAAATGCTTGGTTGTGTACTGGTGGCCAAATGGATGGTGAGTAAAATTGGGTTTGGTGAAACTGTGGTTGGTTATCAATCCATATCTAAAATGGGTAATAATGGATTGGGTAAAGTTCTAGTTTACCCATATTTTCATGAGTAAATAGTACTCTACTTAAAAATTCAACAAGGAAAAATTTTGTAGATTTTTTTTCGGGGTTTGGGAGGGAGTCAAGGGTAGGGTTTAAAAAAATAAAAATTTGAAGTGGAAACTCATTTTTAAAAATAAACTTAATTTTTTTCGGGTGGTAGGGGTGGGTGGGGGTGAGTGTGTCGATGGAAGGGATGAATAAACCCAATTTTTATGTTTGAAATAATTTTAAAAAACAACTTAAAAATATTTTTGGGGTGGTTGGTTGTGGTGGCTCGGGGGCTCGAAGTGTTGTAGGGTGACAAAAACAAAATTTTGAGTTAAAAATATGTTTAAAATATTAAAATTAATAATATTTTGGGGGCGGGGGGGTAAATGTTTTCTTTAAACATAAATATTTTGGGAGGGCCCCTCACATTTTCAATTATTCTAGAGAAAAAATAATTAGTTTTATAGAAAGAACGTAAAAAAGGAGGCAAAGTTACAGTATATTGGTAATATTATGAACTGCTGAAATTTCTGCGCCTTCACACAGTGGATAAACTAAGTCAACATAATTCTACTCTTCAAATTTGATAATATAAGTTTTTGTTTAAGTGAGTGCAACCCTAAGATATATTGTAAAGAATATTTTATTCAAAGATGAAATGATTATTTTTAATCTTAAAACACAAAACCCTATGTAAGTCTACCCAGTGTTTCTTTTGCATTATTGTTTTTACTATTCATTTATTTTAGTTCTTCATCATCAAAGTCCTTATAGGAGATATGTAATTCTTTCATCGTCAATATTTGCATTTTTAAAAAGTGTTTTAAATATTTTATTCATCAATGCAAGAGTTTTACTCGTATTCAAGGCCTATAAAGAATCTAAATCTTATACATGTTATATTGATAGGTTAATTAAAATTTAAAAGGACATCTCTTGAAGTTCAATGAAATAACGTACGTCGCTCAAATAATTTGAGTTAAATGGTGTCTTGGTAAGTCCCTTATTCAAAATCATTTGCACTCGATGACACTTCATTGATAGCCAAACATTATTTCTTTAATACTAGATTATTATAGATTCATCCTACTTTGAGGGGTAATTCATTGAATCTAATCCAAAATTTGAACCCCAAACTTTTGATTAAGATTGAGTAAAATTAATACTTTCCATCCAACTATATTCCTTTATTTTTGGATGTTACTGATCAATTGGATGTCTCGATAAGATAGAAAGTTGAATAACTAAAACTCTAAGGTAGTGTGAAACCACCATAACTTCAGAACATTCAAAAGTCTCTTCTTGGACATCCCATTTATGTTATAGTTACAGAAAACTCTATAAAGATCAAAGTGTTTTATTTTAAAAGTTTGAGAATTCTAATCTGCATGATACTAATAGTATAATAATTACATCAAACTCTTGATTAACATATCTTTACTTCAACATGACGATAAAAAATATAAACATAAATAAAAAAGTTAAAAAAAAGTTAACAAAAAAAAAAAAAAAAAAAAAAAAAACATTAATAAAAAGTCCCACTCACGTGCTTACATACATTAGTCTATAAACAAGTTGTTACAATTTGTATGAGACTACTCAAAGAGACTCAAGGGACTTTCTCAAAATGTTCAAGAGAACTCTCAAGACTTACCTCTTACTTATAACTTGAACTTGAAATATTGATATAAAGGATTATGATTCGTGTTATCAATTGATTATAGGTGTTTAGAAGTAGTTTAGAATAAAAATGAGTGAAGGCAGACTTCAAATGAACTCAAACGGATCGATCGACTATAAATTAGACGGGGCAGTTGCCCCTGGAGCATTGAGTGGCTCAGGGCATGATCCCCTAAACTACATACCATAATTTTGGGGGAACTGGAGTGGAGAGCCATGCCCTATCCCAGAAAGCCAACGAATATCTTTGCTCGTTTTCTCATCCTATATCGTCTAGAATTGAACTATATCTTCACAAAACTCTTGTATTTGATTCTTCAACATAATTACACTCTAATATACTCAATACATCCCTCAAAACACTCACTTGCATATCAATAAATAATCAAAACCCCAACAAAAAAAAGTTTAGAATGAACTTTAAGAACACCTATGAAGAACTCATCAAGAACTCTAATCTTTCAACTTCAAGAATGAAATTTGTGATAAAAATAACATGATTGGTCTGTTAGTGAATGATTTCATCGCTATGAAAGCTTACATACTTCTTAGGAAATAAAATCATGGTAAAAATCCCCAACAAAACTCAAGAATCTCGATGAACGTTGTTGCTCCCCAAACGAAAAGCAAGTGTACGTGGTCGCACAAGTAATATACAATCTTTAATAAATGAGTTATCATTCCCAAGGGACTTATGATCAATTTATATTCACTTATTTCTACATCTAAAATTATATATTAACTTTCTCAGGAGTTACTGATTTGTTATTTATGTACTAATAATTATGCACTAAATAAAAGTAACTAACTGTAAACGACTTTGATATAATGTTTCAAGCAAGTTTAAAATAAATCTTGGGTTGTAACATATAATGAATAACATGCATCATATACTTGTTTATAAGGTGATGGTATGATCTAGGTTATACGCCTCTCGTCGCTGATGAGTCCTCAAATTGGATTCATCTAGGGCCTTATTTTAATGCAAATAGTGTCCTCGACTATTTATAAAAATCCTATGTTTCAGGTATTTGAGGATCTGGTAGGAGAATGGACACTTAGGTGCAAAACGGAACGAAAATGGAGAAAAAGAGTTGAAGATGCAAAGGTGTGCATTTCCAAGCACATTTGATGATCCATTGTATAGCAAAGTTTTGCGTATTGTTACAACAAGTGATCCTTGAAGGAATTCGATCAAAAGTCAAAGAAAAGGAGTAGTTGTTACTTAGCAAATAAATTCCACAAAGCAGAATATTACAGCCCATCGATAAAGAACACAGAGAGAAGGAACGAATTGGGCAAGCGGCAAAAAACTGAACGAAGGGCGATTTGCTGAATCACTCGACAAATCATGACTAATTGCGCCAAAAAGATGCACTAGCACAATTCTGAAGTCTATAAATATTGAACTCTTTTATTGTTTAGAACTTTGCTCTTAAGTTTTCTCTCCATTTTGTCGAGGATTTTTGTGGAAGCTTGAAAAAAGAAGCTCTTCTTCCAATTTTGGAAGTGGGTCTTCTCCATTTACCTTCCTTTTCTACTTTTAGTTTAGTCTCTTATACTTACTGGATTCCTCTATAATTTTAAGTATATTTTGTTATTGCTTGATGTGTGGCTAAAATAACCTATTCTTGGGGTGTGATTTAGCAACTATGAGTTGATTAATTTGTTGAATCTTTTTTGCTTGTAGATTCCCCCCTACCCACCTTCTTTAATCCCGTTCATAGATAGAAGTTAATGGTGTGATCCCCTAGTATTGTGGTTTATCTTAGGGGTGGTAGCTGAAAACAATACCACCCATTTTTTTGGCTTTGTCGAGAGAAAAGTCGTGAAACTAAGAACACTAGAATGATCTCCTAAGAAGTGGGTCCACATGAAGTTCATCCCTAGTCCCATATCCAAGAACTCCTGTCAAAAGAAATAGTGTAAAAAAGACGTAGGCTTAATAGTTTATACAAGTGATGTCAGATAGGAACCTATTTGGTATGGGGTAAGTTTCCCAAGAGGAAACTTGGTTTCACCTAAACATTAGTCTAGTCACCATTGTCTTGCAAAATTATCTATAGAAAACATGTATCCACAACTTTTGTCTTCATATATGGCGATCACACCCTAAGAACTCTCTCCCGTATGTGTTTCTCATTTGTTTTATTGCATTCTACAACTCGTCCCAAACAAATCTTGATATTTGCACTTTTGTGTCACAAAGTGAATTTGATTTGTTTAATATTCGAAAATGATTTAAACTATCACTATTTAGAACGAAATTCTAAGTAGCTACTACTTTCACTACCACTTCCTTGGGACCCGAGCCCAACCCTTTATTGGATTACTAAACTATCTTCGATTTGTAGATAGTCACTTTAGGCTATTGTCTTTGCTCACTAGATGAAATAAAAAAAACAAACAATCAAAATGGCGTCGCTATAGGGGAGTGGTGTCACGTGAAAATGTAGTTATTTAAAGTTTATAGTTCTTTAAAGTGTAGGTTTACTAACCTTAATTTTAGTTTTTCTTTTTTATTTTCTTTCTACAAAAGAGAAACAACAATGGATGACCATTATGAATATCACACTCTACTGAAGTTATAAAACTTCAGGGATAATCCGTTGACGTTTACACAAGAGGGGGAAGATATAACCACCACAATCTCCATGACAATTTAGAAACAAGATGTACAGATAGATGACTTAATGACAAGACAATGCCCACCATTCATCGAGGATTCACCCAACTACACCATGGGTGACTCCGAGGATGAAGGGTAACCAACGATTTGTGTCGTTCCACGACGTTAACTAAGGCTTTGTTAGAGATACAACCCAAAAACCTTTGTTATCTTTTATTTTAGTATAAAAAAATAATAATGATGAAAGTGTTACAGGTTGAAGTGCGGAAGGTGGTCTTAAGGAATTGCAAGGGATGCTTAATATGTTCAGTTGGCGAATCACTAAGACACTCGACACACCAAATTCTTGTAGCCAACCGATCTTAAATATCACAAGAGGGCACCTGTGTAAACTTGGTGATTCACAAGATTTCAAGAATATGGCAAATTCGGATTTTTGCATGACCTGAAGATTTTGATTCATTTGGCGGAGAGGTACACCTATTGGCGAAGTGCCAGATATATTGGTGATCTTTACTATGGTCACCTATTAAATGTCCTATAACCTTAAGAAAGCTCTCAAAATAATATCCCCAAATTGGCATATCTGCACATATAGCCATAAACACACCCTCATCAATTAAGTATTGTAGTTATAAAGTTGCGCTATAAGAAAGAATCACATCAGCATCGAACTAGTCAACTCTAGAGCGACAACTGAAAAAAGAAGATCCCCCCTCAAAAAAGAATGAAATCATATGACGGATGAATGCAAAATAAGGGAAATGACAGTATAGATATGAAGTCACCTAATAGGACTGCATAAACAAGAAATTTCTCAATCTCACTTTCAGTTTTATGTAATTTGAGCTTGTAAATTACAGATGTACACATTTGAGGCCAAATGCTCTTAACTATGGTGGGGTGCGGCCTACCTTGATTTACTTGTTTTGACTAGTATGTTTATCTGGAATACTTTTTGAAATTGTTTTTTGATATTTATATGGGTTTTCTATTTTAAAAAGTTGTATTTTCTTTTTGTGGATTATTTGAGCTAATGACTCTCTTTTAGGGTCCTAATTTCATTATAATTTTGACCCTTCCGAAAAAGTTTCACTTTTTAAAATTTTGCCACTTGTGTTGGAAGTTGTTGTTCTTGTACAAGTATAAGTCTCGGTTTTGATCAATACCAATGACTTTAAAAGTTCTCACAATTGAACAAACATGAACGTGAGGGTAAAACATTAAAGAATAAAGTTACATAGAAAAATATGAAATCTCTTAGGATCTCGTTTTGATTAGCAAATTATCGAATTGATTATTTTGAAATGACCGTTGCACACTAGAAAAAGTTTATTGTATTGTTTGACTTAAGTGTCGATTCCTTGTATGATGAGCTTACTTTGAATCTTCAATTAATGAACCTAGAATTTACCCCGTTAGTCTGATTTATTTAGAAAGGTTCATTAATTGAAGATACCTTTGCACTCAACCCCCATTACAAGACTTAGAAAGACCTTTTTGATCTTGAGTGAACCAAACCAAATGTTAATTAGAAAATAAGGGCAAACCTATGGGTGAAAATATGCATTGTGTTCCTCTTTATGAATATGAGTGTTGCATCAGATTCCTAATCCTAAGTTCATAACTCTATGTGTGTGAAAATGAAATCATTCTTTGTTTAAGGGCATGTAGATACTTTTGTTGAGCTTGAACTTTCATTTGTAGCGAGTATTGTGAGCTCAAGAATCTTTAATAAAGGTGTGTAAGCCTTGAATCTTTGAGTATACAATTGAGTTATGCATGATTAGTTTGATTCTTGTTGTGTATATTCATTATTGAGTCATGTGTAGTTCTATTTGAGACATCCTACTTGAACAACTGAACTTGAGTTTTACTTGAGGACAAACAAAAGTTTAAGTTGGGGGTGTTGATGAGTGCTCAAATTGGACTCATCTAGGGCCTTATTTTAATGCAAATAGTGTCCTCGATTGTTTATGTTATCTCGATATATGATAAAAAATCTTAAGTTTTGGGTATTTGAGATCTGGTAGGAGCATGGACACATGCCCAAAATGGAAATAGAATGGAGAAAAAGAGCCGAAGATGCAAAGGTGCGCATTATCAAGCACACTTGGCGATCCGCCATATAGCGAAGTTCCACCTTCTATTACAGCAAGTGAGACCTAAGGAAAATGGATCAAAAGGCAACGAAAGGAGTAGTCGGCGCTTCGCCGATCAGTTCCGCAAAGAAGAGGACCGCCCATCGATGCAAAATAAATAGATAAAGAAGGAATCATACAAATGGCGACCAACTAAACGAAGGGCGATTTCACCGAATCACTCGGCGAATCACAACTAACTGCGCCGAAAAGATTCTCCAGCACCATTTTGAATTTTATAAATATTGAAATCTTTTATTATTTCTAAAATAGAATATTAGAGAGTCAAATAATTACACTGTATATTTATTTTAGACACTTTGTTCCTAAGTTTTCTCTCAAATTTGGGTAGGGTTTTTGTGGAAGCTTGAAGAAAGAAGCTCCTCTTCAAGTTTTTGAAGTGGGAAATCTCCATTTACCTTCCTTAGCTACAGTAAGGTATTATTTCTTATACCCACTTGATTCCTTTGTCATTTTAAGTATATTTGATTATTGCTTGATGTATAGCAAAAAACACCATTCTTGGGGTGTGATTTAAAAAATTATGGGTTGATTAAATTATTGTGTCTTGCTTTCTTATAGATTAGATTGCATATTAATGACCTAGTGGTTGTGGTTTAAACTAATGACTTTGTAGTTGCAAATACAAAACCACCCATGTGTTTTCATCTAACTCGAGAGAGAGAGAGGTCGTGAAACTAAGACCACTAGAGTGATGTCCTAAGGAGTGTGTTGACATGAGGTTCAGCCCGAGAGGGTTAGCCCTAGTCCCGTATACAAGCACTCCCGTCGAAATAGCCAGTATTGATAAGGCGTACGCTAGATAGTTTAGACAAGTGAGTGTGAGAGAAGAAACCCTCTGATATGGGGTAAAGTACCCGAAAGGGAACTTGCTTTGGCCCTAACTTAGCCGAAGTCATCCATCTGTCTGCGAAACTACTTAACGAAAGATGTACCCAACACTTTACTCACATATACGATCACACCCAAGAACTCTCTCCATATGGTTCTCATTTATTTATTGACATTCACTACTTGTGCCCAAACAACTCTTTATTTTTTTTTTAAAATCTGACACTTTGTGGGTAATAAAATGCATTTAAGTAATTTAATATTGAAAATGGCTTAAAAAGATCACATTAGAACAGAATTCTATAGTAGCGACTACTTTGACTTACATTTTTACTTCCCTTGGGACACAACATTAAAACCCGTGGTTGGGTTACTAAACTGGCTTCGATCGTCGACACTTAGAATGTAGGCTAGTGTCATTGATCACGAGCAAAAATAAAAAATCAAAGAATCAATCGCCTACCTAGGTTAGCTATCTAGCTATATCTTTCAGCATTTGTAAATAGACTAACTAGAGAGCATTTATATTTCATCCCATTTCGTAACCAAGCAAGATATTAATCTGGGCGTCACTCTTGAACACTTATAACCTCAATCTAATGGGTGGACCGAGCTCTCCATATTTTGTGGTCTATCTAACCTCTCTCTATCCCGATTTTAAGATTAGACAATACATTTATCTTATGGTGGGCAAGCATAAAATTCTAAAACAAGATTGTTGAAATAATTTCTATTAACAACCAAAAAGTAACTCAAAAAGCCTCAAATATGCAACATTCAATGTGTTGCTACAACCCTAGAACTAAGGAGTTTAGCTACTAATGCTATTAGAAAACCACAACAAATGCTTGTTCATGCAATGTCTAAAAAATAGAAGAGTTTAATAATGAAAACCTATAACAGGCCTGAATTCATTCTCTTGCACGATAAACAAAATGTCCAACCCTAATAATGTGGCCCGGGGGGTCTATTTATAAGTTTAGGAAAATAGGAGACAAAATGTAACGAAGCTAGGAATCATTTTTAACACAACTTTAACTCAAAAATTGGAACATTGGTGGCATGTCACACCACGAACATGGTCTTGTTGTTTTGGTGTTGGCATGCCACGCCCACTAAAGCGCCTGAAAAGCTTCGCCCTTGACGCCTCGCACACATCAATGCGGTTGGCCTAGGGGCCTCCATACATAGAAAATTTCAGTAGTCCTTTGCATCTCTTCCTTTCCTTTCAACTCCAATCTTCTTTAGAGTTCCTGAAAACTTTTAATCACATGTTTTATGGTACAATCATCGCAGGTAAAACAAAATCATGATCATAAACTAAAGATCATTCTTGAATTCATGAATTTAATTGGAAAATATTTACAACTAAGGCATAAAATATACCTAAGATCACTGCCCCACACTTAGACTCTTGTTTGTCCTCAAACAATCTCTTTAGACTATCAACTCTCTTACCAAAACCCTTGAACTCATCAACTCTTCTCAAAATCAACCAAACATTATTAACCATGATCTTGTAGATCACATTGTTTGCAACAACAATTCAGAACAATTACATCAAGTACAACACATGCTCAAAGAATGAGTTTTTTTATTTTTCCGGGCTAATGCAAACAAATAATCCCCCCCCCCCCCCCCCCCCCCCCCCCCCCCCCCCCCCCCCCCCCCCCCCCCCCCCCCCCCCCCCCCCCCCCCCCCCCCCCCCCCCCCCCCCCCCCCCCCCCCCCCCCCCCCCCCCCCCCCTCCCCCCCCCCCCCCCCCCCCCCCCCCCCCCCCCCCCCCCCCCCCTCCCCCCCCCCCCCCCCCCCCCCCCCCCCCCCCCCCCTTACATCAATTAGATAATCTACACCTTCCATGATATCCGCACCTGTTGTATATGTAGTAAGTCTTTCACCAAGAAGATATCAAAATCCACAAAGCCCATTTCTCCAAATATCAACTCACTCTCACAAAAGAAATTATTAATTCCTCAAAACATTACCATAAGCTTGCCCATATGTATTCTACTTTCGTCTCTCAAAGAGATTAAGAGGGACTGTATTTGGGTTTTAATGTCGATTCTGAAGGTAAGTAAGTAAGGGAAATGTTGGATAGTATTTTAGTGATTACCTCCCTATGCACGTGTGTTTATTATTTTTGCCAACAACTTTCGTCTAGCTTTTCTTTTGTTCTAGTACAAACGTCATGATATTGCTATCCCGCTTTGTGGCACTATTTTTCTTATTATTTTTTATTTTTTCCATGCATTGCACAGCATCAAGCTTTGATATCCTGATAGATCAAAGGCCAAGTTTTCGAGGCATTTAGTTCAGAGTAGCACCCTCAATAGAATTTTCTTTCCCAAAAAGCAATGTAGAAATTTACCCTTAATTATACCAAAAACTATTTTCCAAACCTTCGTCTTAACATAATGCATTAAAGAATTTTATTGGATCAAAAGATTTGTTATCAAACAACGGGTTTCGACTTATCATTTGGTTTATCAATAAACAAGGCTAAAGGCTCAATGGGGCTTAACAAGGGATAATATCACTATTAGGCATACAAATAGATTTAAGAATTGGATATCTCAAAGAAGTGACATCAATAAATTCCTAATCATAAAAGGTAATTAACCAAACACAACAAGGCAAAGTATTCGATATAAAGTGCAGCAAAAAAAACAAATTCTCACCACACATTTCATTATGACACAAATAAGGATACATCAACTAACATACTCATACAAATTGCACTACGGTATTACTATACAACTAAGCCATTTTCATTTTATTTCGAGTCAAACTCACATGATAATTACAAGGTCACCATATATTGCATCGTTCCAAGCATAACTACTCATGACGTTTGGCTAACCTTTTGGACGTAGCTTCAAAAGACCAAGGTTGGTTTTTTCAATCCACCTCCTCGAAGTGACTAATTTTCCGTTAAGACGGTTGTCATCCATCCATCAATGGGAATTGTCTCTCCTAAGAGGACTCTAAGACTCAATAAAGTAATAAATATCATATTCTATTCAAAGGGACAATCCTTAGTAAAAGTACCAAAAGAAAACTTTGAGGAACCCAAATAAAAAAAATAACTAGAAATTAAAAACTAGACTCGATAAATAAGTTACAACTATTTACAAAAGAGAATACCCCACCCCACACTTTAAAGATAAGAATTGTCCTTGGTGAACAATTTAAAAAAAAGTAGAAGGTGAGGAATACTCCCTCGGACCTCGAGGCCTCGTCGTTACCACGCTCAAACACCATTTATGCATTTGCCTCGTAATCTACAATAGCATCCTCTTCATCCTCCATTACCTCATCAGAGTTAGCGTCATCATCATCTAAAGGCTACAAAAAGGCGGGACCAGTATTGCACGAAAAAGGTGCGCTATTGATTAAAGGATAACAATCTGCCATGGTCTCCATATCATCGTCAATGACTGGAGGGCCTCCAATCCGCAACAGCAACTCTACCATACCAAACATACGTGCCATGACGCTGTCATAACGGGCTTGCATGTCTAGAGGCGACAAGACAGGTCAATGGGACATGTCTAGTGCCTTTGTTTGAGTCATATCTACCAACTTACCCATTAGATCTTGGTGCTGAGCAACATTCATGTCTACATTTTCTTTCTCAATACCCTGACCCCTCGGAAAATGTGTTATCAATCCCCAGCAATAGAACCTCGACCTCAGGTTATTCCTAAATTTCATCATATTCTATCAAAGAATGGCCCCTACATTGATGAGCATGCCCTTAGTAAACATGTATACTAATACCACCCTATCCCTAGTCACCTCGTTAGATGTTTGGCCGGAAGTAACACACTACGTACTACACATTATCTTTAGCCACACCCAAGCCACTAGATTAAAGTTAGCAAAATGAAGGGTATTGTGCCTCCCAGTGTCCTTACTCCTCTACCACTTAAATTCGAGTCAACCCTACACAAGTTATGTCGGACATCCCTATAAGACAGTTTATCCTTAAAGCCATGGAACATATCAGAATCACAATTCGGGGTTCCTACCAACTCATCCTGAATTCGATAAAAAAATTTTGACATCTTTTCCCCTAACATGCACAATTTTATATTTTATTTCAGTCAGCCCGCTAGCATAAAATTCTCTCACTAAGGTCAAATTGATTATCCCCTGGATTTGCAAAAATAAACCACAAACCTAACTCGTAAATATATATGCCAATAAATAATAAACTATAATAGTACCTCATTCATAAATTCACCGCCCTTGTATTTTGCCTCTCGTTGATATTCAAACCATTCACAGTCATACCTTTCCAAAGATTTCTTACAAAAATTTTGCACCGGTTCTCAACCACTACACCTGGAAGCCTCACACTTTCTTCTTATCTTTGAACCCTCCATATTCTTCGCTTTATGAGACATTGAAATATATTAAGAAGAGAACACTAGAGAGAAAAAGGAAAAAAGTTAGAAAAAAATATGGAGGGGGTCGGGTTGGGTTGTGGGTGTGAGAGGAAAAGAGAATAATATTTGGAGAGGTAGAGAGGAAGTGAAAAGGAATTGGGTTTTTCCGACTTATAAGTGGAGGAGGGAAGAAAGAAGGTTGGTTTGGGATTTTAGCATAGGAAGATAAAAGTATTTGGGGGATAAGAGAAGTTGAGGAAGAAGAGATGTTTAAAGAGAGAGGAGTTGGGTCGGTGCGATGGAAGGACTGGGGGATGAAAATGGGATTTGGGGGATTTTAAGGGGTTGGGTCAGATGAAATCCGGGTCAAAACCCAAAATTCTAAAATTCTAGACGTTAGGCGACGTGCCTCTCAGCACTCCTTTAACTCGTGTATGAAATTTGTAGCTATGTGCGGCGTTCCTGTCAGTGCGCCCGACTACATATAACTTTTTCTTCACTAGTACAAGGTAAAACTAACAAATATTTTAAAATTTAAAACTAAGATACTAACAAAAATTTCAAGAACTGAAAAACAAATTACCTATGTAGTCCCATAATTGTTAAGTTGCCTCCCTGTAAAGCTGATTGAACGTAGCCAGCAGAACACTGGATCATTCATCTCTAGAGAGTCTCTATCACGATCTTAATCTACACAAAAATAGTGTTTCATCCTTTGCCCATTGACCAAGAATGTGACGCTAGTCTTACCTTTAAGTTCAAAAACCCCATGTTGTGTCATTCCGACCACTCCACTCCGACCTTAGTTTTTCGAGGAATAACCTTAGTCTAGAGTTAAAGTGAATTACCTTATCTCCAATATTTAAGGTACGAGGTATTATGTGCTTTTCATTCCACCTCTACATATTTTCTTTGTATAGCTTGGCATTCCCATACATGTGGAGCTTAAACTTCTCAAGTCCATACAGCTGATTCACACTCTTTTTACATGCTCGGGGTCCAAATTCAACTTCATCATTGCCTAATATGCTTGATGTTCAAATTCCAACAGAAGGTGACACACTCTCCCAAACACTATGTGATAAGGACCGGTACCTATTAGTGTCTTATACACCGTCCTATATGCCCACAACGCATCATCTAATTTTTCTGACCAATCTTCCCTTTGCGCATTCACCATCACCACTCTATTCGACACCTCCACTTAGCCACTCGTTTAAGTAGTGTCAGCTGCAGCAAACTTATGATGAATACCATACTTAGAAAGAAGATACTTAACAAGATGGTTAATCAAAAGCTTACCTCCATCACTAATAATTGTCCTTGGAATGCCAAAGCGAGTGAAGATGTGCTTCTTGATGAACTTTATCACCACCCTTGAGTCATTGGGAGAAAGAGAGACTGCCTCAACCAATTTGCTAACATAACCAATAGCTACAAGAATGTATTGATTTCAACCAGATGGTGGGAAGGGACCCATGAAGTCAATGCCCCACACATCAATGATTTCCACCTACTAAATGTTACTTAGAGGCATCTCGTCTGTTTTTTAAATAGTACCCAACCTTTGGAATTTATCGTAACCCTTCACAAAAGAAATAGAATCTTTGAATAACGAGGGCAAAAAGAAACCAGATTGTAATACCTTATGAGTTGTAATTTCTAACTTATCTTGACTAGTAACTATTCCTCTTTCTTCTATCAAGAACTCTCTAGAACATTATTTTTTATTTTTTTTACTCATAAGGGAACTCGTTACTTATAATTGATTTGGTATACAGTTGTACTAACATAATTTTCCCTATAACTATACCTTTTCTTAGATTATTGAACATCTACATACATTCCTCTAACTTTGACCCCTCTCACTACTACTGCTCATGATCTCGCAAATCATGTCACCCTTTCGAGAAAAAATACTACCCAAACTCTAATCATACTTCCTCATAAGGATCTTAGCTGAAACAATGCTGAAGGAAAATAGCAAAACTCTCTTTTTGCTCAAAAGTACGATTCATATAATTATGGGTGGTTTCCCCTAAAATTCAACGCTTAACTCCCTCACAGGCTTCTGTTTAGCCCATTTGTAGCGTCATGACTTCCTCAGGATTTTTGCTTAGAGCAGCTCACCCATAAAGGAATAACTTTTTTGATCAACCACCTCTAGTGTAAGGTCTAGTTGAATGATTATGAGAATCACATGAGTACGAATAAATCTCTATATCATAGCTCCATTGCATGATTAAGAGTATGGAAGAAGGGAAACTTTTCTTAGATGTTTGTAGTCCCTCGTTTATAAAAGTGGTGCCCTATAAACCATAAACAAGACCCTACTGACATGGATTTCTACACACCCTAAGAAACTTTAAATCTATTCTCTGATACCAAGTTTGTCACGACCCGATGTACACCCTGGACGTGGTGACACTCGAGAACCATTGTTTTTCCCCAAGCAAACCTTCATCCTGGATGACTATAAGAGGAAAACTTACTCAAGCATACAAATCTTAAAAAATGAATAAATTTTATGAAACTTAAATACAAAACTTTTACTCAAATAAATTACTCTGAATATAAATAGAATATTTATTTAGCCAACAATAGGCAATTAAGTGTTTAAAGAATTTAATAAGATAATGAAACAAACTTCTTAAACTCTATTGTCTATCTATGAAGCCTCTAACTGATGAAGATTGAAGTTGAGACCAAACCCATGACATCCTAAAAACTGATATATCCGTATGTACAAGTGGAACGCTCTGGAAGAAAGTAGGCTCACCATAACTAACTCAAATTGCATGTGGTATCAACAAAGACCCTCTTGATGATCTTGAGTACCTGTATGTGCATCATGAAACGATGTAGGTCAAATGTCTAGATACATGGAATGTATGAGCATGTAAGCGGAATTCTAAAACATTAACATAAAGTCAAACATGATAAAAAGGAAATATACTTAAATCCTCCTAAATCACTCAACTAAGCTCAACTCAAGAATAAGATACTCAACTATAAAATATGATACTCAACTCAAAGGTATGATACTCAACTCAAAGGTATGATATTGAACTTAAAGATATACTTAAGGATACTCAAAACTACTCAAACTTACTCAACTCATAAGTACTCAAACATAAGATACCCAACTCACTAATAAGGTTCTCAACTCACTAAAACATAGCTCAATCAAGATACTCAACGTTGGATACTCTCAAGATAAAGCAACAATAAAAGATGAAATATACAGAAAAAAACTAAAACAGTTGATAGGAACTCAATTTATTGAAGGATACAATAACAACTGAATTTGTATATAAATAATATAATACAACTCGATGGGAGTTTCTCTATCCAACAACCATCACTATAAATTATGTGATGATACAGTATCTCGCCCACGCTAGCAGAGCTATCCTATAACTTGTTGGGATATACAATGTCTCAACTAAGTGGACCGCTAGTCTATGCTAAAAGCTTCAATGAATTATCTAAAAAAGTTTCAACATTTCTACCCACGTTGGTGACATGATTAATAGAGACTTCAATTATCTAATCTCTTCCCCATATCGTTCTCAATACTACTCTAAAAAATATACTCGGCTCATATGTTTGAAAACGTAACTCTTTTATGGTTTGAGATTATTACCTAAAGACCAACTTAAAAGCTCTCTTAGGAATCGGTGTGCCTCTCGGTTTTGATATATGAAATCAAAGAACTGACATATTTTTTTTGAGGAGTGGTAGGTGTTCAACTCAATGCTCAAGTCTTAAATCAAGTTTTAAAATATTGTAAAATTCTTTTAGAAAAATATTGTCATGAGTTAATTTTTATTGGACGTGAGACTATAGAAGTCAAGGTTTGCAATTGTCTGTTTTAGTAAATCAAGTGATTCAATACTTGTAAGACTAAAATAACTGTTGATTTGAACTCAAGAACTTCAATAATAATACTCACTTCAAGAATGCTTGACTCAGAAGTGTTTTAGTACAGAATTCGGGGCATGGATGTGATATGCAAACGCAATGGACTCATAATTATTTGTTTGACTTCACATCTCTTTAAGATAACGACTTAGTTAGGGTTCTTTGGTTGCGGTAAATTGTGGTTGTAGGTGGTCTTAACGTGTATGATCAAACGAGGACTTCATGGGTAACATGTAATAGTCCCATGATTAGAGATATACTACCAAAAAGGTTAAGAAATCGACACTAAAGACATAGACCTTGAAGATACTACTCCTATCACTTATACTCGATAAATGGAGACTATGTAGAATTTATGGGCATGAACGACTCGACTCAACGGTTAACATAACAATATGGAAATCGAGTATATGAATTTTCTAATTCTCATACTTACTTCCTCAAAACAAACCTCACATAGATAATTGATTTCAATGGATTTAGAATTGAACTCACATACTTTCTTGGACACTACTCTTGACCCTCTCCTATATGTGAATTATTAATTCAAGATTATGATTCATGATATAAAGGATATAGGTGATAGGTTATAGTGTAGACTAATGAATAAATTGTTCTCACTTACTTGAGACTTGAAACAATTTATTAAAAGTTAAAGAAGACTCTTAAAAAAGACTCAAAGGGACTTTCTCAACTTTTTGAAATAACTCTCAAGACTTACCTCCTTACACTACCTTGAATTTGAATTATGGATTCAAGGGTTAGGATTCATGTTTTGAATGATTTCTAGGTATTTAGAAGTAGATTAGAGTGTTTACAACCAAAAGGGAGTGAAGGTACACTTTAAAAGAACATAAATGAAGTAACTGACTGCAAACTAGAACGGGAAGCAACCCTGGCGCACTTAGTGGTGTTGGGAGCTAGACCCTAAATTACAGAACATAATTTTGAGCGCACTGGATGGCGTGGGATTCAATTCCCCAACCCAGAAAACCCGATATATTTTTTTGCTCGTTTTCTCATCCTAACTCACCTAGAATCGACCAATTTCTTGCCAAATCATGTGGATTAGATTACACAACATAAGTACACTCTAGTATACTCAATACATACCTCAAAACACTCACTTTACTCTAAAAAAATCATTAAAACCCCAATAAAATAATATTTCGAATGAACTTGAAGAACACTTGTCAAGAACTCATCAAGAACTCTAATTATTCAAATTCAAGAATGAAATTTGCATTGAAAATAACATGATTAGCATGAGGGTCAACAAACTAAACACTGTGGAACCTTATACACCTTTTACGGATTTATTCCATGGCAAAAATTCGCAACAAAACCCAAGAATCTCGTCGCCAAACAAAACCCAAGAATCTCGACGAAAACTTGATCTCCCTCTTTTCTCCTTGCACCAACATTAATATCCTCTGCCCGGCCCTATTTCCTTTCTCCCCCCCCACACACTCTCTCCCCCCACCCTTTCGTTCACTATTGTCTACTCCTTCTAATTCGTCTCATTAAGTACTCTCCCTTCCCCACCTCCTGACCCACCCCCGGCTATTTTCCTCCCCGTGTTTCTTACTATAAAACCCCACCGCCCCTTCTTCCTTTGCTCCCCCTCTGCTCTTTTTTCTTATTTTCTTTCTTGAACTCTCAACTAAATTCCTAGTAGATATTAGGATTATTAAAAAAAAAATGAAGAGTAATAATATTAGACCCCTAAAACCTTTCTACAAACTAATTAAATCTGAGGGTTTGGAAAGACGAATATATCCCTCACTATTTTCTAGTAACTTTCGTTAATTGGAAACGTGACTTCAAAAGATAATATCTCACTCATTCAAAGTCCAAACTTAGCAAACTTGGTTACATTGGAAAGATAATATAAAGAAATTTCAGTTAATGCGGTGGAGCCTACCAAATAATCTGGTAATGAGAGTTATGGTCGTTTGAAGTTGACCCAATACATAAAAGAACTTAAGATGACTTCAATGTTTTTATCTTTTGTTATTCTTGGTTCTGAAGGTGAGACAACTAGTAACCTTAAAACTCATGAAATTTTAAATTCCAAGGTACAATCCTACTCACAACGAAGGATGGATGGTTCCTATCTTTGTTTAAAAGTTTCAGGGGTGTTATACCATCCTATGGAGATAATATTCATCCAAGGATCCAAGTGTAAACAAAGGATAGGGAATTTGTAAAAATTACCAGTATAACAAGAGCAAACCCACCAAAACGCCTGAAAAACCCAACATGATTCCCGAACAGGAAGGGGACCTTTAACAAAGAGTTATCTTAATAAGAAGGAAGTTTATATAGGTCGTTTGGTTTGGAAACAAGTTACGATGAGATAAATTATATTGAGACTGTTTATTATGGGATTCGCTATCCTGAAATTATTTCTTATTTATTGTTTGCTCTGTTGTATTAAATATAATAGGTATTGCATACTTTCTAAAAGTTATTATTTGTATACAAAAACACCCTCCACTTTATTTAAGTTCTATACATTCTGTTATAGAGCTATTGTTATATTCTATAGGCATTGCAAATTTTACTCAAAATAATATTGGTGAAATAATATTTTACTGTCCATAAAAAATAATTTTACATATTATAATATGATAGAATCTTAATGGTTTTCACTTGATAAAAGATGTACTATTTGAATATTTGTATATCATTGTGATATAAATGGATTGATTGTTTTAAACAATCGTAATTTTACTATAAAGGTATAGAAGGATAAAACTTGCATTGAAATGACAATAACTAGACAAAAACTCACATGGAACATCACGACCATACAAGAAAATATTTATTTAGCTAAACTCAAATGGAAGACCTTCAACTCCTTTCTTATGAACTTCCATCAATCTGTTTATTGTAGTATGACATATCATGTATATTTTAAAAACTGATCCAAAAATCATTAGTATCACAAATGTTTTTCTCGTGTATCAAAATAGTTATTAATATTACATAGGTTTCATATCACCGGCTTCAACTTATTTGGAATTGAACCATAGTGATTATTATGGTTATAGCATGGAGTTACAAAAAATTAATGCATTTATTAGCCAAGCAGTAGGTGAATTTGAATGAAACTGTTCATAGTTGTATATTCAAAACAAAAATTTTGACACATAACATATTAAAATCTCAGGACATATTTTTTGAGCAGTTGCACTTACAAATATCCACAAATCATAATAAAGACAACCTCACTATCCTAGAAATCAAGGAAAAAGACATGTTGCTTAACATATTTTTCAAAAACATGATCTATTTTATCCAAGTTTACTGTTCAAAAAAATAATTGAAATCAACCCAAAAGAAAGAGTGTTTACTTCTTTATAAAAACAAAAAAACTTTATCAAAACAAAGAGTATCAATAAAGTAAAAGGATGCTTTAAAGACAATGATGACTTAATTGACGCTAAATATGATTTTAAGAGAACAATTGAGATTACTCTTTGTAAATTTGCCCCTAAGTTTAGAGCAAATTGAATCTAATGATAATTAATTAATATCGGTTAAGGCTCGAGCACTCTTCGGTGAATCACATAGTTATGGTCTATTTAAAATTATTTTGTTAATTTATTTTGAGACAATTTTGACTTTCAAAAAAAAATGCTCTTTATTATGTCCAAAGACAAGAGACGTAAAAATAAGACAAATTACTTAATTTGCGACAAAAGAAGTGGGTTAGTTGTGTCTACACTAATACTCTAGGAAGATGTTATAACATACGAATTGTTTGTACCTTAGAAAAGACAATAAAATAATATACTAAGTTTAACAGACATAAAAAAAGTCACCAAAATAGCAAATAGAAATTGCATTAGATCCATGAATCACTATGATTTACGGCAAAGATTAAGCTTCATGAAATATGAGGAATGAAACACATTTCACAATAAGTTTAATTAATGTATTTGAATTTTGCTCCCTTACAACCAAAAAAAACTATAGATAATAGTTGTAGAAATAAAAGTTTTGTTTACTAAAATAACCAAATGTAATGAATTCAACCATTTCAACAACATTATGAGTTGTGGAATGAAAGGTACACTAGTAGTAATGTCCCATTGCAATCAAAATAAATTTTATTTTATTATTTGTAAAAACTTGTAGAAACGACAACAGAGAATATCAAATTTCAATCATCTTTATTGAAACTTTTAACATAGTTAAAAAAAAGTCACCAAAATAGTAAAATGAATTTTCATAATTACATGTATCACTATGATTTGTAGTAAATATTAAGCTCCATCAAGTAGAGGCTGAAAACTTTGGGGGATGAAAAAAAACTTCATAATAAACTTAATTAGTGTATTTGAATTCGACTACCCTATAACGGGAAAAAACAACAAATAAAAGTGGCATGAAATTCCTCTATTCATTGAAAACAAAAGGTTGTTTGCATAAATGCTTATTTTTCTTCATCGTAAAGTTCAAATCTCTTTGGAAAACTTACAACCCTTCGAAAAGTTTACAACCTTTCATAAAAGTCACAATTTTTCATAAAAGTCGCAACACTTAATAAAAGTCACCTCTTTTTAAAAAAGTACAACATTTGATTCAAAAGTCGCAACTCATTATAAAAGTCACAACTTTTCATGAAAAGGGAAGGCTAGTTTTGGAAATAAATAAATTAAAATGGATTTCTGGTTTGTCGAAATATTAGAAGGAGATCAGAATTATTGTTATTTTTAAATGGGAGGAAATCCCTCTTTTATATAGACAACAAAGGGTAGTGTCAACAAATAATTATTGTGTCTTATTAAATAGGTTATAAATATTTAGAAAAGTTGCAACCCTTCAGAAAGTTCACAACCTTTCATAAAAGTCACAACTTTTCATTATGTCGCAACTCTTCATTAAAGTTATAAATTTGTTTAAAAGTCATAACTTTTCATAAAAGTCACAACTCTTCATAAAAGTCACAACTCTTCATTTAAGTCACTTATTTTCATAAAATTAATAACTTTTGACAAATGTGGATACTTTTCATTCAAGTCACATCATTTCATGGAAGAAAGAGGCTAGTTTTGAAAATAATTAAATTTAAAAGGAAATCCTTGCTTATGGTGTCACCATGTAGTCATGCCTAAGGTTCTTATATAACTACTAGTAAAATTATTCACGCTTTGCGCGAGAATTATTAAATATTAAACACTATCCAATCAGTACAATTATGAAAATTAATATATTCTGGGATAATGCAAAATATGCAGTACGTAAACAAACATTATAATGCAAATGGAAAATTGAAATTACACATAATGATTATTTATTCTAATGAAACCTCTAAAATTTTGTAATTGATGACAAAACCACATAACCGAATTTGTAATATATACAATGGTGCGAGTGATTCACTCAACATGAGTAAAGTACCCAAATATATATATTTGTGAAGAAAGAGAAGTTTTGATGTTTTAACATGAGAGGGAATTCCTCTATTTATAGACAACAAAGGGTAAAGTGAACAAATTTTTATAGTATCTTATCGGAAATCTTTACAACTACTTGAAAAATTTGCAGCCCTTCATAAAGGTCACTATCTTTTATCAAAGTCCCAACTTTTCTTAAAAGTTGCAACTATTCATTTAAGTCGCAACTTCTCATAAAGTCAAAAATTTTCATAAAAGTCACAACTTTTCATAAAAGTCACAACTCTTCATAAAACCCGCTATTCTTCGTAAAAACTATAATTTTTCATAAAAGTCACATTTTTATTTGAGGTGGTGGCGCTCGTAGGCGGGACCTGGGTTTATCTTTAACAGACATACCTTAACGTCTGAATTTTTTAAATTTTCATTTTTGTTGTACAAAAATTATGAGCAGCCGTAGATCTATTTTAATTATAGAAAAACAATATAGAAAAATCACATGAAATATGGACAGAAGTAATAAAATTTATAACACTCAACAAATATTAAAGAACAACAGACCTTAAAGAAGAGACAAAAAACACATGAACAACAACTCTCTCAAGTATAGTGTATCATCAGGTCCATACAAGATTAACCTAATTGAAATGGAGATCCTTCGGCTCCTTTCTTATTAACCTCCTTCAATCTATTTTTTAATAGTATGTCGTATCATGGATATATTGAAAATGACCCTAAAATTATTAGTATTATAAAAAAAAATTCTTCATTTTCCTAAAATTGTTAGTATCATAAATATTTTTCTTCATTTTCTCATAATCATTACTATTGTTTAGGTTTCATATCAACTGCCCCGAATTTTTTTTTAAATCAACCATAGTTGTTGTTCTAGTTATCGTATGCATGTACAAAGAAATAATGCAATTATCAACCAAGCAGTAGGTAACAACTAAATGGAATTGTTCACAACCGAATATTCTAAGACATAATTTTGAGAAATAACATATTAAATATAAAAGTTTACGTCAAACACTCTTCTTGTTCCCTAGAACTTCATGACATACGTGAATGTTTCTGAAAATCATCAATATTGGTTAATTTGAATTAGCCAGACATTAATTAATAGATGCAACAAAAAAATGAATGAAAATCTTAATTGATAATTGTAGAGCGCAATGTTCTTTTAGTAATCCTCATTCTTCACATTGTCACTGGAATCTAAGCTTTGCCAAGAGATATAGCCTAAGTTCTTTGATAGTTCGTACAACATAAGTTTTCCAAAACATAATGTCACAACTTATACAGCCCCCAAAAAGTTGTTTTTCATTTCCCTGAAAATTATAAAACACTTATAGACGTGCAATGTGAATTTGAGCTAAATCTTTTCCAGTTGTCTATTTCTTGATATGAAATTTTGGATCTTTCGAATGTTGGGTGGTTTCACTTGCGAGAAAGGCAAAGATAGTGTACAAGTAGAAGTGTGACAAATGGGATCAATTAGAAAGATTTACTTGGCATGAAGCACAAATTTAACCTCAAAGAATATTCTACATCCCAATGAGACATATAAAAGCTTAGTAAAAAACAACCAAGTATATCATACAAAATCGAGATTGAAACCATGTTGCGGAAAAATGCTAAGCATTTGATATCAGATTAGCTATCCCTAAAGGTTATGAAGTGAAATAGGATACTCAACAATAGAGTTCTCAAAATTACGCAAAAGAAATGAAAATGAAACATAAAGCATCGATTAACATCATAAACTTACAAAAAATCCACTTGATCTTGGAGATAGCATAAACTAAAAATAAAAGTGAAAACTCAAGACCTTAATGACTTCAAATTGCAAAATTGTGAATTTTTAATGATGAATAGAGACACAACACTTCAATTAAGTGGTTATCAGTTTTCCCGATTACAAACGTTTGAATTGCTCTATCATGCAACAACGTGGCTGTTGAAGAATTAGGTAAATAAACTTAATGTAATTAAAAAAATTTGTTGAAAAACCGATGTTCAAAATTAATAGGATCATTGCAGGTCTCTGTTATAACACAAAATTTAAAGAAAATTTAATAAACATATAGAATCAAGGGGCAAAGTTTATTAGACAAACCTGCATTGTCTTAACATATGTACATGAGTCTTTGTTTTCAGATTTAATTATTAGGAAAAGTACTTTGCTTATTGAAAACCATCAGTATCTTCCATAATTTCAATGTTGTATTTTGTACTCAAGACACTGTAGTTACCCAACTGATCTCTGGAGTTGTTTTTTAGTCCTTTTAGTTTATGTTTTGATGGATATTCCAAGTTCCACAAAAAAATTTCCATAGTCGGCCGATCTGCACTGTATTCAGCCTTGCATATCTAAACAGACTCTACAAACTTCATCCTGGACTATAGTGCTATCTCACGTAAAATCCTAGGATCGGTGATTGTTTCTAGTTCTTTGGTCCCTAAAATTTTACCACACATTCAATCAAATTGATCAATTCCTAGGGAAGAAAGGTATCGATAATGGTCCCTTTCACAAAAGACTACAAATATTACAAATCCAAAGGAATAGAAATCAGAATCTCAATTAGTTGTTTCCACAAAGACTCTTGATCGAAGTATCTGATGCATCCTTTCCTCACAGTATTAAAATTTGAAATCACAATTAATAGATGCCTCCTGAGAAACGATAGGAAGAAAGTGAGTACTTTTGCTGAGCCTAGACTTTGTGCCCAATTCAAATTTGGAAAACCATATACATACAGATGATTTTTAAGACTCGTAAATGGTGATCATCACATTCCATTCATTATATTTACCGATGAGTGAGACAAAAAGAAAATGTCGAAATTGAGATGGCATTTCATCTTAAGACTTGAACTCAGAAAGACCTTTTTGTGAGTGATGAAATCTCCCCCTCTTCACTTGCACCTTTGCGTTATCCTTCAAAATTCCCGAACTGCTATAAGAGAAAAGGTTACACTATAATTGACTTGGAAATAATAGGTGCTTCTTTGTCTCCACATATAATTTGGTAGACCAAAGAGATCTCAGACACCTTTTCTGGTGCTTCCAATGTACAAGTTGCAATTATCTCTATGATATGCACCCGAAATGTTGTTACATCCAATTAGTAGGCACACCTAACGAAATCAACATGGGCATTTCAATGTTTTTGTTAACATCTAGAGCAAAGTGAGCGATTAAATAGCCAGAAGAAAGTAATAGCTTCAATACATTGATCAAGAAAGGGAACAAAATCGACTGTTAAATTAAATAAAGAAGTAAGGAAATTTGAAAGAAGAAGGGAATATCATTAATAAAAAAAATCCATATATTAAATCACACAAAGAACTAAGCGAACATGTATGAAATTAGAAAAATCCCTCAAAGGAAGAACAAAAGGAAACCTACATATGTCCAACGCACAATTCTAGAATAGGAGAAAGAAAAATGCAGTAGCATTTGAGAGGGAAGTGATTGCTAAAATAAGCTGGAGGACAAAACATGCGAAGAAAAGAAAAGAAGAGAAAGAAAAGAAAGAAATGCATTGGCTTTATTAAAAAAATGTGTGATAAAGAACCTGGGTTTCCTGATCAATAAGACATGCCGATTGATTGTAGATTTTTAGGAGGAGGGAAGGGGTAATTTAGGAAATATATTAAAATAAAGAGAATTCTTATTTGTGGTGGCGCCATGTAACCGAGTTGAGGATTCTGTTATATATAAATATAAGATAAGATATGATATTTTAAACTTTTTAACATTACCATTTTAACTAATTATTCTCAAATTACCAAAATCAAAAGACCCAACTCTTTTTCCCTCCTAAAAATCTTCTCTGTTAAACCTCCATTGAAGAACATGGATGGAGCTCAACAAAGAGTTGAAGATGGAATATTTTCACATAAAATTCACGGGGAACCTAAGTCTAAGGTATGAGATTTCTCTATCATTGACAATCTATTACCAAGGAGCCCTTTCAAATGTTTTTTCTAACTTCCCCAAATTCTAGGTTTTCATCCCATTTGTGGGTCTTTTTCAAACTTGTCTTCTTTGATCTAAAATGGATTAATTATGATTGAATATGAATGTTTTAAGTGTGAATTTAAGTATTAATTATGTTTTTGATATAATTCTTTAAAGACCCATAAATATTCCTTTTTTATTAACCCTAAACCTTAACTATAATTGAATAATGATTGGAGGTGATGTAGTTTAGTATGTTCTTGTATAATTAATGATGTAATATTGTATTATTCTCTTAAATGTATGAATATCAAGAAATTAGGGTGAAATTTGAAGGAATCCATTGATGGCTGAGAATGAAGGTATTCAATTATAAGTACTCCATCTCTTGAATTGATTATCCACTTGTGGTGGAAGTAATTACTTTTTATGTAGTCATAGGTTGGTTGGTTTGATCAACTTATGGTGGAGGTGCTTCTTGGTAGTATAAATTATAGTATTGTGATGATGTCCATTTTTCTTTAAACCCTAATATTGCTTAAAAGAGTCATTGCTGATTTATTTTGGGGTAGTGATAAAGAAGGAAAAAAGTATCATTGGGCTTCATGGGGAACTTTGGCATATCCTACTATTAAGCGAGGCATATGGGTAACACTTTTAGATGAAATTTGAACATCTTTTCCATATAAAAAATTGTGGGATTTTAGAACTAAATTGTCTTTGTGGGGTCAATTTTTAAAAGTAAAGTATTGTCAAAGAGCTAATCATGTTGCGAAGAAATATGATACGGGGGAATCATTGGTTTGGATATATCTTACTTGCAATCGACGCGAAGTGGAAACATATATTAGCTGGAATATTCATTCAGGCACATGTAGTTTTTGGTCGGATAATTGGATAGGAGATGGAGCACTAGCTAAGTATTGGGACAATGTGTCGAGTTTAAACAATGTTCATGTCTCTTATTTTTTAGAATCTGGTAAGTGGAAAGAGAGTGATGTGAGACAGCATGTTCCTCCATTGTTGGTACCTATTATTCTTAATACTAATATTCAATACGAGGAGGGGTTACCTGATATAGCAAATTGGATTCCGGAAGAAAATGGGTTGTTTCGAGTAGTTACTGCCTGGGATGCGATTAGGAAAAAAATTGAGTGATCCTATTAATAAATTTGTTTGGCATAAGAACATTCCTTTCAAAAATATCTTTCTTTATTTGGAGAGCTTTGAGAGGTAAGTTACCAACAAATGAAAATTTAATAAAATTTGGCTAATATGCAGTTGATTGCTACTGTTGCCACATATAGGAAAAGATGATATAATACATATTTTAGTGTCTGGAAATTGTGCTAACTATATTTGTAAGTTCCTGTGCACAAAGGTAGGAACAAATCTTGTCACGCCCGAGCTACCCTGAGACGGGAGACACGAAAACCTAGGACCACAAGTATCCTAAGCTAATCCGCTGGCATGATATGAAATGACTAAAGATAATACAAAGATGCGGAAACTCAATCAATAATTTATAATGAAATGATGGGGATCCCATATTTATAACTGAGATATTGAAAAATACTGATTTAATAAAAGTAAGCTACTAACTCAACACTAGGCTAAAGCTAACTATGTCAAAAATAGCCTCTAAAAGGACTAGAAATACTGAGGACAAGCCAAGCTAAATTAGCAAAAAATGATGAACAAAAAGACTAAAGACTAAAATGAAACTTCCGACTATTGTCCTCGGAGAATGAGGATTCACACGAACTACTGAATGAAGATCGGATTTATTCTGCGTGATCTGGTGGTGAGAACCTCAAACCTACATCACGAGAAAGATGTAGTGCAATAGGGTCAGACTTGAAAGGTACTGAGCATGTTAGGATGGAATAAAGTTAAAAAAAAAGTTAACAAACAAGAACAAAAGTTATGTATAAAATTTGACCATGATTAGAGACTTCGAGTTAACTAAATGAATGAACAATTTTATAAACATGATTAAAGAATAGTGAGGTTACTGATAATTGGTAATGCAAGAGAATTTGACTGACTTTGAGCCTACTAATAACCGATAATAAAAACAGCTGAGTAAATGTGGAGTCCGATGGTATACGCCCCCTCGAATAGGAACCTCATATACGGACTGCCCAAGGTATAAAGGCTGTTGCGTGATGAATAAACTTATTTCTCACAGAGGGACTTACAACCTATTGGCTAGTAAATTGAACTAATTGGATTCGCTTTGTGAACCCTAGTCCAACACGGTATTATGCTACTCCCGTGGATTTAATAGGTTAACTTAATTAATATCACAATTTTTGGTAAATTCGTATAGCTCAAAAAGGAACAGCAAATGAGAACTGCAACAATTATCTTGTAAGTATGCATTTATAACTGATGGCATGTATATAGAAGTAACTGGAATATCTGACCAACATGTGGTAATTCAAGAACTAAAGAAAGAGAAATCGCCGAGGGTTTTGGAATTATTCCAATAAATGAATAATAACATGCTATCTAATTTCCGGAAAATAACTAACCGTTCATGAAGTTCTGTTGAAGTTATAGAATCACTAGGTCTGGAACGAAGGGATTTTTTGTTGCGTTTTTGAACTAGGGTTCTTGAGATTTTTCTCCTTTCTTTCTTCTAATTTACTAACTTTTGATTTATGATTTTTACTTAGGTAAGTTCTTGTTATGTTTCTAGGCTTAAATTGACTAAAATATGATGATTCAAGGTCAAAACGACATATATTAAGGTTTAAACAATGTGGGAAAAGATCAAAAGACCCCTGGGTAAGTTGTTGTCAGACCAGAAGACGACCTGGACACACAGTCCATCGTTCCACAGACGATCCATCGTTTGGTCCGTAGGTTAGGCCTGTTCCACAAGCCTTTATTAAAACGGGCATAACTTGTTACTCGGAGGTAGGATTTTAGCAAGGTTGGTGGCTATGGAAAGCTAATTCAATTAGCTATGATTTGGTAGGTCATGGAGTACCTAATTAATGTTTTTCTGAGAGTTATGATTATTTGAAATTGACCCAACTGCAATTCCCGCTGAACTTTCTGCTAATTCCAATCTACGGTTAGACCTACAGATCGTGGGTCCACCTACACACCGTGCTGGTCATACATGGCTCTTGTCCGAGAGTGGGTGAATGGGGTCTCAATCAATAGTCATAGACTACGGACCGTAGTTGACCACGGAACCTAAGGTCCCTTGTACACCACGATTAACAATTTTCGGGCTGAGATTGTGACGAGTTCTACCTCAATCAACGGATGTGTAGACCCCACACACATACTGGGTCAGGATACGGTCCATCGATGCCATCATTGGTTGCACCAGCAGATTTTTCTGTAAAGCTAGTTTTTGGCCAGTTTTGGATACGGGGTGTTACATTATCTCCCCATTGGTAACATTCGTCCTCAAATGAAGACTAAACTAACTAGAATAAAGAGAGAGAGCAGCAAACTTCTTACTACTAACCACTGAGAAATCAGTTTTCTGACTGAATTGAGTTTTGAGAATATGAATACGCGAAAACCCAAGTATCTAAATTAGATGGGAACATAAATGTAAGAAGTAATTACGCATGAATGACTAGAAAACTGAAGAGGAACTATACCAAACTGAAGTGAATCGGAGGAAAGAGGTGAGGATACTGGGCTTCATAGCTGCTTCTGCTTCCCAAGTAGCTCCCTCTACGACCTGATCATCCACAAAACTGGACTGAAGTGAAGTTCTTTAGTTCAAATCTTATAACCTGAAGTTCACGAATACAACTTTTACATCCTCACTAATAAAGATTATATTTCACCGCCACCTCTCGATGGAACTACCACGGATGGATCAACCCACACACTTCTTTTGTGTGAGATGGGAAGCAGGACCGGCAATGCTGCTAAGTCTTGTGGCAGCCCTCACTCATATGACACTCTCGACAACCACTTTCAAGATCTTGTAAGGGCTACAATCTAAGATTGAACTTCCTTCTTTCAAAATTCATCTCCCCTACATAGGGTGAGACTTGTCAGAAAACCACAATCATCAACTTGGAAACTCTATTTCCTTTCCTTGCATCTCGTAAGAGTTCTGAGACTCGGGCGTCTTAAGTCTTCCTGAGAGTTGCACTTTCTCATAGCATAGGGACTGATTGCTGAATCTGCATATTAAAGGTGATCTCTACTCAAACCAACCAATAGGATATATACATGTATGCCCACACAACAGCCTCATAAGGGCCATCTAGAATGCTGGAACGGTAGCTATGGTGTAGGCAAACTCAAACGAGGAAGGTGACATCCCAAACGGACCCTTGAAATCGACTCACACAAGCTCTCAAACATATCCTCTAAGGCCTGAATGGGATACGCTTTGCCGCCTACCCGTTTCTGGATGAAATGTTGTACATAAGGGTCACTTGAGTACCAAGAACCCTTTTGAAATGACTTCCAAAATGAGAGGGTATAACTGAGGACCTCTATCTGAAATGCGAGACAAAGGAATCACATGCAACCTCACAATTTCATAAATGTAAATCTGCATAGTCCTCTGCAGATCTATAGTCTTGACGCTAATAACGAGGAAGACGTTGTACTCTTTCTCCCCCCATATCAAAAAATCACCCAAAAAATTAGTCATATTATTGCGATATGAGATAACCCGGATGATGAAATCCAAATGGTGATCACTTCAACTTTCCCCCATTTTTGTAGGAATATCGATTCTCTTGAGATCATACCTCCTGGTTTCTGAGTTTACCTTGACTTGCTGGCAATTGGGCCACTCACTACTCACAAAGTCTGCTAGTATCCCTCTCATTCATTCCACCAATAGACTTCCCGCAGATCGCGGAACATCTTAGTGGCACCTGGGTGAATAGAATATCTGGAGTTATGGGCTTCCGCAAGGATGTGCTTCCTCAACTCGCCCACATAATGAATACACAATCTACCTTGGTAGCAAAGTAGACTATCTCCCCCTTGGGAGAAAATCTCCACTCTCTGATTGTGGACTGCATTCTTAAGTTCAAGCAAAATTCGATCACTATCTGCTTTTCATTTAACAGCATACCAAAGAAGTTCTTACACTTTCTAAATTATTACACCGCCGCTGTCTGATATGCTCAGGAAAAAGTCCAAGCGAGCAATCCTGTGAACATCCTGCCACTAGCTACTACCTTTATTCCCAACAGGGGCTACACTACAAGAGATAATCTATAAGAGAATGTGATACACATTCGCTTACTAGGATGATAATGCACACTCTCATAATCTTAAGAACTCTAGTTCATATCTGTGCGAGAAGGTTCAACTCTTATGGGGAAAACATCTGAAGGCTCTAGTGATCGGTGAACATATATACATGAACACCATACAAGTTAGTGTCTCCTATCTTGAGTGTAAAAACCATGCTGCAAGCTCTTGTAAGGAGTTGCGATAGTTATTTTCATGCACCTTAGCTTCTAGAGGCATAGCTATAATCATATCTGTTACACCAAAATCACAACCAAAGACAAACTCTGGAGCATCGCAATAGATCACAAACTATCTAAACCATTGGTAGAGTAAAGACATGAGTTGTAGTTAATATGGATAAATTTGAAAGCTTTTCTTCACAATCATTGATCATGGGAACTGATGAATATCTTCTAAGTCAACCTAGTCAATGGTGAGTCTATGGAGGAGAATCGTTCGACGAACCTTCTATAATAACCTGATAGATCTAAGAAACTTCTGATATCTGTAGCAAAGGTAGGTCTTGGACATTTCTTCACTGCTTCTATGTTCTGTGAATCCACTCGGATCTCTTCGCTAGATACAATGTGACAAAGGAAAGCAATGAATATCAACAAGAACTCACATTTGCTGAACTTAGAGAATAAGTAGCGATACTTGAGAGTCTGCAAAACAACTCTTAATTGACATGCATGTTCTTCCTCACTCCTAGAGTAAATGAGGATATCATCAATATAGACGACAACGAACAAGTACAAAAGTAGTGTTGAAAACTATGTTCATCAAATACTTGAACGATGCAGGAGCATTAGTGAGTCCAAATGACATAACTACCAATTCATAATGACCATACCGAATTCGAACAGCGCTGTCAGAATGTCACTATCTCTGACTCTAGCGATGATATAACCCGGTCTGCGGTCATCTTTGAGACGGACTAACACCTGTGAAGTTGGTCAAACAAGTCATCGATACGGGGTATGGGATACTTATTATTGATTGTGACCTTGTTCAATTGCTATAGTCTATCGCACTCTGCGAGAACCATCGTTCTTTTACGGAACAACATTGGTTCACCCCATGGTGAAATACTAGTCTGATAAAACCCTATCTAGAAGGTCTTTCAAATGCTCTTCAATTCCATAAGCCTTTGAAGGAGCCCCATTTTGTATGTAAGGAGGAATAGAAAATAGGTTGGGATCTGGAAGGAGATCAATTCCAAGTTGATTTCTCTTTTAGGAGGGATACGGGGAAGACTTATGAACATAATTCAGGAAATTCACAAACAACTGGAACTTATTCAAGAGTTGGGGTTTCAAGGCTATACTACTTAACCCAAACTATATGATAGAGATAAAACTTAGATATCATCTTTCTATCCTTAAGGTAAGAAATGAATCGACCCATAGGCGCTAAGCTACTACCCCTCCATTCTAGGATTGGTTCGTCTAGAAACTTGAAATGAACAATCCTAGTTCCACAATTGATTGAGGCATAGCATAAATTCAACCAATCCATGCCTAGAATGAGATTGAATTCTACCATTTCTAACTCTACAAGATCTGTTGAGATGAATTTTTTTTGATATACAGTGACAGGGAAATTTCTATATACCCGTCTAGCTATAACTGAGTCACCAACTAGAGTAGAGAATTAGTTACGAAAGACAAAGTCATCTATGTTGTCTTTCCACTTGGTGAACCATGTGTGAGTCACATCCTTAAGCTAGTAGGATGCAAATTTCATCTATCACTACGTTACTGCGGGCACACAAATATTTTCTTGACATCGTCATGAACTTTTACGGGTCTTCCCAACTTTTGTGACCCTAAACAAAAATAGGGCGGATTCATCCTAACAAAATCAACAAATTAGCTGCCACTAATCATATTTCTGTTAGTGAGGAATCGAACCTGCTAATTATTTTGGTTGTTAATATCTGAGCCAAAAGATGAATTGCATTTGGAACTCTGCATAGAACTTCCTATTAGGGCTAGAGGAACTGCATAAGCATTATGTCACGCCCCGAGCTACCCCCGAGATGTGGACACGGAACCTAGGACACAAAGTGATCCCAAGCAAACGATAGGCATTGTCATGAGCATACTAAAGATAATAAACTGATGCAGAAGCTAAATCATAACTAAATTGGAAACGATAGGGAATTACCCATTCTATAAACTGATCTAATAGTAGAATGATGAGTTTAATACCATGAAGTTACTACTCAACACTAAGCTGAAACAACATGTTGAATAAGCCTCCAAACTGGGACTAGAAATAATGGGACAAGCTTCCAAGCTAAACTAGCAGTCACAGAAAAAGCATGACTAAAGGACTTAAACAGACACTCTGTCTGTTGTCCTGAGATATAAGGACAACCATGATCTATAAACTGGAGATTGGAAATATATCTATGCGTGATTGGAAGCTAAGAAACCTGAAACACATCACGAGAAGAGTAGCGAAAGTTAGAGTCAATATTTGAAAGTCTGAGCATGAGGATAAGGGTAAAAGCCGGAAATTGAAATAAAACATAACTGAACAAGCATAATGCAAGTAGTATAATAATCTAACATGAAAACTGATCTAAGAGAACTGAGTATACAATGACCAATTTTAAATGTTGAAACTGAATACTGAATATACTGATAAAACAACAGAGCTAAATATCGGAGTCCGATGTATACACTCCAGGAGAGGGACCTAATATTACATTGCAAAAGGTATATAAAGACCTGTTAGTGCGATCCACTCAGCTTGATTGCCCACAAAGGGGACTTTACAACCATTGGCTTAGAGTTATGGGACTTATTTTGGTCCGCTGAAACCCAAGTCCAACTAGTATTATGCTCCTCCCATGAATTTCTATAAATTTACTAATTATTGTCGCTAAGTTTAGTACTATGGATAGCTCGAAATTGAAAGCAACGGAGGAATGCAATAATTAATTGGCAATTATGCATTTATAACTGGAGATGGATAGATATGAATTGTCTGAAATATCGACCCTGTATTACTTCAACAACTAAAGAAATTACAAAGCTTGGTTCTAAATTCGTGCGGTAATGGTAAGTTGAATAATAACATGGATTAATCTAATTTTAGAAAATATGTTAATAAAGTTCATGAAGTTTTATCAAAGTTTCTAGGAGAAACCCTACGTATAATAATCATAACAGAACAAGCATTGACTCTGAAGTGAATGAAAACTAGGGGACCCAATGGGGTTTGAAAGGGGAACCCACTAGTGAAATCCCACATAGCCCTAGTGATGACATCCACGGAAAAATACTTAGGTTTCGGGGTTGGAGCTGCTTGAACTTATTGCGTTCTTGAAATAGGGTTCTTGAGCCTTTTTCTCCAATATTGCTTTTAATTTTCTAACTTTAGATTTAATGATTTGACTTACATATATTTTAATTATGTTTCTAGGCTTAAACTGACTAAAATTTGATTATTTAGGGTAAAAACGATGTAACTTGAGGTTTAAACGAAGTGGGAAAAGGCAAAAAGACCCGTGGATAGGTTGTTGTCAGACCAAATGACGGCCAAAATTGACGGTCCATCGTCTGACCTACTAGCAAAAGTCCGTCCGTCATCCTAGATATGACCAATTTTTCTGGGGAGTCTTGATTGACAGTCACGGACTACAGACCGTCGTATGACCTACAAATCGTAAGTCCGTTTGTCGTCCAAGTCTTAACCAATTTTTCTGGGCTGAAAATTTAAAAAGTCTCTGATCTTGTCGAGGTTGTGCAGGACGAACCGTGGGTCAGGCTACGGTCCTTCGATGCATTGCACCTGCTGATGTTTTTTCTATAAACCAGGTTTTTGGTCTGTTTTTGGTACGGGATATTACACATCCATGCCTAAGCTCTATAAGAAGGCATGATCTTAAGGGCACAACGTCCAGTTAGAATGGAATTATATCATACCTGACGCGCGATAAAAGTAACAAGAAAGTGAAGTTTCCCTAAAACATTTTATAGCTTCCCTCTCATTAAATGTGGTGCACTTCCCACCCATTAAAAGGACTCTACTTAGAGCGGCTTTTCAGAAATCCTAGGACTCTTGAACCTAGTCCTCTGATACTAAATTTTTTCACGCCTCGAGCTACCATCGAGACGCGGACACGGAACATAGGACCACAAGTTATCTCAAGCTAACCCTGTTGGCATGATCATGAGCATAGTAACGATAATAAACTGATGCGGGAACTAAATCATAATTTATAAAGAAAAGAAAGGGAATACCCATATTCTATAAGTGAGATATCTGAAAATAATGAGTTCAATACAATGAAGTTACTAACTCAACACTAAGATGAAGATAACTATGTCAATAGCCTCTAAACTGGACTAGAAGTACTAGGACAAACCCCAGCTAAATCTAGCAAAAACTGAAACAAAAAGACAAAATACCTAAATAAAACTCATGACTATTGTCCTAGGAGAATGAGGACTCACCACTGAATTTTCTAAACTGAAAATCATAAATCGATCTATGCGCATGCTAAGAACCTGAACCTAAATCATGAGAAGATGTAGCACACGTATTCGTCACTACATGAAAGGTACTGAGCATGTAGGATGGAATAAAGCTTAAATAAAGCATAACTAAACAATCACAAAAGCAAGTATAATAATCTGAACATGATATAGAGAATTCTGAGTTAACTGAATCAAATGACCAATTTATAATATCCTGAAACTAAATACTGAGAATACTGATAAATAGTCAACGCAAGAGAGTCTGATTGAACTTTTTAAGATACTAATAACCTATAATAAAACCACATGAGCTAAATGTGGAATCCGATGTATACGCTCCATCGAGAGGACCCAATATACCTTGCCAAAGGAATAAAGGCATGTTGGTGTGATCACTAAAGTGATTGCCCACATAGGGGACTTACAACCTACTTGGCTAGTAAATCTGAGACTAATTGGGTACGCTAAACCCTAGTCCAACTTGGTATTATGCTCCTCCCATGCATTTATATAGTTAACTGATTATGTCTGAATTTTCTGTAAATACTGGACATCTCAAAACTGAACATCAAAACTGCGAATGCAACAATTAATCTGGTAATTATGAATTTGTAACTGAGGCATGTATATCTGAAGTAACTAAAATTTCTGACCTAGCATGTGTAATTCAAGAATTGAAGAAATACATAGCTAGGGTTCTTAAATTCATGCAATAAACTGAATAATCACATGATAATCTAACTTGCAACATATAACTAATAAGTTCATGAAGTTATGTTGAAGTTCTAGAAACCATAGGTCTAATCATGATATGGGAATCAAGAATCTGACTGATAACTAGGGACCTAATGAATGAAAGGAACCCACTAGTGAAATCCCACATACCTGGTGATGAAATCAACAGAAAAATATTAAGATTTAGAGGCTAGAGTGAAGGGATTCTTGTTGTGTTCTTGAACTACGGTTCTTGAGATTTTTCTCCATTCTTGTTTCTAATTTTCTAACTTTTGACTTATGATTTTGACTTAGGTAGGTTTTTGTTATGTTTCTAGGCTTAAACTAACTAAAATCTGATGATTTAGGGTCAAAAAGATGTATTTAAGGTTTAAACGAAGTGAGAAAAGATCAAAAGACCCCTGGATAAGTTGCTGTCGGACCAAAAACGGCTAAACAGAAGGTCCGTCGTTTGATCCGTAGGTTGGGCCTGTTAGACATGCCTTTACTAAATGGACATAACTTTTTACTTGGAGGTCGAAAATTAGCAAGGACGGTGGATATGGAAAGCTAATTCAATTATCTATCTCTGGTAGGTCATTGGATACCTAATTCCTTTTTTACTGAGAGTTATTATCATTTGAAGTTGACCCAACTGCCCTTCCCCCTTAACTGTGTGGTAATTCCGACCTACGGACTGTGGGTCCACCTACGGAACGTACTTGTCATTTGTGGCTCTTGTCAAAGAGTGGATAAATGATGTCTCAATCGACGGTCATAGACTACAGACCGTAGGTCCGTTCGTCAACCAAGACCTAACAAATTTTCCTGTGCTGATATTTTTGGGAGTTTCTGAACCCATCGACAGATGTGCGGGATGGACTGTGGGTCAGGCTATGGTTCGTTGATGTCACCGTTGGTTACACCTGCAGATTTTTCTGTAAAGCTAGTTTTTGGCTTATTTTTTATACGGGTTGTTACAAGATCATTGCTAAACAAATTTTAGGAATTTGTTAATCCATTGGAGAAACTTAGAATTTCACAATGAGGTACAAAAATTATTGTTTCAAATTCTTCCTAATTTCATTTGTTGGAATTTATGGAAAATAGATGTTCTGTAAAATATGGTGTAAAAAATCAAGTGTACAAAGAGTATTATATGCCATTTTTAAGGATATCATGCTGGTGATAACAGTAGCATTTCCAAATATACCATGGCATCCTAACTGGGGCAGTTTGATCAACTTAGTTGATCTTTGTAAAAACCAGTTTAAGGTAACCATGGTATGTTGGGAAGAATCCTAGGATTGGTGTATTCAAATTGAAAACAGATGGAAGTGCAATACACAATCCAGGTAAAATAGGGGGGAGGAATTCTACGAGATCATCAAGGTAAATTGGTTTATGCTTTTGCTATTACTCTTGGTTTTGAGACTAACAATTTTGCAGAGATCAAGGCAGCCGTTTATGGACTCAATTGGTGTGAACAACATGGAAATAAATGTATTATCTTGGAAGTAGATTTTGAATTATTGAGGAATTGGATCACAAATACATGATGCATTCCATGAAGATGGCGACAAGCAATCCAAGAAATCCAATACATAAGAATCAAGATGGAAAGCTTTCACTATAAACATGTGTATAGGGGCCAATGCTACGGCCGATTTATTAGCCAAATGGAGCCACAAACAAGATATTATACAACATTTCTACACTGTACAACAACTAGTTGGTGCATTAGAGTAAGCTACATATTGGAAAAATGGGAATTCACACTTTCAGGCGATGAAATCTTAGACAGATTAAAAATCCACCATAATAAGACATTGTAGTTGTATGTTTCATATTACCAAGTTCATTATTCATTCAATACTGTGAAACTTATTCAAATGTTCTATGTTATATATAGGTGTTATATATGTATAAGATTAGAATAAGGTTAATTTTTAGAAGACTCTTTGTAAGGGGAGAGTCTCCCTTGTTTATTGTATCTTAGAATTTCAATTTTAGAATTGAATCACAATGTAAGGGTAATTGACTAGCGTTAGTAGGAAATTCAAGTTATCTATCATAGGTTTGAGATATGGTATACTCCCCGTCTTTGTATATATTTTATTTATGAAATGATAAGGCCTAGGGGTGTTGCTAAGCCCCTGCCCACCACAAGATGTTATGGTGGAAAGTTCCTACCCACATAATCCCCTAAATTATTAATGTATTGATGTCTATTGAAGTGAACATTAGATATGTTGACCTATATGACATAAGTTCCTTGAATGCAATGAATGTGATCCCTTTTGAAGGAAAGTGCCCAAAATAATAATATTGTTGTTGTGATGCATTATAAGGGAAATTATTTTCTCACACACACACCACATGCATATATATGTATGTGATGTGTCTAGGGTGTTATTTTAAAGGATAATTCTCATATGCACTTTTACACATTACTATGCCTGACATGTAAATGAAAATGATGATATAAACATGATAAAGTGAGATAATGATGAGCATGTTGTTGTGTGGAATTGAAGGTAATTATTATGTACACTACATGGCTATGTTATGAACTAATATTCTAACATGATGTTGGTTTTAATGAAAGGACATTCTAATCATATAGACTATGAGCTATATACATGTTATATAGGGGGTAAAGCCCCTAAGACCTGTATTGTGAATTAATATTAAAGAAAGGCTTAAATACACTTCAAAAAAGTGAATTTAGCACAGTATAGAGTGAACTTGACAATGAGAGGCGTTCCTTTATAAAAGAAGGAAGTTTCACCTATGATCTCATGCGGTGGAAACTACAATGCTAATTAGCATAAAGAGGGTTGCTCGAACAACCTCCTAGTTCCTTAACTATGTACCACATATGAATCTTTATCTAGTGTATCCACCTAGTTGCTATTACAAATGTTTATGTCTGACCTTGGCAAGTAGGACACCCTTTTTTCGGTGTGAGGGGTGGACACTGGATTCCATGTAGCTCTAATGGTCAGTATCGGCTATGGCGAAGTTTTCCGAATGTTAAAAATAATGAATGAAAGTAATCAGATGAACACTAACTATGAATATTTAAGGGATTCTACTTAGTGTGTGTAAGGGTTTGGGACATTACCTATACATTGCACAAGTGGGTATTAAGAGGGATTCTAGGGTGAGTTCTTGAGGTATACATGTTATGAGTTGTATTATGATGTTGGTATCTCTTGTTATGAAAGAAGTTGGTATTACTTATTATGTCTGATGTTGGTTTCACTTGTTATAAGGGTGTATGAAGTAAATGATCATGCTTATGACTTCTTGATAGGTTTGATTAATATATGTGGGGTTGTGGGACTTCACATCTACATTGCACAAGTGAACTTGTAATTGGGTTATGGGGATGGTTTGTTATGATGTGAACTATATGAAGCATGATTAATATATTTGTTATGAAGGTGTTGCATGCACTATGACTAATGACTTCTAACATTAGGTATGGTCTTAGTTCCATCCTTATTATGAAATTTGTGAATGATGAATGCTTTAAATGTATTAGCTTTATGGTTGTCTGTCCTTCATATGGGCTAATGTTAATGATTTATATCTTCTTATGCATGATGGTTATAAATGAGACAAATATTAGATATGCATGATGATTGGATTTCATACTTATGTTAAGTATGATCATGGTGGTCTAAAGGTTATACTTAGTGTAGGTAGGACTATGGATTCTACCTATTCATTGCACAAGGAGAAGCTTATGGTTACCCATATGGGTTTCTAACAATGATGTTGTGAATTTCATATTTTAATATGCATGTGTACTATGTATTTGGGTAATTCTCTTAGTTTCTATTCTGAACCTACTATATTCACTTGTGTCTTTATTTTACGTTTTTCGATTATGTAAGGGTCGTGTACCTATGTTGTATTAAAATGTAGTTAAAGTCTAAATATTATATTGATGGTTTTTGAGACAGAGTCATGGATACTCTTATTTTATAAAATATTCAATTGTTAAAGAAAAGTTCTCAATTTTCCGCTATTTTCATATTCCTTAATGTTCATGAAATTGTAAGGCCTTGTATAATAACTCTTTGAGGTCGATTAAGCCCTATTACGATTAGGGAGTGATCTCGGTTCATGACAATATTTATCCTTGAATGAATACTAATTAACTTAATATGGAGGGAAAAAGCAACAAGCCCTACCACTAAGCATTGGAAATTAAAATATGTCTAAACTAAGTTCCAATGACATTCAAACGTGCGCAAAATGCAAGTATAACTGAAGGAACAAGATACTTAGACTGAATATATGCATGAATGGCTGAAAAAACAAGAGAAAAACTATTACGTCAAGCTAGAATGGAATCGTAAAGAAAGAAATGAGGATACTTGGCCTTCATGTTTGATTCTACTGCCCAAGTAGATCACTTGATGGACTGACTCCTCCGCAATCCCTTCAGTGAAGCGACTTCCTTCTTTCTCAACCTTCGAACCTGTGGATTAATAATCTCAATGCGCACATCCTCATAATTGAAACTATCCTTTAAAGCCACAATTTCCAATGGTATTATGGATGGTGGATCGCCGATACACTTATTCAACAATGTAATGTGAAAGACCGGATGTACTGCTTCTAGTTTTGCAGGAAACTCTAACTCATAAGCCACTTTACTAATTCTTTTCAAAATCCTATAAGGTCCTACATATCTAAGTCTGACCTTCCCTTTAATTATAAATCTCATCATCCCTTCATAGGTGACGCTTCAAGGGAAACCCAACAGAATACTTCAAGAAGATCACACTACATCTTAGTGGAACTTGGATGAATAGAATACCAACAACTATGGGCTTTTTCAAGGATCTGTTGTCTCAACTCACCCACCTTAGGACCACAATAATGAGCTTGGTAGCTTTGCAGACTGCCTGCCCCATGGGAGAAAACCTCAGCTCTCTGCTGATGAACTGCACCCTTAAGTCAATATAGGGTCAATGTCTTGTTTCTCCTTAACCTTCACCATCACTGGAGATTCTGACTAATTCTGGACTGCCACACCATCATGTGACATGCTTATAAGGAAAACTCCCAAGCGAGAAAGCATCCAACATCTTTTGCTAGTTCTTTTATTTCTTCTTAAACATGTACTACACTACCCATTAATAGTCTTATAAGAGCATATGCTACCATATTGGCCTTACAAGGATGGAAAATACATTACTATCATATCCTTTGAGGAACTCAAGCCCTCTCCTCTCGCGAAGATTCAACTCTTTCTGGGTGAACACATACGGAAGACTCTTATTGTCGTGTGAATACATCTACGTGAAAACTATACAAGTAATCTCTCAAAATATTTAATTCAAATACTACTGCTTGATGCTCGAGGTCATTATTCAGATAGTTCTTCTCATGCACCTTAAGTTGTCTAGAAGCATATGCTATAATCTTACCTCGATACATTAACACACAATCGAGGTCGACTCTAGATACATCACAATGGATAACATAAATATCTTACCCCTCTATAGAGTCAAAAAATGAGTTGTAGTCAACCTAGTTTTTAGTTTTGAGAAACTCTTCTCACAATAATGTGGCCGTTGTAACTTAACATTTTTTAGAATCAACATAGTCAATGGAAAAGATATAGATTAAAATCTTTCCACGAACCTTCTAAAATAATAAGCAAAACCTAAGAAACTTCTTTAATATCTAGGAGAGGTTGTTCTAGCCCATTGTTTCACTGCCTCTATTTTCTTAGGATCCTCTCGAATACCTTTACTAGATACTATATTCCCAAGGAAAGAACCAAATTGCAACCAAAACTCACATTTGTAAACTTAGAAAACAATTGATGATCTTTGAGCGTTTGCAGGACAACTCTCAAATTAGTCTCATGTTTTTCCTCATTCCCAGAAAAAATGAGGATACCATCAATAAAGAAGATAACAAACAATTCCAAATACTTCTTGAACACCCTGTTAATAAAATCCATGAAAGTTGAAAGAGTATTGGTTAGTCAAAACGACATAACTACAAATTCACAATCTAAAGGTTGTTTTCAGAATGTCACAATCTGTGACACAAAGCTGATGATAACCGAATCTGAGGTCTATAATTGAAAAATGACTATCACTTATAAGTTGGTCAAACAAGTCATCAAAGGTAGGTATGGGATACTTATTATTTATTGAAACTTCATTCAACTACTAATAGTCAATGCATATTGAGAGAACCATCTTACTTATTCATAGAAACCAATGGTGCACTTCATAGAGAAATACTAGGTCTGAAGAAGCGGTTATCTTGAAGGTTTTTAAGATGATATTTTAATTTCTTAAGCTTATCTGGAGCTATTTTGTAAGGACAAAAAGAAAAGGGTTGGGTATCTAGAATGAGATAAATTCTGAAGTCGATTTCTCTTTTGGGAGGAACTCCGAGAAGATCTTCTGGAAAAACTTCGGGGAACTCATTTAATACTAGAATTGGATCAAGAGTTAGGACTTCCAATCTTGATCCTTAACATGAACTAGATGATAGAGATACCCCTTAGAGATCATCTTTCTGGCCTTATGATAAAAATGAATTGACCCATAAGCACTAAGCAACTACCTTTCCATTCTACAATTGTCTCGTTTGAAAACTGAAAATGAACGATCCTAGTTCTACTATCAACTATGGCATAATAGGAATGTATCCAATCCATTACTAGAATGTATCCAATACATACCTAAATTAATATCAAAGTCTACCATTTCTAACTCTACAAGATCTACTTAGGTGACTTTCTAGTATATTGTGATAGGGAAATTTATGTATACCCTTCTAGCTATAAATGAGTCACAAACTAGACAGAGACTGAAAAGGGTTTAGAGAGATTTTCTGGACACATACCAAAGTGTACTCCTATGTATGGAGTTATAGAGGAAAGAGTAGCCCCTGGTTCTAACAAAGAATAAATATCTAAATGAAAAACTCTCAACGTACCAATAACCACATCTGGAGAATCTTCTTGATCATTGAGAGCCTGGAGAGCATACAACCTATTTTGGCACTTAACGGAACATGTACCACATGAAGTATCCTGCAGAGTCCGATGACCCGCTAGTTCTGCTAAAGTTTTAGATGAAGCCTTAATATTATTACATCTTTGTACCTTTTTAGAAGAAGGTCAATGCCTCATTCTATATCTAATATAACCACCCCAAAAACATCCATGACAGACATTTGCTCGGATGATTCTTACCACACTTTAGGCAACTTGGGTAGGTTCGGGTAACTAGACACTCCCCTGAGACATAAAGCCCGATATACTACCTTTCTTAACCCGTCGATACCTGATGGATGGAACACTAGTTAATAAAGGTGTTAGGCTGAAGAAGTTTGCTGAAACTGTGAGAGATTCCTACCACCGAATTTATGCTGATAATACTCATAGTTTCTTATCCTAGACTCTTTGTTATAATTAGCTTCCTCCCTTAGCTATGTCCCTCAACGTGCAGATCATGGGTGAGGAGTTTAGAGATGTTCATATCTGTTAGTAACATGCCATTTATGAAATCTTTTCTCACCAAGTTAGATACCCTAAATAGAAACTTACTCCTCTGCGCCATGGGATTAGCAACCATATGTGGAGCATACCTAAAGAGCTGGGTGAACTTGATTCCATACTCTTGAACCTTTATAGAACCTTGTCTCAATTTCATGAATTGCTAGGCCTTAGACTCTCTCAACTGTCACAGGAAGAACGTGTCTTAAAAAATCCCAGTAAAACAATCCCATGTCACAGGAGCGACATCTTCGCCAAATGTGAGCCACGTCCTTAAGTTGGTAGGACTCCAACTCTACCCTACAATTACTACTCACTTGTATCACTCAAAAGATATTCTTGACCTCATCAACATAATTCTAGGGATATTCATCAACTTGCGACCCTAGAAATTCAGATGGGTTCATCCTAACAATGTTACGCTCTCTAGCTGCCACTTGTCCACCACTAGCATTTGCAAGAACTGGAACACGCTAATTGTTCCAGTTAGCTACATTGTTGGCCAACATATGAATGGCATTCTAAAACTCTACATTTGAAACTTCATGATTTGGGACAGAAGAGTTGTGTTAGCATTGCAGGCATTAGCATTAATTTGGTAAGCTCCAAGAGGAGGCATGATCTGAAGATGCGTAACGTCATGTTAGAAAAAGGAGATCATACTCATGCATGATAAGAATATAAAGAATTTGAAGCATTTCCTAAAGCACTTCATAGCCTCCACCTCATAGGTGTAGCGCGCTTCACACTCATGAATGGCTTTGTACTTACTGCAACTTTACAAACATCCTAGGACTCTTGAACCTAGTGCATTGATACCAAGCTTCTCACGCACCTTGGCTACCCCTCGATGTAACACGGGACCTAGGATCATGAGTGACCCAATCTAACTCTGCGCACATATCATAACCATACTTAATGATTTCCTTAAAATAAATCACACTGTGCGGAAGCTTAAACATGACATAATGAAAGTGATAGGGAATACCCATCATAAGTCTAGATATACAAAAATTGAGAGTTCAGTAAAAACTTATTGATCAAACTGAACTAAAACTCCATATAAACTTGGTTTGAATGTAAGCCTTAAATTGACTAGATATGTTGAAACATGCCCCAGCTAACTCTAGGAAAATTGAAACTGAAAGATTGAAAATAGCTAGATCGGGAACTCATATATGCATGATCTGAATGTTGAGTACCAAAACCAACATGACGAGAAAATATAGCACATAGTAGACATTAGTAATTAAAGGTACTAATTATGAAAGACAAGATAAAACTAAACAATTATATACTAACTGAACATAGTAATGAAATGAATTATATAATCTGACATGAACGAAATAGTGAAATATGTTGAATACTGAACAAACCTAATGCAATGACAAAGTATAAACACAATGCACTAGAATCTGACTGTGGGAGCTACTAATAACCTACATAAAACCACATGAGCTATCCGTGGAGTCCGATGTATCGCCCCATCGAGAGGACCCAACATACCATGCTAAGGGTATAAAGGCATAACTAGCATGGTCACTAAATGTGTGGCCCACAAAAGGAACTTATCCTAAAGAGGCACATAGTTTTGGAATTATGAGGGTAATTGACCCATTCTACACTCAATTGTAAGACTAATCCAAACTGATTATTTAAGTAATACATTATAGCCTAATTGTAATACTGAAAAGCTCAAAATACTAGCATATAATTGAAAATGCAATATCAATGTACTGATAATGAAGCATTATTACTGAGGAAAGTATATAAAAATAAACCAACCTAGCAAGTGTAATTCATGAATTAAACAAATCTACACAACTAAGTTTCTGAGTTTCATTCAAAGCCTTCAGCAACAATTCCTTAAAAATATGATAATATGATTTGGATTAGTCTTATATCTAAATGACAATATAAATATGAAATTCTAGAAACCTAGGTCTAACATGATATAGAGAATTAAGAATTGGAATAAATTCTAAGGATCTAGTGGATGAAAGGAATCCACCGGTGAAATCTCACATACCTGGTGATGAAATTCACAGAGAAATCTTTTGATTTCAGGGCTGGAACTATAGAAAACTTTTCGTGTTCTGGGAGAGGGCTTGGTTGACTCTTTCTTCTTCTTTTAGTTCAACTTAATGATTTTTTTGGAGAACAAGTATACTAGAGTATGTTCTAATTAAGTTACTAGGACAAAACTTACTAATACGACGTATGTAAGGTGATGAGTAACGTAGTTTAGAGGTCCAACACATAGAAAGAAGATCAAAAAACCTCTGACTTAAAAGTTTCGGGGCCAACTGACAGACCGTAGATTGTCCTATGGTTTGTTCTGTGAACTGTCATTTGGCTTTCAGAGAGATGGAATATGGGGTCTGAACCACGCCCGGGACCAACGACCGTAGTCCAACCTTCGTTATGTAGGTCCTCGCATAGGTCGATCCTTAGAAAGATTTTGTTTGAGATTCTGGGAAGGGTTGCATGTTGCTAACTACGGTCCCTTCTTACGGTTCGTGAGTCACCCTACTTTCCGTGTGTAATTCCCGTCGATGACATCTGCAACTTTTAATTTCTGCAAATCTACTCTTTCTAACATATGGGGTGTTACAAAAAAGACTTAGCCAAAAGGTCATCAATATCTGAAAGAACTTGTACCCAAAGACACTTATAACGAAGAACAAAACAAAAACACAAAAGCCTCAAACTAATCCACAAACACCTTGGGATCAAAACTATAGATCATTCTATATCATACTCAACATTCTAGATCTAACTGCGTTGATCAAATTTCCATTTGAGAGTGTTTCACATGATTGTTAACAATGGTCAAACCTGTGCAAAAATTTAAGGCTTGAGATATAATAATACAAAGTTAAAATGAAAGTCTCACTACCCAAACCAACAAAACAACTGGACCAAAAAATACATTTTTGATCTAATGGAACTTATAGAATCCTCATTCAATATTAGACTTTCTAGATGTTTACTAATGTAAACTCTCATTTATTTCAAAAGGCTCCTAAAGGGAAAACATAGCTCAAAGCACTCCAAAACACATAGGGATATGTATCATCCAACGCAGCACCACACAAGAGTTATAACTAACCTATGTGAAGGGGAAAATAGTTTAAGTATGAAAAAATAAAGAAACAACTTCCATGTACATTAAATTTTATTTTTTATCTTTGAATTTCAATTTGACGGCCACTGATTTACTGTCTTGAATTGCAAAAGCTTGCCTCTTAAAAGTGTAGAAAGAAGTGAAATAGGAAATTAGAGAACAAAAAAAAAAGGTCGTAAGTACGAAGAATAAGAAGATGAAAAGAATAACTACGTATGAATTTCAATCCCTAGGATTGAGGAGAAGAGGCCCAACTTACATGGAGAAGGCCGTATGTATTGTGAAGAGTAGTATAACGACCTATTTCATGTATTTTCTTCATCGAATGTGACTTACTTTTCATTAAAAATAATTTTCCATTGAATGTTGTGTCCTTACTTTTCATATGTTTCTTTCATGAAAATATGTTCTTTTAAATAAACAAATAGTTTTGAATGAAACAATGTTTTTTATTCAAAAAATAGTTTTGCATCAAACAATGCTTTTCTTTAAAAAAAATGTTTGTCATGAAACAAACATAAGATTGTAATTCTCTTTATTTTTTGCATGTTCTTTTCTTACTTTCTATATGTTTCTTTTCAGTGTAATAACTTGTTGAAGAGGAACAAGCTATTGTTGGCTACATACTGGTTTTGTTAGTAGGTGTTATGATGACATGAGATTTTAGTCTATGAAAATTGTTACACTTTTAACTTTCTGGGTGGGGGAGAAGATTTTGGAGTTAATAAGATGATAAAAGTAATAATGTACAGAATAAATTAATAGAGATAAATAGATGGGTGAGATTTTTTAGATAAGAAATAAACTAAAAAAAAATATAATACATCTCAAAGAAAGAATGGAAATAAGACTTCTAATTATGGAGTGATTTTAAAGGAAAGGAATAACTTCATAGAAAGTTTGGATCTGGTAGAATAAGAGATAAATTTGGGAGAAGGGCAAATATACGGGGAAGGAATTTTCACGAGAGAAAAAGACGAAATAAAAAGGAAAGAGATAACCTTATTTTAATATAGTTGATAAAAAATCAAGGAGAAAAATTAAGAATAATAACCTAATAATTTTTCCTTTTAAAGGAAGTAGAGAATAATAAAGAAGCTATATAATAATATTGTCCTTTTAACGGGCGAAGAGAAGAAAAAATCAGGAAAAAAAAAAATATAATTATACTATAGGTTGTCAGTGTGGTCATACTTTTCATAAATCGTACCTTTCATTTAGCGCACACACAAAAAAAAAGATTATATACCAAAACCTAATCTATTGCTTATCATCAAGCGTACACTTTCTCTTACTCTATCTCTTCAAATTTTAAGCGAGGTTTGATCTTCATCGGCCATGGAGTGTATCAAGATTTTTTCTTTTGTCTGATGAGCCAAATTAGGTCTTTTTGCATATCATATTAGATGTGTATCTCTAGAGAGAGACTATTCAATTCATGATCCAAGTCATATCACAAACATACAGAGAAAAAGAAGAATACACTCATAGATTACCACTCACTTTTTACTCCTACAGCTACTCTCAAAACACTATATAATCACTTTTTTGTCGGTCTTGACATTATTTGAAGAACGAGTTTAGATTCGAGACCTATAATGATGAAAATTCCTAAAACTGCAAAAGGTAAATCATTTACTCACTTTTGTATGCTCCTGGTGAAAATACATTAATTTATAAATCAATGCTTTAGTATAGATCTTTATGTTGTTTGCGATTTCAGTTTCGTTCTTTTATGGATCTTGGGTATCATAATGTGTGATAAACAGATTATTTTCTCTTTCAAAGAGAAGCCAATAATAGAATTTATACATGCTCATAACTTTAGCTTAATATTTATACTTATGTTGTGTTAGTACGTGCACATCAAATAAATGTTCCTATTATTGTTGCTTTCATGTTGTTTACTGCTAAGATTTTAATTATCCTCATTCATATTACCCTTTGATTTTTATACAAAAACCAGAGCGAAGAATTGAAATTGAAGACTCAGTGTCACTACAATATATAAAATTGCATATACATATTTTTCTATCTTTGACTCCTTTGAAACTCACTCAAACATAAATAAACGGAGGGAGAAGCACCAACTATTCCATTCTCTATCTTTCTAACAACTTGTGTATCTCTTTTTTTAATTAAATTTGGGTACTAATCTATTATTTATTTGAGCTACTGTTTTTGTGTGGCAGTTAACAATTGATTGAATTTTTTTTGGGAACTAGTTCAATTCAGTTCCAGGGTCCATACAGTTCACTAGTCCATACTGAAAGGAGTCTAAGAACAATAGTTTTTCTTGCTTATTAAATATACAATATGTTTAAATCAGTAGTTAGTTCTATGCTATATGGAGTGTCCATTACTTAGAATCATTTTTGCATATTTCGAGTAGAACTCTTTAGGACATGTCTAAAGTCTCAAACCCACATGGAAAATTGAAGGACTATACTAGTAAGTGCTTGTTGGTATAATATATTAAGATCCAATATTTCCTCAACATATTACCTCAACTACGGATGGATCAGACTTGATTTGTCATATCTGCGATTCTAGCAGGTTCCTAATTGAGTATTAATTCCATGGGGATGTTTTTTTGCAGCATTCACTAATAGGTTTTGTTGATTCGATGATTAGGCCTGTTGATAAAACTTCTTAAACTTTAAGCTTAAAAGAATCTAGCCCCCCATTATTATTCACTTAACTCATAACAATTCCCATTTTAAAATTAATAAGTTTCGCTAGTGAAGCAAATGTTGCTCAAAAGATAGTGTCATCGACATTGACTGATGATAAATAGATTACCCCCTGATTTAAGAATAAAGTGTTTTAGGTTTATCCATGCCAACTTCTCAGTAGCCTATCGTTTAGAAGTCATCGCGATTATCATTTGTAAACTGAAATGTTCATGTAAATGCAAAGTTGTACTTCTTGAATGTCCTGGATATGTGGACATCTAATCTATATGAAGTCCTACAAGAAATTAATGGGATTGGCATGCCATGAATTTTGTAAAGCATTATCTATTTGAAAATCATTGACCACATATGGGAGATTAATGAATCTATTCAGTACAACTTCTCCTTATAATGGCAATCTACTATGCCATGTTTAGTACTCTCCTGTCAAACTTTATTAATAACAATCTAAATAGTACATGTATTTTCAACATGAAGAGGAGTAGGATTTAATGACGACGAAACCTACATGACATCTAGTAATTCATGGGATTTTGGCTTTGTTATTATGCTTAGAGCATTCTTATAGTCACCCAAGTAACTTATCACTTTCTAAGAATGATAGTTCAGTAACCTAGTAGTTTATTTGGATTAATTTCGTGTTTTTCTGTTTTCAAATATCCGAAACATAAACAATGTGATGAAAAGTTCAACTGTTCAAGAATCCAACCTCAATATTCAATTCTAACGAATTTGTACAGTTTGAAATATTAATTTTTTTTCTAGCACCTTTCGCACGGATTATGAGTCTCCATGTTAATTTCGAACCCCCTTGTGGAATTTGGGTTAAAATGGAGTTTTGATGATCGACCTACTTTTTTTCTAGATGACCTTATTTTGAATTTTTGATGGCTCCATTGAGTATGTAATGAAAAATTTGGTGGGGTAAAATATTTCATCTGCATGCACAGGTTTTCAAATGAATCTTGAGAACCCTATCAATTTTTTCAACTGATACACTAACATCTTGTGTTTGTGCAACTTCCAGCATGTGGAATAATTGTACCCTCGGAATAAGTGGGGGGTTGTCTTACCATAGTGTTGATGGCTCTCACTTGTAATCGAGGTTAGTTGGTCTTGTGGCTTGACCCCCCCTTAGTCTATCTGTTATGGAGTTTTACTTTTGTGATCGCGAAGGTCATTTAAAGGGTAGCCCTTTTTGGGACCTCCTTCCGCTTCTATCGGGATGTGTATTTGTGACATGACATTTGAATAAAAGAGCATACTATGATTTCTTTTTGTTCTAGCATTTCCTTCTACAATTGTGAGAGTTGTTAGTGTCCGATTAGGGTCATTTCGAGTTTAGTGTGTCCAGGAAGATTGCAACACTGTGTTGTCATTACTGGGGAAAGTGTTTTTGCAGTAAAATCTGCTCTGAAGGGCCTTCCACCTCTTTTTTTTATGCTTAAATTTTTAATCATTGCATGTCGGGGTTTGGGTATATTTCGTTCCCTTAATTGTTTCTCATTTTGGGGTACCAGTTCGGGGAGTTTAAATTGACCTTTTTGATGGAATCAATTATAAGATGGGCAATGGGGAATTAATGCATCAAGTTAGTCTTTCAAAATTTTCTCTTAATTTTTCAAGCGTTTTTTTAGAATTCCTTGTTACAGGGTAATAGAAGAAATTGTGATGATACATTGGATTTATGTTAGTTGTGCCACGGGGACTTTTTGTTTTCTATTTGAGTAGTTATAAATAGTGATGTAGTTGATGATTGTAATCATCTCTAGGAGGCCTTAAAGGAGACTAAATAAACTTTGAGCATTTTTAAAGATTTATTTTCCTTCCATATTCCTACCACAAATTGGATACTCACGAGAAGGTTTTTTCGTTGTCTATTTGGGTAGGTGAAGAAAAACTGGGCATCCAAAAACAAATGAAGGTGTTGATTTTCAGTTGTTCTTACTCCATTTTTTGATGGAACTGATTTGGAATACTGGAAGAAGAGAAAAGAATGAGAAACAACATTTGACAGCAGAAGGTTTGTGGGACTATTGGTGCATAGGCTTGAAGACAGAAAACGATGTTGATTTAAGCAGCGAGAGAGAAAAAATCCTGAGGCTGAAGTATCGTCAGATGGCAAAAGCTAGACAAAAATTCAAATAGCGAGTCTCAAGACATATTATGCAAAAATGCTACCTGTGAGCACAGAAAGGAAGCTGGGATTCTGAAATTGAGGTGTTTATGGTGACGGAAAAGGGGCACTATAAATCTTAAACTCGTAGAAATAGAGTTTCAAAATTTAAAGATGATAGAATCTGAAAAATGATGAATAGGACACAGAGTCGATGGAATATTGTTAAATGAAAAGAGAAATCATAGGATCATTTCTGACCAACCACGTTGTGGAAAAGCCTTGAATAGTGTCACAGGAAAAGTGAGAACATCGTTGCATACACTGATGGGGAGAAGAAAGATCTTTAACGCTTGTCTCATCAAAAGGTAGTTGGACCATTTCGTGCACCCGAGAAGCGACGATTTTTCGTGAAGATCAACCAAAGAGACGGTTTTTCTAAGTCTAAATAAATGAGATTTTCTCAAAATTTCTCAAAAAATCATCAGAGACAAATCAAAGCCAAAAAAGAGAAGGATCATGACGGTTTCTTCCAAGCAGTTGAAAGAACAAGGTGAGAAAAGCTCGAGTCTTTTTTTGTAAAAATTGCAAACAACAAGGACTAATCACAATGAGAAAAAAATGTTGGATTAAAAGCCAAGCACCCAACGTAACTTTTGTAAAAAAGTTTGGCCAATGTTGAAAAAGATTGTGGGCACAAGAACACGGGAGCATCAATTTTTTGTGAAAAAACATGAGGAAGAAAAAGGAGAAAGCGAAAGAAGAAATCTCCGTTCTTTGCTCTAATCTGATGCTTCAAGCCCAAAAAGCCAATGAATGGTATTGTTGATAGTTGGTTTTTGATAATCACATGACTGGAGATGAAAGGTCTTTCTCTCATAAAAATAGAATCACTACTAAAGTGAAGATGGGGAATGAGGCCTAGTTGATTTGTGAAAGGTATAAGGTACTAGTTCGATCAACAGGAAAGGATCGCGTATAAGCCAATTCTTGATGTTCTTTATGTTCTGCTGGAAAGAAAATTTGGCTTAGTGTTTGGTCACTCATGGAAAAGGGTTATTATCCTTGTGTTTAGAGGATAATTATGCAACGATTATGATAAACTTGAGCAAACTCAAGTCAACTGTTGAAGTAAACGAGATAAAAAGCAACTCCCTTTGAATGGCAGTGCCAATGCATGAAAAATGAAATTGTAGATGATTAACATGGTTTTGAAAACAAAAGATTTTGTCACTGAATTTCATGTTTCAAAGAGTTGTCAGCAAAAGGACATGGTTGCAAGGCCTTCTGAGGTACCTACTGAGGTGGGATACATGTGAAGTGTATAATGGGGAAGCAACACAGGAAGTCTTGTTCAAAAGGGGTGTCTGGAGAGCAAGTGTATTTTTGGAACAATTCATAACAGACATGGTGGGACAAAATGAAGACCATCCTTGAAGTCAAAGGTATTTCTAATTTTATTGATGATTTCTACAAGATATGAACGTGAGTTATCTGAAACGAAAAGTCATAAGCATTTGACTACATTCAAGAATTTAAAGCCTTGTGGAGAAGCAAAAAGTTGCAGCATCACAACGATCGCAGTGATCGAGGAGAGTGAGTACACAAGTCGAACATTTGAATGAATATTGCAAAAATGAAGGCATCAGAAGCCAATACAGCGTGGATTATACTCAAACACAATGGTTTTGTGTATATGAAAGAAGAAATAGAAAACATTCGTTGAAATGGCCAGAACTATGATGGAATGAGAAAGGGCTGCCAAAATATTTTGGGCAGAAGCCAGGTCATACAGCAGTCACATCGTAATAGGGGTCCAACAAAGGCACTAACGGACAAGACACCGTTGAAGCTTGGAAGTGGAATTACAACCTTGGTTTAAGTCCATTTTAAAAATTTTTGGGTGTATTTGTTATGGCTCATTGTACCTTGATGAGGAAAGACCACAATGGCTGACAAAGCAAAATGTGGCTTCTTGGTTATCGTTGATGTTACCAAGGCCATAGGCTATTCTCGAGTCCAAAACTAACAAACTTTTGTGTTAGTAGAGATGTCTTTTTTGATGACCCACCAACACCACATCGGAATTGGAGTGCTCACAACATAGCGAATATGCTATTCGCTCTTCAACTCCAGCCGAGGATGAGAAAGCATGAAGATGTCTTCAAAGGGGAGACCATCTCCGATTCCGATAATGAAAGATCACCACCTCCTGGAGGGTGAACAAGAACATGTTGATGACAGTTATCAAAGATGTCATTTGCGGTGTTGAGCCAGAAAATTATGCAGAAGCAATACAGCATGCTGTGTGGAGAAAAGACATCCCGGAAGAAGAAAATAGCGATATGGATCGAAAAAAATATACTGGGAGCTTGTGGGCTATTTCCTAGAGAAGAGAGAGTTGTACGTCTAAATGATTTCAAAATCAAACGCAATCAGAAGGAGATATCAAAAGCACGAAGCAAGTTGGGTGCTAGCGGCTTCACGCAAAAACAAGGTAGTGCTTTTTATTGAAAACTTTCTTCCAGTGCTCGTCTTGGACCAATTAGAACAGTATTGTCTGTTGAGTCACCAAAGAAATGGAAGATGTTTTCAACTTGAGGTAATCAGCATTCTTGAATGGAAACACATGATGAAGGAGCTTTATGTTGAAGCAAGCTCAAAGAAGTTGGTAAGGGGGAGAAGAAAGGTGTATTAGACTAAAAAAAGCTCGTACGGGTGAAGCAAGCTTTCAAGAGCCTGGATCCAAGAATATGGAGTACAGTAACTTCTGAAAAATAATTTTCAGAGAATAAGAAAAGTGAAACCACTGGTATGTGAAGAAGGAACATGGCAGTCATGTAATCAGTGTGTTGTCTCTATGGGAGGATTTGATCTTTTACAGGAAATGATGTAAAGATGATGCAAATTACAAAGAGATTGATGACAAGCTTATGAAATGAGTGATCTGGATTGCTAAATCTTTCTTAGGCATCGAGTTTCTTCAAGTGAAAGAAGGAATTTTATTTCTCAAAAGAAGTATACTAAAAGTTATTCTTCAAAAATTCAAATGATGGACTTGAAGGTCTTTGGCCATACCAGTAGCAACAAATGAGAAGTTTAGAAAAGATGATGGAGAAAAGAAAAGGTAAGTTCATTTTAGGGAGTTTGATGGAAGTTTGCGTATAGCTTACTTCAACAACGCAAGATATTTATGTTGCTGATAGTTAGATCCAGATTTATAGCCAAGAACCCATTTAAAGGTCATTATGAGCTGCAAAGCGTTGTTCTCCGCTACTTGCAGAACAATGGATTATGGGGATAAGTACAACGTTGGGAAATTGAACTAAGTCGTTATTTCTGATAGTGATGGGCAGGGTATTTGGTTAGCTTCTTATTTGGCTCAAGATTGTCTCGGTTATAACACAAAGCAAAGTGGGTGCTCAATCATTGCCGAAAGCAGACTAGTTTCAGCATCCAAGGCTATCCAAGTATTTGGATTAGGGAGAAATTTGCAGACTGGTGAAAAATAAAAAAAAAAGGGACTGGTCATATTGTGTACAAATAGCAAGGCAATTGCCAAGAATTTTTTTCCCTCCAGTCAGCCTGGCAAGATCAAAAGCCTTATTTCCAGCAAGTATCATTTTATCGAGAAGCACAAAGAGAAAGGCGAAATTCCGTGCATTATTGTCAGACAGGAGAAACAACTGCGGACATCTTCACCAAAGCACTTACTAGAGAAAAATTTGCTATCTCGAAGACGCATTGGGAGTTATCAGCAAATGCCGTAAGGGGGAGGGTTGGAATTAATGCTATAATGTTCGTTTCCAAAAAGTGTCTATTAGTTGGTAAGAAGTCGTTTTAGAAATTCCGTTAGTACATGTATCTAGTCAATTGTGATAAATCTATTTAGTGATTGTGCAGACTTTTGTTTTCTATGTTGAGTAGTATAAATGACGATCATAGTGATGATTGTAATCATCAAGTGATTTTGAAGTAAGCTTACTAACACTTGCGCATTTCTAAAGATATATTTTTTCCTTCCATATTCCTACAGAGTACAACACTGTTGGTGTCATTAATGGGGAAAGTGTTTTTGCAGTAAAATCTGCTTCTCGAAGGGCTTCCACTCTTTGGTTATGCTTTACATTTTTATCATTGCAGTGGGGCTTTGGGTTATTCGTTCCATTAATTGTTTCTCATTTGGGGTAACCATGTTCGGGGCTTCAATTGACCTTTGAGGAATCAATTATAAGATTATGAAAATTGGGCGTCCAACCTTCCCATATTGAATCAATCAGTCTAGCTCTATTTATATACTTGTGGCTTAACCCGATGTGCTAATATGGATTCTATAGAGATAGTGGAAGGCATTCGACGGGAGAAGATTGAATTCTGAAGTTGTACACAAAAGGTCATTGTGATTGCTTTTTGAGGTGGCTATGGCTTCTGTACTTAAGAATTTGCTCGAAAATGTAAACAAATGTTGATTTGAGTGAATTTGGGTTTGGTAGCAAGTTTAACATTTCTTGGTTCAATATAGGTTTAAGCTTTTGTCCGGGTTACTGGATTGTAGTTGCTTCTTGTTATTCCAGTCAATTTAGTCTTTTTTGTAGTGATTATTTTGGGTGAAGTCATGGTTTCGACTTTAGTCTAGAAGTAGACTAGTGCTTGCCTTAGACTTGCATATGTGTGTAGCAGTGCTGCGTTTCTTGCATATGAAATAGGTTTTGTCAGGTTAGTTAGTACAATAGATCTGTTCAGACTGATATGTTGAGGATAGATAGTAGACTCAGCTCAGATTAAGTTCTGTCCATATCTCCCCTTTTTTGGTGGCCCCATAGGATCATATGATCTAATGGCACAACTGAAAGGTGGGAATGGATTTTCAGTTTAGGCTCAGAGTTTTTGTATTGATTATCTTGGAGTGGACATTGTTCCAATGAGGCATTGTGATGTTTATTTGATATGGTAATATCTAGAAGACTTATGGTTGAAGATTCAAGGGCTGGTCACATTGACCTAATGATTTGACATACGATTCTTCAGCAACCTTATTGTCCCAAATTCAAGGTCTGGTTACGTTGCTCTTACCTTAGTCCGGAATTCATTATTTGAACATTTGATCTTCTGTCACAATCCATGATTGGGGGATATATATAAAGACTAAGATTTTAGCACTTAAGATGACAATCTATTAATTAAGTGCATAGTAGTATACAAACATTCCACCTAGTATTATTAATTGCTTTTTAGTTGTCTGAATGGTTATATTATTTCTGTAAAAAAAATAATTTCTTCATACTAGTAGCATTGAAAGGAAGGGACAAAAGCACACCTCTGCTAAAGCAAACTCACCAACCCAACTGGGACACGAAAAATTTCAAGAAAATCAGCATTTCGAGTTTCCTAGTTTTGTCCAATGTATGCTCTTTTTGCATGTCTCAGTGATATTTTTGTCGGTAAGTGAAACTGTTATTTTGCTGCAGTTCAATGTGTGTGCCATATTAGTCTAGAAAACTTTTTTAACTGAAATTATGATACAATAATGTTTTCAAAAAATTGTTTTGATTTTAATTTGTCAAAATATGATTGACTTGTTGTTGTGTGAAAAAGTGACGGACGATTTGCAACCAAATACCAGTATGGTTGAGGATATGGGTTTCAATCAATGCTCACACCGTCTCGAAAGCGACCTAGACTTAATTATTAGTTGCCGAATTTTAGGTAACACCTTGTATGTGCTTAAATTCTAGTCATTTTGTTAAAGAAAGAGTTACGCTTTTCATTTAATTTATCTGATATGCACCAATAGTTTAACTGAATTTCTTCATTAACCTTGAGATGTAGTTTTTAGAAAACGATGATAATTCAACACCGGCAGAGTTGCCTCGTGGTGAACCGATAGAACAATGTGATTTTGGCTGGTATGTTGTAAGAGGGAGCAATACGAATAATACATACAATGATAAAGGAATCTATGTTTCCTTGGTCAATACAAAAACAATCTCAATCTCAATCTCCCTCACCTCAAAAATAGGGCTCGACTCCTACCGCAATTAATAATTTATCCTTCCTAATAGATATTTCTATGTTAGGCAAATCATTTACCACTATGGTGGATTTACCACGAATCAAATACAAAAACACTCTAACCTTAACAAACGTGAACTTGGATTAAGCACTTTTAGAAGATGTGCGTATATTCACAGGCAATGGAGATAGAAAACCTTCAAACACCACACCATTACATTGTATCATTATGGTCTTGATAGCAAATCTATTTTCTAGTTCTCCACAAAACATAAATGTGCTCATGTCGTAACCAATGAGCACTCGAAAAAAGATCTTGAATAACTCTCCTGTCATCCACAAATATGAATGACAGATTTAAATATAGGAGTACCAAAATGACGCTCAATTCTATCACGAAGAATAATTATCAAACTCAACCCAATCCCCATACCCAAATTTGGAAGGGAGCATGATTGAAAAAACTAGAAAATCCGTAGCCGCAAACTTGCTGCTCTTTATGGCAGGTAGTGGGTGATCAGTTTGTTCAGTCAAAAGATTGTTTCTATCCCTTAGTATTAGTCAGGTTAAACGGAAGAATCAAACACATTTTAGAGATATTATAAAACCAGTTAGACAACAAAAAAATATTTCATATGAGTATAGTTTCTTTTAAATAAAATATCCTAATTGAATATGAAAACATTAATTTAAAATATAAACTTAATGAAGAAATGTGAATGATGGAAAGGATCAAAAGAAAGCTATCGTCGTCTCTACTTTTAGTCTTCCACAACGAATACACTCAACAATTTTATCAAAACAATTCGATTACTTTTGATTTTTATCCGCTCTATGGTTTACTTCTTCATTGGACATAAATGTTTTCAATCTCTTTTCTGCTTTCATCTTGTATCTTCCATTTCTTGGTTATTATTACTGAACATGCATCTTTTATTTATTTGTGGTTCATTTATATTTTTTTACCATCTTAATAAGCACTCATTTTTATTTGTTTGTTAGTTATTTTGTTATTCGTGTTATGCAAGAAATATACCCATTAGTTCTCTATTTTCCCTTCATCTCTAATCATCTGATCAGACTAGTATCCTTCTAGGGGAAAATATTGAACTATTTATGTGTAAAGTATTTCCACTGATAATTTAAAGCATTTTTTGCAAACTAACTAAAATGTTTTTTCACTTTCCTGGCTCTATGCGGGACGAATAAAACATACTCTTGTTTGTTGTAAAATGTCTGCATAATATAAAAACTCCAATTTTCGGAAGTTTCGAAAGACATCAGGGAATTATTCGTATGGATGAGATGAAATGAGAATATAAACTAAAAGTCCAAACCTCATGGTGATTTAATTGTTCTAAAAATTGAATGCTATTTACACATGTCGGTGAACATCCGATTACAATAAATATTTAAAACGAATTAGATAGAATAAGAGTGAAACATGTAACCTCCACAAAATGGCAGATACCTTTTAAAGAAGAATGCACTAGGAGGTAATTAGACTTAGTTCAATGAGAAATGTTTTCATCAGTAATTTTACACATGGACAAGTAGGTACGGGCCTCTGACATGTAGTTTCAAGCATTCATCCTTCCTTTGTTAACACTCTCTAGTTATAGAGTTCAACATGCTTTGCTTTCAAAAGCTTCTCATTTAATTAAACATATACTTCCTTTTGCTTTGGCTAGCTCAACTTTCTATGATTCAAGAATATAATGTTCATTTATTCACATGAAAAGTAAACGGCTTCTAAACCTGCGCCGGATAAATTCACCTCTCACGCAACAAAAATATTATGCTTCAAACAAGTGTTTCCCAAATTTTCAAGATGATCTCTAGGGGTCGAAATGTTGAAAGCTTTAAGCAGCCTAGCCAATTCTAGTAATAAAGTCCATGTAATCTAGGGTGATTTTTAAACCCCTAGTAAATGGCCAGCATAAATTACTTGGGGTCCCCCGGCAAAGATTCAAGTCCTGGCAAAAAGAGTGAGGCTTTGAGTCCATGAGCAGTCAGTAAGATATTGTGAAAACACAAGAATTTCCTTAATTACCCTTTTAAGTTACTCTCTCTAATGAACATACTAATGTTTCAAAATTAGATGTCCAAGACCTTGAGACATTAAGTGTCTTCCCTTGTTTTCATCTTCAGTATTAAGACTTCGTAAATAGGCTCCAAGTAGTGTATCTTATCATCTATGACTGTATATTATAATAGGAGGATTCCAGCCTTGACATAGTATAACATATGAAATATCTCTTTGAAAATGAGTCACCTGTTATTATGCATTGATGTCACGATAACACGTGGATCAGAAGATTAAATATACTCACGTTCTTGACTATCCACCATTGATTGCTTTTCTCGTTTTACGGAAGCAGCAGCTCCCATTTTCTGCTCATTGAGTCCCAATGACTAACTCCAAAACAATGCCAAAGCCTAACACATCTTGATCCACTATCTCTGCATCCATGTTCAGTATCTCCTTGCAGCTACAGACAGAAGGACTTGTACCTTAATATGTCATCCCCAAATAATTACTATTTGTGCCCAATTGTCCACCGAAAATGTGATAAAAAAATATCTCTTATATGTACATCATATGCTAAGGCCAACACACCCATCCTACCAGAGAATCGGAAATACTCACGGTGGAATAGACTCAGTTAAGATGTTGCAGCAAGCACAAATTGTAGGAGATATTAAATATGGAATAACATTTTACAAGGAAAATATTTCCTTCATACCAAACACTACTTTAGCTTTTTTGGTTAAAGGAAAATATTTTCCTGAATAGTATTTTCATATTACTATCTTCTACCATTTGTGCTTTCTGCGCAAGTGAACGGAATCTGTGTCACCTGAGTAATTACGGTTATTTTGTATGGATGCATGGTGTCCTAAACCATGATTGATAATATCATACACTCTTTTTTTGCAGCGATTTCATGCAATGGCTTAGACGTGTATTATTGGAAGCCATAGTGACCCCGGATCGTTCTTGTACCGTAGCTGCATGAGATACTTGAATTATGGCTGACTATAGAGGATCAAGAGTGCGCTTGGCATTTGGTTGTGAAGTGAGTCCTCGGGTGAGGACGGCGAAATGGACGTCGTCTTAACGGGACATCTATTGGTCGGCCGACAGTACGCACATGCAAGTTTAAGTTCATTCGTGCCTATTTTTCAAAAAGGGCTTACAATGTGTAATAATAGGTCAGCTTGGAGTGTTATTATATATTCATCAAGATGAACAAAGGGACAAACACTTGAAGCCTAATTTACTAGATATTCATCTATGTGACAAACAAGAATAACCAATGTTAATGTCAACTGGGACGAGGTCAGTAATAGATCAAGTGGAGCTCGATCGGATAATGGATCTGAAGTTCGATTGGAAGACATTAGGGTTTTCAGAAAGAGCGCGTGAACGTAACAGGATGTGATCAAGGATTATTCTTGTTTCAACACTATTTTGATCATCTTGTACTTGCAAGCTTTGCCTAATGATTCTTTTCCTTTTCCAATGTTGTGGACTTCTATAACTGTAAAAGATAGCTTATTTTAATGCGGCCCTACATAACCAAAAGAGAGCTGGTTTTGAGGTGAGTCTGTTTGACAAAAATAGTGGGGAGATTCAAAAAAAGAACAGATATACTGTGATAGTTTTTACCAAATCTTTGGTACTCTGACAACTTCCAGTCTCAGCTAATGTTAAAACTCATACTCTTGTAATCTCCTTGCGTCTTTCATTTAAGAATCTCCTCCTTGAAGGTTATCCCGAGTGAGGCTTTTTGTCGCTTTCTTGTCCACCGTACTTAACGATGCATCCATTATCAACATTCAACCTTTGATTACCCTGGTATATGAGAACCAACGGTGATGCCTAAGGACAATCAAAATTACCCCTTAAAATATTCAGTGGTCCTAGCAAAGATAGTCATCTATAAGGCTTAAGTAAATTTCCAAGAATAACAGTGTGAAACATGACAAAATTAAGGCCATAATGATGGTTGATTATATATGTAAGAGTGTAAAGACATTGGTATACGAAAACTAGGATTCACAATGTAAAAGAGCTCTAAACTTAGTATATTTAAACACATTACTCTGTGTCCCAACAATGGATTGCACAATTGTCGAAGATAATTATAGTAATGTCCAAAGGTAGTGGGGTCGATCCCACATCATCCAAGCACAGTATTTTAGTCACTAAACAAACATACAATGGGTGATGAAAACTCTTATTTGATTTCATCATAAACCAAGTGTGAATATGCACATTCATGCATACATTGTTTGTACCAAAACCAATAAATAGCCTGCCAAAATTATCATCGTCAAGTTTTGATTTCGGTTAAAAAACTGCACTGGCAACACATTAGTGTGTTACCCAATCTTATTAGTAGTGAATTTGATTAAGAAATTTCTCTGGTTGATGATAAAAGAAAGCGCAATGGACTAAGCTCTTTATTAACAGAGCACGTACCATTGTGGTAAATATGGATATGTCATGTTTAGTAAATTTAGGCTTTAAGTTTGTAATGTTTATTATTAAGTAGCGTAGGTCAGGTTAGTTTATCAGTTCTTATATTCTAGGAGGTTGGTTAGTACGATCTATTTTGTTGGTGCTGAATTAAAACTCCATTGGAGCGCTATTCATTAAACAAACAATTTTTCATTCTCACTGATGTGCATGGATGGTCTCAGCGCCTCATACTTTCCAACGAGTACGCCATCTAAGATGCAATAAAAAAAAGTGGCAAACAGGGTCCCTCCATCTCTGTCGTGTGCTTAATCCCGACGAACTCATCCTCACACTCTGATTATATTCAACCATTCTTCAACAAATTGCCCATTTAAAATTGTTGTCACGTAGTCAAAATTTTGATCCATAGGGAGGACAAATATTCCATGCTGCTGTCTGGCCATTGACCTATACGATCTCATTGACGGCAAACATGTCATGTTAGCTACTCAAACCCGAGGAAACATTAGTGGTTTTTTCAGGATTACAACTAATTCAAAATGCCTATACATGGCTTCTGTTGATGCCACAATTGTATCCACTGTAGCTTATGCACTCACCGCACTCTCTAAGCGAACAAATTGCAAACCCTCATTTTCAAAACCTCTCACCATCTCCATCACGGCAAAAAATATCCACAACAAATGATTAATATACGGATAGGATTCTTTCTATTCGCATCTGAATCTCGCCGCACAAGTTTACCCATCAATAATGAAGAGCTAGTGGTTTAAATATTGAGTGGCTTTGGGCAAGAGTTATGTGAGATCTCAGAGGCCATACGAGAGAAGGACTTCGCCAACTAAAGCTATGAGGAACCTTTGAACAGCTTTTGGATCATGAACTATCATCGCACCTACAGGATCTGCACGAAAGTACAATCCAGGGTTCACCTGCAGTGTTGCACAGGAGTTGGGACCAATCCTCTATCTGCCCCATCCCAAAATTCCGGCTCACATTCCAACATTAATAATTGGTGTCCTTAAATAGGAAGCCTATCAAAGAACACTACCAATCTATTCCGTGATAATTATCGGGCGCAACTACCATCCAATGGCCGAGTTGTTGTCAACTTTTGTGAAATTGGGATAGGACAAGTGGTTTCCGTCCGGGTCCATAATTCTTTAACCCCAAGCAATTTGTTGCACAAAAGAATGCCAAATAAAATTGGATCTCGATTCAGGCGCGTCCCATAAACCTACGATACCAATGCTCTTCCACAACAGTTCTTCAGGGACTCCAAAGCACGAAGAGAGAGTGACAACGGGGTAACGAGTAGTATGTTCCAATTACTCAAAAAAAGTCCAACGCATTAATGCTTTCAAATACTACTTCGAAAATCTTCTAGTTTGTGGTCTCCCATATTAAGCGCAAACTTGTTGTTACATTAGTTTTCCAGATATCGAATTAAATAAAAAAAATTCTCTTTGACTTGTGTTGTGAAGGATCTTTACGACAAAAAACCTGCAAGTGGGCGCCGAAATATAAATCATGGAGCGTTGTCTATGAATGGACATCGCACTATCTCAAGCCAAACATCAACTTCACCATTTCCCTTTACTTCCCTACTCAAAAGATTGGGTCACACCCACATCTCGAGTTTGTATTTTCCATTTAAGAAGACATTCTTTTGTATTCTTTAAGGACCAGTCCACTTTTGTAAGTCGTTTGTTGCCGATAAAGAAAAAAAATTTAATTTCTTCCAACAATCTGTCATCCACTTTCATTAGGAAAAATAACTGCAGTCATCTTGGGGCCCATCTCCTACTGTCTCTCTATTATAATATAGCATACTATATTTCTGGGTGATTGACTCATAGATACATTGACGTGTAAACATGTAGAACATATGAGTTAAAAATAATCAACTTTAAGCTGAGGGAGGCGAGAATATCAGACCAGGACGAATACCTTTTATCCAATGGGCCGTACAAACATTGGGGGTAAATATGGATAAGTCGTGTTCAGGGGGGGGGTTTTTTTTTCCCATTAGTCTTATTATAGCCTAGTACGGTTCATGTAAGTTTTATAGTTCTGGGTCTTTTCTTAGGAGTTAGGTTAGCCCAGATGGTTTGTACTGATGGATAAACACCCAGCGGCATAATAAATAAACATACAATTACATTGTATTATGAATTTAACCTATCGAGATGATAATGGAAGAAACAACTCTAAACAGGCAATTGTACAATTATTACCATTTAATTCTAGTAGAGGTAGGAGGTATGATAGTCAATGTTATCACTAAAGTCAAGCGTACTGTACGAGTGAAGATCTCCATTGTCTTTGATCATTCATTAGGATCAGTAAATAGGAAATAAATCCAAAGATGCTTACTGATGGTATAGTAATATTAGTCCAAATAATTTTGTGACGCATTCCATCTAATAATTACGATGAACATGATACACAATTAGCAGATCAAGACACGTGATTGATCCGTCAAATAAGAGTTAAATAGTTGGAAACTAAATTTTACTGATCAATTCGGTCATTAGGTATTGATATTCGTCATATGAATTCCTGGTTTCCTGAGATATGTAGTCCGTTTATGTTGTTTATGGACTATTGTGGTATATGTTGGGCTGAGGCCTTGATCGAGGACCAACGGCATATCAGGTATAGCCTTCTATGATCGGACGCGTAGGGTAGAATTGGTAAGAACACGAGTTGTTTAGCTGATATTGATGGCATATTGGTTGATGGACATGCATTGAATCCCACTAATTGTTCAGTGGTCTTATGGGTACATTCCCATTAACATTGATTTTTCCCTTACTTTAAAAAAGTTCTATCTTAATTTACGATTTAACCTTGCTTCGGCAAGTCGCACTTTTAAGGACTTTGATAAATTCTTGAAATTTTTGAGACGGGAAGATTGTCGGTACTAAGGATGCTTCGTTTTTACTAGCTTGGTATTGGCGTATCGCGGCACTCTCAGTGGTTCAATTGATGTAGGTTGATGGTGCTACGCACCATGGCTTTTTGCACAAACAATAATAGTTGTTGGTAATATCTATAAGTTATTCAAATAATATAAAACGCCATAGTTTATCTAGTTTAATATTAAGTTAAAATAATGAGCACCCATGAATAAAATTTTTATCGGCGGATCCCGTTACTATGAAAATGTATGGTAGCCTTGCATCGGGACAGGACCCAGAAAACATATCTGAGGAACATTCAAAATCAGACGGGCTGCGAGACCCTAAATAAGCGTCCTAAGGGTAGACACTCATTTTAACGCATTAATGCGTATAAGTTATTTAGGAAGGCTAGGAAATCAAAACATCCATGAAGACCGAAAACTAGTTCATGATCTAGTCTTTTGCCCTGGTACTAGCGTGCCATGGCCATTTGACTAGATTTTTTAAAGTCGAAAAATCGATGAAAAAATGGTGGGAAAGTCATGTCTTCTACCATGTGTTAAGTTGATTGATTAGCGAAACTTGATCTACGATCCCCAAGGACCAACCAAGGGACCTTGAGAGACCTGCACGTGGCCTGGAGTCAAACCACTGCGTGGGCCAATTTGCACCCATGAAAGGACAATCATGAAACGGTGTGGACGACGGGACATCGTGGCCATACGCTCGAACTACTTAGCCAAATTCCCTAAAGGACGTCTTTTGCAGGTCTCTGAATCATAACGTTATGAGCAGCACGGCAGGCGCAATGGTTGTCGACTCAAGGATGGATCGTGGTCGAGGGGTGTCTCGTCTGTCAGGGCCTGACTTCTGCAAGTTTTGACTGTTTCAATTAATTCGGGGTTGGTCATTGTTAGGGGCTTAGTAGATCTAATTAGTTATCTACCACACCATATAAAGACCCTAACCCCCATAGACTAATCACAACTCACAAAACAAATCTCTTCTCTCTTTCTTCTCTTTAGCGTGAAGCACCCCGTGGAAGACCAAGCTCATGAAGGTTTTGAAGGCCGAAAAAAGTTAAAAAGTTCACTCCTAAATATTCATCCCTTGTAAGTATGTGATATATTTACCTTTAAGATACTCTTTCCTCAAAGGGTTTCATAAAAGTGATTTCTCAAAGTTGAGTTTCAAGTGGTGTTTTCATACAATGCACAAATTGATGTTAGGAATTGATTTTGATTAATGATTTATTTTGGATATTAGCGAAGATATTAAATGTATTCTAACCCATTTACGATAGATCTTGATGGTGTGAATCTAAAGGGTGTGTTGTTGTAGAAGTGCCTGTACCCTAAACCTAGGTTTGTGGTCTTGTATGAATTAGGGTATAGTGGTTCAACGACTTGTTATTGGTTTTAATTACACTAGAGGATGTGTTATACAATATTAGCAAATTAGGGTAATTTATAGTCCTTCCTGCTAGGTCTGATAAGTTGCTTGGGTTATATACAGTTGTGGTGAGTTTGATCTTAGTTTCTTCTCATGGAACTGTGAACTAGTATTGAATGTGATGTCAGTGATTATTTTAGCCTGGTATCATCTGATAGTGAATCATGAGGATTGTATACCTGCTGTTGGGTTGACTAAGGGGTTGATGTCAGACTTGCTGATGGAAGTTTAAGGAGACTTGGTCAGTCTTGTTTTCCTCCATTATCTTTACTTGAAAGATGGTTCAATTGTCATCAAGTCATAATGTTGTTGGTGTAATATGAATTGATTAAGGAATTTCGTATAGCACTGTTATCGAGGTGATTGAAAATCCTTGACTAGGATTTGTGAGGTGTTGGCTCGAGGTAAATGTTCTAAGGATGGTGAAGATTTGCCAATGGGCCTTCCTGATATGAAGATGGTAAGGTGTTTAATACACCGATGGCATTGTAATGAAAGGATATACTCATGCAATTCTCTATTGAGCTTCTGATGATATCTGATGATGATGATGATGATACACGGTTAGACCCTATGACCCTAATATAAGTATGATGATTAATAGACATTAAAGACATTTCCAAAGAGGACGTGGTTAAACCGAGTTAAAATCGGACAATGGGACGGTGATGGCTTCCACAAGAGAGAGAGTCACCCTAGTAATTACCATATGTGAGTGGTTGACTCCAGATGAAGGATATATCCAAGGATCCNCACTTTCGTGTACTAATAGCCTGGCCTTCCTAGGTGAGTGGATAGTGTTCTTGGCTCTTTATCCTAAGCTAGTTCTCTCGTTTATTCTTGCTCAAGAAATTGTGGAGCGGGGTTTTGGTCTACTTAGAGTTTTATTCGGATACTAGTGTTGATCCCTCACTTGACTCGGTTCCCGTTGTTCTGGAGTATCTCATGTATTCCTTCTGATCTTTCTTTTCGATTTTTCGCTGCCTGATAATGTGTTATCCGTCGCTTTTTTTAATGATTATGGAATCCGGGCACTAAGCTTATTATATGGCCCCCATATTGGTATGGCTCCAACAGCGGTAAAAGAATTAAGTCTGCTGTTGCAGGATTTCTTGAGTAATGGTTTTATAATTAGCCCAAACAGGCATACGTTCTCCCCTTTTGGTTGTCCCCTGTCTTGTTTGTCACGAAACTTGCTGGGCCTCTGCGGCTGTTTTTTTATTGATTACCGCCAGTGACAGCACACCATTAGACAGTTCATATAAAGTATTCCACACCCCTCTTCGGCGGCGTATTGATGACTTATTTGATCAATTACAGGACAACCCCATTTTCTCGTAAGATTGATTTGAGGTCAAGGTTATTGCATCAGTTGGAATATTAGAGGACATCAGAGATCCCTAAGAAAACACATATTTCGGAGGACGCCTGTATGGGTATTATTAGGTTTCTAGTTATGTTCTTCGGATGACTATTGCCCCTGTGCAGCATTCATGGAGTTGATATGGGGTGTTTTATGACCATACCCTTGATTCTTTTTTGATTTGTTTTCATCGATTGACATCTTTGTTTAGCTCGCAAGACTCTAGTGAGGAGTTCCATGTCTGACACCTTGAGAATTGTACTTTAGAGGTTGAAGGAGAGAAGTTGTATGCCAGTTCTCAAAGGTGATGTTCTGGCTTACTTCTGTGACCATTCTTGGGACCGTGGTTCCACGAAGGTATTAAGAGTAGATCTGGCGCAGATTGAGGGGCAGTAGAGGCTGAACGCGACCTAACTTCACCTAGCTGACTGAGATACAGGAGAGTTTTGTGGATTGGCAAGCTATTAATCGATGATTTTTTCCAGAGTTTCTCTAACTATTTAGCCAGCTTCGCATTAACTAGATTTACGGCTACGGGAGTGTGGCGATTTTACGTGGTATGATTAGTGTAGAGCATAAGCTTTCAAAAACTAAAGACTTTGTTTAAGCTTCAACTCATTATTGACTCTACATGAGGAGGGTGTAGACTTTCAACGTGTATTTATGGGCTTCGGGAGTTGGATTGGGTGGTGTGTTATAGCATAGAAGGGAAAAGTGATCTATATCGCTTCAGAGGCAAATGTTGATGGGGGGGGGGTGTTTTAATTGAAGTCCGGCATTTAATAAGAGACTACCCCTCTATGTCTCAAACTCATGATTGTGGAGTTGGCGGGCTATGGTATTTGTACTTAGTTCGGCGTCATTATTTGTATGGATACATTTGTGAGATCTTCACTGATCATCGAAGTCTTCATTATATCTTTTGTCAGAGAGATTTAAGACTTGGGCCGCGGAGATGGCTTGAGTGTGTTGAAAGGATATTGATGTGACCCTTCTGTCTCTCCTTGGAAGGGCCAGTTGTGGGACGATGCTTTGATAGTAAACAAAGATAGAACTCATAGGGCATGGGGCTGCTCTTTGGCATCTCTTAGTATGAGAGAGACCTTGGCGAGAGATGTTCAGAATGTTAGTCTAAACCAGTCTTGTCGCTTGCAATTTCATAAGAGAGGTGATGGAGATGATTGGTTTTATTGAGGGCTCGATCTCCTTAGTCGCAGGCAAATCCTTGGCACACTCACTTTGATTATGAGAATTATGTCTAAAAAACATTGCTCAGTTAGTATTGATAGGGGAAAAAAGGAAGATGGGCTAAGGAGGCTGTCCTTGATTCTATGGTGTCCTTGAGGATCGAGAAAGCAGATTTGTGTGGTGCCCAAGACAGGCATTTGATTGACTGATTCTTGAGGAGGCCCATTGTTCTCATTATTCCATCCGATTCCGGGAGCTCAACAATTTGTATCATGATCTGATGCATCATTCGTCTGGTGTTGGATGAAACAGGAATATTACCAGACTATTGTTTCGAAGTGTTTGACTTGGTCCAGCAGGTCAGAGTGTGAGGCATCCAGCGGCCCGGGGGTGTATCTCAGAGGATGGCCTCATTCCTCTTGGAAGTGCTAAACGGATTAGCTATGGACTTTGGTTTTGGGTTTGGGGGGCCTAGCCAGCAGTGTGTGGTTATGACTCTATTTGGTTGTTGTTGATAGGTTGACGTCAAGTCTGCCCACTTTCATTTCGGTTCGTGTGAAGTACTAACGGCCAGAGTAGTTAGCCGACGGGTATAGTATATTGTGGCGCCTTACATGATAGTTCACTGTTATCCTCAATCAGAATCGAGGTTCACATTTACTTCTTAGCTTCTGAAAGTCTATACAACATGGTATGGGTACTCAGTTAGATATGAATACAGCAAGCCTTTCATCACCGCTCAAACAGATGGTCAATCTAGGCGCAAGAGACGTCATTCAGGTATTTGAATCATATCTTCGAGGCGTATGTGTGATCTATTTGTTGCTAAGTCCTGGATTTCAACAATTTATCCTTTAGGCGGGAGTTTGCCTATAATAACAAGTTAATCACTCTAGTATCCAGATAACCCCATTTGATTGTCGTTGTAGGGAAGACGGTGTAGGGCTCTCGCGATTGGTTGGATTTGATTCGGCGGTTCGGCGAAGATGGACTCTATTTAGATAGCTGATCAATTTTTAGAGATTGCTATGGAGGGGCAAGTCCGTATGATCCGGTATAGATGATTGACAAAAAGCTCAGAGTCGACCCCAGCAAGAGTTATGCAAGACGCGGAGATTCGAGCCTTATGTTTTTATGGAGTGTGATCATGTTTGGGTCTGGCCGAGTATCACCCCTGAGAGGGTGTGATGAGGTGCGAAAGAAGGGAAAGCTTATCCTCTAGGTTCATTCGACCTCTTTTGAGATTTTGATTCGTCGAGTGGGAGAGGTGGCCTATAGAGTTGGCCTTGCCACCACATAGTTTGTCGGGGGCGGTCATCCTGTTTTCCATGTCTCTATCTTCGAATAGTATATCCCGGATGAATGCTCATGTTTTCTTGTCAGCTTGACTGCCGTGGATTGGGGGGAGGTGCGTCCAGACTTGCTCATTTAGGAGGGGAGCCTATAGCTATTTTAGATAGGCAGGTTCGAAAGCTTAGGACGATGCAGAGAGATTGCTCTCAGTGAAAGTTCATGGAAGTCACGCATATATGCGGGAGGAGGACGGGCAAAGAAGGAGCATTCAACTTGGGAGAAATAGTCTACTAAACGTGCTAGATATCCATAACCTCCACATCTTTTTTAAAAAACAGGTACTATTCTTTCTCTTATGTTCGAGGACGACCATGATTTTTATGATGGATAATGTGATGACCATCAGAAGGTCATTTTTTTTATAAAAAATTTTAAATATCGCTTCACGTTGCGTTCCTTCATTGCGGCGTATTTCATCGATAACCATATTCGTCTTATTAAGGTTAATTAATTCATGAATCCATTGTAAATAATCTACCTGTAAGGGTCCATAGTTCATGGATGCTAATAGTGATAATTTCATATTTGTAATCGAGCCTTATTATTGACCGCATATTAAAATAAGTTATTACTTTACAAGCATAGATTATTATTGATTATTATTATAATTCTTTTTCTTGGGAAGCAAGCACGGGAATAGGGTTGAGCGATAGAGTAACGATCATGAGGCATTCAATTTCTTCTTCTCCTGTATCAAAACTTCACGGCCCCCACTTCCATGATTTTGATATAGCATAGAATTGTTAAGTCTCCTATAATATATACTTATTTATTAACTTGTGGGTGGATAGGAAGAAAGTTAAAGGAGTCATGGCTGTGATTTACACGGGTTAAATTTTGCCATTGTTCAGCCCCCCCTGGGCCTTCATTTTGGCTGGATCTGTAATCATTCCTCTTCTTCTATTTTTTTCCATACTTTGCCTCGTCTTTTTTTCTTCTTTTGTGTTCCCCCGACGGCCTTTCTTTGGAGGGGGGGCCAAGTTTCCGTGCTCTTCCGGACACCTTCTGTTTGTGCCTCTGTGCCTCCCATGTAATGCTGCCGGCGTCTTGAGCCTGCCAATACTGTCTCTGATGATGATCTAAGATTGAGAAGTATTAAATAGGATTAGGTTGGTAAAAATTGCATCGTAAGGATGCATGCAGGTTGGTGCATTGTTTTGCGTGAGAGCTACCGATAGTGTTGTCCGCTGCCCCTCAGCTGTCTTGCTGTTCTGTCCCTTCGGGCGCTTCCGTAGGGCCTCCGCTTTATTTTTGTTTAAAAATCAGATTTCTTTCATAATTTGTAGAGATGATAGTAATTTTATGTAGTGAGTCAGGAGTGTAAATATTGGTGATAATATATTATATGAAAAATTGTATGATTGTACATTATTTGGAAAAGTTATAACTTAATGTGGCAACTTGACATTTTGAAAATAGTTCAGGTTTGAGCCTATTAAAATCCGGAATCAAGATTTGGTATGGGAAACCTTGTTACTAGCACTTGATTGCGTTCAGGATCTAAGATATACATATAGTATTGTTTAGTTTCAAAAAGCATCTCGTGGTTACTTATTCGAATAGGATGTTTTGAGTATTGGAGTTCAACAAAAGTGAATACTCATTCCAAGTATCTGTTCCGCTTGTGTTCGACGCCGCCCCCGCGCAGGGCCCGGTGGCTAGTTGGTCACACCTGCTGTCTGTTCCGCAATGGATTTCTAAACCCCTTGTATGCGTATATCTCGTAGTATTTCCGTGTGATGGTGTTGAGAATGACTTGGAGAGCTTGTTGCTTATTTGTTGAGTGTTGTATTCCTAGTTTGTAGATTGTGGCTTTGTTATCAAAATGGTTATCGCTCCTCCTTTTCATTTAAGAATGTCTTTATGGCATATGATGATTCTGAGACATTGGTTTGGTAAGAAGGATTTACCTCGTCTTTCCACATTTCTATCTTCTTGTTAGGCTCGTTAAGTTCTGGGCGTGTCCGTCGATGGATATTATATTTCGCATAGGGTGGCGTATCGTAGCGACTCTCCGGTTGTTTCTCTTTCTGATGGTTCTATTGCATCCGCTAAGGCGGGGGGGTGACTCCTCCGTGTCGTGGTCGCCCGGCGACCTGATGCGGTCATCGCGCGCCATAGTGTCCGCAAATGAAGCGAGCGCCCGTACCGCAAAAAAAAAAAAAAAAATTGGGTCCGCAGACTGTGGGAATGAGTGGATGAGCGACATACGTATCGTTAACGTATAGCATGGCATCACCTCTATATATTTGTCATTCATCCATCATGGCATTGCAACAGTTCATTATCGATGAGCTTGAACAACCACTCAGTTGTCTGCATGAACATTATAGATTGTTTCTCTGTAAAGCTGGTGACTGTTGAATATTGAGTTGTTATTGTGAAATTTTGCAACTGATAAGAGGTTGGACTATTGAGTTGTGTGTTTTGTAAAACTTAAATTGTTATGGACAGCTGGTAGCGTCGGAGTTTTAATATGTGGTGTCAGGAATACTCGCGTTTTTTATTCACTTAGACTTCTGTTTAGTAGGTTTGCTTGTTAGGTACCTAAGTGCGTGCGTTTTGTATGCTCACACCCTTGCTTCTCAAATTTTTTGTAGGTTAAGAGGCGCGCAATCGTTCGTGATACCTGTCATTCTTTTGCATTTCGCTTCATTTCGAGGACTCCTTGTGGAGGGTTGTGAGGTAGTATGCTTGTCATCGAAGGTCAACGAACAGGTTTCCTAGACTCCATGTTTATGACTTTGTTTTTACTTGAGAAATGACAACTAACTTCATTTTAGACTTCTATTTTTTTAAATTCAAACTAATATTTAGCACTTAGAGACTTGTGCATCGTGACAGACTTGCTGGTTTTGTAGGATTGAATTAATATTACTCTTGGTTTCTTAATAGAAATTGTTGTTGGATTGTCATTTACTTTCGCACCTTGTAGATATTGGGTTTTAGGCTGACTTGTCTTGGTGGGCATAAGACGATTTGCGCATCACACACCCATTTTTGGGTTGTGACACTTCTCACTTTTAACAAATATTTTTTTTAGGTTTTATACTCTTCTTCTATTTAAAAAAACACAACTTTTATTTGCAATGGTTGATTAAGTTCGAGACCTAACCAAATTCGAGGTACCACATAAGAAAGGTTGGTGAACAAATTGTACCAAATCATTCATCAATTCACACTCATATTTTCCTCTGGCGATTTTCATCAAATACATACATCAATATTATTTGTATCATTTTAGAAAATTAAATTTCCTTAATTAACCTACATGTTTTATTCATTAAAAAGACTAATTTTGTATGAATAGTCACAAAAAATTTTACCTTCACGTTTCTTCGGTCATAAATCACAACCATTCACTCGATATATATTCTTGGGGATTTCTTTTCAATGGCAATTTGAGATCATTTAAAAAATTATAAATGACGTATCATCGTATATACCATTGATATTGGTTTGCGGTGATTTTAGCATCAAAATTAGGTATATACTCTTCGTATTAAGAAGATAAAAGAAGGAGAACGAAGAACCATGGCAATTATCTATGAACTTGGCTTCGCAGCAGAAATTTTATATAATCGTCGGGGTGTGAGAGGGATCGGCAGGTCAAGGGGGAACATGCCAGTATTAAGGGGGGTGGGCGAAAGTACGTACAGTCAGGACCAGATACCTGTTGATAGTTCAGTTTTTTTCTTGGCCTTATTTTTTTCTTGAATAATCTCTTTTGTGCTTTCATTTGGGAGAGAATATTATTTTTTCTAATAAAATAAATAGATAAAAATGTGTGTGAGACAATAATAATAAACAAGTACAAAAAAGAGACATGATTGGGGTAAGATATTTCATCTATGTATTTCGCATTCTTTTCTACTTCGATAATCTTCTACATCAAATTAAGGAACTTCTTCCATAATTTTTCTAAACATCGTCGTAAAAGATCCTCAACGTCTCCCTGTAATGAGTAGTTTTGATGTTAAGTCTAATGTTTCATGAATAGATTTTCATTTTTTTCTTATAATATGATAATATAAACATGATAATAATTTTTTTTTAACAGATATCTAAGTAAAAATGAACGGAGAAAGTAAAGTGTTGGTGGCAAGAGATTTCAATCATACGAAATACTAGGGTGAATATATCATGAACATATATTTTCACCTTTCTTATTCATTGGCTATATATTGATCCACATATTTTTACTTTTTATATTTTGTTAGAGTGTGAATTTTTTTTATATTTAGTTAGAGTGTGAATTTTTTTTTAAGTATGAATTTCCTGTTATTTTGTGTTCATTTGGATTTAAGAAAATATTGTGTCATAATAAACGAAAAGGGAAGGAGAGACGAAAAAACCATATACACTTTCGCGCTATCTTATATATCAAATGTATACAGAACATCATATTGATCCTTAAAATATCATAAAGAAATTAAAAATACGATAAATAATACTTTCAGTTTATTTATCTTTTGATGTTTTAATTGAAAAGTTAAAAGGTTTCTATGCACGTACAGAACATCTATAAAGATATTTATAATATCACACAAAGGCATCTGCTGGATATATGCGGGCAATAAAGGATAATATTTCTTAATAACTAATTATGACGTAATATATTTTTCTCTATAACATTAAACTTATAAAAGTAATGACATTCACTGTATAAATATACAATTTATTTTGGTAAAATTACATATATATCATGTCCATACTCAAATAATAGTTCAATAATAGTATTTTGTAAATGATATGTCACATTTAAAAATAAAATATTAAAATATTTATGAAAATCGTTCTTAGTTTCATGCATCTATTAAATTTCAAGTTTTAAGAGAATAATTGTACTTAAATGTGGTCCATAATTGGTCATTAACCTCAAGAGAAAAGTTATTGCTTACCCATTTCTTATATTGATATTATTTTTCTATTTTGTTCGTAAAGTTTATTTACCGAATTGAGTAATGTAAAGAACAATACTATTTAAGAAATATCACTTTCTCCCCATAGTTAAAATTTTTGAATGCATTTTTAAATATTACAATGATATTTGATCATTTTTTTCTTAAAAAACAATTAACTATTCAAAATCCGCATAATACTCATATTTTAAAAGACACTGGTTCACATATTCTTGAAGCTATACTTATATTATTTACACAACAATTTATATACAATATAATATTACTTCTATTATCAAACATCGTATCGTTGTGGTCTCTGAGCCCCGCTATACAACGGTGACGCCATACATGCCCATCGGCGGGCGCCTATTGATACCTGGATCGCAATATGCACGTTGACACTTTTACTTCCGTTCGTGCACCAGCTGCCGTGCTCTGTATCTCCCGGGAAACTACTAGATAAATAGGTTTGAATTAATCTCAAATTTTGTTAGAAAAGGTTTTTATTTATCCGTCCATAACACCTTATTCGCGTACTGAATCAAGTATAGGCTAGTATTTGAGCTCTTTGCGAGGAGCTTGAAATTTTAATCTTATAATAAAGATCCCGTATATAGAAGCCCTTTTTGTCTCACGGCTAAAGCTGGTCAAATATCCGACTTAAAAGTTGATTTTTAGGTGTTGTTTACACTCTCCTGTCACGACTCTATTCTTACACACGCTTTGTCTCTCTGTGCCCCTACAGATTCTCTGCCCGCGTTTTCATGCAAACTGCTTTGGCAATAGCTGAAAATTTATATCTCTTTTTATTTCTAAGTTTCTTTCTATTCATCAACTTACTAAACTACCCCCGTTGTCTTTCCATAATATTTTTACCAGTTCTTTATTACCTAATCACGATTTGGGGTGTGAAAAGTCTGGGGGTTAGAGTGGCTTTTCTTTTTTTAGGTCTTATAAGCTAGTTTTACGTTGACGCCAACTTTTTATGTGGTCTTGCCGGCTTAAATATTTTTTAATATAATCTCCCAAATTCAACATCAACTCCTAACATCTCTTTCTTTTGGGGGGGGCCCTATTTTTCGGCCTTTTCACGTTTGGGCATAACAACCTTCAGGCACTTTTATCCAAATACACATAATCTGCTTATTTTAAAAATAAGTTTTAGCATCATCATGCACGTTCAAAAGTATCTTTTTTAAAGCTACTTTTATTGAAGGGACCGCATCCAAGTCTGGGGTAACGGGCCCTTAGTACTTTGAAATGCAACTAATGTCTGGATAGTGCATACCAGTTTTTCTCTCTTTGCAGCAATCTAGTAGCTATCTCTCTTTGAGGGCTAACCTGAAAAACCCTTATACTTTGGGGTGGGATGCTACATAACCTAGAATTCTAAGTTTTTGATATCCACTATCATCAGTTAGTGGACATGTGACCAGGATTTATCCGCGCAACTCTCTTTAACCGGATGTAATTTTTGGGAAAATATATTATAATCTAGAGTTTAATATAACACAATTGACCACTCAACTTATATAATGAATTAATGAAGTTCACTTTTTCTTTGTTTTATAGTTTCTCATCAGAGAGTGTGCAGTTAACTTTGTTTATATGGTCCTTTTAGATTGAAATAAAGTTTGTAATTTTAATCTCACAATATATGAGGGCCCAAAAAATACATAAGTCTGAACCCGGATAACTAGAACCCTTTGGTTTAAAGGAAGTGACAACCATAGATGCCCGAATCTCTATGCTTTTCGAGGAAGATTGTGAAGAAAGTAGAAATTCTCACTGCTCACTCTCCATTCTCTCTCGCACTTCCGAGAAGCCCCCTCAAGTCTTCCTTTCATCGCGTGACGATGAATCTGGACCTTCCAACAGTTTTGACGATTGACAACCAAGTCCACATTCCATTTTAAGATGGTTTGTGAACTTTTATACCTTTTTTAAACTTCCGACCCTTTTTTTGGGGGGGGGGGGGGGGGGGGGGTCAATATTATCAGGCTCAACACTGCAAAAGATAATCTTATTTTGCCCAATATTTTTCCCTCAATTAATGAATTTGTACAGCGTAATAAGCTAAACTAAAGAAGATGTTCTCACCCCCCATATATACCCGAGGGGGGAAATACAGTGTTGAGGCCTTATTTTCAGCCTCGCCTTCATAATGTTTCACCTCACCCTTACCTACATGTCATTCACCCAAATTTTCTTTGTGGTACATGAAATTACATTGTGGTTTCATGTCATGGATTTCATATGCTGTTGCATGATTAGAAGATATGACGTAGTAACCATAGCAAGAACATAGTATTTTTTTGGAGCCTTCTATTAAAAGTTTGAATTAGTCATTACTCAGAAATATAGATAACTATTTCTTTTTTTCTATTGGAGCCTTCTATTAAGTTTGAATTATCAGAAATTATAGTAACATTTCTTTTTTTTCTAAAAACGTAAGAGGAATATTTCTCATATTTGAATATGGCGTGCGTTGTTCCACAATCAATTACACAAATATCTTCATGATTGATCATTGATCCGAACGAAGTTTGAGGTATATTCACATTTTCTTCAAAAACATATTTAAGGAAAGTAAAATATTACTATTAAAAATGAATATTGTACAAACATTATTATTTAGATATATTAGAGAAGCATAAACATACCAACTAATACAAAAAAGAATTATCTAGATTATTGCGGAATCGTCACTGATCATTTTACCTTCAGTGAATACAAAGAAATCAGCTATATCCAGATGCATAGGCTCAACATCATTATTCATCTTATGCATGGGCTCAACATTATCTTTAGTGATAAAGTTTGAATCTGGGTTATTATCTCTCTTTTCCAAGGATGTATGATAGAGCTGAACCAGACTCTTAGATGATCGGCAAGTATGCGACCAGTGCCTGTATCACTTCTTGTCTTTCACCCTTCCTTTTGATATTGTTGGTCATTTTTAGGTGCAAGACAACCATCATGGTTATAATTTATTTTACGAGCACGACTATAATAGGAGTCACGACCACGATAGGAGCCATGACCTCTTTCTCGTTGGTGATCATTTGTCTTATTCACTTTCAGGGAGTGATATAGAACCAACAGGTCGACTTTCATGAATTTTTATCAAAAGTTCGTTATGTCTTTGAGCAATAAGAAGATGTGAAAGTAATTCAGAATATTTTATAAAATTCATTTCTCAATATTGCTTCTGCGGGAGCATACTTGAGGCAGGAAATGTGGAGTATGTTTTCTCAAGCTTACCATGTTCAGTAACCTCTTATCCGCATAAATTTAACTTTGATATAATTCTATACATGGAAGAGTTATATTCAGTTATACTTTTAAAATCAGATAATCTCAGAGAAAATCAATCATGACGCGCCTGTGGTAGAATGACCAACTTCAGGTGGTCATATCTATCTTTCAAATTTTTCCACAGTACAAGGCGGTCTTTAATAGTGAGGTATTGCATTTTCACCCCCTCGTCAAGATGGTGATGAAGAAATATCATACCTTTTGCACATTCTTGACTGGATGCCTGATTATTATCTTTCATGGTCTCTATAGACCCATTGCATCCAGATGGATTTCAGCATCTAGTATCCAGGATAAGTATCCTTTGCTCGATATATCCAAGGCAACAAATTTAAATTTAGAAATATTAGACATTTTTTTAGAGAAATAAATTTTTTACCCTTTTTACCTATTTAAAGTGGCTCAAGATGGAAGAATCGTGCTAATAACGTGTTATAAAATAAATAGCTAATAAACTAATATTAATAAACAAAAAATAAGAACAAACAAAGAGAGAATATAATAATATGTTACAAACTTTTTCTTCTTATTATTTACATTTGAAAATGTACTACCTATTTATAATAGTTATTGGAAATGTGTAAGTTGGTCATTATTTGCCAAGTGTTGATGGTGTCCACATGACATTCACATTTGTATGCAACATTACAAAGTAATGTGATTCACTATTTTGATGAATTCCATGTGGCATTGCCATTATTTTACAACATGCTCATATTATTTATTTTATTCAACGTATAATTAGTACTTCTTGATTAGCCATTATTTTGATATCAATTATGACATGATTATATTTATTATATTTTCTTAATAAGCTTTTCCTAGTAAGGAAATTTAGAGCTGTCAAACAGTTTTTTTTCAATTCAAAACTGGCCAATAACATATTTTTAACTTAAAACAGGTCAACAAACATTTTAATCAATGAAATATTCTTAAATATAGTATCATTAAGAACATATCGGTGATTTTCAATATTTTTCAGCATAAAATAAATTCATTGATAGCCTTCTAAATTTGACACCAATTTTTACTTAGATATTTTAATTAGACTTTATTCATTTTAGACACTTTATATCACGCTCCACAATATTATTTTGACACTTTTATACCATCAACAAAAATATATAATGTAAATTATTACACTCGCTAATAACGTGTAAAGTAGCTAATTAAATGATGACACTTATCATTTTGTGTCCAAAATAATTCTAAAGTAATTAATTTTTAGAAAAACATAAAGTAGCCAATAAATTGGTGACACAAGGCATTTTGCCCACATAATAAAAAGAAAAAGATTTAACTGATTAAAGAAAAATTCCGGCCTTCTTATTGTCTTCTCCAAATATCCATTTTCCAGAAACACCACCTACCCCTGGTCTTCTCAATCATACTTACAACTTGTACATAAATAGTCTGATATTTATAATATTTGTGAGAATATGGAAATTAATTGGGGAAAAAATCACATCAATAACAAAGCAATTAAATTAAATTAAAATAATCGAAATTAACTGGAAAAGAAAAATACTAACAGAAAAGTAAAATCTGAAGGCCAATGAAGAGGCGTGAAAAAAACTCAAATCTCACTCCTATATGCGAAAATTAAGTTCCTCCAAGAAAGAATCTCATTATTATTTAAATATTTAAATTTTGAAATAGGTATATTCCTAAATTTCTAAAATAATCACCATGGATGAAGTTAAGCACGGGGAAATGGTCGTTGAAAAATGCTGAAAAAGAAAAAGAAATAAAAATTGATTAAATATGCTTTTCACGTGCAACTAGCGAGTTTATTACACTCATATGCCATGTAAGTTAAAAGAGTCAAAATGACACAACAGTAATATATTTGAGGTATCTAAAATAAATAAAGTCGAGTTAATGTGTCTAAGTGAAAATTAGGGTCTTTGATGGGTTCTGCCTTTGATTATGAAAACTTGATTTATCATGTTAATTTTATAGGATGAACTTTCATATCTAATACACCGCTAAAAAAGTCTTATTTACTCCTCACAAAGTTATAGTTTGATAATTAACATTTGTAGCTACATGTAATAGGGAGGAGAGAGGCGAGGAGACTGGGAGAGAGGAGAGAGGTCAAAAGTGAAGAGAGGTGAATTGCATATATATTGGTTAGATAATAATTAATATGTCTCAGTGGATATAGATTTAGTTGTGCTTTGTATATATGAGGGCTCGAGATCAAGAGAGGGAGGAGAGAGGTGAGTGAATTGGGAGAGAGAGGAGCAAAGCGAGCGAGAAAGGTCATTGAACGGGAGAGAGTTGAATTGTATATATATATTGGCTGGTTAATGTATATTATATATATGCATTTGTATAAATGGAACGCGAGATTGGGAGAGAGAGGAGAGAGGCGAACAAGATTCGGAGAGGTAGGAGAGATGCGAGCAAGAGAGGACACAGAGTGGGAGAGAGGTGAATTTTATGTGTTTATCAACTAGATAATTCTATATTATACATATGTATTTGTATTTCGCGAATTATACTCATACAAATGTGACTATGTACAAACTCAAAGTCAGCCCACTTAATTAATGTATAATGTTAGTTTTGAGTGATTATTATAACAAGCTATAACTAGAATGAGTAATTAAATAATATAAATTTATTTAACCACGTAATTTTTCCTTGATTATAAGTATATACGTATGTGATTTGAAATTTTGTTTTCAAGCAATTTATATTTACGTTGCCATTATATTGCCCAATTAATTGATTGACCATTTATTACTAGAAATCATGATCATACTTATTTTAATGGATAAGAACTCCCAATTTTGAGGAGAAAATCCCCAATGGATACGAGATTTTGACCAATTATTTTAATGGATTAGAAAGAATAATTCAATGACCTAATGGACCTGAATTTTTAAAACCTGAGTTTATCTGAAATTGGGGTTAGAATAAGGGATATTTGTGAGGGACAAATTACTATAACTACCATAATCGATGAAATTAATATAATATAGCGCTTCAACAGTTTATATAATTATGTTTCATTTCTATTGTTTTATTTGGTATTTTAATATTCGTTTCTATATATAGCTGTTTTTTGTATATATAAATTATACAATTTGAATTTATACAAGTGACATATTCAATTATTTGTGTTTGGTATACAAACAACCTATTACTATAGATAAATTAGTATTGTATGTAAATTGTTATTATACAATTGACTCGTATAGTCTTGTAGTATAAGAACAAAATATACAACCACAAAAATCTTGTTGTAGAACAAAACCCCATAAATGAAAGGTTGATACAAATTTAAAATTTAGAGTAACATATATATAACAATTATTTTTTTTTATTTCAACTATTAATATAGATAAATAAGTAATTGCATGTAAATGTGATTATACAATTGACTCGTTTAAGTATTGTGAGTATACCCCCCAAAAAATATACAACCAAATATCAAAAAATATTTAGAACCAAACACCGTAAATGAAAGTTTGTATATACACAAATGACTATAGATATGTACAATATAATAACAAAATTATCAACATATACAAATTTAAATACATAAATATATACAGATAAGGTTTATACAAATACTTACTATTTTTCATAGCAAATTTCATGAAATCGAGTCGTAATTCAATAGTATAGTTATAATTAATAATCACATAGTAATTTTATCAATTAGTAGTTATCACGCTTGCGATTAATTTCTTAATTTTAGTAAGATATAATAGTTATTTTGTCATACACTAGTTATTTTTGAAATAAAAGTATCTATTATTGACGCTCAATTTAGCCGCTCCATAATATTGAATAATCATTAAACTTCTTCAATTTTAAACAATCTAAACTCATTATTTTAATTAAATTAAAATTAAAATAATTCAATTGGTTTTATGATACGTTTTCATTTTTAAAAATAAGTAATGTATATTTTATGTTTTTTCAAGTTCACTAATTCATAGCGGGAGAAATAAAATAAAATATTTCTAGTAACGGAGAAGGGTTTAAAATGCCCTCAACTTATTCAAATGGTTTCAAAAATGCCTCCTTCCATCTCTAGTTTAATAAAAATTCGCCTTAACGTTTTTTTAGGTTTAAATTGCCCCTTTTTAACACCTGCTGCATGGCAATGAGGAATCCTTTAAATTAGACAATGACTTCATCTTATTGGTCCACACCTAAATTTTCATAATCCAGCCCAACGAACCCGACCCCTCTATGTAAAAACTCAAACCCCACCCGCTACCCGTTTACGTTTATAACCTACCATATCCTTGAACTCCTTTTAGCACAACATTCTCAGCCTTTCTTTTTTGTAGTAGTTCGCCGAGGATTGAGTTTTAAAGGTTGAAAATCACAACACCTCAAGTTCTTGTGTTTTGGTTTACTTCACGTTTTCACTGCAGTTGATTTCACATTATTCATTACCCTGCTGCAACTAAGGTCAATGTTTTATTTTTTATATATACATACCCGAGTATTTGAGTATCTATTAAAAAATCATGTATTTCAATCTTTTTATGCTTTCTTTATATTGTGTTATGTTCTAAGTGGTCCATTCCTTTCGTTATTGTCTTTGTCTTCATTAATGTAGAGTTTTTTACTGCTAGTGGGTCCATGTCTTTTTTTGTTTATAACTTGCTTTATTATACATATTATATTTTATCCATTTGTTGGTTTAATCTGATGTGTCTCCTCATTTTTTGTTGTGTTGCATAATTGATTCGATTCAAGAATGATTGCAACATGTTTGATCTGATTTTTTAATTATGAGTGCACAATGGTTTTCTAAAACCACAATTGGTATAAACCATAAAAAATTGTTTCAGTTTCAAACGTTTTGGAGAGCTTACGAAGTTGACTTGCTGTCTTACATGATGTATGTCGAGAATTTAAGAAAATTATCTTTTAGTGAAGTACGACAACTTCTATTTTACAAGCTCTGGTGGTTTTTCTGTGAGCGGGTGGATTAAGGCATTAGAATTCTTCAAATATACATCTGCAAATTCAAGGTAGTGAACTTTTTTGCAGTAGATAACTCTGACGAGGACTTGGGTTAGGTTTCGCAAACATTAGTCGTTACTACCATAAAAGTGAGATGTTGTAGAAGTTGGAACAGCTTGTGATATATGAGGAGAGGAAATGGTGAACTATGTCTAGCGAATAGATCTTGAAGAGCTGGAGATTTATAAAACGCAAAAACACAACTTGTATCAATGGAAACGTTAGACAAATTACAAGGATTTGGAGTATGTATGACCTTTAAGCACCTCAAAGAACTAAAAAGTTTATTTCTTCTCCGCTGTTTGCAAACTAAAGAGGGCTATTAGAGTAAGAAAAGCGCCAAGGTGAAGTTACTTATTTTGTGTTTCTTGATTGTCCCTTCGATGCTCGATTTACAAGGATTGGGAGAGATCATGGTTTTAAGGATCAGACTTTAATCATGAAACACATGTATGATACTTCTGAGAAAAGGCGAGGTAAAGCTGGGATTTTATCTCTCAATTTTAAGAAGAATTCAGAATAAACCTAGTTTTTAAGATTAAGACATGGGAGCACTTGGAATCTGTTTTGGGATCTTGATGTGAATGAGTCAAAATTGAAGAGAGTTAAGAGGCTTGTCTTGGACAAATTAAATGGTAGTTTCGCTGATGATTATATAAGTTAGAGGCGTAACGCATATGAATTGAGGATGATTATCCAGAGACTGAGTAAGTGATCAATTTTGTCACAACATCTATGGAAGAAGGGCACAGACATTTTTATATTAACGGTTATCTCTATCCTTTCGTCATTAAAGGAAGGCTGGAAAAGGAGGTTTTGCGACCTTTTATAGAGCTAGATGGGCACCTTTCATAAAAAAGGAAAAGTAAGGAATAATGTTGGTCGCAGTGGGACAAAGAAATATTCGATTACCAGTTCTATCCACTTGCTTGGGCCGATTGTATATAAAGAACCTAAAAGAAACTTGAACGGTTTCTGAGGCTGCTGAAATACACATTCTTGGAGGGACTTAAAGTCGGGTGCAAATGTCACTTTATATCGATATGCAAAATATCTTACTTTCAGTTTATTTCATGTTTCCTTAGTTATTTTTCATCTACATATTCTGCAACTAATATGACTTTATTTGTTTGAAGGGCTTATTGAATGTTGTTAACTAATGTATGCCCCAAAAGCAAATCACAGATGGGGTGTTTCGGCATATTGAAGCTAATTGGAGCAAAATCCAGAAGCGGAGAGTGAACAAGCTTCTTTGGTGGTGTGCTTGGAGTACATGTGAGAGGGAGTTCAAGAGATCAACTTACTTAAAATGGGTGAGTTGAATAACAAGGCAAGGCTGCTAAGGCCGTTGGTGAGCTATCCACCAAAAAATGGTGTAGAATATTTGTTGGACACCAAATGCAAAAATTTTATGATTGACCACACCTTCACGGAGTTCCTCACTCATGGATGTGTAGGCCAGACAAAAGCCAATCATAAAGATGCTGGAAGAAAATAAGGGTGAAGGTATAAATCTTTGCTTTTTAAAACTTAAATATAGCTGAATATAACAAGTGCTAATGTGTTAGATTGTGAATGCTAAGGCTAAAACTTGATATAAGTTAAGAAAAAAAAATTTTTAAACTACTGCAAAAGTTTGTCACTGCAGGTAAATTAACACAAGTGTTAAAAACTTATGAAGTGTTAGCATTTGATTCCAATAAGTGTTTTATTATTGAAATGATTATTGCCATTTGATCGCTGCGCTTGAATGATCAAATTTTAGGTCTTTGTTTTAAGGTGTTTTAAATTTATTTTTTTTTTCAGTTCGTGCAACATTAGCTGGTTCATTTTTTTTGTTTTTGATTATTTTTGTATAGGTAATGAACATGTTAAGGAAGCATGAGGCTGAAGTTAAAAGTTGGAAGAATGAGTTTTCACCACATGCAATGCATCTCTTTAATGACTACAAGGTCATTGCCCAACGATGTAAGGTTGAGTTTAATGGAGGTTGTGGATATGAAGTGAACGAGGGTGTGGATAGGCATACAATCAATATAGAACTTAAAAGATGCTCATGCAGAGTATGGGACTTATCTGGAATACCATGTCCTCATGCCATCAAAGCATTTAATCCCTAAAAAAGAGTTGCCTATTGCTTAAATACCACGGTGGTACCTAGGACTCGTATTTGAGGTATATAGGCAAAGATCAAACGCAGTAGAGGTGAAAACTTTTGGAAGGATTGAGTCCGGGGCACTATGCATGAGCGCCTACTTTTAGGCTAAGATGCTGGTAGAGACCAATAGAAGAAGAACAAGAGAAAGGATGAGGCTAAGAATAGGCAAGGTGCTTGGTCAAGCTTCTAGACAGGAATGTTCATGAACTTGTGGTTATTGTGGTGAACCAATCGATTAACGGAGAAAATGTCCATTGGTAAACAATATTTAACTTCATAAATGTATTCCCCATTTTTGTATCTAAAAAACTAACGATCATCACTAATTTATTTTTTCTTCATTCGCTCAATGATAGTACGGGGATGGTCCTTCCAAGAGAAGAAGCTCCAAGAAGCTCATACTGTGCCCTTGACAGATCAGATAACAACTCAAGAAAAATGCCTGTTTCTTCTTCATTCCTATTCTGTTCCTGGTTTAAGTAAGGAGTCAGATCTCTAGCCAGAGCTCTATTTAGCAGAGCATGATTCAGACCTACTATAAGCTCCTAAAGTAAAAGTGTTGTCTGAAAAGTATTTTATGACTTCGATGGAACTGAAGAAATAAATATTATTGGGACTAGAAGAATAGGAACTTTCTAGGAGATCACAATGTATTCAATGCCTCCACCTTCCTATGTCACCAAAAAAAGTAACTTGGAAATGGAAAGAAGCAATGACTTCAAACCAGTTACAAGCTCCAAGGTGATACAAATTGGCAAACTTAAGCCTATAGGGGGTCAAAAAGGATGTAGAATTTGTTTTGTCATTAGTGTCCATTAAGTTTATGTAAGGATACGAATGAAACAATGACTTGTGGGCATAACAAACAATAGTGTTTTGGGCTTGATTTTGATACTTCTAATGGTAGCTTAGGACAACTACAGTATGAACTCAAAGCACTTGTGTTTTTGCTGAGTTTTGTATTATTAATGGTTTGTAGACACCAATCGTACTCCAAAGTTGTTACCTTTTTTTTTTTCTAATATCAATATGGTTTAACTTTGTATTGTGTGATTTGTTTTACTTGTCAAAAGTTTTATTTTAGTATTAATGTTTTTATGGTTGGAAGTTGTCAGAAGACAGACAGAATATCACTCCTCAACTAATGAGAAAGACCATGAATCACTTGAATAAGAAATGTGGCAGCAATTTTATCGAGTTAGATGTCGATAATGAAAAACAGAAGCATATTAATCAAAGAAGCTCTGAACCAATATTAAATTTGCTTAATATCATATAAGAAGTTTTGATACACAACAACATACAATACACATGGAATCTATTTCGCTAAAAATGCATCACTCTTGATGTTGTGATAGGCACAAATTTTTCTTGTAGATACTTTAAATTTGATTTTTGTGATCCATTCTCGGTTTTTTGCAGAGTAATGAGCAATAATACATTCAGCTCAGCTGATTTTCCCACAGTGATTTTCAGTCTTTGGCAGGTATTGACGACTTTGTATCCATCTCTTCTCTTGCTTTCCGCTTTATCTCTTAACACATGCCTGTGTGTATCTTCCCTGATTCAAGTGACTCAGCAGAACTCACATGCATCTGAAGCGTACATGTTATTAATGAAGTGTTTTTATAGAGTTTTTTCTGGCACCTCATTTATATTTGTTCTGCTCATGAGGGTAATGGATAACACTCAACTTCAAGGAGAAATCCCCAACCCTCTTCATCAGGCTTCAGTCTTTTCAGTGCAGACTTGTGTGAGTGTTCTTTGTACTTAGGCCACAGTGCAATGTCAAAGCAACTATCTCTTTTTTGCTGCGTGCTAGACTTGTAATCGAAGTTTTTGAGGTAGTACAAAGTTACGTAGAATATGATTCTATTTGTTGTATTTTCATTGTAAAACCGACAATGAAGTGGTTATTATGACCAGCAACTTGAGGGGAACAAGATCAATGGAACCCTGAATATTGCATCCAACTATAGCGGGTCAACTAAAACTGTTGATATTTGCAGTAACAATTCCATCGATTCATATCAGTAAGACCTTGGATTTTCTTTTCAAATAATGTAATCCTCGGTAACTTTTTCTCCACTTTAGAATGAGAAGAAATGCTGGATCTTCATTTTAAGGGATAGGACATTTGATTTCTTCTAATACAATTTAGTCGTTTAACAATCTCAGTTTTCTAACTTGTTCACTTGGCAGACTTATGCATAATCCAGTTTTTTATGAAAGAAGGAATTCAAAGCCTACTGGCAATTCCCAAACGAACTTTGGGTATTCAACTCCACAAGATACATTGCCTTAAACACAATGCAGCTTTGATCAATTCTTAGCCCTAACCTGTAAATGTGCTTATTTCCGTACAACATACACAGACGACTTATTCTTCAGAGCACCTTCCTTTCTGACTTGACACACAACAAAGCATTTAAATGAGTCACTTCGAAGCTTGCAGCTATGCTATCTTCTTTTAGTTTAGAGCCAAAATAGGTGCCTTTAGATTCACAACATCAAGATTGATGCTTTCTTCAAGTAATCTATGAAGAGATTGATGCTTTTTTTTCTTTAGAACAATCAGTAATCAAAAAGAATTCAGAGTACTACCCTTGTTTCCAACACCTGCAAGTTTTTTTCCCATTTGGCCAAGATCATTCAAATTCATTCAATCAAATCAACATTCAACCGTACAGGGATTGCCCAAATTGGAGTTCACCTTAGAAATTGGTTTTTTTATACCAGGGGTCATAAATTTTGAAATGTTTAAAGAAAATCCCTGTCACTTTTTCCATATCCCAGTTTTTTAAAAAAAGGGTACTTTTAAACCTAAAAAAAAAAACCGTGTTGAGGGCGTTTTTAAAAAAAAACCAAATGTAGAATGAGGGCATTTTTTTTTAACCATTTGGAATAACGTTGAGGTAATTTTTAACACCTTTTTCCCTTATAGTAATGTTTAATTCATTAAAATTTTATTTCACCACTTCAATTGAATATGAAGGCCATAGATGGAGTTAAACGGATAAAAATATGTGCACTGATTGATATATTTTTCGTATTTTGAATGTGTAATCATATATCTAAATAAGAACTTAATATTAGTTAAATGTTAATCTTCTTTTCGGTATTAATCCGAACATCATAGAGTATATCAAAAAACTATTGTGTATTCTCCCTTTTTTTAAAAAAGCTTATATTAAATTAAGATTAACGTCCTGCCCTCCCCTCTGCCGGTACCTTTTGCACGGGGCCGCCCCCCCCTAACCTCGTACATAAACTTTAGCATCACTCCTTGTGACTCGTCACACACAACATCTCTATATCGGGGGATGACGGAGTGGCAAACAATTAAACCAGCAGACTGGGGGAGGGTGAGTGTGGTAGGGGACTTCGTTTTTGAAGAATGTTGAATTGCTGATTACAATATAATCTTATAATTGGTTTAAAACTAAACTAACTCCCTTGTTACCCACACCACAAATTTAAAATATCAGGCACCTTTGATTTTATTGGGATTTTTAACAGATGATTATCTTTCTCTCAAAATATTGGGATCGGCCTAGCAAAAAGTAGAAGTTCTTGCCATAGAAAGTCATTTGTATTGAAATGTTCAAGTGTTGATGTAGCACTATCTATTGCACTATCATAATTTTCTTAATAAATTTGAAGGAATTATATTGGAACGATCCCTTTTACCAATATAAATATTATTTATTTTTGCTAAACGCTGTTGAAGTAGAGTACACGATCGACAAGTAAAAATCCACCAATAAAGTTCCAATCCCGACTTAACTTCGCTATCGACCTTACTTACGCGAATACCTTTTTTCCTTGTACTTGTATTTTTTGAACTATTCTCATATGTTTTAAAAAAATTAACAACTTTATTATACACAACTACTTAAAATGTAGTGTAATAAAACATAAATCTAGTATTCTTCTACAAAACCTCCCCACAAACAACTTTTCTAAATTAATTTAATCGTCAATATGGGCTAGGTCCGTTAGATCGGCATGATCTAACCTGGGATTTAATAGGGTTGAAGTAAGATTTTTTGCTGCCATTTAAAAAAGAGTTTTTTATTAAGATATCCTAATTATTAGCCCCGGCTAATAAGTCTGCTGATTTATGGACTTGAAAAATATCCTATGGTCTCTGCCCGTGGGCCAAATAAAAAATGTTTTTTTTATTTTACAAAATCTAACATAATATTAAAATTAAATTAAAGAGATTCCACATTCAATAAACAATTACATTAATATTTCTATTTAGAAGCTATTTCTACCTTTTACTTCACCGAAACCCCCCTTCCTCCCTCCTTCGCCCCGCTCCTTTTCTTTCAGTTGCTTGGGGGGGGGGGGGGGGGGGGGAGGGGTTGCTTCTCCGTAGTCCCCTTCCCCCTCTGTGTTTTGTCCCTCTTTCTGCTCTCTTTCCCCTCCTCATTTCCTCCTTCCCTTTCCTCCTTCTCCCCCCCCTCCTTTCCGCCCCCCGTGGGTTGGCCCGGCACGCCTGCCGCCACACGTACTTGTGGGTTGGGCGAACGTTTTCTGATCCCACAAAAAACGGCCTAGCCTGACCCCTGACACGAAATATCAATTATGTATGAGTTAACCCAAATGGGATGAATTAACCCATATTGACACCTCTAAAATTAAAGAATAAATTCAAGAAATTCCAACTAAAACTAAAAAAGATGAAAAAAAATTAATATTATGAACGTTCTATTTGAAAGTATTAAATACCTAGTTTTCTTGCATCAGTTTTCTACTAAAACTAGGTTTAACTTCAAAATTTATTTGAGTCAGTTTTCTTGGGTACATAATTAAATTCTTACAATGCAATTATAGTTCAATTGGATTGTTTGATCTACGTAGAAAATTTAGCCAGTTATCTATTCATGTATTATGATTAAGAGTATACCAGCAATTAATTCCAAACCAACTGACCAAGATTGGTTATTTATTTATGTATTATGATTTATTTTAGTAATAATCCTGATTTGATTTTCAAGTTTTATTTATATAAGTTGGAAATATATAGATCCTTCAATATATTTAAGGTACAAAAAAATAATTTAACGAAGTCAGTACTTGGTGCCTTCCTGATTGTTCAATTAACTTGATATTTAACTTTAAAATTTCAATTTTTACTCTTCCTCCAAAAGAATCACCTATAACCACACAAATAGTTCATATTTTGAGCTTTTTTTGAAAAAATTTTCTTTTTAAAACTTTGAATTAAAGTCAAATAGTGTCACATAAATTGTGAGGGACAAAATTTGCGTTTTTAAAAGGTGTGGATGGAAAATGAAAAGTTGGCGATCTTTCTTATCAAAGATTTGTGACTTTATGAAAGGTTGCGAATTTTTAATGAAAACTATTACTTTTATGAAAGTTGCGACTTTTATAGTGAAAACGTGATGACCTTTTCGAAAATTGTTACTTTTCTTAATGTTTGTGACATTTTTGTTGTTAAGCACAATTAGGAGCCTTTTCGCACTATCATTTGTTTTTAATTACTTGAGGGATTTCCTCCATTTTCAAAATATAGAATTTATGAAATTTCTTCTTCTGCTATCCTTCTAACATACTAATCTACGTATTCTAAGGTACTTTACTTTATAACTGCTATTGAGTGGCTCGTTGCACCCAGCGTTTTGGGTATTAATAGACTGTGATTGAGATCATCTATCCTACGACGATTGACCAATCAATTCTTGGATCCTAGAGGAGAGTAAAAACCTTAAGAGGGATAATGTACATTGCAGTGGGGGCTTGATTTCTTTCTGTTTTTCCAAATTCTGGTATTTGGTTCCAAATTTTAGATTTGTAAATTATTTCTTTCTTCTATTCTTCAACTAGTTTCATTTTACTTTTTGTTACTTCGTATTTCTGCAATAAGTTTGTTAAAAATCTAATATTCTTTAAATCAGATTAATGACAATTGCTTCTATTAGAAAATATTTCAATAAATATAATATATATATATATTTAATCTTTTACTACTTAAGGGGGGGGGGGCAGAGGAAGGTAAAGTCTCCTATTCCGACTTTCTCTACTAATTTTCATTTTCTCTAGTTCAAAGTTTGTTCTAAGTAGTTAGGAATCCAACATGACTAACAATCTTAGGTAAAATTATTATACTGTTAGTATTTTCTTGTACTGATTGAGAGAATTGATCCGAGAGATCGAAGATAAATGCATCACTTCTCCATAATTTGTTGCTTTGTTTAGCAATGGTCGAGTGAAATTTAACCAGAAAAATTCGTGGTATTTCCGATTATAAAGGTTACAACCTGGTAACCTCTTACTGTTATCACTAAGGAGGAAAATAGTTTCTAAAAGGTTAAAAATTTTTTGATTTACATGTGGTTTATCAGAAAAAAGTTCTGGAAATCGATTATTTTTTAAATGATTTTTTGGCAAATCGTGTGCCTTTAAAAATTTACTAGTTTGCAGAATGAGATATGCATATTTTTGTTGATAAAATAGTATGTCAAAAGTGTTAAGTTTGAAGATAATTTGAAAAGAAAAACATTTCGATGTGATGATCTAGAATATTGTATTTCTGTTTGGAAAGGAAAAAAAAAGATTTTTTCTAGTTTTGTACACTCCATGTGAAAATGTCAGTTGTGTTGTGTCTGACTTTGTAGACATAAAACACTTTGTGGTTTCTACTTTGGATAAATTTGAAACTATGCAATTGGTTTGAAGAATATAAAAACTTCACATAATAAGTCAGTGTTGTACTTTTGTCTCTATGAACTCAAGTAAAGAAATAATTGGATTATTAAGTTTTGTCATTATTGTTAGTATTTAGAATAATAAGTGTATGTCTATTGGATAAGATGAAAATACAAATGACTTAGAGTTGTGATTTATGCCTCTATGGAACGAACTTTGAAATTAAACATTGTCAAAGAGAATGAAGGAGTATAATTCTTTTGTAGAGTAATATTTTCAAAAGAGGTTTTATATTGCCAAGACATTTTGAAAGTCCAGGAAAGTACGTTGTAAAAAACTATTTTCAAATACTTGACAAAATATTGTTGACGATCACATTTAAAATGTGGGGGTCTTTGCTTATGATTAACTTGGTGTCTAATTTAAATTTGGAGCAAAAAATTATTGAGATTCAATATACTTTTGTAGTTATGTTAGACCCACAAATTTCGTGGAGTCATTTGGTATTGTGGTTGTTGAGTTTCTATAATACTAGTATTATAGTGTGACTAGCATGAAAACAACCAAATTATATATATTACTTGTTCAAAAAATAATTGGTTTCTTTTATTAAAAAAAGTACTTAAAGTGTGTGATTTCATGACGTGATATGTCTATTATATAAAAGTATTTTGCAATGACATGAATATTGGTGAATAGTCATTTGTATATGGGTTGGAAAAGTAACATTTGAATATAGTGCCTTTTTGAAACCAGATGAAACTTTGTTCATGGATAGTTCTATAACATCAAATTGGAAAGTTAAGAATACCTTCGAAAAGACATTTGATAAGGATCACTCGAAAACACATGTTGGTACCCACACAAATTGTAAGACCAAGAGAAATAAAGATAGTGAGGACACAAACTACCTCGCGAAGAGATTTTCAACAACTAGTGTTTTATTTGTCTTACTTGCTTGAGTCAATATTATGACATGATACACTTGAGGCATGTTCAATTACAAAAACCTTGTAAGAAAAATCTGATCAACTTAGAAGTTTTTGTTTCTAATTTGAGTGCAATAAATAAAATGCAAGCTTTTTGTGGGAATCTAATTATGGTGAGCGTTCTATAAATTGTTGAAAAGAACTCTAATCCCTTAGAATTATTTACACTGAAATTGGTGAAATGAAGTTAACACTATCTCATGTGTGGAAAAAAGTATCTCGTTACTTTTATTGACAATTGTTTTTTACATTAGAAATGACTATGTATATTTTGCTGAATGGTAAGGATGAAGCAATAGTATATCGAGACAAGGTAATATAAAAGTTGAAAATCAATGTGGAAAAAGATAAGAAGTGATAAGAATGGAGAGTATAAATCTCCTGTGCAGAAATATGTTTGGAAGGTGGAATTATCCAACTCCATCAAAATTACTGGCCTTATTCACCTCAATCTAATGAAAAATCGGAACATTGAAAGGGAAGTTGGATGCATTATTTATAAGTTCGGGATTACCACAAAACTTTGTGTAGAGGCGGTATCCTTACTGAAAAGGGCCACAAACAAAAATTTTTGTATCTTAGAAAGAAAGCGATTTTTGTTTTGTTCAAGGATACCAATCGTCTTACATTTGAGAATGGAAAGGAAGGAAACTTCAAAACTTGAAATATTCAAAGGGTGAGTGTCTAGCCAAAGTCCAAGTTCCTATCCTAAAAAGAATTAAAATAGGGACTATGACTCTGGACGGTTAAATAAAATTTAGACTTGAGAAGTTCTAGAGAGAGGGTCTCTAAAAGGCCTAGGAAAGGAAAAATGATAATATACTTATAAAGAGATCAGAGGTCTTAGTAAATGTGAAGGACATTTACTTTCTTCGAATATATTTTGTAACCCATTCTTGTGTTTTGTAGGACTCATCCTTGGAAAGATGGTTTGTCAATAGTGAGATTGATGCAAAATCGTGAGCAATCCTATGGAGTTGGTTGATCTTGCCTCCAGGAAATAAAATTTTGGATTCGAAATGAATCCTCAAAAGGAAAATGAAAGTCGATGTAACTATTGACAAATATAGAGCAAGACTTTGTGTTCAATGTTTTAGAAAAAAACAAGGTTTTGATCTTGTTGATATATATATACTTGTCATTAACTAGAATTACATCCATATGGATGCTAATATTATTAGTTGTGATATATGACCTCCAAATTCATCAAATGAATGTGAAAACACTTCTCTTAAACAGAGAATTGGAGGAAGATATTTACATGGAACAACCTGAGGATTTTATGATTCTTGATAAATAAAAGAAAGTGTGCAAACTTATTAAGTCAACTATGGGAGAATACAGCACTCATAAAATGAACATAAGAAATTTGATCAAACCATGTTGGCAAATGAATTTAAGAATGATTGGAAGTGATCAAATGGGTGCACATTAAAATTCACATGGTCATTGTTTGTTTTGTATATTGATAATATGTTTGATCAAAATAGAGACATTAATGACATTAAATGCTACTAAATTATGCTAGAAGGCAAGTTTGAAATGAAAAATATTAGAGTTGCTGATGTGAATTTTATATATAAGCATTCATAGAACTCCATATATTTAGCCATTTTGGACAGTCTCATTGATGAAAAGGTTACTTGGACTAGTTCAAATATTTGAAGGTCCAATAGGTCAATCTAAAAAAATGTGAGCTGTGCATGTCAAGAGTGAAAGAAAAAGTGACCACAATTTGGATTGTGCTAAAGTGTGTGACGAATGATATATATCATGAAGTGCGTGCGATCAATATGCATTTGCTATGATATCTGAGTCGATTCACAAGTGATTCCAAATAAATTCATTAGATGACAATTAAATAGAGTTTTGAAGTATTTAAAATAAACTTGAAAACGATGCCTTTGCATTATAAACAGTTATCCACTTTATCAAAGGAGTATAGTGATGCAAATGGATCATCGACAAATTATAAAGTAAAACTTCACGAGTGGATATGTCTTTAACTTTTGGTAGAGGGAGCAGTCTCTTGGAAATATTTCAAAAGAGACCATGTATCGCTTAGCTCTATAATGATCCTGATCTAGGTGCTCGAGGATAAGGTCGGGAATAAGTCAAATACTCCCAAAATTTCTTGATAGGACATATTTTTTGGACCAAATCATTGCATTAGTATGCAACACTTGATAGTCAAGATGTTGCTAATAGGTTAGGGCATGGAGCCATGACGTATAACGGAAAGTCTCACATATATAACATAGACATGATACCATTAGAAAACTACTCTCAGTGAAATTATTAGGAATTGACTATGTAAGTCAAAGGATAACGGTTCGAATCACTTTCAAAAAGGGCCTCTTAACAGAGAGAAAGTTGTTGAAAGATTATCTAAGAGAATGGAATTACGGCCTTTATTGACAATCATCCATGCGCGGTGGTACTTTCTATAGAAGGACTGGAGATTTCAAGAGCTAGATTCAACGAGGAAAGACAAACCAAAAGTTGTGAATAATTGGTTCTACCCTGTTCAACAAACTCTATCATTTCTGATGATGAAAGACAATTATCAGAAATAAGGATTACAACATTAAGGACTTGTTAATGAGGTAATAAAACTTAATGGTTTTAATGATTTGCTTAAGTTTGGAAGAGTTGACCAAATAGTGTATATTAGTGATAACAAGGTTAGGAATCCACCTATTGGAGTGTGAAGGGTAAGCCGCTTCAAAGAAGATGATGTGTCAACGCCTAATCTCTCTATACACTCATGAAACATTAGGTTTTCATGACTAATACTAACGAACCACAACCGTAAGAACCAAAAAGATTAAAGTTAATTGAGATATACACAAAAGGCTCAACGGTTTTCAAATTCAAAGATATCGCAATTCTTTCGACTTTGACCGAGTATATCCGACATATGTTACTACGGAAAGTTCAAGGGGAAACACATACTTATCGAGATACAATTATTCTTGCTGTTAAGTAAACATTTTTTTTATATTGTCGTTTCTTTGTCGTGGTGCATTTCTATTCATACGGGGGTATTGTTGGGTTGTAAAAGATGGGAGGAAAATGAAGAGTTGCGACCTTTTATGAACAGTTTGTGACCTTTTATGAAAAGAGTTGAGGACTTTTATGAAAAGTTGTGACTTTTATGAAAGTTGTGACTTTTATTTTTTTTAAAAGTTGTGACTTTCTGAAAACTTTGCGATTTTATGAAAAGTGACGACCTTTCGAAAGATTTGTGACTTTTCCGGTAAGGACACAATAAGAAATTTTCGAACATCCTTGTCTTTTATAAATCGAGGGATTTTCTCTTCATTTTAAAAATACAGAATTTTATGGACTTATATTCTTCTACTTACGAATATATATTTCTAGTGTTACATTTATGCAGTTGAGTGGCCGTGACACCAAAATTTGGGGACATATAGACCCAGCCCATACAAGCCTCTTCATATAAACGTAAGTGCTCCTCAAGAAATCCTATTTAAGAACCTTTCTAGCTCAATAAACCTTTACTAAGTGAACATTATTCTTTTAATCTATTTAGGATACAACTAAACAAATAGGGTACTTCATATAATGGTCTTGGAAGACCTAGGGAACTCACTCTAGCATCTTCGAAACCTACTCAATTCATGTGTAGATAGTGTTCCATTCCACTAACAACACTAGCTAGGCACTGAATCTGGTGTCATCAAAACCCCACACCATGGAAGGTGTTCTACTTGCCAAGGGTAGAATTAGGACACATCCCATGTTAGATCATTGTTTAGGCAATATCAAAAGGTTTCTTTGTACTATAGTCTCATAATCGATGATAGTTACTCCCTTAAGCATATCCACTTGGTGTTTTTCCTTAGTTCTCCTAGAGTCACTTCATTCACATAAGTGTATTAGAGAAGGTACCATCATTAAGCCCTACCAACTCATAACACCATTTCCAAGAAGGAGTCCACAAGGTTCATTTTGGATAGCTCTTATCACTTTCTTAGAGATGGTTTCATGTCGTTCCAGCCAACCTACCTCTACGTCCATTATTCCACTCAAGAAGGGAGGTGCAATTTCGGTCTACAACTTCAAAGCTTTTTTATTAATCTTCTTTTCATATTCACGTTTCACATTAATAACCTTCTTTTCATATTCTAGGTTTCGCATTAGTATTTCATAGAAGCATACAAACTTTAGGTCTACCGATCCTAGACTTTATTCACACTCATAAATACAAATCAAGTAACAAGTTTGAAAAACTAATTCTACCAACACAAGATACAACATCATTCTATAAAGACTCTTCTTAGTCGTTCATTATCATATATAAACAATTAGAGAAGAAGTACTTTCAATGATACAATCATAGCACCCATACAAGATCATATAGACATCGCATGAGGACCTTCATTTTAAACATTCACATATACCGTAACATGATAATAAAATAATTCACATGGGGATGCCTACAAGGCCATGTTCATAACATTTATAACGATTAAGCACCGCCACCATAAGTGGATCATACCATTCAAAAGTAATTCAATTCTTAGAAGGACGGCAGTCGGAGATGAATTAAATAAGGGAATTAGATAAACTTACCACTTGTCAATAAGCCCACAATCACCATTGCTTAACATCTCCAAAAACTCCACAGAACAAAGGAACTTACCAGTTAAATGCCTAATGGAGTAAGACTAGCAATTTATCCATATCAATGATTCAACAAACTCAAGATAGATATAAACACTTTAAAACAAACTATGGACAATTCCAACAACGATCAACATTTAATTCAATAGCCCATAAAAATCTTAAAAATGTGCCAAACATATTTAGTCATAATGAGTATACCCACTTTACGAGAAAAAAAACATTAGGAATTCAAGGAATAATGGGTTCATGAAATTTTTTATAATAATAAAACCCTCAATTAAAAACTACTTCATAAAATCCTCAATTTAAAACATTTTAATGTAAAGAGGCCCGATGATTTAGAATTTGAAATAGAGTTGTAGGTTTTAGATCTTTTGAAAAAGCCTTCGAAATTGACTCCTTGAGTGAGAGTACAATAAAGGATGAAATCACCATACCTTAGTAGAAGATATCGCACGAAATTTAGGCTGATAACTTTGAGATTTTACCTCCTTCCTTGGAACTTGACGGTTCATCGATAAAGGATTTAACTAGAGAAAAAATTATAGAGAGCTTATATTTTTTTATTCTTATTGAGGGTTGTGTTTCTTGATTGGGGTAAAAGGTGTGTAATGACCTAAAATGAATATATAACATATCCCCAAAATACCCGAAACAACCCTACAAATAATTGTACCTTCTAAAATAAGTCAACTAAATAACTTTTTTTCCACAAATATCATCGTGGAACAAGTCTACATCACAGAGGTGTTCTCTGATGATTTTTGGAATAATTTTTCGGACATAAGGGTCCTCTATGTCTCCATGATACAGAGATATTTTTGGATCATGGCTGGAACAAGTCAGTGACGCGAAGTCACTGCCACAAGGTTTCACCCAGACACTGCCTTGGCAACACTTTGGCCAAGGCTTGGTACTCCTCAAGGACCCTTTGGTCAGTCCTTGGGGAGTCGTGCACCAATGTTTTACCCTAAACATGCCCCTATAGGTGTTAGCGTAATCCCAACTTCTTTTAGACTCCAAAAAACACATAAAAACATATATAACAAACAAGGACACACTAGTCACACACGAGACTAGTTTCCGAACGTCTTGGTCGCCCCATGACGGGCAAAACTTCCAAAACTCTTTAAACTGACTTCTAAATCTAATCTTCATCATAACAATAATTTATTAGTTTATCAAACCCATGGGCGGCTCTAGTTCATTCCATTTTATTTTGAGGGTTACAATAAACATGTGCGAGGGCAATGAAACTTTTCGGTGGTTCTAGGAGAGGGCTTCTACTAACCAACTCTCTCAATGTGTATATGCAATTGTAAGGCATACATTCAATCAAAGGTCTAATTATCTATCTTATAAAAAACCCGCTAACACGAGACCAACCCGAGATGCTTCTATACCCATTTTAAGTTTTTTTCCACTATAAATTCTCGATCAAAAACCCCTTCCCCATCCGATATAATACCCAACGAGCCTAGGTCCTACGGATTGAAAAATAGATTCGGGGTGTTAAAATCTTACCTTTAGCCTACACAATGGTGAAAAAATGTCAACAACTTGTTTGGGGTTGCATCTTTACCCTCTAAAACTTAAAAAAAACGGTCTAATAAGGTCGTTTAGGGGTTTTTTGGCGACTCTAAGTCGTGTCGGCTTGCTATAGCGCCCGTAATCCCAATACCGGCGTCCTTAACGGCCAAAGAATGCTCTTGTTCACCCTCCGCTTTCTTTTCCGAGTTTTCTTGCCCCTTTCGCTTCCATCGCACGGCTTCCCTTACATCTCTACTTTTATCCTCGGCGCTTTCCGCGCACCAACAAGCTCACCGGGCTGAGTCGCTTTGTCGTGTGACCTCCATTGCGTATGCACGGCGGGACCGTCGGTCCCCTGTTTTGACACACGCGGTGCACACACGGAAAGTTTTTTGCAACTCGATCTTTGTTATATTATGAGTAAGGCCCGTGTATCACAGGGCCCCCTTTTATATCGAATCTACCCCCCCCCTACCGGAGTGAGAGCAAGAAGGGACCCACACAAGAACAGGGGTAATGTTACAGTAGATATCAAATTACACATCACTCATCCCCAAGTGACAACTAGCAAAGACTTGGAAAAAATAAAGGTAGAGTAGCATATGAAACATCGAATTAGGGGGAAACTTTTCTTGCATGCCCTTCTTACCAAATCTCACTACTCCTTAGGGTTTTACATCTCCAAGCTCAAGACAACCAATTCAATTCCTAGACATCCTCCCTTACAATGCTTCAATGAAGTCATCTCAACACTCGAGTGATAAATATTCTTGTATGTAAACTTAACTAATCCACAAAATGAATCTCACTAACCACCAAAGTTGATTCTATACACGTCTACCACATGTTATAAAGGTTGTTGACACAATCATCAAAACTAATCCTTTCTCACATAACCATGATAAAATCAAAAATCAAAACTCACCACAATTAGAGCTGAACCTAAACCAACAAACTCACATTCATAATACCCAAACAATCATATTTCTTAAGAAAATATCCATCACAAAACAGAAATTCTCATGAGCTTAAGTTATGACAATTTTGATCTTTAGAAATCAGATACTCGTCGAGGGATATGTTAAAACATTTAACACCTCCAACAAAACTATTGAATTGATAGATTTAGTAAATATAGATTATCTCTTAAGAACAGTAGCATTGGACCCACTAGTCCCCACATTCAACTATACATAATTGATACATGACCTTGACGACAAAATGAAAATCAACATAGTCGGACAACCATAAATACTCAAGGTAGCTCTTCTATAAATTCTCATAAGCAAGGTGTTACAAGTGGTACCATTAAAATATATTAACAACTCCAAGTCCATACCACATAAGTCATCTGAATTAACCATGTCTTCCAAAATCATCCCACTCAATCAAGAGAACATCGAAGAATTTATACAAGTGATCCACCATCCATCCCCAAAAGTGAAAACACACGTGAACATAGCTAGAATATCACACTCACAACCTTGTACAAATTGAAATAGATATTCATAAAACAATTTGTTATATATCCCAAAAGGTTTTCCTATGATGAGTTGATAGCAACCATTTCCATTCACCTAACTCATCACACTCCTAACATCCTTCGACTGAAGCCAACATTTTTAGTACTAACAACCATCATAACCACTCTGACTATTGAACTTACTTTACTAAATGAAAACTTTTCTCAGGTACATTAACAATCAAGAGTAATGAACCTTACGACTCAACATAAGTGTAAGTCTTTTCAAATGCTCAATACCTAATTCAATTGATCACGCTTCTACTTGAAATTCATACCTTAACAAAATATATTACCACGAATTTAAACTTTAACGAAAATTTTTATTGTAAATTACACGGTTTAAGAAGACCTCCCTTAAATGTCAAAATTAGCTTATACCTCGAAGATTTTATGAATTCATCAATCTTCACGTATCATGGATCGCATATCCATCGATTTCACAATATCGTTTTGCTAAAATTCAATGTAATCATTAGTAAACTTGAAACAAAACAAAAGCACTCATCATCACACTCGAGCTAATGTCTATACATTCCTTTTTCTCGAGTCCCTTTTTAATAGTTTTTAACCAATCTGACAAACTTGTGACCCTATTGCCATATTCACATCATTATAAAATAAATTACACGTCTCATAACCCAATCATCTGCCCCTCCAAACATATATTTTTAGCCTTTGCATTCAGTATAATATTCTTGCTCTCGCCTCTGTCTAAAGGTTTCACTCATCCCACTGTTTTTCTTTTTTATCACTCTAGTTTTTTTTAAAATATTCTATTTGAGTGGTGTTCCTCCATCTCTTTAAAATGTTCATACAACCACCTTTTTCACCAAATATTAGAAAACCACAACCTTAGATACTCCGAAGGTAATAATCATAATAACTCACCAAATCGCTTAGCCACAATCCGATTATATAGTTGTATATCGTCCAACAAATCTACTACCAAAAACTTTCTTTACCGTTAGCTAGGCAGCGCGGACTAGCGCTACAAGGTCAACCATTTCCATTTGCCATAACACTTAAAATCATGGTGATATCATCAAATTCAAAAGGAATAAACACAATTTTTTTATGCACTTTCTTATTAAATATTCAATTTCCTTATCCACGTTATACTAATTAACTTTCATTATCCATAAGAATTTAATTTCGGTATTAATCCACCCCATTATAGATTAAAAAAGAATCATCAATCCTCATACTACCCTCCTCATTCTTATCAAACAAGACAAGAGTACTCCACTTGGGAATACTAGGAGTGGTGAACCCTTTATCACGAAACTCTTTAAACGGTTTCATTTATGACTTGACAAGAATAAACACAATAGAGGAAGACTCGACCCCAACATACCGAATATGAAAATTAAACAAATCATGACCCACAGGTTTACTTACCCGCACAAAAGATATGAGCTTAGCTGACATAGCCATGTACCCCGTTTCCACTCTAACCTTTCTCTACCGGTGATCTGTAAAGTTATCGATAATAGTATATTATGCCCTATATAATAGGAGGAAACCAAGTCATTCCTAAGATTGTATCAAGTCAGTTATATACGACATAACCAAATCAACCCAAATCTAAAAGTCCAAAACACAACAGATTAACACGATATACATGGGTGACTATGACTGACTCTTTAACTAAGGTGGAAACATGGATGGGGGCATTAAGAGTATCACCTAACCACATAAATCCCAAGTCAATTAAAACAGACGTAAAGTAAAGTAGAAAGGCGATCAACACAACAACAATAGTCATCGGTCCACAACAATTATAGCATTGTGATCATTAAATCTGACCCTCATATGCCCGGGTTCTCCATAATCTTAACACACCATATAAATTATATTATATTGATAAACACTCTGGTACAAATTGGGGTCTATATTATGACTAGCAAAAACAGGGGAGACGGGGATGAGATTCTATCGCACCCTGTCCCGCTCTAGCATCCTTCATCCCATTGTAGCGGCGGCGACACAGTGGTACCAATCCTACTACAATGGCATAAAGTGGACCAGTGAGCTCCCCTCTTGAATGTAAGATCTTATATCTTGTCTTTTCCATCACGAAGTCTACAAACGCAGTAAACGGCTCCGCTATAATGGCCATATTTCCTATACAACAAAAAAATTTGTAATAGAACGTTCTTAGAAGAAATTTGATTACCCTTTTTTACAACACACCTGTAACTTGATATGCTTAGAAAATACCCCTTCGGTCAATCCCACGATACACAAACCAATACATTCTTCTTAATTCATTACCACAATCCACACATCCTCAGGATACACCTAGACACTCACACAATCCTTTGTAAAAATCATCCTTCACTATGAGTTTCACGATACTCAAATATTTACAACTTGCATAATTTTAACATTTGGGACAACACATTTCACATATCAATAGTCGGGCGCACGTATATTGTGTACGTAATTACCTCATCGCATTCAAGCAATTACAACTTCACATTCATAGTTAATTCAGACATCCATAAGCACACATTTATAGTTTATAAAATGCAATTCACAAGTAAGTCCAAATTCTTAATTAATTATTTCACCCATGTATGAGACTTTCTATAATTCATACATTGACACCACCCCTAGAGCCAAATACCAATTGGAAACTTCTCATATTCCAATTTTATTTGCTTGTGTCCCATCTAGTTCACTTTGTCAGTATACCAACTTAAATCAGGAGATACCAATTGGACTTAACTCATACCACAAGTGACTATAGTAGCTAGTGAGCCCCACAAAGCTACTAATTTCATTCCTAGAACTTGGTCTAACCTAATTCTTAACCGCCTCACTCTTTAACTAACAGTATCATGACCTTAACTCAATCTTAGAAAAAATTGATGCACCTTTGATTTGGTCAAAAAAGTCATCTATCCAAGTCAATGGATACTTGTTACGAATAGTAAACCTATTAAATTGTTGGTAGTCTATACACATCCACTCTCTCTAGTGATGTTGTTCCAATTTTTGTTGCTTTAGTTTTGACCGTAGAGTGAAAGAGGAAAGATACTAATTTGTATCACCCAGATACCAATTGGATTCATGTCATAACACGAAGAGTATTAAATAGTGAGTGTCAACTAAAGTCCTACAGCCTCTCAAAGAAAAGTATGGACGTCATTGTACCGTTCCACAAGACTCTACTAGGCTCATTTATATACAATGAGGTCAACGAACCTAGGCTCTGATACCAATTTGTCATGTGAACAAAATATTGTAATTGAGCCCACACTAACCATTTGCTGGGATAACCACTACTACAACTCAAACAAAGAAAGGACACTAAAACTAAGGCAATTAAGAAATTCAATATACCAAAACTCTACGAAAGACAAATATAAGAACAAGGGATACAATCCCGAAACTAAAATCAACTTGACCAATAATGTGTGTCCAAAAAAAATGGGCATTAATCTTATAAACAAGGTTTGTCAATAGTCGCCGGAAGATATGTTGTACTAGATAAAATAAGAGCAAGTGTTGTATCAGTACACAACCACAATGTATTAGTAGGATCATATGGATATCCCACTAAGTGAAACATGTATAAGTAACCACAATATTACAATCACATGGATATATATAAAACATATACAATATCATCATCATTCACATCAACCAACAATTTCACAATTCTCAACAATATAAAATTATATTATTTTAGAGCAACAACTAAAATTCGATATCCATAATCATTAGGTATGAACATAATCATCAAAAGTAGATACACAATTTTGTTTTTTTGACATTCAACGTTGTCTCACAAATTCCCCCAATTTCAATGGTCCTTCTATGGAACCCCCCAAACGGTTTAGCTTGGCTAAATGTGGCAATCCTGTCCTATTTTTATGTCGAAACGTGGCAAATGATTATATAATTGTGCCTGAACATAACAACATGATCTAATATTTATGCCGAAATGTTGAAATTCGATCAAAGTTAGATTTCCAGAACGTGGCAATCTGATGCCCATTCACACACCACAACTACAATCACAAGTAAATCATCAAGATCATACACCAAAAGGTGATTCATGGAATACAATTATTAAATTATCCTCATTTATGATTATGGTGATCGATAATGCAACATTCTCATGTATATACATGCATTATAATGAAGCAATTATTAACATATATCACACCTAGATGAAATTACAATCATCACCTACCTCAAATTAAAGCTTGAATCCCATAAGGTACTTGAATTTTCCTTTTTGGATTCTTTCTGCTAGTTGTTTGTCTACAAACAACAATTTATATGCAATAATAAACAATCAAAGGTCTAATACCAAATTTATTACTTTTTCCGCCATTAGTTCTAGATCAAAATGCTTTCTCATCGATAATAATCCAAGAAAATATGTTTTGCAGATCACAAAATTGCATCAGGGCATTAAAATCATACCTTTAGCCTAAAAAATGCTTTAAAAATATCAAGAACTCGCCTTGGTTGCCTCCTTAGCTCTAAAAATCAGAAAGTGTCAAATAAGGTGATTTAGGGGTTTATTAAAGACTTTAAGTCACGTCTAGCCTGCTATGGGAACTCATCTCGCTACAGCGCCTAGAATTCCACTACAACAGCCTCAACCTAGTTACAAATTCACGCTAAGATCATTTCGAGGAATTCTACTCGCCCAAAATTGATTTTGTAAAGTGGTTTGGGTTCTTATCATCTTATATATCTATGATGTAACCAAATTCACAATTATATCTCTAATTGTTTCTAGATTTTCCTACACCTTAATGACTTCTATTTCTTCAAAATCTGGACTAGGCTAGGAAATACAAGTTATGACAAAAAAATTTTCTAGCTCCAACTATTTCTTTATTAACTTTTCCATAACGACGGTATCAGGTTATTACAAGATTTATGGATCTTGTTAGATAATTTGGTACATTTACTTTTAGATTCGAGGTACTTAATTTCCTCATTTGTGTAGCTAATCAACTTGATTGTGTAACTTAATTGTCTTAGTTTTGTTCAGTTACTTAGTTAGTGTTGTCTTAGTGGTTGTCCCACTGGAGGGTTAGTGTGGGTTCCAATAATGACGATCAGTGTCGTGACAAAATTGGTATCAGATCCTAGGTTCGTTGATATCGATGTACTGAAACGAGTCAAATAGAGTCCGGCGGAATGGTACAGGGATACCTTTAGTTTTTTTCGAGAGGTTATAAGACTTTAAGAAATCTGTATGTTTTTCTCTTTTCTCCTTTCCAGCTATAACTTGGGTCCAATTGGTTCTAGGTGATACAATTTTTTTCTAACCTCCTTTAACTCTTTTCAATCCACAAATCGCTAATCCAAGATTCTATTGTGTTCGTGCCGCAACCCCCATAAATGCTCCAGCTGAGGAACTTGAAGCGAGAGGTCGCATTTGAGGTAGTGGTAGAGGTCGTGGGAGAGTAGCGCCTACTGGCATGAATTACCAACTGATAATGCTCGTAAAAATGAGATTCGTCCAGTCCATAATGAAGAGATAGGACAGGATTTAGAGGGAGGATATGTTGAGGAGAATGGAAAAGATAAAGATATACTGGTAGAGACTACGGTTGTTCTCCTCATCAATCTGGTGTTAGCCCAACATATTGAAGTGTTTTTAGAAGGGTTATCTAATATTGGAGTACTTCCACCTACTCAAGCTCAACCTAATACTCCTGATACTAGAATTGAGCCCAAGACGGGTGGAAATATAAGCTCTGATGCTTTATTTGGTCTTTTGTTGGGTTTCATTATGACCGGTAATGATCATGACATGTTGACTTAAGTTCTTGAAACTTAAGTGTCCGTATTTTTTGTTATGAGGCCGACGATTATTATGAGTTTGACTTAGGCTATTATGATAGGCTATATAAATTGGGTATTGTCCACCGACATGGGGTTGAGTTCGTGTCTTTCCAACTTCAAAGTGAGTCCAAGCAGTTGTGGATGTAATAACCCTAAAAATAAACTAGGCTTATTTAGAGCTTCATTTGTGCTTTAAGAGCTGTTAACAAGCTTAATATATGTTTTTATGATTTGTAAGGTCAGTCTGGTTAAATTTGAAGTCAAACGTCAAGGAATGACCAGGATGTTAAACAACTAGTCCCTTATTTGTTGCAAGTATTCTACTGTGCCTTTCCATGTTTCGTAAGCTGTTTGGTGTCTAAATTGATAGGTTATTACCCTAAGACCTAGATGTGTATGTTTAGGGGTTTAACGTCCTGGTACATCTCCACCTATGACCCAAAAGGACCCAAGAGGACGACCCCAACTCAAGGCCACATGCTGCCAAGCAGCCCGCATGCAGTGCCAAACAATGACCCAAACGACAACCAGTTGTTCAAAGGATGGCTCGTATCCCAAGTATTGTTGTGTAGAGGATTTGATCAAATGAGACTTAGTATTCCCTATGGTTTTATATGAAAGAATTTTTAAAAGACTATTTGAATGTTGTGCAAAGTTTTAATTCTACACTACTTTTCATATAAGAATATATGTGATAAATGATATGAAAGGGCTTGTACAAGACCTCTGAGAGATCAAGTACGCCATGTTGCGATCCGAGAGTGCCCAAGATTCTAGGGTATATGTTATACGGGTTCATGATAAGGTGGTATTTAGAAGATAGTTTGAATTTGTTTTGGGAATCAAAAAAGTCATCGATACATCTAGTAGAGTTCTTGACCAGAACTGCAGGTGACCTATGTTTCTTTAGGTGTGAGTCGCGACCACCATTTAGGGTGAGAGGCGCTAGGACGATAAAGTTTCCCTATGTATACACCTATAGCGTTCGACCATTAGGTATAAGTTATATGAGTATTATTTTCCTATGTTTTTTCTTGTGTTATAGGAGATGAATACAAAGAGAACCGGCTAGGAGAGTTGAGGAGAATGATGTGATGAGGAGATTCCTCCTAAAGTTGAGCAAGTTCCTCAAGGTTATCAAGTCCCTATTTGTGCTCGTGGAGGTAAGGAATGTTTCGCAGGGTTCCTCCGGAACAGATGACTAATGGGGAGTTTAGAGAGGCTTTACTTACTTTAGCCCGATCTTTGACTACCCGTGTGAATAGAGGTATTGATCCAATAGTGAATTATGTGGAGAGCGCTATGACATCTTAATTGAGAGATTTTGTGAGGATGAATCCTCCTATCTTTCTTGGTTCTATGGTGGGAGAGGATCCCCATGAGTTCCTAGATGGTGTGTACAAGGAGTTGAGTGCCATAGGGGTGACTTCTAGGGAGATGGCGAAGTTATTTTCATACCAATTGAGGAAGGTTGATCAAGTGTGGTACTTTCAATGGAAAGATAATAGGCAAGTTGAGTCGGGTCCTATTGAGTGGAAGAATTTTAACAAGCTTTTCTAGGAATGTACTTTCCCCGTGAGAGGAGAAAGGTGAAGGTAGAGGAGTTTATCAATCTCCAGCAAGGTAATATGAGTGTTGAGGAATACTCGTTGAAATTCTCTATGTTTTCTAGATATGCTTAATCCTTAGTGTCTAAACCTCAAGATGATATGAGTAGGTTTATGACCAGGGTCATCGACCTAGTGAGAGAAAAATGTTGTACGGACATTCTCCATGATGATATGACCCTGTGTAGACTCATGGTTTATGCTCAATATATTGAGGAGCCTAAACTTGGTATGATTACTAGAAACTTGAAAGAAGTGGTTCAAGTGATCATAGTCAAACTAGGTTGTAGAAGAAGGTCTCAACTCCAAGATGAAAAACCCCCCCCCCCCCCATAGGAGGCTTTAAGGTTGAAATTCGAGGAAGGGAGGTGGTTCTCAAAATGGGAAGCCTACATGTGTACTTGTGGAAAGAGCCACTATGGGAATTCCTATTGGTTACCGGGAGTTTGTTTGCGATGTGGTAAGATTGACCCAAAAACAAAGGTAAGGGTTGTTGTCTACTATATATGGGCAAAGCAGGTGGTTCCTAATTGCTCCGAAAGGTGATGCTCTAAAGAAGAATCGTTTATATGCACTCCGGAATAGAGGAGCAAAGCCGTATGAGTGTGAAGATGATGACGGTAAGTTCTTGTATTTCTTTAGTGTTATGAGTTCCTTTAAAGTGGGGAGTATGGTTAGTATATGGGCTAGATGCTCATAGTGTTTAGGAATCTTGTTGAAACTGAATTTTCATTGATTCCTTGCATTATGCATTTCATGATGTTACTATTATGTTGTAATATGTGTTTAGATGGTTTTATCTTGCATATTAGCATGTTTCCATCATTCATTGCCTAAAATTTGCATTTTGGAAAAATGTGGCATAATTCACTAAAAAGCTACCTGATTACTGCAACAATTTAGAGAAATTGACTAAATCATTCTTTAGTTGAAAATTGTTGTAATGTGGTTAGAAATGATGTATATGAGCATGATAGTGAATATAAAAAGAATTTTTATCTATTTGGAATGAAGAATGTGAGCCTTATGGCATAATGAGTTGTAAAAAAATTTCTAGATTCTTTTTGATGTATGAATCCTAGAAATTATGTGAAAGTGAGGTTTATTATATAGTGTTATTTTTATTATAATGTGTGATATGTATTTTTATGAAGTGCTGTTGATGAATTCTCACTCTTGAAAGTGTTTTGGAGAGGGCAAGTGTCATTAGAGGAAGAATTGTTATCCAAGTGGGGGAGATTGTAATACTTCTAAACGAATAGGAGAAAATAGAGCCTAACATTGTTGTCATGAGGTTCTTAGGGTCCTAAAATGGCTTATAATGGGGTAATGAGGCAGTTTCTAAAGTATTAGTTAATTGGCAAGTAAACGTCCAAGGGACACGACCAATTGTTCACGATAGTCACCTATGGTGGTTCATGTGTGTTTGTGTGTTTATGAGTGTTTATGGAGCTTATGAAGGTCCTTATAAGAGTTTATTATAATGTTAGGCGTTTTGTGTCAAAGTTATCGGAAGTTTGGAGGTCAAGTGTCCAAGAACGTGCATGACGTTCGAAAGGTTTGCCTTGAACGACCTTGTGTGTTTTAGCATGTTTCATCGAGTTTTATGTGTTAATTTTGGATGAAATTGAATTTAGAGATCCTAAACTCGTATATGATCATATTCGGGTTGAAAACGTCCGGCAAAACATCGCCAAGGACCAACCAAGGGTCCTTGAGAAAGGAACATCTTTGAGCAAAAGGCTATCAACACCAGCCACAATGGACTGAGTCAATCGACGGCCTGTAGGCTGGTCGACGACCCGTCGTTGGAAGGAGTGGGTCAAGACATATCCTAGGGATTTCATGCTCCAAATGTCCAGTCTCAGTCTTAAACTACGACCAGCCAGGATGGTCCGTGTACTGTTGACGCCCCGTCGGTGAGCTATATGAATTAATTCTTCAAAAATCAACACCCCAATTCTCTAAGTAATTCTCTAAGTAATTCTCTAGAACTCCATTGAAGCAAAACTCAAGGAATATGAAGGAGTTTAGTGGTGATTATCATAACATTTCATGGTTTTTTAGAATTCATTGAGTATGGTTTTACACCCGTAAACCTATTCATCAAGAGCCCAAAAATTCAAAAAGATTTTCTAAAGTTCTTGATAAGATGAATTGTCACAAATTTTATAATCTATCCTGGATTTCTTGAATTCAAGAGTGTTAAATCATGGTATATTGATTGAATGGTTGTAATTAGATTATTTAACCAAAATTAACCAATGAACCCCATGTAATTCATGGACCCTAGTTTTCGACTGACTTTTAAGGTTTACTTGATATTGTCTTATGTTACTGAATTCTAATGTAGTTTTCTATGGGTATTGAAATATGGAAGGATTGTATTAAATAAATGTATAGGATATCTGTAGAGTGATAAAGGTATATATCAATTGACCTAAATTTATGAGTATTATGGTTTTATGTATTGAATGAGAGGACACGGAATGAGGAGGGCCTTCTGTTATTGAGTTGGAGAGTTAGTTATGGATTGAAGTGGTGAGAATGGATGGTGGACGCGCCCTCCAATTCTCTTTATTTACGTATGTAGCTCTTAAATATGTTTGTATTGGGAGGTTTACGTATGGTTGGCGGGTTTGTTATGTGCTTTACTTATGAAATGATGTGGCATTTGTCGGCTTACTTAGTATTTATGATGATCAGGCCGGTCCCGGCAATACTCTGCACTACTAGTATGATTATTGCTGTAGATGATTTATGAAAGTGTGATCATCTATGGATATGTGAGTAGTGGCGAGTATGTGTTCTTATTATTGAATTTGTCAGGTGATCATGTTTAGACTATGACTATGTCCTTAAGTTGTGTAGTCTTAATGGTGGATGAATGAATTCTTTCCTACTTGACATATGAGTCCATGATGAGTTATATGATGTTTATAGTAGTGTATAGGTGACTTATAGATTGATAATTGGTTATCCTATGGCTTATATACGATATTCTATATGTAATAAGTGAGGTCGTGGTTGTTCTTGTGTGGGTAGAACTTGTGTCCTTACTGATGTGGTTATTTGAAAAATAAAATGCCTGATTTATAAGTTTTGTACTTTGGATTTTAGGAGGCCGTCACGTAATTTTTAACGAAAAATTAAGAAAACTTATTTTCAGAAAAGATTTAATTAGTTTTTTTTAAACAGAAAAATGATTGAAAAACTTCAAGGGGGTTCGGGGAGGGATTCTTAGTTATATTTTAGCGGAAGGTGTTTAAGACATTTATAATATCTTTTAATACGGTTTTCCAACAACTAAAAATGTTTGGCTTTTAACTTGAGACAAAAAAATGTTTAGAGTTTGTTCTGAAAAAGAAGTATTAATTTTATCATCTAACTAAGATTTGCAAAATTTATTTTAAGTTCATTTATATTTTGGTTGATTTAAATAAGTGAATAAAACGAGGTGATGTCTTGTGGGATTCGAATTCTATAACCTAAACTAACGACAATTAATAAACAAGTAAATAAGCAGTGAAATGAGAGAGAGAGAGAGAGAGAGAGAGAGTTGGTATGGTCCCAAATCCGATTTCTATCCGCGTGGACAGGTATTTGGACCCATTTTTATTTTGTACCTGTCCTAGAATAATCCAAATAATTTTAAAAATAAATACAGGAAAAAGAAAGACGAAAGGAATTAGACACAAAGCATAAGAAATAACAATGCTCTAAAAAACAGTGGACATCTTGGTCAAATCTTCTTCAACTCATTCCGCCTCGGGAAATGTACGTCAATTTTACGGCTTGATTCGATGAAGAAGTTGAGCCTTTACGGCTCCCTCTCGATAATGCGAAAAAAAACGGAGTCCATGAGGATACGGGGAAGATTTCCATGGCATTAAAAAATTTTAAATATTGTTAAGATGGATTTGGAGTTACAAAAACTTCATCACTAGTGTTTCCATCAAAAAGAAAGAAAACAATTTGAGCGTAAAACCCATAATAATAAGAAAATGGGACAAACACAAAATCTGATATGCTGACAATGGAGAGATAACAAAAATATACCAATAAAAGACCATTCACTACTCATGTTATCATACAGTTTTATTTCCTAATAATTAAAAAATCATCCTTATTAGATACGGTAGACACTAACTAGTAGAAAAATGAATATTTAACCCATGTCGATCCTATTTCAAAATTAGTAAAATAAAATAATTAAAGCCAAACAGAAAAAGGGCAGACACTGTTTCAGCCAGGATGATAAAAAAATCACTACAGTTGAGGATGATAATCAAACCTCTAACAGATATTCTATGACTCAACAATTAGGGAAAACGTCACATTGAAACTGATAAATACAACTATTTATTGTGTATATTAAAGCATAGACTTGTTCTTTACAAATGATGGACCAATGCTAACGCCATATGGCATATAAATAAACTACCAACAATTAGCTTTATACTAAACAATAAGTTCAGGTGCACAACAGTCGATGCCAATAAATTCATGATTTAGGTAATCATAAAGATTTACTTTCAAATGAACTAAGATTTTGAAAACATATATATAGCAATCAGATCATATACAGACTCACTCCCGTATGTAAGCATTTCAGTCTATACTTCGAATAACATGAAGACGCATACTCGATCTAAACAAACCAATAGAAAGTAAGGCGACAAAGACATTTGAAGAAATGGAGAAATCTAGTTGAATACAACAATAAATGCGACCATATTTCCTATATCGGCCATCAAATTTACACAGCTAACAACATTAAACCATCCTCGAGCCAAAAGAACAACCAAAAAAATACAAGTAGAACAAGTAAAAAATGTGATGCTTAAATCTATACAAGAGGATACACTCTATATCTCAAACAAAATATCTCAACATCAAAACGAAACGGACTAAATTTCAGCCATCACTAGCAGATCAAATAGGAAGCAACAGATTCATCTCAAAAGAAAAAAAATGGAATATGTAAAATGAATCTATCATCAACAAATGAAGACTAAAAAAAAGTTAGAGTAAAAAGAATTTTACCTTTTCCGGAGCAGCGACCTGAGACGACTGATGAGCCTGGAGAGTAGTGACTTCCGACCCCCAAAGAACTCTAATGAACAGAACAAAAACAACACAGCCTACTAGTCTCTGTGATTTTGAAAATTGTATCGTTAGTGTATTTTATTATTTTTTTTGGTTTTTTTACTCTAGCTTACTCCTCTCGTTTTTTCTCTTTTCGTCTCAAAACAAAATTCCTCTACTCCGGAACGTATTCAACGTGTGTTTAGAGTTTTTCTCGTTAAACTCTGATTGTGTTTCTCTTAAACAAAAGAACCAACTAAAAATATATCCAACTTAAAGCACTCTCCAACAACTTTTCTAACACAAATTTTCTTTTCAACAAAAACATTTCTATCCTGATTCTCTCTATTTTTTTTTTCCTCCTCCCCCTTTTAAACTGAAAAAACCAAATTATAGAGGGAGAGTAGGGTTTATGCTTTTTGGGAGGGAAAAGGGCACAAATGAAATTCCCTACCGATTTCAAATCAAGAATTTCCCAAGGACGAGGAGAAACCCCCTTTTCGTACGAGAAATCCCTGTTTTAAGCCAAAATCCAAAAGGACGAAAGCGACACGGACGACTTCCATCTTTGGTGCTCAACGTGGTATCATCTCGCGCTCAAGGACCATTTCGCGTGCCTCTAAAGCTGCTGCAACCGTACAACTGAGAGACGTGAGAAAGAAAACAAAGAGGTTGCAAAGCTACTGCCTGCGCCTCTCATTTCTTTTCCATTTCCACCATCTTCGCGTCACATTGTTGGTACGCGTCCAGGAAAAGAGAGAGAAACGGGGAAGGGAACGGTTGCCTGCCACACGCAATGAAAAAATGGAACCGCACGCTTTCTTTTTCGTTTTTGGGGCATGGTAAGACTGATGGTGTTAAGGTTGAGGGGAATATTGATGGGTCTTCTGTGAATAAAAAAAGTGAGGATTTGGTACGGGTCGGGTATTGACAAAAGACAGGATAGGGAATTTGTGTTCTCTTGTGCTTGATTTAGGCTGAAGAAAATTGGAAAGGAAACACTGGATTGATTTCTGAGTTGTTAAAAGAATTGGGCCGGTTCTTTTAGAGATTGAGAGTTGAGGGTTTGGCCAATGAATTCTTAAAATTTAATCAAGTTGAGCTAATGGCAAATTTGGCTAACATAAGACTGAATCGACATTGAAACTAACGAGAGCTCTCAATTTTAACAAGATTTAAAATTGGTTAAACTCACTTGTACTTGTAGTATAACAACTAGGCATCAAATATAACTTACCAATTTAGACCAAATTTAATTTGAATTAAAGCGTTAAGTTTAACCTAAAATTCTACGAGGACGATTATTCGAAGGTTGTATAAAAATAAACTAATCATAGTAAAAGTAAAACACAACATAATACTCCAAAACTATAACAAGATAACTAATTAAATTTAAAAATATAAACTAGGTCAAACTACTTACTTACAACTAATTAATAAAAGGTTAAGTAAAACTAAAAATTTTGGCGAAGATTCTCGAATATTTAAATAAAAAATCAACATATAAAAAATTTACATCACTCAAAAATCATGAAAATCAGTTAAAGATACTTTAAAAATGACTTGAAAGACATTTAGAATTTTATAGAGTCAACTATTTCAATATTGTTTGAAATTCAAGAACTTATGAATTAATTTCTATCAGGGAGGGTCAAAATTGGGTGTCAACAACTGTCCCTCATTTTACTTGGATTGATGCAGGAAATTTGAGGAAAATGAAATTGACCAATACAATTTTGACTAACCACACATACATCTTTAGGAAAGGATTTTGGTACAGATTTTAAGAGTTATGGACGAACCGTGGGAAAAGGGATCTCCTACATAATCCAGAATATTGAGCATTAGGCACTTGTATTTCAATACGCTTGACATAACGCATGATCGTGAGAGAATTCAAAAGCCTATCCGACACCGAATTACGAAGGGACAGAAATGCTCGAGAATAATATTTTAAGAGCAAATGTAGGAATACAACTGAGTTTTCGACATTGAGCCTGTCTACGTATCCTTACACTCAAGAAATCAGGCTGCTTGTAGTTCGACTCAATAGGTTGAAAAGGAAATCTATTATGCTAGATAACCTTTAGTTCTGGACAAGGGACAGCATCAAGTTGCGTATGAAAAGGGGCTTGTAAACCTCTTAGACATTAATGTCGTCAAAGTCACACCCAAATAATAGATGAACTGACTCAGACATTAATTTCCTACATGCTCTTGGTGGCTGCGTTGCACTCGAATTGAGAGACAGCTTCAGAAGACCGGGAAGTCTTTGGCAAGAAAACTGAAACCCAAAGAAATCTAAAAGAAAACCCACAGAGTTTTATTGGGGTGTAGTTTGATTATGGTGAGGAAAGTCCGATCTCTGCTCGCGTTCTAGAGTTTGACACTCCCCTTTGGATATGTCCCAATTCGCTGCTAAGAAAAGTTTCAACTTTGTGCCTGCATCCTTTTATGTCGCCCGCCTATATTTGCTTGGGAATTTCATCATTTTGGATTACATCTCGCAAAGACTGGATAAGACTAATTAGCAGTGGACTATGCAATTCAAAGGGGAGATAGTGCATTTACCGCGTGACAGCTTAATTTTTTTCCTTCAAATTTGAGTAACTCCAATTGGGTGGACGTAAGCAAATAAACTTATTATCTTATGGGTTGCAATATAATCTTCAATGGCACACTCATATTGATGGGGCAAAATAATAAAGGATGATGCAGTATGCTCATATTTCTGCGTGATGTATCTTTGCAGATTTTCTGACTGTATTAATCTTGTCAAAATAAAAAAGAATATGAAACGATCTGCTGATTTCTGTGATAGTAGATATGTTCATCTGGGGATGGCGATTCATTCTCTGGCAGTGCATGATTTTTGTTTCGTGATGCATGACATTTCTGCGGTGCATGAATTTTTTCTCTTGGAGTGCATGACTTCTCCGCGATGCATGAATTTCTCTTGCGAAGCATGACTTCTTTCTGTGATGCATCGATTTTCCTCTTGCAATGCATGAATTCTTTTCGTGATGCATGAATTATCCTGTTGTAATGCATGACATCTCCGCGATGCATGAAAATTTTCTCGTGATGCATGATTTTCCGCAATTCATGACTTTGTGTGATGATTGCATGAATTCCTCTTGAATGAAGACTTCTTTGAGAATGCATGAATCATTAACTCGCGGACTGCTGATTTCACAATGATCAATATTAACTCACGATGCATGATTTTCCGCGATACATGAATATCTTCTTGCGGTGCATGACATATCCCGTGAGACATGAGTATTTACGTTGATGCATCGATTTTATGTGAGATAAATATTTCCCACGTGCATGATCGTAAACGACATGAATATTTCTCGCGATTGATGATTTTCCGACAATGCATGGCATTCATTAACTCATGATGCATGACTTTTCGAGATGCATGAATATTAGCTTGTGATGCATAATATTTTCTCTTGATGCCATCCTTGGTAATAAATGAATATAGTTCTTCAACTGAGGAACATAGTGATCTTCTGGGTGCCTTCTGAATAATGATATCGTTTAAATTAATAATATGGTAAAATGATTCTCCAGGTAGTGTATCATCTGAACGATAATACGGATAAAATGAACCTTTGGGTAGTAATACTATCAGGTCTTATAATATGATGCAGATGACGTCCTTGACAATAACTTGTAAAACATCTTTCTCGATATTTCTATTTGATTCAACTATGAACACAGTTGTATATTTATTATAGACTTCATATGTTGTTGGGAATTGAATGAAACAATAATGTTCACTCTCCCAAATCTTCAATATAAGTAATATAAAATAATTCGTACATCCACAGAACAACTATTAATTTTGGGGTACTCTTCGCCCCCTTGACTTCTCCATCTTCATTGATTTGGAGGAATTTGCTAATTTTAGGGTAAACCTATAAACCCGCACCCATAGAAAAATTGTTAGTTTTAAAATGAACCGGTCCGAGTCGGTTTCGCCGGTCGTCTGCTCTTGTCCAGCTATCTCCGGTGGATTTTTCTGATCTCCCAACTCTTGATATATTAAACAAAATATTTTATGCCAAAACAAATGAAACATAAAGGGAAATTTTTAGGAAAAATAAATTTTAGAAAAGTTGTATTTTGAAAAAAGGTTACTGCCAAGTATCATATCAAGTCAGGCTTAGCAAACTTGTTTGAGTCTGATGCTTGGAGGTCTATCTGATTATTCGCTAGGCAATATTCAGAGTCACTCTAGACTATCGATAAACACATGTTGAAATTTTGAGGTCATCTTCAAAATTTCAGTCCCAGTTAACTGTCTTGGCTAATGTTTACCTGTCGGTGGGAAAATCATAGAATTTTCGAGAAACCCTCAAAATTTCTATCCTAGTTGCAAATCCCAAGGTAACTCCAGTATTGACTTGTTGAGGAAAAATCTTCCTCTCAAGATTTTTGATTCCCTCTCAAAAATTATGTCCCAGTTTCTATTGTAAAGAGAAATAGAAATCTTGCGATAAATATGACCGAACCCTTGTGGCGCCTACGTATCCCGTTTAGGAAGGAATCAGGTCAAACGTAGTTCCCCTTTCAAAGGTTAACAAAATAAGAAATTTTACAAAGAAACCGACCAAGGCCGACATAGGCCGCCTACATATCTCATTCTTGAGAATTCAGGTCGAACGTAGTTCATACACAAAAAAATACTAAAAGGGATGAATGGGGTGAACGATGATGAGATAGGTCACCTACGTATCTCATTTTTGAGAATTCAGGTCAGACGTAGTTCATTACAAAAGGTATAAAATTTTAAATATAAGCAAATAGAACGATTACAAGTAAGACAGAAGTGCAAACTGAAGCATCATACATAGTATCTCTTGATAGAATCTAAGTTGATCGGTTTCGGCCATGCAGTGCCATCCATCTCCGACAGGATCAAAGCACCTCTGAATAATACATTGCGATCCATGTATGGCCCTTGATAATTCGGTGTAAATTTTCCTTTGTTCTCATCTTGATATGGAAAATTCACTTAAATACTAACAGACCAATTTCATAAATTCTGGCTCTGACTCTTTTATGGAACACACAAATCATTCTTTGTCGATATAGTGGACCATGACAAACAACAACCATTCTCTTCTCATCAATCAATGTTAACCGATCAATCCACTTGCAGACCCACTTAGCATTACTTAATTCATCTTCTTGGATAATTTTCAAAGAAAGTATTTCAACTTCAGTAGGTATGACTACTTATGTTCCATACACCAACAAATATGGAGTAGCTCCAATCGACGTTCTGACTGTCGTGTCGGTATCCCAAAAAAGCATATGGCAACATCTTAGGCAAACCTCGGTGATTGTCAATCATTTTCCTCAGAATCTTTTTGATGTTCTTATTGGAAACCTCTACAGCTCTATCTTTTGAGGGCGATAAGCGGTTGAGTTTTGATGAGTAATCCTAAACTGCTAAGATATATCTCTCATCATGTGACTGTCGAGATTTGCACCGTTATTAGTAATGTTGGATTCTGGTACTCCAAACCTACATATCGGATTGTTTCTAACTAAATCAGCTACAACTTTCTTCGTCATTGACTTGTATGAAGCTGCTTCCACCCGCTTGGTGAAATAGTCAACGGCAACCAAAAAAATATGTGTCCATTAGAAGCGGCGGCTGACTCTATTGGACCGATGACATCCATGGCCCAAGCTACAAAGGTACAAGGAGAACTTTTAGCATTAAGTTTATGAGTCGGTAATCGAATCAAATCTTCGTGCACTTGATATTTATGGCATTTTTGTATAAAGTTGCAACAATCATGCTCCATGGTAAACCAGAAAAAACAGGCTCGAAGGATCTTCCTTGCCAAAGTGAATCCACTCATGTATGTACCACAAACTCTTGCATTTATCTATTCAATAAGATTCGCAGCTTCAACAACATCGATACATCTGGATTCCTCCTGTAAAGGATTTCTCCACTTAGAAAGAATTTGACGTCCATACGATGTATCGACTTCTTCTTGTTAAATGCCTCATTCTTAGGATAAATCCCAAACTCCAAATACTTGTTGATATCAAAATACCATGGAAAACCATCTGGTTCCGCTCTAACATGTGAACAATGAAATAGATGTTTTTTAAGCTCTACATACAGAGGATCAATATAATCACTATCTGGATGTTTAATTATTAAAGAGATGGTGGCCAAAGAATGAACTAACTCATTTTGTGTTCTGGGAGTATGTGTGAAGTCGATCTTATGAAATCTTTTGCACAACTTCTATATATACTGCACGTATGGTGAGATCTTCAGGTTCTTCACGGCTCATTCTCCTTGAACCTTATGAATCAATAAATCTTAATCTCCAATAACCAGCAACTCGTGGACATTCATGTAAATGGCCATTTTCAAACCGAAAAATAACATTTTCGTATTCGGCCATATTGTTCATGCAATGAAACTGGAGCTTAGCTGGCATAGGATAGTGTTGACCGGATTCTTACACTAAGACTGATCCAATACCTCTTCCTTGGTGATTCGCCACTCCATAAAAAAAATAACCTCCAATCGGGATATGATTTAGAAATATCTTCACCCACAAAAGATACTTTTTCATCGGTAAAATAAGTCTTTAGCAGTTCATACTCTTCGTCAATAGGAACCTCTACTACATGATCAGACAAGGCTTGTGCTTTTATCACCTTCTGGGCCACATACACAATATCAGAGTCACTCAAAACCATTTGCCACTTAGCTAACTTTCTGGTCAGCATCTCCTTCTTGAAAATGTACATCAGCGAGTCCATTCTAGAAATGAGATATGCAGCATAAGAAGACAAATAATGCCTCAATTTCTGGGCAATCCAAGTCAAACACATCACGTTCTCTCCATAAAAGTATAACGAGACTCGTATGGGGTGAACTTCTTGCTTATGTAATAAATAGCTCGTTCCCTCTTCCCTGACTCATGTTGACCAAGTACGCATCCAAATGCGTTACTTGAGATAGACAAATATAGCAATAATGGGCTCCCTTTCTACGGAGGAACCAACAATATTGGATTAGACAAATAATTCTTGATGGCATTGAAAGCAGTCTGAAATTCTTTAGTCCACTTTGTGAAAGCATCTTTCTTCAATAGCTTGAAGATAGGCTCACACACCACAGTGGATTGAGCTATGAACCGACAGATGTAGTTCAGCCTCCCTAATAAACTCATCACTTCTGGCTTAGTCCTTGGGGAAGGTAATTCTGAATCACCTTGATCTTGGAAGGATTGAACTCACTACCCTTTCTGCTGATTGTAAATCACAATAACTTGCCGGTAGGCACCCCAAAAGCACATATAGCGGGATTTAAATTCAAGTTACAATAATGCAGACGATCAAAGAACTTCTTTAAATGCGTCGAATGGTCCGAACTCTCGTGGAACTTGATTATGACATAATCTATATACACCCCGATCTCCTTATAAATCATATCATGAAATATGGTCATCATAGCTCTCATATAAGTAGGGCAAGCATTTTTTAGGCTAAATGGCATCACCCTGTAACGATATACACCCCTAGGCATAATAAAACGGTCTTTTCTACATCCTCTTCATCCATCAGGATCTGATGATAACCTGCGTAACAATCCACAAAAAACTTCATTTCATTCTTAGCACAATTGTCTATCAGAATGTGAATGTTCGGCAACAAAAAATTATCTTTTCGGCTGGCTTTGTTGAGATCCCTGTATTCGACACAAATTCTGATCTTTCTATCTTTTTTAGCGATCTGAACGACATTGGACAACCAAGTCAAGTATTGTGTCACTTCCACTAATTGAGACTCAATCTGTTTGGTGATCTCTTCTTTAATCGTTAAACTTAACACGGATTTGAATTTCCGAGCCTTCTGTTTCACGGGACTGAAACTCAGATTGATCGGCAACTTGTGAGACACAACATTGGTACTCAGCCCTAGCATGTCGTTGACCTCCCAGATGAATACATCAATGTATTCAGTAAACAAGTGAATCAGATCCTTTCTTTGAGCATCCTTCAAGTGGACAGTGATTTTGACCTCTTTGACACACTCTTGGTCTCCCAAATTCAAGGTCTCAGTTTCTTCCAAACTTTGCTTATGTTGAATTTCAAACTGCCAAAATTCCTCAGCAACATATTTCGGCACCTCATTTTCCTCTTCGTATTCTTCATCCTTATTATCACTTGCCTTATTTTTTTCGTTCAGCTCGTGACATGACATGATATTGGCAGGTTTAAAATTAATATCAAGAAAATCATAAACATACAAAGTTAGGAAAGTAAAATATAGCAAATAAGAAAATAGAAAAAAATTCAATAAAAAAGGCTTTCATTCAAATTGAAAAAAGTGCAATCTTTGGACATGGAAAAGTTTCATGTTTCCTTTTTAAACATTACGGGGAAATTTCAAAAATTAAGCAATTAAATAAAAGCAAAATGGTGGTTCTTGGGCCTTTTCCGGACTACCACTAATTTTCAAAACACGCATAAACAATGTCCTTCTACCAATACAATCGGGGAATCAAGATTGTTGTGGAAGTTTGCTTCTGCAGCTGCTCTTCAGGCTCAATATCATGAATACTAGATAGCTCGACCTCGTCTTCTATTACAACATCGATCTCTTCAAAAAGGTCAAAGGTTCCTTCCCCAAGGCCATCATGATCGGCGTACTCGTGGACTGGAAATGATTGGTATAGAAGATGGATTGGCCTAGCCAATGCTTGATCACCGTTCTTATTCATCTTCACCTCATCATATGGTGGGACGTACACCAAACCATACTTTTCTCCTTTGGAGGGAACCTGAATAGGCTCGGCAATTCCTTGGGAATTCCTTCCAAATTTGAAACCTGGCTTGAACCCATTCTGGAGCATCACAGTGGCGATCATCTTGTACATAAAAGGCATAAGAGGCTGTGGGGACAAATCCTCGCCAGTGGCATTTACCAGCTCCACCGTGTCTAACTTGGTGCCTTGAGAGACTTCATCAATTATTGGCGCCTGCTTGATGGAGTGACTCCCTTATCCGTGAATAACCAGTTCTTGGTCCTTCCAAATGAGCTTCATCGTCTGGTAAAAATTAGAAGGCACAAATCCAACCATGTGTATGAAAGGCCTTCGTAGAAGAAGGTTATAGATGAATTTAATGGGCAAGACCTGAAACTATGCACTGAACTCCGTTGGACCCATTTAGATGACCAAATTCACTTCTCCCAATGCGACTCTTTGTACCCCGTCGAAGGCTCTTAGATTGACTTGATTTTTTTCCAGCTTCCCCAAGTCAAACCTAAATTGCCTCAGAGTCGACAATAGGAAAATGTTGAGACAAAACCCATCATCCACCAGGACATGGTTCATGACCCTTTCACGGCATATGACGGTGACATGCAATGCCTTGTTGTGCGCCCTCCCTTCAAAGGGCAATTCTTCGTCACAGAAGCTAATCTGATGCTTTCGGATAACTTAGTTCATCATAGCCACTAAATTATCATAGTTTGTGCCGACTGGCACATAGGTGTCATCAGAGCCTTCATCAAGGACTACCTATGCATCTGGGATCTCATCAACAAGGCTCACACTGAAATCTGAGCCGAGGTTTTCTCTATTATGTTTAAATGACATTGAATAGATATTCTTTTCGGGTGCCATCTTCCTCCACAATCTTGAGGTCGAAATCCTCATTATTGGCCTTTTAACCTGTCTTTATTCTTCCCTTCTTCCCTCCAAGAGCCAACTCTTCAAGAGTATAACACCTCCCAAATCGGGTCATACCCTAAGCGGCAACGGTTTCAATCACAAACTTTGGCCTAGCGGGAGTTTCTAATGGCACCAAGGCAACAACCTTTGCGGGTGTCAGGATCACAAACTCTGTTTTCTCCTTAATGCTCAACGAGGCCACATCCCTTTCTAACTCATCATGAACAATCGGATTTATCTCCTTAGCCATACACCAATCATCATCCATCTCTATCATATTGATATTGATGCATCCATGATTCGAGAAAGGATTAGAGTTGACATTTGGCGCAGCTATTAGAAGAGAAACCATTTCTTGGTCGATCAGATCTTGAATCATGTGTTTAAGGTTGACACAATCCTCAGTATCATGTCCATTGTTGTTGGAGTGATACACACACCTTTGATCAGATCTGTAAAACTTGGAACTAGTATCCACGGGCTTGGGTGCCACTAGATGGATATACCCTACCGCATTTAATCGCTCGTACAACTTTTTCTAGTTTTCGGCCAGTGTAGTGAATGTTCTAGCAGGTTTCTTCTCAAATCTTGGACGAGGGGGATCGTTGTTACCTGATCCCTTGAGGATGAGGCATTTGACGATAATTTTGGAAATTAGGGCGGGGAGATTGATATATTGGATAGGGATTTGTTGGGTAATTTGGAAGTGGAGCTTGGTAGTTTGGGGAGGTATTTAAATAAACTGGAGAGGCTTGATATACTAGGGGAGGCACTCGATAATTTGACTGCATGTTACGCAATTAGTAGTTACGTTTTGGTAATGCTTAGGTGGAGTTTGGTAAATTGGAAGGGAATTTTTGTAGATGGGGGGTGGAGGTTGATAAATGGAAGGAAGAGTTGGGGGAGGGTATTTTGGTAATTTTGGGGAGGAGTATTCTGATAATCGGCTTGTGCATAACAATCCTGATGTGGACTCTGTGAAGGTATAGAATGACCTTGGTAAGATGATGATCTTTTAAGAGTCTTCTTCCCCTCTTAAGAAACAACTGACACGTCTTCCCTTTTCTTTTATAACAAGTCTGAGGATCCGGGCAAAGCAACAACATGGGCAATCTTTCCAATTTTCAATGCATCCTCGATAGTATCATCAATCTTGACTATCTCATCATATTTTGCTCCAACAAGCAACATGATTCTAACATTGTATTCGGGCTCTTGCACCCGCACAACCTTCAACTACTTTTTTTTTTTCGGATATAGGAGGTCGTACTCTACCTACTTCGTTGCGCCACCTGTATGTAACACTGCTCTGTAGCTTGTTGGATTGTTGTTTCATCTTTTCTAAGGATAAACGATTCAGGGACGATCTCTACTTATAGGGAACCATTCCATTTGGCTACTATCATCCAGTCTCTGGCGATGTAAACCATTCCAAATCTTAATCTTCCCCTGTTCAAACTGTCCGTAAAAATCCCGCATTAGCTTTATTGAAATTATCCCAACTCCTATGAGCTTGTCACAGTAGGCCCTTATATGCACAGAAGGATTCCCTATTCCTCAAAAAGTGTCAAACTTTGGCATTTTGAACACTTCTGGGAGGTCCAAATTCAGATTAATGCATAAGTCCTCATAGTTCAAACAGGAGGCGTCAGTAACGCACTGTAGTTCCTTCATTGATTTTTGGATCTCCTCGTTTGCCTCTTCTTTTGAACTCCACTTTCCTGATCCTTATAATGGTCGATCTTCGAAACCATTCCCATCCGTGGTGCTAATTTGGAAGGCTGGGTTTTTCGGGTAGAGGGTGGATCTATGGAGGGATGAGGCCTTTGAATGGTTTGAAATTTTTGGGTGGGAAGGTTTTGTGGTTATGTGCTGATTTTTGAGAGGAGATATGTTTTGGATTGAATGTATTTTGTGGGTTTTGTTGGAGACGGAGTGGTTTGATGAGGGGCCTTTTTTTAGGGGGAGTTGGTAATTTGGGATTGCGTTTTTGAGAAGGAGTCGATTTGTAGGAGGCTGAAGCATACTGATGATTTTGTGTGGTTAAATCAATGACTAAGGGATTTTAAGCAGGAGTAGATGGTGGGTTTTGAGTGTGCTCTATGTTTTAAGAGGGAAAGTATAACAGAGGTCTTCCATCAGTAGTAGTGCTGGCTGTAAAATCTAGCAAAGGCATATCATGTCTCAGCTGCATAATCAGTTTATTCTAATCCGCTATGGTGGGTTGAGCCACCATAACGTTAGTAAGACTGATTTCTTCGTTGTTGACCCTTATTACTGCGTTTCCCTAATCTGAACTTTGGTCGGGGAAAGAATTTGAAGGCCCGTTAGACCTAGTGAAGTAGGGATGATCAACCAGTTTAATCGATACAGACTAGTTTGCAAGTACCTCTAGAGGCAAACAACTCAAAGGCAAACTTGTTAATTTGAGTTCAGAAACCTAATCAAGATTATATCTCAGCAAAAACACATAACATAACAAAAGCTGTTTTTTTGAGGACATCTAACCCCCGAGTACATGGGGACATTTATTTTTTAACAGGCCGGAGTTTGGCCGTTTGATTTGGAATTATCTCAGGAAGGAAAAATACTTGAGCTACGGGTCTTCTTGGTTGCATCGCGTTGAGGTGCACGTTGATCTGAGCATCACATTTCCTTCTAGAAAGAAAAAATGGGAGAAGAAAATTTTAAAAGAAGGGACCTGGCTGAACGGCAACCTAACTTATCTCACAATCAGAATTCACAAGCCCTACGTATTCTGGTGCAAAGAAATACTTCTTTTCAGTCGTTCTCCTATGATTACAATAAAATGAAAATACCACAAACAAATCTTAAGATAGCAGTTCTAATATCACCCTTTTTCTTCTCGACGTAACATCAAGCCAGAGTAACAAGACTCGACTCCGAATTTTTCCAATGTTGATGAGGTAGTTCCATTCTCGTGCAGAATGCAGGAAACGTTTCAATGTATGACACGGCATTGTTAATATGGGAAACGTTTCCAAACTTCGATTCCAAGGGAATATAACACTCCCACGTCTTTAAAGAGAGGGGTAATGACCTCGTTTTGAACCAACTCTGAGTAGACCTCCACCATTGTTTTCTTGAAAAGCGTGAAGGAGCAATGATAGAACTTAGTCGTCTCAGTGACCGGTATGTCGAGCTTTGGTTCATCAAACACAATGATGACACCATCACCCTAACTATTCACAATACTGTCCACATCGAGCAAACAACAGACCATATTCTTAAACTCTATGCACTCCTCTATTTTGTGCCCTTTCTGGTTAGGATGACACTCAGAGGTCTTGCGGATGTTTCCTGATCCCACTTTGGAAGACACTCTTTTGTCGGGCCTCAACATACGCCTAGACTTATAGTGCTCGAAACAGAGGATGAACGAAATGGCTTCTGTCATTGTTTGGTGGATATGCTTCGCGGGTGACTTTTCGATCCGCTTCTGCCAGACGTCCTTCGAGATAAGGTTTGTGGGAAATCACTTTCTCATAACTTTCTTCAATGCTTTCCACCTCGGGGCACTCAGGAAGAAACAATATGTTATATAGGTATTTCCTGCGCTGCCTCCTTATGTCGATCATCTCCTCTTCGGTTGGTTTCGTCTAGATATTCTTGCCTTTGTCCATAAGGTGATTTAACACTTCCTAAGATGCTAGAGTAGGATTTTAAGATTTTGTTATAGGGTTTTGCTTTTGTTTTGGAAACTCAAGATGAAAAAAATTTGGTCGGACTTTGTAGTAGTGACTTGTATATTTCTGGAAATTCCAACAAGCAAGTGGGTCTTGCTGTCCTCCGCAAAGAACATATACATTATAGTTAAAACGACATCATATCGCGTCTAAACATACAGGGGACCCCATTTTGTGCCCAATGGTAGGCGCCTAGCGCATTTGAATGATTTACGTGCGGAATTGAACTAGTTATTACCACCCCAAAAAAAAATTCATATATGAAAATCTTTAATATTCACAGGGGATAAATGGAACAGGAACAAAATACAAAAGGACAGACCCACGCAGGGGCAATTTAAAATGTACAAAAATACGCGAAAGAAAAGTTATGTAGGGGCTGAAAATGATAGAAATACATATAGAAAAAACCCACATAGGGGCGAAATCCACTATGTTGTCCCTGGTGGCCCTGCTTCTCCGCTGTCTTCCTATGTTTTTTATTGCTGAAACATGTATCGTAGAATCAATAGGTAACCCTCACTACATATTCCTTTCTCTTCTCAATCCTTGTAGTACATCCCCTCTATCTTCTCTTTAACCCATAAGTCAAACTCATCAAAACTGCGTCTTAGTCTTTCCAATTCCTGGGTGGTCTTCTCAAGGGTACTTTGATTTTCAAGGAATTTGGCATACATTTCTTGGGTGTCTTGGCTTACCTCTCTCAACTCAATCACAACTTTGATCTCTTTATCTTCCAAACAGCAACACCTGTTTGGGACTGGTACGGAGATACTTAGTATGTTTTTTTTCCAGCCAAGCCTTATAAGTTCCATCATATCCAGCGTCAAACCGATCTGGAGCAATGTTGTCTTTTTTCATTCGCTTGGACTCTTTCATTTACCTTAGCATTTATGTAGTGTCATCCACTCTGTCATCTCCAATATTATACACATAGGCATCAAAATATGCCTCTCGAGGCATGATTTGCCTCCTCTCAAACTATGTAGGACTCGGAAGGGCGCGTAAGGATGGATTTCTCGAATGCCTTGTAGTGGAAGCACGAGTTGTATGTGGCTCGCTATGACGACATCCTTTGAGATGAAGCGATCGAGCATCCATTGGAGGTCTTCTTCTCTTAGTTTAGAAAATATCTGAGCCCATCTTTCTCTAGTCCTTCGATTCTCCTAATTTGCCCAAAACAGCATGTCGTTCAAAACCTTAAGAGTGTTCTTATTATCCAAAGTATGTAATTCCTGAGTCTTGGGCCCATTCTCTAAATGACTTAGGATCCACCACTGAAGGAGCATGTTACATCCTTGAAAGTAGTGATGACTTCTTTGCATTTTCCTAGGGCTCGATATATGTCTGACAGTATGACTGGAGCGATAGGTTAAGACTTCACTAGTCCTTGATTCTTAAACCTTTTGAACAAAGTGTGCGCAAGCATTATCACTCGAGTGTTGATACTCATGCTCGGGCCATGTGGATCGATTGGAGTTAGCAAAATATCATCACTAGTTTTTCCACCAAAAAAAGTTGAGCGTAAAACTCATAACAATAAGAAAATAGGACAACACAAAAATCATGATTAGATACAAAGTAGAAGATAACAAAATGATATACCAATTAAAGGCCATTCAGTACTCATGTTATCTTACAGTTTGATTTCCTTATAATTAAAATCATCCTTATTATATAGGGTAGACACTAAATAGTAGACAAGCAAATCTTAAACCCATGCCAATCCCATTTCAAAAATAAAATTAAAATAAAGTATTTAAAGCCAGACAGAAAAAGGGCAGACACCGTTTGAGCCAGGGTGAGCAAAAAAATAATTAAAGTTGAGAATGATAATGTGGGTCAAACATTCCTTCGGACAGGAAATTTTTTCTTAGTGAGTGTGTGTTTGACGTGGGGTGGGGAGAAGTGAATTATGATTTCAGAAATAGGCGAGGAGGATAAGTTGTCACAGGAATCTATAAAAGAAAACTATTTATTGCGTAGTAAGTAAAAGTATGATCAGGAGAGATGCAGACAGAGCAGGGGGGGTAGCTGTGAAAATATGAAGGGGAAAAATGTTTAAGGGCTTAGGCCACAAATGATGACTTATGAAATTAATAAACTTCAACAATTACTTTCTATTATACTTAAGATAAGTTCGGGGGTACACATTAGTCAATGCCAATAAATTCATGATTTAGGTAATCTTAAAGATTTACTTTCAAATGAACCAAGATTTTGAAAACAAATATAAAGTAATTAGATCATATACGGACTCATTCGCATATGTAAGCATTTCAGGCTGTACTTCTAATAGCACGAAGACACATACTTTATCTAAGCAAGCAATAAGCAGTAAGGCAACAAATACATTTGAAGAAATGGATAAATCTAGTCGAATAGAACAAACACACGACTATATCGCCTATATAGGACATCAAACTTACACAACTAACAACATTAAACCATCCTCGAGCCAAATGAACAACCAAAAAAAATACAAGTAGACCAAGTAAACAAATCCGATGTTTCAATCTATACGAGAGAATACACTCTATATATCAAACCAAAATATATCAACATCCCCACACAACGGACACTCAAATTTCCGCCATCACTAGCAGATTCCCGGCGCCCATCTCGAACAATTGGGAAAACAGAAAACAAAAAAATAAACAGGCAAAAAAAGGCAGACGCTATAATATAAAAGGAAAAAGGGGATTCGAGAAGGGGCAGGCAAAGAGAGAAAAAGAAAAAAAAAAAAGAAAAAAAAAATAGAAAAAAGAAAAAAAAAATTTTTCATATTATAAAAGTTCACAAATTAATCAAATTCCATTCAAAGAAAAAAAAATCCAAATCAAAAAATTCAACTTCAAAAAATTCATTCTCAAAAGAAAAAAAAATGGAATCTTGTAAAAGGAATCTATCATCAAACAAATGACAGACTAAGAAAAGTTAGAGTTAAAGGGAATTTTACCTTTCCGGCCAGCAGAGCAGAGACTGAAGAAACCCCAGCAGCAGAGACTGAGACAACTGATGCGCCAGGGAAGACGAGGAGAGCCTTTCCACACCCAAAGAATCAAGGAACAGAACAAAAACAACACAACCTACTAGTTTGTGTGATTTTGAGAATTGTATCTTTAGTGTTTTTTTTTTTGTTTTTTGACACTTGTTTACCTCTCGTTTTTTCTCTTTTTGTGTTAAAAAAAATCCTCTCCTCCGGAACGTATTTAGCGTGCATTTAGAGTATTTCTCATTAAACTTTTCTTGTGTTTATCTTAAACAAAAGAACAAACTAAAAAAATCTCCTACATAAAGCAATCTCCAACAGTTTTTCTAACACAAATTTTCTTTCAACCAAAAACTTCTCTCCCAATTCTCTCTTCTTCTTTTTATCTCCTCCTCACCCTTTTAACAGAAAAGAACAACGCTTATATAGAGGGAGACTAGGGTTTATGCTTTTTGGGAGGGAAAAGGGCACAAAAAGAATTCCTCACGTATTTCAAATCGAGAATTTCCCAATGACGAGGAGAACCCCCCATTTTCATACAAGAAATCCCCAGTTTTCAGCCAAAATCCAAAAGGAAGAAAGTGATGCAGACGACCTTGATTCATCTTCTCTCCTTGGAGAATGACGTGGCATCATCTAGTGCTCAAGGACCGTTTCGCGTGCCTCCAATGCTGCTGCAATCGTACGACTGAGGGAGACGTCCGGAAGAAAATAAAAAATTCGCAATGTACTGCCCACACCTCTCGTTTCTTTTCCATTGCACTCATCTTCGTTGCTCACGTGCTTGGTACACGTCAAGGGAGAAGAAGAGGAATTGGTGAAGGGTTGTTGCACGCGCTATGAAGAAGAAGAGAACAAGCTCGTTTCTTTTTCTTGGGGCGAGTCAACTGATTGTGTTAAGGTTTAGGGGAATATTGATGGGTCTTCTGCGAATAAAGAAATTGAGGATTTGGACCGGGTCAGGTATTGACAAAAGATGGGTTGGGGAATTTGGGTTCTCTTGTGCTTGAATTGGGCTGAAGAAAATTGGAACAAAAGCAATGGATTGATTTCTGAGTTGTTAAAATAATTAGGCTGGTCCATTGAGAGATTGAGAGTTGAGGGTTTGGCCAATGAATTCTTACAAAATTAATCAAGTTGAGCTAATGGCAAATTCGGCTAACATAAGACTGAATCGACATTCATCAACTAACGAGCTTCTCAATTTTAACAAGATAAAATGGTTAACTCACTTGTAAACTAAGGAATAAAAATATAAATTACCAATTTAGAAAAATTTAATTTTAATAAAGCGTTAAGTAAACCTAAAATCTTTTGAGATGATTTTTGAATGTTTCATAAAAATAAACTAATAATATAGAAACGTTACAATGAACATTACTACTCCAAATCAACAAGATAAAACTAAATAATTTTAACTATATACAAAGGATCCAAACTTTAACTTACTAAAAACTAATCTAATAAAATGTTAAGTAAAACTAAAAAATTTGGTGAAGATTCTAGAATATTTAAATAAAAAATCAACATATAAAAATTTATATCACCTAAAAATTATGAAAATCGGTTAAAGATACTTTCAAAATGACTTGAAAAGCATTTAGAATTTTATACAGTCAACTATTTGAGACTTTTTTGAAATTCAAGAAACTTGTGAATTAATTCCTATCGGGGCGGATCCAAACTGGGTGTCAACACTTGATACATGCATAAATGTGCGTATGAGATGTCTTTACTTAGGATGCTAAAGCCTCTTAGTCTTGTATGTATGAATGACATGAGACCTTGAATATTGCTAAGAAGGTCCTTTATGTGGAACCTTCAACCTAGTAGTAAGGTTATGATCCTTGAAGTCGAAAGTCGTAATGATATACTTATTGTATGAACGGTGGATTTAAGGTAGGTTTGCTGGAACAACATGAAATCATCCTTACGGAAGTCATTAATCTATCCTCTCCGGCATTGAAAGGAATCCCTAAGGGACTTGTTTGGTAGGGTGGATGTGATTGGGTTATGAACTAGATATGGAACCTCTTCATGTAATCCTTTAATGTGAATTAATCTATGAGAACAAAGGCTAACACTAAGTGACCATGGTAAGGGAAGAATCTCTAGTTAAAGAATGAAGCTAGAGTGCAAAGAAACGCTTCATATTCCTTAATCATAAGCCTACATATTATGTGTTCAAGTTCTACCATTGGCAAGTAGAACACCCTCCATTGGAGTAGGTTACAACTCGGGATTCCATACTTTGCTACCATGGTCAAGTCACGTTGTTGCCTCCTTATTCCTCACATGATTGGATTAACCCAGATCAGAGAAAGTTAGGAGGTGGGTGATATGATGAGAATATCTAGATTGCACAATGAGGCTGTGAAGATGTGTTAGTGATGTGAGTACATATGGCTATCTAAAAACAAGACGGAATGTAATTAGTGATGAATGGATAAAGATGAAAGACATGAAGGGAATGAAGGTAAGTTTAGGTGTGTGCGGGGGTGGTGGGTGCGTGCTTTTTCCTTTTTTATAAAAATCATGTAAGATGAATAAGTACTTATCTAGATTAATTAAGGGTTGTCCTTTAAGTCGTGGGAAGGGGAAATAGGAAGTGGCTTCTTCATATATTTACCTAGAATAAGCTTAAGAATGACCTCCTTAGGTAGTAGAGTTGGTTTATTATGTAGGGACATTGATACAAACTTAGGTAGTTTCAAGGATTATTATGTAATCTTCAAGAGGTCAAAGTATGGTACATTCTCTTCTTTGTTTTTTTTTGACTTTTTGTGAGTAAGTTTTTGATAACTTTGGGAGGAGAAAGTCATATTAATAGATGTTATTGTATATATAAGTGAGAATGATCTATCCTAGGTAATATAAAGGATCTCTTAAGTGTGTGTGAAAGGGATTGTATGGGTAGGTTCGCTTCAAACTCACTCAAGTGAACCTAGAATCACCTTTGGTAAGAGGATCTCAGTTTATTGTGTTTGGTGTATTGTGAGAGTTGTTGTATATCTCATTGAAGTTGGTTTAGGATACCCTAGCGTGTTCCTAGATCGGGCGTATGCGGAAGTCTCTCTTTGTCTTACTTAAGGTGAGTTTAGATAGAATAGCTTTTAGTGAGAATATTGCATGACTAGAAAGGGGTCATTTAAAGTTGAGGGGACTTCCAGCCAACAATGAAATAAACTGTCACATATATGCAGGACCTAGTTCAACCTGTCAAGGCCATTAGAATGTGATAAAATGTTTAAGTGTTATCTTATGTGTTTGTAAGGGGTTAAATGTTATTTTAGAATATACTAGTTCCTGTCTTTTTTCATCTAGTTTTTTCATCAATTGTGCCGAATATAGTCCTGGTTCATACTGTTTTTTCAAATACAAACATATTTGTTATTCTGTTTTGAAATTATATTATTCAAATTAATTTGTTTATCGTTAACTTGTTTTAGTAAGTTGAGATAGTTCATATTCTACGTATAGGGGTTTTAATTTGTTCCATATCTTTCGTAAAGTGGGCGGGTGGAAGCGGATAATTATGATGAAGAGAGAGAAAGTAATAGAGGGGAAAGAGGATTTTGGAAGAGGATTTTTTTTATTTTGGAGGGAAAAGCCACCCCACTCCTATTATACTATCAAATTACTATCTGGCCAATATAAGTGGCAACACCTTACTTTCACACATGGCCGAATTGTATTTTGCCGACACAAAAACAAAATACAAATATACTACTTACATAATGGCGACAACCACCCAACTATTTACTTTACGACTTTCCCTTTCCAAAAATAAAAACTTTAAATACATTGGCGGATGAAAAGAAAATCTTATCTTAAAAGCATCTTATCTCTCCGAGCCTTGTCATTTATCTATTTCTTTACTCCAAATCGACCTCAGGTAATATATCTTCTCCGTTACATTGGAGCATATGTGATCTGGGTATTTGGTTTCCAATTAAGCTACACTGACTAATAATTCTTCTGAAATAAATTCACTTTTTTATGCTCTCGTTTGTAGGTTGTTATTATGGTTTTAATGTGACAAAATTCATCGGACTTCATGCCAGATCTGCTCTTCTTAAAACTCTTTTGAGTTCGAAATATTATTAATTTGGTCTCTACGTAAGCTCCATATAGCGTTTCGTTTAGATAGTTGTTCGCTAATTCCGGTTATGATAGTTGATTTAACAATGAGTCTTTTATTGGCATCAAAAAAAACTTGGGATTCTATCTTTGGTATATAGTTCTGGTGTTGTCAATATCTTCTGGATAATTCATATCTCTGGTTAAGACCATCTTTATAATTGAATAGGGACGTGCTTGATTTCTCATATAATATCTCAGTGGTGCTGTGTAAAACTTAATATAAATAGCATTTCCCCTTTTGGTAACTCTTTTGTATGTGAAAAAACGCTTTAGATAATTCTGGTATCCAATAATTTCTTCTCCATCGTTTCTGTATATACTGTACTAGTACCAGTCCATAGATGGAAACATTGTTTTAACTAAATTAGCACTAGTTTTTGTGTGCTATAGTCTATTGTTATCCCATTGTAATTTTTGGGTTATATAGTCTTTGGTTTGGGTCTTTGGTTTGGTTTTAGATTCTTGGGGTTGAAATTTAAATAAGTTTGGATTTTATATATCTTTTTCAATTGTATGATTGTTGTGATTAATTACACGCAGTTTTTTATCACTCTGCTTATGTGGCTCGCGTATGTAGAAGTTTTGCGGTTCTGCGGGTATATATTTGCTGTGTTTGGGTAAAGGTTTATAAATAGCTGGTTGAAGTTTGTATTCGTGATTTATCACAGGTCTCCTGCTTGTACAGCAGCGTATTTGAACAAACTTTGTCATGGGTTTATGAGTTTTTCCATCGTTCTCCTTTTAGCTCTGGGCTATTTTTCGTATGCCGGATGACGAGCTCCGCATGTGTTATAGTCATGCTGCTGACTTATATTGGCTCTAGACTTCAGATTATCTTCATTAGTCTGTCAGCCTTTGTCATCTCATTATCCATTTATCCACTTTAGTACAAAGTGTAGAAAATGATTTGTATAGCTCTTCAATACTATGTCATTTCTCCTATGTTTGGGTAGCTGTTGTGTAGTCTGCAACCATATTTTTGGTCATTTTGATTACCTTCAATTGTAAATTTAAATTTTACTATATTTAATACTAGTCTCCTTATTTCTTTTGTTGTAACTGAATCTTCTATCTGTTAGTTATCCCCATTTTGTACCGTGTTATATCTGTCCTCACAATAAACTTATTTAAACAATATAGGGTCCAATGCCAATAACCATTTATATAATGCAAATTAATCTTATCTTCCTATTTTTCCCATTTTATTTTGTGTTTTCTGTATAAGGATACTGAGGTAGGATCTACCTGATGTTCATTTTTTCTTTATCATATTTGTATTTTAGAACTCCTCCATAACTATGATCCGCTTAAATTGTATTCAGGATGGTGGTAAATGTTTTAAAATTTGCATCAGGAAAGTATAGTTTGGCCTTTTTTTACATAAATTCTACTATGTTTTAATGTTTTTATCTTTGTCGTCAAAATAATATTCACCGTCTTTTTTAAGTTTTTATGTAATCGTTTTAATTTTTTTCTGCTAAATTTGGTATGTATTCCCTCACTTGAATTTACTAATCCCTAGAAAAGGATGTAATTTTTTTTGTGTCTATATTTTCGTCAGGGTAAATTATTTTCTTTACTATCTGAGTTTGCATTTTTATTCCATTTTTTATCCATTTTTATTTCCTAAGAAATTCCTATCTGTTGTTTCATAATTTAGCTTTCTTTTTTACTTAACGGATTACGATATTTAAATTATATGTAATACCATTTTTCTAACAACCTTATATTTCATCTGTGTTTTTTGGAATATTAGTAATATATCATTATCATAGAAATCAATTTTCTAACGTTTAAAATAGTTATCCCTAAAATGTTGACTATCTTCATGGTGCATTTTTAATATCCAACCGGTAAAACATTCCATTCGGATAGAAACTTGCCGGTACTGTGAATGCTGTTCGTTGTTTAGATTCTTCTTCTAGTGTTTTTTATGTAAAATCCTGATTTCAGTCAAATTAATAAAATAGTTAATATCCTTGTATTTGTCTTATTTTAGGATCTTATTGTATGGGGATAATTATATGTTTTTAGTGTTTGGCATTTAGATTACGATAATCATGACCATTCTACTTTTATCTCTCTCTTTTGTTCCTATGTTTTTATAACTATAAATGCTGACTTGTATGGTCTATTACTTTCTGGTAGTCATTATCTCCTAATATTCATCTATATTATTCTGAATTCTTTAAATCATCAAAGTTTATATTTTAATGTTTCTTCTGGTGTTCTATGCTATTTTCATTATTAGTTCAATTTTTCCTTTTGTCTTATGTTTTTCCCATCCTTGTAATGGATCTCGTTATATAATTGTTCTAGTTGTTAATTTATTATTTTAACTTTATCTATTGTAATATGACTCATTCTAATTGGTGTTTATTGTTCTTATTTATATTTTCCATTTCTGATTTATTTTTTGACTTCCTTTTAATCCATTCATAGATTTGTTCTTTGTTTTTATTACACTCTTTTGCTCCTATTTTGTTCCGCATGGTGCAGTAAACCACCAGTGTGTTTTTGTTTATTATGTGTGGGTAGAATTTATCTAAAATGGCATTCCTAGTAACCTAGCTTTTGTTTGTAAACTCAAATTATACCTTTCTTCATTGTCATATTTTAGCCATATTTGGTATTTTTATATTTTTTGCTTTGGTATTTAATCAGACTTCCTTCATTATTAATCCTGTTACTTTACTACCATAGTTGTTTAATTTTTCCATTTATCTTATGGGTAGACAATATATTTACAATATATTGCGTCTGCTCCTTTATCTATCATAGGGGTAGATTAATCTGTTGTGATATCCTTCGATAATAATTTTTGCAAAGTATAAATATTTTTCATAATATATGTTTGGTTCTGTTTATAAATTATTTTCTTATTTTGACAAGTTTATTGTTAATTGTTCATTTTCTATCTTGTAATGGTTTACTTTCTAACCATTTAATACCTATGTAATATTATTGATTTCCTTGGTAATAATTTTAAAGGTATTATGTAAGGGTATTCCTCCGATATTACATCTTTTTTCCGTTGTTTCTTTCACTTGTGTGACTATCTCACTAGTAATCCCAGGCATATGTGGCCTGTTTTTATAATGTCATCTTCTAATACTACTCTCTTGTTATGTCATTTTTCTTCTGTCCTTGTATTTATCAGATTTTAGATCTCTTTGGTCTATTATTCCTGTTATGAAATAATGATATGGCTTATTTCATCCTTATCTAGTAAGTTTGTGGGATTTCATAGTTTTCCTTGTAGATTGTACTCATTCTTGATGAGGTAGCTCTGTTAACGTATTTGGTACACTTGAAGTACTTAATCTTTCTTTTATGCTTTACAATTTCTAAATTTCTTCTATGTCAATTTTCATTATACTCAGTCATTATTGTCCTATTACATAATTATTTTTCGAAAGGATTTTCTCTAATCTTTATTTTTCAATTTTATTTTTTGCTGTTATTTATGTTTTGTTTGTTAATAGCTAAAGTTTTTTACATCTTGCTGTAAATATTTTTACTGCTGTTCTAACCTATTCCAAGACATTTTCCAACATATAATACTAATGCTTTAATCTATATTTCTATCTGTTATGCTACTACTGTATAAAATTGGCACTTATTATAAAATTAAAATTTTGGGTTATTAAGTTTCCTTTACTGCACCGATTACCCCCTTTTTGGTTCTATAGGGTGTTAATCTATCATCTGCTAAGTAATATTTCAATAGTGTATCTATTCCTTCTCTAAACACTACTATAAATTTGACTTACAGCAACTCTTATGTAGCCACATTTAATTAATCGTAGCATAGCTCAACTATACAGAACCTTTTAACCGTGGTCACATATCCTTGAATCTATCAACAATTTCCTTTAAATAGTTTGTGGAATCATCTTAATAATCGTCCCTATAGAGATTCTATGGCTACAATTCAGAACTGTTGCAATACTAACTCTATGACACTAACGGTTAGCGAAATCTATGCACAAAATTTAGAAAAAAATATTTTTGTCTATGTTTACACTAGAATATAGTTCCCTCCAAACAATATCTTGTCCACATTAAAAAAGTTAAAAGAAAAAAAAACCCGATTTCCGCTCTCAACGAATGGCGAGGACACTAACTAAGCAACAGACCGATTGAAGCAGGTTAGTCAAAGTTATAGCGAGCTTTTTGGTGATGAAAACCAAGAGGGAACGATTTCTAAAGCTCTTGATTAACATGCTTCTTGGACAACGAAGCGTTTGGTGCAGCTCGTTGGTTTCTAATGACAACTATGTTCAACTATAATTCTTTTCTTCATAGAAAGGTGATATGTGTAATTTTTTCTCTGTTAGTTCAGATTTCAATCTCCGTTGATTATTTGGATAAAATCCTTACAGAGTAAACAATGGGTTAAGTCTTAAATCTATGTTTTTTTTGTTTCTAATTCTATGTAGTTGTAAAACTTTCTTTGTTTGAATTTCTTATGTATACTGACACAGGACAAGAAACACTTCTAAATTTAGTTGAAGAGGATTTAAGGTTAAAACTTGACAGTGATTTAGGGTTTAAGTCATCCCGTTGGTGATAGACCGTAGAAGATCGGTAGAAAACCTTTTTGTGTTTTCTCCATTTCCAAATGTCGCTGCTTCGAAAAGATAATCCTTACGACCATTCAACCTTGTTCTCCTTTGTTCGTATGCTTTTTTTTCTTCTTTCATATACTGTGTGCCTAGTGATGGATAGTTTGGCTTCAAATTGAGTGTGTCTTAGTTGTTTGAGTATAAAGCAAGTGCTCCTTGGTTTATTGGTTGTTTTGTTACTATGATGGGCTTCAATCATGGTTTGTCCTTTGAATGAATTTTTATCAAGTAATGTTTTAAGGAGTTATCTATCGACTTTATTTAAGTTTTGGTTAGCATTGTTTCATTGTCTGGTTTGCTTTAAGTTCCTCTATTTCAGCTTGGTGTGCTTGCTTCCTTTTACTTACTTAGCGAATTATTTGGAGTATTTTTTATATTTCTCATTTGTTTGTGATATTTAGAGCTTCACTTTATCTTATAATTTTGATGAGTTAAAAAAAAAAAAAAAAAAAAAAAAATAAAGAGCTAAGAACATGGAGGCCTGCGACTATCCCTCCTAGTTTTGTAATTTTCTTGCTCATCTCATTAAGCTTTGACCTATTTTTCTCATTTTATTGACTGATTTAGTTGTTTTTGGATTAAAGTTTATGTGGTCCTAGGAATGTTGTTCCATTTTGGAGGGGAACTTATTTTTTTTTTTTGTTAAGTATTTGACTTTGGGCTACCCCAATAAAATATTTTGTCCTTTTCTTCAAGTATTGAAAATTACAAATTTTTTTGTATTGATCGTTCCCTAGTTTGATTTGTGGTTATTTTCCTGGAAATTTAAGCGTTAGATCAACTAGGTCTTAATTCTAAAGGATTAATGTGTGTTGGGTGTGGGCATCAATTGTTTTACAATATTGCCCATTCTCCTTATTGCCCGCAACTTTGAATAGTTTTGAGAAATTGTGTTGCTTAGATCTACGAAAAATTAATACTTTCTGATTGGTGTTCCTGTTAGACCTTTTTCCGACAAAGTTCGGCGTTCTATTACAAAGACATCAGCTTTAGAAGATATTAATCAGTCCCCTCCCCCCAAAACAGTAAGAAAAAACATATTTTAGAATAATGATTTGGAGTTTGGATCCTTCCAACATCTTCAATTTGGAGTTGGTGTTTTTTCTGTGTGGGACTCTATGAAGTGTGATGCCTTATGTGAAAATAGATATTTTGTATAACACGATTAATTTTCTAAAAATTTTGTATTATGTGAGAGGCAATTTCGAGGGAAAACCTTCCGACATAGAGTTTACCCATATATGACTAATCTGATAATCAATTTGTACCAGTTGCTGCAGCAGATTCCCCCTATAAATTGTGTGTTCGAGTTGTGGGAGGTCTAACTTAAGCTATGCTCTTGTGTTTGTTGGTTGTTGTTTTGGGTTGTGAGTGGATATGCTTTAATCTTGTCCGTAGAATTGTTTAGTTCTTATATTTTAGGAGTTATAAATCGAGTTTCTTTAATTTGGTTAGCATGTTTCTTTCTCTCGTTTAGTGTTTTTTATTTTCCTATAGTTCATCTGTTTGCATGCCTTTCCCCTTTCCTACCGGAAATTATTTGTTTTGATCTTCCAAGTAGTTTTGGTTTGTGCTCTAATTGTAAAAATCACTCAAAGATTTCACTAGATTTATTTCTACTATTTTCACTACGCTCTTAGGATCAGTACTACACTTACTGACATCTATTAATATGTACACTTTAATGGTTAAACTGATAAGCCAACACCCTTGTGTGTTTTGTTAAGTAGATAGCAGTTGTTACTGTTTGTTCTAATCATGTTTGTCCAAGTGAAACAATCACACTCTGTCCTATTTAGAATACATGAAATTTTTGCTATAATTAAAATAAATGGTTACTGCTAGTTATTTGATTTCTTGATTCTCTGTTGTCAGTGTGGTTGACCACTTAAGTTTTGTACACTTTTCTGCATCTGGAATTTTCTAAGGTGAGAAATATATTCAATTGCTCGATATTTGTTCTAGCATGCATGCTTGTTCAATTAATGCAATGCACGCTTGTTTCTCGGATAGTTTAATGTCTGATTGCTGCTTGTAGTCTGGTTCATGAGTTTTCTGGTACTTGCTGCTGTAGTCTGTGGAAGACCAGTCGTAGATTCATGAGTTTTTCTGGTACTTGTTGTTTGTAGTCTGGTTTCTTTTTTTTTGCTAATTGAAGAACATGTCTCTTTTTCTTCCTTTTTAATATTGTTCCTTCTTAGCTAAATGTTGCTCCTTTTTGTTGGAGTTCCGGCTTTATCGGCCTAATCTGCACCGAAGTTGTATAAAACAACTTCATAGATATAAAACTTGTATATCTACATGATAGTGTTGAATCCCAGCTTGACGAGTATGTGTAGCGAGCCAATATAGTAACCGGAATTCTTAATCAACTTTTCATATTGTGCCACGATTCAATTGATCTAATGTTTACTCTACTCCAATTTTTACAGTGATCTCCGCATCATCAGAAGATAATTTTTTATTATTTTCGTTGTTGTAGAATGAAGTAGTGACTGAGTTTGTTTGCCTTTATAGATGGTGTTAAAGAAGGGGAAATGAGGCAATTTCTAGGCACATTTGTTCCCAGTAATAGAAGACTTTGTCATTCTTGATCTTCTGAAATGAACAAATGCTAAAAAACAGATAAAAAAATAGACATTGCTTCCAACACTTAACATAATTAAAAATCAAAATTTGAGATTTGTATGTAGAGAGACAAAGATTGTTGAATCAAGATTTGTAAACAGAATTGAGGTTTTTGAATGGTTTGTGATAATGAGATTGTTGAGGGAACTTGAGAATTTGCCAACTTGTTGTTAGAGTAAAGTTAAATCAATGGGCAGAACACCAACATTTAATTTTAAAACAATTTTAAACAAGCTAATGGTTGTTGTCTTGTACTATTCACACACCAAGCCTCCCTCTCACCTCATCACAGTAAGACATGAAATACTCATAATTAGATTAATTCCTCCATATTCCAATAGTATATTATTGATTTTTTTGAGTTATATATGTTATGTATTATATATAGATTAAAATACTTTGTACTATAAACTATTGTGGATCTATTAGATTTGCGAAAATTTGTGAACTTAATTTTATTTTTTCTAATTGTATGTAGTGATAAAGCGCAGAAGTCATGAAAGCAGTAGTGAAGACTTGGACAAGGAAAAAAAGCTGAATGTATTGAATGTTCTAGAAATCTATATTTTTGAAAGATTGAAAATTGTGTGGTGCCTAATGTGTTCCACCGTTTTGAAGGCTAAAAGATTTGTTATATTTTTTGCTTTTATTGATATTAGAATTACGGATCTTGATTCTAATTTTGGTAATGAAACTTTATTCTCGTGAATGATTTAATGTGTATGTTTATGTGAATAAAATTACTTTTGGCATTCGAATTGTTTCAATACCATGTACGAACCGTTGTGATAGCCATTAAGCAACAGTTCTATAGTTGTTTAAAAGTGTTGCATTACCCTATAACAACTGTCGCAATAGAATGAAACGGTGTGTTTAATCGAAAGAAAAACTGTAGCCATAGCCTCTATAGAACTGATGCATAAACTTCTATTACAACGGTTCAAAACCGTACCAATACGACCATAACTGTTGGCACTTAATTCAAGTGAGAACCGTGGCAATAGGTCCATGTATGGCTACGGTTATATGACCCGTCGCACCAAATCGTAGCAACAGAGCTATTGCTACGCGATCTGTTGTAGCGGTTAACGTAATCGTAGCCTTAGACATATGGCTACGGTAGTTATGTCGATTGCAACGGTAAATGAACCGTGACAGTAGATCAAATTTCTAGTAGTGAAAACAAGCTTTTATTAATATTTCTGTTCCTCCTAAAGTACATATTTTTTAGGTGTTTAGCTTTTATATCTTGTATTTCTTTATTTATTATTCTTTACTTAATATAGGTATATATGCTTTTCCTCTTGCATATTTACATCTATAATATGTTTCTTTCTGACTAACTAACAGTAATATTCTTCCTTTTGTCCTTTTAAAAGACCAATTTCTCAAAGTAGGTATTTCAAGTACTTTTTTTCAACTTTTTCACACTTAAGTCTAAGTCTTTTCCTTTATTTGTCAAAAATTGTATTAGCAAATATAACTTTTTTGGTCGGATAATTCTTCATTTTTATACTCTTCTTTAGTATTATTTTATCTCATCTTCAGCCATTATATTTTCTTCATCTGTTTTCATGTTATCTATTTAAATATTTTCTTTTTTCATTTCAGTTTCTATATCTGATACTTCATATATACTATCGGTTTCACTTAATTCATAGTTCTATGTTTCCTTTTGCATAATTTGTCATTATCTATAATTACTCTTTCTGCAATTTCTTCCCTTTTCGTTCGGATATTTGGGTAGTTTTACGATCTCTAGCTAAATTCTATCTTTCCTCTTTCCTCCGCAATTAGAACACGTACAGTGGGATATTTTTCTTTTTGGTATATATGGTCTTTTTATTTTATAATTTTTTATATCATATCTTCGTCATTGGTTTCTTAGATTTATACTTGGTTTTTAGTTTTTTTCTATATTTTTATACCTTTTAGAGTCCTTTTGCTTTTATTTGTTAGATCCAAACTGTGTGCTGTATATTATTTTTTACAACAGGCTAAATTTTTGTTTAGGGTACTTTTTGCATTTTTTAATTTTTCTTTTGGTTTTCACATAATTGTATAAACCATGATGTAAGAATTTATTCTATTCCTAGAGTATCTACTAATCCTTCATCATTCCAATCTTGAATTTTTTTTGTGCTAATGGTTCTTTGTAATTTTGTAAAATTTGTTGTCTAATTTCTCTTGGCTTCATTTATATCGATTTTGCTTTGTAGTGTAGTCTTTAAATCAACATGTATATTTCTTCTATGTACACATTTTTACATATATCTTTTTTGTCATAAGTTGTTCGATTTATTATTTTTCTCCTGTTTTGGGTTCTTCTTATATCTGTGGTCATACATCCAAATTCATTTCTATTGCTGAGTCCTATTATCCTAGTAACTATCTATATTTGTTATTGCTGGAGATCCATCCCTTTTCTTGTCACTCTAAGTACTTCGAAATTTTTCTGAGGGTAAGATTTTCTATCCATCATCTTGTTGTTCCTAAAAATGTTCTTTCTACAATAGACCTTGGGTGTTCTGTTTTTATTTGTTATCTATTAGTTGCTTAATATATTTCCTATCCATAATAATATTACTTTATTTATTCTGTAACACATCTAGATCTAAGAAACTATATTGTTTCGTCTTTATTGGTTTTGGTGTCCAATTTTTATTTTAATCTAACTATTCCATTTTTTTTTTTTTGCGTTGTTCCTATCTGATTGCTGATAACTTTTCTGTATAATAAGCTGGTGGGTCCATCTAGGACTATTCATAGGAGGACTATTTCTGGACTATTGTCTTGAGTTTTTAAACTCTTGACTACTAGGTCGAATTCATATCTCCTGTGTTTATTTTGTTAATTTTTGTGGGTTATTTAAATGTCTAGAATTTCTGTGTAGTCTCACTTATTTCTGATTTTTGGTTCCTTTATTTATCTGATCATTTTTGTCTATTTCGTTTATTTTCCACGGTCTTCATTTATTTTTGTTCCGTTCCTCTTTTTTATTTCCTTAGTTTATTCTATCTCTTCTTCTTTTCTATCTGTTTCCTTTTTTGTTTTAGTTTTTTTGTCATATAAAGTTTTTAACTAGCTAATTCTTTTTCTAATTCACTTATTCTGTATTTTTTATTTCTTCTAAATGTTGTACTTCCCTTGTTTTGCTTGTATTTTTTTATTTTTTCAATTTCTTTTGATTTGTCCTATTTCTTCATTTTCTTTTGTTATTCTTAGTCATAGCTGTTATTCTATGTTCTAATTTGGGCGGCTGTTTCTTTTCTAGACATTAAAATATAAATTAATTTCCTATATGTTATATCTTCTCACACCTGCCATGGTGCTGCTTCTTCTTCCTAAATTTGAAAATATTATTTTTAGTATCAGTACTTCTTTGATTTTCATATGTCTTTTTTTCAATCTACTGCAACCTCTCTTATTCATTATAATTTATAAATTATGTTTTATGTTGTAAATTTTATATTCAAGGTGATATATTTGATTTCTATATAAATATAACTTTTTTCTTTGTTTGCTAATATTGAGTTGTTTACAATACTCCTGCCTACAGATGTTCTATTAACTTTCTTTCCTATGTGTTGTAGTTCTATGTTTTTTTTCATCTATTTTTTCGATCATTGTTCGCCCTATATATTTGTTTGTTCATACTGTTTTTTCAAATATCAAACAATATTTTGTATTCTGTTTTTGAAATTATATGTATCCAAAATTTTGTCTTATCTTACTGTTTTAATTAAGTTTGTGATAGTTCATATTCTAGATAGGGGGTGTTAATTTTTTTCATATCTTCGTACTTACTTTCATCTATCTTGGTTGTTTGTTATTTTAGTTTCTTTATTTGTTGTATTATTCATTTATATTTTTCTGTACAAAAGTTGAAAAGTTTACTTAATTTGTTTGGATCCTTTAATCAATTTTATCTTATAATATGATTACTGTTATTACTTTCGTTTTTGCCAGGCTTCAAACCTGTTTGGTTCAATCAGTATAATTTCTAATTCTATTTTATCATTTGATCTACATTTTATTTAACTTTTGCCCATATGTATATTTTAAATCATTGATCTCCTGAATATCTCTATGATCATCATATAAATCATTATGTCAAAATAAAATTCATCATAGAAATTATCCTTGTATATCTAATTCAACCCAACCTTGAGTTGTTACTTCTATATCTCATATGTTACTATATATCATAATTCTCTTTGTTATATCTGTATTAAGATTAAGACCTTTTCATATATATAGTATTAATATCTTGTATTAACATCAATCAATCCAGTAGATAAGTATTCATTTTCTATTTCCCACTTTCACACTAAAATTTTTTCCTTCCAACCTCTAATGGATTATACTTATTTCTTATGTAAATAATAATTTTCAATAATCATCTCGTCTGGTCACGACTACAGTTTTCTTCTTCAAATCATTAACCCTACAGCGCCTCACCTTTGTTACTCCCTAAACGTCCTCTTCCGCATCGGTTTCAACCTTAGAGGCATGAGTCCTGGCATACTTATGTGCAGAATATTTCTGTAGCAAACTTTCTAATTATTTTTGTGGCTAAATAGTTCTGGTAATTTTTGATAAAATATGGTTGTCTTTTTTCTCTTGCTTCATTATATCGTAATTTTTCTTTGTAGTAAGTATTCTTTCAATGCACATGTATATTCTTCTATGTAAACCACATTTTACCTAGCTACTTTTGTCATAAGTTTTTCCTATTTATTATTTTTTCTTTTTTCTCTGTTTGTTTCGTAAACTACCTCTGGGTCATACCTCCAAATGCATTTCTTATTGGCTTGGATTCATATTATATAGTTATCTATATTGTTTTGAATTGGGAGATCCATCCATTTTCTTGTCACGTCTAAGTACTTCAAAACTTTCTGAGGGTAGATTTTCTATCCATAACGGTTTGTTCCTACAAATTTTTCTTTTCTATATACCTTGGTTTTTCTGTTGTTTTTATTGTGGGGGGGTTATCTATTTATTGCTTAGTATATTTCCTATCCATAATAATATTGCTTTATTTAATATCTGTAACACAATCAGATCCAGAATTATATTGTTCGTTTTATTGGTTTGGTGTCCAATTTTATTTATCTACTATTCCATATTGCGTTTTGCTCTATCTGATTGCTGATAACTTTTTTGTATAGATACGTTGGCCATCCAAGGGTTGAAACCGATAGGCATAAGGCCTGTTTAGGGAGTAAACAGTTGAGGCGCTGTTAGGGTACTTATCGAAAGAAAAAACTGTAGTAGTTACCAACGAGATGATTATTAAACCATTAGATTATTACATACTAAATAAGTATAATCCATTAAAGTTGGAAGTAATAAAAATTTTTAGTTGAAAGTGGAAATATTAAAATGAATACTTATCTACTGGAGGATGATGCTAATTACCAGAATTAAATACTCTATATAATAAAATGTAATCGGTGCCGTAAAAGGAAACGTGATATACCAAAAAGTTAAATTTTAATAATTGTCAATTATACATGCATTAACAGATAGAATAATAGGTAAATCCATTAGTATATATTGACACTGTCTGGATAGAGTTAGCACCAGGCAAGTAAAATAAAACCATTTAGCACCAAAATAATTAAAGATTGGAAGGATGAAGGATTGTAGATACTTTAGGAGCTAGAATAAACTTCTTCGATCAATGGTTTATAACACTAATGTGAAACCAAAAGAAAAATATTAAAAATGAAAAAAAAGTAACTAAACAAAAATTTAGTAGCCTGTTTGTAAAAAATATATCTCACCACCATTTGGGGATGTACAATAAAAAGCAAAGCCTAAGGTATAAAAATTATAGAAAAACTAAAACCAGTATAAATATAATAACAGACAAGATATTATATAAACAAATTATAAAATAAAGACCATATAGACAATAAAGACAATAGCCAATGTACTGTTATAATTGCAGAAAGATAGGACCTTTACTAGAGATTTGGTAAACTACCCACAGAATCCTAAAAGAAGCGTCTTGGGGTTCCTTTTAATTGAAGTAATTGTAATAGACTTAGTAGTACTTTATTTCTATTGTATAGGCCGTGTCCCAAGTAGTATTGTGTCAAGGATTTGATAAGATGAAACATCGTATTTCTTATGGTTTTATATGAAAGTTGTTGAAAGGCTATTCTAATGTTCTGAAAAGTTTTAATTCCACTACTTTGCATATATCTATATGCGGTGAACGATACCAAATGACTTGTACAAGACCTCTGAGAGGTCAAGTACTGATGAGAATGATGTGATGAGGAGATTCCTCCTCAAGTTGACCAAGTTCCTCAAGGTGGTCAAGTCCCTATTGTGGGTGGAGGTAATGATGTTTGGTGGTTCCTTCGAAAATGATTAACAGGGATATTAGAGAGGCTTTACTTACTTTAGCCCGAGCTTTGCCTACTCCAATGTAATAAGGGTTTGGACGCCTAGAGCAAAGTTGTGGAGAGTCCCTATTAATCAAGATTGAGAGATTTGTGAGGATGAATCCTCCTATTTTCTTGTTCGAAGGTGGAGAGGATCCCCAAGGAGTCCTAGATTGTGTGACTACAAGTGGGTTGAGTTTCATGGGGGTGACTTCTATGGGAGAAGGCTAGTTAGCTTCGTACCAATTGAGGGAGGTTACTCAAGTGTGGTACACTCAACGGAAAGATAGTAGGTCGGTTGAGTCGGGTCCTATTGAGTGGGGAGAATTTAAAGAAACTTTTCTAGGAAAGTACTTTCCCCGTGAGAGGATTGAGGTGAAGGTAGAGGAGTTTATCGATCTCAAGCAACGCAATATGAGTGTTGAGGAATGCTCTTTGAAGTTCTCTATGTTGACACCCAATTTTGGCTCCCTACATAATAATAATAAAAATAATAATATATATTGTGAGATTATATATTATAGGAAAAGATTGTTTAATTATTTTTTTTACTTGATGAATATATTTTACAAATGTCATTTCTTATAAAAAAAAATTTAATATATTTATATCTATTACTACTTACTTCCTCATTTATTTTATTTTAGAAATAAATGTGTTCTTAAGAATTGAATCTAGTTTTTTCAAATATAATTGTTTTTTCATACCATAGATATTTTTCGTATATTTATTAAATTTTTAAATCTTAATTAATTAATAAATTACTAATTATAGAACTTTAAGTTAAGAGTAACTAATTTTATCAAACAAGCTAATATTGTAAAATAATTATTTTTAATTTTAATAAATTATGACTATTTTACCGGTCAATCCTTTGTGTTAAAGCGAGCACATGAATAGTGCTTCATTAGACTAAAAATCTCATCCTATATTAAATCTAAATGTCCCTAATTAATTCATTTTATCATTATATATATAGATATAATATATATATATAATATATATAAAACTTTTACTTTTAAACTACTCATTTATCTTACCGCGTTACCCGTTAGGACGGCCAAATTAATCAGACTTTTCCATCTTTCCCAAAATAGAATGAAAAGAAAGCCAACGTTCATCTTCTCTTTTCCAGAAGTAGGACGCTTCCCTTTCCCAAATTCTCATCTTCCCCATACACCTCTTCCGAAAGCGCCTCCCTCCTATCAAGAACGGCCATGGACCGCCGAAAAATAACAATATTCGGCGGTCTCCAACATCAATCAACTCCCCTATCGCCTCACAGTTTCTCCTCCTTCGCTAGGCGTTTCCTCTTCCCCATGCCCGTCACTTCTTCGTCCCATCAAAGAACGACTGTGAACCGCCGGAAAACAACAATATCCGGCAGTCTCTTGTGTTCCCCCATCACCTTTTTCTGATGAAAAATAGACCTCTACGCTGCTACAGATCTGCTTTGACCGAATTTTGTTTATAATGTTTTCAAATACGTGGTCTAAAAAGGGTCTAACTGATCAAAATCTGAAAATTGATTTTGATATCAAGTTACAACTCTCTGTTTTTCTGCATTATTTTAATTTTCAAATCTGAATTTTGGATTCTATTCATCTATAAAAGGATGGCCTTTTCCCATCCAAGGGGGGCAGAATAGAGGAGGAGAAAGAGACGAAAGGAAGGGAGGAAGAACGAGAAAAAAAAGAGAGAAATTGGGACAGAGAGACAGATAAAAGAGAACCATTATAATCCAGAAATCATCCATCAACATTCGAAATTTATCTTGAGAAACAGATTTTAAAGGTTGTTATCTTTTGTCTCCTGTTTTCATTCTTCTTCGAGGCGTAATTCGAGTTCAAAGACGAATCTTGACGTCAAAGCTTTAGTTTGCTATTCCAAAAAATGTGATCTCTTTTTCTCTCCGTTTTGTTTTGGTAGTTTGTGTTTCCTGTAATGTTCTGTATGTTGCTGATCTAGTCACTCTAAGTAGCTGATTAGTTTTTTTTTTGTACTTCTTGCTTCTGGTTTGTGTGGAGATTTGTTAGGAACTTTATGTTCGCTACATATTGATGACAATCTGGATTCGTACTCTTTCGCTATTGCATCCTATCTTGTTGTATTGATTTATGAATATGTTAGGCATACCTCTCTTAAGCAAAAAATAATAATTATCTAAATTACCCTCTATTAAATTTTAGGGAAAATTGTATATAATATCAATCTAATAACCTAAATTAATGTAAGAGCTATGGTTTGATTTATTGTGCTCCATAGCAAACAATTAGCTAAATTTGAGTCAGCGTCTCCTCTCCCAAAATCCCCTACTCGCCACTCTCCATTCCCGCTCACCTCTCTCGCTTTATACACAGAATGTATATCTTCTTTGTTTGTATAAAGCGGGAGACAATTGTATACACACATGCAAAACTGTATATCTCTCGTGTTATACACTTAATTATACTATTTACAAACATTTTACTTCAAATATTCCAGAGAAAAAGAATCAACGATTATAAATACAGTTCGAATTCTCCAATTGCCTGAAAGACAATTTTCCTCTCTCTAGCGTTATATAACAGAAGTGTATATATTGTGTTCTGTTTTTGTATAAAGCGAGAACCATATATCTTCTTGCTATATCATTCAAATTATGCAATATACATACATTTTAATTCCGATTTCAACTGTAAATGCACAAACAAATTAATACAATGCACAAGGCAGCCGAATAGGCTAGCGAATTATCAATTTAAGGCCAGCGAATTTATACATTGTATATGTTAGCAAAATTCTCCGTTTTTATGTTTTGCTATGGAGCGCAATTATGCAAAGTTTGCTTAACATACAAATATGAATTTTTTGTTTGCTATATATGAAGTTAGCACTAAAGTTTTAAATTAAAGTTCAACTTCTATACATTTTTACTAATGTTTTGACCTCTACACTTCTACATTGGCTATTCTAGTTTCTCTTGTTTAAAGACTGTCATCCAAGCCTGTTTTTCTTTGAATTCTTATTGTTTTATAAAAAATAGAGAACTCTTTTGTATATAGTTGCTCTATCATAATTTGATTTAGAATCTACTAAACTCCTCAAATTTTATTCTTCCCTTTGTTCTACGCACCTGTTAAGCAACAAGGAATCAGTTGATCCATTCTAGAATCCTTCAGAGTGACTTATTTGCTCATAAAAATTTTGATGAAGTTTAAATATAGAGAGTGATATCATTCTTAATGCAATTAGTTCCCTGCTGAAACCTTGATGTCAAGCTTGCATTTTTCCTTTAGCTTAACCTTATGCCTCATGGTCGAGTCCACTTAATGAAACTAGAATCTTTCTATTGATAATCGGTATGTTAAAACAAAATCTTACATTTTAGATGTAAATTTTACCTTTCATACAATTCAAATTTTAGTCAATCTCTTTCTTTAGCTCCCTCGTATTTGCTCGCATTGATCCATGCTGCTAATATGAAATTGTTTTTAGTGTTAGCTGGTTATTATATCAAGCATAGAAAGTTATAAAGATCATATTTACTTCCTTTGTTTTAAATATAGAATTGAGGTCTTTGACCTACGTGATTCAATTCGATTCTCAATTTTTTCTAGTTCGTGTTTCATTTTCGAAGTGAGCAATTTTATTCTCTTTGACCTGTTTACATGATTATATGTGTGTGTTAATTTTGTTTGAACATATATTAGAAATTTATGGCATGGGAGGTCTACTACTCGAAACATTTGTTGTCTTCTCTAAGTTTGATATCATTTTCTTGTAGAAACTCTCGATTACTCCCCTTTTAAAATGTAATGATCTTTTCCTATTTTAACGTGGAATACTGTGTTTCAATTCTCCCACATCTGTAAGTAAGTTAGTTTTAAATTTGAAAGATTTATTCTCGCAAACTTTTGCATTAAGTTTACTACGGAATTTTTCCCTTCCATTTCATCATTGATTTGGTTGTTTGTTTTTCAATTAGTTCAACATGAGGAATCCTCCTTGATAACTTTAGTGGTACTCCTCTTATAACATTTTTTTTTGCTAATCCTCTTCTTTACTTATTTCACATAGTACACTCCGGGAGCGCGTGTTGGAGTTAGTATATAAACTCCATCCCTCTGTCCAAATCAGAGAAGTGCTATACCGCCTAAGCTCATTCTAGCGACCCTTTTTCGCTCATAACGGTTCAACGCTTTCTCTCACTTCAAAGTTCAATGTCCTTTACATTCATATTTATGTGTTGCTATTTTTGACTAACATTTTCAATATAAATGTTTCGTACTTATATTATGCTTTTTTTAAAATTTGGAATAACTAAGAACGATGGTAGAGTATTCACCTCCGCAGCCCTTTATATATTAGGTTTATTATGGTTATTTAGTTTAAAAGGACATTTTTTAACTAAGTTTTATTTATTTCTTGACACATTTTGATGGCTATGAAAACATAGCTTTTCCAGAAATTCAACGTTAGGAATGATTCTTTTATCATGAACTTAATTTCATATTTTTTTCATAAACAAGTGTTCAAAGAGTGGTTTTGTTAGCTTAAAAGTGCAGACTTTAAAGTTGAGGGAAGTACAAATGTTTTGTTTAGACAAAAATGCAGATTTTAGTTTTAAAAATGCAGATTCTCAAGCTTAAAAGTTGCAGATTTTTAGTGTGAATATGTTGCTTTCAACATGCTCGATTAAGTAGATTTTTAGTGTAAAAACTGCTGCTTTAAACAGCCCAACAGAGCAGATTTTTGTAGAGTAAAACATACAAATTTAACATGCTCTGCCGAACAGATTTTTACATTAAAAAGGTGCATATTTTAAAATTTAAAAATGCAGGTTTTGAGAGGTAAACGTATAGATTTTAACAGCCCAACTGGGCAGATTATTCTGGCGTAAGAATGTCGTCTTTTCCTTATTTTTCGAACACCATTTTTAAGATCTAAAGTTATAGCTTTTTCTTTAACTAATCATTATATTTTGAGAGTTTAAAAGTTGTAGTAGCTCGAGTCTAAAAGTGCTTGAAAATACATACTTTCAAAAGGAAGAAGAAATATTATTTTAAAAAAAATTTAATAGTTATAATTATCAATACTTACTGAGATCATTATGTTAAGAAAAACTTATCATTTAAAACTCCCACATAAATTTAAAACTAGTTTAAAGGCTAAGATATTTACACATTAAAAATATTTATTTAACAAATAAGAAAGTAGGCTCATAATATCTACAACAACAAATGTATAACTATGAATAAATCTCAATAGTTTCGCCCATTTATCTTCTTGCTTGATATTAACCTCTTTAATGAAATATGTTTGCTATTAATTTTTTTTTAATATTACTAAAACATTTACTTAATTTCTTAACATGCTATTTTCAAGGATTTTACTATGTCCATGGATTCAATACAAGGTCGTACATATAAATGTCATACGCAAAAAAGTCTAAATTCTATATTTTTCGTTTTACCCATACATAACTTCTTATGTTCCACATTATTTTTCTCATAACACTATCACTTTTAACAATGTACTTATTTATTTTTGTGAATTTTTAATTTCTTACTCTATAATATACCTTATTTTCCATATATTCCCAGCCAAACAATTATCTTATTGGTTTTATTTTCCTTTACATCTCACTTCTATATATAAATAAAACGACAAATTTTTATATCTTTTAAACTCAACAATACTTAGATACAAATTTCTATACTTTTCAACATATAAATTTATCATACATATTAGTACGTTTATTTATTTATTTATTTTACAGTGTGATAAACATACTAATATTATTTTCTATAATGGACATATGTCGTACTGTGTTTTACTGTTTTTATAAAACTAATAAAATTTCTCACAATTTACTTGATTTTAAAGCCGAATAAAAAAGTTGTCCTAATTATATTTTTTCTAAATTGAGTTTAAGGATATCTTCCGCATAAGCTCTGAGGGGGTGCGTAACATTCACACCTTCCCCGCTCGAGTAACCAAAACACTTACGCAGACTCTCCTGATTTCGCAAATACAAAACAAAGTTTACATTTACATAAAAAATTGTTTTCCTAATATTTTCCTCAAAATTTAGGTGCCGACTCTAAAACAAACAATGTTTTAAAAGTTAGAGTGTCAGCCACTTTATGTTGAAAACTGTTTTCGACTGGTTCGAAAATAGGGTGCGACAATCTAGATATGCTCCATCCTTAGTGTCTAACTCTAGGGATGAGATCGGGGTCGCCGACCTAGTGAGAGAAGAATGTCGTACTACCATATTCCATGATAATATGACCCTATCTAAACTCATGGTTTAATGATCAATCAAGTGAGGAGTCTAAACAATGGTAGATTACTAGAAACTTCTAAAGACGTGGTTCAGTGATCAAAGTCACTAGTTCAAAATAAGTTTCAACTCAAGATAACCTAGGAGTGCTAGGTGCAATTTTGAAAAGGGAGTGGTTCTCAAAATGGCAACCTCCCATGTGCTACTTGTAGAAAGAGGCACTATGGGAATGCCTATGGGTACCGGATATGGTTTTGGTGTGGTAAAGATTGACCCCCAAGTTAGTTTTTTCCTACTAGGAATGTAAGCAGTTGGGCCTAATACTCCGAAAGGTGATGCTCCAAAGAAGAATCGTTTCTATGTATTGCGGACTAGAGGAGCAAAGCCAGATGAGGGTGATGATGATGGTAAGTTCTTGTATTTCTTTAGGGTTATGAGTTCCTTCTATGTAGGGGACTATGGTTAGTTGATGGGCTAGTTTGTCATAAAAGCATGCTTTATGTGTATGATGTTTAGGAGTCTTGTTGGAATTGAATTTTCGTTGATTACTAGCATTGTGAATTTCATGATGTTACTCTTATGTTCTAAGATGTGTTTATATGGTTTTCTCTTTCATATTAGCATGTTTCGCCTAAAATTACATTTTTTTAAAATATTGCATAATTCACTATAAAGCTACAAGTTCACTGTAACATTTTTGAGAAATTGAATAAACCGTTCTTTGGTTAAAAATTAGTGTAATGTGGTTAGAACTGATGTATATGAACATGATGGTGAATATAAAATGAGGTATTGCTACTTGGAATGAAGAATGTGAGTCTTATGGCATAATGAGTTGTAGAATTTCTTCTAGCTTCTTGTTGTGTTGTGAATCACTTAATTATGTCAAATTGATATTTCTTATAGATGTATGTATTGTATAATGTGTTATATGGTATGGTTATGAGCTTCTAGTTGAATATCTTGGAAGTGTTCGTAGAGTGACAAGTGTCATTCGAGGATGAATATTGTCCAAGTGGGGGAGATTGTAATACCTTTGAAACGACCTAGGAGAAAATATAGTATAATATGTTTTATCATGAGGGTAAGGTCCTAAAATGGTTTATAACGTGGTAATTAGGCAGTGTCTAAAGTATTAGGTTAATTGGAAGTCAAACATCAAGGGACGACCAAGACGTTTGACTACTAGTCACTTACATGCTTCATGTGTGTTTTATGTGTTTATGAGTGTTTTATGAGTTTAAGAGGTCCTTATATGAGTTATTATAATGTTTATAGGCGGTGCGTCTTAACATGTTTCGTCGAGTTTTATGTGTTCGTTTTTGATGAAATTGATGTGAGGGGTCCTAAACTTGTATACAATCATAATCGGGTTGGAAACACCCGGGCAAACATCCCTAAAAACTAACCAAGGGTCCTTGAAAAAGGACACATCTTAGAGCCAAAGGCTGTCAAGACCAGCCCCAATTGACTGAGGCGATCAACGGCCTGTAAGCTGGTCGATGCCCCGTAGTTGGAAGGTGCGGTCAAAATGTAGACTAGGTGATGCCCCGTCGGTGAGCTTCGTCGATGGTGAACTGGTAAATTCACCCTACGTCCAAATAAGAGTTTGGGAGGTTTACTAAGGGTATTATAGGTATTTTAATAAGGTCTTATAAGTCCTAATTACCAATATGAATTCATTCTTCAAAATCAAATCCCAATTCTCGAGAAATTCTCTAGAAGCTCCATTGAAGCCAAAACTCAAAGGAAAGATCTCGTTGAATATTTATTGGTGATTCTAATAATTTTCGTAGTTATCTTCATACTTCATTGAGGTTACGATTTTTAATCATGAAACTTGAAACTCTATTCATAAAGGAGCCCATAATCAAAGAGATTCTAAAGTTTTCTAAAGTTGAACTTGTCCAATTTTAAGATATATCCTTTTTGGGTTCTTGCATTAAGGGTTTTAAATCATTGTATATTTATTGAATTGTTGTTAATAGATAATTTTAACATAATTAATCTATGAACCCATGGAATTCATGATCCCTAGTTTTCGACTACTTTAAGGTTTACTTGATATTGTCGAAATGCTTATGAATTCTAGTGTAGTTTTCTATGGGCTATTGAATGATGTCAAAATTTTTATTCATTGATTTCTAGGATGTCCTTATATGATAAAAACTATATTAATTGACTTAGATTCATTGGTATTATGGTTTTGTATTGCATTGAGATCTGGCCATTGGTAACGGCCTTTTAGTATTCAATTGAATGAGTTAGCCATATGATGAGTGGGAGAAGGGCTTGGTGGTACTCTGCCGAGTTCTCTTATTTTATGTATGGTATTCTAGGGAACTTATATTTTATTTGTATGGTCCACTTATGGGGTGATGGTAGCTGTTTCACTGTGAATGATGTTGTCCTATCGGCGCTACTTTTATGTCTATGATGATAATGCCCTTGTGGGCATACATGATATATTATGATGAATTTTTGTAGTAAAATTAGATGTGAAGTCATGAGTCATATCTATAGACGTTTGAATATGTGAACGTATGTGTTCTTCTATTGAGGTTGTTAGGATTATCATGTTAGAACTTAATATGTCCTTATGTGTGTATCTTAGAGTTGAATGCATGATTGTTTCCTAACTTGACTATATAAGGTCTATGATTGTTATATTTATCATGTTAGAGTAGTGTATAGGGTGACTTATAGATGATAATTGTTATTCCTATGTGCTTCTATAATGATATGTTATATGTGATAAAGTGAGGTCTTGGTGTGTCTTGTGTGGTAGATTTGTGTCCCTTACTTTATATATGCATGAATGTGAATAGGAATGTGTTGACTTAGTATGCTAAAGCATCTTAGTCTTGTATGTATGAATGACATCAGATTGCTAGGAAGGTCCTTCATGTGGAACCTTTAACCTAGTGGTAAGGTTATGATCCTTGAAGTCGAAAAGTCGTAAATTATATCCTTCTTGTAAATGTGGAGTTAATGTTGGTTGGAATGGAACGGAAATGAAATCATCCTTAGTACAGTCATAAGCGATCCTCTTCGCTTCGCCATTGAGGAAACCCTAGCGGACCTCTTTGGAGGGTAATGTGATTGTTTCTGAACTAGATATGAACCTCTTCATGCTCTTTAATGTTAATACTCTATGAGAACAACTAGGACTGAGTATTAATGGTCGAAGGGAAGAAGCTCTACTTAATGAATGAGGCTAGAGTTAAAACAATCCTAACGTATTCCTCAACCATGTGCCTACATGGGATGTGTCCAAGTTCTACCATTTGCAAGTAGAAAACCCTCTATCAGAGTAGGTTACAAATCCATATTTCATTCTTTTCTACCATGGTCTATGTAGGTTATTGCATATTCTAATCATATGGGATACCTCCAAGTATTGGAGAAGTTTTTTATGAATTTGGTGGTTGATGGGACGCTCTCTAACTGTTGCACATCGGCTTTGAAGAGTTAGTGAGGGTCCCTAGATCTTCTCCAAGACCATTGTAACTTGAATGTCCCTTATGTTTATGAATGTGTCTTCATGACTAATGAATTGAATGAACTATCAGTTATAAATCCATGTTAAAATGAATCAGTACTTATCTGAGTAGTTAAAGGTTTGTTCTCGTGGAGAGTTAAAGGTGTGAAGGGAGCCTATGAATGGTCACTTCATATCTTCCTAGATTAATCCTTACAATGACTCTAGTTAGGAAAGTTGGTTGATTATGTAGACATGTCCAAACATAGGTAGTCTTAAAGATTATTTAGGTAATCTTCAAGAGGTCATGTACGAACATTCTCTTCTTGATTTACTTGAATAAGTCTTTTGATAACCTTTTGGAGGAGAATGCCATATTATATGAGTGTTATTGTATTAACTAAGAATGATCTTATCCTACGTAATCTAAAGGATCTCTTAAGTGTGTGTCAAGGGATTGTATGGGTGGTCGCTTCACAACTCACTCAAGTGAACCTTAGAATCACCTTTGGTAGGAGGATCTCATGTTTATGCGTTTGGTGTATCGTAAGGGTGTTTATCTCTTTATAGGTGGTCTTACGGATCATTTAGGTGTACCTAGAGGGGGTGTAAGGGCAGTCTCTCTTTGTCTTACTTAAGCGAGTCTTATGATAGCTTTTAGTGAGAATATTGCATGACTAGAAAGGGGTCATTGTGAAGTTGAGGGACTTCACTGTAACAACGAACTAATTCACTATAACATCGAACTAATTCACTGTTACAACAAACTAGTTCACTTTAAGGCCATTAGAATGTGATAAAATGTTTAAATTGTATCCTATTTGTTTCTAAGGTGTTAAATTTGTTCTTATTCTTATACTATGATGTTGTAATCAAAAAGAGCATATTTCCATTCAATGTCCGATTTCATGATTTTTTTCGAATAAGCCATCCACTTTTTTTCCGATTCAATGATCAGCCCCTGGCTCTGTGTTTTCACATCGAGAATTATTTGCAGATGAAGATATGCATTATGTCATACTTAGTACATGTGTTTGTACAAATTTCATGCTTATATCAATCTCTAAAGTGATTCATAGGTGAAGGTGCTTTTGGAAGCGAAACTTGGATTATAGGATCTTTCAAGCAGGTTGAAGTATGTCCTCATTTAAATCGAGGGCATAGATGTCTTTGGTTTCTTTTGTTGAAGTATTGTAATAGACTTAGGAGTACTATATTTCTATTGTATGGGCCGTGTCCCAAGTACTCTTATGTCGAGGATTTGATGAAATAAGACTTAGTATTACCTATGGTTTTATATGAAAGAGTTTTTGAAAGACTCAAATGTTGTGAAAGGTTTTAATTCCGCACTACTTTTCGTATATGTATATGTGATGACGATACGAAAGGTCTTGTACAAGACCAATGAGAGGTCAAGTACATCATGTTACGATCTGAGAGTGCCCTAGATTTTAGGGTATAGCTGTGGGTTGTGACATGCAGTCTTGAAAGATTTTGACTCTCTAATCAAACCACGAACCCCTAACGATTGGGTGTTGACTAGACGACAGTCCGTCGTTGGTAGGGCGTGGTTTGGACCTGCACACTGTCTGCAATTTTGGCCTTGCTTGGGGTGTTTTGGGAAATGCACCCCCAAGTTCTTTAAATAGTATGAAAGGTTTTTTTAGGTGTATTTGGAAATTTTAAGAGTATTAAAGAGATTTAAACTCTCATTTAACCTAACACCTAACAAAATCCCACAAAGAACCCGTTCCCTCCCACGTTTCTCCAAACCTTAATGAAAGCTTAAGGTGAAAATGGAGTTTGGATTATGGATTTCAATGTTGTTATTCTTCAATTATCCTTTTTTTTCTTCTAATAAGGTATGCCATTTATTTATCTAAGGCTAGCTATCACCTTAGAGTTAATTTCAAAGTGATTTCAAAGATGTCATAGTTTATGAAAAATTCTGATTTCTACTCTAAGTCATGAGTTCTTGCGTGAATTTTTTTTCATCAATAAGATATGATGTTATTGATGTATAATTGATGTTTCCAATGAAAATCTCATGAAGCTTTGACCTTGTCTAATCTCTAAATTTTTCTATAATGTGTGATTTGATCATGAATTGATTTTACTAAATTCATGTGTAGATTGTATTGGGCTATTGAATTGTGTATAGATCGTGATAGAATTGTATATAGGCTGCCTTAATTTTATGATATTCATGTGTATATTGTTGGATCATTGATATGATTAGATTGTTGGTTTAGAATTGTGTGTATGGCTATTGCTAAGAGCCTTTAGTGAAGTGAAATGATTGAAAAGGATAAGGAATGTTGATGATGATAATGGAAAGGTGGTAAAATGACTTGATCTGTCTATATTGTGTAGAATTGATGTAGAATTGATAATGAATTGTATTGATTGTTATGGTCCACGTATGGTGGCGGTATTTATGCGTTGATTATTTGATGAACATGGACTTGTTGGCATTATTTTGTAAATTGTAGTACTATCATGCTAGGGCTTAGATGAAGGCATAATGTGTACGTTTTTATGTAAAGTAAGGTGATCATGTTGAAGATTTCATGGCTTATATGATTATGTAAGGTGATTTTATGATGTGATATATGTGTGATATTGTATAATGTGAAGATATGAAGTGAAGTAATCTTATAATGCTTATGTGATCTTGTGTGAATGCAACTGTTATTCTTCTTCTTTAATTAATGGGTATATTGGGATAGGAGGCTAGGAAGTGTCTTATGTGACAATGTTGTATCTGTATGTGTAAGGTTCAAGCATATTTTGCTTAGACGATTACGTGTAACTATGGTAGACTATGATGAGTTTATATGTGTGTTGATAGGGTATCTTGTTAGGTAGACTTAGTTTCCGTACTTGGTACTTGAATGATATTGTGTAAGTGATATGATGAATGTTCTATCTTGATTTGGTAGACCTAAGTCCCTCTTTTTGATGCATCAAATATATGTGAATATGTTATCCCTTGACTTGGTAGGCTAAAGAATCCTTTCTTTGTGTATGAATGATTGATATATGACCATGAAATAAGTAATGAAGGTCAATGACTTGGAACCTTCAATATAGAAAGAAGGTTATGATATTCTTGAAGTTGAAAGTCGCTAATTGTTCTTCTCATTTAATGGGTGGACTTAGGGATAGGTACTTGAAAACTACATGAAACCATATCTAGACGTCATTGAGCTAATCTTTTGAGCATTAAGTGACTGCCCGAGGGCACCCATCCTTGGTAAGGTGTATTATAAGTTGTAGTGAGTTAAAAGTTTGGTCTCTTTTTTCTATGCCCCTTGTGATGAACATACTCTATGAGAAATATGGTCGGCGTACTTGACCCTCTCGGGGTCTTGTACAGTCCTTTAACTATCGTTCATTATATAAAGAGACTGAAAAATAGTGCGAATTAAACTTTCAAGATATTTAATATACAAAAGAAAATATCCAGGGACCCACACCCCTTTACAACATTGAGAAAAATGCATAATAAGTCCTTAATAATAAAATAAGAAAACATAGACATTTCCTCGAATATATGAGGACATGACTCAAATCTTGAGAGAGTAGTATTTCTCAAGCTTCGCCTTCAGACATATTAGAAGCCTCCAAACATAACTTACAGAGTAATAGAAAAGTAATGGGGTTAGTACATGAATGTACGATATGGCATAGGCAAAAACATGTAAAATGGCAACATTCTAGTATAAATACATTTCATGCCAATTAAGTCAACATTCTGTAATATATAAGTAAAACAAGATAAAAACCTATTTATAACACATAGAGAATAATTTCCATAATCTAATAGGTAAAGGAACTGTACGTAAACTCCAAAATTACAGTAAGCTTTTTCAACATTATAGTGAACTATACTAACTCAAATATATTGAACTATCCCTATTCTACCCCTATTCTAAAAGACTGAACTTCCAAGGCCAAGCAAAGAGAAAGTGAACTTATCTCCGTCGGAGTTTCCATCACTAAGGCTATCCTAAAACTCACCATGGTAAGACATGAAAGAGGTGCATATATAACCATGAAAGAGTGCTAGCTCAAGCTCCCAATGGCTAGTCTTAGTGACAAATGACGGCCAGCCAGGCAGGTCTGTTTACTAATTGATGCCCCGTCGGTGAGCTTCGTCGATGGTGAATTGGTTAATTCACCCTACGTCCAAATAAGAGTTTGGGAGGTTTACTAAGGGTATTATAGGTATTTTAAGAGGTATTATAAGTCCTAATTACCAAGATGAATTCATTCTTCAAAAATCAAAATCCCAATTCTCGAAGAAATTCTCTAGAACTCTATTGAAGCCAAAACTCAAGGAAGATCTTCGATTGACTATTTGATTCGTGATTCTAATAAATTTCGTAGTTTATCTTCATTGAGGTATGGTTTTTAATCCATGAAACTCTATTCATAAAGGAGCCCATAATTCAAAGAGATTTCTAAAGTTTTCTAAAGATGAACTTGTCCAATTTTAAGATATTTCCTTTTTGGGTTTCTTGCATTAAAGGTTTCAAATAATTTTATATTTATTGAATTGTTGTTAATAGATGATTTTAATATAATTAATCTATGAACCCATGGAATTCATGATCCCTATTTTTCGACTACTTTAAGGTTGACTTGATATTGTCGAAATGCTTATGAATTCTAGTGTAGTTTTCTATGGGCTATTAAATGATGTCAGAATTTTATTAAATTTATGTATAGGATGTCTTAGATTGATAAAACTATATTAAATTTACTTAGATTCATTGAGTATTATGGTTTTGTATTGCATTGATGATCATGGCCATGGGTAAGGGCCTTTTAGTATTAAATTGGATGAGTTAGCTATGGATGAAGTGGTGAGAATGGATTGGTGGTACTCTGCCCTAATTCTCTTTATTTTATGTAATGTATCTATTGAATTATATTGTTAATTGTATGGTCCACTTATGGTGGCTGCTATGTGCTTTACTTGTGAATGATGTGGCCTATCGGCGTTACTTTATGTATTATGATGATAATGGCCTTGTGGGCACTACATGATATATTATGATGATTTTTTGTAGTTGATTTATGTGAAGTAATATATACTAATATACGTTTGAGTAATGTGAAAGTTATGTGTTCTGCTATGAGTTGTTAGGTGTTGAGTAGACTATAATTTCCTTATGTGTTTAGTCCCTTAGAGTTGATGCATGATTGTTCCTACTGACTATCTGAGTCTAGATGGTTATTTATCATGTTAGAGTAGTGTATAGGGGGGGGTCTTATTAGATGATAATTGTTATTCTATGTGCTTCTATAATTATATGTTATAGGTGAAAATTGAGGTCTTGGTGTGTATTTGTGGTGGTCGATTTTGTCCCTTTCATTGATAATAGGCATGAATGTGAAAATAGGTATGTGTTGAAATTAAGTATGATAAAGCAACTAGTCGGGTATGTATGAATGACAATCATATGCTTAGTAAGGTCCCTATTCACGTGAGACCTTCACCCTCGTGGTAAGGTTAATGGATCCTTGAAGAGAGTGGAAGTCGAAAGAGTCGTAGTGATATCGCCCCTGGATCTTGTAATGACTGGGGAGACTTAAGGTTGGGTTGATGAAACGGAATGAAATCATCCTTTGAAGTAAAGAGTCTTAAGCAATCCTAAAGCTATCACACAAATACGATCCTCTATTATAAAGCCTATAAAAACTAAAAGCTAATAATATCCATAATGATAGACAATAAAAGAAAAAAAGAATAAGGGGGAGCTGCGGAAATGATCAAACTAGTCGATTCTCTGATTGAAGTCCGAGCCGAGAAGCCGCTCTATGGATCAGATGCTCGGGTTTATGTGAGGGCCGTAGTTCAGCATCCGAGTAGATGCGATGGAGAGGCGTGAGGGACTGGAAGGATAGTAGGGATTATCCGAAGTACGGAAATCAAGAAGAGAAGGATTGCTGCGAGGTTCTATTCCCCTCTTCTCTCGCCTCTTTCCTCTTCCTCCTCTTCGGCCATTGTAAAGGAAAACGCCTAGGTGAGGGGCCCGGCCACGTCTTTTCCCTCGTTTGGTATTGGTTAAATGTGATGTGGTTTGAACTAGATTTGGAATCTCTTCATAATGCGATTTTGATGTGAATTAACTCTAGCTAATGAGAAACCAAAGCTAGCATTATGATATGGTAAAGGGAAGAAGCTCTAACTTAAATAAATTAATAAGGCAGAGTGAAAACAAGCTAACGTATCCTGCAAAATCATCAATTCTCAATCTTTGCCTACATGGAATGTGTCCAAGTTCTCTCAAATCTACCTAAAAGCTCTACTACCATTTCATTTGCAAGTAGAACACCCGTCCTATCCACAAGAGTAAGGTTACCAAATCCATAATTTCATGCTTTGCTACCATGGTCATAAATGTAGGTATTGCAAAAAGCTAATTTCTATACGTGAACGATTACCTCATATTAATGGGGATACCTCCCATCCGGAACGCTGATTGTATACTTTTTATGCAGTTTTAGATGTTTTTTTTGATTGACGTAGATCTATCTCTCCATTGGCACAATAGTCTTTGATTGAAGATGTTTAGATGAGTACCCAGAAATAAGCTTCTCAATAACCGCCCCATTAACTTGAATTTCCTTATGTGTGAATGTGTATGAATGAACTAAATGAATTGACTGACTTCAAGTTATAAATCATGTTAAATGACTAAGTACTTCTCTAGAGTAATTTTGTTTTTTAAAGGTTTGTCCTGTTAAGTGTGAAGGGAGCATATAATGGCATCATATCTTACCATAGATAGTCCTTAAGAATGACTCTAGTTTAGGAACAGTTGGTTTAATTTGGGTAACATGATCCAAACTTAGGTAGTATTAAGATTGTTGTAGTTAATCTTCAAGAGTTTCAAGTAACGGACATTCTCTCTTTGATTTCTTGATAAGTCTGTTGATAAACCTTGGAGGAGATGGCCCATAGTATTGAGTGTTATTGTATTAACTCAGAATGATCTTATCCTAATCCTACATAATCTACAAGGATATCTTAAGTGGTGTGATGGGATTTTTGTCAATGGGTGGTCGCTTCACACTCACTCAAAGTGAAACCTTGAATCACCTTTGGTAGGAGGATCTCATGTTTAGTCGTTTGGTGTATTGTAATGGTTTTTCTCTTTCTAGGTGGTCTTACGGATCCCATTTAGGTTTACCTAAGGGGGGTGTATGGAGGACAGTCTCTCTTTGTCTTCTAATGAAGTCTTAGGATATCTTTTTAGTTGAATATATCATGACTAGAAAGGGTCATTGTGAAGGTTGAGGGACTTCACGAACAGAGAACTAATTCCTATAACATCGAACTAATTCACTGTTACAACAACTATTCAATTTAAGAAAGGCCATTAGAAATGTGATAAAATGTTTTAAAATTGTATCTTATTGTTTCCTAGGGTTGTTAAAAGTTGTTCTTATGCTTATACTATTGAGGTTGTATAAAAAGAGTCAGATTTCTTCCATTTCAATGTCCGATTTTCATGATTTTTTTTACGAATCAGCCAATTCATTTTGGACCTTGCGAATCCACTCTTTTCCTATTCAAATATCATCCCCCTGGCTCTGTGTTTTCCACATCGGAATTATTTGCAATTGAAGATTCATTATGCCATACTTATTAAATGTGTTTGTACCATTTCATCTTATATATCAATCTATAAGTATTCATTTGTGAAGTTCTTTTGGTAAAACGACTAACTTGGATTATAGGATCTTTCAAGCAAGTTGAAGTATGTTCTCATTTAACTCGGGGAAGAGATTCCTTTGGTTTCTTTTGTTGAAGTATTGTAGATCGACTTTTAGTAGCACTAATATTTCCTATTTCTATTGTATGGGCCGGTTTTCCAAGTACTCCTTTTCTGTCGAGGATGTTTGAATGAAATAATACTTAAGATTACCCCTATGGTTTTATTATGAAGAAAAGTTTTTTTTGAAAGACTCAAAATGGTGTGTGGAAAGGTTTTAATTCCGCACTACTTTTCATATTTTTTATATGTGAGGGAAGATCCTAAATTTGGGGTCTTTTTGTGTACACCCCGTGTGCGGTCATTCGCGGTTACCCGTTTTCCAGGTACCGAAAACCGTGTTACGATCTGGAATGGCCCTACTTTTAGGGGTATTACCTGAGGTTGTGACATGCAGCTTGAAAAAATTTTGACTCGCTATCAACTCGCACGAACCCTGTAACGAATTGGGTGTTGACTTACGACGACAGTCCTCGTGTGGTAGGCGTGGTTTGGACCTCGAACTGTCTGCAATTTGGCCTTCCGTGGGTTTTTGGGAATGCCCACCCCCAAGTTCTTTAAATAGTAAATGGAAGGTTGTTTAAGGTGTATTTGGACATTTTAAGAGTATTAAAGAGATTTAACTCTCAATTAGACCCTAACACCTAAATCAAAACCCTTTCCCTCCCACGTTTTCTCCAAAAACCTTAATGAAAGCTTAAGGTGAAAATGGAGTTTGGATTATGGATTTCAATGTTGTTATTCTTCAATTCTCCGTTTTTTTCTTCTAATAAGGTATGCCATTTATTTATCTAAGCCTAGGTATCACCTTAGAGTTAATTTCAAAGTTATTTCAAAGATGTCATAGTCTATGAAAAAGTCCGATTTCTACTCTAAATCATGAGTTCTTGCATGAATCTTTATTCATCAATAAGATATGATGTTATCGATACATAAGTTATGTTTTCCAATGAAAATCTCATGAACCTTTGACCTTGTCTAATCTCTAAATTTTTCTATAATGTGTGATTTGATCATGAATTGATTTTAAACCGTTGTATTCATTTGTAGATTTGTATTGGGCTAACTATTGAATTGTGTATAGATCATGATAGACTGGTATATAGGCTGCCTTAATTTGGATGATATCCATGTGTATTTGTTTGGATCATTGGTATGATGAGATTGTTGGTTTTAGATTGTTGTATATGGCTTTGTAAGAGCCTTTAGTGAAGTGAACTGATTGAAAAGGAATAAGGAATTTGAATGATGATGATGGAAAGGGTTGTAAATGACTTGATCTGTTCTTAAATTTTTTGTATAAGATTTGATCTAGAATTGAATTAAGAAAATTCCCCCTGGCTGCCTTGTCTTGCTATTGTCTGCTCTCCGTATGGTGGCAGTATTTCTACGTGATTATTTGATGGACATGACTTTGTCGGGCCGTATTATGTGAAAATTGTAGGATATCATGCTAAGCTTAGATGAGGCATAATGGTAGGTTTTTATGTAAATAAGGTATCATGTCATGTTGAAGTATTTCATGGCTTATCTGATTAATATAAGGGATTTAAAGTTGATATATGTTTGATAATTGTATAATGTGAAATATTAAGTAAGTATCTTGTAATTCTTATGATCTTGTGTGAATTCAACTCCTGGTGTTCATTATACTTCTTTAATTCATGTTTATACTGTTTATCGTTCTTCCTTTCAAAAGCCGTTCTCAGTTCTTGCTCCGCTTTTAGTCTCACCCTTTCTGTATGAGTGAAGGTTCAGCAATATTTGTTCTCCCTTAAGATGATTATTGTGTAACTATTGTATACAAACTATGAAAATGAGTTTTATTATTAAATGTTTGATGTTTATCCTTTAGTCGGTGTTGTCCATTAGCCCTTAGGTTTTCCCTACAATGGTACTTGAAATGGATATTTTGGTGTAAGTGATATGATAAACTTGTTCCTAATCTTGATTTGTGTAGAGGCACCGAAGTCCGGCCCCTCTTTTGATGCAGCAAAAAATCCAAATATATGGTGAATAGTTTCCTCCTGACTTGGTTGTAGGTCTAAACGAATCCTAGGGTCCTTTTATGTTGTATTAATTGTATGATTTAGTCGCTATATGGACGACCTCTCCCGGGTTCCACAACCGTCGGCTTCCCTCCCTTACTTCCTTATTCCCGTTCCTTTGTTCCCCATTCCTCTTTCTCGCCTCTCTACCTAGTTTTCTCCTTTAGAGGAGTTTATACCTCCTCAACTTTCTCCCATATCCCCCGTTGGGAGTGAATGGATGCTTCATCGTTGGTAGGGCAGCCTCCGTCTCGGCGGATCATTATCTGTATCTTCCAATTCCGTTTTATTCGTGGGGGGAAGGGGTGGATCTTCTTTGGTATCTGTCTTTAGGATGCTTTCTACCATACGTGTCGCTGAGTTGTCCTCCGTCCGCTCTCTCTCGCGCACTTCTTATGTGAATGGTTGTAACTTAGGGATAGGTGTGGCTGGAATGGACATAAAACCCTTCTAAATAAAGTCATTGAGCTATACTTATTGAGCATTAAGTGACAGCCCGAGTGGACCCATCCTTGGTAAGGTGTATTATAATTTTGTAGTGAGTAAAGTATGGTATCTTTTCATATGCCCCTTGTGATGAACATACTCTATGAGAATATGGTCGGGCGTACTTGACCCTTCGAGGTCTTGTACAAGTCCTTTAACTATCGTTCATTATATAAGACATGAAAAATAGTGCGGAATTAAAACATTTCAAGATATTTAATATAAAAAAGAAAAATATCCTAGGGACACACCCTTTACATTGAAAGAAAAATGCATAATAAGTCTTAATAATAAAACTAAGAAAACATAGACTATGTCCTCGAATATATGAGGACATACCAAATCTGAGAGAGTCGGAGATTTCTCAAGGCTTCGCCTCAATCTTAGAAGCCTCCAAACTATACTACAGAGTATATAACAGTATGGGGTTATTACAATTAATGTAACTAAGTATGGGGCATATGCAAAAACAGGTAAAATGGAGGACATTCTAGTTATAAATACATTTTCACATGCTAATTAGTCAAACATTCATGAATATATAATTACAAACAAATAATTAAAAACTTAAAAAAGCCCGACGGCGAAGCACACGACCGGGCGGTGGAAAGAGCCCCCACTCGAGTGGCCGTTACCCCGGGTTGCGTGTTGTCCCGTAAAACAGCCCTGTGCGCACCGAGACGTTCCGGGGATCACCTGCTGTCCTTGCGGGCGTGGAGGGCGAAGGGGGCAGATCTGCGCGAGAGTGGCTTATAGTGAGGGCTCAGAGGGGGAACGTTCTCGCTAGGAGCACGACCCCGCCCTTTGCGGTCGTTTGAACAGTGCGGGCCGAAGCGTGTGGCCGCTTCGTCCTCGCACCATGAGGTGTGGGCGCAGGCTCGGTCGGGGTGGTTGAATTGGTTGTGGGGTAGGCAATCGAGGGCGTTGTTCGGCGGGGGGTTGTGGAAAGTTGCTCGATGGTGCTGGTTGCGACAGTGTGAGAGTGTGAGGAACGGTGGTTCATAGGGGATAGCGTCTGGCAATACTGAGGCTCGGGGCCGCGGCACGGAGTGGGTAGGTCGTTCGATAAAGGCTCGACGAAGGGCCCCGCGGTTGGAATCGTTGGACTCGTTGGTGCTCGTGTATCGGGGATCTAAGAACTCAGAGGAATGCGGGCCTGAGTCGAAATTGTGACCGAATGCGTGCTGTCGGAGCCTTCTTCCTCGCCACCTCCTGTTTCTTTCGCCCTTTCTTCTGGTAAGTTGTGGAGGCAGGCTGGTTGTTATTCTAGGTTTGCTGTCCGGTGACCTCGGTGGGTACATTGCTTCCGCGGCTGGCGGGCGCGTGGCCAGTCCGCTGACGGCGCTATTGAGATGGAGGTTCAGTCGGGAGGGGGGCCTGAGGACGGCCTGCAGGACGCCTAATGGGTGGAGGGCGGGGAGTCGTTTCTGGTACGGCGGCCTGATGGTTTTGGTTTGCTCCTCAGGCTCATTAACCGTCTTAGCCAGTTCGTTTTTTGCGAAGTTAAAACTTTGGATCGGATTTCCGTCCCTCATTCTCTCCTCTTAAAGGGAACTGTACAGTAAACTACCCAAAATTACAGTAAGCTTTTTCAACATTACAGTGAACTATACTAACTCAAATATAGTGAACTATTCCTATTCTATCCCTATTCTAAAAGACTGAACTTCCAAGGCCAAGCAAAGACAAAGTGAACTTATCTCCGTAGGAGTTTCCATCACTAAGGCTATCCTAAGACTCACCAAGGTAAGACATGAAAGAGGTGCACATATACCTCTTTCAATACAAACCAAAGTGATCCTCAAGACTAGCTCATTTCGGCTTACTCACCTCGGAAGAAAAAGCCCCCACTCAATGACAAGACATTAGAAGGACACCCAAAAAACACCACCAAGACTTTTATTCCCTTCTTGTAATGCCTACTAAGTTCAATGAGTAGAGAGGTCCCATACCACCTACATACCCTAAGTAGGATAACTCTTTTAGAAGGATTAACAACTAGACTTCCCCTTTCCGAAGGGTCTAACTTAGTGCAATGGAAGATATCGTCTCATAACCGCCAACCTACCTATGTAGACTTTCTTTTAGAGAAACTTAGTGTCATTTAATTCTTTAAGACTCACCAAGACTTCCCTTTTCAAATGCCCCTATGTAGTGCAATGGATAATAGAGTATCCTTTCACTACTTACCTAAGTAGTACACTCTTTTATAAGACTTAGCATTTTCATTACTGTTGTTGGGGTTAGCTTAACCGACATGGACCGTGAGAGATATACATGGAATCCCCAAATTAACCCTCATCGGATGAGGAATCCTCACTTGCCTAGAGTAAGGCCATTGTCTTAGATTTTACATGGCTTACCCAATAGCTACACCTATGCGGGCGCATAGTTAAGGGATAAAGAGATTGCTACTAAGTAACTCATTTATACTAACTAGGAGTACTCATCTAAACATTTACATTGGAATACAACAAGTTAACTCGCGAAGTGTAACCACCCCTTCATCATATCCTCTCGATTATAGGCATAACTCCCCACGGATTCTAAACATTTTATGTAGTATACGTTAAGGATAACTAGTGAAATTCACATCTCAACTCACTAAGGGCATTCATCATCTAATTTATCTTATAAAGCTCTTAAGATGTAGTGAGGTTGCTACTAAACACTTCATCTCAACTCACGAAGAGTGTTAACCTCGAAGTTCCCTTTTTTACTTAACTTAGATTCATTTATTCATTCAAGTGTGAGTGTGTGTGTACATGTGAGAACACCTTGAACATAAGCATCTTTTATTTACATTTAACTTCTATATATGAATAGACCTTCATTTATTATATCAACACTACATGCTTTACATAATCTAGCTCTTTAGCAGACTCTCTAACCTACTCTCACAAATAGCTTATACGGCACATTTACACAAAACACTATTATAATCTTACTTCACCTAAAAATCCTTGATGGGCATCATTTCACAATAAACAAGGTAACTTAACATTCATACAATAAGTAAACACGACTGCCACCCAGAAGGTCGACCCTACCACTCCAGAGCAATTTCGAAATTAAAGCCGAACAACATAACCAACTTACCCTTTAATACAAGTTTCCATCACCTATTGAATTTTACTAAACAATTCATCATAAATTATCCCTTAGGGCATTAACTAAACATCAATAACAACACAAGTAAAGTAAAGCTTAAAGTGTACGAAACCAAGATCATTTAACCCATTTCTTATGCCACAAATTGATAACAAAAAAACTTTATTATGATTTTATATAAGTTTTAGCATTAAATCATCAACAAACATTCGAAACATCATTTTTGAATCATTAGAAACGTTTTCATGCAAGACCCATATTTAGTGTCGAAGATAGAGGAAACTAGGGTTGAAAACCCTTTTTGAAAATCCATTAGAAGTGATTCCTTGAGTGGAAGAGAGTTCAATGAAGGATACCATACCTTCGACAAGAAAACCCCCACTGATTTTGATGATAACTTGACCACCAACAGCCCTCTTAGCTCCTTCTCGACTTCTAGCATCTATGGACTTTGACAGAGATTTCTTAGGGAGAGGGGTTTTGGGTTTTAGGAAATGAGGTCTAAAATTATGTCTTAGGGTTTGAAACACTTTAATATACCGAAATAACCCTAAAAATTACTTTATAGGTTCACAGAAGACTTGGGGTAAATTCTCCAAACACCCCAAGTCATTACAGGAAAAGACAACTTTTTGCAGGATTCAATTGGCGAGTTGCAACCAACGGACCATCTGTATATCAACAGTCCGTTGGTGGGGTTTTGTGGGTTGAAACTTAGATTCATTTGGAACCTGTACAACCTATCTTTCCGGTCCAATCGACTGTGAAAGTCAATGGGCAGTTGGTTGGACCGTTGGTCGTCGTTTGCCCTCTTTGGTGGACATCGCGGAGGCTGTTTTGGGTCCTTATCTTGGGCCCCTTATGGGTCCTAAGTGTGGATGTACCTGGAAGTTAAACCCCTAAACATAGTCTTATAGGTCTTAGTAACTTCCCACACCATTTTCAAACAAAACGAACACATAGAACTCACTCAAACACATTAAGACACATGAACACTCTCTAAGGCGTACTTTGTGAATGTCATGGACATTCTTGGACGTTTGACCTCCAAACTTAATAAACTTCACACACTACCGAATAACATGAAATAAATCATTTTAAATTAATATTAACTCAAGAAATAATCAGAAGCTCTAGTTCACCTTATTTTGTTTTTGGGCGTTACATTCTCCCCCACATGGCATAACATTCGTCCTCGAATGACACTAAAACTTTAAGACCATAAAAGACTCCATTAGCAACACATAACACATTAAAATCATTATAATTACACTCATAATCAATGAATCAACTAACAAGGAGAACCATTTCACATTTCTAAACACTTGCAACACATGCAACTTTTTTGTAAAACAACACAAATTCAAAGTTGATATTTATCCTTCTTTTATGGAGGAACTACATTTTACAACATTAAACATGCTTAAATAAAATACTTTTACACACATTAGAACTATAATTCAATACAAAACAATTTTCTTCCAAAATGAGAGACTTTTTAGTGAGCATTCACTGTATCACTGTTAAGCATGTCAAAATCTCAAAAATCCGTTCTTTGAGAATTCTCAAGAAGACATGATCATATGAAGTATAAACCATATAAACTCCATCCCGTTCCAACATAACATAAAACGAACAATATAAAGAGTTAACGACTTACCGGGGCTTATCAACTCCAGATTTTTATCTTTCCTATCTCCCATCCATAATGAAGGTTCTTCTTGGAGCATTAGGATCTTGAAGCTTGATTCACACTCTTCCTCTCTCGCTTTGCTGCTAGGGAAGTCCCCTCATATTTTGTCACGTCTTAACACAACTAAAATAAACATTTCGTATCGGCGAACCCTACCCAGTTGCTTTCCACACAAGCCACCTCAGTCTCTCAAAGTGTGGCCACCCCCTTGGACTGTTGGTTTTAGACCCTATCTTGCTTGTCATAGAAGCACTTAGTGATTAGAAAAAACCTCTTTCTTAGGTTTAAGGTGACTAGAATAATCTACCCTAGGCCTCTTACATCTTTCTTATCTCCCAAATTTTGGACTGCCTCAATTTGTTGTGCATACACCGTGAGTCTAGAAATATCCATGTCATTTAAGAAGCATTGTCGTACGCAACTATTTCTAAAATAGCTAGATACTGACTCCACACATAATTTGGTTTGTCATCCTTCCCTAGGGGTTGGGCTACCATGGTTGGGGCAATCACTTAGAGAATTGGTGAATTTGAGAGTGTACTCTTGGCATTTCATTCCCCCTTACGAAGGTTCATAATTCAACCATCTTCTTTCCTCCCTCCAATCTAGGGGAAAGTACCTATCTAGGAAAGCCCTTGAACTCCTCCCAATCACGACCTCTTTCGTACGGGTCTATCACCCCTCCATTGCTCCACCACACGTGAGCCATCTCCTTGAGTTTGGTGAGCGCTAACTCCGCTTTCCTACCTAGGGTCAACACCCAGAGCCTATTCCCACTTTAGGAAACCTCATCTATGAACTTGTGGATATTCCCATCCACCTTAGTGCCATTTAAAGTGGTGGCGTTCATCCTCATGAAATAACAAAATTATAGAAGCGGGAGTACTATCATTTGGTTGAGTCCAACTCCTTGATTAGCTTGGGCAACAAAGTGATTATTTACAACATGAGCTTGAGCCTTCATGAGTTGGGTTAAATTCACAAGGCATCCCTCAACTCCGAATTAGTTATATTCCCTTCTACACACGGACTTGAGCATAGGGGGGCAACTGAGTCTCTTGAGTTCCAAGGACTTGAGATTCATGAAGGGGAATCTCTATTGTATTCTCCTAGGATGAGGCCAACATAGGAACTTGGTCACACGGTGAGGGATCCTCTCATTGCTAACACCGCCATCCTCCTCTTCTATCGGTTTATCTCCTCCGTAATTCATGTCCTATAAACACAAAGAAAATGTGGAAGAAGATACCTTATAGAACACAACTCTGAGGCACTACATTCGATAGATTAAAAAGTGACACTTCTATCATCTTAATAGCTCTAGTCCATGGATGTTTCGCGACTCAACCCCAATGACCAAGAAACTACTTGAAGAACTTTTAGACCTAAACTATTTCCCATAACTTAAGCTCAGATACAAAATTTTTCGCGACCCAAAAGCACCCCCTAGATGTTAGGGGAAGAACCCTTGTGTCATGACTCGATGACCCGGGCGTACTTGAACCCTTTCGGGATCTGTACAATTCCTTAACTGTCGTTCCTTACATAAGACCAGGAAAATAGTGCAGAATTAAAACTTTTCAAGACTTTAATATAAAAAGGAATATTTTTATAAATACTTAAAAAAATTCACCGTCACAAGACAACTTAAAGATACGACATAATATCTTAGGGACACACCCTTTTACATTGAAAGAAAAATAAATAATAAGTCTTAATAATTAAACTAAGAAAACATAGGCAATGTCCTAGAATATATGAGGGCATACCAAATCTTGAGAGAGTAGATTTCCCATGCTTCACCTTCAAATCTTCAAAAGCCTCCAACCTATACTTATAGAGTATAGAAAAGTATGAGGTTAGTACAATTAATGTACTAAGTATGACATATGCAAAAATATGTAAAAGGGGACATTTCATTATAAATACATTTTCATGCCAATTAAATAGAACATTCATGAATATAGAAGAAAAAAAACTTAAGAAACATCATTTAACACTTAGAGAAGAATTTACATAATTTTAACAAGAAATGGCACTTTACAATAAACCACCCAAAATTTAAAGTAAGCTTTTTCAACATTACAGTGAACTATAATAACTCTAAAACAGTGAACTATCCATATTCTATAAGACTGAAGTTCCCAGACCAAGCAAAGAGGAAGTGAACTTATTTATGTAGGAGTTTCCCTCACTAAGGCTATCTAAGACTCACCAAGGTATGACATGAAGGAGTTGCATATATTCTTCTTTCAATACACCACAAAGTGATATGCAAGACTATACCTTTTTGGCTTACTCACCTCGGAAGAACAAACCCCCACTCAATGACAAGAGATTAGAAGGACACTCAAAAAACACACCAAGACTTTCCTTTTGGAATGCCTACTTAGTGCAATGAGTAGATAGAGTCTCATACAACCACCTACCCTAAGTAGTACACTCTTTTAGAAGGCTTAGCACCAAGATTCCCATTTCGGAAGGTCTATTTAGTGCAATGGATAGATAGTGTCCCATACCACCACCTACCCTAAGTAGTACATTCTTTTATAATACTTAGTTCATGCAATTCATGTAGACTCACAAGACTTCCCTTTCGAATGCTTACCTAGTGCAATGGATAAAATATTGTCCCATTCCCACTACCAACCCAAGTCGTCATTCTTTTATAAGACTTAGCATTTTTCATTACTTTTTGTGGGGTTAGGTTAAACCGACTAGACGCAGAGGCTAGACATGAATCCCAACATTCCCCTATCGATTGCGGGATCCTCACTTGCCTAGAGTAAGGTTTATTGTCTTAAGCTTTTACATGGCTTACCAAGAGCTACACTATGCGGGGCGCTAGTTTAGGAGAGGAGATTGATACTAAATTAAACCTCCATTCTCTACTAACTAGGATTTACTCCTCTCAAGAGGTAAATTTGGAATACAACATCTCAACTTAACCATCCACTTTCTTCATATCCTCTCGGTTTCTAGGCATAACTCCCCCATATTCTAATATTTTATAATCTATAGTTAAGCAACTATAAACACCACAATCCTTCACCCCCCCCCCGAAGGGTATTCATCCTCCGATTAATTTTAGAAAGATCTTTGGATGTAGTGAGGTTGCTATTAAACACTTCATCTCAACTCATGAAGAGTTTTCACCCCAAAACTCCCCTTTTGACTTAACTTATGTCGCGCCCTGTTTTTCACAAAAAATGGATTTTGTGCACGACTTAACCAACTCTTTTGGGGGATTTTGATTTTAGGAGTAGCCATCGACGAATTAAGGCCGTTAAGCACCTATCTACCAAACTAATTCCTAGCATCTAAGGTCACGATCCAGAGATTAGGGTAAAGGGGTTCAAATTACTCTAGGGAAGTGTGTTAGCATCCCTCAAGGTATACAAATGGCTCGGGTTCCCGGCCGTATCTCAGCATTTATGTGGGAGTTTACAAGCAAATAAGGTCCTTTTTAATTTATTAATTTATTTAATTAGCATGGCTTCCTAGTGATTAGAATTAAAACAATTAATACATTTAATTGTTTTTTAAAATTAATTTAAACATGCAAGGCTAGGTGAATAGCAATAAATGAATAGTCAAGCTTATTTTTATTTAGTTTAACATACAATACTATGTATAACCAAATCAAACGAAATACCTCATGTTATTATTTTAATAATATTTGTAAACCATACATTCTAAAGTGATAAATATCAAACAATCGAGAAATAATTTATTATTTTTATATTAATTACTTAAGCATGTAAATCTAACTAATAACAATAAATAAACATTAAATAAAAATTAAAAGATAAACGAGGGGATAGAACAGAGGCAAATAAATAAGGTAACTAATTTCTTATTTTATATTTTAAGCTACCCCAAATAATGACTAAACAATTTAAGATTACTTTCATGAGTTTATTCATTTGAGCATACGATCTTTGTGATTTAAAAAATACTGATCAAATTAAGCACGTAATAAGAGATAAACAAAAGGAATCATAGCACAAATAGATCAAAGAATTCAATTTATTTTATTATCCGCACCACAAAATCAGATGTACGAAAATAACATTTGAAAATTGAGCAAATTTTGGATAGAAATTTTTTTATTTAATAAAAATGTTTGTTTTCTTTATAGAGCTGATTCTACATATTGTTAATCGCACTCCTTCCCCCATACAAAAATTTTTGTTGAGGTCCGTCTTAGAAAAATAATAAAAGTTTTATTTTGAAGATGATTGTTAAAAAGGTTTAGTTTTTTGCTTATAGGATCATAAATTTTCCATATAAATACACATAATCACTTTAAAAATCATGGTAGTTGTACTCTCCCTCGGACCGTCGGCTTAATTCAAAACATGACATTAGACCTCGTAATTCCTTTGACTTTTCCACAAATGATAGGTTTGGAGACAACACTTATAATTTATATATAAATTAGACCTCGTACTTCCTTTCACTTTTCCACAAATGAAAAGGTTAGGATTGAACAAATGACTAAAAAGCATGTTGTAAATCTTTGTATAAAAAAAGGAAAAAAAAACCTAGTAGAGCATTAATGCAAAGATTTTAATATGAAATGTATTTAAAAGTCAAGAAAATTTTTAAATGAATCAAAACTTTTCTTTTTCTTCTTATTATTAAAAAACATATTGCATTATAAGTGCGGAAATCTTTAGAGGACAAATAAGATTACTAATTAAATAATATTAGCTAATTTTAAGGATGGTCACAACAATTTATTTTTATTATGGCATGCTAAAAGTTTTATTTACAAACCTATAAACAGACTTCTATTTTCATAACGGAGCAACACAATAGGCCTGATTTTGTAACTCCAAATGATTTGACAAAAAGAAAACCATTTTTGTATCCCCTTATCATGATTTCTAACGCGATAAGACAATGCGGAAAAAGTTTGAACATATTTAACCATCTAACCGAAGAGCCTAATAAATTATTATGATATGATTTTAACTTCAAAAATTATTGAAATCTGTTATTTTAAAACTCATTAACAAACAACGCTAGCCAGCTGAAAATTAGTTACATTACAATACCTATAAACACGAATTCTAGGTGGTAAAAGATTTAAATCGCATAATACATATAGACATGATTTCTAACTTTGAGAATTACGGTAATCAAAAAGCATGTAAATTCCCTCCCCTTAGGTGATCCCCCCAAAATATTTTATTTTATATATAGAGAGTTAAGGAGTTGTAAAAAAACATTACAAGTAAAAATAAAGAGCGAATAAACATATATATACATAAAAGAACAAGGTTTTTCGTCACAATTTCTTCTTGAAAGCAAACTTCTATATCTTCTACCTCTTTATTCTAAGTTCAAAACCTGAAGAAAGGTAATATAACACAATACGATGAGGAAATAGTTGTAATATAGAATGCTCAATATAACAAATACTCCCATTTATATGTAAAATTAACACAAACACAAAAGAGATACGAATATCATCGTTATATTTCAAACATAAAAGGATAATGAAACTAACTTGGATGCTTCCTTGTTTTGTTTCTCAATACACAAATATTATAAATATTGAAAAAATCAAATTAAAATCAATAAAGAGGAGTAACCAGTTCTGCAAAAAAGATTACCAACTTGTATTATAAGAATGAGTGATGGGTTGAGAGAATGAATGTGTGTATGAGCAATAAGAGAATGAGAGAAATTGTAGCAAGAGTTAGTGTCGCAACGATTGAGGAAACAGTCTACTTATATAGCAAAGAGATGGAAGCAAATAGGGAAAAGAATAAATTAAGTAATTTAATAAATATACCATCTTTCTTATTCAGAAAGGAGATTCAAATCAGCCAAAATTTAAAAAATATCATTACCAAATATTAACAAGTAAGAACAATTAGGAAGAGTAATATATATTTTCTTTAAATAAAGAGAAGCCAAATCATCAGGAAAATTTAAAATATTTCAGTATCAAAAATAAATAAGTATAATAAAGTTAGGAAGAACTAGTATTTACCTTTAATAAATAAGAGTAACAAAACACATAAGTTATTTTAAATTAATCCTTTGCAAAATATAAAAAACTGTTAGAAATGATTAATTTTATTGAGGAACAGATCAATTAATATATCCATATAAGAGTAAGAATTATTAACAAACCATTTTTTATTTTTAAATGTTACCTAAATCGAATATGGCGGTTACCAAGAAGGATCATACAGAAGGTGTATTTTGATTTATAAAGCCAAGGACAACAATACGAACAAATGATGTAATTAATAATATTCACATCTACTAAATCAATAATTTTAACATGAATAGGAAAGTCAAAGATAGACTACAATAGACTCCATTGCAAAGAAATAATTTAAGGTAACAGACAAGATAATATTATATAAAAATACATACCTCAATTCATAAGTAAAGAAAGATATGCACCAGTTGTAATCTTCATTCCTTATACAAATATTCACTAATAACAAAAAAAAGGGAGTCAGGAATAACATTAAAGAGATCATATAAAATCAATAAACAGACTAATTAGAGGGCAAAATTCACATACTTACTAATTAATCCCCCGTAATCAGAAAAATTGCAATGCATATCAAGTACAGAGGTAACACTATTCCTGGAAATTTAGATAACAACCCCAACATATTTATGAAATTGACACGATAATCATACACTTTAACAACAAAAGGACATTAATATTCATGTGATGCTTGCATAATCATCCACCATATCTTAAAGAATAAAGAGTTGAATAGAGGGGTACAACATTAATTAACTTGCCTGGATGGATCTGTTAAGATCCTTCTTTATCAATCTCAAAATCTTTAAGATATTAGTCGAGATCCGCTATACATTCTCGACTGAGTTTCTTCGTTGCTGTTCATGCTGCCGGAGTGGCTGGAAGCTGCTGTTACCTGCAAAAGAGAAAAAACAGAAGAGAGAGGGGCGACAACGCCTGGTCCTCTCCAGCAAACTGTTGCGCCTGGTCTTCACCGACAGCTGGTGCTGTTCTTGAAAAACAGACAAGGAGAAGAAGAAGGGGAGGACGGGGGGAAAACGGACGGGAAGGGGAGAAGAGGAAAACGAGAGGGAGAGAGGGGGTTCAGGAGGGGAGATAGAAGGGACGAGGAGCGACGGGAGAAGGGGAGAGGGACGGCTGCCAGCGGTTGTTGGCTCTGGGAGAATGATGGCTGGAGCTGCTGTCCGCTGCTGCTGAACTTTGTTCCTAAAAGAAGAAGAAGAACGAGAGTCTTATGGAGATGAGAAGAGGGGTGAGAGGGAGAAGAGAAGAGGGTGGAGGAGAGTGGGAGGAAGAGCAGATGAGACAGGAAGAGGGGAAAAGACGTGAGAGGGGAGAAGAAGAGGGGCGGGAGATAGCGACGGGAAGGGGAGGAAGGGAGAGAGAAGAGCAGTGGCGCTGCTTGGTGTTTCTGTCCGGCTGCCTCCCTCGCCGGAAAAAATGGAGGAGAGGGAGAGAGGGGCTGCAGCAGGAGAGGAAGGGGGGAAGAGGATTAATTTTTTTCATGTTTGGTGTTTTAGGGTATTAGAATTTAGAAAGAATAGGAGGTTAAATCTTGACCGCAGTATTTGTTTAGATGAGCGACTAAGATTTGATCTGGGACTTAACTAAAAGATGGATGGTTGAGATTAAAAGATGAAGTCTTAAAATCAAATTGGATTGAATATGGAATGACCAAAATTGCAATGAAATGGTAGATTGAAATGCACTGGGCTATGAATGGAAATTAAAATCGAGATTGGATAGGCTAAAAATCAAATCATTGAAATAATGGCTAATTTTTAAATAATTTTGAGGAAAATTTAGGAATTGTTATTTAATTTAAGATCCTCTATATCTATATATCTATCTACTAATCTATATAATATATATCTATATCATTCTACTATCTATAATACGCTATATCTCATATAATTGAAATTTAAAACATTCACCATTCCACTTAGTCATTTTTAAAAAATATTTTAATAATATTTACAATATTTTTTTATTAAAGTAACATCTAAATATATTATTTCATGAAAATCGCTGAAATTTAATGTTTAATCAATTTTTAAAATACTATTTAATCGAATAGTAAATTTCCTAAAAGGTTAAAGGTCCGTTCAAAATTTGGGTGTCCACCACAATAGCTTCATTCATTATTCAAGTGAAAAAGTGTGTGCCAATGTGGAGAACACCTTGCATAATAAGCATCCAGTTTCTTACATTTAATACTATCACAGCTAGACCTTCATTTATCATATTACACACTTTACATGTTTCACATAATCATATACTCGTTAAGCATACTCTCTAACCTACTTCACATAATAGCTTCATAAGTAACATTTATCAAGAATAACATTATTATCATCTTAATTCACATAACAAGCCTTCATGGCCTCATTCACAATAAACAAGTAATTTCACATACATACAATTCAAGTAAACACCGCCACCATGAAAGTGGACCATACAACTCAAGAGCATTTCAAAATTAAAACTTTACAACAAAACCACCTTACCCTTTAATCCAAGATTCCATCACCTATAACATTTTACTCTAAAATTTATCATAAATTAGCCCTTAGGGCAGTATCTAAACATCAATAACAACACAAGTAAAACAAAGCTCAAAGACTACGAAACCAAGCTCATTTAAGCCATTTCTTATGCAATAATTTGATAAATAGCTTTATTATGATTTCATTGAAGTTTTAGCATTAAAATAATCAACTAACATTAGAACATCATTTTTGAATAATTAGAAATGTTTTCATGCAAGAACCATATTTAGTGTTGAAGATATAGGAAACTAGGGTTAAAAATCCTTTTTGAAAATTCATTAGAAGTGACTCCTTGAATGAGAGAGAGTTCGAGTTCAAGGAAGGATCCATACCATAGACAACAAAAACATCACTGATTTTGATGAAGAATTTGAGCACCAATATCCCTCTTAGCTCCTTCTTGACTTCTAGCTTTATGGAGTTTGAGGGAGAGTTCTAAGGGACAGGGGTTTCGGGGTTTAGGAAATGAGGTATAAAATTAGGGGTTAGGGTTTGAAACACTTTAATACATCTACATAACCCTAAAATGACTTCCATGGTTCATAAAAGACTTGGGGTGAATTTACCAAACACCCCAAGTCATTACCGGGAAAAGACAGATTTTGGCAGGCTTCAATCAACGGATTGAAACCAACTGACCGTCTGTCCACCAACGGTCAGTTGGTGTGGTTTCGTGGGTGGACACTTAGATTCATTTGGAACCTGGACAACTTAACTTGCAGTTCCAATCGACGAGGCAAGTCGACCGGCCATTGATTTTACCACTGGCCGTCGTTTGCCTTTGTTTGTGGACACTACCAAGGCAGTTTTGGGTCCTTCTCTAGGGACCCTTGTGGGTCCTAGGTGGGGACGTACCCTGGCGTTAATCCCCTAAACATAGTCTTCTAGGTCTTAGGAAACTCCCACACTATTTTCAAATAAAATAAACATGTAAAACTCACTCAAACGCATCAAGACACACAAACACTCTCTAAGGCACACTTAGCGAACGTCTTGGACATTCTTCGACATTTGACCTCCAAACTTAATAAAACCTCACACTTTCTAAGAACATAAATATAACTCATTTTTAACTTAAAATTTACTCATGAAACCATTACGAAACTCTAGTTCAATCGTATTTCCGTGTTAAGGGCGTACAACACTCTTAAGTTTTATACTATAGTACAAATCAACCCTTGGATATTCCTTACCGGTTTTGTCCTACACTGCTGTGTCCTAGTGTCTACTTACCCTTGGAAAGAGTATAACACTCTTCCCTACGGAGTAGGTTTAGACTCCGGATTCTAATGCCTATTAATTATGTTCTAATGTCGAGTAACGCGTATTCTCATCATGTGGGAGGCATTCTAGTATTAGAAAAAATATAAAACTTGCAGGTAGTTGAAAGGGACGCTTTATATACATAGTACGAGTAGGATTTGAAGATGCTGGGATGAGGGTTCACTAGGTCTTCTCCACGACCATTTGTGAAAGTTCCTCTTAATGTAACGATTTTCTTCCTCAAATGGTTTTTTAATGAAAATATGGTTTTCTTAATGAAGTATGTTTTATAAAAGTCTAGGTTAGCTTTGAGGATTGCTTAGTTAGACTTCCAGAGGGTGTATGGACGGTCACTTCATGTTTTACTTAGGTGAGTCTTAGGTAAACCTTCTGTAGAAGAGTCCTAAGATGATGTAAAAGACTTTGTTTTTTATTGACTAAGAAATTATGTGATATGTGGATGAAATGGAATAACTTAATTTAGGTAGTCTTGAAAATCATCTAGTGTGTGAAGGGTTTGTATGGGCCGGGCCGCATCATATGTTCCTACTACTTAGGTGGGTCCTTAGTATAACTTAGTAGGGGGGGGTCTATGTGGATATGGTTATGTGATTGCTGCTACTTGAATTCTCGTATATATGTTATGACTTGTATTATGCCTCTAACTCTTTTACTAATGTTTTTATCAAAATGTTATGCAAAGGCATGTTCCTAATTAAATTCCCTTTTTCATGGCTGTCATAGTTTTTTCTTCAATGTGCTAACCCCTTATTTTTCCTTTTTTTACTAAAGTGTGGAATTTGAAAGTCTTTAGTAATGCCATGGATGATGAAATAGCTTCTAAGGGGTTTGAAGATGAAGTATGCTTGAGGATCCTTCATAGATTCGAGGACCAGACCCACATGTTCCATTTATGTCTTTAGTCTTTCTTTAAAGTCTTGTATAGGCTTAGTCCATATGTTGTAAATTCAAATAATTAGATGGTTAAATGAGACATTTTAAAGGTAGATGGTCTTAAAAAAGTTTTCCGCTTGCGTATTAATGAAAGTATTCTTCGTGTGTGAAGAAAGTTTTAAATTATTACTTTTTTAGAGTATATTAAGCGAATATTTTACAAGAGGCTTGTGTAGGACTTCTCGGGGTCTCGTACACCGGTAAATTCCAAGTGGTACCTTTGGGTCTTATAGTGGAGACTTATTATGGACCACAAATCTTCTACTTTACCTCCAGTCACTTGAACCCAATTTCATGCGCTTTTTTTGGATGAGTATGTGCCAAGAACTTGGAGGGATCGTAAGGATGAGTTCATGGACTTAGAGGAAGGTAGTATGTATGTGGATGCTTATGAGTCCAAGTGTCATTATCTCTAGATATTCTACGCAACTAGTTTCCACGAGGAGGAGAGCATCCGGTTATTTATTAGAGTCTTGAATTCAGAATTGCATTTGTTATTTGGTCACATGAGTTCTGATGGGAAGAGTTTAACGAGGTGACAATTTAAGTCAAGAAAATGGAGGGCTGAGGTGAGGCAGTCAGGATAAGAGGTTGTCTAAGAGAGCTGATAATTCTGCTAATTTTTAGGGCTCATATTCTAGAGGATCCGGTCGACCAACGTTGGCAGCTAAGACAATTCAGTCGGCTATGCCCACTTCTACAAGTGACTATTCGGAAACTCCATTTCATAATTATTAGGATAGCCTAGGGGTCGCACTTCCGATGGGCAGTAGAGTATCCTATGATTGTATTTTCTACAATTGTGGGAACTTGAATATATGAGGACATATGGCGCCCATTCGTAAGTGCTAAACCCTGCGCAGCGATCATCAAGAGCGGTGGTACCCGTGGAAAATTATAAAAGTAGTAGAGGATGTCCAAAAGGTGGGAGAGAAGGCAATTAGTAAGGTTGTTGAGGTAGAGGAAACAGGGGTAAAACTAGTGGAAATGTTGAATTAGAAAGGTAAGTAGCTCGTTAAGATGATAGGACCCAATGTTATGCCTTTTCTAGCAATATTGAGGCAGAGGCATCTAACATAGTGATCACAGATACTATTCTTGTCTGTGACCGGATAATTAATATGTAGTTTGATCTATGTTGAACTTACTCTTATGTATCCGTGAGATTTTCTTTTAAGTTTGATATGAATTATGATGTACTTAATGCCCTATTCATGTTTCTACCCAAGTTGGAGAGTCAGTCATAGTAATCTTACATAATCTTAGGCAAGATTCGGTTGTCCCCCTATTATGTTGTGCTTAATTTTAATACTAAGTCTATAACTCTAGAAATTTCAGGAAAGGAAAAGTTATAGTGGGAAGAGTTGTACAAGCCTAAGAAAGTTAAATTATATCCTCCATTCGCGCTAGTAAATTAGTAGAGCAAATATGTTTTTCTTATTTGCTCATATTAGGATTGTTGAGATTGAGGCTCAATCTATTTACTCTATTCATGCGGTGTATGAATTTAGGAAAGTATTTCTCAATGACTTTCCTGACATGCCTCCAGATAGAGATAAAGATTTTGCATTGATTTAGAGCCTTGTATGCGCCCCACTTCCATTCCTCCATATTGCATGGCTGCCGCTAAATTAAGAGATCTTAAGTCTCATATCCAAGAGCTTCTTGATAAGGGATTTATTCGGCCTAAGGATTTCCCATGGGCTGCTTTAGTTTTGTTTGTTAAGAAGAAGGATGGTAGCATGAGAACGTGTATTGATTACCAAAAATAAAATAGAGTTACGATTTGAAAAAAGTATCTCTTTTCTTGAATAGATTATATCTTTGACTAATTGCAAAGGTAAGTGGTTTTCTCTAAGATTGATTTAAGATCCAAATACCATAAATTGAGAATTAGTTCTGAGGATGTGCCTAAAATGGCATTTAGAACTCGCTGTGGACATTATGAATTTTTAATTTTAACGTTTGGGTTGACCAATGCACCCGTAGTGTTAATGAGTTTGATGAATGGGGTGGTCAAATCATTTCTTGATTGATTTGTGATAGTATTTTTTGATGATATTTGGTGTATTCGAAAAGTGCAGAGCAAACCATCTTTCCGCTATTTTGGGTGTTCTTGGAAAGCAAAAGTTGTATGAAAAAAATTATATGTGTAAATTGGTTGAAATAGATTGCATTCTTAAGGCATGTAGTTTAAAAAGAAGGGGTAATGGTAGATCCTCAAAAGATTGAGGTGGTTAAGAATTTGGTTCGGCCTAGTCCAGTGATGGAAAGTAGGAGTTTTGTGGGACTCGCTAGCTATTATCATCAGTTTGTTAAGAATTTTTCCTCCATTGCTAGACATTTGAAGAATTTGACTAAAAAGGAGATACCATTTTAATTGAATGAAAATGTGAAGAGAACTTCCAAAAGCTAAAGACTGTTGACAATAGTGCCCATTATGACATTGTTGGTTGAAGGTAAAAATTTATCGTTTATTATGATGATTTTCATTCTGATTTGGGTGTTTTGTTAATTAATAGTAAGAATGTTATAGCTTATACCTCGCGTCAATTGAAGGTGCATGAGAAAAATTATCGATCGCATGATTAGAGTTTGCAGCGGAAGTATTTTTTCTAAAGATTTGGTGACATTACCTCTATGGCGTTAAGTGTGAAATGTTTATTGATCATCGTATTTTACAGCATGTATTCAGTTAAAAGGATATAAGTTTGAGAAAGCGAAGATGAATGGAGATACTCTAGGATTATGATGTGAGCATTCAATACCATCTGAAAAAGGTTAATGTTGGGGCGTATGCTTTGAGTCGAAAAGAAGTAAGTATGGGTTTCTTAGCCTACTTTAAGTATAACCAAGTGACATTTGTCCTAGGAAATTCAAACCTTAAAGTTCAAGTTCATACAGTTGGGCATCCTTTAAATGGGCGGGGTGTTGATGCTTCTTCTGTGATCATGATCAAGACACTAGCCTACAGTCTGAGTGTCTACCAATTAAAGGCACTATAGTAACCCAACCAAGGGTTGGGATCATGTCCTAAGGGAGTGGTAGTGAAAATGATAGTTTATTAGAATTTCAAATTTAGTTGGTAATAGTTTGAGAAATTATCAAATAAAAACAAAGTCAATTCAATTTGTGACACAAAAGTGTCAAATATAAAAATGGTTTGTCACGAGTTTGGTAAAAATTGTAAAAAACAAAAGGAATCAAAGTATGGGAGACGTTTTCATTGTGTGATCACAGTTGTTTGAAGTTAATAGTTGGGTACATGCTTTCAGTAGGGAATTTGCAAAATAATGATGACTAGGCTAAGCTTTAGGTGAAAGTAAATTCCCTCTCAAAAACATTCCCTATCAAATGGGTTCCTTTCGAACAATTTTCGTCTAACGAAGACCAGCCTTTGCCTTACCCACACCCTCACTTTTTATGATGAGTGCTAGGATATGGGACTAGGGTTCACTCTTTCGCGCTGAACCTCATTTCGCCCCACTACTTTGGCCATTATTAGTCTAGCAGTCTTGGTTTCACAACTCTCTCTAAGTATGCCAAATACACATGGGTAGTTTTGTATTTGTAACTACAAACCCATTAAATTAAACCACAACAACTAGGTGAAATCACAATTAAAATGCATATAACCTATCAGTAAGTGAGACGCGACCATAATATAAACACATATTTGCCAAATCACACCCCAAGATTAGCCATTTTTAGCAACACATCAAGAAATAACCAAATACACCTAATATGATAAAGATATCAAATGGGTATAATATTTAAACCTTCATATGATCAAAGGAAGAAGAATGGAGAAGAACCACTTCAAATTTGAGGAAGAAGAGGTCCTTTCTTCAAGCCTCCCCCAAAACTCTCTCCAAACTTGAGAGAAAAATACCCAAAAACTAAAGATATAAAAGTGAAAAATAATAATAATGTTCCGACTCTAAAATTATAAACTATAGCTAGTATTTATAGATTTCAGACTAATTGTTGCTTATCCATTTGGCGAAGTTAGTGGTGAGTCGCCTAGTGATTCAACAATTCGCCCTTCTTCTAGTTCATCACAATTTGTATTTTGCCCTCAGCGTCTATGCATTCTGGAATATTGGGCAGAATAATTCTGCTTTGTAGAACTACTCGGTAAAGTTCCGACTGCTTCTTTTAATCGCCTTTTTGATCCACTTCTTTCAGGGCTTCGCTTGCTGGAACAAAGGGTGAACTGCATCCTTTCAGTTGATCGCCTAGTATACTTGGCGATGCTCAGGCTTAAACTTGAGCTCTTTTCATCCTTTATTTTCCCCATTTTGTGCTATGTTTTCATTCTTAAGTGGAAAACCTTTTTTTTAAAAAGAGGGTTTTTTTGTTTTCTCATCTGATATTGAGATAGAATGAGCATTTTAGGACACTATTTTCATAAAATAAGGCCCAAATGTGTCCAATATGAGGATTCATCAACACTCCGCAACTTAAACCTTTTCTTCTACTCAAGTGAAACTCAAGTTCAACAGTTCAAATAGGATGTCTCAAATAGAGCTACACAAGACTTAATCATGAACATACACAATAAGATTCAAATTACTCATCGAAAGATCAACTCTATACTCAAAGATTAAAATTGTGACACACCATTACCAAAGAATCTTATGCTTTCAATACTTTTTACTCATGCTAGTTCAAGGTCAACAAAAGTATCTACATGCCCACACACAAAGAATGATTCCATATTCACACACAAGGAATAATAATTTTCAGATCAGGAATCAGATGAAACCTTCACACTCACAAAGAAGAACACAATGCATATTTTCACCTATAAGTTTTCCCTTATTTTCTAATCGATCTTTGGTTCGGCTCACTGAAGATAAAGAAGGTATTTATAAGGCTTGTAATGGGGCTTAGTGCAAAGTTATTGTCATTAAGGATCAATGGATTTTTATGATGATATGTCGTATTCTTCAGGCATTTCCTTCTATCCCTTTAATCAATTCTTTTTCAAGGGCCTCTGAGTCATGTTTTGATTCACCTCCATGGATTGCATGGAAACCCAATTTCTTTCATGCTTTTATTCTACAAATTTTTCTTTTTAAGTCCCTTTCTTTTCTTTTTCTTTCCTTTCTTATTTTTTAGATAGAGGCTTTTAATTTTTCCACACCTTCATGGATGAATGAAGACTTTTCTTGCACTTCTTCACTTCTCCTTCTCCTTTTCACCACACCCAAACTTAGGCTTTCGGCCTAAGTTGGCTATTCACATAAACTACAAAACAATAAAATTATAGTTGGTGGATCATGTGAGGTTTAGGGTTCATCAAGGTTCTTCCAAAGACAGGTAAGTATCTAAAGGTGTTCAAAAGAGTTTCACATACTCAGGGGTAGGCCACAAAAGAGGTATATGTTAAAGTTGGGTTACACTTTTTAAAATTACTTGAGATTATCTCGAGAAGACACCTTCCTAAGTCAATCAGACTAACTATCATGACCGGGGAGAACCCCCTACACGTAACCAACATCTTCGTCCTCCAAGAGTATTTGGACTATCCCTTAGCATTCATCATAACATATCATAGGTCAAAAATGCAGAAAAATTAAAACTTTTGCATAGTGAAGTGTACTTAGACTTCTCATATATCATATATGGAGTTTACTTAGACTGCTTGTTCAGGAAGTATACATAGACTTCTCGTTTAGCATAAACATATATTTGAGAGTTTAACATCTTGTTCACAAATAAACCATCTAAAGAGTATTACAAACTTAGGCATAATCCCATACACATGTACAATATTCCATTATAGGCTTATAACAATGTCACGAGAATTAAGGAAAAAACAAGTGTCATATAGACATAGTCAATATCATTGCTAGAATAGAAGAATGGCAACATCCTCGAAACTTGAGGACCAACCAATAACTTGGGAAACAATTCCAAGTGTTCTTGAAAAGAGTCCTTGATACTATAATGGCCCGAAACTAAATTGTTTGGGAAATGGGAAAGAATATGGGTTAGCACAACCGAAATGTACTAAGTATGGAAACACATGCACATAAAACCTTCGAAATCATGCTTAAAGGGACATTTCGATCACATCCATGAAAGTAATATTTAAAAGCCTTTTACGCCATTAAGACTATGCAAGACAATGATCATATATCCTTAATACCGAATGCCATATTCAACACAAGACCAACATCATAAATGTCCTGTAAACATGATAATCTCAACATAAGGTCATATACTGAATGGCTTTTCAACATAAATCTAACAACAATTCATGTAAATAGAGGTTGATAACATCAAAGCATCAAGACCCTTACCAACAATCGCTCCCAACCCTTAACCCCAGTCAACTGCTCATGTGAAGCCCCATAACTCCACATAATCAAGTAAAACAGGAAAGATATGAATAATAATGCCTTGGCTTCAATGTACAAAACACATTGTAATCATCATCAAATATAGCCATTTTATACCAATAGCATGTTCATCACTAAAACTAAAATTATATAGGATAATCAACATGTAAAGTCAACATATTCATTTATTCATCTCATAAGTGCATGAACAACCTCCTAGGACTCCCCTAAGGCCAACTTGTGCAATGTATAAGTAGAGTCCCATACCCTACCTACATTAAGTAGAACCCCTTAAGTCACCCTAGTTAGTGTTCATCTTCCTCACTTCATTAACTCATTAATTATTTTGGGAACAATCACCTTAACAAACAATAGAAAATGTGAGCTAAACATGGAATCCGGTCATGAAACCTACACCAAAGAAGGTGCTCTACTTTGCAAGGTAGAAACAAAAACATGAACAATAAACATGCAGTGGATCCACTAGCTAGTAATTCCTATGGAGGCAACTAGTTTAGGAATTAGGAGATAGACTTTGACACCCTCTTTAGGACCAATTGATTTGTAGTCTCCATCTCATGAGAACTATTGTGAACCTACATTCCCACATTGGGAAGGGACACCTCTCAAAACTAGTTTGCTTGGTTCTAAGATACAATCCCTTTTTAAAATGTCTTTAAGTCATTCTCAATCATCATAGCTTAATATAGGTCATAGGTGACTAACCCCTTGTATAATCATTTAATTATCTCATTAGGTGTAGGATGAAAAATTTCTTTTATAAAAAACAATCATTAGTGAGATCATCATATTATAGTCATATCATAGTAAGGCACACAAATGATTCATATTCAAACCCTGTATCACCATACCCTTAACAGGATCTCACAATTCACATATTCAATACATTTAATAATAATCATCATATAGTCATCTTCTAAATATAATCGCATATAATACTTCAATTGAACATCATCAACAAGTACAAACCATCAACATTGAAGTAAAGAACTCATAATAATAAAGTCTTACCACATAACCCCCCAAAAGCTTCTTCAAGATCTTTCCATTAATAAAACAATATTCATCCATAAATTCACTTAATATCACCATAAAATAGTAATCTATACAAGAAATAAGTCGATGGTATTATCACTAATCAAATCAACCTCAATTTATAACCTAGGGTTTGGGAAAAGGGTTTAATCATGAATTCTTCCATAGAACTAGGTCAAAGACTAAGAAATACAACAATTAACCCATAAACAATCATGATCTATCAATATTAATCAATGTAAATTAACATCAAATCAATTTAAAAGATCATTCACGAAATTGGAAGGAAACACATCTTTTAGACATCATAAGAAACCAATTTTGAAGAGCCTCTTGGGGAAAGAGATCCCAAGAGTGAATAACTTCCAGACCTTACGATCCTTGCACATTTAAGTAAGTAATATTGAGTATTGTATCTCTAATCAATCTTAGTTTTCGTCTTCAATGGTGGTCTTTGAAATAGAGAGAGAAAGTAGAGAGAAGTAGGAGAGAATTGGGTTTGGGAATGATGAGGTCTTAAGTTAGTTTAATGAGGGTTAGTCTTTATAAAGTCCCCTAGATAACATAATTAAACACCCTTAATCCCTAACTAATTAATTAAACAACTAACTAATTAACCCAACCTAACTAAAAACTTAACATTAAATTCGCCCTCCAAACGACGGTTGCCCCTCTACCGGCCCATCACCCTATCAACGACACCATAATGTCAGGGCGTCTTTGAGATAGAGAGTGCATTTTTGAGACACTTTTGGAAATTGGTTAAGTGTCAACCCACGACAACATCGAATGAGCATCGATATTCACAAACACAGCAACGATCACACCAAACCTCAAGAACACACGACGACTCATTGTTTTGCTCGTGGTTGCAGACTGTCCACAAGCCAGTTTTGAGGTCTAAATGTAAGGTCTTCCAAGGACCCTTAGGGTGATCCTTGGGGAGTCATACCAGTATGTTTCGACCCTAAACACTCTATAATACATATTTAATACCTTTTTACAAAATTTTACTAAATTTCAACTTTTGAAACCCCTTGAAACATGTCAAGGCACACTAGTCCAAATTTCACAATTCTTCGAACATCATGGTCGTTTATTGACGTTTTGACTCTAATACGTCCTAATTAGTTTCAATACATTATTTTAGGTTTAAAAAATTGTTTCAAGTCTTATTCCATCTAGCGAGGCTCTACAATAAGTCATGTACTTTCGGAGTGTTACACTAATAGGGAAATTCTAAGTTTATTCATACAAGGTTCAAAGTAAGCTCATCACACAAGACATTGAGACTTCAGCCAAAAAACAATACACACTTTCGCTAGTGTGCAATTGTAATTAGAAAAGAATCAATTTTATAAATGGATAATATTCTAATCGAACACCCAACCAGGCCAATCTATGGACATCCTTTACTAGGTTTTTCTTACCTTCCTCCATATGAGAAACAATTCTCATGGTCATAAGACTTAAAGCATCTGCAACCATATTGTCCTTGTCGGGGTGGTAGAGAACACTCATGTGATAATCCTTCAAGAGTTACAACCATCTTGTTTGTCGGAGATTCAACTCCTTTTGAGTAAACACATATTACAGGCTCTTATTGTCTGTAAATACATCCACGTGAACACCATATATGTGATGTCTCCATATTTAAAAAAAAAACACTACGACCACTAATTAAAGATCATGAGTTGGATAGTTCATCTCATACACCTTGAGTTGTCTAGAGTCATAAGCTACCACCTTACCGTGTTGCATAAGGACACAACCCAAACCTATCCGGGAAGCGTCACAATATACCACAAAACCCTTGGTACCCTCTAGTAAGGTCACCAATGGAACGAAGGTAAGCTTATGTTTTAACACTTGGAAGCTTCTTTTACTATATTCTAACCAATCAAACTTACATTCTTTTTGGTCAAGGTAGTCAAACGAGAAGCAACGGATGTAAACACATCAACAAACCTGCTATAGTACCCGGCTAGACCCAAGAAACTTCTAATGTCGGTTGGAGTCAAAGGTCTAGGACAATTATAAACCACTTCTGTTGTCTTCAGAATGACCTCTATACCCTCACTGGAGATAATATGACCAAGAAATGCAACAGATCCCAACAAAAATTCACAGTTGCTATATCTGGCAAAAAGTTGGTCTTCATTGAGGACTTGCAATACAACCCTCAAATGGTCCAAATGCTCACCCTCACTCTTCGAATATATCAGTAATGAATACAATCACAAAGGAATAAAAATAATTCCGCAACACTTTATTCATAAGGTCCATAAAAGTCGTCGGGGTATTAGTTAGACCAAAGGACATCACTAGGAACTCATAATGACTATACCTAGTTAAAAAATCCGTTTTAGGTATATCTTCACCCCTCACCCTAAAATGGTGTTACCCAAACCTTAAATCAATTTTTAAAAAGTATCTTTACCCTCGGAGTTGATCAAACAAGTCATCAATCTGAGGGACATGATACTTGTCCTTTATGGTGAACTTAGTGAGTTAACGGTAATCAATGCACATCCTAAGGAACACATCCTTCTTCTTTACAAACAACACCGGAGCACCCCATGGGGAAATAGTAGGTTTAATGAAATCTTTGTCTAGTAAGTCTTTTCGTTGAGCCTTCAACTCTTTCAATTCGCCAAGATCCATCCAATAAGGAGGAATCTAAATGAGATTCGTATCCGGCAATAAGCCAGTACCAAAGTTTTTTACCCATTCAAGAGAAATCCCAAACAAGTCATCGCGAAAGAATTTTGGAAAATTCTTCATTACGGGGACCGAATCTAAAGGAGGAGCTTCGAATCAAGGTCCTTGACACTCAAAATATTGTAGATACATCCCTTGGAGATCATATTAAAAGCTTTTAGACACAAAATAATACGACCTCTAAGGATTGAGTTTCCCCCCTTCCACTTTAAGACGGATCCATTAGGAAATTGGAACTTAACTACCCCCATTCTACAATCAATGGAAGCAAAAAAGCATGCAACCAATCCATTCCAAAATTGACATCAAAATCCATGAAATCAAGTTCTACACAATCAACCAATGTAAATCTATTGGGCAAAGATATAAGACAACTCCTACAAAAACTTCTAGACACAACAGAGTCACCGCCTGAGGTAGTAACTGAAAAATGTTCAATCAACACAAAGGGTAGAACATCAAACATTTTAGCTACTAAAGGGGTTAAAAAAGATAAAGTAGCACCGGGATCTAGTAAAGCATAAACATCAATAGAGAAGACTTGTAACATACCGGTGAAAACATTGGGAGATTCCTCTCACTCACCCCTTGAGTGAAGAGCGAAATAGCGGTTCCTCTTTGGATCTTCGAAACTAGGACCCCTTGATTTATCTTTGACCACTACCTTTCTCTTGACCCCTTATGTTAGGACAATACCTCACCTTATATCCACTCATACCACACCCAAAGCAATTATCTGTCCCAACTAGATACTCACCCATATGCTTCTTACCAAACTTGGTACAAGTAGGTTTTTTTCTAGGTGATTTCTTCTCCTTCCTCTTTGAGACTTAGAAATCCACACCCTATCCTTGCTAGCCTTGGGTAAATTGGAAGGAACTTGGTTGGAGACCCTCTTCTTCAACCTAGGCTTGTCTTGAATTTCCAACCTACCCTTTCCATACATCCCTCATAAGATGTCGCCTTCTTAAAGTCCCTATTCTTCGTTTTGAGCCTAGTCTCTTCAACGTGTTGAGCATGTACCATCAAACGAGAAATTTTCATATTTTCATAAATCATCGCTGAACGACACTCTTCCATTAGATCATCGGACACACCCATCACAAACGGCTCATTTCATCTCTAGGATTATACACAGAAGATAGCATATTTGGACAACTTAGTGAACTTGAAGGAGTACTCTTGCACACTCATACCTCCTTGACGAATGTTGATGAACTCTTACCACTTTATCCACCCTTTTATCCCTTGGGAAGAACCTATCAAGAAAATCCATTCTAAAGATCTCCCAACTTATGTGACCCGCTCTCAAAGGCCTATTACCCCTTCATTGAGTGTACCAAGTTTGAGCCACATCCTTGAGTTGATATAAGGCTAGCTTGGACTTATCATTATAACTCACTACCCTATCATATAGAATCTTGGACCTCATCAAGAAAGTCTTGGGGGTATTCATTCACCTTAGATCCACAGAACATTGGAGGGCTCATCCTTGTGAAGTCCCTCAAGCGAGAATCCATCTCATTTGAGATCACTCCCATAGCATATAGGATATTGTAGACCACATCAAGAAAGTCCTGGGGGTCTTCATTCACCATATATCCAAAGAACATTGGAGGGTTAATCCTTGTGAATTCCCTTAAGCGAGAAACCATGGTACTAGAATGTTGTTTCACACGGGGTCCAACTTCTAGGTTTTCTTGAGCCGTCATGGCTTGACCTTGAGTAGCTAAAAAATGGACTTGAACAATCATAGCTTGACCCAAACATACAAAATCCAACCTTATCTCTTCATCCGCAATAGCTGGAGGAATGAACGAAACTTGATCACCATGAAGAGCTTGATTGCCTTGTGGAGGAACTTTGTTGACTTAGGGAGGAGCTCCCGCATTAGCCGAATCTTCCTCCACTCTCCTTGTGGCTGACCATGTCATAGTCATAGCCTATAGCTACAAGAAAAGGATTATAAGAAAAAGGACACATCGAGTTACCACTCTTGAGGCATGACTTTCAAGATTACCGAAAAGGTGACAATGCTTATCACGCTCGGGGAGCACCCTATAGACGTACCTGGTGTCTTCGTACTCGAATTGGACTTGGACTATCCTTTAGCATTCGTCCTAACATATCATAGGTCAAAAATGAGGAAAAATTAAAACTTTTACATATTAAAGTGCACATAGACTTCTCATATTAATCTATTGAGTTACCTAGAACTCCTCGTTTTAGAAGTGACATAGACTCTCGTTTGCATAACATAAATCCAAGGCATACTTTACATTTTGTTTATGTTTCATTTTGGATATGTCATGTTCATGAATACCGTACATTTTTGCTCCGATTGTAGATCTAACCACTGTTTTATATTTTCCATAAAAGTTCACTTACACATCTTATCACGTACATTATTAGGTCTAACCTCAAATTTAGTTACCAACTTTAAGTTTCGCCTAAGTAACAAATCATAGTCAATTTTAATCTATCTCTTTTTCTACATATGGAAAAAATAAAACCATTACTGGCATAAATACAACCATATGTGTATTTCGATTGAATAAATTTAGGGAGATTTACAGAGAACATGGACTATGCCTTATACTCCGGCTCTTAATTTATCTTAACTATTATCATTTATACACCTGTCTAAATAAAAAAAAGTAAATCATATTAGTTGATCTAGTTATATTGTCACACACCCTGTCATACACGCAGCAGATCTAAAGTAAAGTAAAGTTGCATGAGTAAACCAGAAAATATTGAACATGCATATATATGTAAAATATTATAATAGAGTCAACACATCACAGAACCATTTCAAAAAGTTTATCTTACTCCCCGTATTTAGAAGTGGCATTCTTTTTTTCTCTTCCTCTAGCTTTCTTTATCTTCTGTTCTCATTCTTCATAATAATCTTTTCCAATGATTTATAGACACTTGTCTAAACTTAGCCAACATACAATAGTTTCAGTGTTGTAACTCGGCAATCCTTTTCTAAAAAGCAATTCTTCTGGCATAACAGTAGTTTGCAGTACTTATTGTTAACGAAGCTATCATCCTAAAAATATATATACTACACGTATAATAGAAAATATTAGTGACGAAACATACACCTAAGGATTATCTTTCTAATGGAAGTGGGACTTTTTGGCCATCGGGTATTACAAACCTCCACTAAGGACCCAAAAAAGTCATACATATACATTTTCCTTTTACTGGCACTAGACATGTTGGATCCAAAAATGCACCTTGTATCACTAATTTCAATTAATGGAGATCAATTTTCATTTATTAGAAGCACAATCGTTCGTTCTCTTTGACCATCGACTACATTAGTTGTTAATCTCAAATTCAAAGGAAGGGTACCCTTAATTATCTAGTTCTGAAATTTTATAGCAAAAAAATATTTAGAAGAGAACATGCATGTGTAGAATCCTAAGTTTCTATAAAAGCTCAAAAACACTGCAAATTATCAATGTAAATAAGTATGAATAGAAAAAAAATATAGGACAAAGATAGGCTAAAATTTGTGGAAGAGCGTACAATCCCAACACAAGACTTTGAAGTATGGTTTTTGCATATAAATTAAAAAAGAGGTAGATAAACCGTGAAAATAAACCTTAACCAAGCAAGGGGTAATCACCCACAAATGGAAATGTTAGAGTAGTCGAATTCAGAGGAAGATAGATAAATCGAAAACAGAAAACAGAGGAATAGATCAAGCGTAGAGAATGAAAAGCAGAGGAGCTGTGTGAGTTATCTATGGCTAAATGTAAAAAGACCAACGCACTTTCACAAAAAAGAGTACAGATGTCTTTATTACAATGAATGGGCACTAAATAATCTCCACAATGCTAAAATTCCGCTTATTTTTCCTCATCACATTTTCAGCATCAAGGTACAATTAATGTAAGCTGTCGTAGTCCTTAACAATTGTAATTTATAAATAAAGTGGATATAGATATGTGTACATAGTTAATTTTTATATTCTTAATGATACCACAACTATATACATAGACTTCTTATAGTATCATTAACAAATAATTAATTTCCTAACACAGACCTTAATGATCGCATTGCAATTTATATCTTTATATATATATATATATATATTATCTATATATATATATATATATTATGCATATACTATTTGAGTGTATCGGTAAGTGAATTATTACCTTATTGATACCAAGACACATTTGATAACGAAAAAAAAAAACAAGAAAACACAAAAGAGTATAATTAAGTGAAAATTATCACCTTTAATGAATAGGGGTATAACTGTAATTATTATAATAGATTGAGTATTTTATCAATTACTTTAAAATTGGGTATGAACTGTAATTATTTTGTAATTTTATGCCCTAGTTTTCCTTTTGTTTCCCTATCAAAACTCTTATATCCTCTCATAGAAGGCAACAACAACTCATGCATGCCCCTCTCTTCTCCTTCAACAAGAACACCTATCAGCCTTTGTCTCTAGGAAAATCCTCAAATCTGGTGGATTGAGCGTTTTCATCTCCCTCAAATCAACCTAATAGTAGGTAACACATACCCTCTCTTTCTATTATCTCAAGCCTCAATAATTAAATCATACATTTCCCTCTCTTCTCCTTCAACAAGAACACCTATCAGAGGTTGTCAAAATCAAATCTTGATATATACATATGTATATATACATATATATTATAATAAGTTGTCCATAACTATATATATTTACATATAATGCATATATATGTAAGCACACACCATTATACTTATATATATATATATATATCCAAATAAATGATCTTTGCCATAGCATACGCACCTCATGGCTTCTATTGGAAGGGGGGGTGGGGGGTAGGGGGGTTTGGAGCACCTCTTCTCCCACTTTCAGTTCTGGGCCTTTTCTCTCTAACTATATGTTTTCTCTTGTTCTGTGTAGTTTTTTCTGCCAACTTCCACTTGCTGTCCCTTCCACCATTTTGAAATTTGAGTTCTTTTTTTATTTTTTTTTTGGAATTCCTTTTTTTTTTTTTTTTGTTGTGGAGCCTCTCTCTGCCAACCTTATTGCTGGCCCTTCCCATTTTTTTCAACGTTCATTTACTATTTTTTTCTTGGTCTTATTGGAGACTTTCTCTCCAACTCACAATATTTTTTTATTGGTTTTGGTAGACAACTTAGGACTTTCAAGTAATGGATAACTCTTTCTCCCACTCATTTTTTTTATCTTGGTTGTGTTGGAACACTTCTTTCCAACTTTCAAGGTTGCTTCTTTCTAATCAACGCATCCTCTGTTTTTTTATTAAATCAGGTGTTTAAGATCTCTCTCTCTCTCCAACTCTCACTGATGCTCTTCCCATAAACTCCTTTTCTTTTTGTGTCTTTTTTTTGTCTTTAACTTTATCTACCTTTAAATCATGTATATGTTATCCGTCTAGCTTATGGCAACATTATCATTTGCCAGACGGGCAACATATATAGGTCATAGCCATCCCAGCGGAAACTCTTTGATCTTCTACTAGAGTAGAATAGTAAAAGCTCTGATACCAATTTAAAAGAATATATTTTATGTATAAACTCATAAGTTCTTTATGTTTCATTATATTTTTGTTTTTTCTATATTTTCTATCTTTTATTTTCTTAAAATGCTATTAACATTCCTATTTATGAAGGTAAAAACTAAATTAAACTAAACTGGGACTACGAACAACTCTAAACTAACAAATATTAAATAAACATATTTATATAAATAACATAAAGAACAAATCCCAAACCCTTAGGAATCCTATTCCAACTTTGAATTATTATTTCCAACACAATTTTAGTGCTAAATGTAGTAATATTCTACTAAATTGTGGGTTTATCTAGGATTCATTTAGTTTCTGCATCATTAATGGTGTAGCTAGATTTTGTTGCAGCTCGACTTTCTATGACACTTAGTAAAAAAATGTATTTATTACGTAGTTCGTTTTTTTTCGTGAGAAATGACATTATTTTGGATTTCCATGAATCTTGTTCTAACTCAAATAATGGGATGCTTAGTTTACTTATGTCTCCGTCATTAATTTTGTCCTTCCTTTACTTCATTATGTATTCAAGTTAAGCCCTAGATTGGTTAAAATTTTGTTTAATAAGTTAACCTAGAACCTTGTGCTGATTTCTTAGAAGCACTTTCTTCTTTCGATCAAACACTGCATTTCGTGGGGTGTTATTTTGATAGAAGATGAGTTCCGGGATTCTCTGTTTGGATGCTGCTATCTTTTCTTGATATATGTCATATTTTAATATATTGGGATAGAGTTGAGGCCAAGTGACTGCGACACTTTTGGATGTTAAAGCCAAGACTAAAGTAAATTAATTTTAATAATTAAAGATGAGTAGTTTATGTCTAACAATTTGCTTATTTGAAACTTGAATCTGTGAGTTGGTTAATTAGACATTAAAACTAAGATATAAATATTATTTCTTTGTCTTTTTAAGAGTTTCTTAAATCTCCACACTTTGAGCTTAAATGTTTTAGTTTACTTAATGGTGTCGAAACTGGATAAGAAACTTCTTTTTTGTCTTAATTCTAGTTCTGTACACGAGGCTTTTATTTAAGTTTGGGTTCCAAATTCTCTTTAGTTTCCCCATATCACTTGAATTATCTAAAAGTTTCTTAGCTTCTAAAAATAGATATGTTTTGATTTGAATGCGAGTGTGTTTAACAGTTCCATTTAAATTTGTGTCTTAAACTAATTATATGAGGTGTGAAAATATTATTGACTGTTCTCTAACCATCGTCTCGTAAACCTTCATGTAGTAGTCTTTTGGTTTAACTATCGTTTTCAATCCTTTGCTTTGAAAGATTAGTTTGGTTTTGAATACATTTATTTAGGTTTATTTACTTTGAAAAACTATCCATTTTACCGTATCATTTGATTTTAGAAGTTATGAATAACTAATGGTCATATGGTCCCTTATTTTGATTGGTTTGACAATATGTTAATTCACAATGTTTTCTTTTGGAACCCCTTACAACTCGAGAATCTGTTGTCAATGAATTGAAAGTCCTATTATTGCATATATACATTGATTTCGAATAGAGGTGACACCAGTTTTAGTTTGGAGTGTCACATAAATTTTGAACCACCGGGGATTTCTTTACGAGTTGCAAGAGTAAATGGTCCGAATTTCCTATAAGATATTAGTGTTATTATCCTTTATTTTAATATTATTAAGCCATTAGGATACATTTTTCAATATGATGTATCCACCGTATTCTTTAGAAGTAATTGTTGATTTTATTGTATATCATGTTAGGAGGTCAACATTTATTTTATTTTCTTCTGTTTTTCATGCTTGCTACAAATTGCTTTCTTTCTCTTTTGTGCATGAAACTGTTTGATAACGAGTACATAAGACTCCCATTTACTTGCTTTGATTGAAGAGAAATATTTTCTCTTGATCGCTCCTTCACACTCTTCATTGTAAGTTATCCTGCATTTTTTCTCATAATAGTTAATTTTTTTATTGAATTTAGAAATTTTTTGATGAAAGAGTGAATAAATAGTCCAAAGGTTATGATTTTTTTTTTTTTGAACTCAATTTTTGGAATGAAAGGATGAATAAAAAGTGCAAAGGATAGCTAAGTGTAGTTCTATACTGTTTTTCTTAATCATTTTTTCTTGATTTCATTTTATTCTGCTCAAACTAAACTAAGTTTTTTTCTTTCAAAGTGTGTATGAATGTAATTCCGGGTTCTATGTCTTAGCCTTTTGTTCCTTTTTTTTTTTACAAACCACATAAAACTAGCCAAACCAAGATAAACCTTCTGAAGAGTGTAACACCAAGAGGTTAAATTAGATTTCTGGGGTTTGAGGAACATCATAAATATAGTGGAAATAGATTCAAAGGGAGTCATTTAGCAAAACTTCAAAATTTCAATTGAGGCAAAATTGATTGATAAATTGACAAAGTTACATGATTATAAATCTTTATCAAGTGATTATCATTGATCTTTTCATTCTTATTCGTTAAATACTAATATGAACTAATAGATCAATGATAACAACCGAAAAGTATTGTTACGCATGTAACTTTGTCAATTAATCAAACAATCTTCCCTCATTTCTAATTTTGTAGGTATGTTATATGACTCCATTTGAATATATGTCACTCTACTAAAGATCTTTCTCAAACTCAAGAAATCTAATTAAACCTTTTGTCCTTACACTCTTCAAAAGGTTCATCTTGGTTGGACTAGTTTTAAGAGGTTATTTTTTTAAAATAAATAAAGGAACAAAAGGGCTAAGAAAAAAACTAAAAGCAAATCAAATGACATAGAACCCAAAACCATATTCATATACACTTTGAAATAAAAAAATTTGTTTAATTTGAGCAGTATAACATGAAAGCAAGCAAAAATGACTAAGCAAATAAGTATAGAACTCCACTTAGCTATCCTTTGCACTTTTTATTCATACTTTAATCCCAAAAATTCAAAGTTCAAGAAAAAAAAACCTTAACTATTAAAAAAAATAATACAGGACAACTTACAAAGAAGAGTGTGCGGAGCAGTTAAGAGAAAATATTTCCTTTCAATCAAAGCAAATGATAGAGGAAAAAAATGGAGTCGGTAATAAGCATTTAGTACCACACATATTATAATAATGAAGAGTGATGGATAGTAACAAACTATTACAACAATTCTTTTCATTTTCTGGAGGAAAAGATAATAATGTATCCTTAAGATGAGATAGTAAATGTGCAATTACATATTTTTCCACTCCAATTGTATGTTAAAAATGGCATAATACATAAACAAACACTCAACTTGAACTTAGTTGACAAGTAAGCACTACAAGTTTTAGAGTGGACATATAGACACCCCAACTTTCTATTTTAAATAAATTCCCAATATTTCAATTCATTGAAGTGTTCTCAAGTCAAGTGAGGCTAGCTAAAGTGTTTGAGAACCTCCACCATAAACTGGCACATTTGAGAGTTTGAGTCACAGCGAAAAGAAAGTGTTAATACTTTTGAACCTCTTTTCTAAATCAAAAAAGGTGTTCTCAAGTTCATTAAAAACTATACACTGAGTAATATGGCTATTATGGTAAAATGTGCAGTTTACTTATTATTCGTTAAGGGGTGAAAAGTCCACCGTGAACAAGTAAAAGTGAACAAAGAAAATACATATTTCCAACTTGTATGTTAAATACAAATATATGTACTCATGTGAGTTTAGATCCCCCTCTAGGTCTCACTATTCTTGTATATTTTTACATGTATTGTGCTTGCTAAGATCTCAAGAATAAATAGAATGTTGGTGGAAAGTACTTATTACCAAACTTATGTATAGTGATGGAGTCAAGAATTTTGACATGGAAAGGATGACAATGTTAGATTGCAATGATTATCACTTGTGGAGGGGATACAACAGTGTATAGAACATGAAATGAATTATTTTTACCTTATTTATGAAACACAATTTTTCATAAAAAGAAAATCAATAGAACCAATAAAAAATTACGCAAGAATACAAGAAGTATCTTCTTATGATAGGTTGTCCTAGAAATTAATATTCTCTTCCTGTCTCTAATTGTTCTTCTCTTTTGGATAATTTGAAAAACATGAAGTTCTTCATTACTTTACAAGTATATAAAGAGATCATTGTGCAATTTATTGAAAATAATAAAATGGGGGAGGAAATCACGAACACAGCACACCAACGGTGCAAAATGCAAAAGAATCAAAGGACAATGTCGTAGATAAAGATCATATTAACCTAGAACTTTTTATTCTAATTTGTAGTATAAATTTGAAGCAATCATCATTTTAACACCAAATTCAACCTAGTACCAAAATACCAAAAAAAAATTGTTCTACTTTCTCATGGAAGTAAGCATATATTAACCAGATTTATGCTCAAAATAGATCTTCAAAAGTCCTATGATAGAATAGAATAGGTTTATCTCAAACATGTTATTGAAGAGATAGAGTTTCCTATAAAGTCCTTTTCGTGAATAATGGATTCTGCCCAAAGTACAGTTGACTACTTCATTGTTATTAATAGGAGTTTTGTAAAACAAAGACCAACTTTGATCTTGAAACAGGGTAGGCCCGGGGATCATTCGTTTGACCTTTCTTATTTTCTTAAGTTATGTAGTTCTTATGTAGAAGCCTGTGTGCCAGGGATGTTGAACAAGAATTTCAAAATTCACCCTTAGTGTGATAATTTTTGAAATGCATTCACACATTAATGTTTAGTCTTTCAATATTGTCTATTAGTTTTTCAAGAAGTCCTTTAGGTGCTAGTAATAAATGTATCTAGTTAATTGTGATATATGTATTTAGTTATTCATGAAAGACTTTTGTTTTACATTTATTACTATTAATAGAGATGTATTTGATGATTCTAATCATCTCAAGTGGTCTTAGGTAGTCTATATAAAACGTATTCATTTTCTAAATATAGTATTCTCCTTCAATATTTTCTATAAATTGGTATCAGAGCAGATTTTTGTTCATAATCTGGGTTAACTGAAGTAAAAATATGACATCCAAAATAAAAGAAGATATTGATTCTTTAGTTGTTCTTAGTCAACTTTTTGATGGAAATAATTTTGAATACTGGAAGATAAGAATCATGTGAACACATTTGAAAGCTGAAGATTTGTGGACTTTGTTGCAAATGGTTTTGAAGAGCCAAAAAATGATGGTGAATTTACAATAGAGATGAAAAATCTTGAGGCTAAGTATCGTCAAGATGCAAAATTTTAGAGCAAAATCTAAATGGGAGTCTCAAGAGCATATTTTAAAAAATTGCTACATGTGAGACTGCAAAGCAAGCTTGGGAGTCTCTACAAATAGTAGTATATGGTGACAAAAAGGTAAACACTATTAATCTTCAAATTCTTAGAAAAAAGTGTCAAAATGCTGAAGATGATAGATTACGAGAAAATAGATGAATATTTCACAACAGTCATGTATATTGTTAATCAATTGAGAAATATGAGAAATCATGGTGATACAATTTCGAATCAACAAGTTGTGGAAAAGATTCTAATTAGTGTTATGAATGCATTGTTTCTATAACTAAGGAGAAGAAATATATTTATAATCTTTCCTTCAAAGAGCTAGTTGTATCATTTCTTGCACACGAGAAGCAAAATTAACAAAAGAAGAACTACAATCCCAAAAAAGTAGTATCATGATAATTCTAATGTTGAAGAAAAGGTGAGAAATGTGATATTTTTGTTTTGTAAAATTTGCAAAATAACTATCAAAATGCATAAAAATGTTGGCATAAAGTCAAGCCCCATTGCAACTTTTGTAAAACGTTGGGCCACATTGAGAAGGATTGTTGGCACAAGCACGAGAGGCAAAACTTTAGGGCAGAACATGAGAATAAAATAAAGGAGAAACCTTTTCTGGCTTCTCATCTATGCCTTAATAAAAACAATGAATTATATGTGTTGATAGAGGTTGTAGGAATCACATGACTAAAGATGAATAAAGTTTTTCTCTAAATTGATAACTGAATCGCTACTAAAGTGAAAATGAGGAATGGAGCCTTAGTTTATGAAAAAGGTAAAGGTACAATTTCAATCAATATAAAAGGGAGCAATAAGCGAATTCATGATGTTCTTTATGTTCCTGACTTGGAAGAAAGTTTTTTTAGTGTTGATAAACTCATGAAATATTTATATTCTTTGTGTTTAAGGATAACTATTGCAAGATTTATTATAATATTGAGTCAAATCATGTAATTGTGAAGTAGATACGATAAAATTAAAATTTCCTTAATAGTTTCGTTATAATGCATTCAAAAATGAAGTTGTAGATTATTCATGACTTTGAAATTTTTTTTTGTCACTTTAATTTTCATGATTTGAAATTTCTCAAGAAAAAAGACATGGTGTAAGGCCTTCCTGAGACACAGACTAAGAATAAGACAGAGAATACTTCTATAATATCTTTAGATGTGTCAAATATAGAAGAGGATGAGGAAGAGGAAGATGTTCCTCAAGCAGGAAAAATCTCATGTTCAGATGATGATGAACCACCTCAAAAAGGAAAATAATGTTGACTGATATTTATCAAAGATGCAACTTCACCTGTGTTGATAAAGAAAATTATGATAATGCACTAAAGCATGATATATGGAAGAAAGCGTTGGCGGAAAAAATTTGAAAGACTGAGAAAAATAAAGCTTGAGAGTGTGTGTATACACAAAGAAAGAGAAGTTGTAAGTCTAGAGTGAATTTACAAAACCAAACTCAATCAAGAAGGACATATTCAAAAGCACAAGAGAGGCAAAATTAAGTTGCAATTATTGTCAGAAAGTGGAACAAATTGCTGACATCTTCACCACAACACTTTCAAATTAAAAGTTTTCCCATCTTGGAGAAGGCCTTGGAGTTGTCAAGTAAATTATTTAAGGGGGAGTGTTGGAATTAATTCATTTGCATCTTGATGTTTATTCTTTCAATATTGTTTCTTAGTTTTTTCAAGATGTTCTTTAGAAATTTATAATATATGTATCTTGTTAATTGTGATGCATACATTTGCATATTTGTGCAATATTTTGTTTAACATTTTACTACTATAGATAGAGATGTACTTCATGATTCTAATCATCTCAAATGGCCTTAAGTAACCTATATAAAACTTGAGAATTCTCTAAAGATAGTATTCTCCTTATATGCTTCCCACAATAATACTATGAATATCACAAACATGTGCTTTACTAACAGTAATATGATAATAATATGATCTCTTACTATTTCAATAATTTCAAAATTACAAGTTGGTAGAACTTCAAGAACTATTCAATTCATTCTCTCAATTTACCAAAGGAAACACAAGTTCATCCTCCCCCGGATATTTCTTCCTAGGAAGAACTTAGGGTTTAAAACCAAGTCTCTACTTCTACGATTTAAGTCAAGCTTTTGGTATGAGGTATGATAGTGTTCATATATGGAGCTCTTTCCTCCATAGAGTTCCTAAATTTCTCAATTTGAAGCTAAAAATATCCAAATTTAAGTTAAGATTTTCTTCTATGTCATAGGTCCCTTTCAATATTTATTTATTTGATTGTTTTATGAACTATAATGCATGATATGACAGAATTACATATTTTAAAGATGAATTCCTGTGAACCAATGCTTAACCCATGTTTTCTATTTTTGATGATTGAAAGTGAGTTTTGAATAACTAAAGTGATTATGGAAATATGCATGTTCCTGTGAAATCGATGAAACTTGATTTAAGTAGTTTTGAGAGTAAAGCATATATGTTATTGAGGAATAACATGATTTAAGTTGCTCTGAGTGTAAATCATAAATTTTGTGATTATTGTTGTTCTGTGAAAATATTTCTCATATACACGTGAGAGGATGATTGTGAAAGATGCTCTGACATAAGGATTCTTAATGTTCAAATGTTTTATCAATTTAACTTTGAATCAAAGATTTAGGAGTTGTTATAAGGATAATTTAGATTGGGTTAGCTAGTTGATGAGCACTCAATAAAAGATAAGTCTAGTAAAGAGTTATGACAATTTGGTGTGATTTTTAATTAGCACTGAGAAGATATCGATATGGAAACTCCGTAGTAGCTAGAGACCGGGTTTGTAGTAGTAATTAATATCTTTATCCAATACCTATGTGCCACCATAGGAAGAATGTATTAGATAGACATTAGCTAGTGTATCCACGTAAGTTAAAAATTAAGGTTATTGCCTTGACAAGTAAGAACACCCATTTTACGGTGTGTGGCAGATACTGGATTCCATGTTGTGGCTCGCATGGTCTTAAATGTCAGTTAAGGTTACTTCCAACAATAATGATGAACTAAGGTTACTTCAAGAAATATCATACAAGTGTTAAAAGATGAGTTTTACTTGCATTGACCTCTAATAATATGATTTTAACTTGGTTTTTGCATGATATCAAAGGTCCTTTTTAGCATGATTTTAAGACTCTATGCATTGCTATCATACTTGGTACATTTTGTTCTAACACATATTATTGTTCTTATACAAATGTAGGTCTATTACACCAGGTTTGCATCCCCGTGACTAGGAGTCACATTGATCACACTTATTTGTGGTAATTAAATTTATTTATATGCCAAGTGAAAATTTACAAATACTCATCTAAATAAAATGACTACCCTGAACATAATTCCCTATCAGTAGTCTTCCTTAACTTCCTCTTTTCATTAATCCTACACCTACACTATGATGGGCAGTAGTCCAACTTCTTCATGCATGCTGTTAGCTTTGGTATTTGGCTTGCTCGGAAAAAGTCTCTTGTATGATCACCCAGTGTATAGCATCTACTGATTTTGCCTTTAATTGAAATATTCTCCAATTTCGCTCTTGACATGCATAGTAAACAGTTGTTGTCATGACGATTTTGTACATTGTTGCACCATTAGTTCTTCCTTTACAATTTTTATTTTCCCGTTGTATCTCCCTTTTCCACACCATATGCCGTCTCAGTATAGTTTTACATCGTAGTAATTTCTTCCAAATACTTACTGAGACCTCTCATTGCAAACAAAAGCATTGCTCCATTGGTTCATTACAAAGATATTACACAGTGCACACAGGGGGGGGGGTGGGAAGTACCCTAATCCGACTATCCGAATCTAGCGTTGTAAGGCAGTCCACATCAGGGCAGCCGGGACGGGGCCCCAGACACTGCGCCGGGGGGGGGAAGAGCGGGGGGGGGGCCCCATAGGATCCGCATCGGCTCCTTCCTGGACAAAATGCACGCCATAGTAGGGATACAGGGTCGGGGGAATGCCCATAACTCAACGTTATAAAGGGGAGGCGCCTGGGAAACTGGGTCGGCAGAGGGTAGCCAGGTTGTGGATGCTATCTGGAGCATGGCGCAGCCCAGACCCACAAAAGCACCGAGAGAGAGGAGTGGAGAGACGGGACTAGCGTCGTGGTAGAATGAAACACATGCGCACCAAAACGTGGTAATGAGAAAGCAAAACTGGGGGGGGCAGTGGGGGGCGCAGGCAGACGAAAAAAAGCCGTGGAGGCCAAGGAGAGTCCGATTCAGCAGCGTATCGCACGCGGAGGTGAACCACGATCGGGTGGAACGTAGGGAATGCCGCGGGAAGGAAGCCCAAGTGCGCGAGGGGGGCGCCGGGCCGGGGGGACAGCCCCCAAGAACGGGCAGGGCTGCTCGGGTAGCATATAGGGTTTGTCGGAAGCTAAATGAGAACTTTTAACTTGGAATTCACGCCGCCAGAGAAGAGAAAGCAAAAATCAGGCGCAAAACGTAGGGGGGTGGCAGTTGAGAGGTGCACATTGTGAGACACTGGAAGCCTTTCGGCCCACCGCGGAGGGGAGGGGTAAGTGATCTACTAAAAGACTCCTAGACAAAGAAAACAGAAAAGGGGAATGAATATCCCCTGCCTCAGCCTTGCTTAAGCGTGAAATGGGGCTTATCGGGCACGCGCCAGGAAGCGGACCTAGAGCGCACGGGGTGAGACAAGCAGGATAACGGAAAAGAAGAGGAGGAGGAGAGGCCGACAGGTGAGTGTGAGAAAGGAAGAAATTAGGACCGACTAAAGTGGGAAAGAGGGAAAAATTGCCGGAGTGGGAGAAAGAAATATAAAAAAGCTGAGACGCCAGATCGATGGAGACTTGGAGCAGTGTCCACTAGAAAAATTGGTAGGAGTGAAATGAGAAGCTGGAGCAGATAAAGGAGGAGTGAGAAGAGCGGTGACGGGCGTGGTGGGACGGACGGGCGGATAAGAAGAATAAAAAAGGGTCGGCGGCATGGATAAATAAGCGAAAACAATGCATGAGGAAGGGTATGGAGTGCGGAATGAGACGTGAGTTAGAGTGACATACGATGTGAGGAAAAAGGTGGGTAAAAAAGCTATCAGAGTGGGAACATGGGCTCAGAGAAATCAAATAGAAGGTAGAGAAGGATGGGCAGATGAAAACGAGGCTAATGAAAAACAAGGAGAGGAGTCAATTTGAGGGGGATCTGGCTGGCTAAGGAATTTCCTTGGCGGAAGATTTGAGGAATCCAAGCAGTTGGATTACTTGCTCAATGTAGCTCCATTAAACTGAATCATAACCTTTTGTCATATCCGATCTTATCATGCATTACGGTGTTATACCTTTTATATGATACACCTTCACTAGTTCATGACTCATTACTATATTATCCATAATCAACCTTCGTGGAACGAAATCTCTTTCGGAATTGTCTATGATGTCGTCCATTGTGGTTAAAATCTTTGATATTACTTTATACAATACAGTTCAACAAGAAAAGGGGCGAAATTCCTTAACAGACGAGGGATTCTGTTACAACAAAAAAGGAATAAAGACTTCACCTAAGGTGTAACAATCGCGATATAGCGTTGTTATTGCTATAAAATCTAAAGTTTAAGAAAAACTTAAATTTTCTGGAGTTTTCAATTTTTTTTCACGTGATGTTTCATTACATAGGATGTATTTAAATAGATAAATTTTGAGAATTAAAACCACATTAATAAACAAGTAATTTAGACAAAACAATGTATCTTATCTGTGGCTTACTAGGCTTACTACCTACCACTCATTTTAAATCAAGACTAACATATCTAATACAAAAATCTCCAACCTAGGAGTTTCTAGACAATTCTGACTTTTCTAACATATCTACTACAAAATATCTCCAACCTAGGAGTTTTTTGGACAATTCTCTTCTAGCCTATCAAATACAAAATATCTCCAATCTAGAAGTTTCTAGACAAATATTAGTTTTCTGACACACCTCCTTAAGATTTTTCATTGAAACTCCTTGCAACAACCTTTAACACTCAAACTTCTTAGTGGAAAGATCCTTGGTCATAATATAAGCTTGTTGATTTTCACTTATTCAATGCACCAAATTAATTGCACCATTCTTCTCGGCATCTCTTAGAGCATGAAACCTTATGTTGATATCTTTTTTTTTTCCTTGCTGCCCCGGATTTTCAGCCATCGTAAAGGCTGATTTATTGTCCACATAGATCACTATTGGTTCTTTTGGCAACAAATTCAATTCTTACAAGATCTTTCTTAACCAAATTGCTTAATTTGTAGCAGATGCAACAACCACATACTCGATTTCGGGTAAAGATTGTGCTACAATATCTTGCTTCTTTGTGCTCCAAGAACAAACGTCTGAACCAAAAGAAAAATAGTAACCAGTGGTGCTTTTGTAATCATTAAAACATCCACCCTATTCACTATCTGCATATCCAATAAGAGCTCCATTATCCACATTTTTATACCAGATTCCATAATTCATCGACCCTGTAATGTACTTTAACACCCTTTTAGCGGCTCTAAAATGCTTAGTGCTCCGACTTAGCATATATCAAGATAGCAAACTAACAGTGAAAATTATGTATGACCCATAAGCTATTAGATACAATAGACTTCCAATTTGACTTCTATAAACTTTTGGATCTACCCTCTCTTCGCTATCATCCTTCATTAACTTTTCACTCACAACAAGTGGAGTTGCAACAACTTTGCACTTGTCAAGCTTGAACCTTTTTAACACATTTAAGTTGTATCTCTTTTGGGACAATAAAGTTCCTTCACGAGATTGAGATATCTCCATTCCTTGGAAAAACATCATTTCTCCTAGATCGGACATTTCATAAACTTTAAGAATTTCATTTTTTATGTTTTGAACCGCAAGAGGATTTTCAGCTTTAATCAACAAAGCATCGACATAAACTGATATCATAACAAAAATCCCATCCACTTGCCTTTTAAAGTACAAAGTAAGATCATTTAGGCTTCTGTTGAAGCCTTGAAACAACAAAATGTGAATCCATCCTACTATACGAAGATATTGTGGTCTTGTTTAAGACCATAGAGAGCCCTTTTAAGCTTGTACACCTTGTCTTCTTCACCTGGAATTGTAAAACCTTTAGGTTGTTCAACATGTGTCTTCCTCAAGCAATCCGTTCAGAATGCAGATTTTACATCCAAATGGATGATTTTCCACTTGTATTATGTTGCGAGAGCAACTAGAAACCTTATTGTCTCATGTCCCGCAACGGTTTTCCGAATTCTATTCCAGGCTGCTGAGAATAGCCTTTAACTACAGTACATCATTATGCTTGAAGATGGATCCTCTAGATTGAATTTTGTAGATATACCCATTTGACACCGCTAACGTTTTTCTCCTCTAGCCTATCAACCATCTCCCAAGTATCATTTTTATTAATCATGGAATGTTCCTCATGCATTGCTGAAATCCACACTTTGTGGTTTGCTACTTCTTCAAATGAGGATGGTTCAACAAGAGCAAAATTTCATTGCTCATAAACTTCTGGTAGTAATTTGGTCTTCAAAACAGGAGAGTATGTAGTCAATTCAACATGTGAATGATTTTTTGTTCCAGCGATATGACTAGAGAATGTATCACCTTTTTTCTGATTTGGATATGCAACTGAAGTATTCCCACCCTGGTTCTTCACAACAGTATGTTGATCCCAAAATATAGTGTCTAGACTCATCCACTACAAGTCTCTACTGACAAACACCTTCCTACTACTAACATTTTACACTTTGTATCCTTTTGCAATTTCTGTTACTATATCGCCCTAGAAGACAAGTAACTGCTTACTATTATTGCCTCTTTAAACATCAAAACATGTGCATAGCATCCAACCAAAACCTCTAATGTCTTGCATACGACCTATACCCTTCCCTGCTTCTAGTGGTGTCATGCTTGGACTGACTAGATGTAAATCCTAGTTTAGCCAATAACACGCATGGACTTGTCTTTAGCAAAAGTATTTAGGCATCTTATTTTCTCTTCTCTTCCAGATGATCTTTCATGTCTATCACACTTCATATTCTTCCTCTCAAAAACGCTGGTTCTTTTTGTTGAGTCAAGCTAACACTCCTTTGTGAATTTGTTTGTTAGCTACCCAATCTTACAATACTTGCTGACTGATACGAAGTATATCCACTGTGCCATTATCGTATCTAAAAATACTTTCAATTAACAGTCACTCGCCTTATACCATTGCGTTGAATCTTTGAAAAAAAAAAAACACAACACACAACACCCTTCCAATAAAACAGTAAAATCAACTGTCCAACATAACTAAACCACTACACGAAACATAGACCCAAGTCATTCGAGTTCAGATTACAAAGAGAACAAAATACTGGTTTCCACTCAAGAGTCGTCCTCATTGGTCCAATAAATTTGATGAACCAACCAGCTTTTTCACTTCTACTCTCGACGACTTCCTTTAGGAAAGGATCGCTATACTTTTACAAATTGACATGACCACAAACATCTCTACCATATTCATTTGTTGGTACTTCAGCGCATACACTTTGATTGCATTACAACAGTTAGTAAGTATAAATGAACGAACCTTTTATGCCAAAGGCAAGTATTGCTGAATTCAACATTAAAAGAGCAAGTACCAATAGAATAGTATGAAATTGGAAAAGGATGCTCAATCATGAAAATTTTAGATACTGCACATACTTTAGGATCATAACTAACACATTGTTTGTCCTTAATATTAAGAAAATAATTTTTATGAAATCAAATTTGACACATAAAGGACATCATTAATAATTTTCTTACCTTCTTCAGTAGGAAATTTTACCGACCCTCTACCGTGAGCTTCCACCAATGCTCAGTTTCTAAGCTTCACTTTAGTTCCATCAGATATGTCCAAGGTAACAAATCCATTTTTCAACAATCGCCATGTGCCTTGTGCACCGCTATCAAACATCCATTTACTTGGTCAATATTGATGTTTGTGAGTCAATGATACGCTCAAACTTACTTCTTAACTAGAAGTAAGCTGTTGTGTCAGTAAATAACCCCAACTATTGAGTTGAGATCGTTCCCACGAGGAAATAGGTCTAACCTTAACTTCACTTGTTATTACTATTGTTCGGGTTGAAGAGCTTCCTTAGAAAGTAAAAACAGAAAAATGGGGGTTTATATGCTCTAAATGAGTAAAGTACTTAACGAATTTCAAAAGACCTTAGAGTTTTAAAGTTGGATTTTAAATCACTTAATAAACGTAACTAGGGTTTACGTGTCCCCACAAGTTCATACTTGATAATTCTAACTATACATTTTTTCCTAGTATCTTGTCATGCAAAGTGTGAAGTTATGTTTTTCAAATTCTTGGTCCGGCATCTAGAAATTCTCACTCCGCACCTTGGTCCGGCGACGAGTGTTGCCGTTTCCTAACCCCTTATCTTTACCCTATATTAATGCATCGTATTCGATATTGCTAAGTTATTCCCTCGGACCAACAATATATCCACTTAGATAAGCATACACTAAATCTATTTAATATTCTTTTCCTACTATCTACCCTCCTTGGTCCGGCAAGTACAATTAATGCGAGTTCTAACGTTGATCAGTCGTTAAAAAGACGTCTAACGAAAGAATTAGTAATACAAATGCAAGAACACTATTCTAGAATTGTTTATTTTAGCTAGGGTTTATCTCATATTTGCCTATGTTCCCACAACCCTAGTTATGGGTGTAGTTACCCAATAGCCATAAACACAATCTTCAAATATATTAATAAAATTCATTTACTTACTTCAATGAGAAAGAATAAATTCCAAAGTGTTGATTAATCACAACATACCAACAAATCAATCAATGAACAAATCCGAAATCCTAACCCTAAGAACAAAGAATCTAATAATAATATGTCTAACTATCCTTCAACCTAAATGAGGTTTTTTCGAACTATTTATAAAAAATAAAACTAGATTACCCAATAATGCTAATTGCATGAATCTGCCAAAACTCGCTGGGGTGTCGACGACGGACCATGCGACGGATCGTCGTTGTCATGACGTACCGTCATGGACTCCGTCGTCCCAATACTTGTGCACTTTCTTCTGCTGCTCTCTTTCATTCTCCCGCGACGGCGAAGTAGACGGACCGTATAGGCACAACTTCCGTCGAGGTCTTCGTTCAAAATACTTCAACTTCTCAAGAATTTGGGTACTGGGATCACTTCTCTGAACTCCCAACGAACCTTCCAGAACGGAAACCGTCATAGCCATGACGGCCGTCACAATCTTCGTAATCCGACACTTGTCATACTTCCCATCTTCCTGTCAGGCACTTTCTCTACGCTGGCCACCCTCGGATCCGTCACAAGCACGACGGACCTTCATCAGCTCCGTAGTTGTTTTTTTTGGGGGGGTCTCATTCTCATTTCTTCTTCTCTCAACAGACATCTCCGCTTTGGCTTTGGACAGATTCCTGCAAAACAAATAGAAACTTATAGATATAAAAATTACAACAAAAAGATTTGGACGGCACCTAAACTAAGGAAAAGTATTAAATTGATACCGGGAAACCCACGTATAATCAACACCCTCAACTTAAATTCGTTGTTTTTTTTGTTTTTTCCCCCCCCTCAGCGACCACTATGACTCCTACACACTCCTGTACAATAGTATCCATTTTAAATCCTTTGCAATCATTTGGGCTATCAATCGCGATTAATCTCATCAGTCTATGCATCTATCACTATTAGTGAATTTTTGTGGGATCGAGAACATGCCACACCTGCAAACATGCATTAACACCTATCCTCTTCAATCTCTCACTGATTGCAACAATTCTGGTATTTTGCCAACTAATTTCCCTCACTTTAGACAACTCCTCATTTTTTTCCCACAATGAATTTCATGTGAGGATAAGGATTACTTTCTCAACACTCGCTCGCATAACAAAGTCACACTCAATTCATACTATTGCCTTAAGCTTGCCCTTATTTTCACACTGCCTTAAGTTCGCTATACAACCCTTAGGATCATGAAATAGACTTTGTTAGCTTCTCCATAGGCCATGGGGTCAGGTAGCGTATATTTTGTAATTATGTAGTGACTTTTTTTTGCCCTCTTGACATATCTGCTAAACCTTCCCAAGTCTTTCCATCATTTTATCTCTCCAGTTTTCTCATATTCTTCACCTTGCTATATAGCTTCTTTCTCATTTGTGGAGTGACTCTCTTCTTTCTTGTTTGTATCCTGTGCTATTTTTCTTATTCTTTACTTTTCTTTCAAACGAATTTTGAGTCACTTTACTTTATTCTTTCTCTCTCCCTCTTTTGTTTCTTTCCACCCACTTCCGACAGTATTCCTCATAATAGCCCACCCCTACCTCCACTCATGGCTTGTGCCATGGAGTCAAGTACACAATAACCAAAGTTGGTCAGGGCCATACGAAGGTTGTTTACTGTCTTAGCCCCCTCAAACTTTAGCTTTTTGGCATAAGCTGAGGTGCCATGTCCAAGGAGAGACTAGGGCCAACACATTGTCCCCGAAAAGTATCAGTTAGGGTGAAAAGAAAGGTCTATTTTCAGCTCAGTTATTTGGCTCAAAGCAGGATAGCATTTCATGTGGTTTCTTTTATTTAGGCTATAATGGTCTTTGTCGAAAAAGGCCTAATGATCCTTTCCTAATTGTCTAGTACAGCTTACTTTCAGCAGCACTAACCAGGCAAGTTCTAGCTACAGTTACCAATAGTGGACTATTCAAATTCTCCTCACACTCATTGACACTCATCACTATACCCGATTGTCAGACACCTAGTTTGAATTTAAGACTTAGGGTAATGCAAATGGGGTAACTCTATTTCTGCTTAGGGGCCACACTAATTACATTTACTATCGCTATCATGCATTATTTTCCATGTATCAAATATCATTTTAGCCATCATGTCTAATAATCAAACTATGTTACCAAATATAAAAACATGCGTTCAACAAAAAAGTAATCAGTCTTTGTGGGAAAAAGAACAACAGGCAAGAAACCCAAAAGAGGATAGTGAATTGGCTACGCAGACTTCACCCTAACACTCGACGATCCATTTACCCCCACCCCCAACAAAAAAACATGAAATTGTCCCCAAGTGCAATAAATGTAAATACTATAGTGGTATGATAGCAACCTGGTGGCTCCAGCGCCGTCGATCAGCAAGATGGTGGGGGTCCGGATCCCAAACCACACGTTCTCTGCAATCTGACACCCTCAGTGATATCCTCAGCAACAGCCGCACCATCAGTAGTGCCGCCAACCAGCGATATCTACAGTGGCGGGAGCTAACGCCCCAGCCGGCTGAACATCAGCGCTCTCAATCGGTGCTCCGCCTCGTCAGCGAGTGAGGCTTCATCCGCGCACCACCATCTCTTCTTCGCTCCTTCTTCCCTGCTCGCGCCTCATCCTCGTTGCTGACTCCTACGCATCTGCCACTTCTCGAGGAAGGAGGTTGAATGTTTGGAGTAGTAAACCGGGCCTCTAGCACGGGTATCCTCAGCGGCCTCGACCGAAAGGTCCTCAGACCCCACCCTTGCCTCTAGATCGGGTCGATGTCTGCCCAGACTTGTCGGACTGTCATCCTAAGAGTCGACATAACATCCAGGCCGGAGGGTCTTGTCGGGCTAACACTCTCACGTCAAAGTCATCCAATTACGCTGTTGACCTCAGCAATCTTCCTCTCTGTCAACTCGCTGTCATCTTCTCTCTAACTGCTCGACTCTGTAATCGACTTCTGCATCCAAGTCTGAATATGGTGCAGCAGGTGGCCATTTTTTCCTCTAGTTTTTGGACCCTAGCAAGCAGACCAGTAACTGTAGAGGGCTGGGCGAAGGAGCTCAGGGCGGTGATACACCTACCCTGATAGACTCAACCGGGGTCCGTTGTCATTGGGGACGCCTGTGTTCTTGTGCGGCCTGGGCTACCGTATCCGCAAGAATCCTCCAGCAGTTTGGAGGGCAGCTCTGGACAGGGCCCTGCGTGACCAACTCATGGGCCTCGTTCTCTGATGAGCCTACGTCGACATGCCATGCGGGGGTTTTTCCAAAAAATCTGATCGACTTTCCATATGGGGTCACACCTGCGGGACCTGCAAAGGGCAAAGATCATACAACGGAGGTAGGTAGTAGTGACCTTGAATCCCTCTCGTGCATGACTCCTTGAGAAGCCATGGCTACGTCCCACCTCAAGCCGGTTATCAATCCAGCCGCCATCACACGCTCGATCCCAGGGAACTATGTTTATCAGGCAGCTGTGGGGGACGGCATGACGGACGAGCAGCCACAAGAACTTTGTGACCGAACGTAGGTTGGCCTTCTTTGATGGTCGTCCCTTCTGCGTCGTGACCCATCGGCAACCTCTCCATCTACTTACAGTTGCGGGCCATCCACCTCTTGGTGGTGTCTCTAGTCTGTCTCTCGCATAACTCCATCCTTCACTACGCCATGCGATAGAGTCAAACTCGGCAGTGGATGGGGGTCCATTACAATCTGCACGCTCTCCGTTAGGAACAAACGGATGGCTTCAGGGAAATGTCCAACACTGCAGCCCCCCGGACTCGAACCCCGGCTTCCAATTGGGCCTGTTTAGCGGTGGCAGACTGAACTGTCGATCTGTGTGATCGAGAGTCGGCTACGGGATCGTGAACTCTCGGACCATCTCCTCGTTTATCGTCCCAACGGACGGCTGTCCACTCTAAGCAGTGGCCTGGTTAAGGTTATAGATCTCCGTCATCTGGGAATACTCCCTGTTAAGTACCCGCTGCTCCCAGGGAGTGTTGCGAGTCAACACTCCTTGTTATGATCAGGAATCTTCGCGTCAAGAGAAACTTTGAAACTGGCCATCGACAGCAACCACCGGTTTGATGTCAGCGGCTGGGGTGGGGACCCTGAACTGGTGCGCCGGATGCCGAGTCTGAACTGTCAGCCTCATGGAGACGAGGCCGACCTGCAGCATGGCGGTTGCGAGAACCTCTGCAGAGCAAAAGCTTCCCCTCTGACCATGATACTCCTACGGATCCTGACGCTCCTTCCTCATTTGGGGGACGACCCAGAGGGTGTGCCGGTCTTTGCCCCCTTAATCAGAATGTTAGGCATTGACTACGCCGATCCAACAGATCTTGGGTGTAGCTCTCGTGGGCCCGTGCGGGCCCGTGCAGCAGCGGAAAGGGCGTAATTGCCCTGGGGGCACGTACTCAGGGTCACGCTCATCATGCAGAGCCATGACCATGAGCAGTTGGGCTTTAAACGGAGGCGACAGACTTAGAGATCGCCTCGTGCGTAGGTGCGGTCCTGCTTGGGTGGCCATAGTAGATAGTAGACCTGGAATTGGAGAACAAGCAAATTGGTAGATGATGCAAGTTGGCACGTTAAGACACCTACAGCACAACCACCAACCAAGACTATAGATATATTATAGGCTTATGAGTTATTTTGGAGGGTCAATGATCACCTGATGGGGAATGTGAAGTTGAAAAGACGCGGGAGATGAAGAATAATGAATGCAATGTGGTTAAAATGAGGGGTTGGTGTTAAACTACGGTCAATATTTGGCAAAGGTGTCCCGCCGGGTCGGGTCGGGTATAATGCATTAATCACGCGACGGTTCCCCATGACTCCGTCGCAGCTGTTACGTCCCGTCGTTGGTATTCCGTCGTGTGTGCCTAGTGTTCACAAACGACAGAACAATGTACTTGGTTGCGACGGATGCATATGACAGGTCTGTCGCACCGCAACGGTCCGTAAATATGTCCGTCAGGGGACTGCTGCAGGTAATTTCTGCGAATTTCCTGGTGATGCCTGTCCTAGCGAATTAAAAACCCATTATAGAAAATGCTAGCCAATACTAAAAAATGAATCAGAATTGGGTTGCCTCCCAACCAGCGCCTGATTGTAATGTCGACGGCAACACACATGGGAGACTTGATACTCAACAACTTCATCAAGATTGTATGCCTCTAGCCACTTCATTCGCGGCGATTCATCATGCCCGAAATAGAGATTTTTATGCGCTGTCCAGAAATCACCTTGACCGCACAACCCTATTTAGTTTCTCCAACTCATACTACTCATGAGGGATTGGGTACCCGTGTAAGGACCAGTCCATTTGGACTTGAGTTTTGCCTGAACAGCTCAATCTAATGAATGTGGAAAAAACACCAAATCCCCGACCATAACTCCTCGTTTTTCAATTTGGTGTCCATGGACTTCCTTCATTTTTCTTTGTACTAAGCTAAGCTTTCATGCTTTCAAGTGACTTTATCAAGTCATTCAACCCATTTAACCGTTGCTCTAACGTTGCTCCAATCCATTTTTAACTTCTCATACCCCCTGGGGGCCCCTTTTTGATGCTCTAACTCAAACCGAAGATGACAGCTGTTCCACTACAGTTGGTATGGAGACATACCTATGTGATTCTTATGCTGTCCGGGTGATGCCCAAGAGCATCATCAAGCCTCCTTTACCAATCCGTTCTACTATGCGTTCACGGTGTTTTGGGGGACACTCTCTGTTTGATCTCCGATTCGACACGTCAACTTGCCCACTATTTGAGGTGTTAAGGAGTGCCTACCTTATGGCTAAATCCATATTTCTTCCAATACCCCTTGAACAATCTTTTTCAGAAGTGGAGCCCCCCATCTCTCATCATGGCCCTTGGGGTGGCCAAAACGAGAGAATATTTCTTTTCAAAAATGCAGTACACTCTTTCCTTTATTGTTTGCGGGGCTATGGCTTCGACCCATATTAGATACATAATCAACTACTACTAAATTTACTTCACCCATAGAACCACGAAATGGCCCATAAAGTCAATACCCGAATTCAAATAACTCAATCACAAAAGGGTTTAGGGAGCTCTGGGATTTTCTCTTGAAATACCACCGCCATCTCACTCGTTGCATCTGTCACATGCTTTAGACAACCCATAGCATCTTGATGAAGAGTTGCATAGTAGCCCACATTGGTATATCTTATGAGCAGTTCGAATAGCCACTGTGATTCCACCAACCGGTGAGGAATGGCATTGCCTGCCGAACAAGTCAACATCTCACATTCTGGCACACACGCGCGCATACTCCCGTCGCAACAACTCCTATACATGTAATGGTTTCTCCCAAAAGAACTTTTCACATCGGGGGGACTGAACTGATTCTTTGATGAAAGACAAGTCTGGTGGGAACAATATCCTGCGCAGATAGTTCGCAAATCTACGAACCAGGGATCAAGTCTTTGTGAACAGCCAATCATATTCGTCGGTAAAAGTATCATGAAATGTCAGTCGTAATCGCCTACTCTCTCATAGCTTCAATCCTCTAACGAGACAATGATCAGCAACAATTGATTTTCAGTTTTTGTTTCGTATCTTTTCACTTTCAAAGTCAAATTCGTACAGAAACCCCAACGAATCGCCGAGTGTTCGCATCCTTCTTTGCCCTCAAAAATCTCAATGCTAAAGTGTGTAGTAGGCACTATAACTCTAGTACCTAAGCAAAGAGGAGCAAATTTCTCCAAAAGCACAAACTACTGTCAAGGATTCTTGCTCGTCCCTGTGTAGTTCTTCTTAACTTTATTTAGGTATTTACTAGCATATAGATGGTGTGAAGGATTTTGGTTTTTCCCTCTGTCCTAGTACTCCCAAGGCCACCCCACTAGCATCACGCGATCACCTCAACTGGACTGTTCCATCGAGAAATATGAAGGCGCAGACACCAATTTTTCCTTTAGCTCCCGGATGCCCTAAGACAATATCATCAAACAAATTTACAATCTTTCAGCCAGCAGTTTGCCCAATGGGTGTGAATATTGAAAAGTCTTGATGATCGTCGGTAAAAAAGCCCTCATCCCAAAAAGCTATCGTCACACACCTTTCACATAGATTGGTGGGGGCAGTCCTCTCTATTTCCACCTCGCCTTTATCTCGATCAACCTCTATCCCTTTTCTGATAATGCTATGACCCCACACAATACCTCTTTTCACCATGAAATGACACTTGTCGCTTTTTCCCTCCCAGTTTAGTACTAAATTCAGTCTTTCACATCTCTAAAACCATCGAGATAAATTGTCAAACACCACTCGAAGATCCACCTACCACAGAAAATCATCCTAAAACTTCTTACTATCCCAACTGTCAGAAAAATAGTGACATCATATATCTCCAGAAAGGTTGCGGTGAATCACAACCCAACCGACATTCTTCTCTGAACGCAAAGGTCGCATATGGACAATTGAAGTGGTTTTTCTCTTGATCGTTCTTCTGGTTTCAAATAGAAATCTGATTTACCCCAATACCCGCAAGAAATAATACCACCCTTTTCCAGCGTCGATCACATCTGATCCATGAAGGGCATAGGAAAATGGTACTTTCTCAGTCATAGTTCGTTTACGGTAACTACAGCAACCTCCATCCAGTAACCTGTCTCACCATTGGAACAATTCATTCTTTTCTTTTGGGGCCCCACAGTCATTCCCCCTTTCTTAGGTACACACTGAACCGTGCATACCCAACTGCTGCGCGATTGGATAGATTACCCGCATCCACCACTTTTTTTTTGGATGATTTCCTCCTCTTTTCCCTTCTTTCATAACCTCTTTCATAGAGGATTCAGAGCTTCTCTGGTGCTCATACTCGGCTTGTGATCAAACTTAGTTGGATTTTATAGAGCAAATACCAGGAGGGATCCCAATAAGTCCGCAATGGGCCACCCAATACTCGTTTTACCTTTTTAAGTACCTTCACCAAACTCTGAACCTGTTGTTATACCAGTCTGATGCAATGATTACCGACAAAGTGTCCCCCAATTCCTAAAATTCATACCTAAGAGGAGGTGGGAGTGAGATTTTTTGAAAAATTCAACTTATTGGAGCCTCCTCTATCGATGGTTTCGGCCGGGTGTGGACCGCGATTTTTCATAGCAAGCTCAAATTTCTTCGGTTTAAAACTGAACATCATCGGTCAAGCCGCGACTAATGACTCTGTGACCTTCAAGGCAATCCATCAAAGTTCATTATCACTCACTGCCGTAATAAGCGTTTACACTTAAACTTTCTTCATTTGTGTCTCAGATGTCTCACCCATGTTGTAGGAATGAAGATTGCCGATTGGAGCTCACCACTATGCTCGATGGACCTACAAATATTAAAGGTCACTTCCTCATTTTTCAACCGAAATATCACATCTGCCCCCTTTTCCATAGGTCTACTAAGGCTCTTCCATAGCTAGGAATGGAGCCTTCCAAGGAGTAATAGGCACTTAAAACTCAACATCACAATCAGAATGACAAAATCAAGCCGAAAGATGATGACTCTACTTCTACTTTTATCTATCAGATCATCAGTATCCCTTATGGTCCTTTTTATTGTTCGATCAAGCCATCATATCCGCTTGCAGTGGGCTTTTGGGTCCCCAAAACCCAACTTCTTGGAAATCGCGAGGGCATGAATTTATGCTTGCCCCCAAATCACATAATGCTTTCGCAGATGTAATAGACCTAGTGTACAAGGAAAGGTGAACGACCCGGAGCGGCTTTTCTTTTGGGGACCAGAGTCTGTAGCTATACCTACAATGCGGCAAGTTTCTATCATCACATCCTCAAGAGTGACCGATCTTTTTCTTGTTGACCAGTCTGTGTCTTCAACATTGTTAGGCACCCGATATTTGCCAGCCTCGGTCTTTTTTCAATATCTTTGAGGAATGGGGGTGGGGGCCTAGGCATAAATCGGTTTACAATTTTTTAGGCACTTCAGCATCTTTTCAGTGTTTCTCCCTAATTCACATCAACTTCTCCCACTTTATCAGATCTTTTGTCACCTTTTTATCATCAGATTACAATAGGTGGGTCAATGGTTTGGCTGCCCGCGAGTAGTAATTGCCATAACAATGTCCATCATTTTTTGGATTTTGGACAGAGTTGCTAGGAAAGTGCCCGTTCCGTGTGGTTCCAGTTGTCAGTACTTGGGCTAATTTAAACTCAAGTTGCTTAATCGAGATTGCCTGGCGTATCAACTTTTTGCCACCCCTAAAGCATGTCTCAACTCTTTTAATTGTGCTCGTCGACTAGCATCTAACCCCGCATCGTTTATGCACCTATCCTCAACTCGCGTACATACTAACCTATCCACCTCCCCTAGGAGTAAACTTCACATTTTGTGAGGAGAACAAGGGCCCATTCCCTATCATTTTCTTATTAGCAATAGTTACCCCCCGTTAAAGTTGTTGTCGTCGTTGTAGTTTCCATCTTGGACCATAATGACCCTCACATTGTATTACCCTAGGTTCCGAAACCTTTGTCCTTGACTTGGCTGGGCCCTTCTCCTGATTAAGCCTTGAGCACTTGGGTCGGAAACCCCCCATCTGTGCATTTACTACATAGAATCCCTCCTCATAATAACCCTCCTCGTTGGAGGTGGTGTTTTAGCCAAGAGTTGACTGCATTAAATCTGTTTCTACACCTCAGGACAGGTTTTAGTTACCAACCCAAGCCAGTTCTCATTCTGAACATTTCTTCCCCATTTCAATCTGTGCTTGTTGTGAGTGGACTGTCACTGCGATGGGTTGCTCCCTGGATCAACTTCCTATATCTCCAAGCTTTGTTTATTCCCGGGAGATTTTTTCTATTTTCAGCGAGCTCATCATAAGGAACATTCTCCATAAGATCCACTGCTATAGTGTCCAAACACTGCTTTCTTGTTACATCTTGTCCTATAGAGTATCTTTCAGTGATTCATCATGATAATACGTGATTTGGAACACGTCTCAAGATTATGAATCTAATCCCAAGAACTACTAACTGACTCTCCTGGTAGTGCCACAAAGTTATTCAACTGACTCTGTCTTTTGTTTATTTCTGGAGACCGGATAGTAGCGTGCTAAGAAGACATCCCTTAGTTGATTCCAAGTAAAGATGGATTGTATGGTAGATAGTGAACCACAAAAGCAGCCATCTCCCGTCAGTTTAGACAGAAACACCTCTGAGCCCTAGTACAATCTAGATCCAAATCATGCCTCCTCCCCATCACAACTTTTACACACTACCCTTACCTTAGCTAATGGGCATGTGATCCTCATGAGATAGCCCGAAAAAACAAACACTCTGCAGTGAGCATTTGCTCAACGACTATTACCACAAAAGTGGTGGCCTATGGGTAGAGGAGGTCAAAAACACCAGTGGCCCCAATGTCCAATCTGCTATTTTATCCATAGCCTCTGTAATATGCTTTTGGGGCCATGGAGCGGATTGTCTGTCCCCTCTGTTGTGTTCACACCCTGAGGCATCGGGTAACATCTTAACCAGAACATCAACCGGAGCTGGGATGTTCTGGTTTGGAGCCCTCATCATTTAGTCCAAAATTTCGATTCATATTGCGCAATGTGCGCGTCTAACTCTAATGTAGGAAAACACGGTTCTCTCTCTCCTGTGTATTTGGCATACAAGAGATAGTTCTGAAAAGAAATTAAAACAATAAAACAAAGTAAAATCAAGAAAGATCAACTAAACTATAGTAATAACTTCAGTTAATCTCAAATCTAAATTCCTCGGCAGGGCGCACAAATTTGAATACTCTTCAAACTTCTACTCTTAAATAAAAGAATAAGGCGTCGTGTCCAAGTAAATACCCCAACTATGAGTTGGGATCGGGCCACCAACGGAAAAAGTCTAGACGTAACTTCAACTTGTTATTACTAATTGGTTCATTGATAGACTTCCTTATAAAAAAACATAAAAAAAGGGGGGCTTTATATCTCTAAAAATTGAGGAAAAGTAACGTTACGAATGTGGAAAGAGACATTAGTAGCAGTTTTAAAGTTGAATTTAAATCAAGTAATCAAAGTCACTAGGGGTTCTTTCCCCACAAGTTTCTAACTTGATAATTTCTAACTATAAAAATTTTTTCCTATAATCTGGCATGCAAAGTGAACTAAGTATGTATTTTCTAAATCGTGGGTCCAGCTCGAAAAATCCACTCTGCACGCTTGGTCCCGGCTACGTTGTGTTTCTTTCTCGAAACCCTTATCTTTCCCTCATATTAAAGCATCGTCTCCGATATTTGACATTAGTTATTACCCCATACCCTCGTACCAATCAATACTAGCCTATTAGTAGCATACACAAATCATGTTATAATTCCTTTTCCTAGTATCTACCCCTTGGTGCGGCAAGTAAGCCTTAAGGCGGTTCTAACGTTTATCGCCATTACAAGACTTCTAAGCGAAGAATTATTAATACATGCAAGACCTATTCTAGAATTGTTATTTTAACTAAGGGTTTTATCTCATTATTGCCTATGGTTTCCCACAACCCTAGTTATGGATTTATTACCCATAGACATAAACCAATCTTCCCAATATATAATAAGAATTCAGGTACTCTACGTTCAATGACAAAGATAAAATCCAAAAGGTTGCTTGATTTAATCACCCACAACATACCAACATCAATTCATGACAATCCGAAAGTCTAAACACTAATACAAATATCTAATAATATGATTTCTACCTTCAAAGACATGAATGTTTTTTTTCGAACTAATTTTATAGAAAATAGAAAACCGAATTACACAAGAATTCGAAGTGCTGGAATCTGCCAAAACGCAGCTGGGTCGACGGACCAGCGACAGACCTCGTGGTCATGACGGACCGCATGGACTCGTCGTCCCATATTTGTGCACTTTCTTCTCTTCTTCTCTACTCTCTTCAGTCCCCCGACGGCAAGTATGCGGACCGTCATAGTCACAACGGTCCGTCAAGGGTCTTCGTTTAAAATAGCTTCAACTCTCTGAATCTGGGTACTGGGATCACTTTCTCTGAACTCCATGACGAACCTGCAGAACGGACCGTCATAGCCTGGGGACCGTCAACAAGCTTCTTAATCCACCCTGGTCAGACTTCTCCATCTTCCTCAGACGCTTCTCTACACTGCCACCATTTACTGACCGTCACAAGCACGACGGACCGTCTCATCTCCGAGGTGTCTCCCCTCCCTGTGCATTTCTTCTCGCTAACATCTCCGCATTTGGCTTGTGACAGATTTCCGCAAAACCAAGAAAACTGTAATAAAATTAGCACAAAAAGGCTTTTGGACGCACTAAAGCTTAGGGAAAAGTATTATGAGTACATGAAAACCACTGTTATGCAGTCTGAAATCTCCCCATGATTTTCTAACCGGTGTCACATTTGTAAAAATTCACTCGATGTGAAGAGTGGCCACTTTGATTTGTGCTTTTCCTAAAGTACTTCTCAATGTGACCATAACATCTGACAATTCTACATTTAATTGGTGACTTTTTTTGAATTTGCCACAATTTCTTCTCTATGTGATTTGTCTTCTAACAGATGCCACCAGTGGAAATTTTCCTTTTATCGCGACAAATTCACCGTTGATTTTCCCATATTTTACCTCTCCAAAGTATCCAACCAGTCCTTTTCATCTTTTCTTTTATTTCTTGACTTTATGATGTCCTTGCTTTGAAAGGCGTCGTCTACTCATCCCTTCCCTTCTCATTGTTACCCATTTAATCTAGTATTTCCCTTTGGAGATTAGCTGGCTATTGTAAGAGTAGTCAAAGTCATCAGACTCCTCAATAACTGAGATTTTTTATTAAACTGTCTAAAAGGGTTAACAGAGCTCTTCCTACACTTGCGGTTCTGTATAGGTTTCACCAAGTTATTCTTATCTGGTCACATCTCAATAAGCTTTACTGATATCTTCACAACATTCATCACCTATCCTGAGTCTTTTCACTTCAAAATGGCGCTGATCCCATGTTACACAAAAGAATAGAACTTCAGTTCTATAGGTGTAAGTTTTTCATGAGTTCCAGTTTGTTTCACATGATGTTTTCATTCTACTATGTTGTGTACGTAGATTACATGAGAATTACAACCACATAATAAGCAAAATATCCAAAACTTCCCAAACTAATGTCGCTATGTGGGCAACGAACCACCACTCTTTTAAGTAAAAACCTAACATCTCTAGTACAAAATTCTCCAACCTAGAAATTTTTTTCTTAAGATTCTACTTCTAAACATATCGAGTACAAAATTTCTCCAACCTAGGAGTTTTTTGACACTTCTTACTTTTCTAATATATCTAATACAAAATATATCCAATCGAGGAGTTTCTAAGAAAATCTTTGTTTTCTAAAAGATTCTTCATCTTTGGAATGAATGTGATCACTGTGTAGGTTATTGGACTCTATATCTTAGTAGTTTCAAAAAATTGCAATACAACATGTGTCACTTCCTATTCAATCACTATCCACGACTTTTTAAAAAAGTGTGCATTGAAGCCATCACACCCTAGGGCTTTATTGTCATCTATTCCCAGAAGAGCTTGTTGTACTTCATCTTTGCTAACTGGTCTTTGATTTTTGGCTTGTCTTTTTTTAGGCATGCAAAGAATCATTAGGTGTTAGAGTGTCTTTTTTTCAACCACTGTACTCTGGATTTCTGTAGCATTATACTTTCCTCATCTAGGATCCATTTCTCTAATTCCTATTTCAATTGTTTCTCCACATGACATTAATTCTGGATCCTTGTAGGATCATGTGGGTCTGGTAGTTTCTCAAAGCCCCCCTGAGCGCAATGATTTTCTCTTAAATATTTCCACATTTCTCTGTTGGCCATTTTTTCATTAAACGATATTTAGTTGCTCAATGTGAGACACAACCCTCATACAAGTTGTTGTTTGCGTTTCTTCTATTCAGACCCTCTACTTCTTGATAATTTTTATGCCCTGCCACGTAGTTATAAAATCGAAAAGGCTCTGAACCCTTTCCATCACGTTCGTCCATTTTTACACTATATGGACAGTGATCTTAAAAGTGGGGTTCCAGAATTACACCCTTTATGTGTGACCATTGTTGAACCCATTCAGCATTAACAGTAATCCTGTCTATTTTTCTATGTGTGTGGCCGTTTGTTCAGTGAACTGTCTACCCACGGTTTTTATTTAAGTCAGACTATTATGAAGCAGAGAGTTGTCAAAGTCTCTAGTTTCAGAATGTGTCACTTGGTTGCCATTTAATCTATCCTCAACTTTGAGTATGGAATTATAATAACCCATTAGCACTAGGGGTGCTGTGACATTGTTGATCACTGTTTCTATGTCACCCCATAAGGCCCTTATATCTGCAATTGTGTGTAACCCATATGTTGCTCCAAACTAAAATCCAGTGTTCAATTTTATTCTAGTTCAAAACCCAAAGATAAAGTGTTGCTGCACAATATCAACTCTAAAGTCGATTGTAGAGTAGTGCAATAATACCTAAATTCTTCCCCTCTGATCGGCATTGTAGTTCGCAGCCCATCTCAATCTATCCCCAAGCTTCTTTATGATATTTTGTGCTCTCTCTCTTCTTTGACTTTGTTTTCAAGAACATCTAATAATATTACATTATTTTCTCTAAGAAATGCCTTCTTCTTCTTTTTCTTATACACTTAACTCATGCCTATTGCATTCCATGCTATTATGCTCATTAAAACTGAATTTTGTCTTGCACTATTCCTCCTCCACTTCGTTGGCCATGTACCCCAATCTCCTCCATTATTTCCATATGAGCAACCTATGTAACAGCTTGTGTAAGTGGTGTTAATGAATTAGATGTCTGCAGTTCCTTATCCGTGTTCACACCCACGTTTGACGTATCTTTATTTGCAGAGCTCTTCACTGTTTCCTGCCAACCATCATTACTAGTGATCTCTGGCTTAATAATTTATGTTATTTAACTTCCTTGCGCATTAATGTTGGGCTTGGTTGGTGGGTCCAAAACTCGTTTCATATTCCATTCCTTTCTAGATGGTGCTTGGTTTACACACTCCTTTTTTAAATTAACTGCATACCTGTATCTCCCATGCTACAATGTGCCGTACTGACACACTCTGAACATAAGACAAGACGCCAGTCATACACTATCTTCTGATCAATGATTTTCCCTTTAGGATCCCCAATTGTGATGGCTTCCGGCAAAGGTTTTGCTACATCCATTTCAATAAATATTTGTGCATATGATATCCTATAAATATTCGTCATGCAAGCATCTGCATATAGTGGAGTTCCTAGGCCGCTTCTGATTATACTGAGGGCTGTGACACTCCACCAATTTAGTTGTAGATCCGGTAGTTTTACCCAAATTGGAACAACATTCAGTACTTCCTCTTTGAAAATAAACCTAGTAGACCGTGGCTTAATAATGATTGGTCGATTGAAGATATTGTAAGGCTCTGCCAGCAATACCTCATCTCTATCACGCACACTATTGAATTTAATCACACACAAACCTTCATTGTTGTAGGACACCATTGGTTTCATCACAAAATTCCACTTCCTTGCTACAAATCTTTCAATAGCTCCAATTGACGGTGTGTTACCTACCACATAGAGTACAAGTACGTTTTGCCATTTCTCATTTCCTTCATCCATGTCTTCACTTTCGAACCGGATAATTACTTTTCCCTCTTGTATGATTGGTGGTGGATAGCTTAGATTCATCCCCTGTGCTGTCATTTTGTTCTGGTCAAACAATCTCACCCATGCTCGTCCATCCTTATTTTACTTTAATTCATCTCTCTGTCTTTCTCTAGTAGTCTCCATCTCTGCTACTGACAACACCCATTTCACTGATTCTTCACCATTACTCAATACTGGTCTCAATGCGTGAGTAGTAGATGTTGATGAATTTCCCTTTTATATTAGCAATACTAATGTACTAGACCTCTATTTTCCTTACACAAGTTCGGTAGCCTGTAGAAATGGCCATCCTCCTTCATCCTCTAAATCGAATTCCTCATCATTAACATTGTCCTTTAGATTATCCATTTCCTTCCCCTTCATAGTTGTATTATTACCTCGCCATTGCACAATTACTGGTGGTGTCTTAGTGGTAGTTTTCCTCGGCCTTCACCTTTCCATAGCTGGAGCTGTGCAGGTTAAGTCGTAACGTGCGCCGAGAGAGAAGAGAAGTTCCTTCTTTGAGTTTTTTCAGTGTCTTGATTTTTCATTATTGATCACACTTAGTACTGGTGAGTCCTCATGTTTCTAGGACCGAACCTTTTATCGCTTTCTGTGTTACTTTTCAATCCTAATAACATGTTACATGGTGTTTTATCCTTTAGGCCTTCTTGGAACACACACATGTATCTTTAAAGCAAGGAGCAGATTGATATTACTAGATTTTTATTTACTAATTAAGATCCATATATACCAATTGCCCGAGTCAACGTGTCTGGATATCGAGGAGTGTGGCTCCATATGCTTGGTAAGTGACACCTCATTTCAGAAACCCCATCACCGAATATGTAAGCTTTTGGGTAATGTTTGTCTTAGGATGGCAATTATGACAGGGAAAAACTCATTGAAATCAATTGTGGTCATTTATACCATGTTGATTGTATTAGTGAACAGATCAAGCTCAAGAACTTTTGTCCTATTTGCTAATGGGATGTAGGTGCAACAATCAGTTAAATTTTTTGTTGGATGGACTAACAAATGGAGTGTCGTCATTGGTCTCAAGAGAGTTGAGTTAAACCTAAAAATAAAGAACCATTCTATGTTTGAGAAAAACCATGGTCTTTTAGTTTAGTATGTTTTCTTTCTTTTTCAATGATACTAAGTTTTATCCGGACTTTGATGCCAAACATAATTTTGTATTCATGTTGGTCTGAGTTGTTTATATTGAAAAAAATTTGTTCATAATCAATGTTTACTGCAGGTATTTACAACCTCTTGATCTTAGCTTTGATTGGCCCTCTATATTTTTGTCGCGATTGGAACATTTCATTCATTCAATTAAACACCAACAACAAGAAAATCAATTATTGTCAATCCAAACCATCAATTAAAAAAATGGATGGCTGAATTCACATCTCTTGCTTTCTTGCTTCCATTCATCGTGATAACCATAGAAATTGGAAGCACAAAAATTTGGTTGAGAGAGAGATTTTCCATAAGAGAGCATCTAGGTTTAATTATAGGCAGTTTAAGTTAATTGCACTATGCTTCTATAGCGATTATTTTTTAAAAATTTAAAAATGTAAGCAAAAGGTGCAAGGCTCAAATAACTTGAATCGACTATGCCAATTAAAAAATATATCCAATTATTTGAACATTAATATGATATAATTGACATGATCTAAGATATTCTTAGCATATGTAATGATAATTATTCCATTTTTTTTTCCTTTCATTTTGTTGTCTTCAACATTATCAAAATTGAACATGTTTCATGTTTGTCATTTAAAATACATATACATGCCCTTCTCACGGGGCGGGTATATTATTTCGGTCAGATAAATTATAATATCTTTTTAATTTACCAATAAAAAATGATCATAGAATTACTTTTTTAATAAATAAATATGAGAACTACACTTCAAATTATAATTATTCCGCAAAGGTGAATGAAAGGTATTTCAATCGTTTTCCTATAGTTCAACATATTCTTAATTCACAATGCTTGAATTTTTTTTCCATTGTTTAGAACTTTAGTGTTAGGTGGAGAATTCAAGAGTGTACTTTATAGTTATAAAATTATCACATGTTTGATAAAAATTATCTGAAATAACAAAAAAGTAATGAAATATATGTTACTTTCTTTTCCAAAAGAATTGTTCTGAATCATATAAATACTTTTTACACTCTAATGAAAAAAATCTAAATTAATTAGATGAGGTTTGGCTTGTCACGAGACTGTGGTTCCATTAGGTGATAGGTCTATACGCTGGCAAGTATGGACAGTTCCGGCAGCATGGACAAGACGTTGTATCATCACTTAGCTCATAGTGATGGTTCTCGGTTAGAGAAACTCCACAGAATTAAATTAATTTATATGTAAATTGAGTTGTTATTTAGTGTTTGAATGTATTATATAAATTTCACCTTTAATGTTGTTGATTTCTACATTGAGTTGAGTAAAGTTCATGTAAGTGATGTCATGCTTAGTTTTTCCCTCGCATGGTCGTACATTCAATGTATAAATGTAATTTTTCCTTCATCATTTTATGATGCATATATAGGTAATCATGATAAACATCGAGCGTCTCATTGATCCAGTTGAGCACTCAGAGTCAGTTTGTGAGCCTTTTTTTTTTGGAGGACCCATTTGGTTATACTTTTCTTTATTGCTTTTGGTTATTTCAACTTTTAGGATGATTGGGGTCATGTCCCGACATCCCTCTTAGTATCTAGAGGTCTCATAGATAGCTGTATATGATTTCTTTAGTCCTTATATCAAATTGTTCAAGTTAAGACATGAGTTGCATTTCTATTCTACGCTAATGTTATTTTCAGGCAGGTCTCATTTATCTATTCAAACAGGTTGTTTAAGATTGTATTTAAATATATTTTCTATTGGGTAAGTCTTCAGCTTGAACTTTCTAGACAGGATAGTGGGTTCTGCTGGATCCAACAATAGTCTAGAATGTAAGTCCCACCCAGGGTGTAGGCTTAGGCGTGATGATGGACACATTGCCCGTCAGTGGCTTCTGTGGTCCAACACTTAGTTATACTTCCTTGAACACTCCATCAACGCCTTCACCTACGACTTGTCAATTAAATGACGACTTGTAGTTGGGCTCGTTTGTTTCCATTTTCCTATTGCTTTACCTACTTTCAAAGCTAACTTTTCAAAACCTATTGGTTGTATAATTTGATCAAAATACTATCACATCATATAATAAAGCTCCCAATATCCATGCAAAAATCTAAGTCTAATGCATCAAAAATGACTAAATACCACAAACACTCTAAACACATCAGTATAAGCAACCAATAAATTTCAGAATCACTGACATATCTACAACTTTTCCCTATTTTAATTCATTTTAGATCATTGAAAATCTTCTCATTTAGATTCAACAAGCTAAATCATTCGGATCAAAACATGACATAGACATAACAATAGATATCATCACATACACAAACAACAATCACCAAGATACAAAATTTTCAACAATGCAACTGGTGCCCTTACAACAATAAAATCCCCTTTCAACAAAAAACATCACGTTTTTAGCTAGGGACTCGTGTTGATTGGCTTCAATATGTGTAGCTATTATTTGTTAATCACCGACACTAGACTACATTTTGATAATAAGAACCAGTGGTTTTAACGTATTATGATTATTTTTTCCTACGATTTGGTGTGTCCCAAAAGCGTTTTGGGCTAATTTTTACATATTTTTCTTTTAATTTTGCAGGAAATCGGTCCAAGCGGAATGGAGATTTTGAGGCGAAGAATTGCAGAAGAGAACTCACCTACGGAGCTTTGCGTCCATCAGTGTTCTTGTGACGGTCCGTAGGTGGCAGCGTAGTGCACTGCTGAGGAAGATGGGGAAGTCTTACCAAGTGTGGGGTTAGGAAGCTTGTGACGGTTCCGTCGTGTCTATGACGGTCCCTCCCGCAGGTTCGACATGAATTTCGAGAAGTAATCCCAGTACCCCTATTCCAAGAGTTGAAGTGTTTTGGAACGAAGACCCTCGACCGTACCGTTTGTGCCCTATGACGTCCATCAGACTTGCCGTTCGCGGTATGAAGAAGATCAGGCCAGAAGAAATTGGCATAAGTATGGGACTACGGAGTCCATGACGGTTCCGTCTTGACGTATGACGAGCCGTCGGAGTTCCGTCGACCAACCGCGTTTTGGCAGATTTCCTACAATAGAGTCCGTGTTTAATAGTTTTTATTTTTATAAATAGTTCAAAAAACCTCATTTTTGAGGTTAGATGTGATATAAACTCTGGTCTTTTTAGACTCCCGTATTGTTAGACACACCGTAATTAAAAACATTGTATTGTTAGACGTTTATTATCATTGATTGTTGGTGATTTTTGGGAGATTAATCAGAGCCAACTTTTGGATTTTAACCTCTTTCTCATTGAAGGAACATGAATTGCTTATTTAAATATATTGAATATTGTGATTGATAACTATAGTCCTAAACTCCCATAACTAGGGTTTGTGGGAACGCATAGGCAATAAGAGATAAAGACCTAACTAAAGAACATTCGAGAAGGTGTCTGGCTGTATTAATAATTCTTTCGCTTATAAGTCTTTTTAACGGATGGCCAACATTAGAATCGCCTTAATACTACTTGCCACACCAAGAGGTAGATAATAGAAAAGATTATCACATAGATTTAGAAAAAAATTACTATCTAATAGGCTAGTATTGATTGGTACTAGGTAATCGCCTTAGTCAAATATCGAATACGATGCTGAATATGAGGTAAAGATAAGGTTAGAAAGCACACACGTAGGCCGGACCAAGGTGTCGTAGTGAGATTTTCTAGATGCCGACCAAGGATTTAGAACACATAACTTATGCACATTGTCATTCAATATACTACGAAAGATTGTTTTGTTTAGAATTATCTCAAGTTATGAACCTGTTGGAACCGTAACCCTAGTTCTGGATTAATTGTTAAAACCAACATTCAAAGCTGTTAGTGTCTTTTTCAATTGGCGTTAGTTATTTTCATTCATTTAGAATTAGAAACCCCGCCTTTTAATTGTTTTTTTACTTTCCTAAGAATTCATGGACCAAACAATAGTAATTAAGAGTTTAAGTAAGTCAGACATTTTCCTCGTGGAACGATCCAACCTCACTAGTTTGGATTATTTACTTGACCGACGCTTTAACTTCTTTTTGAGAAATATGTGTTGAGCGTATCAAGTATCTACAATGAACTTGTAACGTAACCAAACCAAGGGTTGGGTCTTGTCAGGGAGTGTTGAAATTATTAGCTACTTAGAGTTCCATTCTAGATATTGATATCTCAAGAGATTTTTGAGTTAAAAACAAATTAAAATCAATTTTTAACACTAAAATGGTAAATATCAAAAAATGAGTTTTGTCAAAAGCAGTAGAATAGCAAAACTAAAGGAGAAAGCAAGTACGAGAGAGAGTTCTTGGTGTGTGACTATAATACATGTTGACACAAACTAATGACTACATGATTTAAATAGGAAAATTCACAAGACAATGGTGACTAGGCTAAGCTTTAGGTGAAAGTATGTTCCCTCTCTTGAAAATTACCCCATATCAAATGTGTTCCTCTCAAACATACACTCATCTAAACTAACCAGCCTATGCCTTCCCACACCTTGACCATTCAGTAAATGGTTCTTGGATATGGGACTAGCGCTCACCCTCTCGGGCTGAATCTCATGTCGGACCACTCCTTAGGCCATCAGTATGGTGGTGTTAGTTTCGTGACCTCCACTCTTGGGCAAGCCGAAAACACAATGGTGGTTTTTGAATTTGAAAATACAAACCCATTGAATTAAACAACAACCACTAGGTGAAATCACCATTAAAATGCATTTAATCCTATCAGCAAGCAAGACCCAACAACAATATCAACACATATTTGCTAAATCACACCGAAAGAATAGGATTTTTAGACACACATCAAAAAATAAGAAAATATACTTAAAATGATAAAGGAATCAGGTGTGTATAAGTGATTAAACCTTAAAAATAGCAATGGAAGGTAAATGGAGAAGACCCACTTTCAAGATTGGAAGAAGAACTTCTTTATTTAAGCTTCCTCAAAACCTTCTCCAAACTTGAGAGAAAAACTTAAGAACATAGTTTCTAAAATAAAATATTTAGTGTATATCTTTTTAATCTCTAAAATTCTTTCTAATTAATAAAAGATTTCAGTATTTATAGGCTTCCGTTGTAGTGCGGGTGGATCCATTGAACGTCTTTAGTCTTGAATAGAGTTATTCGGGGACTCACCCTTTAAATGCTTCGCCGCCATTTATTACTCGCCTTAATATTCATGCATGTTGTAACGTTATGCGGAATAATTCTACTTCACGAAACTATTCGCGAAGCGCCGACTACTTCTTTTCATTGTCGTTTGATCACTTTTCTACTTCAGATTCACTTCTATAATAAAGGCAGAACTTTACGTATAACACATAAAACGCCAAGGGGTTGCTGGCTTGCTCACTTTGAATCTTAAGCTATTTTCCCTTCCGGTTTGCGCGAAGTGTCATGCTCCTACAAAATCCCCAAAATACTTAAACTTATACATTTTTTTAATCAGATATCAGATAAAATACACACTTGGGACACTATTTGATAAATAGTCCTAGTGAATTCAATTTGTGGACTCATCATACCCGATACTTAAAATTTTGCTTGTCCTGAAGTGACTCAAGTTCGTATTCTCAATAGTGCTACAAAAGAATAATCATGAATTATACACCAGACGAAAAACTACCTTTCAACTCAATTAATATACTGAAGATCGAGTTGGACACAACCATTACCAAAGATTCTTGAGCTCATATACTTCCTATTAAAGGGAAGTTCGCCCTCAACAAAGATCTACATCCCTTACACAAGATCTTTAACATTTTCAACACTTTAGATTTATATACTTAGGATCAGGAATCTGATTTAACGCTCACACTGAAAAAGAGGAACACAATGCATGTTTTCACCTACAAGTTTTCCCTTATTTTCTAATTGACCTTCGGTCAAGATAAAAAAATGTCTTTTTAAGGTCTGTAATGGGGATTAGTGCAAACGTATGGTCGTTTGGGCTTCATGACTTTTTCTCTAAGGAGATGTGATTTTCTTAAGCTATACCTTATCTTTTTTTCTTAATCCTTAGTCAAGTTCTTCTAAGTCATCTTTTATTTCCCTTCATGGATTGCTTTGAAACGCCCCATTCTTTCACTTTCGTGCTTTTTTTCACGACCATTTCTTTGTTTTTGTTGTTTTCTTTTCGTTTCCTCTCTAGTCTTCTCCTTTTTTTTTTGGAGGGCGCCATTCTCTGCAATACCATGGGTTTGCGAGATTCTCTTGCACTTCTTGACTTCTTCTTTCCCTTTTTACCACACCCAACTTAGGTTTTTGGCCTATGTTTTTGTATTCACTTGTATCAGATCTCTAAAAGGATTATAGGTGATGGATAACGTAAGATCTAGGTTTCTTCAAGGAAGAGGTAAGTCTCAAAGGTTGTTCAAAAGAGTTTCATACACTCACGGGTACGCCATAGAGGTATGCGTAAAAGTTGGCTCCCACTCTTAAGTATTGCCAGAGATCATGTCAAGAGAATACCTTCCGAAATCAATTAGACTAACTGAGAAAATTCCAGTTTTATTCATACAAGGTACAATGTAAACTCATCACACAAGGAAGTGCACTAAAGTCAAACAGGAAAACACACTTTTGCTAGTGTGTAATGGTCATTGCAAAAGAATTAATTTGATAATTGGCTAATCACAACAAGATGCAAAGAGTTTCCGTAACTTCATGCGTTCTCATTGTACCTGCACATTCATGTTTCTTCAATCGAGAGCACTGTTTAAGTCTGAGAATTAAATTTTTACAGGAATAACCACTTTTAGCTACAAGAGTGGAAAAATTTTCAAAGTGAAATGTTTTTTCGGAAGGTCAAAATATTGGTGAAATTTGGACCCGACAGAAGACATACCCTCAAACTATTTGCGAAAACAATGTTTAATACACACAATTTAAAATAACAACGCAAGCATATTCAAAACCTTATAAATAATTCAATACAAACAAACAACAAAATAAGGTGGGCCTCACCCCACCACAAGTAAAGCATTTTGTCCTCCATGCAGTTTTATATGATCACAGAAGTTATATGAGAAGAGAGTAAGGAGAGAAATTCTATTCAAGTTGTTTTTTTGTGTGTTCGTGTGTTTCTCCCATTGGAAACACGAGGGGACTCTTTCATAACTTATAGTTGTCACAAATCAAATCCCGGGAGCACCCTAGACTACTGGTCATCATACATTCTTAGATAAAACAAGGAAAATTTAAAAGTTTTAATTACTTATACATGAAGGTTTACATAGACCTCTGCATGCACATAATAGTTATATCGAGTATACATATACCATTAGTATAGAAGATTACTTAGTCTTATAATTTTATTGCACCTATATATATAAAATATAAGATAATCTGAAGTGTAATGTCCCTCATCTCACAACCATCTAGCAAGAAGTAATTAAATTGGGGGACTATCCCATACATCAATGAATAAAGTCCAGATAGCTATACACCGTTAGAGTCTCAAATGAAAAGGAAGAAAATATGATTCTTAAACTAAAACACTTAATAGCTTGATATGGCATTGACCTCGGAAGTAAGGACCTATACCACCTTGGATGAATAAGTAATTCAAGCCTTCCATCAATGTCTTCTTAGCCTTAATGATTGGAACCTAAAAGGTTGGGGAAAGGAGAAAAAGAGGGTTATACCACTTTGTACTAAGATGAGACCACATGCACACATAAGTATCAAATCATGCTAAAAAGGAACATATTATTGAAACATGCTATTTATCGTTTAGAAAGTCTTATGCACATTCAAGTAGACCATACCAATCAATACGACATATTCATTAATTCTAAACCATGTACATCACAAGAATAACAATGCTAAGTCTAGTCAAGTTAACATGCATATCACATATTTGGACACATACCCAAGCAACTCTATCATCAAGTCATAATAACAACAAGAATGAATAAGAGTTCATTATAAGATAACCAAGCAAGAACGCCCAGACCTGATTATATCTACAAGTGCAATCACCAAACAAATCTCCATAACCAACTCAATGAAGCGACTCAACAGAATCATACACAGCTAACTTCTCATTGCATGTCATTAAAGAGCACATATGTAATGCTTTTACATCAATGAAGACCACACCATATTCATAAGTGAAACTAATTATCATCTAGTATCAAACAATATGCAATCATCAGCTACATATCAATGTACCTCATAAGCTATACATATATAATAACAACCTTCTACAGTTTCCTTCTAGGAAACTAGTGCAAGCTACGTAGAGTCCCCTTACCCTACCTAGTATAAGTCAAGCCTCTCAAATCCTTTGTTGGTTTTGTAATTCAATTACTAAGTTTAGTTAGTGAAAACTTGCCTTACCGCCATAACCATACCTAAGTTGTGGAATCCGTGTTGGTGAACCTTACACCAATGGGAAGGTGGTATAAACCGCTTAAAGTAAATAAGCACATCAAACTAGCTTTCTATGGTGGTTCCACTAGCTAGTCTTCCTATGGGGGGTAACATAGTTTCACGAATTAGATATAGTTATTAATAACTGTACCTGACACTTGGAATTGAAGCCTCATCTTATAGAATCGTTGGGTGGATTATCCTCTTTGGGGAGGTCAACAACTCATGTGAACTATAAGGTGAATGTTCCCTCTTATGGAAGTCCAAACACCTCCCTTTGTCATTTCACCTCGGTGGTAACTAGGCCCTTTTGAAATGTCCTTTATGTCTTAATTATCATCATAGCTTAGGTAGGTCATAGGGTCTATCCCTTCTATACTCATCATCATCATAACTCAATAATAATTTAATGAGTCAGGTCCTTTCATTACAATTCATATAAGTGAGCTTACCATATTTACATGTCACTTCATAATAAGGCACATTGCTAAATCATCACCATCCTTATAAAATTTACGTCTTAGCTAACACCTCACAAACCATAGTCAAGACATTCCAATTATGTATCTTACCAACCCTATCAATCTTAATACAAGATATAGTTCAATGCAATATCATCACTTAATCACAATTTACCACGATTGATGTAAGGAATAGGAATTTCAAGACTTACCAAGTCTCCTTCATAATCCATCATCAAGGTCTTAACATAAATACTCAGCTGAACCCAATAAGGGTTATAAAATAACCATAAATCAATAACCAACATGATAACAAAACCAATTGAACCACTATATCAAAATTCATCACTAGTTCATAGCTTAAGTTTAAAAACTTAGATCAAAGTCATAATTTAGATCAATTACTCAGGAACTAGCACAATAGGACTATAATAGATCCTAAATTTTGAATTTATACATAACATAATATAGTAGTAATTCATCATAACCAATTCCAATTGACACCAGTCACAAGACAATTCATATCAAGATGACAACCTCGATCCGTGTAAAGTTCTCCTTTAGAAACTAGAACCAATCCTCAATAAATAACTATTAAGTATAATAAATGTTAATATATTCATAAGTGCATAAGAAATTATAAATTGAAGTATTCACAAGATCATTCAGATTGGGAATGGATCCATATGAAACTCAACTTGGAAATAATTTGATGGGAAACCCTTTGAGGAAGAGTCGCAAGTAAAGAATATCAATACCTTACTATTGATAAGATGATGGAGAAAGAGACCCTTTTCACATTGAACCCACCCCTAGATTGCTCTCATGGAGTTCTTTTACTAAGAGAGAAAGAACAGAAGGAAGAGAAAGAAGAGAATTGGTGTTGGAATTATGCGAGTTTAGGTTAGAGTCTTTATATAAGTTGTTAATTAACTTAATTTGACTTCCCCTAACCCCTAATTAACCCCCTAACTAAATCAACTTGGTAAATGAATTATTTCAAAACGTGCAGGAAAACATAGCCTCACAGACGACACCACGATCGACGGATTGTGTGTCCATTGACAGGAATTGTGAACCTCCGTGAGGAACATCCATCGATGAGTTCAGAGACTTGTCAAAAATATGCCTTTGCCAAAATTCTAAGTGTCCATCGGTGGAGGCAATTGACGCCCCGTCGATTGGACCACGAGCTGTCTGTGGCATCCGTTGGTGACACTGTCCATTGACATCTTTTATTCACTTTTGTAAGGATCCACCTCAAGGGCCCCTAGTTGGTCCTTGGGGAGTTGTGCCCCCATGTTTTGACTATGAACTAACTCTAATTCGTGTTAGACACTCTTTCACTAATTTTCATCATTTCCCTACTTCTAAAAGCTTGTCAAATAGTCTAAGTCATGATAGTACCTCATTGACCTAGTTTCTAAAAGTCATAGACGTTCTTGGCTATTTTTTCGTTTCTAGACCTTATAAAGGACTCATATACATTATAATAGACCTTAAAATAGTGTGTATACCTTTTGACATTCATTTTAGCCTCTACAACACGTCTTAGATTTTTGGAGTGTTAGATTATCCTCCCCTTAGAAACATTCGTCCACGAATGACACTAAAATCTTAGAAAGGAAGGAATAGACTAAAGTCTAGCAACCCAACCAGCACACACAATGGTAAATACATTTACCCAAGGATATTTAAAACTTCAATTACCACACATAAGCTCAAATCACCTATGAGGAAGTTCCTCTCACAATCCACGACAAAAAAATGTCTCACATACCTTACATAAGTCCCATTATGGCCAAAGTTCAACTTAGGAAACACTACATATCATTTCATAAAGACTCACCAATCCAAAAAATGCACAACATAACTCAAAACAAGTCCAAAAAGACATATTCCTCACCAAATCCATTTCACTGTTACTTACTATAATGCTCCAAAAATGCTATAATTTGAAAACACGTCAAAATCAAGAAAACTTCAATGTTATTTTTAGTTCCTCATTAATGGGATAACTAACCTTAGTTTATAAAATATGTGACCGTATGTGACTTTATCGCTCGGCCTTTTTCTCCCATGTTGCAAAACCTCAACTAGGTGCTTCTTCCATTACAACCTTACGGGCCACCTCTTGTTCCTCAATTTCTGTATACTTTGCCTATCAAGGATTTAACGAATCTCCTTATTAGAGTGGTTATCCTTCACCACACAAGACCCTCAATAAAACTAATGAAGCGGGATCACCGATACACTGCTTAATGATGAAAAGCATGGAAAACTGATTAACCGAAGACATTTACAAGGGCATTTCAATTCATAGGCAACCTTACCACCCTTTGCAAGATCATGGGAACCCTACATAATGGACTCAATTTCCCTTCTTGAAGTCTTCCACCCCTTTCATAGGTCAAATTTCAAGTACAAACCTTATCACCTTCTTCAAACCGAAATCATTATCCTATGATCACATAAGACTTTTGCCGACTATAGGCCCATTTGCCAAAAGTCGATTCTTGTATGAATGAACTTTCGCCCAATTCTCATAATCAATCAGGACGCCACACGTGAAGATTCACGCCACTTAAACCATCAAGGATATCTATATCTCCTACCATACACGGCTTCATAAGGACCATAGATATAGATGAATATACTATGTTGTAAGAAAACTCCACCAAAGGCAAATACTTATCAAATTTCCCGTAAAAGCAATATACAAAGCTCTAGCATATCCTCAATTGTTTTTAATAGTACGCTCTGCTTGACAATTTTTCTGGGGATGCTAAGCGGTGATTAGGTTCACCTTAGTACCCAACCCTTCTTGAAATAACCTCCAAAACCTATATGTGAATTGTGCACCCTGATCCGATATGATGGATAACATAATACTGTGCCTATACACAATCTCATCTATGAAGATCCTTGCACAATCTTCCACCAAATAAGTAGACATGACGGGAATGCAATGAGAGTATTTGGTCAACCATCCACACCTCCCTAAGAGTCATATGCTTTTGTAGCTAGGCCAACATACCACAAACCATACGTGATGTCTCCCACTTCCAATAAACTTTTGATTCTTGTAGTAAACCACCCGATTTTGGTTTAAATCTTTCACTTGTTGACAATTTGGACACTTAGCAACAAATTCCACTTTGTCCTTTTTCAAACCTTCCAACCAAAACACTTCCTGAAGGTCATGGTACATATTCGCCGAACCTAGATGATTGGAGTAATGGGACCCACGAGCTTACTCAAGAATCTGATTCCTCAAACCATCTACATAAGGAACACACTACTTTCCTTGATACCTTAAGACACCATCACCCCCTACGGAAAATGACTTATTAAGATTCCTAAGAACCGATTCTCCAACTCTACCAATTGTTGATCAAGGTGTTGTTTTCACTTCACCTCAACCACTAATGATGACTCAAAATTACTATAGACAATAAAGCCACTATTTTGGAGAATCTCAAACCTCACACTCACCATACAACTATGAAACATCTCTCACAGGTCTTCCTGATTCATCTATATTAGACACACTACAGCCATGGTCATACGTCTTATAGAACTTGCAAATCCACATTGGCCTTTGCTTTGGTGATAAGTCACTCAGTCTAATATTTCCACAATTCCAAAAGCTCCAGACACCTTTTTTTCGGAGATTCATATCCTTTTGAGTAACACCATATTGGAGACTATTGCGGTCGGTATACACATAAACATGAATTCATACAAGTAATGCCTCCATATTTCAAGACAAATAACACGGTCGCTAACTCAAGATCATGAGTTGGATAGTTGCTCTACTACACCTTAAGTTTCCTATAAGAATAGGCTAGTAACCTCCATGTTATATCAATACACACCCTAAAACCACTCGGGGATGCATCACAATACACCCCGAGCCCTTTTGAACCTCCGATAAGTCAACCTAGAGCGGAAGTAACCTATCTTTCAAGTTTGAAAGCTCTCTCACATCCGCCTGACCACTCATAATTTCTTATCTTTGGTCAAAGTAGTCAAAGAGATGCAACAGAACGGAATACAGCCACAAACCCCGAAAGGTAACCTTCTAAAATCCAAACTCTACAGTCTATCGGAGTCAATGGTCTAGGCCAATTTTTCACTTCCTCCATTTTCCTTGGATCCACCTCAACTCACTCAATGGAGATGATATGAACAGAAAATGCCACCGACACCACCCTCAAATGGTTCATGTGATCACCCTTATTTTTTGAATATACCAAGATGTCGTTAATGAAGACAATGACCAACGAATCTGGGTAACTGTGGAACACCGTATTCATGATATCTATAAACGCCGCCGGGCATTAATGAGACCAAAGTACATTAGTAAGAACTCATAGTAACCATATCTACTCTGAAATGCCATTTTTGGTATATCCTCACCTCTCACCCTAGATAGATGATACCCCAATCTCAAGTAAATCTTAGAAAAGTAGATTGCTCCTTGGAGTTGTTAAAAAAGTTATCAATCCGAGGGAGAGTCTACTTGTTCTAAATAGTGCCTTGGTGGCTATCGAATACATCTAAATGAACTCCTTCTTTTCACAAACAAAATCGAGCACCCCATGGAGAAATACTAGGTCTTGAATCATTATTTAGTAAAATCATTTAGTTGAGCCTTCAACTCTTCATTTCTGCGAAGCCATCCGATAATGAGAAATTGAAATGGGAATTGTTCTGGGTACAAGTCATAAACCAAATCAATTTTCACCATTCGGGACGAATAACCGGGAAGAATCATTAGGAACGACCGCGGGAAATTCCCTTCACTCTGGGACTAACTCAATGGAAGGATTTTTGAATTTAATCGTGGACTCTTACTATATGGTTATACACCATTTTGAGATGAGTTTTCATACTTTCCAACACGATATATGAACTCTGGAAGAAAATTTCCCCCTTCCACTCCAAAACAGGGCTCATTTGGAAAATTAACACCTCACAATCCCTGTTCTACATCGTATCAGAGGCAAGAGAAATCAAATCAAACCATCCTACCAAAATTACATCAAAATCAAGCATATCAAGTAATACAAGTTCAACATAAGTTACTCTATTGGGAAAATACACCCTTTTGGCAACAACCGACTCATCCACCGGGATAGACACCGTAAAAGGTTCATGAAAAATATTAGGCAAAATGTCAAACTTTTTAGCTACGAGAGAAGTAATAAATGACAAGGTAGCACTTGTATCAAGTAAACCATATAAATGAAATAGCAAAGACTTTTTCAACATACCGTCCACCACGACGGGGGAGTCTTTTCCTCACCCTAGAGCGGAAGCATAAAACAATTCTCTTCTATCATCATTTTGAACACTTGCTTGAGCTGATCCACCCTTGTCTTGAGCCTCACATTTGGAAAATCCTAACTTTTGGGTGGTCTACGCTTGCCACACCAAAGAATTGCCCGTTCACTAAACTTCACCGAATGACCCTTTCCACACTGGGCACATGTAGCTTCTTGTTTGGTAAACTAGTATCGCTTCCCTTATTAGACTTAGGGTTAGACACCCTATCCTTCCTAGCCTTAGGGAACATTGTAAGGAACTTGATTAGTGTTACATCTCGAAAGCATACCCTAGAAGTTAGGGTCAATCTCGGATTGCGACCGGCGTACTTGACCTCTTAGAGGTATTGCACAAGTACTTGCATATCATTTATCACATATACATAATGAAAAGTAGTGCAGAATTAAAAATTTTCACAAAACAGTGTTAAAAATCTCTTTCATATAAAGTCATAGGAAACACTAAGTCTCAATTTTATCAAACTTAAGACACAAAAATACTTTTTAGGACACGGCTCATACACAATACTAATATAGAAATACTTAGTCTATTAAAATATTTCAATAAGAAACATAAAAGACATCTATGCCCTCGAATCAAATGAGGAATACTTCATTTCACGTAAATGATGCTACGATCCAAGTCTTGCTCCCCAAGGATTCTCACTACCAACAACGAAGAAATAATAAAGCATGGATTAGTAACAACCACATTTACGAAGTAGCCATCATGCATAGAAAATTATAAAACTACGATTATTAGTTTTAATGCATCTTTTCATTAAAAATCATTTATAATTATAAAACAACATTTACAACTTAAACATATAGATAACAGTATCAATTATCAACATTTTTAGAAGTCACTTTACGATAGCTTCATTTCATTAACATTGAAAGTTCTTCATTGTTATGTGATGCTTTTTTGTCTCATTTTTAAAATCGTAGCAAGTATCTTCTCACTAAAATTTAATCTAAGAGTCACTTAATTTAAGCAACACCAGAGAGACTGCCCTACAACCTCTCTAAGTGACCAAATTAACTCAAGAATACTTATATTACAGACACATACTGACACTTCCAACATCAACACAACAAAACATCAACACATCAACATATAGATAATAGGATATTATCATACAAAGGCTATCAAAAGACTGACGTAAGTAATCAAAAGATAACGTCCATGATTGACCTCTCAAGACAACTAAAAATAAACCGTTAAGACTACTTAAGTTTAGATCATGTCCACAGAAATCAACATCTTCCTAACTAGAGTCATTCTGACGCTCATATAGTAAGATAAGAAGGAACCTTCTATGCACCCGTTTCAACCTTAACTAGACAACCCTTAACGACTTAGATAAACTATTATTCATTTAAACCTACTTCTTAACTTAAAGTCATTACCATGTCAGTAGTTCCATTTAGGATGACATTTAAACATAAAAACATTCAAGTAATGGTCTTGGACAACGACCTAGGAGCTCTAACTAAACCTTCAAGCTATTGGACAATGGTCTATATAGTGTCCCATACCACACATACACTTCATAGAAACTTCTCTAATGCTAAATAGGTATTTCATATGATGAGAATAGGCAATAAACCACTAACGTAGACCTGGTAGAAAAAAAATTGAATCCCAAAGTTCTATTCCTACCCGACTGAGGGTGTTCTACTTGCCAAGGAAGAACTTAGACACATCCATGTTAGGCTAGGGTTAAGAAATATGAAGGGTATGCTTTGTAAGATATTTTCATTCTTTAACTAAGAATCTATTTACCTCATAACTCGTAGGTTCTAGCCTTCGTTCTAATAGAGTAATTTTTCACTTAAGGTTCATATAAAGGGGTTCCATATCAAGTTCATAACCCAATCAACATTACCTAAAGAAAAGGTCACTAGGGCTACCTACAATGGCAAAACCACATAGAAGATTCATAATGAATTCCCTAAGATTGATCGTATGATGTCGTTCCATTCAAATTAACCGTAAGTTATCAGACCGTTACTTTGACGGATACCAGGACAGTGTTTGACGTTAAAACATTCATAACCATTACCCTATTAGGTTAAGGTTTATAAATAAAAGGAACCCTCTAAGTCATTTAGGTCACCTGTGCATTCATACATACAAGACCAAGAGACTTTCGCATAATAAGTCAAGGACATCACATATTCAATCTTGAACATTACATCAAGTAAGGGACACAAAGTCAACCAGACAAGGATACCACATACTTCCTTTAAACTCACACTACATGTCATTCTGAAGCAGATAGAAAAACCCCGTATATCTTCAAGCATTCCTTATTAAACATATAATTCCTATTATGACAATCATAACTCATGTCAATTAGGAATAACATACATCAACTCTAAGACTATACACACAAAGCCATAGTCATAGTCTAACATGATCACCTACATAACATCACTAGAATACATATACTTTCAGATTACTTAACAGGTAGATAGATATTATGATACTTCACATAATCAACTGCACAAATAACAACATTACATCAAGTAGTTTTCTGACGAGGCCATGATCATCATATTACTTAAAATAACGCCGACAAGGCCATATCAATTACAAGTAAAGCATATAACACTGCCACCATAAGTGGACCATACCAATGACAACATAATTGAAGTATAATAATCATAAAATAAAGTAAATAAGGCATATTACCACCAAATAATTCTCAACACTTCAAACCAATGCCAAATTATCCAATTCGATATCACAATGCCCTAAACCATGGCCATAACCAACAATTCCACATACTTATTACAATATTCATGGTGAAAAATAGGTCAAATTACTAAATATTAATCAATCTAAGGCAACCTATATATCAATTGTACTATAATTATTACAACAATCAATAGATTATATAAAACTAATCATGACATTAATTCACATTAGATATATATAAAGTAAACCCATAACGTAGCAAAAAAACTAGGGCTCATCAAGTTATTAAGTTCATAGGTAATTTTACGTTTGAAATCATCAATAAAATAAAATTTCAATAATTATTAATGTTTAGAAAACACATTTTTAATTGAAGAAAGCAATGGAATAGAATCATAATATTGGACAATTCATTTTGAAAACTTTAGAAAACATCTTTGACAGTTGAGCTCCTTGATTGAAGAGATTTTCACGGAAAAAAATATACTTCAGAAGGATAATTCTTCTTATTTTATGAAGAATCTCCCACTCATTCTTCAATCCAAAGGCCCTTCTTTGAGTTTGACTCTAATGAGTTTCTAGTGAATTCTAAGGAATTTGGGGTTTTGATTTAGAATAATGAAATCTTCTAAGTGTTAAAGACTTACATGCATGTTTGAAATACCCAAAATACCCCTTAGAAACCTGCAGACTTCTGATTTGTAAGTAGGGTTAAATTACAAGTTAACCCCTCACTTGGCACTGACCTGCACGCAGGGACAGTGCCCATCGACGGTTGCCCATCGATGGTCAATCCTTTGACCAACAGACCGTCCTGTTGGTCTGTGGTCTGGCAATGAGGCCTATCTTGGGCTTCCTATACCCCAAACCTAAGTATCAATCGAAAAACCCCATTAACAGGGTGTCAACTGACCCACTGTGCCTCGATTACCAACCGTTGGTTGGGCTATCTTGAACGGTTTTGGGCACCATGAAGGGTCCTTCCTCAAGGACCCTTGGATGGTCCTTGGGGATGTTTTCCCAGTCGTTTCCGACTCTAAAATGGTTGTATTGATTTGAAGAAACTCATTACATGAATTCACCACAAAAAAACGTAAAACTCGAAACAAACACGCTTAGACACACAGATTGGTATGGCAAACTTTCGAACGCCTGGACGCTCTGGACCGTTTGACCTCCAAACTATCACGAAAACTGGGACACACTGCCTTGTTTATAGTGAAGTCAACTCATTTAAGGGGACATTATAAAGCTCATGAATCAATAATAAACACCATAAAAACCACATATTGAGGCAGATTCTATGGAACTCTTAGTGTTTGAAAGTCTTAGTCATATCTTGCATTTGACTTACACTGCACCTTAAAACTATTAGAAATTGCCTCAATACAGCTTTATACACGTAATTAGTACATTATACCATCATTACCAACATGTTACATGTTATGACTTACTTCACCTAAGTCATTCTCGAGGTCTTAAAATTAGACATCCTCTTCTTGAACCTAGGCTTGTCTTTGATATCAAGACTACCCTTTGACGAACCACCATCAAAAGATCTTGCCTTTTTGGAATATGTACTTTTTATATTTTCCCTTTCCTCTTTCACTTATTGAACATGAACTATGAGACGAGAAATTTTCATATTGTCAAGTAGCATAGCCGAATGATACTCCTCTTGCAATTCATCTGACACTCCCGTCACAGAACGATCAATTTCATTCCTAGGATCAAAAACTGAAGAAGGAGAATACTTGACAATTTGGGGATTTAAGGTGTATTCACGCACCACTAATAACCTCCTGAATAAGTTTGATTAAACTCCACCACTTTTATCTTCCGATTCTCCCTTAGGAAAGAATCAACAAGAAAAGCATTTTTGAACACTCCAGGAACGGGTCCACCTCTAAAAAGCCTATTGTTACATCATTGGAAATACATAGCTTGGGATCCACATCTTTGAGAGTTCGGGTAGTGGGCTAACACAGGTTCTTTTCACTAGTAGTCAACCACATAACATAAAGGATATTGTAGACTTCATCGATGAACTCCTGGGGGTCTTCTTCAACTTTGGACCCATAGAATGTAGAAGGATTCATCCTACTCAAATTCCTTAAATAGGAGTCCATGGTTCCAACATGTTTGTTTGCTCGGGGTACAAACTTCCAATTAGCTTTGGCCGTCATGGCTTGAGCTTGATTAGTGAAGACATATGCTTGAGTTGTAAACGCTTGGGCCATGTGGAGAACAAGAGACCTTTTGTCACCATGCATAAAAGGAAGAGGAGGATTGATTGGAGCTTGGTAATCATTAACTTCTTCCTCAAGAGGAGGAACTTGATTATCTCGGGGAGGAACTCCCTCATCGCTAATCTCTTCTTCAAGTCTTCGTGTCGCGTTTCTTCGAGTATTCATTTCCTATAATCACAACAAAAAGGATTAGATGTTAAAAGCAGGTAGAGTCACAACTCTAGAAGCACGATATTGGACATCCAAGAAAGTGAGAGTTTCCTAAGCATCATATAGGTCCTATCCATCAGTGTGGCGCATGCACAATTATGAATACGAATCTACATAGACCTGGTTGAGAGAGGCATCGACTCAAGGATATTTAACTACTGATCTGATACCGTTTTGTCAATTTGCAGAGACTTCTAGACGTAAACCGGCGGTCGGAGTCCTCGTTGAGGGAATAAGGACGTAGCCTCTTAGATTTATTTTTATCTTCATTATTCATAGGTAAAAACAAAGGAAGAAACTTAAAACTTGTCATTACTTTACATAGGGTTTAACAAACACTTAGACATACAGAATAAAGCGTTATACTCGAGTAATACATAAACCTCATAAAGAGTTACTTAGTTCTTTCCATTTATTGCACATATATATATATATATAAAAATATAAATAGTCCTCAAAAAGTGATGCTGGTCTCGTCGAATAACCATCAACAAGATAGATTTCAAAATTTGGTCTATCCCACTAAAACTCAATGTAATAAAGTCCACCAAATAGGTATACAATGTTTAATACTCAAATAAATGGGATAAGAAACAGAACAGTCTTAAACCTTAAAAACAAATTCATTAGCTAAGAACTAGCTAGACAATTGTATTGCCTCGAAATGTAATAGCCAACCGAACTTGAAGGAATAAGAATTCCAAGGACTTCCTTCATGTCTTCGTAAAGCCATTCAATGACCCGGGAAATAAAAATGTTGGGGGTGAAAGGGAGGAAGGGTTGTAATGGGTTTTTTAGTACACAACTGTACAAGTATGAGACCACATGGGACATATATTATAAATCCACTCTAAAAAGGGGATATTTTATTAAAAACATGTTTTTTTCATTCAGAAAGTCTTATTGCACATCAAGAAATCATACCCAATCAAAAATGACATATCATTAAGTCTAAAAGCATGTACATCACAAGAATAACAATCTTAAGTCTAGTCAAAGTCAACACGCATCTTAGAAATTGGACACATACCCAAGAAACTCTATCATAAAAGTATAATACACCAAGCATGAATAGAGTCAGTTAACATAACCAAAAGCAATAAAATTACTCATGAACCCCTTATAAGTCAACAGTTGAGATGACAAGAAATCCCCATAACCTTACTAAATCAAGAACCCAACAACAATCATTTACCAAATCTAAACTTCTAATGAGAATGCATTGAGCCATATCATTAATCTGAAACAATAAGACCAAGACCATATTCTAAGGGAAACTAATCATCATACCGTATTACACAATATGCAAGATTCATAATATACAATCATGTACCATAATAGAATATACATATATATAATAACCTTTCTAAAGTTTCCTTAAACGCAAACTAGTGCAAAAAGATAGGTAGAGCTCAACACCTACGTCAGGAAGTCAACCTCTTAAGTACCATTAGTTGGTTTGTACTTCATTACTTTATTTTAGTTTAGGGAACACTTATCTTAGCCGACATAGACAACAAGAAATAAGTGTGAAATCCGGTGTTGTGAAACCATACTCTGATGGAAGGTAATATACCGGCCAAAGTAAAATCAAACATAAACGTAGCTTTCTAGGTGGATTCACTAGCTAGTCATCCTATGGGGGCAAAATAGTTAAAGAACAAAGAGATAAGTATAATCCACACTCACCCAGGCTTCCATCCATCTTTAGAAGTACTTGGTATAAAACTCTCCCTAGATTGATTAGGAATATGTTCGTTTTAATACTCATCCTTCACATGACCTACTACAGAAGTGAGGAAGTAGCAACTTTCAAACAGGCCTTTAAGACATCAATAATTGTGTCCTTCAGTTCGTCCGATATGGACTTAATGTTCCATATTTAATTTTGTTTCTTCTCACGAATAGTACGTACTAAGTATGGATTCACAACCTACAAAGAAAGATATAAAATTAGTACAAGACCTCACTAATTTACAAATATTTTTATATAACAAAATAAGTTTTATACATTTGTATACTTAAATTGATAACCTTCGCCAATGTTATCATTCTTTGTCGTGTGCCATATAAGTAGAGGGGAATTGAAATTGGAGAATTCAATGACTTCTTTGCATATATACCTAGATGAGGAAAAACCTCATATATCCAAACCTGATATTAATAAAATAAGAAATAAATGAATAGAAATATATAAGAGTTAATATCAATCAATTCCATAAATGATAAAAATTACAAGAAACGCCCAGGGGAAGCCATACAAAGCATACGATACATTCCATCTTTCCTTGTACACGTCACATTGTTTCTTCAAATTAAATTTGGTCTTAAAATACTTCAGTGCTAAATCAAAACACTCTTTTCCCCACGGATAACTCTTAAAAATCTCTAAATCATTGGTCATCTTAATTGTGTGTGATTCCACAATCTTAGATCGCTCGTAGGCAAGCAATATTGAGTAGACAAACAAACTAAAGAGCACTTGAAGTTCTGCTCCTTATTAATTTGGGAACCCTTAATCAAACCCAACAACTTTGAACCACTAATATTCTTATTCTTGGTTTACTTTACAATAAAATTTCTCACCTTGTCAAAACACTTTTTTCATTTTTATATCGTGGGGGTATGCTCCCCACAATTGTCAGACCCCGTGTAATCAATGCAAATCTTTTAAAGCTAAAAACATGCAGGGCTTATCATCACATAAAACCAAATCTTATGCAATTTCTAATCATGATTAGTTACGACGCAACAACGTGTGGTAATGGACCATCGTCCATTTAAAACTTAAAAATTTTGAATATGCTTTAATGACCAAAACAACGACTTTAAAGTTCATTATACATTTTTGATTATTAAGTAAAACATTTCTAAAATCATTATACAGAGTCATTCTTTCTCTCACAGAAATCATGGATGGAAAAGATCATAAATCATCCATACATGTAGTGAGATTATAGGACTTACCCGAGATTCTCTTGCACAAGTTGGCAAGGACAGATGGTCATCATCCTCATCTCCAGTATCTCGGATATCTCCACTTGTGGACTCGTCTCCATTGCACTCTCTTCACTAGACTCAACCTCATCCAAATTCTCCTCATAGTTGTATATTTCATCGATCGTATCAGAATATAAATTATACTTGGGTTCTTCAACAACAACTTTTTTCTTTTTTGAAAACTTTTAAACTTGAGCTTCAACCTTCATTTTCTTGTTTTTACAAGGCTTAGGAAAAAACTGTTTTTCTAGCCAAAACACTTCAGTTTGAGCCATAAACAACAATAACACCCTACAATTAATAAAGTAGATGAAAGTATAACCAAAAGAGTGCAATGAAAGTATTTCCCAATGGAGAGAACAACAATTCACAACAAACGTAAAAATTCAAAATCAACAGACAAGATACAAAAAAATATTTTAAAAAAAAAGCAACCAATTAGGGTCATATATTTATATCCAAACAAAAACTTCATTAGATACCACAAATCTTCATCCTAAAAAATAACATGAAGAAAATCATCCAGAAAAAAGGGTTTATTAAACTCATATAACAAAATAAAAAATCAAATAAAACATCCCAAACAAGAACATGAAATAAAATCATCAAGAAAAAAGGTTTATTACATTACCATAACAAAATATAAAATCAAATATGGTATCCAAAATAAGAACATAAAAAAAAAACTAATCTAGAAAATGGGTTTATTACACCACCATAACAAAATAAACAACAAAATACGGCATCCCAAAAAAGAACATGCAGAAAAATCATCCAAAAAAAGGGTTTATTACACTACTTTAGCATAATAAATAACCACATACTGCTAAAATAACCAAAAATAACCATAAAACTCAAATGAACTTACCAAAGATGAAAACTTTGAACTCGGAGAAGAACAAAAAATGAAGACTTGACGTTTAGGACGGTGAAATGGTTGAACGTTTGTTTAATGGACGATGAAACGATTGCAACATATGTGGAAGAGAACCAATGATATGAGAAGAAGAAACATATGATTTCTCTGGTTTCTCTTGAACATTTGGAGAAGTGTATATGGAAGAGAGTCGGGAGACGATGATCTGATTACAGATAGAATCGATGTATGGGAAGAAGAAATGTTGAGAAGATCAATCGTCCGGGGGAAAACAATTTCAAACAAAGTGTATTTTTTAATATATATATGTTAAACATGTTAAATCAGGAAGATACTATAAAATCAATGTATTGAGTTATAATATGTTGATTAAAAAACATATAATATTTACCCTAAATACTTAAAAAAAAATCTAAATAAGTCATTGACCCATATTCACAAATATACTCCAATTTTAAAAAAAAGAGAAACACACAACCCACACTTTTTCCTTTTTTAAAATCCCAACCCTAGAAAATAAACTAAAAATAAATCAAGTGTCTCTAAAGTGAATTAAATTTTATTGGTGTCCCCAATGCCAAACTATCTTCTCCCCTTCAAATTAATTATGGAGAACAAAGGAGACCCAATTTGATTTTTGTACATCTTACCATGCTAGACTGGATTGCAAGATCTGTTAGGTTTACTTTTTTGCTATAAGATATAATTAGTTGGTTTTACTGTGGGTTTCAAATCTGTAGGCTTTTGTTTTGAGTTTTAAGGAATTTTGATTTTTGGATTCCTTTTAATCTTAAGAAATTTCTTCATTTTGGGATGATAACCTTGTAGATTAAAGAGGGTTGAGTCGTTGATATTGACTTGTAGCTTTTGAAAGATTTGTAATTAGTTGATGAAAGATTAGGATATTACTGTATATTTTAGGTTATTATAAATAATTTAATGTTGATATGTGTAACTGCTTGGAAATGATTTAAAAGTTAGGAAGCCAAAATGTCACATTTTGACTTTTTGATTCCATCAAGAATGAAAAAATGTGGAAGTCTAAATGTGTCATCTTCCAAAGGCAGTAAAGATCTTTGATAACAAAGTAGACCATATTTTATGATGTTGTATCTCATTAGAATTTATAGGTGTGGAAACTTGAGTCTGTTAGATAACATTATAATAGATAAAAGTGCCCAAGGCCGTCTTTGTTATTATTATACAAATATCATAAATAAATTTACCAACATTTTACAATGGAAATAGAAGGATGAAAGAATAGAAGTAAGAAACTTACTTGAGCAATAAGAAGGCTATGAAAAGGAACAAAATGTAAAGGATTTAGAGAGTTATATATGGGTAAAAAGCAAAACTAAAAACCAATCGGATATGGGCATGTTAGGTTAGAAAATTAAAAACACGTGTAGTAATTATTAAATATATTGAAAATTCTAAAATTTGGTGTTGAGATGAGCAACAATGCTCCGCCAAAGAAAGATATAGCTTATTTGTGTTGCGATTTAATTGATTAATACATAATATATTATACCTTGCCTCGCAAGAAATAATGTTTTTGTACAAGTAGTGGCATCTCCAATGCCACACAAGTGGCAGACCAAGCTGGTTGGTTTTCTTATTCTTTCTATTTCTAAATACCTTTTGTAACGGATGTACATATTTATTTTTCTCTTTAAGTGCTTAGATTGTATACTAATTCGTTATTTCCTTTTGATAACACTTAGCTCATACGTATACTATAACATTGGGTTACTACACATTTATGTAATTGTTGTATCTCTTCAACATCTTTCTATGTATATAATTAGTGTGCATTTCTTACCAACTCTTGTTGCTACTCCACATTACAACTTGATGCTACACAAAAACATAATTGCATGTATGACTTGAATCTTATGAAGAAAAATGTTAAAAAATTATTAGCACTTAAATTAGTGAGATTTTTTATCTTTCTCTTCTTTTTTTTGTTGGATAGTCTATTACTGAAACTTCATTGTGTTATTCTACTTTTATCCTTCATTATTTTAAGTTTTTATGTTATGTTGTGGCTTATAGTTGCATATTCGTGTGTTATGTGGCATTTCACAGTACAGAGAGAATGCGTATGGTGCTTAACAATATATTGTGGCTCTAAAATTTTAAAGGAAGAGCAAGGAATAGTTTTAGGTAGGCTCAAGTCATGTTTTACAAATGTTGGGTAGTCTCTTATTCGAGTCATTTTAACTATCTTCTTATGATCTTGGAGCTGCTTAGGTCATACTATCTGTTTGGAAACATTAAAAAGGCCAATTCTCACTTGATGACATGTTGGATTTCAATCCAAATCGTACAAGAAATATATGGCAATAACTCTATATAGATCTTTCCATATACTTCCTTTCATTTTTTAGCTTTACAATCTGTTTCAGCACCGATTTATGTGTTAGTAGTTATAATATATAAATAGTAATAGCAACAATAAAGTACTTGACTTCATTTCGACATGCTTGCAAGGCTTTGGACATAGCTATATGTTTTTCAATCTTTTAATATGAAAATAGCGGGATTGACTTTAATTTCATCTATGCGGTTACATACAACTTCGCTTGAGTAAGGCGTACGGCAGAATGAGTTGCATTATTTTCAGTAAAGTAAGAGATGGACTAGGAGGCAAAGTATGCCTTATATTATCTGGAGCAAAACCCTATCATCTCATGTAGAAGCATTTATGAAAGTTGTAGCTTGTACTCATATTATTCAAGGATGTGGTCTTATTGAAAGCTCTCTGATGCCCAATATGAGTATGTTCTTGGTGTACCTGTTCCTGAAACGAAATATGATGCTCTTTCAAGCACACCACGTAGAGAAATATGCATGAGGGGGACACTCTGTTCACTCTATTTGTGACTACAAGCGTGAAAGAAGTCACGATTAATGAATTTTATTGATCGAGTTTGTGTAAGTGTGGAGTTGACTGCATTATCCTTCCACAACATTTATGATAATCAAGCTAATGATAGTTTCCTACTTGCTATTCGAGAGGGAGACTACTAGCTGTTAGGCTATCTGCTTATCTCTTTTTTATTAATAATGTGATTTCTTATATCTATAAAGAATTATGTGGTTTCTTGTAAGTTTCATGGTGTGTCTTTATAGTTGTATATGTTGTTGGGAAGCAATTTGCATTTGCTTGAAAGTGATACAAAAATTAGATACTCCTATCAACACCATGCTATCCATTTTTATCTCATGTTTTAGCTGATTTATCAGGTTGCTTCTTACAAATGAAATGATATTTTTCAGGTTTTTTAGATCAATGGCAGTGCAAAGAACACATCTTCAAGAGTCCACAATTAGATGGTCCGTGCTTTTTTAGCTTTATTTATTCACGGATCATTAAATTTGCTATCGAATTATAATAGTAATCATGTAAAAACTTAAATCTATGTTTTACATTAACATGCTTGTGAGCCTTCATATTAGAACAATGAAGTGAAACAACATATGTATCTCTATTTTTCATTTACTTAAAAGATGATTTTCATGTAATTTTTTCTATTTTAAGTGAGTAACATGCACTGGTTGTGTTGGGCTCATGATTTTGTTGATATTTCATAGCTCAATTGGTATTATGTCATCCATATTTTACCATTTGCGATGTGTTCTTATGTATGTTAATAACTGAGTGGTTTTGGAATGTTATGTCAAGAATGTTGCCTAAGTAATGTATGGTATACCATCGGTGGTGATAGTGGAGGACTCGAGATTTTTGTTCAAGCGATTCGAAAAATAAAAGTGTAAACGTCCTAACAAGTCTTTAGAAATGGGATACTTGAATTCTTTTGGATATAAAATCACACTTTTAACACGTTTTTTAATATAAAATAAAAACTACAAAAAAAAGAACTTGAAAAACAGAAATGAAAATTAGAAAAAAAAATTGAAACTAAATAAGAAAAAAATAAAACATTATCACTGGGAATTGAACTGTTAATGTGATACTTAATCTCAAGGAGACTTACCATTGTGACATCAATTTTTCTTTGTTATTGAGGTGGTTCAAAATATATATATCTACAATAATACAAAAAATTGACCTTATATATATCGTATATTTTTTTGTTGAGGGGCCAACATGGGTCGGCCCCTAGGTGGTGTGGCTGGTCTCTTGTGGTCGCATGCCGGTTGGGGTGATTTCTTGCATTCAGGATTGGAGGTTACTGGCTAGAGGATAATTGACTTACTTCTTATATTAGAGATGTTAGTATGGATTGACCTACGGTTGATTCAATACCTTTACTCTAATAGTTTGTTGATAATGTTTCCCACATCCGACCTTTCTTAGTCCCAGCCCATATCGGATATTGATTGCCCGAGGTTAATTTGGATCTTGGTACTCATTGTATTTCTATCTTATCGTATCGTATGGCTCCGGCAGATCTAAGCGAGATTAATGTCCAGCTTCAGGAACTCTTAGGTAAGGGATTCATTCAGCCTAGTGTATTACCTTGGGGTGCCTTGTTTTGTTTGTTGAGAAGAAGGACAGGTCTATGAGGTTGTGCATTGATTAGAGACGGCTAAACTAGTAGAGCAAAGAGGACCATTTGCAACATCTAAGGATTTTTCTCCAGACTTTGAGAGACCAACAACTTTTTGCTAAGTTCTCAAAGTGCAAGTTTTGGTTTGACTATGTGACATTTCTAGGGTACGTAATGTCCAATGATGGCATTACGGTGGATCCTACGAATATTGAGTCCATTCCGATGCTCCACTTTTGTGAACTGAGTTAGAGTTTTCTGGACTGACCGGATAAAGCAGGAATTTTATTGAGGGTTTCTCCATTATTGCTTCACCTTTGACTCAATTAACTCGCCAGGGTGTTCTTTTTGTGTTGTCTAAGGAGTATGAGTTGATCTTTCAGATTCTCAAGGAGTTGCTTACTACCGCTTCCTACAATAAATTAGTAGATATGTTAATTCTAAGAAGTGAAGATTGATTGACATTTGGAAAAATATGACCTCTCTATTCTCTACGATCTGGGAAATGAGAATGTAGTAGAAGTCCTCTTGAGATGGAAGGCAGGGATTATGGATTGCTTGTCTTACTTTCTAAATGTGGAGCGAACCCTATCTTTAGAAATTCAATATACAGATAACATGATGATCACATTAGATATTTAGACACCAAGCGAGTATTTGCCTTTATCGGGGCTAAGTCTTCACTATTTGATCGGATTCGTGCCAAACAGTATGAGGATGAGTCATCAGCAACCCTTACAGACCCAATATTAAAGGGTGATGGTGGACAGGATACTATAGGCTCAGATGGGATCTCCGGTTTGACCACCGTTTCTTCAGGAGACCAGTGATTACAAATACTCTATTCATCCAGGCACAATAAATACTTATCGATACATGAGACAACATTACTGGTGGAACGATATGAGGAGAGATATTGTTGAGTATGTATCTTGTTGCCTTAATTTCTAGCAGGTGAAGGTTGAGCATCAGAGTCATGGTCAGAGTTTTAGGGATTACCCATTCCCGAGTGGAAATTGGAGCGTATCACCATGGATTTCGTGATGGGATTGCCTTGGACTCCAAGGGCATTGATAGTATTTGGTTAATCGTTGATTGATTGACTAGGTACGCTCACTTCTTCCCAATTCAATCTACATTAAGTGTAGAGCGGTTGACCCGTGTTTATATTTGGGAAATAGCCTGGTGCCTTTTGCCTTGGTGCTCAGGATCCTCTAGGTTTGTAACGTCGGACAATGTAGAACTACATCGTGGAACTACTCAACGATCCACCAACTGATCCTTTTCATTTCCAACTTTCTTTTTTCCTTAAGGACTTGGCAAACTGGAACTTTAGGTGGTCCAATGAGCCACTAAATGAAACGACAAGTGCTCTTGGCGTTTCTCAGACTCACCCTTCTTCATTTATTCAGCTTGTTTGTTCATTTTCATTCCATTTCAAACCAATTTTATTGTCATGCTTGTTCCCGATCCTATGCCCAAAAAAAAAGAATTGAACATCAATTATTAGCACAAAATAAGCATTTGAGGACAATAAAGTTATGTAAACAAAGCCCTAATGAGTCCAAATCATGGACTCATAAACACCCCAACTTAAATTTTTGCTTGTCCTAAAGTAAAACTCAAGTTTAGTAGTTCAAAAAGGATATATTAGTGCTACCTAAGACTCAATAATGAATACACATAAAAAGACTCAACTTAGTCATGCAAGCGTCAATTTTGCACTTAAAGATTCAAGTTGTGACTCGCAATTATCAAAGATACTCTAGTTCGCAATACTTGCTTCAAATGCAAGTCCAAACTCAACCCAAACTCACCCCTCTTCGTGTAAAATTGTATTAATTATACTGTTTACAATATATTTATGTATATATAGTAAATGTTGAACTCCCTTAGGCTACTATATGTGTCCATTTCTATGATTTTTGAACCCCCTAATTGAAAATTATGGTTTTGCCGCTGCTCAGAATAAGGATGATTCCAAATTCACATAATATTATTCAACCATTTATTGCTTCGAAATCACAAAGGACTCACACTCAGAAAGATGAACACATGCACGACTTCACCCCTAGGGGTTACCTTATTTTCTAATCAACACTCGTTTTAGCTCACTCAAGATCAACAAGATCTTTTAGGGGCTGAGTGTAAGCGTGTGATTATTTTTAATTCATGCTAAAAATTTGCTTCCAACGGAATGCCAGACACCCCATTTCTTTTGCAACTTTCAAAACTTATTTCACTTTTTTCATACTTTTTTAAATTCTTTCTCTTCTTTATTTTTTTTGTACATGAATAGATTCAATCTTCAAGTCCATACATCAAAGTGGACTTCTTTGATTTACCTTTCTTTTCACCATACCCCCGAATTAGGCTTTTGGCCTAAATTGGCTATTCAAGCACACCATACTTCATGAGAATTATGGGTGAATAGATAAAGAGGGGTTACAATTGCATCAAGTTTCTTCGGAAAAAAAAGGATAAGGCTCGAAGAGTTTCAAGCAATGTTCACACTTCTCACAAGGTTGGTCACAAAAGAGGTATATTGTCAAATTGATTCACTCTTCAAAATATTTTCCTAAGATCATTTAAGAGTTTGTATCACTAAGTCAACCAGACCAACGGGGTAAATTTATGGTGTCATCACACAAGGTTCAAGGTAAAATCATCACACAAGGCATAAGCGCCAATATCAAATAAGACTACCCACGCTTTTGCTAGTGTGCAATGTTAATCACAAGAGACTAATTTGATAATCATCTAGTTACAACGAGATGCAAAAAGTTCACACATTGTCTATGAAAATTAATTTGGCCTCATTGTAACCTCACATTCATTAATGTTCGATTAAAATCACTATTCAAATCATCGATATTGATCATGAACGTTACTTAAATTTGCAAAAAAAAAAAACACAATCACACACAAGAGGTGGCAAAATTATTCAATGGGTCAAAAATAAATTTTTATTCATAATAGAGCCACAAGCTCAAACATCTACAAGAAAATATTAGAACTTTAGAAGCCCAATGATATATACAAAAGATAGTCACAAGATAGTCATAAGAGGTAGGCATGATAATACCTCACCCCACCACAAACAAAAAATGCAGTTGTCCTCAAATGAAACAAAATAATAAAAGTTAATAAAAATGACAAAGATGGAGGTAAAAAGGGTCCTGTGTACAGATTCGCTCCATATGTCAAGGGATCAATGTCTGAGGTCGCACATTTATCTTGGAATTCAATGCCCCGTGTCACATAAGCAGAAGTGGCTCCACTAAGGCTTGCCATAAACAATTCTATCAGCTATGTCTGAATGAATGACTGTACAATCGTCTCCTCTAAGTATGGAACGTCTCCATAGACGGTCTCCTCTTTCACCTCTAATTACTCTTCATATATGTTTGCCTCTGACTCATCAACAACAACATCATCCATAGACACATCTCTGGTGGTGATCTATTCGGGGCATCCAGATCATCAGCTTCCTCTAATATTGAAGTGAAGTCTGTGGACTTTAGTTAGTCCATGTCCTTTCTCAAATCTTCGACCTCAACTTTAAAAGCCTTTATATCTAAAGTTCCCCTTGTCGACTCTCACATGTCTCTACTCTCGTCGTGAGACTGTCAATAGATGTCTGATTAGGGGTGATAATGAAACTAAGATGGACCTCTTAATCGTTCAAGGTACCTCAGCCTCAAATTCGGTAGCCCGCATATCGGCAAAATGAGCTAAGTGCCCCATCTTAAGTATGATCATATCGTGAGTAATCCTGATGGGCTGGGAAGTAGTTGAAGAACCAGGAACCTTGTCACGCCCGAGATAACCTTGAGACAGGACATGGGACCTAGGACCACAAGCGATCCTAAGCTAACCCTGCTGGCATGATCATGAGCATACTAAAGATAATAAACTAGTGTGGAAGATAAGTCATTAATAAAATGAAAAGATGTGAAATACCCATATACTAATTGATATATATGAAAAGTGATGAGTTTAATACAAGGAAGATATTAACTCAATATCAAGCTGTATCTAACTATATCAGAAATAAGACTCTAACTGACTAGAAATACTAGGAAAGAAACTCATGACTATTTTCCTAGGAGAATGAGGACTCACCACTGATTCTGCTGAACTGGAGATCGGGAATCGATATTAGCGTGATCTAGATACGGAGAATCTGAACCTACATCATGACAAGATGTAGTGCACATATGTGTCCGTAATTTAAAGGTACACTGCATGTATGATAGAGTAAAGATAAATAATACATAACTAAACAATACAATAATAAGGAAATGATGTAATCTAAACATGATATAGATTCTGAATGCTGAGATAACTAAATACACTGACCAATTTATAACATGGTGAAACTGAATACTCGATATATTGATAAATGGTCAATGCAGTGGAATCTGACTGAACTATGGGAGCTACTATTAACCGATAATAAAATAACATGAGCTAAATTTAGAGTTCGATGTATATGCCCCATCTAGAGGACCCAATATACCCTACTAGAGGTATAAAGGCATGCTGGTATGATCACTAAACTGATTTTCACAGTGGGTAGTTACAACCTACTTAGATAGTAGTTCTGGACTATTTGGGTACGCTTAACCCTAGTCCAACTCGGTATTATGCTACTCCTAATGAATTTAGGATTTAACTTATTATGACTAAGTTTGTGTTAACACTGGATATCTCAAAATGAACATGCAAACTGAGAATGCAACAATTAATTTGATAATGATGCATCAAAATTGAGGCATGTATGATTGAATAAGTTAAATATCTAACCTAGCATGTTTAATTCAAGAACTAAAGAAATACATAGATAGGGTTCTGAAATTCATGTGATAAATTGAATATTAAAATAATAATATGATTTGGATCATTCTAATTGCTAAGAACCCAATAATTCTTACATTCAAGAAACTCAAAGTTTAGTCATGATATGAGAATCAAGAAACTAACTGAAAACTAGGGATCTAATGGATGAAAGCACCCCACTAGTGAAATCTCGTGTACCTAATCATGAATTCCATGGAGAAATTTTAGATTTTGAGGCTGGAACTGATGGAACCTCGTTGCGCTCTTGAAATTGGGTTCTTGACCCTTTTTTCTCTCTTGCTTCTAATTTTCTGTGTTTTGATTAATGATTTGACTTAGGTAAGTTTTAGTTATGATTCTAGGCTTAAACTGACTAAACCTTGATAATTTAGGGTCTAAACGACATATCTTATAGGTTAAACGAAATCGGAAAATACCAAAAGACCCTCAATTAACTAATGTCGGAGTGACCAACAGACTTGGTCCACAGAATGTGGTCTTACGTTCGGTTCTTAGGTCCTGGCCGTCGTCGACCGAAATCAATCGATTGTGGTCCTATCTAAGGTTTGTAGGTCTTGGCCGTCGTTTGAACCATGATCGATGGACCTGGTCAGCGGATCGTGCTCCTACCTATGGTATATCCTATTACTTCATCGGTTAGTGTAGAGAATTTGTCTGTGGACCAATATAGGTAGACATGGTCCACGAAACGTGGTTCTACCTACCGTCGTCCTTTTCCATCGTCATTTGGTTTATATAATGGGTCAGTGGACCAAGATCGACACACCTGATTCACCAACCGTGTTCCTACTTACGATCCGTAGGTCCTGGCCGTCATTTGGGATCTTTGAGTTTTTCTATGGACCAAGATTGACAGACGCACCATGGTCCTACTTACGGTCCGTAGGTAGCTTCCGTAGATGGCACCTACATTTCTGGAAAATATGAATTTCGGTCTATCTAGGATACATGCTTTTACATTATCTCCCCATTGAGAACATTCGTCCTCGAATGAATACTAAACAAGCTAAAATGCTGGGAAATGGATTTAATCCCTACAACTAAAAATTGAGAACCACTTCTGACTGAAACGAGTTCCAAAAACATGAAAGTATGCTAAAATGCAAGTACAACCTGAGGGAACATGATTCTAAGGGTGAATTCATGCATGACTGACTATTACTTCAAGCTGTAGTGGAATTGGGAAGAAAGAAGTGAGATTTTTGGCTTTCATGGTTGTTTCTGCTTCCCAAGTAGCTCCCTCTATAAACTAACTCCTCCACAAAATCTTGACTGTAGCGACTTCTTTGTTTCTCAACCTTCTAACCTGACGATCAAGAATATCAAGTGGTACATCCTCATAACAAAGGCTATCTTTCACAGCCAGACTCTCTAATGGAATCACAGAAGTTGGATCACCTAGGAACTTCTTCAAAAGTGAGATATGGAAGACTGGATGCACTACTGCTAATTCTACTGGCAACTCTAACTCATTTGTCCCTTTGCCAACCCTTTTTAAGATCTTGTAAGGACCTACATATCTATGACTGAGCTTCCTTTCTTTCCAAATCTCATCATTCCCTTCATAGGTGACACTTTCAAGAAAACCCAATCATCAACTTGGAACTGTAGTTCCATTGTATTACATTTGCATAAGATTTTTAACGAATCTGGGATGTATTATGTCTATATATAATGAGTTGTACTTTCTTCGTAGCATAAAGGACTGAATCTGACCCTATCAAAGTTGCTTCACCTACTTCTAATCAACCAACAAGAGATCTATATCTACACCCATACATTGCCTCATAAGGGGTCATCTGAATGTTGGAATGGTAGATATTGTTGTAGGTGAACTGAATAACAGGAAGGTGATCATCGTAACTACCCTTGAAATTGATTACAGAAACTCTAAACATATCCTCTAAGGTCTGGATTGTATGGTCTGCCTGTCCATCCTTTTGTGGATGAAATGATGTGCCAAGGTTAACCTGAGTACCAAGACCCTTCTAAAATGACTTCCAGAAATGAAAGGTAAACTAAGGACCTCTATCTGGGATAATAGACAAAGAAACCCCATGCAAACTCACAATTTCATTAATGTAAAGCTTAGCATAGTCCTCTATGGATTCTATAGTCTTGACCGCCAAAAAGCGAGAAGACTTATTCATCCTGTCATCTATCACCCAAATAGAGTCATGCTCTCTGTGAGTACGAGGTAACTCTGTGAGGAAATCCATATTGATCACTTTGCACTTCCAAGTAGGAATGTCGATATCTCGAGTCATACCCCCTGGTTTCTCTCATTCTACCTTGACTTGCTTTCAATTGGGGCACTTACTCAAAAAATCTTCTATATCCCTCTTCATGTCATTCCACCAATAGACTTCCCGCAGATCACGGTACATCTTAGAGGTACCTGGATGTATAGAATATCTGGATTTATGGGGTTCAGCAAGAGTATGTTGTCTTAACTCACCCACATAAATAACACCCAATCAACCCTGGTAACGAAGTACAACATCTTCACCTTGGGAGAAAATCTCCACTCTCTGATTATGGACTACGCCCTTAAGTTCAAGAAACATTTTATCACCGTCTTGTTTTTCCTTAACCTCCACAACCAAAGAAGATTCTACCCCCTATTGAACTATTATACCACTGTGTGATATTCTCATAAGGCGTACTCCTAATCTAGCAAACTTGTAAACATCCTTCACTAGTTCCTTCCTTTCTTCCTCAACATGGGATACACTACCCATAAATAATCTGCTAAGAGCATCTGCTGCTACATTCGCCTTGCCAAGATTGTAATGCATAATCATATCATAATCCTTAAGTAACGCAAGCATAAGGAACTCAATCCATCTCCTCTAGTGAAGATTAAACTTTTTCTGGGTGAACAAAAACTGAAGGCTCTTATGGACAGTGAACACATCTATATGACACCATACAAGTAGTTTCTCTAGATCTTGAGTGCAAACACCACTGCTGCAAACTTGAGGTCATGAGTTGGATAGTTCTTCTCATTCACCTTAGATTGTCAGAAACCTAAACTTATAACCTTATCGATCCTCTCGCTCCGCTGCATCAATACACAAGCCTAAGGCCCACTATGAGCACTCGGCAATAGATGACATAACCATCTAACCGCTGGTGAGTCATGAAAGAAGTTGTAGTCAATTTAGTTTTTAATTCTGCAAAGCTTTTCTCATAATAATCTGACTATTAAAACTTGACCATCTTTTGAGTCAACCTAGTCAATGGTGAGGCTATGGTTGAAAATCCTTCCACGAACCTTCTCTAATAACCCACTAGACCTAAGAAACTTCCGATATATGTAGTAGAGGTAGGTCTCATCCATTGTTTTAGTGATTTTATCTACTGCGAATCAACTCGGATACCCTCGATAGATACAATGCGACTAAGAAAAGAAAAAATTGCAAAACCAAACTCATTTTAATTGAACTTATACCCACATAACTTAACTGGCGCGTCTTTGATAGTACTGCACAAGCTCTCAATTAGACTCGCATTCGCTTTCTCATTACACTAGAGTAAATGAGATATCATCAACACAGATATAAGCGAACAGTCTAAGTATTGTTTCAACACTCTGTTCATACGTACCTGAAACGGTGCCCACAGACATTTTATTAGCCAAAACAAAATAACTACAATGCAGATGGACCATAACGATTCCTGAGGTTTGTTTTGGAAATGTCATAATCTCTGACAGAACTTGAGCTGATTATAACTCGATAGAGGTCTCATCTTTGAGAAATAACTACTACACCTTGAAGTTGTAAAACAAAGTCGTAACTAACCTGGTGATGGATACTTATTCATTGATTGTTATCCACCGTTTTTTCACTTTCAAGAGTCAATTCAACATTTTGATGAAACCATCTTTCTTTTTGACGAACACCAATGGTTCACTTCTTGGCTAAATACTATAACGACCCTTTTCGTAATGAAATAGACTAACTAAGATTATAATGTGTTTCATAAGTTAATAATGAGTTAAAATGATTTAATTTAGATTTATATGTCAATTGGTGAAGTTTGGAAGTCAAACTTCAATGAATGACCAAGACATTCGGAAACTAACCTTGTGTGTGAGCTAGCATGTCCCTGTATGTTGAATGTGCTTTTATGTGTTGTTAGGAGTCTAAAAGCAGTGGGGATGACCCTAAAACCTATAAGGAATTGTTTAGGGTCAAAACATCCGGTTACAACTCCCCAAGTACCTCCCTAGGGGTCGTTGAGGAGGACCCAACCCTTGGACCAACAAGCTGCCCAAGGCAGCCGAAGTTGTTCTCAGGTAAAATGAGTCCGCGTCACGGACTTGGTGAAACTTGGGCCAAATTCTTGGTCCGTGTCTTGTACACATAGATAACTCCCTGTCTCAAAATTTATTTTCAATAATCTTGCGGGAATAGCTCTACGACGCGGACTTGTTTCCCGACAAATATTCTACAAATTGAAGTGATTGTTGACTTGTCAAAAGGTCCTTTTTGATGTCGGGTTATCTTAGGGTTATTTTGGGGGTGTTTTATATAATGTGACTTTTACATGTCATTGGATACACCAATAACCCATCAAAAATCCCAATCTCTAAATTAGAAAACAAATTTTTAAAACCCTCAAAAGTTCTTCTCTCCCAAGAGCTTTCTCAAACTCCATTAAAGCTACAACTCAAAGTTGAGTTAGGGTTCAAGGTTTTGGACGTTTTGTTAATCAAATCTTGTGGTTTTATTAATATTAAGGTATGATAGTTCATCCTTGAACTTTCTTTCATTCAAGGAGCCACTTCAAAGAGATTTCAAAAAGGGTTTTCAAAGTCCAACTTTTTCTATTTTTGACTCTAAGCATGGGTCTTTGCATAAAAATGTTTTAATAATTGATATACGTTGTTTTTAGTGTTAGTTGATGATTTTGATGTCACAACCGCAATGAACCCATGCTGATGCATATTATTAACTTTTGGCTTATGGAATGGGTTTAGTGTATATATCTCGTAATATTGAAATACTTGAGAGTTTGAATACATTTGTGATGTATCATGATTATCTTCTGCCTTAATTGCTATTTAATGATGAGTTAATAAAGAAATTGAGGAAAGGTAGTGGAAGCTTTGATGAATCGTAAGTTTGTTATATTGCTTGGTTCTTATTGTGAAATGATCTTGAATGGTAAAGTCCACCTTTGGTGGCATTGTTTACCTTGAAGTATATGATTATGTGTCTATATGTGTCTTTTGTATGGCCTTGAAGGCTAGATATATGAAGTAAAGTGATAATGATGATATTCTTGTTGATATGATTTATGAAGCTTGAATTTTATATATTATGTTACATAAAGAACGTATACATGTTACGAATGCTAGTTTGTAAAATGTGATAAATAAAGGTCTAAGCATGTTAGAAGTCGATGTTATGAAAAATGGCGATGATGTGAAAGGTGTGCTCACATGTACTCATACACACACTTGAGTGAATGAATAGTAATGAATGTGAATAGGGGAGTTTTAAGGGTGAACACTTCTTCGTGATTATAAGAAGTGGTCTAAACCATCAAGCTACTATTCCTATATCACGAAAGGGGTTTTTGGGTGTGACAACTGCTATCGTGAGATTTGAGATGAAGTGTTGAGTAGGCACTGTCACTATTATTAAGAGATTTCTAAGTTATGGTTTGAAATGGATACCCTTCGTGAGGTGGATATTGTGGTCCAATATTATCCCTTCCCCTTTATTCGTATGAATGTTTAAGGACTCATTGGTAGAGTTATGCTTAGCACCAGAGTAAAAGGTGGGATATTTTGAAAGAATGGGTGGTTCACTTTTATGAGTTGCGATATTGAATTCAATGTTCCTCTTGAGAATGAGCACTCCTCGTAGTAAGAGAATAATGTTTAGACTTAGAAGCAATCTCCTAGCCTGAACTATGTGCCCCCATAGGAGTACTTATGGAGAATCCATGTAATGGATCAAGAATGGCTCTCCCTTAAAAGTGGGGATCCTCATTTCAGTAGAGGGATAATACCTGTGATTCCATGTCCTAGCTCTCAGTTCTATGTCCGGTTAAAGCTAAGCCCTAAACAAAAAATTGTAAAATTACCTAAGTCTTTTAAAGACTGTGTGTTTTTCTTACTTTCTTTTATTCTGGTATACTCTTTTCCTTTTCTTTTGCTTTTTTTTCTCTCTTTTTCTATGTTTTTCTCTGCGTTTTCATATGACTTTAATTTTTCTCTTCCATTCTTTCCTTCTTCTCGAGGTTATCTACTTTCTCTTAGTTTTGCCCTTTATCTCATCCTTTTTTAATTCTCTTTTCTGCTAAAAATTTATTTTCTAGCTGTTAATATGGTCTTCTTATTTTTATGTCCTTCTGTCTCTTTGTTTTGATTTTTCCATCTTTCATGTGGCTTCAGTACTGGATTTTCTGCTAGAGGGGAATGAGGAGGGTTCTATCTACAATGAATATGTGATGGTGTGGGCTGTACTCGGGTTTCTTCGAAATGTCTTGGTTTCTCGGGAGGGGGACGGGAGGGGGAAGAGGAAAAAAAAAAAAAGAGAAGAGAAAAGGAAGAGGAAGAAAAGGGGGGGATGGGTCTTTCTAGAATCTCTACATAAACCCCTTGTTATTCTCTACTCTTCTCCTTTACTTGTTCTTTTCTCTTTCTCTCTTTTCTCTGTGCGGTTTAACTGTTTCCTGAGTCTCTCTCTCTCTCCGTGCTCTTCTTCTTTTTCTCCTCCTTTCTATTGGTTTGCTGCTTTTGGGATCTCCTCTTTCTCTTCTACTATGTTTTCTTTCTCTCTTGCTCTCCCTATGTTCTCTTTCTTTGTTTTCTCCGTGTCTTCTTCTCCAATTGCCTGTCATGGACTAAACTTTAGACTTGCTCTGAAGCTGTGCTACGATTCTAATTTCTGGTTTTCTTTTCATTCTGTCCCTTTTGCTCTATTCTCGTTACTGTCTCTTCTGCTTCTCCTTTTATCTCTCTTTTCTATCTGGTCTCGTACGAATTTTTCTTGTCTAATCTCTTCTACTCAGGGGATAGGTGGTGGTATAGGATGCTATCTATCCATTTCACGAGTATGCACTTGAAAGGGGAGTCTTGGTGTGTCTTTCTATGTAATGTATGAATGGGTCATTACGTGAAGTAAATGAAGTTATGTGGCTTAGTGTCTTATTTAAGAAAGCATGTTACAATTATGTCTTGTATGATTAAATTATGTATGATGAATGTGGTATTCCTTATCTAAGAGAATTCTCAAGGAGCACTTGGTGGAAGTGTAGTATGGGATTCTACTCTCACATAGCACTATGTGTAACTTGGGGTTGCCTTGGAAAAAGGGCACTTATGTGAAGTCCTTAAATGCCAGCATGTTTCTCTAGTGTCTAGTTATGGTGGTCTTGAGGATCATTAGGTGTATTGAAGGTTTGTTATGGGAATTCCTTCCTGTCTTACCTTAGAGCGTCCTAGTATAGGACCCTTTGTTATGTAAAATTGTTCAAAAGGAAGGAGTTTCACTGATTGCTATAAAGGGTTTTCAAGGTAATTGAAAATAAAAAAAAGAGGGTTCATTGTAAGGTTTCTTAATTCACTATGAAGTTAGTTTTATTTTAAAATATCTTGGAAGTTCTACTCTATGGCTAAATGATGTGAGTTATATGTTATGTTACGTCTATACTTATTAAGGTTTGCTCACATTAGCATGAAAAGTTATATTTTCTACATAAGGTCTTGTTTTGCATTTTTTATGTCATATGCCATACTTAGGCCAATGTTTTGTACTAATCCCATACTTTTCTATACTCCTAAAGTATAAGGTTATAGCAAGGGAGAGGTCTAGAAGGCAATGCTTGGGAATCGACTCTCGTCAAGACCGGTAGTCCTCATATATTCAAGGAAACATAGTCCTATGGTTTCTTGTGTAGTTCTGCTTTTATAGACTATGTATAAGACTTAAATATGTATATTTTTTTCATTGTAAAGGTGTAATCCCTATGATATTTAAGTTGTTCTCTTTAGTTGGGCTTTGACGAAGATCCATCCTTAGGATTTATAAAAGATATTTTCTTATTATTATGATGTCATGAAAAGTTTGAATACCGCACTACTTTTCAATGTGTTATGTAATGAACATAGTTCAGGAGGCTTGATACAGAGACCTCTAAAGGTTCAGTACGACCTGTGTGAAGGAGCAGAAAAGTGCTAAACTCTTTCATCTACGGGGTACTTTGTTTGTCGTATACTACATGGTAATCAAGAAGCCTAAAGATTTGGGAAAATGTGTCAGGGTTCCCCAAGTCTCACCAAAAAGCCACGTCTATGTAGAGTCTTGTTCTCGTGTGAGATCGCGCACACACCAATTCATGGATGCATTGATGTGCTAAAAAAAAAAAAACGAGCATGCGTAGAATTTTCACTTCTCATTACTCTAGTGTGGTGCAATAAGTTAGTTCTAAAACGTATTCTTTGTTTTACCCTCTTCTCTTTGTTTATAGGACTTACATACAAAAGAGGAGGACCTCCCGCATAAGGCGGAGGGAAGGAGTAGCTAATGATAGGATCCCTCCCGTGGTGAGACAAGTCCCTATAGTTGACCAAGAGAAATGTGCTGAGAGTGGTTCGCCTCATCCAGAACCTCAATGACTCAAGTTCCCCTAAATTCCGTCAATTCCCCATCCCCAGCTCCATGTGTAGGAAGGGTGTAATAATGACTAATGCTGAGTTAAGGGTTGCCTTATGTGATTTGACCCAATCATGATGACTCAGTCTCCAGTCATCACTAATATATTTTTACGCAAGCTAACCAAGAAATAAAAAAAATGTGGTACCTTAACCCAATGTATCAGGTTACTGACTCCGCGCTCTATAATTTTGGGATTTTTGTGAGGATGCACCCTATACTTTTCATGGCACTAAGGTGGAAAATGAAGACAATAAATCTTCTTAGAATAGGCTTCAATGATGAGTGATGATATAGTTGTGACCCCTGAGAGGAGAGCGGAGTCGAGCAGCTTATTTCAACTAAAGATCTGGCTGCAAGTGTTGTATGAGTAATGGAGGGAATAGAGAGCTCTTAATTGAATTGTCCACCTGGGAGATTTGGGAATGTTCAAAGTGGCTTTTTAATAGGTTCTTCCCTTATAGAGTGGACAATAGAGAAAATATGGTGGGAATTCATGAGATCTTCTTGCAAGGGGAATGATTGTGAAAATTACTGTCTCTCAATTCACGATCAACCGTCTAAGTATTAACCCCAACTTGGGTAGCCGGACCTCTAGGGCTTAAAAAATGAATAAATAATTGTATGGAGTGTCGGGCTTTGGTGAAAAAGAGTGTCGTACGACAAAATGCTCCTAAATGGACATGGACATTTTTAGGCTCATGGTGTAGTGCTCAACCACTTGAGGATTACCAAGCTTAGGGAAATAATCGGGCTGGGGACGGTCTAGAATGGATGAACCAAGTCAACCCAAAACATTAAAACCGATTCCTATCATCAAGAGTCTTCCATGGGGAACAGGGATAGGGTTTCTAGCCAGAATTCCCAAGGAGGTGGCCATTCTTTTGAGAGGTCTAGGTGTGCTACTTATGGAAGCAATACTTGGGTAAGTGTCTTGCCGGTACAGATGGTTACGTTGCTTTAAGTGTGGTAGAATGGGTCATAAGATGAGAGATTTCCCTAACCTCAAGGCAAAAAGGAAAGAGTTCAACTAAGCTCCTCAAGGTGGTCTAGATCCTAAGGCTCCAAAGAGGAATCATTTCTAAGCACTACGATGCTAAAGGAGAGACTATATGAGAAGGTGAATGCCCCAGTAAGTCAATTATTCCTTATGGTTTATTTCATTTTACCTAGACATGGGTTAACTAAGTGGGAACTTATGAGTGTGCGATATCACAAGGTAGTTGATTACCGAGTTTAATCTTTCCCTTCCTTCTCGATTCAGCTGAGAGGTTAGAATTGTTAAGGTAGCAATTTGCTGATTTTATGAGTCTAGTTGAAAATGAATTTTCATGTTTCCCTTGACATTGTGGTATTCCCCTGATATTTTTGTTGTACGATGAATGTTATGATCTTTTCTCTCATTTGTTCATGCCTTCATGATAAATCGCTTAAAAGATAAATTATTGAATTACAAAGCATGCTTCTGTGTGCAGATTTGGTGCTCACTCTTAATAAAGTAAAAAATTTGATGAAATTGTATTTTTGTGAAAAATGGTTTCAATGTGTTTCGAAATGATGTGTTGAGCATGTCTAATGTTGGATAAGGTAGTTCCTCCATAAATGAATAGAAGAATGAAGATATTAGTGTGTGCTTTGATTTGGGAATTTGTTCCAAATGATTGCCTGTGTTGCTAAAAATGCTTAATAATGTGTAGTTTGTGTTCCTTGTTAGTTTAGTTAATTGAATATGAATGTTTTGACGATGATTTTATGTGTTCCATACTGCTAGTTGAGTCCTTGATGTCCTTAAAAGTGTTTAGTGTTATTCGAGGACGAATGATTTTCTAAGTAGGGGAGAATGTAACGACCATCGTAATGAAATAGATCTAACAAGATCTTATCATATGTTTAATGAGTTAATAATGAGTTAAATATTTATTATTATAAACTAGACATCATTTAGGTGAAGTTTGGAATTCAAACGTGAAGAACGACCAAGAAGTTCGGGAAACTAAGCTTGTGTGTGAGATAGTGTGTCCTTGTATGTTGGTATTGTTAATTTATTGATTTTTTGGGAGTCTAAAGCATGAGGATGACCCTAAAACTTAGACAGGACAATGTTTAGGGTGTTAAAACGGATTATGATCCCAAGGGATCGGCCCGAGGGGGTCCTTGAGGTGAACCCAACCCACTTAGGACTACCAACTATCCAAGGAACCAAGTTGGTTTCTTGGTGTGAAGAGGACTCCACGGTCGTCGGACATTTTTGGTGGGGCCGCTTTGGGCCAAATTCTTGGTCCGCGTGGGGGGGGCGGGTGGGGCAGACAACGTAAAAGACTGCCCGTCTGTCTTGTGAAATTTAATGTTCAGTAATCTTGGGGACACATCTCCTGGCGATGCGGACTTATTTCCCCAGGATGTGTAATTCTGAAAATTAAATAGTTTTTGACTTGTCTAAAAAGGTCCTTTTGTCTGTCAGGAGGATGGTTTTGGGTATTTGGAAAAACAAAAGGGGAGCTTTAATAATATTTATTTATGTCATTATACACCCATTGCCCCATCAAAATCCCCAAGCCCTAAATTTGAAATCAAATATCAAAACCCTCAACAGTTCTTCTCCCCCAAGAGCTCTCTCAAAGTCCATTAGACCTAGAACTCAAGATTGAGCTAGCGTTCAAGGTTTTGGTCATTTTATTCACCGAATCTCGTGGGTTACATCATATTAATATATGACAGCTATCAAAATCCTGAAATTTCTTTCAATTCAAGGGCCAACCAACTTCAAACACATTTTTAAAAATGATTGGTTAAAAGTCAACATTCTTCTATTTATGACATCTAAATACTGGGATCTTTGTCAGGAAAACTTTAATAATTGAAAAAGTTGTTTTTAGTGTTATTGTTAAATTAGTTTGATTTCAAAAAAACCCTAATAAGCAAAAACCCATGCTCTAAGGGGGAAGCATAATTTCACAAACTATTTGGCTTTGGGGTAGTGTTTGTGTATATCTATAATGTTTGAAATTGTTATACTTGAATCTCTTTTTATTATGATTGATTAGAATTACTAATTGATACCCCCTTAAATCAAATTTTATTATATGAGTTATTTGAGAAAATTGAGAAAAGTTGGTGAATCTTTGGATGAATGGTAAGGTCCTGTTGGTTATATTTCTGGCTCATATTGTGAAAATCAGCTCTTGACTAGGTATTGTCAACTTTTGGTAGCGTGTTTACAATGAGTTAATGATTATGTATTTTATATGTGTGTTGGGTGGTGTCGTGTCCTTGAAGGCTTGATCTATGAAGTAAGTGATAATGATAGATTCTTGTGTGAGGATGCTTTATGAAGCTTAGACTAACTATATATTATGTTACCGTGTCAGAATCTGTCACGTGTATACGCATGCTAGTGTGTTGCAAATAGTAACATGCAGATCTAATTCATTGTTAGAAAGTGAGAGATATTTTTGAAAATGGGTGATTATGTGAAGGTGTTCTCAAACAATTACTCACTAAACAGCAACTTTGAGTTAAGAACAATTAAATTTAGTTTGGAAATGGGAGTTTAAGGGTGGATTCTCTTTGTGAGTTGAGACTAAGAATCTAGACCATGTCTACTATTCCTGTAGTAAGGAGAAGGGGATTTTGGGGTGGGCACTCTTCGTGAGTTGAAATGAAGTGTTTAATAGCAGCCTTACTATTCCCATGAGCTTTCTAAGTCAGGTAGTTGGATGAATTTATACCCTTGAATGAGTTGAGATGAAGGTGTCCAATAGTTATCCTTTTTACCATTTAGTAATTAATGTGTAGACTCTGTTAGGGGAGTTATTACTTAGCGCCTGGACAGATTTAAGAAGGGGTTGTTATACGTTGTGGTTGAGAAGGTATGTACCCAATTTACCTCTTGAGATAAGATATTCCTCGTGTAGAAACGGACATGGTTTACAATAGAGAGAATCATCCTTATCCCTTACCTAATGCGCGTCACAAAAGATTAATTTAATGGCGACACCATGTAAAGCTCAAGAATTACCCTACCATTAGGTGTACTGTGGGGATCCCTCAAGGCAATCCGGTACGTGCAAACCGGATTCCATGTCTACCTCTCATAGTCTATATCGTGTGTTAAAGCAAGGCCCCAACAAAAGAAATGTAATGAACTAAGTTTCTAAAGAGTTACTACTGGAGTAGTGGTCGTGAATGAGACACTATCTAACCATTGAACGCGTAGTCACTTTCAAAACGGAGTCTTGTTGTCAATCTTGATGTGTAGAATATGAATGGGATCATTATGTGATGTACTGAGTTATGTTCTTAGTGTCTATGTTTAACGAAAGCATGTTAAAGAATGTCTGTAATGATGAAATTATGGTATGATAATAGTGTGGTAGGTGCCTTATCTAAGAGAATCCTCAAGGACACTTTGTAGAGTAGTAGTATGGATGCTATCTCGAACAGGAAATGCAACTATGTGTAACTTGGGGGGGTTGTGCGCTTGGAAGAGAACACTCAATTGAATTAAGACAATAATAGGATGGTCTTGAGGATCCCTTAGCATATGTATTTAAGTATTGAGGTCAGTTCCTTCATGTGCTTTCCTTATTGAGTCTTAGGATCACCTTGTTTCGGGGAACTTCAAAGGTGAATGATTCATTGTGGTTGCTATAGAAGGGGATGGTTCGTCACGTGTTAAAGATTGAAAATGAAAGAAGTTTTACTTAAGGTTTCGTTAAGTTCAGGTAATAAAGTTTAGATTTTATCTTAAAATTATGGAAGTATCTTAAAATCCTACGTGGTAAATAAATAAATTTTAGTATGTTTATTTTACATCTATCTCATGAGGGTTGCTCAATTAGCCGAAAGCTATATTTCTACTAAATGTCCCTTTGAGCATGTTTTTGCAATATGCCAATACTCAATACAATTTGGTACTAGACCCCCATAGCTTTATATAACTATATAAAAGATTAAGTGGGAAGCAAGTGGAAGTCCTAGAAGCCAAAGGCTTGGGAATCAACTCTCTCAAGACTCGGGATGTCACCGCATGATATTCGAGAGACATAGTCTACTGTTCTTGTTTTAATACTTCATGTCGAGCAAATGTCGTGTGGTCCTAAAAGAAATTAAAGGTTGTGTCTTTGTTGGATTGTTGACTATGGGAAAACCTATCCTTAGTATATAAAAGTATATTTCATTATATTAACATTGTGTCGTGAAAATGTTTTTTTTTCCGCACTTACTTATTTTTATGATGTTATGTTAATGGACGATAGTGAAGAGTCTTGTACAAGACACCGATCGGTCAAAGTACGCCTTGTGATGACTCAAATGCGTCATGTCTCTGGTGGGATACTTGGAGGGTCTGGTCCAACTCTATGGTCTAAATGTAGCCCTTATCTCAGGTCTTTCAGAGTTCTTTTCATCCTTAAGCTCAGTCACTCTGGAAACTCATAAACCAACTAAACTGAATCAACGAGTTTGGGGTTTCATAGCATAGAATTCCATTACCTTGAAACTAGATGATAAAATAACCTTAGAGATCATCTTTCATCGTTAAATGTTAAGAATGAATCACCCATAGGCTCTAGAAGCTTCTAACCCTTCCACTGCAGGATTTGGGTTCATTTGGACAAAAACAAACAATCCAAGTTTTTAACAAATCTATTGAGGCATAACAGAAAGTAACCGAATCTACGGCTAGAATGACATAGAAGATTACCATTTATTACTCTACAAGTCTGGTAAGGTGACTTTCTGAGAGACTATGACAGTGCAATTTCTGTATACATGTCTGTCAATAATTGGTTCACTAACTGGAGTAGAGACTGAAAAAGGTTCTGAGAGAGTTTTTGGACTAACACTGAATTGGACTGCTATGTGAGGAGTTATAAAGGAAAGAGTAGCCCCTAAATATAACAATTCATAAACATCAAGGTAAAAGACTTGTAACGTACCAGTGACTACATCAGGAAAACCTTCCTGCTTGTTGGTGCTGTTCAAGTTGAAACTTAGCTCTACCATTAATAATTACCAAGTTGGGAAAAAAAAAACCATCCCTTTACCGTGTCTAGAAAGAAATACTCAACCTGTTACCAGAGAATGAACCCTCAAAAAAACATCATTTCCTTTCCTACCCTGACGAGATACTCGTAGCCCGATGGTTTCTTACCATACTTGGGAAAGTGGGGTAAGTTTTTGGTGCCTAAAACCACTTCCCATGAGACTCTAGAGCCTTGTGCCCTAACCTTCTGATCAATACCTTTTCTCGGGTAAGATGGAACATAGATGACAAAGAAGGCTGAACTTGTTGAGTGGTTTTCCAACCACTCGAAGTTGTGCTGAGAGTAGTCCATAGTTCGCCTGTCCTAAAGAAAAAAGCTTCTAATTTCTCCTTGGATTGTTCATAAGCTTATCGAATTACTCCACCCTCGAGCCTTTGAGAATGAGTCATATCCTAGAGATTTTCAAGTTTCCCCAGTAAACATAGCATTTTTGCACATCAATTTTCAATTTTCCCCACATTTGATAGTCCGAAACATCAAAATTTATTCATCTGATCCCAAGGTGTCAGCAACCCTGTTGCCGGAGCTTTAACCTGGAGGTTGGTTAACTTGAGCCCATACTCTTGGAAACAGGTCATGTTCCCAGTTTGTACAGCATCCTAGCCTAAGCTTCTCTCAACTCTATTGGGAAAAACTTTCCGAAAAGTCTCACTAAAGTAATCCAAATATGAAGATGCTTTGTATCTTGTATTTTCCTTCCCGTTGAGTATACCAGATAGAGCCCACAAGATCTTCAATGGTAGTCATGCTCAACATCACCTGATCATTTCCAATGACCGCATCACCTCAAAGATTATCTTTCTAACTTAATACATTGACACAGTTTATAACAGGCTGAAAACACAGTATTGAATATACTAATAAATGGTTAATGCAGTGCAATCTGACTGAACTACGGGAGCTACTAATAGTCGATAATAAAAAACATAAGCTAAATGTGAAGTCCGATGTATACACCTCATCGAGAGGACCCAATATACCCTGCCAGAGGTATAAATTCATGCTTGCGTGATCAATAAATTGATGCCTTGAGAGGTAATTTAAAACCTACTTGGCTAGTAGTTTTTGACTATTTGGGTACGCTAAACCCTAGTACAACTCAATATTAATGCTACTCCCCAAATATAGGAGTGCTCACACTAAGAACAACTGAAAACTAACAAAGAAATGCCGAAACTAAACAAAAAAAAAAAAAGGCCAACTGAGAATGCATCAATATTGATAATTATCCATTAATAACTTAGAGCAATGTGTAGCTACTCCGAAAGTCCATAACCTAAGAGCGGCCCCCTCTGATTGAACTAAATATCTTGGAACAACAGTTGTTTCTAAGCTTACAATCATGTTTATAAACCATTTAGGAAGTTTAGAGTGGTAAGGAAGCGTCCAAGAAAACTTCCATAGACGTCCAGAAACCTATCTAAATTGACTTGTTGACGTCCCTATTTTTGACAAGGTTTTTGGGGAGGGGTCAAATGAAGTCCCTACAAAATTGGAAAACTACTTACAATAGGTAAATTTTATAAGAGGGGGTCAAAATTTAACAATAACTGACTCCCAGAGACCACCCAAGAGTCCTATGAAGAGGACCCCAAACATGGGTGGGCACAAAGCAAGTTGCCAAAAAAAACCTGCGGAGAGACAAGATTCCAAGAGGTTGCTGCTAGCGTGGAGCCCCCAACGAGCTTGAAGAAAAATTTATTCCTGGATAGCGTGCACTTCACGAGTTTCACTACCTCAAATCATATTTCGAAAATAAATTCAGAAATAAGCCTGGCGACACGGAGCCACTTCCCTAATTCGTTGAAATCATATTTTTAGCATTTTGACTTCACAAAAAGACCCTTTTAAATAAGGGGTCTTTTTGATAATTTAGGGGGTTACTATATATTGACTAAGGGCAAGTTTTAAAGTTATTTTTTGCTGTCACAAACTTACCAAATTCCCAAAAAAATCCGAATCCAAAAAGCTCTCATCTCTCTTTACATATCTGGGAAAAAAGAAAAAAATCCTACCCAAATCCTCCATGACGAAGAGATAAAGCTTGAAGAAGAAGACCAATTTCTCTATGGAATTTTCCTTCATTTAGTGTATTAATATTCATGTCAGGTATGTGTTATTCACAATTTGTGATTCCTTTCCCACCCAAGAGTCCTTTCACATTGATTTCGAAATCACACAATTCAAAGGTTTTTTCATTCTATGGGTTTTTCTTTCTCTAAACAGAAACGAATCAATTGGATGGATAAATGGTATGATTGCATGATGAGAATTAAGTTTAGATTGTTGTTTAAATTGTTAGCTTAATTTATGCAATTCATAATAATCATGTTATACTTGCAAGACTCACATTTCACCTAAATCTTGGATCTTGCTTATAAATTGATTGGACTTTATGAAAATGTATTGATTGTTAATTTTGTTTTATAATATCAAATTTAATTCCACAAATGGGACTTCCTAGGGTAACATAAATTGTTGGTATTTAGTATCTATTTATGATAAGAGTCGCTGATGAACTCTTTCTCCCTCTAAACCGCGAGATTATGCCTTGAAGTTAATTGGGAGTAAGTTATGATGCTATTACTAGTTATTATATTAAATACTACGAAATAGACGTTATAAAAAACACCCTATGTTAGCGTTTATTGGATGGTTGAATTGGTAACACCTTGACTGATGGATTGTGAAGAGATTGTAAGTCTTTTGAATTTTAACCCTTTACCTTAATTATGACTATTTGTGTTATAGTATTACGGTATAATTGAAGTAAACCTTCTGTTAAGATTGATATGGGTTGGATATGAATTTGAGATGGGACTCTAATGAACTATGGGTTGAAAAGATTGATTGGCTAAGATGTAAAAATATGAAGGGATGGTTGATCCTTCATCAAATGGTACAATTATGATGATGTGACTAATGTAATGTATAAACTCCATGATATGCATTATAGTACAAAAAAAACAAATACTCATTGAAAAAAAAAAAAAAAAAAAAAAAAAAAAGCAATTACTTATGACGTTGGTATGAGTGAGATTTTATAAGGGATGGAGACCTATGACCTGCATTAAGCTATGATGATCAATAGGACATGAAATACATTTTCAAAAGGGGGGGAAACAAGCATAAAAAGAGAGCATAAAAAAAGGGGGAAAAGGAGGGAACGAAAACAAAAGGAAGGCCGAAACCGGCGAGGGGACGCGAAAAAAAGAGAGAACGCGAGGAGGGGAAAAAGGAGATGGAGGAGGAGCTAAAGACAAGGGGGGGTGAGAGGGGGAAAGCAGGTAAGATAGAGAGCAACCGACAGTAGAAGGGATTGCAGATAATAACATGGAGGGATGAGGGTGTGGGAGGGAGGGTACTAAGAAGAGAAACGCAACCGTGGGATGTGGAGACGCAAGGCGGCGAGAAAAGATAGGGGGGACAGGGGAAAAAAGGGCGAAAAACGAAGAAGGGTGCGGGTAAATAGGAAAAAAAAAGGGGCACGCAGAGGTTAAGAGGCGCAATAACCAATTAGAGTAATGAAGGACAAAGAAAAAACAGCAGAAGAGAGGAGGAGAAATGAGAGGAGAAAAGTGCGCGGGGAAAATGAGAGGGCAAGGCAGATGGAGGGGGGGAAAAAGGAAGGGAGAGGAAGAAGAACAGAACATTGAAAATAGGGTTACCACAGTAGGGCGAGACCAGAAAAGGGAGTGAGAGGAGAGAGGGGGTAGGAAGAAAAGGATGAAGAGGGGGGGGAAGGGGAAGAAAACCCGGGGTGTACGACTAAGACAAAAAAAAAGGAACAAAAGGACATGGTGGGGGCAAAGGGGGAGGAGAAAAAACGGATAGGGGGGTAACAGGAGTAGGGGGGAGAAAGAAACACTATGAAGTGAGCAAGGGCGAGTAGAAGGGGGGGGGATGGGATGGAGAGTAGGGCCGGGTGGGTGGGGGGAAGTATATAGGGGGGGAGAAGGTGTGTGGGATGAAGAAAAATGCCAACACCTAACAAAATAAAGAGAGGAACTATCGGGCGTTAGAAAGGAAAGGTAGGGCCCAATCTGAACAGGGGCAGTTTAATAGGACAAACAATGGATAAAAGAAATACTAAATGGATTAGGAAAGGGGAGACGTAAAAGACCAATAAAAAATGCGAGAAGTGGCTAATTATGCATGAGAAGAATAGAAGCAGCAAGGCAGAAACCTTGTAGAAGCAAGGGATGGAGAGGTGGGGCAAGGGAGGGAGAAAGGGGGGCGAAGGGGAAAGGGGGGGGGGGGGGGGGAAAAGAAAAGGGTAGAAGGAAAAAAAGGGAAGGGAGGGAAAAAAGCGGAAAAAGGGAAAAAAAAAGGGGGGGGGGGGGGGTGAAAGAAAAAAAAGCCGGGAGAAAGGGGGAGGTGGGGGGAGGGGAAGGGGGGGCAAAAGGAGGGGAGGGAGAGGGAAAAATGGGAGGGGGGGAATAGTAGAGGAGCGTGGGGGCAAGTGGGGATAGTAAAGGGATGACAAAGAGCGTCGGGGGGAACAGAAAGGGGGGTATAACGAGAAAAAAAAAAAAAGGGTGAGGATGGAGTAAGGGGGCAAAAAGAAAGGAAGGACGGAGAGAACCGGGAGAAAAGCGGAGAGAGGGGGGAAACGGGTGAGATGAATGCGGAAAGGGAGGAAAGGAGGGGGGGAAGAAAGCGCACTGGGGTCATGGAGAGGGAAAGAGGGGGAGAAAAGGGGAGAAAAACCGGGGGGCCAAGACGTCGTGTAGTAGCTATCGCGGAGGTGGGGATGGTGGAGGAGGGGGGGGGAAGGGGGGGGGACGATGGAGAAGAGGGGTTGTGAAAGGATAAGGGAGGAAAGCGAATAACAAGAGAAAAACGGAGGTAAGGAAGAAAGGAACAGAATCAAAGACGGAGGAGATTTCCAAGTAGAAGGTCGAAGTGTTATGGGAGGGGCGTGGACGAATTAAGGCCACGGGGGGGAAAAGAGGGAAGGGAGGGAAGGTAAGGAGTTACCAGAGGTCATTGGAGGGAAAACAGACAACCGAATGGAAATAACGGGGGAGAGGAAATGAGTAAGGGAAGTTAGGCGAGATAGGATGCGCGCTGGGATAAAAGAAAGCGGTGAGAACAGAAGGGGACGTGAAGAAGAAAAAAAAAAAAAACAGGGGGAGGGGGGGGGGGGGAAAAAGAAGAAGAAAAAAAGGGATGAAGGAAAAAAAAAAGGGCTAAATCAGGGAAGGGGGGAAAAAATAGGAGATCAAATGAGGTGAATAGGAAGGGCTAAGGGGAGAAGGGGCAGATAATGGAGCACAGAAGGGATGGGAAAGCCAGAGGGAGTGAGGAATGGGCAAGGTGGAAAAAAGGGAAGAAGAGGGAAAGGGGGACCAAAAGGAGTGGTGGATATAAGTGAGGGAGCTTAGAGGAAGGGAGGTGAGTGAGAGAATTATGAAAGCAAAAGGATGTGTGTGCGACAGAGGGGGGGATTGGGAGTCGGTAGGTAGAGGGGGGAGAAGAGGGTGGATAGAGGAGAAAGAAAAGGAGAGAGATGATAGTATGAAAGGTGGATGTAGAAACGATGAAGCAGGAGGAAAAGGGGGAGCGGAGAGAGGAATAAGAAAAAAAAAAGTAAGTCACACAAGCAAATGGGGGCAAAGGGACGGGGGAGAACACGGGCGTGGGGGTGGGAGAAGTAGCTAATGGGAAACGGGGTGATGAATTAACAAGCAAAGAGGAGAAAAGGAGGGGAGAAATGGGAGCAGGAAGGTGGGGGGGAGGGAGAGGGGGGAGAGAGGGGGGATCCGTAACAGACAAAAAGCCGCGTAGGAAGGAGGGTGGAGGTTGGGATGAGTTGAGGAAGGTGGAATATAGACAATGGCAAGGGAAGAGAAAAAGTGCCAAAAAAAAGCGCAGGTGGATAGGGAGAGGGTGGGGCAAACAAAAAGGGGAAACAGAAAATCAAATAATGAGGAGGTGATGGGAAATGGGGGGGGACGAGTTGGATCTGGGAATAAAGCGGGGAAAGTAGGAAAGACAGGGTTGAAGAAGCATAAAAAAAAAAAGAGAAAAATGGGGGTGCTAAGACAACGCAGGGAGTATGGGGCGGGGAAGACGGAGGTGTGCAGGGAAAAAGGTGTACAAGAGGTGGGGAAAAAGAACAAGAGTCGAGAGGGGGATCAGCACAACTCCATATCCTATTTTTTTAAATCAATGTTAAACCGGCCCATAGGAAGGTACTAGCTAAGTGTAATCCATATAGATGCGATGTTCATGTTTTGTGTACTAAAGTTGGTGACCGGAAATCGGCAAGATATCCGCCTTCTTTCACTGTATGGATCCCATTACAAACCCAAATTCCCCACATTACTCTGATGGTGTATGTCAGTTAAGTACAGAATGTTTCCAAAGAGGTAAATTAAATATGGAAGAACTCAACTCTAGCTAGGAATGACCTAAATCCGCGGGTTAGCTTATGTCCTCTGTACAGGGGTCTGATGCTCTACCCTCAAAAAATACCATTGAAACACGAGTTCAAATGCAAAAAAACTCAGCCGAGGGGTGAGAACAAAATCTTAGAAGGATTTCTCACTATAATGTATAAAACACTTGCTTATATCATGTCCCATGCTCTGTCTCAGCTGCCCCAATGACCCTTCCATGTTTCACTGCCCCTAATATGAATGTTTAGTTTCCCCTGGACTTATAAACCAATAGAAAAGTTATTTGTTTTCATTGTTAATGTATCATTTTATGAACTCTATATACATCTTGGTTTGATAAGTTAACTTTATGGTAGAGTTATATTGATTATGTGCTCAAAATATATTTATATTCATGTTTACGTTGGACCTATCCGTTGATCGGGATTCGTACGTGGTGATGAACATGGTCGTGACTTACTGATTAATGTGATATTGACATTGTATTGGGTTATCTTGGTAAATAAATGCAAGATAAAAAAAAAGCACAAATATAGCGAAAGGTCCAAAAAATTAAAACGACTAAATTATTAAAAATGAATTTCCCAGAGAGAAAAAAATTCAATGATCAATAATAATTTTGATGAAAATTAGTGCAAACTATACATATGATAGCACACCAATACTTAGATACCAAAAAAAAGAGTGCTAAAAGACAAAACCCGAATATGAATTCTAACAAGATCAAGAAAATATGGGATACACAAAAATTTCCATCATATCAATGTAAATAAGAAAAGGTTAATCAAAAGGTATAAAAATCAAAGTATGCAGGGCTTGTGACAGAATAAACTTTGAAGTGAATCCTTGGATTATCTCATTCTATTCTCCAAGTTGGGTATGTGGTTCCACACTTCACGGATACACGACCTTTCTCGCTTTTGGGTATTGATTAATCAAAAAGACAATATGTTCATTTCCTTTACTTTGAGTAGTAAAGATTGTATAGCCTATATGTGCCTTTTATTTATTTTTTTTGATGTATGGGATATGACCAAATGTTATACTCTTTTTTAGATGGTCATGATATGAGACATCCGTTTTTCCGAAACCTTTTATATTCTTCTCTATATACATATGGTGTAATAAAAGGGAAACTATTACTCTTCTTATACGAAGGGTCTAGCATACTATAATGACTATATTATGTGGTGTGCGTAAATTCCATAAAAGATAAATCGACGGCGAGGATAAGGTAGAAAGAAAAATTTTAGAAAATTTATTGAAAGACAAATTTACTACCTATGGAAAGTTATAAATGAATAAAGAAGGGCATAGGCTAGTCCATTAATTATATAGGTCACTCAGTGAAGAGACACAGAAAAGACGCTGTTTATTTATGATCTAGTGGGTGCTCCCAGTAAAAAAGACGAATACTGAGGTTTTTTGTGAGACAGAGGGAAAGAAAAAAAAAAGAAAAAAAGGGAAGAAAAGGGGGGGGAGAAGAAAAGAAAAAAAAAAAAAAAGAAAAAAGAAAGAAAAAGGGAAAAAAAAGAGAAGAAGAAGAAAGAGGAAGGGAAAGAAGAGAAAAAGGGAAAAAAAAAAAGGAAACGAAGAAAAATAAAATTGTGAAAGCTAAGAACGAAGAAGCAGGAGAGACGAAAGAAATGGTAGAAATTAGAATAAAATCTGTAGGATTCGATGTATAACATAAAAAAAACACCAATGTATCTATAGTAAGGGTCTTAAATTCATATTATAAGCGCACACCGAGAAAAAAACAGTATGAAAACTAGGTGAACACACTTAAATGAACAGCTGATTAAGAAAGTTCCTCACTTAAGGTTCAGAAAGAGATTAAGGTGATGGCCACTACCAATATCAGTAGCCATACGTAAAAGGTCTTTAACGCTAATATGGATGTACGAGAATCAATATAATAAGTTTAATTGTGATTATCAGGAAAAATGAAACAGACAATGCGAAAAGAAGAAAATAGACCGCTTGAAAAGGCGTGGGATGAAAAAACAAGAAGTAGTGAAATTTGAAAAAAGACCATGTGAGAGCTTCATCCACTAAGGCAATCAAGATCCTGACTTCTGAAAAATAAATGAACTAGAGTGGGATGATCAAACATAAAGAAAAAAAAAGAAAAAAAACAATCACTCACGGCTGATCCCCTGCCGTCCTTGTCGTATTGGGAACATAAGGTAATCCTTTCTCCAAATGACCACGGATCCATACTATTAAAGTTCCGAGCAACAAGCCATCACTGACTCAAAGTGACAATCCATGACGGCCCAAAGCTAACCCGGGATGGTGGTACAAGAAGGGGAGGGAAACAAAAAAAGAGGAATAAAAGCCGAGGGAAACAAGCGACAGTAAGGAAGTTAAATCAAAAGGACCAAATATGTCCCCCATCAATTTGGAGGGATTCAACACAAGAGATAGAATTCACCCCAACTTTTTATGGGAAGATCCCAACGATTAATAGAAAAAACAAACATAGAGCAGTCAAGAAAGTATGATCGTTGAGAATACAAAAATATAAGATGACAAGACCGGATCTCTACAACAATATGTTTCATGGTGGGTTGACTACTAGTAGAAGGCCGAGTTTAGTCCACTTACACTCAAAGATTGGCCCACACTTGGTACGGAATCCCATTGCGAGACATATCCTTTAGATAATTTACCGTTAGACATGGGGGATTTTCAAAGAAGGATTTCCTTCATAGGTTTTCTTCCTAGGGAGAAGAGAAAGACAGAGTGGTATGAATTCTCAACATCTTTAATCAAGGAGGATGAGCGGTTCTTGACTAACCTGTACTCTATTGAAATTATACTGCATTGAAAGTATGCTCCTTCTTTGGTGTTCCTGATCCAAGGATGAAATGAGTCGCTTTGTGATTGGGATTGATTCGATGAACGGTAAGAACGACGACATGTCATTCGGGTCTATTTTCCGACTGATAATATGAACAGTTCTTGTCTCATGGATTCACTCACTAGAGTTTGAAAGATCCCAAGGTTTAAGAAAAGATTAGGGATGCAATCAGGGTCAAGGTCTTATTATGGTGGTATCGTTTGAAGGGTGGCTTGGATATCCAAGACAAGCTAGTTCAAGAAAAGGTTTTTTTATATGTAGTGATTCCTACAAAAATTCCCAAGCTCCAGTGATGATGGGTGTCTAACCTATGTCTCAAAAGGGAAGATGTACTATTTCACCAAGTAAGAAGACAACATGTTGAAAGTATGGTAAGAAGCATTATGGTTATTGCCGCGGTTGGGACGGCCAATTGATTTGGGATGTGGCAAGAGGCCACAAGGTTAGGCGATTGAACCCAAATTTGAATAGCAATAACAAGGGTAGTGGGGGAAATCTCAAGAAAGTGGTTTGAATGTGACGTCCAAAGAGAATCATTTTATGGCACTTTGCTCTAAGGGGTTAACAATAGATTTCTACCATGTGGGTGCCGGTAATGTACAAGTCCGTTATCTATTGAATGTCTATTATTTACTTACTTGATTTTGGTGGGCGACATTATCTTTCGTTACCCCTTGATAGCGCGTAAGTTTGATTTTTTTGCCCGATGGTCCAAATGAACCATTTTAATACTACTCGGTAGGCTTCGGTGGTAGAAAAGAGGGTATATAGAAATTGTCTTATAATGTTGCCATTAGAGTTACTCATGATGAATAAGTAGAACTTGATATGGTCGATTTTGATGTCATTTTGGGGATGGATTGGTTGCATGATTGTTTTGCTTCTATTGAATGTAGAACAAGAATTGTCAAGTTCAATTTTCTAAATAAACCCATCTTATTATGGAATGGGGGAAATTCTATTCCTAGAGGTCATATTATATCTTGTCTAAAGTCTTGTAAGGTGATGTCTAAAGGGTGTTTATACCATATTGTAAACAATTACTTGGGACTCTGAAAATCCTCCCATTAAGATGTCCCCGTAGTAAAGGAAATTGAGAGGTCTTTCCCTATGATCTTCCAGAATCTCTCTTAACGGGAAAGTGATTAGTGGTTTGATTGCTATCGGGAATGACCAATCCCCATTTCAATTATCTCTTATCGTATGGCTCCTGCCAATTGTAAAGAGTTTTCAAGCTCAACTCAAGGACTTACTAGATAAAGGCTTCATTGACTAGTAGTTCTACATGGGTTGCTCCGTTTTGTTGTGAGGAAGAAGAATGGGTCCCCGGAGATTATGAATGTGTATTAAATATCACCAACTCATAAAGTCACTATTAAGAACAAGTATCATCTTGCCTTGGATTGTGACTTATTTTGATCAACTCAAGGGAAAATACTTTTCTATGATTTACTTGAAGTCGAGAGATATCACCACAACTAAGGGGTGAGAGGACGAAGATATAAACCCTATGGGGGAACATTTCTCGGTACCATATATGGTCACTATATTTTTGCTAGTAGAGTCATTTTGGCCTCACTAAGATAATCCCCGAGTGGCGTTGATGATCTCATGAATAGGGTGTTTTCGAAGTTACTAGATTCATTTAGTCATTGTATTCATTTAACAGACATCTTTTTATATAAGAAAAATGAGGGGGGGAACACATGAATCATTTGAGAAGTGGGGTTTACAAGTGGTTAAGTTAAACCAATTATTTGCCAATTATAGCAATGTGAGTTTTGTTGAGTCAATGGCATTTCTCTTGGTCATATAATCTTAGTGAGGGCTTTTCGGTTGATCCAAATAAAACCGGGCGACTGACAATTAAGGAGATATTTCTTGGAGTCTAGCCGTAATACTATAAATGAGTTCTTTTGGCATGGTTTTTTGAGTCCCTTTAAGCTGTCTCCTTTGGACTACATTGACCCAAAAGAGTGTAGATATTTAAGTGTTCGGGAAAGCATTGTGCAGAAAAGAAGCTTTTAAAAATAGGCTTAGCAAAATCCTGCATACGAAAAAATGGTTATGAACACTAAACCGGAGGGAGGAATACCAAGGTCTATTGTACGTATATTATGGAGAAGAAGCAATCCCCGTGTTCTTAGAAAGTGTTTCATTGTGTACCATGGGAAAGGTGTAGCTTTAATAAAATGCCATAATCTACAACACACACCTAAAGGTTGAATGAGAAAGAACTACCCAAACATGATACAATTGAGATTAAAGCGGCCTTGGTGTTTGCTTTGAAAATAGGAGGAACAATAAACTGTCGTAGAGAAAGATGGTTCAATGGGATAAAGTGTATACATAACCAGACACAAGATCTTCATATTCTGTTTACAAAAGATTCCCATCAAAACGAGTTGAAATCTCCAACAAAGAAAGTGTTGGAATGTTGAAAATATATACAACAATTGAAGTGTGTTCTCGAAAAAAAAAAAAAAAAGAATAACCACCACCGACAAAGCCATGTTTTTCGGCTAAGGGAGCTCAATAAGTCAGTAAAATACCATGGGTATTGTAGTCTCATGTAGATGATCCAAGAAAGATCATAGGTTAAAGATGCTCATAAGGTTGACTAGATTGGGTGTTAGATTGGGAAGATATCTCCAATGGTGGGTTTATGGTCCCAGTAAACTCCGAATCATCATTGGATGTTGAGGTGGGGGGGGAAGTCTACTAACACCTTGAATCGACCATATCATGGAGTTTGAGAAATCTGTAGCTTGTAAGCTACTGGATATCATTCATCCTTAAGGCGGGGATGGTGTCTTGATGGTATCAAGAGGGGTTGTTGTGTTCCCAAAAAAAATAATAGAGTGGTTTTGAGAACACGTCGTGCTTGAGGAACTCATGGGTACCTGTGGTCGCTCATAGCAATCGGGTGTCTACAAAGATGTAATCGTGCACCTTAAGAGCAGAATGTTTGGTGGGAGTGGTTAAAAGGGGACATAGCTGATTTGTTGTAAAAATGCCAATATGACAACGAATGAAAGTCCCGAACCCCAAAAGCCAAGGTGATGTACTTCAAGGGAATACGTTCCTACTTAGAAGTGTGATGGGAACAATTAATAAGGATTTTGTGGTAAAGGATTTGCCTCAGACACAAAGGCAACAAAAAAACAAAAAAAAAAAAAAAACTAAACACGATTCTATTTTGGTGGTTGATGTATAAGTTGACCAAATTCTCAAAAAATCATTCATTCACCGTCAAGGTCCATATACTAAAAGGCGGAGGATTATGCAAAGGTCTTGCCAGATATATTGTGGTCTCTATGTTATTCCATTATCCATCAATTGGATAGGGGTGCAAATTCACATCTAGTTTTCCTCTAGGTCAAGTCTATAAAGGGTTGGGACAAAATGAAGTTAAATTCCCGCTTGTTCATCCCAAACGGATGGTCAAAAAAGGAAGATCGTACTATTAAAACCCTTGAGGATATGCTTTGTAACGACCAAAATGTTTTAGGAGTTCCGTTAAATGTGAGCATCAGATTTTATTTCTGGAACAATAGGCTGAGAGCGACGGGAGCCCCACGACAGACCGTCATGGGCGCGCCTGGGAGGAAAAGAAAAAAACAGGGGAAGACCTCGCAGGGTTTCTTATCAAAACAACTTTTAGATCTGAAATTGGAGTACTCTCTGAAAATCGACTCTCTGAATACTTCTGTTACTCGAAATGGCATGACGTACCGTCACATGTGTGACGGACGTCACATAGTTTCAGTGGAAATCCCACTCTCTTGGACCTTGCGACGACCTGGCAGGACGGACCGTCGCAGGCACGACGGGCGTCGCAGGTTTCGCAATCCCTATGTCTGGGTCGATTTTTTATACGTTTTAAGGGACTTTTATGATATTCCTTCTTTAATGATAAAGTTAGGCGGGGGGTGGTTAAAAAATGTTAATAAGAAAAAATACTAATTACTTGGGAGTTAAAAAACATACAGAAAAATAACCTTAAGTTAATTAGTGGGTTATTATTGCCAATCTGTGTACACTTAATTACTATGTTAATTAGGATAACAAAGAGGGTTTGAATAAGAAAAATAGAAAGAACAAAGAGAGACAGGAGAAACAAGAAGAAGAGAACGAAGTAGATAGAGAGAGAAACAAGAGGAAAGCAGAGATTTTGAGAACAGAGCGTAAGCTGGAATCACGAATCTTCGTGGAGGTAGGTTATGGTTTTTTACACTATTCAGTCCGTAAACAACTCTATAATAGCGAATGATATGTGTTTCGGTAGGTATTATAGAGTCTTACTTTAATGCTAATTGTGGTGTATGCGATGATGATTTGATTATCTTGATTGTATGAAAACAAGCATGATGAAGCTATTGAATCCCAAATCTTTAGAAAAACCTAATCTTTGGTGTAATTGATGATGCCTTGATATAAAATAAGGCGTTTGATGAACTAAGTGATGCAATGATAGACGCCTTGGTATAGAGAAGAAGGCTGAATGAATTAATAGGATAAGACTAGTGTATCGGAGTGCACGTACCGACACATAGAATATTAGTGGGACAGGTGTCACGCAAACCCGAAAAAACCCCCCCCCATTGTAGATGTAGGGGAATCGGAGTGTCACTACCGCACAAAATGAGAATTAGAGGGCCTATGTCCCGAACCGAACTTAGATGTAGTGGAATCGGGAGTGGTCACGTACACCCTCGACCGAAAAAATAGAATGTCGTGAGGAAAAAAAAGCACGGAAGTGTCACACAGACCGAACACTTAGGTAGGGGTATCGGAGTGTCACGTACCGACACAGTAGAATTAATGAGGACGGGTGGTCACGACCGACATCGTAGATGTGGGGAAAAAAAAAATTCGAGTTCACGTACGCGACACATTGAATTATAAAAAGGATCGTATTGTACAAAGGACGTTCGATACAATAGTAGTTAGGTGGATCGATGATCACGATTCGCGACACATAGTAGTAGATGATCGTAGTGTCACGTACCGACACAAGAGAATAAAGATATGAATCGAGTGAAGATGATAATATAGCTCAATCGTAAAAAGACCTGTATCCCAAAAACGCGATATGGTAATGGAGGCTTAGTCCTCACAGATGGATGTGTCGTGATGCTATAAGAATGAATGTTTATATTAACTTGTTGCTCTAATCACAGTGTTAAAGGACTGAGAGTTGAATATTTGATGATGTTGAATCTGCAGTATATTGCTTTCTATTTTGAGTTGGCCGCGATAAACTACCATAAAAAAAAAGTACTCTAACAAAAAAAAGTAGAAAATGGAAATTGTAACTGACCGAAGAAACGAAAGGAGAAGGGGAGGGAAGAAAAAAAGGGGGGGCAAAGAAACCGGCTCCTGATTTCTGTTTTCTTCAAAATTTGTTTACTAGGGAATAGTGGGAGTGCAGCAAACACGTTCAACGAAATCAGTCGGTCAACATCGCTCCACGCAATTCTAAGACAGTCTCGTCACACGGGAAAAAAAAGAAAAAAAGAGAAGGGAGAACAGAAAAGGGGGGCCGGAAAACCGAAGGGAAAGAAAAAAGGAAGGAAAAAAAAAAAAAAAAAAGGAAACCGACAGGAAGAGGAGAAGGGAGAGGAAGGGGGGGGAGGGAAAAAAAAAAAGAAAAGTCGAGAGAGGGGGGGGAAAGAAGCGACGAAGTCGAGGAGGATGACAAGGGGGGGAAAGAAGACGAAAAGTAAAAGGCAAAGAATGGGGAGGAAAAAGAAAAAAAAAGGAAGAGGGGAGGGGGGGGACAACAATAGGGTAAGTACAGGGGGGCAAATAAAAGAAAGAAGGAGCTTCCACATTTAATGATACATGCGATCCGTTCTGATCTAGCTTGGACGGATCAATCCTTACCTCAATAGTCTTGATGCCTTTGCAAAAAGAAATTCGCGGCATAAGACTAAAAAGCGGCTTTTTTTTTTTTTGGTTTATTAAAAAAAATAAGCTTTTAGCAAACAATAAACTCTCGTTTAGTCACATTTGATCATAGATGTTCTTGTATGTAAAAGATGACGTCCAAGATTTTGTGGAATAATAATAGATGTTGACTTTTAGAAGTTATTCGAATAGGTGTTTTTATAATAAGGTGGGATTTTAAGTCTATCCCGCATACTATTTCTGTGTTATACAAATTGAAATTTTAGGTTTATATTGGTTTTGTCGCTCACATAGGAGGGTAAGTGTGTGGTGCCAGAGTCGCGAATCCGATTTGGGTCCGTGACCAACCTTAGGTATCAGAGCATTAGGTTCGTTGGTCTCATAACAACACGCTAGAACAAGGTCTATGTAAAGAAAGTCTTCAAAATCACGAAAGTCGGAGAAGGACGCCTTTAGGCAATAAATGGTCATTGAATGAGGCAGCTATGAGAACTTTAGTGAAAATTCCATTTTCTTTCTTCTTTCTTCGTGCTATTACTTGGATCATTGGTACTTCTAGGTGATACAAATTTGTATCTGACCATCTTCAACTCTATTTGCAGATGGTTAGAACTAGAGCAACGACTACGCCAACATCAACATCAGGCAAGACACGATGCATCTGAGCCACCACTGGGGCTGTAGCTACGAAGTGGAACTTGGCAGATGCCGCGGTAGAGGCGTGGGAGGAGTCCTCTAGAGAGAGATGAACGATCGACCTAGCCGCATCTGAGACTAGGGCGGTGAGCTCCAGTATCCAAGCCATACTGAGGAAAAGTGAAGGGAACGAAGAAAGGGCAATGGGGGGAGAATGAAACAGAAAAATAGCAGTAAAATTATGAAAAATGTCCAAAAACACAAAAAATAAACCTACCACGTAGAAGGGAGACATACAAATTTCTCGCTTATCTTAGTTTAGGGGATTGTCGCAGATACAGAGCACCGACACCACCAAAAGTGTGTTTTCTGCCCGACAACGAAGACCTATACACTGAGATATATGCATAGGTACAAACATTCCAAAAGGCCGACCTATGGCCCCAAAAATCTGTAATAGGTAAACTCAGTGGACACTAGCACGTTTCCACAGTCCTTATCTACGGGCCTATCATGACAAAGGATCACATGAACTTTTCAGTAAGTTCTATGAAATAAACCTGCAGTCTTCAGGGTGCCGAATCTGAGGATGTATACGAGATTTTCCCTGGTTGAACTTTCAATGAGCTAAAAACTACAAACAGATGGGGGATGAGGAAAAGTTAAAATTAAGAAAAAAGACGAGTTTGGTGTTGAGTCGGATTTACCAGTTCCAAAGGGACGCCAAAATGTTGTGGCAGTCACATGTTGAATTTCCCCACAGTGCCCAACCATATGATTGGGCCTCATTCTCTAGCTTGTTTATGGAGAAGTACTAAACTCCCCGGACTTTGAGGGATAGGAAAAGGGATGATTTCTTGAGCCTAAAGAACAAGTAGGATCATCGGATCAAAAATGCATAATGAGGCGAAGTATTATCGTGCACTATCAGATATGCCCCGAGAAGAAAAAAAAAAAAGCCCAACTTTGTTTGCAAAAGAGATCCACAAGAGCAGATTCGCCATATTGTGAAGGGTATGAAGGATCAGAAGACGAGAGTTGCGGAATTTTTAGCTTTACATGTAGCGGCCAACAAGCGAAATCTTTCAAGAAGTTGTAGACTTCGTGGTAAGGTTGAAGGATTGAAGCCAAAGACGAATTTCACCGATGGCAACGACAATCAAAAGAGGTTTCGAACCGGGAGGTGAAGTTTTAAATGTGTATCTTATACGTAGATGACAGTGTTTCCGGAGGTTACTCAGTTCGACCCATTCAGTACCACTAAAGACTGTATTTGGGGGTCCACCTCAGAGCCGGTCAACATTGAATTCTTATCCACCTCACCATGAGAGAACCCATGACGTGAATCTAGATAGTTTCACTGGGAATGTGGGGATACTGAGACATATTAGGAGGAATTGGGCCAAAACAGAGTATAGACCCCCAATAGCTTAGATTATAGGTGTGGGTCATGAGCACAGTGCCGTTATTCTGGAAGGGGCGTAGGTCTTACCAAGAGGTAAGTTGTGGTCACCATAAACTGTCAGGAAGGTGATGGGGTCAAACATAGGAGCCACTCCCATCGACAAC